>OW026361.1:77898252-79167219 GCA_932273835.1 Sarcophaga variegata
CACTTGGCACAAAGTGTACCTCCAATAGCCTATGGAGCTAGACAGACAACGCGTACAAACCTCAAAATAAACGACAAGAACAAAAACAAACGGATCATATTGTTATGAAGACGAGCCTGTGATACACGTTCGTAATGTGCAGTGCGGTAATGTTCTGTGGTGCTGTTAATGGACATGAACCTGTTTGAGGTGAACGGATACACGCTAAAGGCGAATTGGCGCATAATTTTTTAATTTTAATGCATTATTCCATATAACCGTGTAACTGTCTACAGCCTTCTATCCCCATTCGATGCAATCCACCGCCAAACAAATCAACCAACGTATGAAATATTGGAAAACACTGGAGCAACTTTGCATTTTGATGGATAGATGAGTTATTTCGATTTTATTTCATATTGTGTGGCGATGTAGTGTGATGCGTATAAACGAGTAGCTGAATTAAAAAAATAAGCTTTCAATATAAAAAACAAAGAAAAAATTTTATTTTTAGTCTTAAGGTGGTCGAACATATACGTATATTCCCTGAAGGATTGATCAACAACAAGTGTTACTTGGGTTTAATTGTTAATTCTTCATTACTTCAGCAAACTTAAGGTTTTGACCACCTTCAAATAGCATGCAGTTTGATTTCATCACAAAGAACTTTGTGATCACAATGTTTACCAACTCACCGATACCTTTTTTCCTGTCTCTCCCTCTCTCTCTCTCTCTTTCTTTTGCTCTCACTCTGTCTGACATTAACCAGTCGCTTTAGTTATTTTTAATTTGAGATCTTTTGACAGCTCCCTGTCATATAAATTTAATTGAATTTACATTTTTATTAATTGCTTTTTCTTCTCAATTTATCTCCCATGCGAACAGGAATACGAGTACGATGCTCAAACTGCTTTTGGTCTCCTAATATCGAACGTTAGCGGCTGTTCCACTCTTCGTTACACTCATAACGGATGTTGTTGAATTGTGTGAGTGCACCCGTACGTTGATTAAATATTTCATTGTACGAGTACACACACCCTACACATGGATCTGAGTTTTAATTAAAATTCTTTTTTTGAAATTTTGTGTAAATTTGTGTAGGATCATGTATACTTAAGTAATTCGCATTCAAGAAAATAATACGAAGATGTTTTAAATGATTTTAAAGTCAACTTTTACCGACATTTATTGTTCATATGAATGAACATGAAGGAAAAAATTCACGTCTTTCAAACGAGCATATTGATTGATTGTTGCAAGTAATTAAAATTTGTTTAAAGTTCGCTTTAATTACAGCAACGCCCCTGTATTAACGTTAAATGAATTGAATAAATTTATTGTTGCCAAAATGCACTCACAAGCAATAAATATTTGCAAAGCCACATGAAAAATTATCAAATTCCAGAACGTTTTAGTTATTTTTTAAGTCTTTAAGAAGAACTTTAACAAACAAAAAATAGTGGAATCTAAGGATTGGAAGAGAAACTTTTTCTGCACACACACACATACATGGTTTGTATTCGGGATTTGTATTAATTTCTTAGATTTCCAGGACGGGCCTAACATAATTTTATACAGATACTAAGTATTTTTAATAAGCCTGTATGATACTATTGTATTGATATCGCTTTATCTGTGTAGGTTCCAATAGAGGCAGTCATAAATAAAACTTAATTATAGTTTAACGTTATTATATTGTGTTAGAATCTGCATATTTAATTTAAATTTTCAAGTTAAAGACATTGTGACACGAATGGGATTTGTATTTGTATTTCAAACGATAACATGCTAAAACGTTTGATAGTCCGTGACCAATACAAATATTAATTATAATTTAATATTAAAAAAAAAATAACTTATAAATTATGCTAATATTTTTAAAGGCGTAATTAAAAACTGTGTAGGTGTTAAAATATTATTTCTTTTCCTTAATAATTTTGGTTGAAAAATATCATTCGAATATTGTTAAGATAGCAATGCGACTTGAAGACACAGTTCCACTACATTAAAATGTCTATGTACACATACAGTCATACACATAACGCTTTAACATCTTTTTCAATTTTGTATAAAGCCTTTTTTCTTTGACTGTATATTTGATTTTAAATCTTCAAAATGGGAGTATAAGGTTGTAACAGTACATAATAGTTTTAAAATATAAGTTTAAGGGCCATTATTACAACTTCCCGTTAAAGTTGGGTTTAGCTAAAGGTAACTTTAGCTAAAGTGAACTTTTAAGCCACCTTTAAATTCTTTTCGTTATTACAACCTACAGATAAAATAAAGTTGACTTTTTGACAACATTTGTCAAGTTAAACAAGCTTTTTTTAAAGCGTAGTGACAACGAGTTTCTTGTTTTGTTATGTTTGCTCATCTTGTTTATATTTATAGTTGCCATATTGAAAATAATATATAATATGGCAAGTTCAAGCATAAACTTAAGCTGGATTCACCCATTTCAGTTCAATTTTTTGAGAGTTTGTTCCGAAACGATTCGCCCACTTCGAACAATTGTTCTGTAAAAACAAGGCTACCATATGAAATATTTTTGTAAACGATGAGTTTTAGTTTTACAATAAGGCAGCACAGTAGCAGATGATTGCAATTCGTTTGTTTTCTTGGCTTGAGTGTGATCATATCTTTTATTGTGTTACAAAGAAATTGTAAATTAAAACAAATCTGAAATTGTTGAAGTGAAAAAAATGGATAATAATGGATATTATACATACATAAATAGATACATACAAATGTACATATAACATGATGTGGCAGCTCAGTTCAACTTTACTTAAAAAATTAAAGTAGCTGGCAGCATAGTTCGACTGTTTCGGAACAATAATTAAAATTAAACCAATTCGAGCTGAAAATGTTCCGAAGCAAGCTTACTCTCTTTCGCTCTCTCTCACAAAAAGAGAAACGTCAAACTACATATAAAAAAATGGGTGAATCCAGCTTTAATTTAATGCTGGAGTTGCCCACACGTAACGTAACGTACCGTAGAAAACGTTCTCTTTTTAGCATATAGAGAACAATGTCAACGCTTACCCAAACGTTCTCTCTCGTTAGCAAAACGGAACGATCTGTATAAATTCACACTGAGAGTTGTTCGCACAAAATAATTTCTCTCGCTCTCTGAGAGAAACGTCAAACTCCATATAAAAAAAATTTTGTGAGAACCAAAAATGTTTCAGAAACCTGTGGGTGAACCCGCCTTATGGCTTCAGTTTTTGCATCAAATGGTACTTTTGTAAAACAAAATATTCATTTACGCTTAATACACGTAAGGAATGGAATAGAAAAACTAATGACTTATACATGTTTCTCATATAGAAAACAAAAACAGCTGATTCGAAACGAAAAAGCCCCGTTTAGTCAAATGTTGACGGAACGTAACGGAATGTATGCTCATTTTAGCATATGTAGAGCAAATTCAATACTTACCGAAATTACATTACGGCTCAGCAAGCGTTCTTATTGCTTTCCGTGATCTAAAAACGAACGTACGTTGTATGGACGTTGGGCTAATCGGGGCTGAAGACTAATTCTACCTTTAGCATTATGTTGAACGTGTTGCTAATGCATAATAGTTGAAAAGCACAAACCATAAAATATGTAATAATAAAAAAGTACTGAATGTGTAGCGGGGGTACTGTGGTATTTTTGAAATGGAAAAGTACTGAAAAGAGTATTAAAGTACTGAATTTTTCAACACTGATAGCAGTCATTTGATTATCTACCTCTCCCCATTTATCAGTGTTCGTTGCCTGGAGATATTGTTTACATTAGGCGATGTTACTTCAAGAAATATTCGAACAATTCAAAAAAACAACCAACTCTTAAATTTGGGAAACGTTTGTTTTCAGTTGTTATATTAATGACTGCTTGTTACTTATGAAGACATTTACAGTGGACAGCAGGTTTAGGTATCCCAATGCAGCTCTTTATGTCAGGGGATATCTTAGTAAATATTGGATATAACGTTTCCATATATTGGATCTTTTAATTCCCAATTTAGGGATACCTATACTTTTGCAGTGCAAAAATATGAAGGCACCAAAAGTTTTCCTTATTTTTTTATGGTTTGTGAAAAACATAAATTTTTTTTATAATAAAATAGATATAAATTAATAAAATAGATATAAAAAACATCAGTTAAATTCATGAAATAACTAAAATATATTGGGGTGCCTTGACTTTTGTTGTTCACTGTATTTGACTTGACCTTTGAATCTTGTGATTACCATACAGAAATAAGTACATGATATCAATAAAATGTAAAATATTTCCGATACATCTTGGCATAATTAATTCAAAATTGGTTGCACCGAAAGTCTAGTGTAGCTTTTTGTAAATTTATTGGTAAATATGTTGTAAATGATATGAGCAAAAATGTGTACAAATATTTATCACAAGGCCCAAGTTGCTTCGAAGAAGTAAGGAACCGGGATAGAATGAAATTTGATAACTTAAACAGTGTACCTATAGTCCTCAAACTCCGTAAAACGGAAGGTGCAGTAATAATAAAAATAGCGTCTAAAGGTGACCCGTTTTAGAGCTGCAAGCAGCTAAAAGTTGAATTATCTGCATCATATGGTATAACTAGATTATCTAGTACTTTAATACGACGGGTTAATGAAGCTTCGGCTTAATGAAGCATCGCACTGCGATGGATTAGATTTCGATTTGATTTCGACAAACAAAACATGAAGAAACAAATGAGTTTTTATAAAAATATTTTATCGGGCGACGAATTCATATTTTGCCGATGGGGATTAGATGGTATGCAGTTAACCGACATCTTAATTCCAGATATACCACGACGATATGTCACGACTTGTGTAAAGCTGCTTAGAGGAACTAAGCATAAACATTGTAAAATTGCTCAATCCCACGATCTCAATTTAATTGAGAACTTAGGGACTGAAGTTGAAAAGATTGTTGATGGCAAAAATCCCATAAAGCCGTTGAATTGTGGCAAAACGTCGAAATGTGTTGGAGGACTATTACTCTATTTCTTTGTCGGCACTTAGTTCAGACTTTGCCAAATCGATTTAGAAATGTTATTAAAAATAAAGGCTACCTCACGATATATTGAAATAAATACAAATAAATAATAAGAAAAAAATTTATAAAATGTCAACTGTATTGAAAACTGTTTAATGTTTAGATTTAAGAACGGTAAAATGAATTTTCATATCTTTTTTAATTTTTAAAATGAAAAGAATAATTTACTATCGTTACTAATGTTTTAATTATTTATGGCCACCACTGTATGTAAAATTAAAGCCAGTTTACACGATAAGAATTTCCGTGCGACATGTTAAGTTTTTGAAATCTGTTGAGAGGCAGTCGCCGAAGAAATATTTTTTCATATTTTCGTTTTGATGTCTGACCTGGGATTTGAACCGTGGCCTTACATCTAATAAGCCGACACACTACCTACTAGACTACGGCGACTACAAGATTTCTACTCTCCTTTTTAAAATATGGGGAAATTCGGTAATATTTTCTCTTCGACTTCTTCCCACATTTCTCTTGGTTTTTTAACTGATGGAATATTAGAAATATCGGCAGATATTAAGTCACATTAGAATTTAATGGAAAAGTAATACCAATATATTGTTGAGAAATTATTTACATACTAGGACGCTGAATACAAAGTTTTGATTTGTTTTCAAAACACGATTTAAATACAGACACGATATTTAACTCATATGTATGTGTCCTAACTTCATTTAAGGGGTAAATGAAACAGGAACAATTATAAGTAAAAATGACTAGATATCATCTATTAATACATCTTTATTCTTCGTAGATCCATACAGTTATACATTATATATCGTATATAGCAACTTCAGAACACCGAATTAGATAGGCAATTCAAAGTCTAGCGGACTTACAGATGAACATTGATACTCTTGTGTGGTAGCAATTGATAGGTATGTTATGTCTATCTTAGATCGTCCAGCGGGCCATGTATTGTCAGGGACCAAGAATACCTAATTTAACCAAAGTTAAATATACCGAAACAGCGCTAAACTCTATAGTTAGCTATGTGGATCATAAATTCCCATATTTGCTTAAATTTTAAATTCATTTTCATCATTACAACTTGCCGTTAAAGTTGGGTTTAGATAAAGGTAACTTTAACTCAAGTGAACTTTAAAGTCACCTTAAACTTCTTTTCGTTATTACAACGTACAAAAAAATAAAGTTAACTTTTTCAAAAATATGGCAGCGCCGGAGCAATGTAGATAACATTTGCTAAGTTAAACAAATTTGTTTTTTAAAACGCAGTCACAACAACGAGCTACTTTTTTTTGTTATGTTTGCTCATTTTGTTTATAGTATTTGAAGTTGCTATATTGAAAATATAATATGGCAAGTTCAAACATAGACTTGACTTTAAAAGTTACCAGTACGATGATCTTCCCTTTGGCTTAAAGCTCACTACTACCTTATTGTCCACTTATAATAATGAAAAACAAATTATCTGTTCGTTAAAATCGTCAGTTTAGTGGACGGCAAGTTGTAATAATGGCCCATTGATAGGTTTGCTATCAGTCATTACATAGAAAGAGCAACCTTTGTGAACCTGCATTAAGTGTAGTGTTGATGAGCGGTGTTGGTTGAAACCTACTCTATTCAAGAGTTTTATTATCCAATGAGTCACTTTAACCACGCCACCTAAATGCTTTAAATATGCATATGTACCTTTATGTTCCCTTACTTTTGTTGATATTGTTAATATTATTTAAATAAAAAATTTCTGGTTTTATTTGCCTTTCGTAAGTGTTGAGAATCCCGCAATTGATGACACTTTTGAAAGTTTATCCCGCTTTTTCGTAATTTGAAATTTCTAAACCCTATTTGGTTAAGAAATTTTAATATTTCGATGCTAGTCACCTTGGGTGACTCGAGTTCCAATTCTATCAAGTAAACAATTACATTTAAGATTATTAAATAATTTCTAAAGTTTCCATTACATTACCAACAATTAATTTTAAAAGTATGAAGACTTTTCTTTTACAAAAAAGAGCTCAAAAAATAAAAATCAAGATAAAAAAAACGAAATAATAATGAAAAATGCGATAATATTTGCAATTAAATTAATGCGCCTCGCTTACGAGCACCTGATCAAATAAATACTTTTCAACAATGAATAATTTTTCATACGCTAAAGAGATTCTTTTTTATTCCTTTTGCGATAAGCACAGCATTTTTTTTCCATAATGAAACTGATTTAATGCAATTTTAACAAACTACCAAGATTTACTCATTTGCTCGTTTGGTTGCTTCTAAATTTTAATTAAATGGGTGTAGAATTAAAGCAACGCCCCCATGTTCTCGGAGCGATCTGCTTGAAGCGTCTCCCTCCGAATATCTTTTTGCGATTTCCAATAGAATTTCTTTCATGTGAAGTAGGAGTCATATTTCAATACAGGAGCTTAAATAAACCACTTGAAGATCTGTTGAATTAATTACAAAATGTAACAGCAAGAAAAATTAAAAAAAAAAAACTTAACAAACGATTAAGAAAACTGTAAATAAATTTACTCATACAAGTGCACCGTCCATATTAATGGAAACACATTTATTCGCAAAACGAAAAAATAAAATATCTTATTGGAAGTAATTGTACCCTACAGTAGTCATACGAATCAATCGAAAGATAAGCTTAAATTCGATTTTATTTTCTTTTATGCATTCTGAAGTATACTTGCTTCTGCTTGTTATATTCGATTGTCTTGAATGATACACAAATTTTATTAAATTGCATTTCAGTTTGAAAATGTTACAAAAAATACACCGAATTGATAAAGTTTAGTTAGAAAAACCACAATACGTATTTAAAGAAATATTTTTTAAATATTTGTTAATTTTTTAAAAAGGAAATTGTTGTCAAGGTCGTGTTAAATTGGTTTTTTATTTGAAATCAATAGCAAGCATAATGTTACAAACGGAATTACAAACGGATGACATCACAAATTGATGTGATGGAACATGGTATGGTATTAAAAACATGATTGCAATCATCGTCAAGATCTTGTAAAGCTTGTAAACTGATATGCTCAATAGCTTCTTACTGTGGCAACACCTACTTTTGCTTTAACGTCAGGGCAAATGCCCGTAGCTGCTGCTTTTTGCAATGGATAAAAAGACAACAAAAACGAAACAAAAAAGTATAAAAACGCCATACGTTAACACACATATGTATGTATGTATGTATGTATGTATGTACTCAGTTTGCAACAATGAGTAGCGTAGTAAGGCAAAGAGTATGTTTTATACCCCGTTTACATGTATGGACATGTAGTTGATACACTCAGGCAGGTAGGTAGGCATGCAGGCTGGCTGGCCATATTTAAGTCTTATACAAATACTCTGAACGTACGAGTGCGAGTACGAATACGAGTTGAACACGCAAACTACGGATATGGGCGGTCTTACTCCCTATTGTGCTTTAATTTTTTAAATAAACTTTAAATTTCATTAATTAAAATCGTACATATTTCATCCTTTTATTTACTTTATTTGTTTACTTTACATTCATAATTCAGTCCATTACACTCAAATATTGAAATTCGTAAAACTATTAAAATACCAACAACTCCATTGAAGATAATCAAGTCATTCCTTATATTGTAGAGTTTTATTATCAAGGAAATGCCGCTCAAACTGTACGTATGTACGTCTATGAATGAGACAAATTTTTATATGTAAGTATGTATATATATGCATATGCATATAATAAAATATGTACTTGTCTATGTACTTATTAGACTGATAGAAAAAGAAGTCAGTTTAAGTTTGACAAGTAAGCTGATATTTGAAATTTGTTTTGCAATTTTACTTCTATAAATGTAGTGTTCTTTTGACAGAAAACTCCTCAATAGCATTATGTTTCAGCAGGACATAATATTGTTTTATATCACAAAACACTGTCAGTAACGGACTAGCCAGCATATTCCCCGATTATATATCCCATGGAATGGAAAATATGAGGCGAATTTTTATCTGTAATTGACTATGCCAAAAACCGTTGATTTGATAACTTGTAGTCATTAAATTTGAGAATACATGTACAATTAAAATTTAATCGGTAGAATGAAAAATAATATTTAATTTCATTTAAAATATTTATTGTTGTTGCTTTAAAAGAAAATAAGAAAGCTGACCTTATAATTACGATGCAGTGCATAATGCGTTTTATAACAAAAAATGCAAATTTGCCTTCCACGCTACACATGTTGTGTGTTTTAATTATTATACGTAAGTGGTGACATCCATGTTACAGTTTAACGTCTACTTCGAAAAAATTTAAGACAGGCTGCCGAAGACTGGTAGTCGAAGGAAATTGTTTTAATTTTTACTTTAAGGTGTTTGAGCTGAATTTTGAATTTGATGAAATTTGCCGATGAATGAGGATGCTCCGGCGAGACGGGTATTTGATGCGGGGAACTGCGGAAGTCCGCGAAAAGGACGACCTTGTATGCGTTTGAAGGACCAAATCGAGGAAGCCCTGTCGTCGATTGGTGTGACCAACTGGCGTAGGCGCGCAAGAAGAAGAGTCGTCTGGAAGGATGTGTTGCGGCAGGCCGAAATCCGTTAATCGGGTTGTTAATGGTCAATTAAGTCAGTAAGTAAGTAATTTTTCCAAAGATTGTTTTTAATGATTTTCGGTAAAATGTTAATTTATATTCTAACAGTTACTGGAAATAAATAATTTTTAAAAATTTCCTTCAAATGGGACAATACCTTATTTCATGTTTGATAACTAATATTTTTTACACTTTAAAATTAGAAACTTCAAATGATTTAAATTAGAAAAGTTCATATATTTAGACGATAATTGTTCGAATATTTAGGTAAATTTGTTTAAAAAGTATAAGTAAAGGAATCAAAACAAACTAAACAAAAATAAGCAAACAAGCTCAATTAGAAAACCTAATTGTGAATATAAAAGTGGGTGATAGAGCTCCAATTGTTAGACCAAAGAAACACAGGAGAAGAATTATGAAACCCAAACAGCGAGGCGATCTACCACAGAAGAAGCGGTAGATATGGTTATAGGAGCACTGCACAAATTTGGTATTAAACAAGTACCAGCAACATATGACAGTCCTCACTACGCCGAGAAACAGAAGAACTTAATGCGTTACCGAATTAAGATGGTCTGTTATGAAATGGAAGCTAGGTATGCTTGATCAGTCAAGTCTAAATGATTCAAACCACCTTACATTAGAAGAAATGATTATCTCTGGAATTACAGACAGATAAATCAGAAGGTTGAATGACGTGTTGTACGGGGTACAAGAAAATTACAACTTAATATATAAAATGAAGTCGCAGTTTCTTAATTACAATTATCGAATTCATACATACAACCCTTCAGTCAGGATTAAGACCTAGCTTTTCACGCCACTTAAGTTATGTGTGTTAGCTTTATACATGAGTAGCGGGACCTAAAGTTTGAAGTGTGGTACGAATGACAGATTTTGGAGAAACGGTTTCATGGCAATTTTTTTACTCTCAGAGTTTTTGTCGAGAAATATTTTTTCACATTTCGTTTTGTTGGAGATGTCTGAGCATACAGGCTACGGCGACAATACTTTGTACTGATCTTAAATAATTTATAAAAAATAAAAAAAAAATAGGGGTGATTCATTTCAAAGCAGTTTTATTTCAGAAAAAGAAAAGAAAAAACATATTAAAACATTTTAAAAGTCTCGATGGTGAAAGTTTCCCTAGGCCACTTACCAAAATTATTCTATTTGTCAAAATCTAGGTATTTTTGAAGTTTTAATAATTTTTTTAAAATATATTTAAATTTAATTTAGTTTTGTAAGTTAATAAATAAGAAAATTATTAGCTTAATAAAAATTTTAAATTTAAGGTAAACAAATCTAAGTTAAAAAAACTATTGCGACCAAACGAACGTCCACGACTGTCTCTTACACAATTAAATATTTCTGCAATTAAATTTTAATTGTTCAAATTAAGATAGAGAATAAAATACTATTGTATTTAGCAAAGAATGTTACAGTGCATTCCACCAGTAGTAAGAGTTCATTACACAAATTTTTATATCATATTTATCTCTTTGAGAAAAAGGTGATTCGTAACATAGTAAACAGTTCATGACTTCATGACATACGTATGTAAATACTGTAACGCATAATATTGATATCACTGTAAACGAACTAAATGAGTCCGAGTAAATGAAAAAGCGTTGTCTCTTACTGACATAGCTGCCAGATACATAAAGCATCAAATCGTCAGATATTAGAAAAAAAAATTGTTCAAAACGTCAAAGACGTTCATGGAAATCGTAAAAACGTCGTCAGAAAAAATAAATACATAAATTAAAAGTTAAAAAAAATTGTAGTGTAACATATAAATTAAAGTCAATGTACATATTTTAGTTTAAAAAAAATAAAAAAATAACAAAAAAAATTAACAAGTCCTTTTAACGCTTTAATTATAAAAATTAACTTTAAAAACGATACATAACCGCAGCAATAATATTGCATTATCTAAATCTATGGGTGGTGTAAATAAAATTAGGGAGTCAGAAGCACTTGACGTTCTGAGCATGAAAATTCAGTGTGATGTTCGCTGGAACCGACACCGTTTTCCGTGTCTTAGCTTCTTAAGACGGTGCAACAAATACTTCACATCATGTGATCCTCTTGCTATTTATATTACTAATATCCGAAAGAGAATGGGATACAACTCTCATTTATAGATCGGTGCCTCAACGTCTATTTCGACGTATCGAACTCTATTTATTCTTTGGAGCATCGTTGCAATGTCGCTCGTGTTTCACTATTCTATCGCTATTACTCGAGCGAAATGAGTTGACTTGTTTTCGAGAATCATGTATTCCTACGTAATACTCGTCTTTCTCGGTGAGCACATCCGTGTGTGGTCGATTAGCTAGTGGATCGCACACTGCATTACAGACAAAATTCGTTCTTTAGTCGGACTATTCGTATGTGGAACTCCCTTCGTGCAGAGGTTGGAATTTTTTGGCTTTTTAGGGATGAAAAAGGCATAAAAAACAGAAAAATCATCACAGGTGTTAATATAACAAATAACTTAAAAATATAATACTTCACTCCTCATTATTACTAACTTAAATTTGCAATAGCAACAATTGCAAAGCAAATACAAAGCTTAAAGTGGCTTTTAATGTACCAAAGCAAATAATATGATTTAAATTTTTAATTTCCAAAAATCGTCAAAATAATTTTGGACCTCAAAATCATCAAATCTGGCAGCTATGCTTACTGACATAGTAGAATGAAACCTACTGATCTTGTTTGGCACAATTCTGTTACATAAGTTAAATTAAATCTATTAGTTAATAAATTTTTTTTAAAGCAAAAAGTAAAATATTGAGAAAAAGTGATGTTTACCAATATACTAACCTAACCACTATTAGTTCATAAACCTCGCATTTTTATTTGATCTACCAATATTTTAAGTTCCATATTTTGGATAATAATAACCACAACGCATGGAGAGTTACATTTTCTGAAAGGTAATTTTATAATCTTAAATTCAGTATAAAATGGAAAATGTAAAATGTATCGTTAAAATAAAAATATATGAATTTTAGATGATAAAAGCAAATAGTGAATTAGCAATGGTCAGATAATTTCAGTCTAAAAACAATGAAATTTTGCTTTAGTTTGTGTTTTCAACAAATTTTTAAAATATGCTAATTTATGCAGAATTAAAGATTATAAAATTATATTTAAGAAAATGTAACTCCCAAGGCGTTGTCCTTATTATATCCGAAATATGGAACTTTAAATATTGGCGTGGCGTATGAATTAATAGTGGTTAGGGTAGTGATACTACGTGTATAGTCTTGATTAATTCGGCTACATAGAGTTGTAAAGACAGCACAGGAATTTCCCGTATATTGTAGCAGGACAGACATCCATTTAAATTTAATTTCGAATAACTTTCTAAATCATTTCGTTGACTTCATTTCATGTTTATGTTTATGTTTACTGTATTATTTATGTTTCTTGAAAATCTGTCAAATTATTTAATCAATAATATTTGTTTTACTCGACGTTGTGCTTTCACATTTTTTTTCTTTTAGAATCCTTTAATTTGCTGTTCTTTAGATATTGGACAGACAAATTCGAAAATAAATAATTCATAAATATGTATGTATGTATGGTATGTATATGTACATATGTATGTATGTTATGTTATAATGAAAGACATTCTAGGGAGACGTGTTGTGCACATTGAGAGATATGCGTGCCTCAAACTGATCCAATGACGTGCGTGATCGAACATGTGAAACAGGCACATACGAAATGAATCTAAAGTGAGAGAAAAGGTAAAAACCAGAAATATAAAAAATATCGTATCGAAATGTTGCATCAACGGCAGTAAAATTCATCGATAGTTTTCAATCTTCACATTTTGTGCCAGGCAGTAATTAACTTGTTTCGATAATTGTTCACCACATTTTAACTACTGCGGCAGTTGCTACTGTTTCCTTATTCTGCCATTCATTTGCGCATCACACAGTGCATACACAGACAAACTCGCATAAACATACATATTTACATACGTACCTAATCACTTAACATTCATAAAATAAATAAATAAACAAACAAGAAAAAAGAGAGAAGAAATATCTTAAGGTAGCGAATCAATTCCTCCCATGCCTACAATTTAATTGTAATTTTGGTCTTGTAGCTTTCAGCGTAACGAAGACATGAACAAGCGAACCCATGAAATATTTGTCGTTAAAACTACTTATAAAATATAAAAAAAGAAACACAAAACTCTGAAATATTTTTTGGCATTTTTTGTTTGTTAATGAAACCGAGTTTTATAAACAAGCATGCGTTTTTGATAATCGATTATTAAAAAGAAAAATTGAAATTTACTACACTAAACATCCAAATAACAGATGAATTGCAATGTTGCAAAAATGTCCGATTATTCGATTCAAACGCCCAACGAACGAATTTTATGCTGAAGAATTGAATAATTTTATACGATATTTATAATTCAATAAAATCAAGGTGCAACGTTTAAGCACAATGTGTAACTGTCGTATGTATGTATGTATGTATGACTACTAATTGAATTTGGCCAAAAAGAAGACAATATTTGAAAAAGAAAATGTTGGAAAAAGTCGTTTTTCGTTTTTGGCAATACAACTCTGAAGGGATCGTTAATTAAATTCATTTGAACTTGTGCCAGTCTGGACCCGTGCTTGATTAAGTTGTTTTTTATTTCCGTTCATTTTGAATACATTAAATAACAAAAAAATTCCAAAATCGAATTAAAATTAAATTACTGTCATGCCAAAAGTAAAAATGCCAATTGAAAATCTACTTGAAAATATATGTACATTCTCAATCTTCATACTTACTACACAATAAAAATTGAAGAAGAATAACAAACAAATTTATATAATAATGAGAATGGACGATTAAATAATTTCTAAATTTAAAAACTGTATTATAATCATGTCGTCTTTAACCTGAATTAGAAGAATAGAAAATGCCAAGAATATGAGCTTCTTCCAAATATCTGTCCTACTAAAAATCAGATATTTGATTAAATCATTAATATATAATGAGAAAAGAAGTGGACCAAGAATAGAGCCCTGTGGCACTCCTTTTGAGACTTGTACAAGAAGAGAAAGCTGGTCTTTGAAGAAAACTGATCGGCTGGCAATCGGCTTAATATGAGAATAAATAAATATTAACTTAATACGAAGGATGTTATGGTCCAGTGTTGCAAAACTGAAATGGTACTGAACTATAATTAAAAGAGTAGTACATATATATTGGTCATTATAACCCTTCAATCAGGGTTATGACCTAACTTCGCACAACACTTATTTTGTGTGTGTTAATTTTATTCATGAATGGCGGAACCTTTTTTGGAAAACTTTATCATGGCGATTTTATTTACTCTCAGGGTGTTTGCCACAAGGAAGGCGAACAAAAAAAAACTAACGACTTATTCGTGTTCCTTACATACATGACAAGAACTGACTGATTCGGAACGTAATAAAACGTAAAAGCCCCGTTTAGTCAAAAGTCGATGGAACGTATTAGCATATGGAAGTAATGCGAACGAAATTACATTACGGTTCGGAAAGCGTTTTCACTGCTTTTCGTGTTCGAAAAACGAATGTACGTTCTGTAGACGTTTGGCTAAGCGGGGCCAAAGCCTAATTCTACCTTTAGCGTTACGTTGCTAATGCATTAATAGTTGAAAAACGCAAGACATAAAATATGTAATAATAAAAAAGTACTGAAAACGTCGCGGAGTTACTGCGGTATTTTTGAAATGAAAAAGTGCTGAAAAAAGTACCAAAGTACTGAATTTTTCAACACTGTTATGGTCTACCATATCGAATGCTTTCGAATGATCAAGCAGAACCCATAAACGTAATATCTCCTTCATAGATCTAGCTGCATATTTCGTTAGACAATTCTAACAAAGCACAACTGCGTTTTAGTCGAAAGCCCGACTGTTTTTCTGTAAAAAGACCGTTCCCATTTACGAATTTATACATCTGCAGGTGAAGTAGTTTTTAAAATGCTTTCAATAAGGGCGGTAGTATTGCTATTGGATGATAATTACACTATGCGACAAAATAAAAAAAATTGAATACACCCAGCTAATGACATTACTCAAAAATATTTTTTTTATATTTCTTGAACCCTCCAAACTTGTTTGGAAAAAAAAATTTTTAAATATTTTTGATGGATCTTGATTGTTTGTTGAAAAATGTGTCAATTTCACGTTTGAGCGACCCCTAGAAGTTGGCCAATGTTTGCGCAAAGCGAAATAATAATATTTGCAAAATACACAAATATTAGCCGACTTCTGGTAGTCGCCCAAATGTGAGATTGAAACATTTTGCGGTAAACAATCAGAATCCATCAAAAAAATTTTAAATTTTGACAGGTTACTGTTGACTCAGTATAGATTTATTTAGAATGGGTCGAACCCAACATGTAGATTCTGCGGCAATGAAAATAAATCAATGGAACACATTCTTGGAGCCTGTGAGAAGTTAATATAAAGTATGAGCGGAGTACGACAGATCGAATAGTCGAAATACACATGCATCTCTTCACTACAACAATAATAATAATTATAATTCGCAGAGTTGGATATCACTATCCACATTATAGTTGTGGAAAGTATTTTTTTTAATTGACTAGAAAAGACTTAGTGTTACTAGTTTTTTAATTTTTTAATTGTTACAAAATTATTTAAATTGTTCCACATTAATTTCTATTATAATTTTTGCTTCATTTTAAATAAGTGACAAACCAGTCGTTAGTTAGTATATATTATTCCAAAAGGTTACAACGTGTTGTATTTAATAGAAACAGCAATTGTTTCAATGTATTATTGAAACATTGTAGAGTCAATTAATATTTAATTGACGTAATTAAATTTGATTAATATTTATTGTAATTTTGTTTTAATAATTGCGTGTAGGCACTTGAAAAGATATTTTAAGAGTGAGATAGACGATACCACAGGTAATATGATAATATGTCAACTTTTTGTGTAGAATAGAGGAAACTCAATAGCTTAGTTCGGCGAACGTTTACCAGAAAGTGCTCTTTATAATGAAAATTTGATATTAATGGGAAATGGAAGTAAGTAAAGCATTAAAATTTTTCGTCATAAAAATCTAATGATTTTGTTTTAAGGATACTAATGAAATCAGTGGCAATGCTCTAACGGTTTCTATAGAAGAAATTGCGTTAAAATTAATTGCTGACTTTTATCATGTGAATCGGATGATACTAAGAGGAAATTTTTTCAGAGCTAATCGATGAGGTAGCGCCGTACACGGAAGGAAAATTAAGGCCGCATTCGTATATTTCAAAAGAATTGTTTGAAAATATAGCATATAATTAAATGAAATAAAAACGTATATTTTCTCATTTGTTTTGCGCGCTCTTATTTCAACAGCTGTATTGCTTTTGTATACATTGACGTTTTGATCACGAAATTTGGTTTTTTTCGTTCGCACTTTTCTGGTATTTGACATTTTGTGTGGGCATTTTTTCTTTTACTCTCATTTTACCGAACTTCACCCAGATTTACCTCAAGCAGACCTAATTTATTTATTTATTTAATGTCAAATGTTATTTATTTAATGTTTTAAAACATCTTTACCCTTCGAGAAATCAATTGCTTGGGAGCATTCATTAAAGGTTCGTCTAAAGGAGACATTATTTTCATAGTCTGATCTGTAGTATTTTAGTGATAACAGTTCAAAATTACGTGTAGGTCGCACAGGAACATTGAATTTGAATTGACTTAGCAGGAACTCTGTATCAACATCGCCTCGTATTATAAACAGTACTCATCATGGAACGACGACTTTTAAGAGTTGGCAGTTTAATCAGAGTTAGCCTACTACGATATGGCGGTAATTCATAGAAATTCCAACCAAGACCTCGTAAGCAGAAAATTAATAATTGTTTTTCCACTGACTCAATGCTATTTATATGATTTGCATAACAAGGTGCCATATGATAGAACCATACTCGAGGATAGACGAGAGATATAAATAACACTTTTGTTAAATAAGGATCAACAAATTCCTTAGAACAGCGTTTCATATATCCAAGTATGCCATGAACTTTATTTCATGGATATGTTATCCTGATAGTTGAGCCTGTGATCCAATAGTATACCAAGGTCCAAAATAGTTTTAACTTTATCTAAAACAGCATTCTCAATGCAATAGAAGTTACCAATATTTGAGTGTCTAAAAACGTCATGGAATAAAAGCGTACAACATTGAAAGAAAAAACTGATACAAATTTGGCAATCGTATGTTTCTCACATACATACATAATTGGTCATTACAACCCTTCAGTTAGGATTACGACCTAGTTCTCACACCACTTATGTTGTGTGTGTTAATTTTATACATGAGTGGGCGCGATCTACAATTTAAAATTGACTCCGAACGACAGACTTTGAGAAACTTTTCATGGCAATTTTATTTTACCCTCAGAGTTTTTGCCAGAAATCTGCTGAGAGGAAGTCGCCGAAGATTTTTGAGAAACTTTTCATTGCAATTTTATTTGCTCTCAGAGTTTTTGCCAGAAATCTGCTGAGAGGAAATCGCCGAAGAAATATTTTTTCATATTTCGTTTTAATGTCTGACCTGGGGTTTGAACCTCGGCCTTACGTCTAATAAGCCAACTCACTACCTACTAGACTAATTTAATTTGTTGTTTTGAATTTGTTTTCTTTAATTTATTTTTATGACAGTTACATCTAGTTTTGTATTAGTAAACAAAACAGTAACAATTATTAGTCTAACTGTATTTTAATAAATAGTAAATATGTATTCATTTGTAAACTTATTGCTATTTTTAGTAAGAAGTTCCTTTGACCGCAGAGTCAAAAAGTTAATTAATGTTGAATTTAAATTGAAAATTTTACATATAAAATAATAACTAAGTGAAAAATTAAAATAAACTGTTTGGAAATGGGCTCAGGAAAGCGATTAGATGACATCGAAAATGGGATATTCTAATAGAAAAATTGTTGGTATAATAATGCGTTTTGAAAGAGTGATAAAAAATGAGGCAGAAACATTAGAATTAAAATTCTAACGGACAAAAAATCAAAAGAAAAAATCGATAGATTTAACTTAAAGCCACTAAGAATTGTTCATGTTGAGAAATAAAAAAGGTACCAGGTGCTACCGAATCAATCATTGGTTTTAGGTAAAAAAAGGAGTGAGAGACCCATTCAGCTTACTTAAACGCAAAGTCTGTTTGCCAGGTGGCCTTAGCTCATTTCCATAGACAATATGGTCATGAATGTTGAGTCGTACATAGTTTTATTCTCTCTGGGGCTTTTTGAATGTTTATATGGAAAAAAATATTGTTAGGCTGACAAAAAAAAACTAAACGATAATAAGTAAACAAGGCAAATGTAAAAGAAAATACAACGAGAAAGAAACAATACAAAAAAATCCAACAATAACAATTCATAGAAAGATCATGAAGTTGCCAGACAAAATAAAGTAATATAAATAGTCAATCGGTGATGAGACATGAGTCTGTGATTAATAACCGAGAGTTGTAATAAAGTGTGTGTTAAGCACAGTGGTATTGAACATCGAAAGTATGATTTTTGTTAATAAGAATCGCGAATGAACACGTTGATGCCGGTGGCCCGCACTAGACTATCTTATTGGGCGACGCGTACCACCGATGGCCCGCACTAGACCGTCTTATCGGACATCGTGTACCACCGGTGGTACGCAATTGATCATTATATTATACGATACGTAATCTCAAATATTTAGATCTTTAACACTTCGGCTGCCGAAAAAAATACCTGAGTCATTTTCTCTTAAAAGCATTTATTTTTAATAACAATTATAATTAATAACGTCTTATAAATATAACAGGCTCCAGTAGGCGATAAGCATGAATTCAAGCGCCGGCCTGAAAGTGTTAGACTGATAGCGGTTTGTTATCAATATTCAATAAATCACGATCAAATGTAAATAATTTCTTTTCTTTAAATTGAAATTTTCGAATTCACAATTAATAAAACTTTTGTAAACTTTAAAAACTTAACATTATACAGTGTTGGAAAAAATAATAGAAACGATTACTAGTTCATCATTAATATGTTGTATACTTTTTCGTTATAAACTTTTATAGTTGGAAATTACTGTCAAATTCTTGCTAATGTAACGGGATTTTATTGTTTGCTTTCTTTATTGCTTTCTTCTCTTTTAATTTATTTCTTTTCAGGAAAAAGTAAGAAAATACGTATTTTAGCTGGAAAAATTAATAGAAACGTTTTTCTAAAACCGTTTTTAAATTTAAAATAAATAAACTTTATACATGAAATATTTAGAAGTGGTAAAAATTGAGTTAAAATACCTTTTTTTACCATTTGTAAAATTTTCGGGTTGAGCGTGTGTTTTAAATCTTTCAAAAAATGCACAGAGGGAAAAATGCCTAACAAAATCAAGAAGATTTTCTCTACGAAACGTTTTTGGAGTAAGGGGTATTACAGCAGAAAGAAACGACGATTTTTTCGTAGAGATTTCTTATTATTTTTATGTGATAAATCTTTTTAATTTTTGCAAGACGTAAAACACATACATTTAAGAAGAAAACTTGTTATTTACCATTTTTTTACTCAAATTCCGTCATTTTTGCCACAAAAAAGAAAAAAAGAGAAAAACTTATTGTTTCTATTGTGTTTTCTTCTAAATTGTATAAAACAAGAATTTCTTATTAATTTCATTGGGCTACCTAATCAATTTTTTCAAAAAGGTTTTTCTTATAGGTTTCATTAAGCTACTTAATAATTTTTTTAAGGAGTAGTCCTTATTGATTTCATTAGGTTTCTATTTGATCATGTGTAAATTATCTTATTAATGTTTTAATAAGAATATCTTCTTGATTATATTAGCTGGCTTGTTAAAAAAGTTAACAAGTGGCAAGTAAAGAAGTGGAAAAAAGTAGTAGAAAATATTCCTTCTTAAAAAAAACAAAGCAAACTTATATAAAAAAATTGAATTGTTTTAATTAAAAAAAAAGTGTTATAAAAAATATATAAAATTTTGAGTAATGACCCAGTTTTTAAATCCTGAGAGCTCCGTGATGAAACGTGCAACATTCTTTTAAGTTTTGGAATTACATCAAGAAACATATTAAAAAAATGGAAATCGAAGACGTTGAAAATTTTGTCAAGAAGGTGGACCAAAAATATACTGGGGAGTTGATTAAATTCAAAGCAGGACTAAGGGAATGGAGAAGAAATATTGTTCGTGCAAAATCATTATTAATAAATCAAATATTAAATAAGTTTCTAAGTAAATATATCAATAAAAAATCCATAATAATATCAAGCAAAATCAATAAGTATTATTTATAAAAATAAAGGGATAGTCTTATAAAATTAAAAAGAAAATCTTTTTGAAAAAAAACCAAAAGATGGCCTAATAAAATCAAGAAGAAAACCTTTTTGAAAAAACAAAAAGAAAGCTTAATAAAATTAAGGAGAAAACCTTTTTAAAAAATCAAGAAGACTATCTAGTAAAAGCCCTAAGTTTTCTTCTTGATTTTTTCAAAAAGGTTTTCCTTATAAAAATAATAAGAATCTCTTCTTGAAAAAAAATCATAGAGAAATCTTATGAAGTTTGTTCTAATTTACTATGTATTTATTAGGTTCAGTTTTCTCTGTGTGGGTCGAGGTGTTCATACCACTGATGCTGAAAGAAACGTTATCCTTAAGTTAAAATCTGATGGCTTATCACTTGGAAAAATAGCCCACATAATGAAGTGTTCTAAACATAAAGTATTTAAGTGATTAACTATACACAAAATATCGAAACTAGAGGAAGAAAGAGGAAAACTTCCACGCGTTTTGATCAAATTTTAGTACGTCATTCCAAAAAAATGTTTTTGAGTCATCTAATGGGTTTAAAAATATACCAGATGCTCCAGTAACAAGCAGAAATAGGCTCGAAGTCCAAAGTCAGTGCCTCTTTTAAGTACAACAAAAATATGCAAAAAAGGTTACAGCTAAAGATACCTTTAACTAAAGACACCTTTAACTAAAGATACCTTTAACTAAAGTTTAACGGCAAGTTGTAATAATGGCCCTAAATCGTATATTTTTTTTATTATTTTAGCAGATTTGTTTCTTTTGGAAATACTATTCAAGTGTTGTCTTCAGTCAATTGGTTTTTATGTATTGCATTTCCATTTATGTCGACTATAATTCTGTTGGAGTTTTTGGATTAAAGTATTCTTCCTTTTTTTGTTTTTTTCACTCTTTTACGTTAATAATTAATTAATTAAATATAATTTATGGGTTTTTATTAACTCAACTAAATACAATAATTAAATGCATACATATTTTTCGTTTTCTTTTATTTTTCTTCTCTTTTTTTGTTTAATCTCTTTGGGGTCTTTGATGGCACCGATGAACACGATACCATAAAGAAAAGAATGAAACTAAAAAAGAAAAAAATGTTGTATCATTTCAAACCCACTTATATTAATATTTTAATTATATTTTACAAACATATAAAACATCTTCTTTCACAGACATTTATTCGAATACTTACGTATGTGCGTTGGTACATATTCTTTGCTTATCATTTCCATCTAATCGTGGTATGTTTGAAGGTGTATGTCTATAATTTAGAGTCTGTATGCGTATTCAGTTTGGGTTGATCACTTTAAACGGTAGTCGATCGCATTGGTGTTTTAAATCTATGCATGGATGGCACAGCGTACGGAGGTCATCTAGGATTGCTTGTGTCTTTGTTATTGTTGGTATTCGAATTAATTAAACATCGCAACGATTTATTGTCATTAATTATTATTGACATTGCTGTGGGATATTTTTATAACTTTTATCGTATTATAATTTTATATCCCCATTCGGTTACTTGATGTATAGTTGGGTTTATGTATTTATCCGTTTGTTTGTCTGTGTCCATTATTGGTTTGCCAAACTAATTCGAAAATCACATTAAAATGCCAATATTTAAAATATTGTTGAAAATAAAACTATTCATAGTCTATTTTTATATGTTCATCGAATTGTTGTGTTATAATGTTTACAGAGCTCGATTACACGACAACGATATCTAAAAAAAAATATCTCAAAAAATTCTTTGCGTTTTCTCTCTTTAGGGTTTTGCAAAATCTCAGTTACATAATAACTGCATAATTGGTCATTCCAACCCAGGATTACAAACTAGCTTCTCACACCACTCATGTTGTTGTGTGTTAATTTTATACATGAGTGACGGGACCTAGAGTTTAAAATCGACTCCGGGCGACAGTTTTTTGAGAACCTTTTTCATGGCATTTTTATTTACTCTCAGAGATTTTGCCATAAATCTGAGAGGACTCCGGCGAAATAATATTTTTTTATATTTCGTTTTGATCGAAATGTCTGATCTGGGGTTTGAACCTTGGCCTCACGTCTAATAGGCCAGCACGCTACTTCCGGAAACAGTTACTGAGCTAAAATCTAATCCGTTATTCGTGAGATAGTCAAAAGTTAAGGAAAACTTTGTGAAACGAGCCTGTCATCAGAGCCCTTGTGGCCATTTTACTGATATTTTATTCCATTCTTAAACCAAACATGTCTAATGAAAGCATAACGCGATTTTTTAGGGATTGCTGATAACTTAGTCTTTGTGAAATCTTTAAAAGGCTGATCGTGTTGGTAAATTCTTGTTGGTAAAGCATACTTTACACGGTCTCACAAGTAATATTATCTGTCAAAATTTTGTGTAGAAGTGTACGGATGTGATCGTCTAAATGTATTATGTAATGAAACCATCACACATTGAGAGAAAATACGGATGAAAAGTTTGACAGTCGTATGGCTCTCTTAATTTTTTGAAATGATTCAAATAACAAGCAAGTCGCATTAGATCAGGGATGTATTTTTATGTAAACACATAGAAAAAAAGTATAACAGCTGTTTTCATTTTACTTTGTTATTGTCTTATACCGATCATATAAACGCAAAAAATATAAATCATACGACTTTTATTCTATTTTTTTGTCATACGGATGGAATTTCATCTTACTTTTTCATTCGACTTTACGTACGTAAAGTATTACCGTGTGAAGTGGGCTTAAGAGGGATTTTTTTCATTTGATTAAAAAATTTCTCTTAATGTCTGTTGTATATTGCCTATCAGGTAGCCTTCACTGTACTTGCCACACGCTTAATTGTTTTATTTCTGGATACACCCATGTTGTACAGATAAAATATTTCTACGGGTAAAATTTGTTTGTATGTATTCTGACAGCCCTCTTCTTGAAAGAGTGAAAATATTTTTTAGAACAATAGAGCTACCAATAGGTTATATTTTACATACAAAGTTAAATTGATTTGCTAATATAAATCATGTGAAATTAGAATTTGCTTTAAATGTGACGTCTGGCAGCCTTTTGTTTCCGGGAAAATCTTTAGAAATGGATGAAAACAAATTTTGTTCGGACAACATCAGTGAATGCAGCTTAACGGTAGAGTTTTAGTCTTTACATTATGCTACGTTTCGGATCAGCTGTTTTTATTTTGTATACTAGCTGTACTCTGTGCGCGTTGCTGCGCCACCAACTAAAATAAATTTGAATGAAAGACATTACAAAAATATCCAATTGATTTTGAATCATTTTATAGATTTTGTTTCCCGTATTCCAGATGATTCAGATGAACAGGGCTGAGTAGTACGCATTCGATCAGTTTTTAATCTCATTTCTCGTTGTTCAAGTGATTCATGCGAACGGGTCTCAGCGGCATGTACTCGATGTTTTCCAGTCTCAATGCTCGTTGCTCGTCTGATTCTGAGGCTTGTAATGCTCTTTTCTTCCGTGCTTGAGGTGTAGGTCGACCAATTGCTTGTCGCTTTGGAGGCATGAAAAATGGGCTTAAATTTATTAGAATCTCACCATGTACCCAATCCAACTGAATCGGCAGACATGGATAGAAATGTTCATATTAACGATATCGTTCCAATTTTAGTATATGTTCTGCCGAAGCAAGAACAATGGGTCAATTCGACCTCCGGGTACTGTAATTGTCTTAATTGACAAGTACACGTCCTCTAACCTAATATTGACAGTGATCACCAATTCGTTGAGAGAAAAAAATAAGTGGCAAAATGTAGCATTCCAGAATTGTTAAAATCGATGTTAAAAATTTTGGAGAAGAAATTTAAGCATATATTTTATACTATCTCTTCCACACAACGTAAACTTATATCTATGTATGATGATGTCTTGTCTTTTGAAATATTTTTATTTAAATTTAGACCGTAAATATTTATACATACGATATATTTTCAAAAATTAAATGTCTTTAAATGTCTGAGAAACAAATTTGAAAAATTTTCCAGAATTAAAAGAATTCAAATTTGTGATTGACATTTTACGGGAATGAGTTATACCAAATATTATTAAAATCATAAATGATGAATCCTAAAATGTTCTGGTATTTGTCCGATCAACAACATGATAAACTTTGCTAAAGATCATAACATGATCAAATGCACAGTTTACGATTTAATTTATTTTGAGCAATTTTCAGTGGCGCCACATGTCGGAAATTGATCATACCAACTCAGAAACTTTCGTCGGCTCATGCGGAACAACTTTGCTAAATATTTATATACATATATATAGATAGATAGATGAGAAACATATATAAGTCGTTAGTTTTTCTGTTCCGGTCCGTACGTGCATTAAGTATACCAAACAGAAACGAAACGTAATTGAACCTAAAGACTATTTCTACCTTAAGTGTAACGTCTTTTATAATTAAAGTTAAAAAAGTTTGTAGTTAGCGGGAGTTATGAATTTGTTTACGGATATATGAAATGAATGAAAATCTTGTGTTTTGGTCATGTATGTATATAAAAATAGTCATATTCATTGCAATTATGAAATTAATCAATTTAATATAAAATTTATTATACTTGTATTATGCTTCAGACAACGTTAATGCGAAATACTCGACAGGTTATTTCATAAGAAGTCGCCGTAGTCTAGTAGGTAGTGTGTTGGCTTATTAGACGTAAAGCCAGGGTTCGAACCCCAGGCCAAACATTAAAACAAAATACAAAAAAATCTTTCTTCGGTGACTTCCTCTCAGCAGATTTCTGGCAAAAACTCTAAAGTAAATAAAATTGCCTTGAAAAAGTTTCTCAAAAAATTTGTCGTTCAGAGTCGACTTTAAACTGTAGGTCCCGGCATTCATGTATAAAATTAACGCACATAACATAAGTGGTGTGAGAAGCTAGGTCGTAATCCTGTCTGAAGGGTTGTAATGACCAATTATGTATGTATGTATGTTATTTCATAAGAACAACGAGCTTACTTCTCTATTCCATATCAAGAAGTTGTTATTTAGTTTTGCTGAAAAATATTATTGGTAAATAGGTTACTGCCTGAACGAGATGTTAAATCTTTGAATTTCAATAAATCTCATTGATCGATAATCCTAAATTAAGCCTCGCATCACAACAATAACATTGGAATTACTGTCGTATACTTTACACTCTTGTAACATTCTTCAGACGCCATAAAGTCCCTCAGTCTCTGTTTTGCGAAACATATTGTTCCTGCAGCTTAAATCACTGCCCGGCTTCTAAACAAAGCTTTCATTAAGTACGCTACCATTAAAGATTATTAAATTTTTATTATAATTCTGTTAACAATTCCAAATTATTCAGGATGTTTATTGAAAAATAATTTTTTATAAGAATTTTGGTGATTTCTAGGAACTTTTTTGTAGCTTCCAGGAAACATGTGAATAGATTCGCCGTATACCTCGTTATGTTCTTTTTGTGTTGTGTAACAAAAAGAGTTCTTTTTCCCTGTATCTGAACATGTTGTTGACTTTTTTCAGCAGTATTGTTAAAATTGTTATTGTACTTCTAATTTGTTTGCTTTTAATATTACTTTAAAAATTTAAAAAAAATGTACGAAAATCATTTAATTCTTCGTACTGAAAAATCTTAGCTTTTGCATACACAAGTGGTCGTTATAAGCCTTTAGTCAGGCTTACGAATTAGCTTCTCACACCACGTGTGCTGTGTGTGTTAATTTTATTCACTTTTATTCAACTTTTCATGGCAATTTTACTTACTCTCAGAGTTTTAGTCAGAAATATGCTTAGAGAAGGTTGCGAAGAAATATTTTTTCATATTTCGTTTGGTTGGAGATGTCTGACCTGGAGTTTGAACCGCGGCCTCACATCGAATAGGCCAGCACAATACCTACTAGACTACGGCTACTTGAATCTCAACTTTTAATATTTTAAAATATACCCATCCATACCGTAAGAGTCCATAAATCAAAATTTAATGAATTTTATTATTTAATCTGCATTGTATGATCGTAAATAAATCTCTTTTTTAAATTCATAGAAAATGAAAATTTTTCAAATTTTTTCTTCACTTAACTTATTAATCCAATATCTGACACGAATACGAGAAGTGAATATTATTCATTATTTAAGTATGTATATGTGCATACATACTTCCATTTTTTCATATTTATTTTTGTTTCCATTTGGTTTGTATTAAGTAATCTTAATTCAATTTTACCATAATCATGTTGTTTTAATGTAGCAACAGATCCTGGATATGCCCACCCTAATGGATATGTTTTATTTCGTTGTTACATTTTCTGTTTTTCGATTTTGGTTGGTTTGGTTTTTTTTATTTCTGTTTTCATTTTTAATTCAGAATATTGGTCATTTTGTAATCAGTAGCAGACGAGACACTAAAGAAGTAAATGTCCAACGAATAAAAACAAAAAAAAAATGTCTCTGGCAAGTTTGTTACTCAAGTCTTTTGTTCGATTCAGTGGGGCTTTCAGTGCATTATGTGTGTGACTGAAAGTGGTGGCCCTTTGTTCAAAGAGTCACATAAACAAATTTCTCATAAATGTTTATGTTAAAACACAAAAGTGTGGGCATTATAACAGCGACACTACAGATACGGTCGCGTACACATTCATACGAATGAAAAATTATATCCTGCCTTTCGCCATCATGTTGTTAATTTTTATGTTTTATACTTAAAATTAAAGTTGAGCTTTTTGCCCTGTTGTTGCCCTGTTGTTGCCCTGTTCTCTTGACTTTACTGGCTGACTGCTTTGCATTCGAAAACGGAGAAAATATTATACCAACCTGAAGTGGAACAGCAGCATTTATTTAGGAATTCATTTGTTCAGATGAGATGAGTGTATCCTGTCCGTAAACAAATGAAGTCTTATTTTATTCATTTTGTCCCACACTTATACTCGAATCGATATCAAAATGTACGATATTCTTGTTCTGGTTTTGGATAAACTTTTTCATTCTCTTACAGCCATTTAGCTTTTCTTATTAAGATTATAAAAACCTGACGTATTGGCGCCAACATACCATTCTTTAAAATTTACGTTTTACTTCTCTTGTGTGCCCAACATAAGTGAACACATTTAGGAGGAGGAGAAGAAGAAGAAGGAAGATGGGGATGAGGATGAGGAATTTAATTTTTTTTAATTATTTTCATTATTCGTCGTCTTTTTTTGTTATTTATTATCTCTAAAGAAATATTGTATTGTATTTTGTACTTATTCGTTATTTAAATTGATTTATTCATTTAATTTGTGTTGTTGTTTTCATTTCTATTAGCATTACCATTAGAAGAGCAAAGTTGTGAATAAAGAAATGAAAAATGTGATGATTTATATGAACCATAAGCTTAAATCAGTTTCATAATTACGTTCAGTGCGAAATAATTGATTTATTTGAGCTTGGATTTCAGTGTTGGCCTTTAAAAGCTTTCGGCGACATTAACTACAACGAAAGACTTAAAAAGACAAAGACCATGCATGCCTCTGTTGATACACATTATGCATCAGCATAAAATTGTCTTGAAAACTAATTTCTTTTCCTCTCGCTGCATGTTGTTGTGATATTAAAATTTATTTTTAATATATGTAAACTATTGTATTTACCGATTAGTCATTACCGGCAACACTTTTATTCTGCGGGACATACATACATATATCCAACGTACCAAACCGGCCATTGCAGGTTTAATGAATTGTGTTCCTCAAGTTGAATAGTGCAAAAACAAAACAAAAACAAAAAGAACAAGTAATAAAGTTAGTCGATTAGTTGCTAGTCACTTTATATTATATTTTACACAATTTCGATTTAAACTACAAAAGTAGAAAATATCTTGTACTCCCCATTATTAGTAATACTAATCAGCCAAGGTAATAGAACTAATGTTTGTATTGCTTTCAAATGTTCGCTGAAAACGTACATCTTGACAACTTTTCTATTACCACTTACTTAGTCTAGTAGGTAGTTTGATGGCTTATTAAGCCAAATCCGGTGGCTTAACTCCCGGCTCAGATATCTTGAACAAATCGAAATAAAAAAATTTCTTTCGGCAAACTTCTGGCAAAAAAACTCTGAGCGTAAAATAAAATTGCTATAAACAATTTCTTAAATTTGTCGTTCGGAATCAAGTCTGTTAGGTAGTGTGTTGGCTTTTAGACTTGAGGCTACGGTTCTAACCCCAGGTCAAAAATCTCTAAGACAACGAAATATAAAAAATATTTCTTGAGTGACCTCCTCTTAGCAGATTTCTGGCAAAAACTTTGAGAGTAAATAAAATTGTCATGAAAAGTTTCTAAAAATCTGTCGTTCGGAGTCGGCTTTAAAACTGTAGTTCCCACCACTCATGTATAAAATTAACACACATAACACAAGTGGTGTGAGAAGCTAGGTTGAAAATCTGATTAAGGGTATTGTAATGACCAATTAAGTAAAGAAGTAGGTCGTCTTAAGATCGTGCTACTTTAGCTTGTATAAATATACATTGATTGTGTCAATTATGTGTCAGGGTTGTGTTCCAATTACCATTTCCGTCAATCCTACCATCTCTGTTCTGTTCTTCTGTTGCTCAGTTCCATTTTTCCCAATATTTGTTACTCATGCAAATTGATGATGCTTTTGAGACAAAAAATTCTATCGTTTAGAAGTAACATTGGAAACGGTGCAATTGTTGTTGTTGTTGCTGTAGTAGTAGTAGTGATAAAAGGAAGACAAAAATATTGTAGCATTTAATGGAAATAAATTCAATTACTGACAACACGAAATTCCATTAATGAAATTATAGTCATTAAATGTTGAGTAAATTTGAATCAAATTAACACGGGTTGCAACTGACTTTTTTTTATGCCAACAATCAACAACAATATTAACAGTAACTGCATAAAATGTAGTCAGTCATACACAGGCGCAGAAAATAATTAACCTTTCATACGCTTTGCAATGTACGTATCGTTATATTCATTAGGTGGGGAAGCGAAATATTTCAATATTACAATATTTCAATATAATTTTTCTTTCTTTTTTAAATTACCAGAAACAAAGTATTGTCAACGTGTAAATATAGGGTTGGCTGTATTCTTAATAATAACAAAAAAAAAGTATTGCATGTTCAAATTTTAATACTTTTTCGAATAGATCTTCGAGGCGATAATTTCAATAAAAAGAAAAAAACACCAGGTAATGCAATTTCGAAAAGGAAAAAGAACAAAAATCATTATTTTGAACGATATGGAACGGTATAACCACAGAAAACGACTAATGTAACCAAAAATATGAGTATAAAATATAATTGTTGGCTAGAAAATTAGGAGCCACTTGACTACTCTACTAGAAAGATCATTTTGGTAATCTTACAAAGAGATATCCTTTTACATTTGTGTGCCCCCTGCTTCTACTAGATGCGCCGTGAGCGCCAAGCTACAAATGTCTATATAAGTAAAATTTATTGCAAATGAGCTTTATTTTTTGTGTTGACGATGGCATCTGTCAAACATATTCAGTATACGTCAAATCAGTGAACATACAATGTCATCATTGTGTTAAAGATGGCGAATTTGTTTTATCGGAAAATTATCATTTGCAGAAAACACAAAGTTTTGTAGTCTTCATTTGAAAAAAATGCAAAGAATATCTCATCGAATGCTTGTCTAGGCATATGGTGATCATGCTTTATCAGAAGTAACGTGCAGGTTTCAATGGTTCAGAGATAACGATTTTGATATGAGAAATAAAGATCTTTGTAGGCCAACAAATTGTTTGAAGATGTCGAATTGTAAACAATACTTTATGAAAATTACACGTGAGAAAGAAAAAAAAATGGCACAAACAATTTTTGAGCGTTTAAGATTAAGTCTAGAAAATGGGTGCCACATGAACTGAATGACAGATACATAGATGGAAAACCGAAAAAACACTTGCGAAATCTTGCTTCAAAGAGACAATCTTCTTGTCTTTCATGCTCCAGCACAATGTAACGAGTGAGAAGGAATTAAAATATGAAAAAATTTTTCACGGTTTTATCTAAAAAAGAAATTGTTATAATCATTCCCTTTCGTTCGAGTATTTAATGTTACTTTAATTGTTTGATTTTACTTTGTTGTTTTGTAAAAATAAAATATAAATAAAAAATAAATAAAAAAATTATAAAATAATTAATTATAAAGTTGAGACTACAATATTTATTCAATTATGGAATAATTTCTACTATCGAAATGCATATTAATCAATTAAATCTGTAATTAAGTAATTATTTACGATTTGCGGTTAGTTTGTTTTTGTTTTGTTTTTTTACCTCATATTAATTAATCCAATTAATTTTAAATTACATTAAACTGTAATTAAATAGGGCTAACGTCGATTTGTTTTCAATCTTATTGCATTCAATCACATCAATATTAATTTCTAATTCTTTCATTACATTTCATCACATTATTCAGACTCAAGGACGCCTTTATCTCAGCTCCTATTAATTGATCTCAAAGATCAAAACTATTGTTTGAAATTCTAATATTTCATAAATCACGCTCTAAATTAGTTGATTTATTTAAATACAATTCAATTGCTACAAGTATTAATGCCTATAACACTGATGTTGAGTGTTAATCGCAATTAAATATAAAATGTATACAAAAAAAATATTGCATAAATAACACGGTGCGACAGTGAAAATACACCCGAGTAACTACCTAGTCTAAGTTGTTCAGTTAGTTGAGTAGAACTCAAAAATACTTTATTTTTATTTTTCTCGAATCCTCTAAATCACACAAAATTACCCAAATATGTTTGAACTTATTTTAAAAATCCAAAGTTTTTTAGACAGGGAAGAGATTAGCCTTTAAGATGGTATATATAAACATTTTGTTCAAACTTATATTGTTATAAGTTTTGATGGGGTAAACTTGGAAAATATTATATTTTTCCTATTTTTCCAGTTTGGTCATTCTTAATTGCAAAATTTAATTAAAAAATATGAAATAAGTGGTGACATTCCTAAAATGCATTATATTGTGAAGAGATTGACACTTAGTTTGATACAATTGGACACAAATTACCGTAGTTATTATTTAAATAGTATAACCGCTTAGTCATATTTTTAATATATGCCGTCTCATCAAATGAACTTTAAGTTAAAAATTTCCAAGATTTTTGATGGATTTTAAGTGTTTATTGAAAAGCAACCACCGGAAGTTGGTTAATGTTTGCGCAAAGCGAAATAATAATATTTGCGAAAAACGGAAATATTAGACTACTTTTGGTAGTTGTTCAAACGAGAGAAAATTCTCAGGATCCATCAAAAATACTTTGTTATACTCTTTAAATAATAACTACGCAACAATAACTAATAACTACAACACTCAATAATCAATAAGCATATGTTTACTGTTATAGTGGGTGGAATATTGGTCTTTGTTATGATATATTATTTAAAAGATGTTTTTTTCTGCTAAAGGACATTAAAGCCGTTATGAAAAAGAAATTTTTAATTTCATTGCTTTGCGCATTATTTTCTGAGTTAACATTTTCAATTGTTTTCTGATCTTTTTTACTTTTTTATATGAAAAATTAATGCAAGTTTTTAAATAATTTTTATTATAAGCACATCTATTAGAATTAAACATTTTAATCAAATCAGGTACAATATTAAATTCGAAGCAATTAGAATTGCCAAGTTTTCAAAAATATTTTTATACAATATTGCTTCTCAGGGATTTGGATTAAGTTTTAAGGAATTCAGTTTTAAGGAATTTAGTTTAATTTAAATTAACTTGGCTTAATATTCACTCTAAATTAGCCGAAGAATAAAATAATACTAATATTTCTTAATAAATTTTGTCAAGGCTGGAATTGGTATGTATCATCTCTTATTTTCATTTTTTGATATTTTTTTCCAAAAATCGAGAAGTTTTATATCATTTTCAGGAAAAAATTGTTTAATATTTAAACAATCCATACCAGTGTTGTTTTTTGACATAACCGCAGCAATAAAATTGCATCATCTATATCTACGGGTGCTGTAAATAATAGGGGATCAGAAGCTCTTGACTTTCTGGCCATGGAAATTCAGTTTGATGTGCGCTAGAATCAGTGCCTTGGCTTCTTAACACAGTGCAAGAAATATTTCACTTCATTTTCTTCCTATTTACACCACTTATATCGTGCCGAGAATCGAATACAACACTCATGAATGGGCCGGTGTCTCAAAGTCTATTTTAACATTTCTCAACCGCGTACAGGAGAGGGCGAAAATACTAGTTAATGACGGCAGGGTATCCGACTCTATTCATTCATTGGAGTACCGTTGCAATGTGGCTTGTGTTCTACTCCTCTATCGCTACTACAATGAATTTTGCACGAAATTTGCTCGAGAAAAGTAAGGAGACTTCTTCCCCTTGTGTTCCTACGTAACCTCCGTTTGTGGTCGATTGGCCAGTGGATCGCACACAGCATTGCAGACACAATTCGTTCTTAGTCGGACTATTCGTATGTGGAACTCCCTTCCTGCAGAGGTGTTTCCTGTCACTTATGGTATAAAGGGTTTCAAATCTAGTGTCCACAAACACTACTTCCTCTTTTCTCCTTCATATAACATATTTTCCTAGTTCCAACACAATGCACTGCATGTGTATTTGAAGGTATATTCGAATCTAAAAATGGACTTCAACGGCAAATGGTAGGTTATCCTCAGTCACTAAAAATGCCAATCTTATTTCAAAATTCTTGGTATTGCTATTATTTGCTGGGTAATGTTAAGGTATTTGCAGATATTTGCTGAGCTTACCATTTTTCTTTAAATATTTGATCATTTTATTTTTAACTTACTTAAATAATAGACGCTTTTATTTTGGTTATTTAGCATTTTATGTAGTATCATCACAGGTGTTCGTAAATAATTTAAAACATATAATACTTTACTACTTGTTATACTAACCTAAATTTGCAAAACTTACAACTCTGGCAGCTATGTGTACGGACTACAGTTTGAGGCAGTGCTGGACAATTCAATGAAAACTTTTTGAAATTTATTTTCTACTGTTAGAAGTCGAAAACATAAAATAATTTATGAAGTAATTCACTTTTTGAATTAAAAACATATTTTTTGTTCTTAAATATGATTTTTTATTAGAGGGCATTATTTGAACATTAATACAAATAAAACATGAATTAAAACAAATAAAGGTATTAAAGTATGCAAAAAAAAACCTTGATAGCATAAATATTTTGAGATTAGTGACTGATTTGAGATTAGTGATGGTGTCTACAAGGTTTTGAAGAGTTTATTATTCAATATCCAACCAGAATTGTTTTAATTTCTCTCTGAAATTGCAATCGCGACTTCATACTGGTTATGGAAATAGATCACCAGTTTTTAAAGAAAACTACTTTGTTATCTTGTTTTCCTCAAGGCTTGTGATAATCTTATTCTCTAGAGGTTCCAAAAATGTTAGTGAATGCATTCTAGTCGTAATGGGGAATATCGATACCAATAGTAACGGTAGTAGTCAGCACCAACTAAATTGCACTTTTTTCCATCAAAAAAATTGGTGTTGAATTGTTATGTTGAATTATTGTTATCATTATTTTTTAACCAGTATTTATACTTTGTCATAGTTATCCTCTAGACCTATCGACCAAGTTATAGTTTTTCTTTAAATAATTAATATCAGCAGATATTTTATATTTAACAGCCATTTTGGTATACCAATTCAACAACATCAGTCTAAAAAAAGGAATAAACAAGTAAACAAGGAGCAACAACAACACTGCAAGGATAAACGTAAACAAAATACACAAACAACAATAACGCAAGCAACATGTTTACATTTATAGAAATTTCGCGAAGGCAAAGTCATTCTACTTCATGAGCTTTCATCAGACTGTTTACCCAGCGATATAAAAGGCAAGACAAAGCAGGCAACGAGATCAGAAAGAAGTCTGTCTTGTGCGAAGACGCGTTTCGTGTGAAGAGAATAATAGTGGTTTGAAGATCTCCATTGTAAAGATCTAACGAACAATTGTTAGTTAGTGTAAAGAAGAATAACAAATAAAGCAAATTGTTGTTGTTTAAATCAAGTTGCGAACAGTGGCACACGAAATTGTGCGAATAATAATGAATTTTAATTAAAAGTAAATACAAATTTCTTTTTATATGCAATCTACGAACTCATATTTTAAACTTATGTTGTCATTCCAAAAATACTGGCCAACTATTTGACAATAATAAAATCGTAGAAGTTTGGGTGATAGATCAAAATGAGTTTACGAACGTAATAATTCGATCGGTTATAGAAGAAGAAAATGTTACTGTAGAGAATTTATGCGAATCAGAAGTCTGCACGTACAGAACAATAACAATGAGGCCATAATAATTTATGAAATCGGTGTAATCTAGTAGGTAGTGCGTTGGCTAATTAGACAGACAAACGCCCGTCGATTAAACCCCAGCTAAGACATGTCGAACAATATGAAATATGAAAATATTTTTCTTTCGGCGATTTTTTTATTTTTCATTTATTGGATTTTAGAAGATTAAAACAACGAGCGCTCAAATTGAGATTTAAAACCACGTAACATTCTTGTATTTATTAGTAAAAAAAAGAATTATAAAAAATAAAGGCAACCTTTAAACATGTTTGGAGTGCATAAATTTGCCGAGTTATTACGTGGTCTTTATTGAATGTAGTTACGTATATACGGATATAAATTCAGATTTAATTTCAAATCTATAAAAGTGTACTCAATCCGAATTAAAAAAACACCAGGGTTACTCTCGGATTTAGAGTGTGCGGATTATCCAGTTCGTAGTGTTCATCAATAAAAAAAAATTATTTTCTACTGTTTTCTCTCAGCTGTTATGCATACGATACATATTTGATACTAGTATGTATAGATCTTAAATGACCCTTAAATACTTAAAGGTTTCATTCATACAATTGCTTGGAATTTTGTATGGCGTCTTTGTAATCTACAGAAAGAGAAGGACAAGAAATGAAACGTCCGAAAGAATATAATGAAAATATGTAGATTGTTACAGTCTACATCATCGCTTGTGTGTTATTGTGGCAGCATAGTGGATTTTATCTTAAGCGCATAAACGCCGGCTCTAATGTGGCTAATTGACTGAAACGTGGAAACGTGAAAATGAAATTAAGAAATAAAGGCCACCATAAAATTTACACTCTGTCAGAAGAGTAAAAAAGAAGGCAATTAAAAACAAAAACAAAAAAAAAAACAAAGAACAAGTATTACGAAAGACACAAAATAAACCAATAAAACAAAAGACTTAAGACAGAAACTTGAATAGGAATGCATCAACTTACCTCGATTGAAAGAACGACGTCAACACAACAACAATACTCACGCCAAACAAAATTACAATTAAAATTTTCTTTTGTGAATATCACAAAACATTTATTTTTTTATTTTTAATTTTTAATATTTTTATTTTATTTAATACATAAAGTCTTTTTATATTGCATTTCACAATAGAATTGAATTGAATTGAACGGAAATAATTGAAAATTTTTTAATATCTGTAAGCAAACAAATGAAATTAATAAAACTCTACTTAAAGTCAAATCAAATCGAAATCAGATCAATTTATGTATTTTAATTGGTATGATACTATATTATGTATACTATATGTTTATATATATATATACATATATATGTATGTATGTATGTAATGTCTAGTGACTTTCAATTAAAATAAAATAATTTTTAATTAAAGTCTAATAATAATAATAAATTTCGCACACAATCTAAAAAGTGAATATCGTATACGACGTACATTTTAATTACAAATTGAAAATTAACATTTAAATTTAATTTATTACACTTGATTATTTAATAATAATTATGAAGGAAATATTAATAATTTTAATATTTTAATCTTATGCTGGTCTATACTTTTCACTCGTTTATTGAATACGATTACGGAATGGAAAACGTAAATTAATCGGTAATTCGACACAAGTGGGTAGTCATTTAGCGACAAATTTATTTTCAATAAATTAATCATGCCAACCAACGGCAAATAGTCGACCTTAGCGATCGACGATCAATCAGTAAATAGGATTTAAAGCGTGACATACAGTTCATTCATTAGCTAAGAACGTCACTGTGACCGTTTTGACGTAACATTTCTAGTTTCAGTTCGTGTTCACGTGCCTTTAGTCGCAAGGCGGCAATTGACGATGACCGACGGTCTTCGGGCGGTGTTGAGGACCTAATAGGGTTTGTTGACTGAGCTCCCGTCTGGTGCTGGGGCGATTGGTGGGACATTACAACTGACGATTGTGGTACATTAGGTGGTGGAGGAGCTGCCACGGCAGGTGGTATCGTCTGATGAGCAGTCATGGGCGGTAAAACTACACCGGGCGAATGTTGCGATGACAATGATTGTGGCTGTGAAGCTGTGGGTCCCGATTGTGATGTAACCGATGAAGGAGACGTTGGTGGAGAGGCTATTAGATGATTAGGTGAGTGCAAGTCTGGTGAACCAATATGCATGGGTGCCTTAACAGTCATTGGTGGGTGCCGGGGAACAGCTGTCATATTGGCCAACAAAGATTGAAATGATGTTGATGGTGAGTACATGGAAGCCATGCCGGGCGGTAACATATGCGGTGGAGCTCTAAGAAAACGTATTAATGTTGAAAACTTTGTCTTGTCTTGAACATTTTTAAAAATTAAGCTTTTATACCTTTGGAACTGATTGAAATAACCCGTTGGCAACATTGGTGCTCCAGCCAAGTGTGGATAACGAAATGCTGCTATATTTGCTCCATCAAACGGTTTACGTAAGTTGGCGAAACCCAAATGGGTGAAGGGATTTGGTGGCAGAGCAGAGCCGACTACAGTTTGTATAGATCCTGGTCCGCTGGGTAAGTACGGATTATATGGATGTGATTGTGGACCCACCTTTTCCTGTTTACGCCATTTGGCACGTCGATTTTGGAACCACACCTTGAAAACATAAACAAACATAAATTCATTGAAAGTTAATTTTTGCCATTTACGTTAATTGCAGAAGCAATCGTTATAAGAACAACAACAATGTATTGTGCAATCACAGCATTTTTGTTTTTATTTTTTCAACTTCAGTTTTTTTTTTATTAATTATTCAATCAAAATTCAATTTATTTTAATTTTAAAATTATTTTGTAAATTTTTTTTCCTATGAATTTAATTAAATTTCATATTCATGCATTGCATTTTAAATATTTCATATTCTTATTTACATTTAATTTTGATTAATGTTTTGCAACAAGTTTTTCTTGTTACTGATGGAATTTCAATTGGGATAACGACTCTTCCTTACAACTGAACTGATTTTATTCAATTAAATTTCGTAATTTATGATTTTTAAGTGTTTAAAAATTGGCTGCAAATTGTCATTAACAGTCATAAGAGTTATGTTAATTCACTTGGTTATCATAACGAATTCTCATTCTTGAATAATAAAATTTAAAAAATTTTAAATTCTAAAGCCTAGGTGGAGGTGACTATCCTTATCATAAAACTTCACGGAATATCTGAAGATCACCATATTTTTCAAGAAGTTAATAGAGCTACAAATATTACGCACAAAAGTAAGGAAATGTAGAAACACTAAACAGCTAAAGTTTACTTAGAAGAAGGTGGAAATCAAGGCATTCCAGTTGGGTAATGAAATTTTAACTCTTAAAATATTTTCGCGAATTATTAGCAAGCGAGACGGCACAAAATGAAAGTTTGGAGATTCACTTGTTATTTGATAGCCCTCTTTACGAAAACCAAATGTTTGAGAAACAAGAAATGATATAGAAAAGGTTGAATCATTTAAAAAATGTATTGTATTTCAACAAATACTTGAGTTCTCAACAATTAGAGCTCATATCGGAATAACTACAACCCGATATGAGCAATGAAAGTACCCGGTATTGGCAGAATAATTCTTTACTTAATCATGTTTATAATGCAATATCAATACTTGACTATAATCCCACGGCCATACGGCCTTTTATGCAATTTACCAAACCGACCAAAATATTAGCGTTCTCGGTAGTGTAGTAGGTAGTGTGTTCGCTCATTAGGCGTAAATTAGGTCAGACATCTCCAACGAAACGAAGTATGCAAAAATATTTCTTCGGCGACTGCCTGTCAGCAGATGTCTGGCAAAAATTTTGAGAGAAAATATAATTGCCATGAAAAGTTTCTCAAAAAAAATCTGTAGTTCGGCGTCAACTTCAAAATGTAGCTCCCACTGCTTATGAATAAAATTAACGCACACAACATAAGTGGTGTGTGAAGCTATATCGTAATTCTGACTGAAGGTTTGTACCAATTAAGTACGTAAGTATTTAAGAAATTATTGACAAATAAATTGACTCAATTCGGCTCCAGACGGTAACACATTAAAATTGTGGGAACTCATAAAGTTGTAAACGTAATAGGGAATACTTTTAAGAGAAAGATATGTTTATCAACACTTGTTATGTATGTCTCTTGGGTTTTCGATAAAATTTACCGATAAGCATTAAGTATTTGAAAGTCATGGAATTAATTAATCGTAAATTTAGATTTAAAGAAAGAAATTTCTTAAGCTATTATTCATTCATCCCTCAAGATAGTATCTGGTGACATATTATTGAAAATTACTAGACATATTGAAACGTATTTTATTAAACTTGTGTCACGTCCAGGACATATTAAGCAATATCGCTAATGATCATTTTCCAATTAAGAAGACGTTATGCTCTAGGTATGAACAGAAGAAGAAAAGGAAGTATGCTAAGTTAAAGATATTACCATGAACAGGAATTTCACAACTAGTTTTGGTTGGAGGAGGTGCATTTTTAAAAGTAACCGTATTATTTGTATGGTCGGATTAAATTTGAATAGAAATTTCAATATTTTTTAATGGAATAACAAAACAAAACAAAAAACGATATTTATGACTAAAAATAATATGTGTTAAATCAAATTCAAATAATTTGAGGTCAATAGGAGCAGAGAAAAATTTTCATTTACAAAATAAGTTCACTCAGATGCCCTTATTGATTTGGATAATCCATAAACGTTCCTTTTCATTGAACACATGGTTATGACAGTAAAGTTCTTACATTGTGAATGTCAGTACCGCCCACAAATATAAGACTACTTGATCAGAATATCAGAATACTGCAATAGAACTCAGCTGCACCGTTATTTTATGCCGAAATCTCCATCAACATTTTGAAAACAACTTTCATCTCTGAAATGATTTACAATATTGGGCAAGTACAACAAGTACATGGGAACTCATAAATGAGAATACGATGTACCTGCTTCTAGCAATTTTACCACGTTTGATCGAATCACAAATCAAATTAATAGACGTCCGTTTAACCCTTTTTTGCATTGTCAAACGTTCTTTAATAAATCAAATGAACGTTCAAATCAAACAAACCTTGTTTGGTTAGAAAGAAAATAAACGTGATTTCTATTCTTATGTATCGAATAAAGATACAAATTAAATTCCTCCAAATATATAAATTGGAAGAATAACCTGGTAGAACAATAATTTTTGTAGGGGACTTAGGATAACATACTAAATCTTTACAGCAGTGGTAAGAATTCTGAAAGAATTTGATATCGCAACAAGACTTCTCAAAAATATTCATTCCAGATAAAGAGAGAGATAGCTGTAGAGATATCTCAACGATGTAGCGGAGCAATAAAACGATTTGTACCAATAACTCAAAAATGGAGTGTGGAACTGGATCTGGGATCTATACCGATAAACTGGCACTAAACGGGTCATACTGATTACGTAACCAGAACGGCGTATTTAAGGCGGAATATATATGCGTCCCTACAAGAATACTTTTCCAAACTGGAAAAAACAGCGTGGAATTCAACAACATATGATCCAAGATGTCTAGTTGGCGAACATTAAAACTGCTGTGTCCACAGTGGACAACGGGAGAACCAGAGAACTACTTGAGTTCAACAAGAGAACGGTTCGCATTCTAACAGGAATTCTAACGTGACACTGCTATATTGGCAGTTTACTGCAAAAGCTGCCATGATGTGGAGGAAACAGTACAATACATTTTACGCGATTGCCCTGCTCTTCAGGACAGACGTCATCGGTTTTTGGGTGACAAAACGTTTGAGGATCAGGGCATGGTAGCGAACGTATCACTGAGAGAACTGGCCGGTTTTATCCGGAGCCCGGGGTGGTTCAAACCCACCACAAGCGGAGCGATGTGATGTATATATTATATGTGTAGCAGCACACAGTGACACTGCAGGTAACTGTAGACCGGATGAACTGGTCAGGTGCGGCACAAACCTCTCCCTCTACAATGTTAATCCCTGTGAGCTAATAATTGACAATTCCTTCAACGCCAGGTGGATAGAAGGTGCTGAAAAGGTCTGCTTAAAGTTCCAAGGAACGCATTCAGTATGGTTGTTGGAGTCATTACTGGGCTTTGCGCTATGTGAGGTGCATCGGTCCGGAACACGTGGCAAACGATTTCTGCAGAAGCTGTAGAGTTGAAGTACATGCTCTCCACTATGACGTAGAAGGAAAATAATTCTTGGTGTCTACCTCATAGAGATCCTCCTTCAGAACCTGCAAATGATGCCGGGAGTAGGGAAAAATGGAAAGCTATGGTATCACAATGGGCCTCATACCTGAGATGGCTTTTACTTTTTTTGGAAATAAAATTTTTGCGAATTATAAGATTTTATTGCTTATAGGTTTAACAATTACGATTGACATAATATAAATACAGATATAACTCACAAACAATTTCCAACCGATTCTAGACACATTTTATAACTGTAATCAATACCTAGAATCGAAATCACAAGAAAATCGGCCTGTGGTCTGGCCAAATCAATAAAGTGTACTTAGCGTTCTGGGCAATTCAAAAAAGTGTTCTTAGCGGTATGAACTTCACTAGTAATCCAAGTGGATTTTTAGGAAAACTCTACATGGTTATATTTCTGAACAATAAATAATAACAAATAATAATAAAAGAAATGAATTCAAATTCTACTTTCTTTAATGTGAAATCAATGAATTAAAATGATTTTCTTCCTTCATTTATGCATTTAATTTGATTTTTATTCTTTTAGGATTTTAGTTTTAAAACAAACAAAACAAACAAAAAAAGCAACAATAAAATTAAAAAAATCAATCGCTAACATACCTGAATGCGTGCTTCGGTTAAACCAATTTTCATAGCCAACTCCTCTCTGAAATAGAATTAAAATAAAATTAATAAAAAAAAAGAAATACGTTAATCATTATTGTATAAGCCTATGAATGTATGAATTAATGAATTAATGAATAACATTGTAATAAATTAATTGATTCATTTGGTTTCTTTAATTATTTATTTCTTTTTCGTTTGTTTGTTTTGTAATTGCATTCAGAGTTAATTTAATTAAGTATTGTTTTCAAAACCATCACTTGTTGATTCCATTTCCCAACACAAATCTTTTTTATTTTGTTGTTCCGTTTATTTGTTTGTCCGTCTCTATGTCTGTCAAGTGCAACAACAAATCAGCGTAAAATAAGGACTGCAAAAAAAGCCGTCTGTGGAATCTGGTTTTAATTTAATTTAATTTGTGCCAGCCGGCTTATGTATAATTATTTACTGTTTTTTATTTTGTTTTTGTTATTGTTGTTATTATTAGTAGTGTTGTTTTACTTTGATTATAATTTTATTTCATTCGTTTCTATTAAACGTGTTTTATTGACAATATTATGCGATCGCAAAAACGCTTAATCGATATCAGCAAAAACAGAGGCATCGGGACCAAGTGAGAGTCAGAGTGAAAGAGATAGGGAGAGAGAGAGACAGGCAGAAAGGGAGTTAGAATACAAATAGTAATTGAACAATTGTATGTTCTATTAATTGAACATTAATTAAGTCAATAAATCTTTTCTCCTTTCGACGATTATACACTTCCACAATACTTATGTATCTTATTCGTTATTTCTTTTAATTTATTTGTTTATTTTTTTATTACTCACTTCATTGCAAACTCATTAATTAAAGACAAGAGAATTATCGATTTATCGATTGCTTTTAGATTAAATTACACGTTTAGTATCATTACCTTTATTTAAGCTGGAGGCTAAATAAATATCAAACGAATTAATTACGCTTGAAATAGTATTTCAATGCAAAATATGTGTACTACGGTTGTCCATATTGATACTTTACGACGTTTCTTTTATTTTATTGTTATCGGGGTATTTGTAAGAAATATTGTTTTTTATTCTCTAATTTATTGAATCTTCAGTTTCTTTAAAACCACAAGAAATAAGTAAATAATATAAAATAATATAATATATGTACAATATACATACATATGTATATAATAAATAATAAGTTAAAATCATTTAGGGCCATTATTACAACTTGCCGTTAACTAAAGGGAGGATTTTAACGGGCAGATAAATTGGTTTTCATTATTATAAGTGGATAATAAGGTAGAAGTGAACGTTAAGCTAAAGGGAGGATCATCCTACCGGTAAATTTTAAAGTTAAGCTTATGTTTAAAATTGCCATATTATATATTATTTTCAATATGGCAACTTCAAATATAGACAAAATGAGCATATACAACAACAAAAAAAAAAAAAAAAAAAAACCACTACGTTTAATAAAACTTGTTTAATTGAGCAGTATTATCGACATTGCTCCGGCACTGCTATATTTTTGAAAAAGTTAACTTTATTTCATCTGTAAGTTGTAATAACGAAAAGAAGTTAAATGTGACTTGAAAGTTCTCTTTAGTTAAAGGTACCTTTAACTGAACTCAAGTTTAACGGCAAGTTGTAATAATGACCCTTAGGGATATTGAAGATTAAGAGGACTGCCAACCAAAGGGTCTATCTGAATTATTATCACATAGATCACCACACAGGCCTGCTGTATGCTCTTCAATAAGATATATCAACCACTTAAAATTTTAATTTTTCTAATTTCTTCCGAATGAGTTCTCTTAGATGAGTAATGTAACCTTACCATTAGGTTTTATCCATAAAAGATTTGGGTAATGAAATAATGTGCATATCCGGGTCGCCACAGAGTGTCTTAGCAATATATGAGTGCTTTTAACGTTTCAGTTTTTAAAATTTCCATCATTCTCCTCAATTCAAATTTTTTGACACAGATAGGTTAATTATCAAAAAATTTTTTGTAGGCAGTGCCCTTCAAGTCAATAATCCCAAAAGAGCTTAAAAAGGATTCTATTGAAAAATGGGCCAATGGTTGAGCATAGCTTAGTACAATACAGTGAGGATGTGTGTCGGAACCAGGTGTGGGCAGTTTGAAGTTTATTGAAGAAATAATGAGTAAAAGAGAGTATTTAAACGTCATAAAGAAACAAAAATTCACCTAAAGTGTGGAAGACTTAGGAGCACGTAATGGTTATTACTTCCATTAAGTCAATAAACCCAATCAAACTGCTGCTAATGTGAAGATGTAATTTGCCTACCGAACTCCCTTAATCGTCAGCTTAATACTTTCCCAGAAAGTACCTATGCGACTCCAACTATTTAAGAGATCATTTGGAAGAACGGTTACATAGTCGCTAAACTTCAAAGAAAAACCAACTGAAAAACATGCTCATGAGTAAATTGCGGCATATATCAACGGAAAACACAAGAAAAACATTCCAAATGGGTAAAATGGGTTAGTGTTTGACCTTAAGGGATATGCTACTAACTGTAGGGTATAATATTTTTATTGCGCCGAGTATTTTAAATTTACTTTGAGTTCTTCTTCGGGATATCTACACTTTTGCTGTGCAAAAATATGGAGTCACTAGAAAGTTTCCCTTATTTTTCTTATGGTTTGTGAAAAACATTAATTTTTGTTGTTTTATAACGAAATAGAAATAAATTAATGAAAATAAATAAAAAATATCAATTATTTTTTTTACCTAAAGTTGTGCTGTCGACTGTGCCACTAATTACAAAAACTTTTATAAAACAGCTTTTGATATTTTGTATGTTTTTGAGCAATTGATTTTGTCTTTGTTATTATTTATGTTACAATCAGCAGATTGCTTTTATAATTGATCAAATTAGCTCGAAGAAAAAGTACAGGCTGAAGAAGAAGATAATTACTCTTTCAAGAACTGTCTCAAAAACTGTCGCAAAGTTCGAGAACGGGAACAACTTTCGCTAAGATTGGGATCCCACGGTCGATCAATTTAAAGAAACACTCCTATTATGGTGTATAAGGAGTTAATAAATAAATAAAAACAATTTTGTGACATTTACAATAAAAAATTTGCCCAATATAGAATACACTTGTTTATTTGATTGTGCTTATTGTGCTGATTTGATTGTGCCATAATGTGGCGTAGATGAGCAGGACAGAAATATTTAAACATCTGATTGCTTACATTTATTCTCTTTGTCTTAAACGTTTAAACAACACTGTCGATCCAGTAGTAGAGTAATCGTACATTGGTGTTATGCTTAATCTCCCTCATGGTCGAAGCCGTTAGTGTCGTCTCATATTGAAATTGTATCTCTGTTACCTAAATATCGTTCCCAATACATTACTTAACGTTGTCCTAATCGCATCTCTTATATACAAGCAGCACAACCCTTTGAACCCTTTGTTGTATTCTGATGTTGTGCTATCTATCCAACAGTCCCAATCAATACCAGAAATAAACTTTTGCAGTTGATTACCTGTGATTACCAACGACCGTATTTCCTAGTTAGATGTCTATTAACGTACATGACAAGATATTCTATCTCTTCCGTATTAACAAATCTTCGGTCGATTTTATAACTTTCCGATAACTTTGGCATATTTGTAGGAAAATTTAGCTTTAGTTTCAGTAGTAGGCTTTCATTGATGTAGCAACATTAATAAATAGGGAGGAACAGAATTTTTTCCTCGAAAGCTTTCATTGTTGTTTGCATTAATCTTTTTTTTGTTAACTTTTGAATTTTCCTAACTTATGAATGACCTTTGCTATCATTTAGAATTGACATTACTTAAGATATTAGCAGTATTCCAAATAGCTTCAGTATTGTCGGTCTATTTGTCCTATTCCTGGCTTTGTAATCATAGCAACTAATACCAACTTCCGAACAGAATGATAATACTCAGCTCGTAAAATAGCATTAAAAATTAAACGAATAATCTTAATTGCTATTCAAGCACCTTTTTGTCCATTATGCCTATACCATGATTATGTCGGCGTATTTAACCCCGCAATGGCTGTCTAGATAAAACGCCAATACTTTATCTTTGGTTAGCCTGATGACTTTTCAAATAATACGCTCGAGAAGTTACTTTTTGTACGTCTAGGAGCTTTCTGAGCCAATTGTTTAATTAGTGTTAGCTTTAGTAAATGCACTAGATTTCTGGCAAAAACCCTAAGAGTAAATAAAAATTGTCATGAAAAGTTTTTGAAAAATCTGTCGTTCAGGGGCGACTTAAGCTGTAGATCCCGCCACTTATATATAAAATTAACACACACAACATATGTAAGTGGTGTGAGGCGCTGGGTTGTAACTCTGGCTGAACGATTATAATGACCAGTTAAGTGTTTGAAATGGCATTAAATTAATATCAGCCTGTACTTGTATGTTTAGATTTCTAAGAAGAAGAAAAATAATTAAAATAATATAAAAAAAATCTTAGAAACTTTAATTAATCTCTCAGACAAAGTTAATTAAGGCCTACCAGAAGAACACGAAAGTATAGTTTGGTACAAATACCGGGGGCGATGAATTTTCCATTGTGCAAGGAAAGAAGTCACCGTAGTCTAGTAGGTAGTGTGTTGGCTTATTAGACGTAAGGCCACGGTTCAAACAAGCCGTAATCGTGACTGAAGGGTTGTAATGGCCAATTATGTATGTATGTATCGTCTAAGTTTATATTTAAGTTTTTATTTATCGATTAATGCTTGTGAAAATGAAAATTATTCTATTGACAGCAATAAATTTAGATGCTGGTACTAAATTTGTTTCGCTATCAGCACTAGGGCAATAAGAAATTTTTTAATAAAAATTATCATTTGGCAGGCAATTAAGCCTTTTCTCAAAGAGTTTTATTATTTTGCCAATGTAATGTTAATTGGCACTGCAAATTATAAGACAACATTTCACATTTTTTTTATTTCATGTGGTCTGGTTAAGTATTGTTTTTATGTTTAAGAAAAACAAAATAAAAATATATCGTCCAGAAAAACTAAGTTGTTAACAATTAACAATACAATTAGAAATAACCACAAAGTGTATGCATATATGTATGTATATGCATACATACATATGTATGTACATATGTAAAAAGAACTTAAGCATGAGAGATGAAAAAGAAAGGGAAACTATGTTTGTGTCTTAAGTTGTTTGTTTGTTTTCACACAGGCATTAGTGAAGTAAAATAAGGGGCGTTCATGTGGGACTATAAACAATTGTCAATATATTGCAATTTAGCATTAAAAAGTCATTAAATGTTAACGATTTACTACAAATGACAGCAGCAACAATAAACACGCTCTCAGATCATGTTTTCATTCAGTTATTGTTGGATTTTATTTTCATTTTTTTTTCAAACAGGAAAAATAAAATAAAATTAAATTTAAAAAAAAAGAATCGTATTATTATGTGATAAAATCAATATCTGTGTCTAATGATGTTTTTATCAATATTATCTATCTATTGTTATCGATACGAAAACTTGTTAACATAAATTCAATTTAAAATCCAATATCAACACCAAATTAAATCACATGTTCATAGAAAGAAGGAAATAAAATATTTAAAAACCCATTAAAAATTATTTAAATATTATGCCGGTGCCAACCTACACACAAAATAAAATTAAAATCATATTAAAACAAAAAAAAGAAAACAACAACAATAACAAAGAGGAATAAAGAATCTGAATTTAAATAAAAATCATTAAAAACAAAAAAAAAATAAGAAAGAAACACAACCTCTAAATGAAACACTTGAGAAATTTCCCCACTAACAAAATTGTAACACACACAAAAACTACAACAAAGTGTTTCTTTATATTTTCTTTTCTCTTCGTCTTCGTTAATTAATTAAACAAATTCAACGCAACAGCAGGAAGCCAATTTATGTGCTTTTATGTAAATTAACACAATTATCGCTTGTATCTTCGAAAGCAACTGGTGCTGCAACTGATACACCAGCAGTAACGCTGTCTCAGTTTCGCTGTCAATGCATGTAATTGTAATGCCTCTGATTTCAAAGATGCTCGCAAAGCAACAACCAAGAGGCAACGAATGATAAATTAAAAATGCATATCAAGAGCAGATAACAAGCACTGATAGCATGGAATAATGACACGCGGTGTTTAAATATTTTTTTTTCCAGTCTTTAACTCATATTCAAATCATTATAAAATTCAGTTTTTTTGTTTGTTTCCCTTTTTTTAAATAATATGGAGAATATGCATCAAGAATTTCGATGGATTTGAAAACATTCCTTTTCCATTCTGTTAGCATCAAGTATGTTTAATGTTTGGTTCTGATTAGAGGGGGCTCATTAGGTAATAATTAAGTTTAGTTCCCTTAGGTACGTATTAATTATTTATCGATTGCATTTAATTTAAACAAGAGGCAGATTACATCAAAGTCACTTAATTTCAATTAATTTGATCGAAAAGATATTATACCATCAATAAAACGAATTTTTTTTTAATCGCTTGATATTGTATGTACTTAGTTTAGAGAGAGAGAGAGAGGAAAACAAATTTTGTTCGATAACCCAATTTCCTTCAAAGTGAAAAATTACTGTTTGTGCACCCATATGACTCAATGCGCACAACTTACTTGGGTCCTATATAGTCTCTATGTAACGCCGAATTTACCTAATTCGTCATATAATTATAACTCCTGGTTGGTATCTTTCAAACATTCCGAGGGCCTTCTGAAGGTGTGAATTTTTCCCAAACTTTCTTTGTCTAGACATCTTTTGTCATTAAATTCTGGGTGACTAAGAATTCTTAGGTTCCAAAGCGCCGCTCAACGATAAAGAAGATGTTCCGTGGTCTCGTCTTCTTACTCGTCGTTACAGCTGCTGCAGAACTCGTTATGAGGTACTCCCAGTCTCCTGGTGTAAACACCCAGAGGAAAGTGTCTCGTTATCGCTGCTATGAGGTTCCATAGATGGTAACTTGATAGGTTCACTGCAAATAGTGTTCTACATACATATATCTATGTCGGCCAGATTTGTCTGGTGTCTCATTCATTATCCCATTTTACCTTTGCCAATAAATGGAGTTTTTGTGAGACCACTTGTTTATCTCCCTGCAGAGGAACGCCAATCTCTTGCAGGAATTCACTTGCATTTTCCGTCAAACTAACTTTAGCAAGTGCTTCGACTTTGTTGTTTGCTTCGATGACCCCGTTTCCAGAAATAAAAATGAGGTTAAGCCAGAAATGTCTTACTATTTCCTACAGAGATAGTCGAATTTCTTGAAGACTCTTATATATGGTGTACACATTGTCCAGGGATCGAATGACTTTGGCTTTACTTTCGGTAAATATGTGTATATTACCATACGTTATACTGTAATACCGAATTCACTCGGCGGTAGTTTTCATTACAGTCATTATTTCAGTCTGAAATGTATTACAGTAAAGTAGTGCAAGAGAGAATCTAATGTTAAGTTACCCAGATCTTTCAGTGAACATTTTATTGACTTTTCCCGGAGAGGTGTAAACCCTTATCAAAGAAATATCTATCCGGTATCCGTGTCGCAAAACCAGGCATATTTAGGTATCACGTAGTCTATACATATATTCAGACCAACTGAATTTATCTATAATCTAATTTCTCTTAGGGCCATTATTACAACTTACAGTTAACTAAAGGGAGGATTTTAACGGGCAGATAAATTGTTTTTCATTATTATAAGTGGACAATATGGTAGAAATGAACGTTAAGGTAAGCGGAGGATCATCCTACATTTAATTTTTAAAGTTAAGTTTATGTTTGAACTTGCCATATTATATATTATGTATTTTCAATATGGCAACTTCAAATATAAACAGAATGAAGAAACACAAAAACAAAAAAGTGGCCCTTCGTTGCCACTGTGTTTAAATAAAACTTGTTTAATTTGAGGAGCGTTATCGACATTGCTCCGCCACTGCCATATTTTTGAAAAATTTTATCTTTAAGTTGTAATAACGAAAATAAGGTAAAAGTAACTTTACAGTTCCGTTTAGGTAAAGGTACCTTTACTTAAACCCAATTTTAACGACAAGTTGTAATAATGGCCCTTAGTCTCATTGCCACGTTTGTAGCCACTTGTTTCGCTAACATGTCTGGTGATAGCCAGTTAAGGATAGTAAACATTGTCTAGGTTGACACAGCCCTAAGGGCACCTCTTATCATGATCGCCAACATTTTCATAATCCATGAATGTTTTTGCCTAAACATTTGGCTGCTATTTGTACAACTTACTTTTGAACTGAAAATGAAATCTAAAAATATTTTCTACTGAGAACGTTTGTTATTGCGCAGATATGTTGGGAGTTATTTTTGATAAGGTTTGCTGCAAGGTTGATATTTTCATTGAAAGTTTTTGCTCTTTTTGCAACTTATATTGTCTTATAGTAAACACCGCATTGTATAAATTAAATTAAATGCGTGCCTGTTTATAAATTCTTATTAAATTCAATGTTTAGTACCACTACGATCAGACAAACCACAACTTGTATGGAAAGTGAGCAGAAAATTAAAAATAAGAAAAAGAATCGGCAAATAACCACAAAATTTTCTTGGTAAATATCTTAAAATTTTTTTTTTAATTTAATTTTTTCACTATTAATGTAACTTGCAATCAATTAAATTGAATTTTTCATTTCTAAATCCAACACTTTAAATTGCATCTTTTGAAGTCACCAACCAACCAAGCAAGTACATAAGTACGTACGTACATCCAGTAATCGTGCGGCACATTTCAACGGTTGCGCCAAGCAGTGAGCAACAACATTAAAACCACTAATATTACCATTTCAAGTATTTTTATGCACCTCGAATCGAATTAACCTTACAAATGTGCACATTCTTTACACAAAAAAATAAAAAAAAAAAACAATTTTTACCACAGCAGACGCCTTCACATCTTAAAATAAAGTGCAGCAGATGCGAACATGATAAAACACTGCAACCTTAACAAAATGTTGAATATTAAAAACCAACAACAATAACAGCAACAACAATAGCAATAATATTTTAATAATAATCATAATTTTGTTAGCCAGAGAACAGTAGTGCCATTGAAGGTGGCTGCATCAAACAAACAACACCAACATCACTGATTGCAACAACGACAGCAACGACGGCATCAAGAGCAACGGCGGCGGCAAATCCAATCACAATGTAAAAATTTATTAAAAATAAATTCAATTATAGAAAACATGGAAATTCATTATAAAAATTATAGTAATTACACTAAAATTATAATGCATACACACACACACACAGGCACACACGCACACACATACTGTGTACTACTATTCATTCATACACGTAAATAAATTGAAAAATAATGAAACGTACTCCCAGCTTTATTGCATTTCACAAAATAAAAAATAAAAAACAACGAAAAAAAAATTAAATTTTATATGAAAATGAAACAAAAACAAAAACGAAAACAAAAACAAAAAGAAAAAAAATCTGTTGTTTTGTAAAAGAAGTTGAGCATAACAATTTTCAACTGAGTTTGTTTGGTCTGACCAAGATATCGTGTTTTTTTCTCTTTGTATCTCTTTCGTTTTCCTTCAATTCGATTCAAATCTTCGTTTTGAATAGTTATTATTTGTTGTTGTTGTTGTTGTTGTTGTTTATTGTGTTTTTTTTAATATTTTTTACCGGCAATCATAATCATCATAATGGTAATAATGCGACGGTTTTAATTTAAGAAAGAAAAATCTACAATAATTGAGGTTTAAATATATCCATTCGTCTGGGTATGCTGTTAAGCTATGTATGTTTGGACGTTTGTGTATTTTAGCCTTGGTAAGACATGGATAAGCCTTAATTATTGTGGTTACTTACGTTTATGTTTGGGTTTAAAAGTTAACATTCAGTTGATGGAGAAAAAAAATCTTTTAAAATTAGATTATCGCTCTAATTGAATGTCATGCCATTTTACAATTTTAATTGAATTTAATTAAAATCTAAGAGTACAACAAAAAAAAAAGAAGCGAGGCGAAATCATCGACGCAATAGAAAGTGGAATGTGCAATCAACTTCCATACAAAAAGATAAAAGAAAAATCTATAAGATTTAATAACTGCTTTGTACTTGTAAATATTGAAAACAAGTCAATGATTATGAAGAGATTTTATTGTTAAATCTTGATTTGTATACATAAACTGAATAAAAAAATTATAATCTTCCGGAATTGAATAAACTTGTCCAGCCATCTATTTATTTAGTTTTTTCCATTAAAAACATTATGAAGCCTATGTGCAGGTAATGTATTATAAACATTTGGTTTTAAATCGTCAAATTTTTATTTTTTGTTCGATTAAAATAAGAATTGGCCGTATAAACAGTGCATGTGTTAGAATTCTACGAAAGCATTTGTGAAAAATCCTGTTAAAAGATATTCCATTCCAGATATGCCCATTGCTTGATCATGATCATTTTAAAAGTATTTTTATATTATTTTGGAAGTAAATGAGAAATAAAAACAGTGCATTTTAAAGATTTATTGAAAAAAAGTGGTTTTTGAAGTACATTGGGCACATGACATGACATTTTCGGCATCTAGTTAAGGTTTTTTGATGGTAGGCTCCACATCTTGTTTGTTTTCCCTGTGAAATTACTTACTTGTAAATGTACAAAATTTTACTTACCGTACAAACGTAGCCCTATATTCAGTCATTATGAAAATATCATTATCTTACTTACTTACTTACTTAATTGGCCATAACAACCCGTTTATCGGATTTCGGCCTGCCGCATCACATCCTTCCAGGCGCCTCTGCTTCGTGCGAGCCTACGCCAGTTGGTCACACCAATCGAAGACAGGGCTTCCTCGATTTGGTCCTTCCAACGGATGCAAGGTCGTCCTCTTCGCCGACTTCCGCAGATTCCCGCATCAAATACCCGTTTCGCCGGCGCATCCTCCTCTATTCGAACGACATGGCCGAGCCAGCGCAGCCGCTGGATATTCATACGCTGTACAACGTCTATGTCGTTGAGGAGCTCATACAGCTCACTGTTGGATCGGATACGGAAATCATCGCCAACTCGCACTGGACTGAAGATCTTGCGCAGTATTTTTCTCTCGAACACTCTCAAGGCCGCTGCATCTGTACTTAATATTGTCCATGCCTCTGCGCCATAAAGAAGCACGGGTAGGATGAGTGTCTTGTAAAGTGTTAATTTTGTCGCGCGAGAGAGGTCTCTGCTACTCAATTGCCTATTGAGACCATAGTAGCACCTGTTGCCAAGAGTGACCCTGCGCTTGATCTCCAGACTGACATCATTTCTGGTGGTAACAGCGGAGCCAAGATAGATGAATTCCTTGACCGTATCAAAAGTATAGTTATCGGCTGTAATCTGAGAATCAATACGCCGCGCATCTCTATTTGTCGATAACATATACTTTGTTTTGCCCTCATTTACTGCCAGACCCATCTTACTAGACTCCCGTTCAATAGCGCTAAAATAACACTATCACTATATATAATATTCAATAATTCAATAACAAAACAATGCAATCACATAATCTCCCACGATGTATTGATGAGTACTGCGTATGTCAACAAAATAACGGTACTTTGATAAACGTGACGTATCATGTAAACAAGAATGTACTGGTGTACTATATATAGGTCATTGGGCATATCTGGGTTAAAAAAATTTGCAGGTAATATGGTGTACAACATTTGCTTTCTGTCTAGAAAGTATTCATGCTTGCTGTAGAAATTCTAAGTTCCAACATACTTTGTTATCTCTCTTATATTATTCATCTCTCTCAACCTTATTCATCCTACATTCCTTACCCTTTCATTTTCTTCTTTTGTACCTTTACGGTGACCTCCAGGTGTGATAATATTCTTGGCTTCACGATGGTACACACCCTCAAACCAACCTACTCTTCTTCGTCTTATTTAGTCAAGTCAATTATTTAGATCTTTAACTTAAGAACTTTAATGTGCTGTTCGAAAACAAAAACTTTTTTTTAAAATCAACCAAATAAACTCGATCACACCCAAAATCGAATTTTTTTTCTGCTGTCTCTCAACGTTAACATGTTAACGGATGATATTCTAGCTCTAGTCCTGGAGTGTTCTTCGACGATCTCTCGCCCATTAGCTAAGCTTTTCAGTACCTTATAACCAACTGGTATTTTTGCATCTTGCCGCACCCAGCATATTTTTCAATTGAAGAACCATTCAAATGCCTCGGTTTCTTAAGACAGCGCAAGAAATATTTTACTTCATTCGATCTTCGTACTATTTGCACCACTTATATCCGAAAGAAAATGGCCGGTGCCTCCTCAAAGTCTATTTTGAGGTTTCTCGACGGCGTACAATTGTTAATGACGGTAGGGCATCCATCCAACTTAAGGATTCATTAAAACATTATCGCAATATGGCTTTTATTTCGCTTTTCTACCTCTACTTAAATGGAATGTATTTGAGAAAAATAAAAAAACTTGTTTCCGAAAATCGCATATTCTGGCGTAATACACGTCTGTCACGTAGAACACATCCATTTGTGGTTGATTGGCTAGTGGATCTCACAATGCTTTATAGGCTGAATTCGTCCTTTAGACGGGCTACTCTACTTACTACTGTTAAACTCTCTTCCTGCAGAAATCTCTCCTGTCACATATAATATCAACAGATTCAAATCTAATATTTACTAACATTGCTTTGTCTTTCCACCCGAAACCTATTTTCTTAATTCCAACACAATGCCCTGAATCAATAATGGCCAATTAAGACACTAAGAAAGAAAAAATTCAAATACCGTAGATTTTAAGCAAAAGTTCTACAAAAAAACAAACACATTGAAATACAGAAGACCAGAATATACTTTCTTTGATCTTGTTTTCCAAAATTGTACAAGCGAAATATGAAACATTAAGTAATTTCCTTCAGAGACCTACATTAATGCGTCTGGAATGAAATGAAGTTTCTTATGTCCAAAGTCTCTGTAATGCGAATCATTGGACAAAGAAACAAATCTTGATTCAATCGAAATTGTTGAAATTCAGTGGGAAAGTATTTATGAACTGGTTTAGTAATAAATCACTTCGTACACCATAGTTCTAAGGCGCATGCAATTCTATACAGTCAGCCTCTTCTGCCTATTTTTTCCAAGGGCTTTTGATTAATCAGTTCATAATTATTTATTTTTACTTAATAAGTATGTAATATTTAATTAAGGTTAATTTTTTTTACGATCACTTGTAGGTTTTATTTTTTGTTGTGTTATGATAATAATAATAATTATAATAAATAAATAAATAAATAAAAAAATAAATAACGAAAGCAAACATCAACAGAGCACCGGAACTATATCTCTTCATATCTGAAAACAGGAACTCATATTCATTGCAATATGCAATCGTATAATATTCACATGAAGTGGGAGAAAAAATCGTATATTTTTAATTTGTATTTACTTTTCACAGAAGTTGCCGTAATCTAATCGGTGAAGCGTTGGTTCATTAGACGTGAGGGCACTTCTCCATCAAAACGAAATTTGAAAAACTAATTCTTCGGCGATTTCCTCTTAGCAAACCTCTGTCAAAAACTCTGGGAGTAAACAAAATTTTAAACTTTCTCAATAATCTGTTGTTCAGAGTCGACTTTAAACTGTAGGTCCCGCCATTCATCTATAAGAATTAACACATGCATCATAATTGCTGTGAGAAGCTAGGTTGTAATCCTGACTAATGACCAATTATGTATGTATGTGTTTACTTTTAATTTTTATTGTATAGTTTTCCCTTTGTGGATAAATTAATTTAATTTTTTTCTTTAGAAAGATATTTTACAGTACATATTAGAATATTGCTTTTCAAGGATTTCCAAGATAAGGCAACCTCATTTCTAAAATAATACAAAAACAGTAGACACTTTGTTTGTAAAGGATAAAAAAATTAACCCTCAAACGTTCTTAGAAAATTGCAACCGAATAAAATTCAATAAATTTATAAAATTTATAATAAATTATACAAAACTGCAACACCTCCAAATTATTTTTGTATTCAATGGAAATGTATTTACGGATTCTGGTATTCACGTTTGTTTTAACATGGTCAACTCAGAAGTTAACATATCTTAAGAAAATATCTAAAAATCTAGTCGAAAATATCTGAAAATTAAATAATTTAATTTTTTAAATGCATACGAATATATCTTCCGGTTTCAAAAAATATGTACAAATATTATGCAGGGATTTTAATGTATTTGAGTTTAAAATAAAGCTATGCAAGGGTTGGTAGTATTTGTATTGCAAAAGATACAGGGAACATTTAAAGACTATGCCACAAATGTAAATAAAAAGTTGATTATCAAAAGTAATACACAAAAAAAATTTGATGAATAGAAATCTCAAACCTATGGGTTATTATGGTCACCGTGTAAGTTAAAAATAAATTGATCGCTTTTAGAATATATATTGAGACGAATTCATAGAGGTGGTTTTATTTTATTTTATATTCATCGGAATAGCAAAATTATTTGCATGAATTTGTTTATTTTAATTTTGAAAAATATATTTTCTTAATTCATTTAATATTAATTTTTATTTTTATTATTATTTTAAGTGACAACAGAATAGTCACTGTAGTATAACGCAACGAATAGAGTTGCAAGCTATCAAAAATTAAAAACATCCATTCAAATTGGTGTCAACAGAATACGTAGTTGTAGTAGCCGTGGTAGTAACTGTGGTAGTAGCAGCTGAAGCGCAAGAATCAAATTGTGAGTAGGGTTTCCATGTTTGTCAATAAATTTCAAAATTAAAATGTGTAACAGAAAATTTAATGCTGCTGGAGAGAAATACATATGTAGTTGGATATGCCTTTATTATACTATTTCAAACGTATTTTGTTGTTAGAAAATCTACATACTATTCTCGCATTACTTTTTAAGGTTTTGAAAAGGTTCTGTGGCAACATTATAAGAAAGTTTCACTATTCTGTTCGCATATTCTTTTGATACGTTACATTACGTCTCAAGCTTCAAATTTTACTACCACTTCCTTATTCTTTTCCAGGCCTTAAACATATATTTACACACAAAAATAAAAAATAATACATTTTAATATTTACGAATGAAAAAAGAAATCAACAATACAATGCTCTTTGCTATTAAAAATGATGTTTACAGAAAGGAAACGTTACGTGGCGACTCAGTGATGAGAAACAGTGGTAGAGTATGATCGATTATTTACGAAACATGTTGGCAAAGCCTACCCTTTTGGAAAACTGCTAATCACGGCATGAAGTTGAAAAAGCTTTCAATGACTAACATATTTCGACAATCGATGCAGTTCAAACTCTTCGTACAACAGGTTTAAATATGGACAATTCATCTGGGCTGTGTGATTGCCACTACTGATGCTGACATTACGTTCGTTCGGTTATTATTTGACATTTTCAATTTATGATACAGAGGCGGTATGGATAGATGGAATTGCGCTGAACTTGAGAAAGTTTACAAAAGTGCATAATGAAATATACATATTACTTTAACCATTCGTAAGGTCAATACATCCATTTGGTGAGGTATGATTGAGGAAGTAATATAAATAACATACATAATTGGTCATTACAACCCTTTAGTCAGGATTACGACCTAGTTTCTCACACCACTTATGTTGTATTTGTTAATTTTATACATGAGTGGCGGGACCTACAGTTTAACGTCGACTCCGAACGACAGGTTTTTTAGAAACTTTTCAAGGCAATTTTATTTACTCTCAGAGTTTTGTCAGAAAACTGCTGCATTAATAAGGTAACATCTGAGCAAAAAGAAGAGAGTGGGATATTCTCTGTAGCGAGCTATTTTACGAGTTTCCAAATTTTTCTAATTCTTAGATTGAGCTTTAGTGTAACATGCCGAATATTCAGATCAATTTATGAAATACATATTAAATAACACTAATAACTATTGCTGTTTAAGTCGTTATCTACTGCTTGTCGTCGTAGTCTAGTAGTAATCTATTAAATTCATGTTTTCGAATTGGTACTCACATATGATATTCCATATATGAGGACACTGGTAGACGCTTTGTTTTACATTATTGAGATGAGTGCCTCTCGACAAACACTCACGTTAAACGGAGCGGATTGATTAACTTAACTAAACTTACCTAACAACGCTAATGATTCACTACAGCACCAATACAATGTGACTTCAGCTTTACTGTTTTACATATGTTTACTGTAAAGGCATTAACTGTAGGCAGTAGTTCTTCTTTTCACCCCTGCCATGACCAATATTTCTAGATCAATCACACTACTACCAGAGCTTTATACTATGTTCAGATATGCACTTTTATTGAGTCAATATTCGGCTTATTGAGTACAATATTTTAAGTGTTCAGACATAATAGTATACGCAGTTCAGCTACTTATTCAATATTCATTTGACAGCTGGGAAACAAAACAGCTGGTTGTTTCAACAACATTGTTTTTATTTTGTTTGTCGTTGTTGACATTTGAGTTGTCAAATATCAACAGAAAGTGTTCGAATAATTGTAATATGCGCACTGAACGGACTTATAACAGTGCTGCATTTCAAGTTTTACTCAATATTATAACCATTTGCATATTTATTGCGCAATAATTAATTGAAACTTTATATGAAATATTGAGCTCAATAATGGCGTTTATTACGATTTACGCAATAAAGGTGCATATCTGAACACCGTATTAATTCAGGTACTCAATGAGGAAAAAAATTAATAATATTCCTTTATCAAGTAACTTTTTCTAAATGAACATAGTCGCCTATATTTTTATTTAGGTTCAGATCAAATAAAAAAAAAATGAGAATCCATTGCAATTCACTATTTAGTTGAAATCTTAAGCAAATTAAATTTGAAGCTGAGCTAAAGCAAAAACAGGAAAACAGCATTACTATACGTGAATTCCATACTCAAATATAAAACAGAAAATAACTTCCAAACCATGTATTTACAAATCACAGTCTATTGTAAAATTCCAATTAGAGATTTTTAACTCTTTTTTAAATAAATTATTAGAAACTTGACAATATTTTTTGTTTATACCAGAAGCGTCACGGTAATAACGATTTGTGATTTTTAATTTGGAGTTTGAATTAAAACCGAATTCAAACGAAATTCTACAAAAGAACGCGAATTACATCACATATTTGCATTTACATTACATACCTCGTAAATACATCGGGATAGTGAGTGCGTGAAAATGCCTTCTCTAATTCCTCCAACTGAAAACTGGTGAATGTTGTACGATAACGACGTTGTTTCCTTTTCGGTGCATAGTCGTCTAATTCGCCATCGCTATTTGTATCAGAGATGGGACTATTTGTACCGCCACTGGCACCAGTGGCCACAATGCAGGAGACCGAACGGTCAGGAATAGCATCCTGATGAGCTAGTTTGGCTTCTTGTGGTAATTCCTCCAGTTTGACTTCCTCTGATATGCCCATAATCTGTATGGGCCAAAAGTTATCAATGCAGTAATATGCAGAGAATTTATCTGAAAGTAGAAAATGCATTGTCGTTGAACACAAAAGAATGTTATAAATTATTTATAAATGAATTAAATATTTTAAAATAAAAACAAAAAACAAAAACAAAATTGATTATATTTAATTGTTTACATCATTAATGCTGATTGACATTGATGAATACTAACGAAGTATGACTAGCAGTCAGTCGTCAGTCATACATGTGCAAACATCGTTGCCAATATGAATCCCTAATTATTTTAAACAATACATACATATATTCAATAATAGTTGTTTCTCATACATTTAGAAAACAAAATAAATTCACACACACACACACACTCACATATGTATGTATGCATAATATTTTGTAAGGAGAGAGAAGAGAGATAATGATAATTCTGAAGAATTCGTATATATTTATGGTCCTGTCACCAATGCCAAACCAAAGAAAATAAAATATTTAATTGAGTCTACATGGCAGTACAACAAATGAAAATTACAAATATGGCACTTTTATATTGTGTGACCAGAACAATGCCGAGAAGCTGCATCATCACAATGTCATTACACTGTAGATGTAGACGACATAGAGAACTCTACCTGTACATTGGAAACTGTGAGGAGTTACAACTTAATCATCAACTAACAATTAACCATATAATTTCATTACAGTCAGCAGTCCTACTCGATGGAAATAAAGGTTCTCCTCGTGCTATTTTCTGATCATTGTTGTTATTGCTGATGTTAAGGCTACTCCTGTTGTCGGTTTTGTTGTTGTAACGAGCAACGTTGTCAGGTTGAGGTATCAAACAATTTGTTTTAAGGTGTACAACAAACAATATCATTTCACAACTTTAAGTCACGCTTTATTCAAACACCATGAATACATTTAGTGCATCACCATTATCACCATCATCATCATCATCATCATCATCATCATCATGATACTCATCATCATCGCCATCTCCTTTTACAATATATGAACCGAACGACATACACATTACGGGCGAACAGAGTGACACACTAACAGGCTAACAAACGGAAGACAGTCACAGAAATACGTATGTACGTACATACATATATAAACAATTAAATAAATAAGCGAAACGAATTCGTATTTTTTCGCTTTTTTTTTAGTTTGATTCCCAATCACTTTTAGTGGAAGCTGCCTTAGCCATTGGCTGCAACAATGCCAGGGAGTAAGAAGTAAAAATTGTTGGTTGGATTTCTCCGGCATATTTATGTGAAAAATTGACATGCAATCCCATTTGCTATTCAACACATTACTGAATGCGTGAACAGCATCATTCCAAAAACGTCTCTAAAATTAATTCCTTGAAAACTATCCGAAAGGCACACGACCAATCACTGACTCTCTTTCTCTCTCTCAATACCATCCATACCGTCCATACCATCTCATACTCACACTCATACACTCCATGCAATACTTGTCAGCATTCATTCGATTGTATACATAAATAAACAAATGAATTTTTGCATAAATAATGAATTTCAAGATTCTTCTCTTCATTGCAGCATTTTAAACTTTTGTTTCTGTTGTGCTGCTGTGCTTCTTTGGCTGAAGCCTTAATTGATTTTCTTTTCAATTCCATACAATTACGCACCATTAGCCAACAACATCACCGTCACCATTACCATCACCATCAATTTGGCATTGATTTCTGATTATTGGTGAAGTATACATATATGTCTGTATGTGTGCGTGTGTGCGTATTTAATTGAAATTTAAAACTATTTTTTAATGTTAATTAACGAATAATAATTTTGTCTCATCATCATCATCAACTCCGTCTGCCGCCAACGCCTAGTGGTTTTTAAGTTTGAGTTTCAAGCTGATCACTTAAGGGCAACTAAATATGGTGCAGAATTATTTTTTATAAATAAATCTAATAATATTAACATAATTATTGTATGGTACATATGTATGTATGCAACACATATTACAATACTGTACTGTAATGGTCATTACAATCATTTCAATTGTAATGCCAACGCAAAAGCATGCAGCCTGTGATGGACGAAGACTATTGCAATTAAATGTTTCAAAACGACAACAGTAACAACAAAAAAATATCACCTTCTAAATGTTGTCCTATTTTCATATATGTACATAAATACGAGCATTAATTATAAATAATATACGTAACGTCATGTGACAATTTCCAATAAAGGTATCAGAAATATTTAATTCTCAAACTCATTAATGTTCGTTTTTGTTAATAAAAATAAATTCTTCAACAATTTTCTTTTATCAATTCCATCGAAGCTATTTGCACTTTGTTTGACATTATTTGTGTTATTTGAGTTATATACAGTGGCTCAAATGTGGAATTGGACATTAGATATGAGATTATTCAAATTCCGATTTTTACATTTCAATGGAAATATTTTAATGTGGATTTATAGATAATTAAAAAAGCTTTAAAACAATGTATAAACATTTAAAACAACAACTGAAAACAATATTAACAAATTTCATGTCAAACGCCTAATTTGACAGTCAATTAAAAGGCAGTGTTTTAACAATTGGAACCAAAACTTTTTGCTTTTATTAATGCTTTCAAACGTCGAGGCATCGACTGCACGAGATCGACGTAAAATTCTGAAGTTATGTTGTTCCGTTCTCGTCTAATTTCTTGTTTCAACTGCTCCACTGCGCTGTTACTGGATTTGTAGAACATACGGGCGCGGTTTTCCCAAACAATAATGTTGAAATCTGGTGCCTGTGCCGGTGTTTGGTGTAGTTTTGAACAATTATGGATAAGCCACAGCTTCGCAACGTGTGAAGAACATTTTAAAATGTCCATGATGTAATCAATCACACACCAATACCGACACTCACCCATCCTTGAAAATAGCTTGAGTATTCTTAGGCAAAAACTCAGCATTTGCAGGTAGTCCTTACTTACTACTTTTTACCGTTCTGGACTTTCTCTTTTACTATTTCGTGATTTTTCATGGTATTATAGACATAGACGGTCGTTTTAACGCAGTAAATTATTTTATAGAACTGTTTTAATATACAGTGAGCGTCAAAAGGAACTGTACACAAAGGATAAAATTCTAACAATCACCAAATTCAACTCTTACCATTTAAAGAGACTGCCCGAAAAAATTTGACAATATTTCGAAATTTTTTGTAATTTTTTTTTGTTTCAATTTTAAAAACTGGCAATTAAACAATTTTAAAATAAAAATAACGTTAATTTATTAATGTATATTTTTTAATGCACTGTTCTTTTGGTGCTCACTGTGAAGCTAAGACTTTTAATGATCAAAGAATTTGATCATTTATTCGTTAAAAAAAATTCAATTAAATAAACAAATGTTAAAAATGATGAACGTTCGTTTAAAAGCAGTTTTATTTATATTAAAAATAATTAAAAAATTTTTAAATTATTATTTTATTTTATGGGGTCATCCCTATCATCAAAGGCCGAAAAAAATATGAAGTTTACCAGATTTTGAGTGTTTTAATTACAATTCATTTTCTGTTGCTAATCGCCGTAGTCTAGTAGGTAGTATGTTGGCTTATTAGACGTAACGCCAGGGTTCAAACCCCAGGCCAGACAACAAAACGAAATATGAAAAAATATTTCTTTGGCGACTTTCTCAGCAGATTTCTGGCAAAAACTCTGAGAGCAAATAAAATTGAAATGAAAAGTTTTTCAAAAACCTGTCGTTCGGAGTCGACTTTAAACTGTAGGTCCAGCCACTCATGTATAAAATTACACAACACAAGTGGTGTGAGAAGTAGGGTCGTAATCTTGACTGAAGGGTTGTAATGGCCAATTATGTATGTATGTATGTATGTATGTAATCATTTATGGACAAAATATGCCAACTATCTGTGTATATTTTTGATGTAGCAATTCTCCATAAGATTTTGATGAAATCGATATCGGACCAACATATTGGTCTTGCTATCTTGTTGAAAAAATTTTATCTTAAGAATTTTCATCATGTTTTGTGGGATGAGATGAGGCTGTCACACCAAAACGGTTCCTCTACTAAAATTTCTTAATAATGGTCTTGACGGTTTAAATAAAATTTTTTCCATTCATCGGTTCAGTACATGTGGATTTGGATGGCGTAAACTTAATTTTTTTGCATTTAATCGACGGGACAGCATATAAAACACGGTAGATATATCCAGTATTGCTCTTCTAATGAATCTGACCTCTGGCCTACTTTTACTTTTGTTTTAGCCATGTTCCAGGTAATTTCCTTTTATTTTAGACTCTCGATTATGATGTTTTCATTAACATTTAATCGCTCTTTTTTGTGCCCATTTTCAAACGGTTTAGTTTTTTTTACTAACATATTTTTTTTTAATTTTAATTTAAACAATTTATTGAACTTCGAAAGTCAGAAATTTTTTGACTATTGCGGTCAATCGAATGCCATCCTATAAACACCCACAAATTTAAAAAAACTGTATAAATTTAAAAAAATCAAATAAAAATTAATTAAAGTAACTCTTACTCTTTATACTTTAAGGGCCATTATTACAACTTGCCGTTAACTAAAGGGAGGATTTTAACGGGCAGATAAATTGTTTTTCGTTATTATGAGTACCCAATAATATAGAAGTGATCGTTAAGCTAAAGGTAGGATTATCCTACCTTTAACATTTAAAGGTCACTTTATGTTTGAACTTGACATATTATATATTATTTTCATTATGGCAACTTCAAATTTTAACAAAATAAGCATATACAACAAAAAAAAAAAAAAAAAAAAAACGAAGCCCGCGGTTGCCACTACGTTAAAAAAAACTTGTATAATTGAGCTGTCTTATCGACATTTCTCCGGCATTGCCATATTTTTGAAAAAATTTATCTGTAAGTTGTAATAACGAAAATAAATTAGAGATAACTTTACAGTTCCCTTTAGCTAAAGGTACCTTTAACTAAACCCAAGTTTAACGGCAAGTTGTAATAATGGTCCTAAGGAAGACAAATTTAGAACACCAAATTATGTGCGGTCAAACGATTCTTTCTAATACTATTTAAATATCGTTGAGTCATAGCAACAATTCCTTTAATTACATCGATTAATTAGTTGATATTCTGAATGTAATTTTGAAAATATTACACGGAGGTTCTGTTTGATACTCTTGAGCCACTTGAGATCATCATTTATCAATTGATTGAATGAACAAATATTGTTATACGATAAATGAAGATTTTCTCCTTTTTTTTGTGTTGTAATGTACGCCATTAAATCGCAACACGTCCATATGATAATATACCTGTCAGAGGGAACAACATGATAACTGCCAAAGAAGCTACACACTCTTCTTCTTCTAAATAATTGCCATTTTCGTTTCAGATTTGTTGTGTTTTTGTTACGCAATGTTATGGTAAAGTAAAGCATTCATTAATCACTAAAAGATAAAAACAAAAATACTCTTGAGTCAGACAACAACAAAAAAAAAAAAAGAAAAAGGAAAACAAACCATGAAAGAATAAACAAACCATCTTTAAGATACGGATATAATCGGATAAAGCCATATTGAGGAGTATGAAACTCAAGTGACTGTCTGTCCATGAATGAATGTTTATTAAACAACACATACAATTTATCTGGAGCATGTTTCTGTGGCAGTCAACAATATGAACATAAGTGTTGCAATGTTTTCTTACCTTAGTATCTTCATTAATAACCGGCTATAATTTATACAAGTTGAGCATCTTTGAAAATGTTTTCACAAATGAACAGCGACGAAAAAAAAAACAGAATCGATGTTCGAAATGCAACAGAATTAACGACAAGAACAACAAGTACTATGTGTGAAACTTCATCTGAATATCGAATCAATAATCAAATATCGAATAAGTAAATGAAAAAACAAAAAAAAAAACAAAAAGAAAAAAGAAAAATGCAACATGATCGCTGTACAATCAAATTCGATGATACGAGAGCGAATTTAACAATTCTATTAAGATTGCAATAAAGTACACAAACCACACACTTATTTCGGAAAGTGTGAAAGAGAGAGAGAGAGAAAACAAATGGAAAAAAGTATAAGATTCATGAAGATAATAATGCAATTGGATGTTGCATAAGTTAAATGATCATTAACACAAACATAATAATGAAATCTACAACAACGGCAACAAGCGAACCGATGACAAGGCCACGGATTAAAAAGAGCCCCTAATTTAGGGTTAATTTGTCTGAAACTAGTAACAAAACTACACCTCCTTTTAACACAAAAACCTTCATTACTCTACGGACGGCATAACAATATATTTACTTGGTCATACAAATACCGGAAAACTCTCTTTATCATCATAAGCAAAATACCGTAAGCGTAATAGAAAATAGTGCCCAAATCCGGCCCAAATGAGATCGGAAAAGTGTTCTCAAATATTAAAAAAACCGCTGAAAAGTTAAAAGTCTAGTTAGGAATGGACGGAAAGATTATATCGGTTTAAATTTGAACCATCGGTTAGTTCCAATCTGGCAATACTTATGTCATTCTATTTTGTCACAAAATTCAGCATATTATCTCTACTGAACGTATTGAATTGAACAACTTTGCAATTTACTGGCCCTACGAGAAACTGCACGATGATGTCAATTTTGCCAAAAAAAATCATCTTTTCGGATGAAGCTAATTTTCATCTTGGTGGGTATGTTAATAAGCAAAATTGCCGCGTTTACATACATACATATGTACATAATTGGTCATTACAACCCTTCAGTCAGGATTACGACCTAGCTTCTCACACCACTTATGTATGTTTTGTGTGTTAATTTTTTACATGAGTGGCGGGGCCTACAGTTTAAAGTCGACTCCGAACGACAGATTTTTGAGAAACTTTTCATGGCAATGTTATTTACGCTCAGAGTTTTTGCCAGAAATCTACTGAAAGGAAGCCGTCGAAAAAATATTTTTCGTGTTTGGGGCTCAGAAAACCCAAACCCTCTTTACAGAAGCCAATGCACCCATTACGAGTGACTGTTAGATGCGACTTGTGGAGCGGGGGCCTATATTTCCTTGAAAATAAGGCCGGTCAAAGGAGACACCTATCGCACCATGATAACCGATTTTTTTGTACCCGCTCTTCATGATATTGATGTAAACGATGTTTGGTTTCAACAGTATAGTGCAACTTGCCACACATCTCATGTCACAATCGATTTATTGCGTCAAACGTTTAATGGCCGTTTAATTAGCCGAAATGGCGATGTCAATTGGCCGCCAAGAAGCTGCAATTTGACACCGTTGTACTATTTTCTGTGGGGCGACGTTAATGAAAAGGGTTATGCCTACAAACCAGAGACAACTCAGCAATTGAAGGTCAACATTAGTGATGCCATTGCCATTCGAAAAAGTACACGAAATTTGGTTTGATTGAATGAGGTACTGTAAGACCGGATGTCACTCAATGAAACACGGAAAAATAAAATAAGAAATGCAAGTAAATCGTGTAAACGGTAACCGAAAAATAGTTACCGCATGTGGGGAAAGCAGAATGAGTTTCTTTACATTTTAATTAAAAAGTAAGGGAAGGCATAAACCCTAATAATATGTACTTGATCTGAGACTGCTGACTTATTGTAAACTATGCGCAATATATGTAACTAATATACAGTGTTCTTTACGAAACTGATAAATTCAAGAAAATTACGAGCAACATAGATATCACCGAACACCTTCAGCAATGTATCAAGATATTTCACAGAATATAATTTCAGAGAAAAAAAAAAATCAATATGAGCGAATAAGTGAATCCCCTGGTTTATTTTAAGTAATCTGAAGCTAGTATTGGTAAGTTGATGCAAACAATTAACAGTCTAAGCATCTGCTTATGGAACGCAAACGTCTTCACAACAAAATTGATATTCCGGTACATTTTGACACACTACGAAATGTACGATTAAAAATTCCATTATTGCAATGACAGTCGAAGTAGAGCATGCGGTGGTTCAACTGGTGTTATAAAGGCAAGACTGAAACTCTTTGTTATGTGCACTGTGTGAACATTACCGTTAGGAGTTCTTATAAAAATTTTGTAACACCGTGGACTAATTTCACTATTTTCGTTTAATAAGGACGCTATTAAACAGTCTGTTCATTATGCAACAACGTTAGGTTGGTTTTAATAGGCAAGTATCTGAAAAAAGTAAAGAAGGGAGTTGCAGCGGCATAAATCATCAACATAACATCAGGTTTAAGAAGTTCACAAAACGGCTCAAAAAAGTTATAGAATGGACAGTTTTTACAGTTTAGTTATGTTGAACGTCTAGGGTTCATACTAGAGTCCAGTCATGGATTGTGGTTTACGCATTTGACTTATTGAGTGCCATCCACTTAGGTGCAAAAGATGTGATACAATCCAGTTTTTGTCATTGAGCATTTAGGATTCCGACTACAAACATACATAATTGGTTATTGGTTATTGGTTCTCACACCACTTATGTTGTGTGCGTTAATTTTATACATGAGTGGCGGGACCTACAGTTTAAAGTCGACTCCGTACGACAGATTTTTGAGAAACTTTTCATAGCAATTTTATTTGCTCTCAGAGTTTTTGTCAGAAATCTGATGAGAGGAAGTCGCCGAAGAAATATTTTTTTATATTTTGTTTTGATGTCTGACCTGTGGTTTGAACCGTGGGCTCACGTCTAATAAGCCAACACACTACCTACTAGACTACGGCGACTTCTCCGCGTACGCTAATGATATATCTTTGCGACTTAACATGAGAACATGAAACACACTCGAAGCATTTTGGTACCTACAGGATCAAATATTCTCGCTAGAGAAGTGGTTAAGTCTCTCGAGGACTAAGCTTAATGAACAAGAATGAATGCACATAACATTTCCATTTATAAATGGAATCAAATTAATTCGTGCTAATAAATACTGAAAATATAAAATATATCGGTACTCGCAGCGATAGATGCCTGACTTGGAAATTCCGTATAGAAGTCATATGATCTTGAATTAAATTAACTAAGTAGTACAATAGAGTTTTTAATATTATTTTCATCTAATTCTCCTTTTACATGAATTTTTCTACACGAATTGTTTGAGAACAAATCTATGGTGAATAAAAATCTTAAAACAGATTTTGGAAAATATCTGAAGAAAAGTTTCTATTCCATCCTAATCCTCTAGTGCGTAACGTCTCGTGGTCACATGGATTTCAAAGAGAGTAACAGGGTACTCTAATCTCATAATACGTCAAGAGCCGAATTTATTCCTTATGTAAAACGGACGGACACTAACAATTGTTTTAGACAAAATTCAATTAATAATTGATGGAAATAAAAGCGATACAGCGATCGTTATATTGTGTACATTGCGTGGAACTAAGTTTTATTTCAATTCGACACAACGTGGTATGAATATGTAGGGCCTTGTCGAAGAATCGTTTTATTGTTACTGTATTTTCCTACTGGTTTACTGCTCATATCAGCGAAGAGAAAACAAGATGTGATGACCTCCTTAAGAGGAAATCAATGTATTTCTCTCGCATATACACAAAAGTACATGCACTGCCAAACATATACTCAAATATTGTTGTGCATTACATTTGTATGCACAAATATTTGAAAACAATGTGTGTGTGTGTGAGGGGTATTTCGGTGGCAATTTTAACAGGAAACTGCTAATAAGTTCATGAACTATTAAGTTTTTAATTTACGTCAAGTATATGAATCGCAACGTGAACACTTTGTGTAGAGTTAGTGGCTTAAAAACACAATTTATTGTATGTATCGTACAGAAATGAGTAAAATTTTAGCATAAAGGTTAATGCGTTTACAATTTAATATGACCGTATTATAAAATATTAAAATGTAAAAAGAAATCTATGATTAAATATTTTTTTAATTATAATTTTTAATATTTTTTTAATCAATGGCTGATTTCTTTCAGCATAAATGTTTTTCGTTAAATGGTACTATTTTAATATTTTAATAATAATGTTTAGTAATTGGCATTTAGAAAATGTTCAACATATGACTATTCAGGTCTGAATTGATGTTTTAAATGCAAACTGAATAAACATTTTTAATAGAAATAAATTATTACAACTATTTAAGGCAATGTGGCAACACATCAAAATTAAGCGATCGAATTTACGTAGCTGTTGGTGATACTTATTTTATTTGGCATCGCAACGCATCAAAACTATACATTCAAACATCCTTTAATAGGTGTTGTGAAGCAGCAGAAACATATGATTTCTGGATCGCTGGTAGTGAAAATCAAACGTATTTTGATATTCCTCAAATTCACCCCGGCCTATATGTGTGAGTATTCTTCAAAAAAGTAAGTTTGATGCGTTAGTTTGAAGTGCGGCCATACAGCTTAAGGACTACAAAGTAATAATAAACAAAGCAAGGTATATATTTAATAAATAATATGTTGACGATCAATTTTTTTCATCTACAATTTCAAAAGAAGGAAAATTATTCCAATTAAAACGAACAACAATTTACTTTGTTCCGAAAGATTTAAGTTTCGTTTTGAAAAATGAAATAATTTAATGGACTTAGGGCCATTATTACAACTTGCCGTTAACTAAAGTGAGCGTTAAGCTAAAGGGATGACCATCCTACCTTTAACTTTTAATCTGAAGTTTATGTTTGAACTTGCCATATTATATATTATTTTCAATACGGCAACTTTAAATTTAAACAAAATGAGCATATAAAACAAAAAAAAAAAAACGAAGCCCGTCGTTGCCACTGTGTTTAAATAAAACTTGTTTAATTTGAGCAGTGTTATCGACATTGCTCCGCCACTGCCGTATTTTTGAAAAAGTTAACTTTATTTTATCTGTAAGTTGTAATAACGAAAATAAGTTAAAGATAACTCTACAGTTCACTTTAGCTAAAGTTACCTTTAACTAAACCCAAGTTTAACAGCAAGTTGAAATAATGGCCCTTAAAGAAAAATAATTTATCAAAAGGAAACTCACACTTGAAGGAAAGCTTAAAACTGTTAATCGCTTTCATGCTATTTTATCACTACATTTTCATTTTTGTCTTCTACACTGCTTATGGAAAGAGAAAAGTATTCGCTTTAATTTAATATGGAAATTTTTTTCACTCTCATTTACTTCAGATTCGAATTGTTTTACAATTCCAAACAAACTGAGAATAAACAACAGAAACGAAATCAATACTTCCCATGGCGCTTAGATTTTTCTCTTTGTTCTCAAACACACAGATTGTTGTGTAAATACATACATACATACATAATAACGATTATTATGTTCCCATATTTTAACGTTACATAATCAACTTGCAACAAGTTGTTGCAATTGAACTGTTGCAGCTGAAATACAAATATCGATGGACACGTACAAATTCTTTAACTGCAACACCTGATTAAAGATCAAATAATCGTGTATAATTTTTTATCATTTCTTTTTTTTTTTTTTAATTAATGTTTACGTACAAGACCGTACAACTTTATAATTGAATAAGTTTTACGGCGATAACTTATTTAAGAAATAGGGAACGTGTTCAATAAAGAGGATGAATTTTAATTTTTATATTTTCGCTACGGATTATTTTTATAAACAATTATCAGATTTACATACTTTTTGGGTGCCCTAGTAGTCTAGTGGGTAAAGTTCTAGAATATTAGCGTGAGGATCGTGAGTACTATTCGCCACCAACTACAATAAATTTGAAGGAAAGACATTACACAAATGTGTAATTAATTTTGAATCATCTTATTGATTTTGTTTCCCGTCGCACAGTGGTCCAAATGCTCAATCTAGCCGGACAAAAGTTATAACTCGCTTTTGCAAAGCCGTACCGACATGAAACTTGGTACGTTTATAGATTTCATCAATATAAACAATTAGAGAAAAAAAATCACATGTATATGTGAGTGTATGATTTGCATACATAATTTGTTTTTTTTTGGGGTCTGTTGGAAGCCTAAAGACGACAAAACGACTGAACCGATATTCCAAAAATTTTCACACCGTATTTCTGTATGTGTGGGTGGAATTATAGGCTATTTTTTATTCAAAAGTTTTAAATGGGTGAAGTGCCACGCCTACCTTAAGAATTAAATATTAAAAGTCTTATATCATGGAAACTGCAACAGATAGAATCTTCGAATTCAGCATGGACAACTTTGATATCCACATAAACATTTGTGGGAAAAATGGTTGAACTAGCTACATTGGGCATGTTACCTCCCATATAAATAAAATACTAAAATTCGTATATCTGGGAAAACTCTAACAGTCAGAATCCCCAAATCATGTATGATGAAATTTAGTGTCGATATTAATATTTTGGTTAACAATAGGCGGACTAGCAATAGTAGGCGTAGCACCTTCCATATCACATCGATACTAAAACTTGAATATCTGGGAACACCTAATTTTATTTATATTGTAATGAGAGTAGCAAAGCTCGCTGGGTATAGCTAGTCTCTATATATATTATAACTTAAATTGAAAGAAGAATCTTTAGAACGAATTATTTCAAATTATTTTAATATATTTAATAAAATTATTCAAAAAAAAAAAAAAAAAACAAGAGGTACATTATGTTCATTTCAATCTATATCTGATTCACTTTCAGAATCTATATGCCACTCTGGCATTGACGCATCTGATAGCAAGGCAAGAACTTCTTCATCCAAAGGTTCTGTACTGTGGGAATGAATTGAAGGCTTTTTAGAAAAAGAGGATATAATAAGATCTGAAGATAACAGAAAATAATGAAAAAGATCATACATTGTTTTGGCACCTGCACGTAATAGACTATAAGTGTGTCTTGTATATCCACCATTGACATACAAAGCTACCGCCTCCTCATTTGTGTAAGGGATTGGTTGTGGAGGAGAAAAGCTATTTTTTTATTTCTAATGCTGTAGAGGGAGAAGAATCTATAGTTTTGACTATACCTGCGGCACTTCGTTTCCCGGACTTATCAAGACTTGTTCCAGCAGCAAAAGTCAGTTCTTCTGCCGACCAAGTCTCTAATAAAGGAGCAACATTTCTACGCTTTGTTCTCTCAGTTTTACATAAAAATCCCTTAGAAGGCCTGCCATAATTGCAGGTCGAAGGTCCATCCCAGCATCCTTCAACACGGGATGATGAAGAAAATTTAGATGAAATATTAAAATACCCTTCTAACCAATATTTATTTTTATCTTCGAACGTGAGCCTTGTTCGACTGGCTTGCGCTCACTTTTTCGTTAAAATTCATACAAACATTCGAGCAGATTGCCTTACTTTTCTGTAATAGCTGTCCGTTTCATCATTCTTAATACCAATCTTAGCAACAACGTGTTTAACAACAGCATCAGTTTTCTTAGTTAGTTGTTTTTCATTACGCCAAGTATTATACAGCTCGTTTCTTGTAATGGACATGTTAAACTCTAAATGAAATAAAAATCGTTTGGGCAAAATCCGGCCGCTAATTTTTTAAACATTAAAAAGCTACATATATACAGATGACGACAACATAAAAACTAAAGCTTAAGTACGATAAATTACCATTTTCCAAAAAATTACCAAATTCTAATTGAATTCGAACATTAAACAAAAATTTCACATTTAAAACACACACGTACATAATTGCATTTTATTTATAAACAAAACATATTTTATGAAAAATTTAAACAGTATTTTTTTACTCATACCTTTGTTATATTAATTACACGAACAAATTTTTTTTAATTGTTCTTATTATTTTTTTCACAACAATTTCACTGGCACTGTTAAATGTCAGTTGAGATGTTAAGTTTTTAGCCAAGAAGCAATTACTTGTATTTGAAGCAATATATCAATGCTAGTGTAACTGTTTAAAGAAAAAAAATATGCCGTTATGTACTTTAGACACTTGTCAACATATTACCATACAAAAAATTTACTTCTTAAATATTTAAAAAAATGACTTTTGTCCGGCTGGATTGGGGTTTTGGACCACAGTGCGTCGTCCTGATGATTCAGATGAACAGGCCTGATTAGTACACATTCAATCAGTTTCTAATCTCACTTCTCGTTATTCAAGTGGTTCAAGCGAACGGGTCTCAGCGGCATATACTCGAATATTCTCAAGTCTCAATGCTCGTCTGATTCTGAGGCTTGTAATGCTCTTTTCTTCCGTGCTTGAGGTGTAGGTCTACCAATTGCTTGTCATTCATTTTGAATAATTTTCAGTGACGCCATCCATCGGAAATTAATCGCACCAACCTCCGTCGACTCATGCGCAACAACTTTGCTAAAGTGTGCACAGTTTACGATTTAATTCATTTTGAGTAATTTTCAGTGGCACCAACTGTCGGAAATTAGTCATACTAACTTAGAAACCTACCGCGGCTCATGCGTAACAACTTTGCTAAAGATCATAACATGATCAAATGCATAGCTTACGATTCTATAAGGTACATACAAACAAACAATTATTTTTATATATATAGACTATGAGAGGTGACACGCCCACTATAGCCAATCCGCCCATTTTGTTCATATATACGTCAAAGTCGTTCATACAAAATTTGAGGACTATAGCTGTTGTAGTTTATGAGATATGTGACATTAAATACTTATCGAATATGTGGCCGTGGGACCTCGCCTACTTGAAATTTTAAAATAAAAAGTAGCCTATAACTCCTTTATACAGGAGGACAATGTTAAAATTTCAAGAAAATCAGTCCAGCCGTTTAGCCGTCCATAGACTTTAAACAATCAAACCCACAAACAAATAAACACACATTAATTTTTATATATACGATAAGATAAATAAAATAAAAAATTCAGTATATCGTATTCAAGTTTGATAAGACATTGATTGGGTAGTATGCGGCTGAGAAAATTCTATAACCGTAAAGAGGCTTTTCCACTCCATGTCATATACACACTCGCCGAAATGGGGACATATCTTTTACTATTGCGGAAAGAATATTTTTTTATATACATATGTATTGTTTCAATTTGCTTTTGTTTATCTTGATTCCAAAATAAGTTAATTTTTTTATGGGCACCGAACATAAATTGAAATCTTCAATAAAAAATCGGTTTATCCATAGTAGAAGTATAACCAAAATCGCAGGTGTTTACCGAAAAAGTGTTCCTTTGATAATAAAAAAAAAAAAATAAAGTGGAAGTTAAAGAATGGAAGGTATTGCAGACCCTAGCAAAACGATTTTGTCAAACCGCCCAAAAGTGAAAGAAGACCTCGTTTCTTTCTCGGAAAAGTTAACGAAGTTGGTATTTCAATTTAAATATATGTCTGTCAGGCTAAAAAGCGCTAGAAGTTGAAAATCTGAGCTCTTTAATAAATGTTATTTAAACATGTTATTTGGCCGATTATTCATAGCTTCCTGGAGAAAAATTTTATGTTGGGTATTCAAGTAGTGTGTACTTAAAGGTAGTAAAGGGTCCGCAAAATAACTTTTTTTTTGAAAATGCTTTAAAATAAAAACTACTGAATATTTTCTCAAATTTCTTTTTTTATTTGAAAGTACAATCCTTCCGGTTAATAATGGAAAATAATTTCATTCAAATGGCTGCCTCGGCTGGCCATGCAGTAGCCTACACCAGAAGATGCCCATTTTGGCAAAAAAAATCATCTTTTCAGATGAAGCTCGTTTTGATCTTGGCAGGTATGTAAACAAGCAAAATTGTCGCATTTGGGGCACAGAAAACCCGCACGCATACATTGAAAAGCCGACGCACCCAAAACGAGTCACTCTTTGGTGCGGATTTTAGTCCAGAGGCATAATTGGGCATTTTTCTTCGAAAATGAGCAAGGAGTGGCCGTTACAGTCAACGGCGATCGTTATCGGGCCATGTTGAACGAATTTTTGTTCACAAAAATTGAAGAGTAGGATATTGGCAACATTTGGTTTCAACAGGACGGCGCTACGTGCCACACAGCCGAAGCCACAATTGATGTTTTGCGCCCTGTTTTTGAAGATCGCATTATCAGCCGCAGAGCTGATGTTGTTTGGCGACCTCGGAGCTGCGATTTGACACCGTTGGACTATTATTTGTGGGGTGCCGTCAAAGATAAGTGTTACGTCGACAAGCCAGAGACAATTGACGCTTTAAAGGACAATATTCGTGAAGCCATTTGTGAAATACAGCTGCACACAATCTATAATGTGCTTAAAAATTGGACCGATCGTGTAGGCTACTGCATGGCCAGCCGAGACAGCCATTCGAATGAAATTATTTTCCATTATTAACCGGAAGGATTGTACTTTCAAATAAAAAAAGAAATTTGAGAAAATATTCAGTAGTTTTTTTTTTAAAGCATTTAAAAAAAAAGTTATTTGGCGGACCCTTTAGTTCTATGTCAATACCGACATTTATGTTAATGAGTGCCTACAGAAGAAGCTGCTCCCATTTTTAAATATTTTCTAGGCAGATCTTGGCCCTTTACATTACCGAAAAATCAATTTGGTGGTACCTAGTTGCTCGAAATTCCGCCTTATCGAGAAGTATGAGAAAAACGGAAAAATCTCACTCAAAAATGAAAACGAGTTCGTAAAAAGATATTCAGCAGTAGCCTTGCAGGTGGTATTGCTATTTATTGAAGTTTGTTGTAAATTATGTAGATATTGTAGGTCTCCAATTGATATTTAGTAAGACGATTCAACCAGATTACAAGTGCTAGAATGAATATATATTTGTTGAAGTCATATCAAATAATAGTAGAAAGTTGGTTGGTTGCGGCTACAGGCCAAATTTTAATTAAATCTCATTCTTAAGTTGACGGAATTCGTGTTAAGCATAACTAAAGCCCTCGGCACGGAACACTGGTCACTCGTGCACACGACTCCTGCAGAAGCTATAATGGCGAGAAGAAAGAAGAGACCACAGTACATTTTCTCCAATTTAAGCTAACCGAACCTAAATATTCGTCAATAATCAGTGGAACTTTTAAAGGTTCGCAATTTTGATACAATGTGGTCTTCCGCTTATTTTGGTCTAAGGTTTTCGCCAGTTAAGTTGCATTTATTCTACTACGTATTTTAATTATAAAAAAATAAAAAAATAACAAGTTATTGTGTTCACAATTATAGTTTTTGACAAAAACCCTAAATTAGATAAATCTGTACGTTACACACAAACAAGACAATGTTCATTTATGGTTACAAATAACCAAAATATGGCAACTCTGGTACTGATGAAACATTTATTTTAACTTGTATAAATCGTTGAAATATTTGGAAATAATCTTTACGCCTTTGGATAAGTAAACAGTATTTGTTAATTGTTTGGCTTTTTATTTATTATTATAGAATTATTTATTATTGAATATGTACACTCAGCCACAAAAGTATACATACGGATAACAAATTTCAGAAATCTTTTAACCAATCCGTTTTCGTTGAAATTATTTATAATTGTCTGGACATCTTTCATCGATTTTAAGACGGTCTTTTGCATTGGTACAGAAATTTGTGAAATTTGTAAATCGGATGCATACCTTTGTGGGCCTGTGCATGGTCACAATTCAGTTCAATTTCAAAAATTTTTTTAACAAATGCAAAAGACCGTCTTAACATCAAGGAAACTATAAAGATTTTCAACGAAAACGGATTAGTTAAAAAATTTCTGAAATTTTTAACCGTATGTATAATTTAGTAACTGTGTGTACTTGTAAATAACACGGTCTGACAGTGAAAATATACCCAAGTAATTACATAGTCTAAGTTCCTCACCAGGTTGAGTGGAACTCAAAAAATTTTTTTTTTTTTTTCTCGAACCCTCTAAACTTGTTTTATTGGACAAAAATTTTATTGATCTTTTCACACAAAATTATTGATTACCCAAATATGTTCGAACCTATTCTTAAAATCCAAAGTTTTTTATACAGAGAAGAGATTAGCCTTTAAAACGGTATACAGAGACATTTTGTTCAACCGTATATGTTATGAGTTTTGATGGGGTAAACCTGGAAAATATTAAATTTTTCTTATTTTTTCATGTTTGGTCATTCCTAATTGCAAAATTTAATTTCTGAAAGGGCATTATATTGTGAAGAGATTGACACTTCGTTTGATAAAATCGGACAAATTAGAGGAGTTATTATTTAAATAGTATAACAGTCATGTTATATTTTTTATATATGTACGTCAGCTTATCAAATGAAATTTCAGTTAAAAATTTTCAAAATTTTTAATGGTTCATGATTGTTTACCTAAGAATTTGCTCTTTGTACGTTTGAATGGCTACCAAAAGTCGTCTAATATTTCCGTTTTTCGCAAATATTATTATTTCGCTTTGCGCAAACATGAACCAACTTCCAGTGGTTGGTCCAACGGAAAAACGACCCACTTTTCAATAAAACCTTAGATCCATCAAAATTTTGAAAATTTTTAACTTAAAGTTCATTTGATGAGACGACATATATAAAAAATATGTCTAAGCTGTTATACTCTTTAAATCATTACTTCCGTAATTTTTGTCCAATTTTATCAAACGAAGAGACAATCTCTTCACAATATAATGCATAAACTCACCACCTGTTTTATAGCCTTTTAATTAAATTTTGCAATTAAGAATGGCCAAACTTGAAAAAAGAAGAAAAATATAATTTTTTCCAAGTTTACCCCATTAAAACTCATAACATATACGGTTGAACAAAATGTTTATGTATACCGTTTTAAAGGCTAATCTCTCTCCTTTCTAAAAAACTTCTAATTTTTAAAATAGGTTCAAACATATTTGAGTAATCAATAATTTTGTGCGAAAAGATCAATAAAACCGTTTTTGTTAAATAAAACAAGTTTGAAGGGTTCGAGAAAAATAAATTTTGAGTTCTACTCAACCAACTGAACAACTTAGACTAGGTAGTTACTCGGGTGTATTTAATTTTTTGTATTTTGTAGCATTGTGTAATTACCATATTGTATTACAGTTATCGTAATATGAAAATTATTTCATTGCTGGTAAGTGTTGTTTTATTGTGTTGTTCACTGCATTTTGTCGACACTACAATTGGTCATCTTTAACCAGGCCTGTTTTTGTCCTGTCATATACTTTTTTTTCTCATTCTCATCATCTGAGGTAAAACATCAAAGAAAATGTAACATGTTAAGGATATCGCGAAAATAAAACAAAAACAAAAACACACACAAAATAATATGAGCAAATAAAAGACAAATAATACAATCATTTAATTACTGATTGTCATACGAAGAAATATTAGTTTCTGCTTTGCTAATAAACTTATACAACATATGAAGAGTTCGATTAAACGAAGTGCCCAAAAAAGGAATAGAGAGAGAGAGAGAGAGAGAGAGAGAGAGAGAGTGAGCGACGTATAATAATAAATTTATTAAAAACTTTGTATAACTTTAAATGTTTTACTGCTGGTTGCTGGCTGTTGTCACTGTAATTTAATAATGTTTTTTAATGCCGTTCATGTTGCCGTCTTTTGTTGTAAACTATATTAAGTTATTTGTTGCACATGCCTCGTAGCATTCACGTTTAGTCAATTTACTTGACGGAATTCTCCCATGTATCATTTTATTCAGTTGCATGCAATAAACTTAACAAAAAAAAAAAAAAGAATGAAAAAAAAATACCAAACTATTCCACAAATATTATTGCTAATTACTAAGTATAGTTAATAAATGTTAACACACGCACACATAACATATAACGTATAAATTATTGCTGTATATGTTGCTGTCACAGCATGAGGCTCAAATGTGAGTGATACAATTTAAGGTAACTGATCAGAGCAGCTAAATAATGCAATCATTTCAAATCGAAAGTTCTCATGGTACGAAAAATTGCTTTAATGTCGTGTTTTAGGGTTTTTGCGGTTGTTCCTCAATTAAAATGAAATAAAACGGCGTGTCGTCGAATTAAACTCAAGCGAATAATTTGAATTACATAAAATTTAAACTTCTATAAAAGAAATATATTGCTTAGCAAAAAAAAATAAATACATGCCATTGATTCGCCAAATAAACCTCTGATCAAAATTTTGTAAAATTTAAACTACAACGTTTAAAGACGAAACGACTTGTAATAAGCCTTGACACAACTGCATAAATATCCCATGTGATTGGATTCCATTTGACAATGGGTATACAATTTTGTGTGCACCGAGCATAATACTATGTTCAGATATGCACTTTTATTGTACAATATTTTAAGTGTTCAGACATAATAATATACGAAGTTCAGCTGCTTATTCAATATTCGTTTGACAGCTGGGAAACAAAACAGCTGGTTGCTTCAACAACATTGTTTTTATTTTGTTTTGTTGTTTTTTTTTGTTTGTCGTTGTTAACATTTGAGTTGTCAAATATCAACAGAAAGTGTTCGAATAATGTAATATGCGCACTGAACAGACTTATGACAAGTTTTACTCAATATTATAACAATTGGCTTATTTATTGTGCAATAATTAATTGAAACTTCATATGAAATATTGAGCTCCATAGTGGCGTTTATTGCGATTTACGCAATAAAGGTGCATGTCTGAACACCGTATAAGGCCGTAGTCATTCATAAGAGTTGAGTTTAAGATCATGCACAACAGTTTCAGCGAACAATCTTTTATTGCAACACGGTTAAATTGACAACTGTTGTAACACAGTAGTACCCACTCAATAATCATGAAAAAAGGCTCAAAAGCAGATTCAGGTATCGTATAGTCAACATATGAGGATATCGATATCCCCATGAACTGGCTATCTGGTGGTAGCCTGTTAAGCATAGAATGGAAGGAAACAATACCTTAGACAATGTACTTTTGAATATCTGTAATAATGATAGTCATCATCCTTATCATACGCTCAATCTACGAAGCCAACCATCAGCAAACAAATATCAAATAACATTATGACATTAAAAAATAATGAAATTATTAAATAATAATTATATGATACAATTTAATGTGAAATTAATTGATTTAAAGTTCAATCAAATCGCCACTCTAAAGGCCTGATTTAATAAGGCAATAAATGAGATGAAATAAAACAACAGGAATCTCTAAAAGACACAGAAAAAATGTAACACAGCAACAACATAAAATATTTCAATATGTATGTACATATGCACATATGTAAGTATGTATGTTTAGTATGGTAGAAAGACAATAAAAAAAAAGAAAAACTTGGCATTTGTTGATTTCGTTGTTGACATTTGAGTGCTTCACTTCAAAACTTTCGCCGCCACATTATTTTATAATTGTTGCGTGCAGTAAAAACAGTAACAACAACACTAAACAGCAAATTAACACAATAATGTCAAACGCACGAGAATGCCAGGTAGGCTCTGTTGCTTACTATCTGCTATTGAGACAGTCCGTCATTAAGTTCGTCACACACTCAAAGCATCAGCATTCAATAATGCGCCAAAAAAAAAAATAAAAAACAACAAAAATAAGAGAGAAAAAAAATACAACGAATAACAACAACGTTTGCAGCAACATTTCCACAGCATAGAACAATAAAATTGCACCCGTATAGCTTGGTTTTTGTTTCCTATTGCCACAGTAGGTAAAAATTGCAAAAATAATTGGCGCCAAAATATGAAATTGACTTGTAGAACCATCTCAAGTATAAAAGAGAAAAAATTCTTCAACTGGATAACTTAACATTTATAATTTAATGCGGACTTATTAAAAAGTATAATTAAAATATAAAAACAAAATTACAAAAAGAAAAAAAAACTAAACAAAAACTACAATATACAGTCAGTCAGTCATACATACATACATACATCTGAATGTATATGTAGTACTTTGGGTATTTGTAGAGGTTCGTTTTATGTTAAAAATCATTTCAGACGAACGTGGTAAAATATTAGAAAATTAAGTTTTTTTTTTTCTTAATTTACGATCAACACTCAGGGTACGGGCCCTATTCATGCAGTGCATGTATTGTGCATTGTGTTGACACTATGAAAATAGATTATGGGTGAAAGAGAGAGGGAATAGTATTTGTGAATCTTAGATTTGGGTCAATTTATATTACAAAATAGACTTCTGCAAGAAGGGAGTTCCACATATGGCTAAGGCACGAATTCTGTCTGTATGACAGTGTTGCAAAACTGAAATTTTAAAATGGTAATGAACTATAACTGAAAAGTACTTTTTTGCATCAAATGGTACTTTTATAAAAGATACATACATACTTACATAATTGGTCATTATAACATCACGCCACTTATTTTGTGTGTATTAATTTTAGACATGAGTGGCGGAACCTACTGTTTAAAGTCGAATCCGAACGACAGATTTTTGAGAAACTTTTCATGGTAATTTTATTTATTTACTCTCACAGTTTTTGCCAGAAGGCAGTAGTCGGAAAAATATTTTTTCATATTTCGTTTTGATGGAGATGTCAGAACATGGGGTTTGAATCGTGAGTTCTAGCCTAGTAAGCCAGCACACTATCTACTAGACTATTTATTTATATTTAATACACATACAGGACAAAAACAGCTGATTCGTAACGTAACAAAACGTAAAAGCCCCGTTTAGTCAAACGCCGCTGGAACGTAATGTAACATACGTTCATTTTTAGTTTATGAAGAGCAATGCAAATGCTTATCGAAATTACATTACGGTTTGGCAGGCGTTTTCATTACTTTTCGTATTCTAAAAACGAACGTACGTTCCGTGGACGTTTGGCTAACCGGACCTGAAGCCTAATTCTACCTTTAGCATTGCGTTTAACATGTTGCGAATTCATTAATAGTTGAAAAGCGCAAGACATAAAATATGTAATAATAAAAAAGTACTGAAAACGACGCGGGGGTACTGCAGTATTTTTGAAATGGAAGAGTACTGAAACAAGTACAAAAATACTGTATTTTTCAACACTGCTGTACGACGTGTTCAGCGAAAAGGAAAAAAATCATTAGTTCTCCGTATAGCACATTCCGTTGCAGTAATCCTAAATCACTGAAGTACAAGCCACATTGAGACATTGCTCCTGTGAATCAATAGAACTGTATACCTTACTGTCATTAATAAATACCTACGAACTCTCCTGTACGCCGTGGAGAAGCCTCAAAATAGACTTAGAGGCATCGGCTCAATCCATTCTCGGTCAGACATACTAAGTTGCGTAAATAGATGTAGTGAAGTGTTTTTTTGCCCAGTCTTAAGAAAACGAGACACTTGAATGCTTCTTTCTACCAAATTGAAAAATATGCTGGTTCCAGCGAACATCACACTGAACTTTAGTGCCCAGAACATCAAGAGCTTCTGACTCCCTAACAAGAACAACCATTCCACCCACAGTTACAGATGTCGTAATATCATTGCTGTTGTAGTGTGTTAATAAACAAGTTTGAGTGTTCCATGCATTAGAGAGATTAAATGGAGAACAATAACGAACTTATGGCATTTAATGTGAGCTCTCATCTTCTCTGAATAAAAGTAATTGTAAACCAAATCAAAAGAGTTACGATTTCAAAAGTATGCTGCCGGAAAAGTATTTGGAACGTACTTATATTTTTCAATCAATTCTAATGGAAAGCACGGTGAACTAAAAGTCAATTTGTAAGATTTTGGAAATAAAATTTCTTAATTGGCCGCAGTGCGAAATCGATTATCCATCATGAACGGAAGAAGAGAATTAAAAAAAAAATGTCAAGAAGAATTTTCAATTTTTTTTTGTTACAACGCTTATTAGCTTTGCAAAATGTTTCGAATACAATGAGCAATTCAATAATAAAAAATTATTTTTATTACTACTGTACTGGTGTGTAGATATTTATGTACGTATGTACGTTCATACATATGTGAGTAATTACGGAGACATTTTTCCTCATTTCTTCGTTAATCATAATAACTTCTTTGGTTCTTTGGTTTTCTTTAAAATTTTTATAAAACAAAAACAACAAAAAATAAGTAAATAAATATGTCATCTTGAAGCTGTGTACGGTTGTAGTCGTAAATATTATTTGAACCTTTTCTAAATTAATATTGTCACTCGGACATGCGAAGAATTTGTTAACATAATATATCTGTCATAAAACATCATAACATCATTATATTATTAAATGACAGCAACAATAATGGCACCAACAACAACAACAACGACGTCTCTATAATACATTAAGAATGAATGAAAGATGAAAATGATAAAAAGAAGCCAAGAACAAAACTATAATAAGTGGAATTATTAATTGATACTGCAACCAAAGGACAATGACGTTACTTGTACTGCTTTCAGACACATTGTGGCTTTCAAAGTTGCTCTCAAACTTCATCAGTTGTTTTTGATACACTCCTTCTTTGGTACCAAGTAAGCCTGACTAAATTCACTTACAGTCCAAATAAATTATAAATTAATTTTTATTACATTATTTTAATGTGTCATGGTTAATATTATAGAATTAATGAACATACATACATATATACATAGTTGGTCATTACAATCCTTCAGTCAGGATTACGACCTAGCTTCTCACACCACTTATGTTGTGTGTGTTAATTTGTATCCATGAGTGGCGGGACCTACTTTTTAAAGTCGACACCGAACGACTGATTTATTTATTTATTCCCAGAGTTTTTGCCAGAAATCTATTGAGAGGAATTAATGAACAATAACGCCAATTACACTATGCGACAAACAAAAAAAATTTAAATACACCCAGCTAATGAGATAGTGTAAGTTGTGTGTTTTGTTGAGTAGAACTCAAAAATATTTTTTTTATATTCTTGAACCCTCCAAACTTGTTTTATTTGACAAAAACTGTTTTTTTGACTTTACGCACAAATTTATTGATTACACAAACATTTCTGAACTTGTTAGAAAGAAGAGGGATGAGCCTTAAAATGATATACATACATATATACATTATCTGACTTAATATGCTATGGGGTTTGATGAGGTAAACTTGGCAAATGCTAATTTTTCATATTTTTTCATGTTTGTCCGTTCATAGTAGCAAACTTTAATTCAAAAATATGAAATAAGGGATGAAATTCTGAAAGTGTATTAACTTGTGAAGAGATTGACACTTTGTTTGATTAAATCGGACAAAAATCAGCGTAGTTATTATTTAAAGAGTCTCACAGTCGAGTTATATTTTTCATTCCGCAAATATGTAACTTACGGTTCAGTATGAAACTTTAGAATTCCTCCACTATATTTATGGGTTAGCGTCGCCTAAATTAAAGTATTACCTTGTCGAATACTTGAGATAGGTAGGGTAAACCAGTATTTCTTTTTCTCGAATGATTTTCCTACTCTCTGCATTAAACCGGCTGTAGTTTTATTCAATTGTATTGTGTTTCCTCTGGAAGCCAATATAACTATTAAGGATACAATCCATAGCATTAAGAAGTGACATTAGTTTAGACATTCGGCGTTTCACAAAAAGCTTTGATAGTGTTCGTACTAGCTGCCTTCGTGTAATTCTTGTCTGGTTTCAGAATCATTACAAGAAGTGCAATTTAACACTCTTGATTGTAATATTCAATGACGTAAATATCATTAACGAAAGCCTCAAAACGTTATATCTAAGGTATATTGAGTAGGTTAATATACTTTCTTAATACTGATATTATCAATTCCTGTAACTTTTTTCAGATTGAGGTTCGGAATAAAATTATAAAGCTTACGAAATTCATACGTAAGGGGTAGAGTGGATACACCAACAGAAGGCGGCAAATCTGTAGTAATGTTGCAAAAATTCGGCTGAAGACAGAGTTTTCAGATGATTAATAATAGGTTAGAAGAATCAAATCAAATGAAGCTATAAAATATATCGAGCCTTTGTACCTACTTTTAATTACTTCAAAATCGATAACATCTGGAATTTTGTTTATACTTATCGGTCAATAAATTGATGTTTAAGTCGTAATTGTATAACAATATCTGAACTTCCACATAATCCACCTCGATCCACCTTATAATCAATTAATTTGTTTTTCATCATATACTAAATGTAAGTTTTATGGCAGCAAATGCCATTTGAATTCCAGAAGGAAATTCTCAAACAGTTAGACAGTTTATCGGTTGCCAATCGTTGCTTGCGATAACGTAGATTGTACTATCGTCATACTCTGTATCAATCTAGTCATAAAACCGTTAATTGTCGATATCACATACATACATACATAATGTATGTCAGTCAGGTTTACGGTGTAGCTTCTCACACCACTTATGTTGTGTGTGTTAATTTTATACATGAGTGGCGGGACCTACAGTTTAAAGTCGACTCCGAACGACAGATTTTTTAGAAACTTTTCATGGCAGTTTTATTTACTCTCAGAGTTTTTGCCAGAAATCTGCTGAGAAGAAGTCGCCGAAGAAATATTTTTTTCATATTTTCGTTTTGATGTCTGACCGGGGGTTTGAACCATGGCCTTACGTGTAATAAGCCAACACACTACCCACTAGACAACAGCGATCAGGATATAAAACTAGGTTTAGATTATGCCATAAAATATTTAAGAAGTCAAACAACCTTTAGGGATATTGATATCGATAAGCAAATCGCATCTTCATATTAGCAGTAGATTGCTTAAAATTCATAAAATTGCTTTCACATATTGGAGTACCTATATTTTTGCTGTCCACTGTACAGGTGCATTAAACGTATAAATTATTTGTGTAAAGAGTAAAATTTATTTGAAATTTGAATATTGATTTCTTTTTAATTCTTCGTTGTACCAGGTGTCGGAGCTTTTCTACTCCGTCTTTTTATCCGTCTGATTATTTTTTTATGATTGTTGTTTTTACGATTGTTAGAAGTCGCCGTGGTCTACTAGGTAGTGTGCTGGCTTATTAGACGTAAAGCCAGGGTTCGAGCCCCAGGCCAGACATCAAAACAAATTACAAAAATTATTTCTTCGGCGACTTCCTCTCAGCAGATTTCTGGCAAAACCTCTGAGAGTAAATAAAATTGCCATGAAAAGTTTCTCAAAAATCTGTCGTTCGGAGTCGACTTTAAACTGTAGCTCCCACCACTCATGTATAAAATTAACACACACAACATAAGTGGTGTGAGAAACTAGGTCGTAATCCTGACTGAGGGGTTGTAATGGCCAATTATGTTTGTATGTATGTTACAATGACAAGAGACCAACATCCTGTTGTATAGTGTCCTTAGCTATTCCATCACAAAAAAATTAACTCAGCTGTCTAATAATAATAATAAAAATAATATTAAAAATTACTTCTTTACGATTTGAAATTTAAAATTAATTTTAGATAAACTCCACTAACTTTGCGTACTTTAGAAGGTCTTCTTTGACAGTTCCTGTTACTAAACTTAACTTTCCTGTAGTGTTCCAATATTATGTTGTACCGAATGTAGTTTTTCAAACGTTTCTTTTTTTTTTGTTCGTTTGTTTGTATCAACATTTCATTTTTATTTACGGAAACTGAAGTAGCCTGAGTTTATAGTATATCTGTGAAGTCAAGATTTTATTTATTGCTCTGTAGTAGACCTTGATCAAATAAAGATGCTGACAATGGTGATGTGTTGACGTTAAAGTTGCTTTCAAAAGATTCTTCAGACAGAAATTCTTTTTTTTATAATTTTTCGTTTTTGAGTCTTGTTCACTGCAATATACCCCAAAGGATACCAGTTCATATGGAGAGCACATTGCGATCCCAACACTCATTGATTAGTTGGTATTCCAGTCTTTCTGTCCGTCTGTCTGTCAGTCAATCAGTCAGCGAATAAAGCGAAATGCAACCAATAGAACGAATGAAAAAATGTGAAAAGTAAGACAAAAAACAGCAGTCAACAGCAGTCAGCGGCCCATTGTGGTATTGAAGTAAAATCAATTATGAACACAAATTTGCCATTAAAACATTTAAAAAACATTCATAAACAGGGTATTTGGACAATTCTGACATATTTTGCGTTCCAATTTAATGTCACACGCATGACAAACACTGCAAAAAAATCACAAAAAAAAGAGCAGCAAGAGTACACTGATCGTACGAGTGATGAGAAGATCTTCGCTGCTAACGTATGAATGGTAACAAGACTGAAGATCGATTGTGATGATGAAAAAAAAAACAAAACAAAAATAATCAGGCCGGTAGATGGTCTTTAAGAATTACTTCGGTATGTCGTTTTGTTCAATGACAATATTTGGTTTTCTTTTCTTTTTTTTTTTTTTTTTGTTTGTCTTTTTAATGTGTCAGGCCCCGACTTTAACTGACATCTCAAATTGTTGGTGAGAGATGATGATAATGATTATTGTTTTAAAATTGATTCGATTATTGTTGGGCAATTTTCACTTATTCAGTCAGTAGCCGTTTTCGTTCCGTATGATCATGTCGTGTTAAACATAAATTATTGTAAGTCTTTAGGGGAGTTTTCTTAACCAATTATGTAGTTTGCCTTTGCATTGCAATGGCATTACTGGAAATGTTTAGCTTTTATTTGTCCTTTTGTGTAAATAAAATAAATGACAGAAAAGTAAAAGAAGAGAGAAAATGGATCATATTTAAAAAAAAAAAACAACAGCAGCAAACAATATTGTTTGTTTCCTGACATTGGCTATATCATTCGACGGCATATTTCAAGTTTTATTTGCCAACCTTTTTATCTCCGAGTAATAGCACATCAAGTATCTATCACCCCGTTCTAGTGCTGGTGTTATTCAGATATCATTTATCTGCGACTTTACGAATTTAAATTCAGTCAGCCAAGGACTATCACATAATATATAAGTATCTTTCTTGACGTTTGAAAAATCAGCTAATCCCGGATATTGTCATATATGGTTGAGTCATACTTCTGATGTGCCTATCCACTGAGTTCGTTGAGCATACACGTAATTAAGCGAACAATACCAGTTTAATACATATCAGGTGGTCCGTTATGGAGTGAGCGTTAATATACAAATGTCTCCAGTGGAAATAATTATTTTAAAGAGGCCTTAATTTTTCTTCGTGTTTACGATGACATACTTATACCATCAAACATCAAATCAGTGTCAAACAATATCAAATTTTTTCAAAAACAAAATCAAATAAAATATTGTATGTACCAGAAAATAATGATTTACGAAAAGCATTAATTTCTTATTTTCATATTAAGAACAGTACTGGAGAGCCGCTTCGAATGCTTACCGAGGCAGATGGTGATCATGCTAGAGGCAGATGGTAATTATCAGAAGTAATACGCAGAAGATGACTTTGATGGTTCAGAGATTTTGATGTGAGAAATGAAGAACGTGGACGACCAACAAAATGCTTGCAGACTCCGAATTGCAAACAATTTTGGATGAAGATAACACTGAGGCAGAAATGTTAAATATTGCACAACAAACAATTTTTGAGCGTTTGAAATAGATGGGAAAAATCCAAAAATCTGGAAAAAGGGTGCCAATACAATTGAATGGTAGACAGATGGAAAACCACTTGTGAAGTTTTGCTTCAAATTTATTTATTTGTAGAGTCCTAAATGGAAAAAATGGATTAATCCGAGATAACCCTTAAAGTCAGAAATCTAAATCGGATCGGGAGGAAGACAATGTCGTATCTGGTGGAACTAAAATCTTGGTAAATCCGTTAATACAGAATGGGACACAGGACACGACAAGGTAATGTTACAACATTACAATGCACTTGCAAACAAAGCACAACCGGTTCAGGATGCAATTTGTTTGGAAGCATTTGGCTACAGCTTTTACATTCACAAGACTTGCTTTCTTTCAGCTACTATTTGTTATCAACTTTGGAACACACATTGACTGAGTAGCACTTTGATTTCTACTAGAAAGGAGTAAATTGGGAAACTGACTGGATTGCGTGGATCTGAAAGATGGAAAAAAATGTGGAGCCAGCAATGGTCAATGCTTTGACAGAAAAGGTGTTTTTACTTTCCCAATAAAATTTTGCATTTTTACAAAAAAATGCTTCTTTCGTACCGGCACACCTGGCATTTAAAAGTTAACTTCAATTATAATTTCTTTCAAAGGAATAGGCAAAATATAAAGCAGGTAATTAAGAAAACACGATGTATACCGTAATTTCATACAAGATTTTTATGTTTACAAAAAATTGTGAAAAATCACAAAATTGATGTACTTTTAGTCTCTGAAACTTATTTAAAAAAATGGAAATAATTTCAGAATCAAATTCTATGTTAAAGATAACACTAAACATTACAATGATAGATCCTGCGCTGGCACAACTATTATGCCATCAGTAACTCGCTCAAAAATCAGTTTGTGCACCGTTTTAATCCAGATACACAGAAAAAAGTAAGCCATGAATGCATATCTGTAGGTCAAACACTTGTATGAATGTACACATGAATATACATATGTATGTATGTAAGCATATGTTTTTTTTATTATTTTAATTATCTTAATGTCGTCTTTAATTGACTTCTCATGGAATTGGTTGATTGAATTGAATCTCTTGAAACTAAAGGCGAAATAATATTGAAAAATCTCTTAAGATATGGTCCAGAAAAAAGTTTTTCTAAATACATATGTATGTATGTACATATAAATATCATTTCAATATTTCATTTGTATTGAACAAGGTTTGTGTATTAATTTCTTAAGTATTATTGTACATACATATGCAATATATATATATGTATGCATGTATGTATGTATGTATGTATGTACATTTGAAATAACATTAAAATGAAATGATCATGAACTATCAGTGAATTCTTGACTGATCAATAAAGTGTGACTGATGTGGTTAAGCTTAATGTAAAACCATAAATATTACCCAGTAAAAGGGCGACAGACAAAAGCCACATTGGTTGTCAATTTAAACTTTGGATACCAAACACAAACACACACACACACAAGCACACATTCAGACAACACATAATAATACCCATGCCCAGTTACGTGAACATTTAATTGGGTCCATCCATGTTTAAACGCAGCAGTAGTAGAAATAAACAGTGAAACGAACAAAGTGCTTCTGTTTAAATTTTATCATAAAATTTGTCTGCAAAAAAATAAAAAAACAACAACACAAAAAACGAAACGCGATGAAAAATAAAACGGGGTTTTCTGTACAATATTGTCTATTCAATTGCAATGGGTTCTTGTCCGCACCTATACTTCATTCCTTTCTTCCCGTCATTCATTACATTTTATCAAAGACTGACTCGCTGCTGGCTCAACATGCTTCAAATGGCTACAACAACAGGCTGCATGAAAGCAGCGTCTGGCTGGTAGTGTTGAAAAAATTATCGTTTTCGTAAAAGAGTTAAAAAGAAAAAATGTTGTGATGAAAAAACTCATGAACAGAAGAGAAACATGAATATGAATGTGTTCTTCAACACCATTAAATGTTGCAACAACATGAACAGAGGTTTGAACGTTTTTTTGTTTTTTTTTTTTGTTTTTCTTTGTTTTACTGGCAAATGTATACGTCCAAAGGAGCAACGAACGAGCGAGAGAGCGAACGAACGACCAAACGACACTTGTAGTCAGTTTGTTGATGCTACCGATGATTTTATGTTTTTAATTTTTTGTTATTTTACAACCGCATCCACCAAATCTATTAAACCCTCCTTCGACAATAATGAAGAAAGCAAAAAGCAAAAATTGAATGAAAGAGTGGGGACTGGTGCGACATGCAGATTACATTTGATCGTATAAAAAGTTATTAATTCGTTTCAATGAAAATATTGATTATAACGACACTTACATTCATTATTTTCACCGTATCCACTAGAGTCCATGTTGAGCCTGCTGATGTTCAAATTCAGTGTTTCAGTGTCGACGACAAGTTCAACTTGCAAACAGTAGTCCTTTCGTTGTGAATCGTTCACGTAAATTCTCTTCTTATCGTTTTACATCATCCGATCAATAGAATTTTGTTTTGTGTTTGTGTTTATAATGCACGTACTTACTAACTTTTTCTATATTTTGATAATTAAAACTGATTATGGGGAAAACGCTATCAGGAAATTGAATAAAGAAATCCGAAATTAATAAAGTATTTGTTGTATTGCCCGTAGTCATAAAAAAAAAATATATAATGGATTTGAAAGTATTTTAAAAAAAATTGTAAGAAAAAAGTTACATGAATATATCTACATATACTATATGTATTCTTGTAGAGTATATAATATTTATGTATTAAAACAGAAATAAAAAAATTTAAACCTGGATACGTAATTCAAAATACAACAAAATTCTACAGTGTTCAGTCTAGACCTTAATTTGAGATTCATCGTTCTGGGACATTGTTAAAGTGAAGAGATAAGAGATACTTTCAGCCAGAATCTTTCTGTGGAGAAAGGGTTGATATTTGGAGAGGTATACTTAGTGAAAGAGAAGATAAAAGAGGCAAATTGTCTTTTTAAACCAAATAGGCTTGAGGCAATCAAAATTTTTGTTGAGAAATTACAATAAGAGAATATCTAAGCCACGCAACAGGCTAACGAAGAATAACCTGAGACTAGCAACCAGTCTCTTGGCAGGGCAAAATAGATTCAAAGTTGTTTAGTATAGGAAGCATCTCTAAACCAATATGTAGATTCTGTGTTGATGAGAATGTATCATCAAGAAAGAAACTTCTTGGTGCATAACAGATGCTTGGCAAAGAAATGTTCTTATTGACATAGGCTTAGGATAGTCTCTACAGAGATACTCTGTAAAGATTTTTTCCATTGCACCTGTCATATAAGTCCACAGAAAGAAAGTGTCAATTATTATCCAAGGCGGACAACATCATTGTTAAGAAGAGAAAACTATATTCGGAAACATTAACAATGGCACCACTGACTGAAGATATTTCTGCAATTTTGTGTTATCTGCGGCAATTAAGTCAGAATCAACTCCAATTTACTTTTCCAAATCAAACTCATTCTTGAAATGGTAATATCAAGTGGTCGCAAAACACACTCTGAAACTCTATGTATTTTTATATCTTTGGTATCATAAGACACCTAAAATTCATAACATAACATGATGCAAATGTTATTAATGTGCAACCGCTGCACATTGAGGCTTTAGAGACAGAATACTGCTATAAATCCCTTCCAAAGCAATACATCCAAATACCTTTAATTCAGTCGTAAATATGTCTTCCAAGAAAATCTGGACATATTTCTCTTTATGTGTTCATAAAGTAAGACCGCGCTTAACGCGGAGAATACGTTCCAATAAGTTCCAGCGCTAAACGAAACAGCGTTAAACGAGGCAAGTAATAAATCAACTGTAAGGCAGGAAAAATGCGTTCGTACTGTGATTGCGACTTCGGAAAATACAGTTGGAATCTTTATTCTGGACAGACTAACTCAAAAGCGTTGAAAAGGATACATAGTATACACAGAATTAGAAGTCGCCGTAGTCTAGTAGGTAGTGTGTTGGCTTATTAGACGTAAAGCAGGGGTTCGAGCCCCAGGCCAGGCATCAAAATAAAATATGAAAAATATTTCTTCGGCGACTTCCTCTCAGCAGATTTCTTTCAAAAACTCTGAGAGTAAATAAAAATTTCCATGAAATGTTTCTCAAAAATATGTCGTTCGGAGTCGATTTTAAACTGTAGGTCCCAACACTCATGTATAAAATTACACACAACATAAGTGGTGTGAGAAACTAGGTCGTAATGACCAGTAATGTATGTGTAGTATACACAGTCGCTATATAGTGCACCGCTTTTGGTTGGTGCATGGCTGTTTCATTTGCACATACATATATACAACAAGTACCAATAGAGTGTGCGAATTTGGAGAAACCCAATACTACCGCGTAATACTGAAACAGCGTTAAGATATTCCCGTTCCCGAAAGAAGTCATTGGTTTGATTATTACCGATTACCTGCAATTAATCCGCAACGTATTATTCTCTCGGAAATAGTCAATAATCGAGATTTTTAGATTACTTTGAAAACCTAGGGTAATGCAGAAATTCTAAGATCGGATTCAAATTCATAGCATCAAAAACTTGTTGACAAATATTGTCTGGTTACTGGGTCAAAAATCTTGTCGGATTTTATTACTTTAAAGTTTATCGGGCGTTTGTGAAAAGTCATAGAACATAGGTTAGTTTAGCGGGTAGCTTGTGTCACCCAGCGTAATTGAAGTGTTAGAAGTTACATGATAAATGTAATATGCAGAGTATCACATAATTGAACGATGTACGCCCAATTAAAATTATTTTCTCTGTTCGAAATATAATTTTTTTGCTTTTGATACTCTTAAGACAATAATAAAAACAACCGTATGAACAACTATGTATATGGGCAGACATTCTCTTACCCTGCCAAACCTTATAGCCAACTGGCCCAATGCGTTAAATATGCCTATGCAATCATATATAAACACATATACATACACATACTTACATACATATGTATATCGATGTATGCACATGCATTTAGAGTTTTTAGATTTCCGTACGTATGGTACGGTATGGTATGGTATACTATGGAATAGGGAGAGTATACAACAAATGGACATAATGGAAGGAAGTCAGTAGTTGAGTCTTTTGTAATGCTGTTGTGTTGAGTTGAAATAAGAGAGATAATCGTAATGGTAATGGTTAAAGTGGCGTCTAGTGGTGTCGTAACATCACATTAATTACATGTGCTTATAAATATTAGACGAGAGTTGATTTTTATAAAATGTTTGTTGTTGTCGTTGTCGTTGTTTGTGTTTCATTCCGTTTCTTTCTTATTTCTTCTGTTTTTTTATAACTTTTTTGTTTCTTATTTTTTTAACTTTGTGGTCAATATTTTAATATGTTGCTGTTGCTGTTGCTGATGTACTTTTTGTTGTTTTAAAATAAAAATAAAACATGCAAGGGCTTGTCAGAAATTACAAAAAAATTAAAAAAAAACAAAATTACATGAATTTCAATTAAAAATTTTAATTAAAATTTTGTTATTAATGGAAAATATAACAACAACAACAAAAACAACAAGAAAAGAACAAAATACTATAATAACAGAGCAGATAATATTGTTGAAAAATTTTAATTCATTCTTTCATTTCTCTTACGGAATGATAATTGTCATGTCTTCTAATGGGAAACGTATTAACTTGTTTTAGTTTCTATTACAGATTCTGTTGTTTTTTTTTTTTGTGAAATTTTAGATTTTCTCCTCACTTGTTATGATGGAAATACAATAATAAGATCAATAAAATAAATGAAGCTAACGAAGAACCTATAAAAATATATAACTAAGCTTATATCCTTCACATTTTGTACAATAAGTTAACCTAAGTCTTATAAGTATGATATAAAATATAATTGACTGACACTAATTAATTGTCAGAACGCAATGGATATTAGGGAACGACCCTGGTGGTATGTCAATTCGTAGAGTGGCTAATTCGAATTCACAAGCTGTGGACATTTTTCCTGACCAAAATGGTTCTTCTGAGCTATTTACCTTTCATCTTAGTGGACAGGAAAGAAAAAAACTGCTGCTACTGGAGTAATATACGTAACGTGACCTTATGGTCCATGACGCAAAAACCAGCCAACTTGTAGTCGACATTTTTCTACTCTATTACTCATGACAGGCCATGATAAACAATTAGGTTAGGTTAGAGGTGTAGTTGACAAGTACAGTACCCGGAGATCATGCTGACCCATTGTACAAAAAGTCCTTTAAGTGAGAGGGTAATAGGAAGCGGAGGAATTAAACAGACCAACAAACACCAACACTAACAAACCACAACATTAACAAACACCACACAAACACGCAAGAGAGTGTGCGCCTACACAAATGAAGCCCTTACACTTCTAATCCAGCTCAAGCTACTAATTAATCTATGGAGCGCTTTGATGTCGGCTCTGGACACAGAATTCAAACCCTCAAAGAAGCCCCTGCCAAGGGTTTTCAACCTCAACTTACTAAGGGCTGGACAGTTACAGAGGAGGTGTTCGATAGTCTCCAATTCCTCCTCATCGCAACATACCCTGCAATAGTCCGGCTGGGATCTGTTTCAGATCCCTGTCAGATCCCAATTGATAAACAATTAAAAACGTTATTAAAATTTTTTAAATTTATTAACAAACAAATCATGGATGCTGTTTCGATAAAAAACGTACCATTTTTTTTGCTCTTTTTAGGAACTCTAAATACAATATAACAACTCTTTTCTGTTCAATTGCATAAGGAAAATGTTCGAGGATTTGAATAAAATTGATCCTTTTTGAATTTTATTGTTTTTATTATTATAACCCTAACTAAAGAATTGTAGTGACCAATAAAATAAGTAGGTAAGTAAGTCGCCTTAGTCTAAAAAAATAAAAATATTTCTCAGTAGTTTTCTGGCAGCATTAAAAAAATTAAATACACCCAGCTAATGACATTGTGTAGGTTGTGAGTTTTGTTGAGTATTTTTTTTTATTTTCTTGAACCCTCCAAACTTGTTTTTTTTTTTGACAAAAACTGTTTTTTAGACTTTAAACACAAATTTATTGATTACACAAACATTTCTGAACCGATGTCCAAAATTTAAATCTTATTAGAAAATGGAGGGATGGGCCTTTAAAACGATATACTTGTGTATATTATGTGACTTAATATACTATGAGGTTTGATGAGGTAAACTTGACAACATCGAAGTTTTTTCATAGTTTGTCTGTTCATAGTAGCAAATTTTAATTAAAAAATATGAAACGTGAAATTGACACATTTTGCGATAAACAATCGAGACCCATCTCCGAATTTTTGAGCTAAAATTTCGTTTAAAAAATATATATATGAAAAATATAACACGACTGTTATACTCTTTAAATAATAACTACGGTAATTTTTGTCCGATTTGATCAAACGTTGTGTCCTCTTCACAAGATAATGCACTTTCAGAATGTCATCACTTATTTTATATTTTTTAATTAAATTTTGCAATTAAGAATAGCTAAACTTGAAGTTTGAACCGTGTGTTTATGTATACCGTTTTAAAGGCTAATCTCTCCCCTTTTAAAAAAACTTTGAATTTTGAAAATAGGCTAAAAATATTTCGGCAATCGATAATTTTGTGTGAAAAGATCAAAAATACCGTTTTTGTCAAATAAAACAAGTTTGAGTTCTACTCAACAAAACTCACAACCTACACTATGTCATTAGCTGGGTGTACGAGTACTTTAACTGTCGCACTGTGTATTCCATTTTGAAATAATTATAAGAAATTACCAAAAACTTTGCAAAAACTATGGAATTAAAGCTCCAACGAAAAGAAATTCTAAAGAGAAAGAAAAAATCCTCAATCGCAGAATCGTTAATCCTACGGAGAAGTAAAGAATCAACTTGATCTTCCAGTGTCTACCAGTTCTATCACTCCTGTCTTAAATGCTAAACCGTTAATTAACTGAAAGAAAAGAAGTCTCAACCACGATTAACTTAAATACAGTTTGAGAACAATATTAGATTTTCTCAATCCCACAAGTTATGGACCGATGAATGGAAAAATTTATTTTATCCAAAAAAAATATTTTGCATGAATCAGATTGCCACAGTCAGAGCAAGCATTTACGATCCAAACGAAATTTTAGAGGAGGTGCATTATGGTGCGTTTAGCATAATCCTATAACTTCAAGTAATTCATTACATCTAAAAGATATCCTCATTACAAAACAAAAAAACGAAAATTCATAAAAATAAGGAGTTCCTTAAATTTTTTTTTATCTACTTCCATAACGGGTACGTAGTTCCGATTCCAATTTGCTCGGAAACTAATGGAGAATCCTTAAAAATAAAGTTTACATAAATGGAAGACAAATTTCGATTCTAGTTGTGTATTGAAATTTAAACCCTTCAAAATCTCATAAACTCCACGATAAGTATAAATCTTATGGGTCATAGTAATGTAGGTGACCCCACAAATTTTTTTTTACAAATTATTTTTTTTTTTTAAATTATTCTCATAATTTTTTTATTTTTTTTGAAATTTAAATAAACTTATACTATGTTCAGATATGCACTTTTATTGAGACAATATTCGGTTTATTGAGTACAATATTTTAAGTGTTCAGACATAATAATATACGCAGTTCAGCTACTTATTCAATATTCATTTGACAGCTGGGAAACAAAACAGCTGGTTGCTTCAACAACATTGTTTTTATTTTGTTGTGTTTTTTTGTTTGTCGTTGTTGAGTTAAGTTTTACTCAATATTATAACAATTTGCGTATTTATTGCGCAATAATCAATTAAAATTTTATATGATTATTAATGGCGTTTATTGCGATTTACGCAAAAAAGGTGGATATCTGAACACCGTATTACGTTGAAACGAATGTCTTTTAATTTTTTTATTTTTTATGAATTATGGAATATCATAATATATTTAAGTTTTACAGAATTTTGTCAAGCTAATAAATTTAAAAATTTTAATTTGAAAATAAATAAAATAAATGAATGTATTTTTAACTTTTACGATGATCTGATGTTCGTTTGACTTTAGTAGCACATTAGCAGCGGCTAAAATTTATCAGTTTTCAGAAAGAATCCAAATGCCAAATTCGCTATTTTTTAGTTGCAGATTGATCCAATGTTTAATCTTTTCCCTCACAGCGTTAATATTTTCAGTTGGATAATCTGGAAGAATAGGCAGTCAATAGTGATTTTAACCTTCAACCATGTTGTCGGTCGACTCGGATAGAAGAAAAGGAATAAAACTCCATTAGAAAAGGAAATCGAACTCAGGACATTCAACTTCTATTTTTTAAAATATTACACCTAACGGTTTACGGTTTACGATATGACCCTTATGTGACCCCAAGAGATTAACTGTGTTTTGTATACTCATCAAAAAAAAAAAAAATCTCACAGCCACACATTCAGACTGTAACCGACACTAAAATTCATGTTTTTCTGTTCATTTTCGCTGATATCACTGCCGCCACCGGTAAAAACGAAAATCAATCTGAGGTAATCAAATAAAATTAAAAACAAAAACAAAAACAAAAAAAAACTTAACTTGAGAAAACAGGTGAGTGAAGCATGTTGTATAAAGGTACATATTTTTGTTGTTGTTTTAAATGTTTTATTCGACAAAATAAAGAAGAACACACGCACACACACATTCACACACACACACAAACAAATATAAAATTTTTGGATACCGATTAAGTGACTCATTCGTTCTTAAATAAAAAAAAAATCGTTGCTCATGTAGATCCGTATAACAGTGCGAGTGGGCAGGTGCGAATCATTTCTTAACTTTGAGTAGAAGGTTTAGTTTTTCTGTAAAACAACATATTTTTTGAAGAAATCATGAAGAATGAAGAAAAGGTTTCCAAAGTACTGTTAAGTATTTTTTCTTTGTTGGGAAACGAATTACATTTGTCTCCTCTTTGGATACGCGTCTGATTGTGGATATCTTGTGTTTTGTTCTTGTTTGATGGGATAATCATATTCTCTGTCCAACCGTCTGCTTTCCTGAGTAGCAGTGTAAAATGCACGAGCCTGCATACGAGTCTGTATACAGACATACCATACATACATACATATGTCTCCCTAAATGTACAGGCAATTCAATCTTTAAATGTTTTCGTTTGGCTGTTTTATTCGTTGCTGCTTTACTGTTGTCACCAGCCAACACTAATAAATTATTAATGGTTTTATCACTTGATTTTCTACTTTAATACCAGAATCTGAATTGGTATACATTTCCTAAACGTTCATGTCAACCAACTTCGAAATGAAAGTAAAATAATACAAAAAAAAAAAAAAAAAACAACAACAACAAAAACAACAACAAAATGTGTTTCATGAAGAAGAAAAAAGCTGATATTCGGATGAACGTTTTTTTTTCTTTTTCTGTTTTGCTTGTTGTTTTTTTCTCTGCCTCTTTTGTTTGTGGCACGTCAGCACTACAATTCTGGTCACTTTAACACCGGTGAGGTCGAAACTCTGATAAGAGATTGATGAGGAGTAAACAGAAGAAACGCAACAACAAGAACAATATTTCGAAAAATCAGAATGAAAAAAAAACACCATCACTTTGGTGGAGTTGTGGTCTGACTGAGTGACTCTACTTTGAATGCCTCATCTCGTAATGCCACAGAAAAAATCCAACGAAAACAAACAATGAATTATTTAAGCTGCCGTTTTTTTTTATAATTCGTGTATTTTGTGTGGGCACCCTAAAGTGCAGATAATTAAAGGAAGAATTTAATTGAAGATTGCTTCTATCAAACGCTTTCCCATTGATAATTATTTGTAACAAGACATTGTCCTGAAATCGAAGATAAAGAATGATCACTAAATGTATTTCTACTCCACATCAACGGACTTTTAGACATTTGATTGACCGTAGTAGGTTAACATTTTTCCTAACTTTTATGCGTAACATGTACATGTACATGTAATTGAAAAATTCTCATCAAGTTTTGTGATAAAGGTACCTTTTAAAAGTTCTAATAATGTTGCTGAATTCTCTCTGGTGGATATAAATTAAAAAAGAATCTTGAGGTTACATAGATAATGCACCCTCCACCATAAAACATTCTACACTAAAAGTTTGCCGGTTTGTACAAAATTTCTTTGCTCCAAATCATGCCAAACTGATCCATGTAAATTAAATTTTTTTTTTGTTAAAAAATAAGAAATGTTTCCATTCATTGATCAATGACATGTGGAATTGATCCAAGATATCTTTCATAACGTATTTAAGTTAATCGCGGTTTTTGGTTCTTTATTTTTGGACGGCACGATCCTTAGTGTTACCATATCGAATCTGTCTTTCTGTTGATTTTTTCTTTTGAAATTTCCTTTCAGAACGCATTATTATTCCAACAATTTTGCTACGCGAATATCTCTTTTGTTTAAGATTATAAATTGAGACATATTCGGTGTAATTTAATCGCTTTTCTGACCCATTTCAACTATGTATATCATTTTAAAGGCCAATCTCTCCCCTTTCTAAAAGACTTTGGCATTTTAAAATAGGTTAAAAAATATTTGGGTAATCAATAATTTTGTGTGAAAAGATCGAAAATACCGTTTCTGTCTAATAAAACAAGTTTGGAGGGTTCAAGAAATATGAAAAACAGTAACAATTTTCATTTTAAGTGAAATATTAAAAAAATTTGGTTGAATGTTCGAAATTAATGACCTTTTTGTCTACTGCGGTCAAAGACAACTGCAAGTTTAAAAGTCAATGCATATTTACTATTAAAATGCCGTTAGACTAATAACTGTTTTTGTTTTGTTTGCTTACTTAATTGGTCAATGCAATCCTTTACGTAGGATTACCACCTAGCTTCTCACCCCACCCACATTGTGTGTGTGTGTTAATTTTATATATGACATCAAGCGTAATAATGTAAATAAAAAACAGAAGTCGCCGCAGTCTAGTAGGTAGTGTGTTGGCTTATTAGACGTAAAGCCAGGGTTCGAGCCCCAGGCCAGACATCAAGACAAAATACAAAAAGTATTACTTCGACGACTTACTCTCTGCAGATTTCTGGCAAAAACTCTGAGAGTAAATAAACCTGCCATGAAAAGGTTTCTCAAAAAAATCTGTCGTTCGGAGTCGACTTTAAACTGTAGGTCCCATCACTCATGTATAAAATTAACAAACACAACATAAGTGGTGTGAGAAACTAGGACGTCAATTCGACCTCCGGGAACTGTAATTGTCTTGTTTGACAAGTGCACGTCCTCTAACCTAACCTAACCTAAATAAAAAACAGAAGTGGAGGCAAATGTTACAACAAATTAATTGCGATTTAATGATTGTCTGGTAAAATTTGTCTACGGTTGGTAAATGATTGTCTATGACTGCAAATGGACGATATTCGTGGATATAAAAGTGCTGAAAAGTCTATATACAAACTAGAAAGTACTCCTAATTGAATTCAACTTATTTATTGTGTACAAGTAAGTTTTTATCCAGTTCCATAGACGTTAGATAATGTACTCAGAATAATGGTCATATTTCGACCCATTGCCTGCCTTAGTTGACAAGCATAAATTTATAAATAAGAATTTTTTTGTTTTTTGTCTTCTAAAATATTATATTATTTTTGTGATATAAGAGGTTCATAAAATGAATATTACGAAAAAACACATCTCTAGTGAAATGAAACTAACCAGTATCTTGTCGACGTTGTTTTCAGTAAGGAAAATATATTAGAATACATATGTCTTATGCGGTCTATACAGTCAAATCAAAACCTTTTGTATTTCATCCAACCGACAATCAACTGCTAGCCAACCAGCCCTCCAACTTGATTAACTTGTTCAGCTATGTATATACATATGTATATATGTATGTCCCCCTATAAAGTTCAGTTAAGGTTTCTGTCACAAAAGAATTCATTCTTTGAAATCAACTGTTACGTTTCTTTTACTACAAGAAGGGCTACAAGAAATTTTAAATTTTGTGATATACAAAGTATTATTGCTGTTCGTATGTATGTTTAGTCGTTTGTTTTTTAATATTTTTGTTGTTGTTATTGTTGTTGTTTTATTGTTCGCTTTTTATGTTTTGTTGAGCTCCACAATTTCAAGTCCACCACCGTGATTCTTTGGCTAATTGACTAGTATTGGCGTATAATTGATACCCTCGAGGCGCCTGCCGTATGTCGTTTTATGACTGAATTTTATTTATGTTTGTGTGTGTAGTTTTGTTGTTGTTGGTTTTATTGTTATTGTTGTTCTTTTTAAATTATTTTGTTTTCTCTGGATTACAATCATGCTTAAAGTTTCTTACACATATTTACGACGAATGTAGTATGTACTCGTATATGAACATTCAAGTGTTTGTGTATGTGTGTGTGGGAAATAAAAAACGTAAACTTTGTATAGTAGTATAACCCAACAAACATTTTTAATTTAGTAACACATGTACTCGCATGCAATTTATTTTTTATTTTCAAATAAAATGCTCAGCTGGTCCAAAGCAGTGTATGTACGTATGTATGTATGCATGTATGCATGTACAATGTATTTTGAAATAAAGTTATTTTATTTTTGCATTTTACGTTGTTATTGTTGTTATCCATTTTGATTCATTCATTCATTCATTTGTCCATTTGGAACATTATCAATCACCGGTGTGTTCGGTCATCACCACTGTACCTGTACCACTCATCACTAACAGCGACAACAACAACAGCGACAACAACAGTGGTAATATAAATAAGAGAACAGTAAACAATGTTAAACAAAAGGAAAAGAGGTAAATTTATTTAATTTGTTTGTTTGTTTGTTGTATTTGTTGTATTTATTTGTTGGCGCATTACATTACATTACATTACTTCATCATTATTGGTACGTACGTACGTATTTATATTACAATTGTAATTGCTATTATTGTTGTTGTTGTTGTTGCTTTTATTGTTGATATTGTACGTGCATTTATATTGTTGTAATTTATTTATTTATATTTGTTATTGGTCTTAATGGACAAATAACTCGTGCTCATTGTTTGCTTTTGATCCTCTCGCTAACCATCATCATCATCGTCATCAACACCATTTACTTGGAAGTACTATAAGCATATGCATGCATATGTTGTTTTTGTAGGCGCACTGTTAGATTACAAAATGCCGATAAAGATGACGACGATGACGATGACGATGACGATCATGATACAGAGGATGATGATGCTAAACAACAAAATAAACAATAACAACAATAACAAGAGAAACAACTTTTCTGTTGGTCGATCAAATGATTCATTTGAATTTTTATTTAATTTCGTTTCATTTAATTCGATTCGATTTGATTTTATTGTGTAAAATCAACGATCATGTTTTTGTCTCGGGGTAATTAATAAATTAATCGATAACATTATTAATCAATCTTACGGCCTAAGAAAACAAAGAAACAAAATAAAAAAAGAACTCAGATTGTACGAGTAAACAGTTTTTTTCTTTAATTTGAAAACATTTTAAAACTTTTACAAACAAACATTGGGTCACTGTATGGTAAAATAAAACAATTTTTATTATTCAAATGTTGTAAGTAATTAATCACAGTGTAAACATACATAAACATGCGGCCCTAACTTAAAATTAATTAATTTATTTATTTATTTGTTTTAATGAATAAATATAATAATACACACATACGTATGTATATAAGATGATTTCTTTTTTTTTCTTTGTCAATCATTAGGAAATCTTTAGGCATGTACTTTAGGATTAATAATATAATGGCATGCTATGCCACAATTCCTTTGAAAACCGAAATCTTCACACGTAAGTCGTATTGGACTGAAATTGCAAGAACTATATTAGATTGAATCCTTAAGGTCAAGGTGTGTGTTAGAGGGGTAGTAGATAAATGAGTCTTAAAAACAAACAAATGAATGGTAATTAAGCTACTTGAACAGTTATTTCCTGAGTTTCACATGGGAATTTCAGGAAGATATGTATATACAGTGAACTCGCAGAATAGTGAACTAATCTTTGCAAATAGAGTTCATGTTTTCGATTGTGGTTCACGTTTTCGATTGGTTTTTGGTAAACTAAGGCAAAACAAAAAGGTAACGAGTTTTATGGTGGAATTCTCAAACTTTATAAACTTAATCGCACATATCGTAAAAAACATGACAGGAGTGAATATAATTCAAAGATTTCTTTAAAATTTAATTTTTGAATTTTTTATTTACGTTTTAGACTAGTCAAGTAACCAAGAAAGTGCTCACGTTTTGTGGAATGTTCTCGTTTTCGGATATTCACGATTTCGAGAGTTCACTGTATGTATACTGACTCAAACAATTTTACGTACACCACACTATTGGAAATATGTACGTTTATTACATTGTATTTTAAAAACTACCAGTCAATTTAAGTTTTTTGAAAATATGAAAATAATCTGCTCCAAACTGACTATAATTTTAAAACTTTAAATTTTAAAAAACTTTTAATACGAAAACAAATATAACCAAAAACCTCCATAAATAAATTCAAACAATTGTCCATACAGCTAGAGACACAACGATTTTTTTCGTATATTTATTACTAGTTATTTAGTTTGATGGAACATACAAATTAATATCAAATCGAATGAACACAATAAAATCAACAAAAATTTCGTATTGAAATCGAAAAACTGATTGTTAAACTGCATAATGATGGAAAATTTCTGAAAATATTAGACCAAAAGCATTAGGTGCCAGAATGGTAATACAAGAGTAAGCGGTCAAGTTGGCAAACACGAACTTTGCACGAACTATTACACAAGATGGATGGTTTGCCATCAGGTCCAGTTTGCACACGAAATTCGCTAGTGTAATGGGCACTTTAGTAGCTGTGTTTGTGGGAATAGTGATGGGCAAATTTTTTTATTAAAATATTTTAAAAGAAAATTTTAAAACGACCGGTATAAATATGGATTTGGAGAATACATACATAATTGGTCATTACAACCCTTTAGTCAGAATTACGACCTAGTTTCTCACACCACTTATGTTGTGTGCGTTAATTTTTATACACAAGTGGCGGGACCTACAGTTTAAAGTCGACTCCGAACGACAGATTTTTTGAGAAGCTTTTCATAGCAATTTTATTTACTCTTATAGTTTTTGCCAGAAATCTGCTGATAGGAAGTCGCCGAAGAAATATTTTGTATTATTTCGTTTAGTTGGATATGCCTGGCCTGGGGTTTAACCGAGGCCTCACTTATAATACGCCTACACACTACCTACTAGGCGACGGCGACTTCGGATTTGGAGAATACGATTCTCGATTACACGGTGCGACAGTCTAAATACACCCAGCTAATGACATAGTGTAGGTTGTGAGTTTTTGTTGACAAAAACGGCATTTTTGATCTTATCACACCAAATTATTGTTGACCAAATATATTTTAACCTATTCTCAAAAACCAAAGTTTTTTGAAAAGGGGACAAATAAGCCTTTAAAATGGTTTACATAAACATACGGTTCAAACTTACAAGATCGGAAAAATTTTAAAATATGTTTTTTTTTCTCATTTTTTCAAGTTTAGCTATTCTTAATTGCAAAATTTGCTTAAAAAATATAAAATAAGTGATGACACTCTGAAAGTGCATTATCTTGCGAAGAGACTGACACTTCGTTTGATCAAACAGTACAAAAATTACCGTAGTTATTATTTAAATAGTATAACAGTCGTATTATATTCTTTATATATGTATGTCATCTTATCAAATGAACTTGCCGTTCAAAATTTTTCAAAAGATTTGATGGATCTTGACTGTTCATTTCAAATTTCACGTTTTCACGGCTACCAGAAGTCGGCTAATATTTGTGTTTTTTGCAAATATTCTTATTTCTCTTTGCGCAAGCATTGTCTAACTTCTGGTGGTCACTGAAACGTGAAATTGACACATTTTGCGATAAACAATCAAGATCCATCAAAACTTTTGGAAATTTTTAAACTAAAAGTTCATTTGAAAAATATATACGAGTATATGAAAAATATAACTGGACTGTTAGACTCTTTAAATAATAACTACGGTAATTTTTGTCCTATTTGATCAAACGAAGTGTCAATCTCAATCAAGATAATGCACTTTCAGAATGTCATCACTTATTTTATATTATTTAATAAAACGTTTGCTACTATGAACGGACAAACTTGGAAAAATATTTAAAAATTCGCATTTTGCAAGTTTACCTCATCAAACCCCATAGCATATTGAGCCAAAGAATATATATATATATATATATATATATCGTTTTAAAGGCCCATTTAATAAGGTTTAAATTTTAGACATCAGTTGAGAAATATTGGTGTAATCAATAAATTTGTGTGTAAGGTGGTAAGTAGGATTTAAGAAATATAAAAAAAATATTTTTGACTTCTACTCAACAAAACTCACAGCTTACACTATGTCATTAGCTGGGGGTATTTAATTTTTTTTAGTTTGTCGCATAGTGTTATCATTCTAATATACTATATAGTGTAGGATTTCTACATTCTATGCAATGTTTAAAGAAAATAATATTTCACCATTGAAGCCACGGATTCCAAACAACTTTTAAAGTTTTTGATTTGAAATGTTCTTAATTTATCAGAATAAAAAAATATTTGTTTGATTGACATTGTAATTGTACATTGTAAATAATATAATCGCTCTCTCTATTTGATGAGATAAAAATATAAAATTTTATTAACAGATCAAAAACAAACAAAAACTAAGGATACACAAAAATGAGCAGATTTTGATTCTACTATATTTATGAAAGATGAGGATTGCAAGTAATTATCGTTTTTAAAACGAGTCGCAAACTACAACGCAGCAAAAAAAAAAGAATTATCAACGCACATTGATGCGAATACTCAACTTAGCCGGAAGGAAATCAAAGTGTTCCTTTTTGAAAGTTGTGCGGTCATGAAATTTTATACTTGATTGAATGAATAAAATCTGTGAAATGAAAGCGGCGATGCACCTGCTTTTCAATTTCTAATCTGAAGTTTGACTCTTTCAATGATATGTACATCTAAAGTAATACAGGGTCATCTTAGCTGCGAAAATGAATAGAACGCTTTGTTGTTAAGGAAGATACTAATATATCTAAAGACAAAAAGGAATTCATGAGTTCAAGGACTAATTTTCAGATGAGGCTTTGTTGTTTGAAGATTCCGATAGTTCTTACCCTTTGTTAGAAAAATATGCAAAATATTATGTGAGTTAGCAAAATGTTACTCTTCTATATTCACATCTGCTAAAAAACGATGAACGATTAGAAGATTTCGATATTAGAGAAAGGATGGTTAATACTACACCTTTGCATCGAGTTCAGTTTGCATACAGAAAGCGGATATCCAGACATGTTTGATAACAACAGTTAAGACCGAATGAGTTCCTTTTGTCAGAAGTGGCCAAGCATTACCACCGTAGAGTAGTTGAATGAAATACGTTTTGAAAGGGATGATGCAGTTTTTTGTCATTGACGAGGCTGAGTACGCTGCTGATTTTGCGGTTTTAATTACAGGAGAGTTCTGCATGGTGATATGTGCTCAATATTTGAGTTTGGCTCTGAAGGGCATATACTGAGAGGCTATCTATAAATCTCAGTAAGAAGATTCTTTCTACTAGTAGATCATGTTGAACATTGGTCTAATTTCTAATGTTAAATTACTCAATTTTCTAAAGACTTTTGCACTTGACAGGAGACTGTCGTAATGCTGTCCTTATAGAGGCTACAAAAGCTATGTGTTCCTAATATGGATTTGTCGACAAGACATTGGGGTCTTGTCTCGGAGATGAGATATTGGATGTATAATACGGAGCAAAAGCTCTTGAGCAGACAATTAGGCAGTCTCCAGAGGCAGGTTCGATGCGGCGAACAAACTGCTGCTAAATCGTACTAATTGAGGGCCACCTAGATCTCGCTAGCAACGAAATTCCAGGTGGACTGACAAGGGATGAGGATTGTGGAATTAACAGAAGGATTTGGGTAAGCGTCCGGGTTAAGGGGTTAAGCAAATTTATTTTACTAATTGTAAATGCTTAGACGCAGAAAGTAATTATAACAGTATATCTAAATGTACATGGACATATGTATATGAAATTAACATATACAACGCGTGGATGTGATAACCTATGTCGTAATGCGGACTAAATGGTTGTAGTGTGCAATAATGTAATGTAACATATGTAATGCAAAATATATGTTATTTGTTATTGCATTCTAAAATTCTTGTGTAACTATTACAGAAGAAGAATAGAAGGGCATATCTAAAATTTGTTTGTTTTAAATCGATTGATTTATTTTATTTTATATGTATTTTGGTGCTTAATTATAAAAAAAAATAAAAAATTAAATTAAATAAAATCAATAAGTAAGTAATATAATATAATATCAATAAGTCGTTCTCACTTCTAAATTACGAAGTAAGACAAGATCCTTATTGGATTTCATACAATATTTATGGATTTAGATTATATAAGTAATGATTATAGAAGTAATCAAATAAATAACAAGGTCTGTTTAGTTGGCTTGTATCTTTTGTGCCACTTATTTAATATGAATTGAGATGCTTTTAATTGTTTACTTTTGTAATTCGTTATCATGTCAATAGAGGGCTGTAGTAATATATACAGTGAGAGCTCGACTTCCACAACCTACGATTATTGCAACACCCCGAAATTCGCAGCAGGCAATTTTTTTTACAAAATCCTCATAAGTGCAACATATTTTAAAAAAGCGTGGATCCTAGCTATATGGAATTCATTTTATCGATTTTTTTTTTCACTCTCATCCCCCAGAGTGATAATAGAAATGTTCCTGTCAAATTTTCAGATTAATTGTTTAGGGCAAAGTGTGTGTAAGCCCGATTTTTTTTTTTAGGGGAAGCCGTTAACTTTAAGATTTTTGCCTCAGAACAAAAAGTACAAAAGTATAAATTTTTCTATAAAATATTGTAAGAGGAAGATGTTTCCTGTAAAGTTTAGATTTTTGTTTTGTTTTTTTTTTCAAGTACAATAAACAATATAGAAAACAATGGAAGATCATTGTTACTTTTCGCTAATAGCAGAGTGCTAGATTTTTTCAAGTTGCGATAATCGATTTCGTATTGTACAATATTTTTTAAAATTTAGTCCAAACACTGATTGAGATGAAAAATAGCTTGTAATCAGTTTTTAAATAATTTAAATTTTTTTAAATTAATGTTATTGATTACATGTTCAATAACAATTAATTAATAGTGCACTTGTTCAAAACCGACTTCGAGTTAATATGTTAATACTTAATCTGCCATACTTAGCATTAAATATTCCAAAATATGTGTTCTGAAGAATTTTTGAAGTTCATTATTTCTCTTTGCATTTCAGCAAGCATCTCCAAACATGTCACCACCTCCATTACTTTTTGTGAAAGGAGTTGATACGTAAAATTAATTTTTCAATTTATTTCCTATATTCCATTTAGACTTCCATTTTGGCGTTTCAATTATATCGTACAAAATATGAGTGAGCATTTATGTGAAATAATAAAATAAAAAAGTAGAATCTAGTAAGCTCAGCTCACCGTGCCAGGTCAAGGATTGTCAACCCAAGGAAAGCTGAATCCCCAGGTCACTAATAAAAGTCGGCATCGTACAAAATCCAGCACCACATATATGTGTTCTGTATGTATAACTACAATCAGGAAAGGCAGATGAAATGTATTCGGTAATTGGTACAACCTAAAGAGATGCTCAGGTCCCTCCAGTCATCAAGAATGGTCAACCGATTTCAAAGCCGGTTACTTTACCGGGCAACTCAATAGAGATTTATCGTCATTCAAGATTAATTTTAAGAATTATGCCAGTGTCCCATCGTTAAGCAGGACCAATGCCAGTCCTTCCAGATGAATATGCTCTATTTGTAGGCAGCCAATCAGGAAGAACATGGCGTTAGTGTTATGCAATATTTTACTGGTGCCATTTGAGGAAATGTGCCTAGTTGATCAGCCGCCCAGAAAAACAAATTCAATGCTTGCGCTGTTGAGTTTCGGTCGATCTTTTTTAAATGCTATCAAGAAAGCATTTAAACGACTCACCACTTCCACAGGAAAACTCTTCCTGATACAGCAGAGCAACAATATTGTTGATAATTATTTAAAAAATAAAGAAACTGAGTTGCTTGTAGCGTTATAGTCGTCAGTCCGTAGACTGTTAGGATTGAGTACAAAAAGTTATGGGAACAATCAGTTGTGGTGCACTATCATTGCAGTTATCGCTTTTTGTAGCGTCTGAAAGAATACTGGAGCAAGTTGAAATTTATTGGCAGAAACAATAATTGATTTCCAAAATCAAGTTTAAAACAAAATCTGCTCTTGAACCGAAAGTTTTTTTGAGGTAATCAGCCCTCGTGGAACCACATGCCAGCAAGATCAATGACAGCTAAGTGAGACACTAAAAAATGTTTAAGCATTTATATTCACCATTGACAGTAAGATTCTTACATCATCGTTTTTGGAGATACAAAGCACAAAGCAAAATCTTGTGCGATAATTTACGGATCTAATTATTTAATCGGAATCGTTTTCAATACGAAGAAGGAAAGATTATCAATGGACAGTCGTTGGACTTGAATGTAATATCTCACCTAGAACTTTACAGGTGAGCAAAGCATTCTCTCCGCTGGGGCCAAAAATTGTCTATTAATTCTACAAAAAAAGGAGGACTTTTTCTCAGACCATTTGCATAGAATTCGATCAAGAATTGTACGTGTCAAAGGGGTTGAGAATAAGCCAAGGCAAGACCACAATTGTACCATTTACAAGAGGGAGCAAATACTCATGGCTGAGACTTTATCACGGAAACAGGAGGTAAAATATTTGGAAACATCACTGGATAGTAAGATGACATAGAACGCTCATATGGAGAGCAATTCCGAAAAGACGAAACATATCATAATGATTGTAAAACAATAATGAGGATGAAATCCTAATGTTACATACAGGATGAATACTATTATGATCAAACCAATAGCGATCTATGAGCTATTTGTCTGAGTAGACAGTAAATCTGAAAACACTTCAAATAAAATTGAAGATACAACAAGAGCAATGAAAACCATACGGCAGAGTCAAGAATGGATCTTGAGCAAGAACGGAAATTTTTGGTTTCAAAGTAAAATGTTCGTGGCTATCATCCTAGCAGAAGTCTGTGCCACTGAAAAATGCACTCAAATCAACTTGTATTGAAGGTACAAAGCACGGTACGCAGCATTACTAACTTTCATTCAGGCCGGCAATCACGTTAACGTTTGCTGGATTTCAGATCACATGGCTATTTGCAGCAATGAGCAGGCAGAGGATGGGGCTAGGACAGATGTTTGGAAAGGTATACTCAGCATAATTGAAGATAAACTGAGTCAAGGACTCTTTGCAAACCAAATGGATGTATGTTTGCTGAATGGGCTCTGGACGTTAACAAACAAGACGTCCAAGAGCGTACAATGTTTCTTGAAAAAGTCACAGTTTGTTGTGAATTTTGGACTGACTTCGTCACCGGACCACATTAGGACGACGATAACTACTACTAAATTCTTTTCGCCTGAATTGGATAACCTGGACGAAAACAATATATGGTCGCTAACTCCGTCACAGTTCATGCCACATTGGATACTCCGCAAGGTCATATTACGTAAAGATGATGTGAATAGTCCATCATGATAGCGCGATTTGACCCCATTTTTCTTGTTCTTGTTGCATTCTACTTAAGTCACAGGTGTATGAGAAATCATCGCTTAAATTCGGCCTGAAGTGCTTCACATAAAGAGAATGGCCTCGGATATTTAAACGATGTTATATTACACACGCCGTGGTCTAGTAGGTTGTGTGTTGGCTTATTAGACGTGAAACCTCGGTTCAAACATCAGGTCAGGGATCTCTACCTGAACGAAATATGAAAAAATATTTCTTCGGCGACTTTCTCTCAGTAGATTTCTGGCAAAAACTCTGAGAGTAAATAAAAATTGTCATGAAAAGTTTGTCAAAAATCTGTCGTTCGGTGTCGACTTTAAATTGTAGGTCCCTACACTCAAGTATAATAATTAACGCACACTGACTAAAGGGTTGTAATGACCAATTATGTTATGTATGTATATTCCACACATTATGACATCAACCAATTCAAGGACAGGAAACGCTTAAAAACATAGTCTATAGATATGATGCTGAAAATGATTCATTAGAACACATAACTGGAACCTGTGAGGCATTAATGGAAACACTTGTGTGGATATTAGGTGCTGGGCAGCGAATTTTTCGTGCTCACAACGAGCAACATCCTGATGTTAGTCAAGACAGTAAAACAGATTATGTGGTCTGTGGACTGTAATTAAAAGTTCAACAAGTATCATAAGATGGAAACAGAAAGTTATGGTGTGAAGAAAAAATAGTACTTATATAAGGGAATAAGTCCGTGCCTATTTTTCACTATTTCGTACCACAAATAAAGGAGTCCATCGATATGATTATATAAGTTGGAGAAATCCCAATTTCAAATAGTTTCTATTGTCGTTGATTTCTGATAATTTTAACGTTTAGTTATCAAAATAAAAATTTGGTAGTGATATGAACTACTTTGTACATCGATAAAATCAATTGGGAAACTTACAAGCTGTGCTCAGATAAAATAATCAAATATCGATGAAAACGAAAACGAAAACGGGAATACAATCCGAATTTGTTGTTGGTTAAGATAAAGGAATGCATTGAAAATGCCGCTGATGAAGAATTTTGTTGATTTCATGTAAGTGTTGTCTCTTAAATGTTACAATTAAATAATCGATAAGAACAACGAAATACAAAAATTTTATTCACTATTCTTGATATCATAATGGTAGGCATTTTTTTGTCTTTGTTGATTTCAAATTACATGATTGTTCGTTTTTTTTTTGTTTTTTTTTTTTGTTATAATTATGATGGTACAATTCATTAGCAATTATTAATTGTAAGGTTTGATTATTTGGCTTTCATTATGCTTCTTTGAAATCAATATGCCTTTCCGTTCAATTACAAAATTAATTGTATTTAATTTTTAATTATTTTTTTTCTCTTCTATTCTATTCTACTCTGTTCGATTCGATTCGATTCGATTGTACAATATTGTTTAAATTTTTGTTGTTTAATATGACATTCTCTAATTAAGATTTGAATGTTTTCGCTACCTTTTGATGATGATTTTGATGATTGAATGGTGATTGTAGGAAGGGGTAACCGGCCGCTGGTGTATACATGCCTAACGAAATCATCATCATAATCATTCATGTTATCGACATTGTATTTTTGTACGCAATTGTAGTTTTTGTGTTCCTAAACAAAAACTAATTAAGAACGCATGTATGTATATACGAGTATGTATGCATGTATTTATGAATGTATGTATGTATATACAATTGAATGCTTTTTTGGTTTGTAAAAATTACAAAAACAAAAAATCTAGAAAAAACAAAACAGAAACATAAAAATATGAAAAGATTTCATATGAAAAGTATCAGACAAATTTCTATTTCATTCATTCAATTCAACAATAAAATAAGAAATTTGAATATCGATTTGAATGAACAAATCACAAAACGATAAATCATGTTTCAGATCGGTTTTAGACTCATTCGAACTAGTGCGTACATATACATGTATACTACATATGTACATATTTTAAAAGGAATTTTATTTTAAATTAAAAATTCAAATAGAAAATAAAATATTATGCTAATCATGGCTAAGTTGTGATTTATTAACAAAACAACAACAACAACAACGAAATAACTTATTATTATTACTGCTTATTTGTTGAATTGATTATAAACAATAAAAGTGATTAAATATTAGATTCTTGTGGTTGTATTTCAGAAACTTTTGCTCATCATCGGTTATGAAAATATGGAAAATTTTAAGTACAAACTCTATTCTAAAAGCTGATTATTCATAACAGAAGTTGATAACTTCACGGGTCTAAGAGGTATCAAAAATATAGAATAAAAAGGCAAAAAGACTAGTTCAATCAAATTTATCAAAATATTGCAATATGTATTATTAACTTAACCGTTGAGCGAGTTTTCTATCAAAAAAAGATAAAGATTTCAATTTTTTAGATCATATAACTTTTAATTCAGAAAAACTTAGATGCCTGACGTTTTTTTAATTCGTGAGTATTGTTATCGCCATTATTTTAAACCAAATAAAAAAAAAGAAAATTTTAAACAGGACTTAAAAAATTTAAAAACTTCATAATTCTGGCTTATGTACATATCATTTTTGATACATACGACTTTCTTAGAGATTCTTTAGTCTTGTGTATGTAATTTTTTTTAAGTTTTCAGAGATTTTGTGAAGTTTTACCGTAAATAATACATTATTTATGGTATTTGAGAAGGAATTGATAGTTAAGTCTTGGATGAAAGTGAGAAGTTTGGATTTTCTGTTCTTGATATTCATTGAAGTAGACGTAGTCTAGTATGAAGCGTGTTAGCTTATTAGACGTCAGACCAAGGTTCAAACCTTAGGCCAGACATTTCCAATTTACAACGAAAGGTTGGAAGGACCGTAAGTATACGAAAGTATTGCCAGCAAAAAACATGCCATGGTTTATCGCCAAAGATGGTACTACTTGGAACAGAGACATATTGAAATATTATCAATTTTCACGCAGATTTCTAGCACCTGTTTCATTAAATGTTGTAGAGTCTTTCTTACTGCCCTTCTGATATTTATCTCACGCGTCAGACAAACATTAGAAAAACAGTATTTCATCCTATGTTTTATTTGATAGATATTACAGAAGGATAATAATTCGCCCAACTACGTACGTATGAGGTAACAGAATCATTTGCTTTGGTAATGTACTACTCGGAAATGATGATAAATTTACCTCTTTACGCTTTTAATAACCCCAATAATTTTGTCGCTGTAGGTGAGTAACTATGTAGTGGAATTTTGTAGTCGTTATAGATTTCGTGGCCCACCGAAATCGGATCGAGTTTTAGATTCAAGTACATGCTACGTGAGTAGCAACTACTTACAGCCGTATTTGGGGAAATCTGTATCCGGCAAATCAGAAAGGAGCATTGTTATTGACATAATTGATGTTCTATTACAACGGGAAACTTTTTTACCTCACATGACGTTGACAAAAAAATTTTCTAACGAAATATAACAATGGTTTGTACCATCAGGATTCAGCCAGCCTTCAATTGAGAGCGTTACTGATGCGAGTGACAACAAGCTGTCCCATCTAAACAATTGGAAACATATAAATCGCCACAAAGCAAGGGACCTAGATGTCAAATTATTACAATTTAGAAAAAAATAAAACCAAGCTGACATGAAATGTTTGATTTTTACGTAAAAACCATACTGCAATGTACATCATGTCAAAAATTTTGCATAAATTTCATAAAAGTGGTAATAAAATGTTAGAATATAAAGGAGTTTTATTAAAATGAATTAAAATAAATAAAAATATTAAAATTTTTTTTAATAAAATCTATCAATAATCGTAACAATTGTATGTACTACAAGTATGTATCAAAAGTAATACATAAGCTAGAATTATGAAGTTTTTTAAGGCTCGATCTACGCTTAAATTTGTTTGCTAAGCATTATGCACTGCTTCTGTACAAATTGTTCTCTTCTTATCAGATTATCGATGATAGTAATGCAGTGTGCTATACACAGGTCAATCGACAACGACCGGATGTGTTTCACCTGACTAAGAAGTATTACAGAAAAATATGCGATTTTCGCAAACAGGTGCCTTTATTTCCCTTGAGTAAAATACTGGTAAAACACAGAAGTACAAGCCACATTTCAAAGCTGATGTAAAGAATCTATAGAGTTGGATACCTCACCGTCATAAATAAGCAACTTCGTTCTCTCCTGCACACAGTCGGAAAAGCTCAAAAAACTCTTTTGAGGCATTAGCCCACATACAACAGTTGTATTCCATTTTCGGTCGATTATAATTGGAAATTGGATTGATTGAAGTACGGTAAGGGGGACACGTTCCAATAAGTTCCACCCCTAAACGAAACAGGTTTAAACGAGGCAACTTAACACGTACATATGTACATACTGTGATTGCGACTTCGGGAAATACTGTTGGAATCTTTATTCTGGACGGACTAATAAAAGAGCGTTGAAAAAGACACAGTATACACCGTCACTATATAGTGCACCGCTTTTGGTTGTTGCATGTCCATTTCATTTGCACACATACATATACAACAAGTATTAATACAGTGTGCGATTTAGGGGATCGCAATACTACCGCGTAATACTGAAACAGCGTTAAGCGGGGTCTTACCGTACTCCTTATGCGCTTGCATGCTTCTCCCAACACTTGAAAAATATGTTGATTACAACGTACATCGCATTGAATTTTCATTTCCCCAATATCAGTAACTTCTGACTGAGAATATTTACACTGACATAGTTACAGCTGGCGTAATATTACTGGGCCGCTTGGGAGTTATCGAACAATTCAACTCACACGATTCCATTCGGAAATTGACTGCTGGTCGGATGTGAGTGTGTCACTTAGATTTAGTATTAATATACTAAAGGCTCGGTCTACGATGAAAGTAATATGAATGCAAAAAGAAGAAGAGAGAAGTTCGTTAATAAAAAATGAAAATAGATTTGGAGATACAAAAATAAACATTGCGGTAGCTCTGAATGTAGTATGCATTCCACCTATTATAAGCCGTAGAGAGTCATCCTTGAGACAGCTTAAAATTAATCTGGACATAAGTTTCGATAGAATTACATCGTACTAGACTGGGTCAAATATTTTGAAAATAACTAGTCAGTCGAAATGTTACGATGGGCAATAAATTCGTACTTTTATAAACGAAGGACATTTTCAATATGATACGAACAAAATAAAATAGGAAGACTAGGCAAGCTTTATGCCATTTGTTCAGCATGATATGTGTTTATATAGGATTATAATGGGAAACATAGTGGGTATCAATATAGTAGAAGAAACATATAAAGATTGAAGACACAAAATCGTGTATACCGAACCAAAACTTCGTTTTTGACCAAATAAATCCCAGGACCATTCGAAGAGACAGAAGAGATTTAGTTTGCCCATGCAAAAAGTTGACAAGTTAGCGATTGTAGATCAGCTGCTGAAAGCGCTACTTTCTCTGCTAGAGGCATCAAAAGATGGTGCTTATCACACATTGTATTCCATGGGGAGAGAAGGAGAGCATATAGCGTATAAGAGTTCTTGTGGGCTTACCTAATATCGAGGAATATCGATCACTGTCAATTCTTCGGCGTTGGAAGTACATTCATAAAGAGTTCAAAGTGAAGTTTTTTTTAGAAAGATAGGTCATGTTAAGGATGACCATGTATTACTCTACAGGGCGAAGTGTTATTGGGGTTGGTAACTTTGAGAACAGCAGCACTTCTTTATTTAGCAACCGATTTAACAGCTGATAGTGGCTTTTTATTTAGATTGCTTTGACATTTCATTATGGATAAACTTAAACGCATGCAAATTTTAGAATTTTACTGGAGGTAATGGTTCTGTTTACCAAACTTATCGCGCCGTTTGTCATCGCCCTTCAGAACGGCTAATTCGAATAACAATGGAAAGTTTTCATATCACGTTGGGTTTTACTGCCAAATCAATCAAATCGCCGCCGTTCTCGGTTACTTGAAAAGTTTTTGGCTTAAAAGCTTCCAAGATTCAACCTACGCAGAGTACACGATACAATTTACTCTAAGAAACTTTTGATGAAAGTGCAATTAATTAACAGCCAAAATCATATGACTTAACCTCATTGGATTACGTAACTCACTTGTTTACTCCTATAAACCAGAGACGATTGAACACCTGCAAATCAACATTCGAAGAGTTATGCACGTATTACATCCGTATATGCTGCGAAAAGTTTGTAAGGATTAGTGTTTCATACTACGCCTTGTAAGAGCCATCCGTGGCGGCCATATATCATATGATATTAAAAATCTGATCAAAATCATAAATTTTGGTATCCAAAAAATTCCGTTTCATTGATATTAGAAATATATTTTTTTTAGTTTTTATGACTTAAACTTGTCTGAATGTTTAAAAAAAGAAGAACTATAAAGTGCTACACTATAAAAACTAGATGTATGACATGACCAATCGGTTAGTAGGTGAAATGAGGAACTGAAATAGTTCGCGAAAACGAAATAATCTTGAGGTCAAAGAAACTGCTGCTCTTTAGGCTTAAAAGTTATTGAATCTACGTAATCGAACCTAGGTTTGATACAAAATTTTGAAAAATATTGAATGAAGTCTCCGGCTCCCTGGTTGGTTTCCGGTTTCGCAATCTAGAGCAGCTTAAATAGAAATATATTCAATATATAATGACTTTAACTTCAAAGGAAAGGACAAAAAGATGGCGTTTAAGTTGAGGGATAATTTTGGCGTCTTTAAAAGAGTATTACATTTACAGATGCTTAAGCTATTAAAGATGTAACTGGACAAATATTAGAGCCCAGAAAGAAACTTAGATATCTTTGAAAGCATTATCGTTATACGTTCATTCTTAGTATGAAATACCAAGCATGAGATGGTTTAACTCTTCGTTCAGTGACAAGCAATGGCGGATATTTCGGATTCGATCAGAAGATCAGATCCCCACTAGTATCGCTTAAGAACTCACTTGAATGCCAGCTTAGATAGAAAGTTCCTTTTACCGAACATAATCATAATGATTTTCTGCTCTAACTAGTATTCACCTAACCAACATACGCAGGGTGTTTGGCATAATTAGTAAGCGTTATTTATTGGGGAGCTATTTCTGATAGATTAAGGGTCATTATTACAACTTGCCGTTAAAATTGGGTTTAGTTAAAGGTAATTTTAGCTAAAGTTAACTCTTTCAAAAGTATGGCAATGCCGGAGCAATGTCGATAACACTGCTCAATTAAACAAGTTCTTTTTAAATGCAGTGGCAACTGTGGGATTCTTTTTTTTGTTGTATATGCTTATTTTGTTTATATTTGAAGTTACCATATTGAAAATAATATATAATATGGCAAGACAGTCTGTATTAAAGCCGAAAGTCCATACCATCCTTTTCATGCGCCTTGCATTACATGCGAATCTTGCCGATTTTATTGCAAGTTACACACAATGCGTTTATGCGACTGGTTTTTTGTTTTGATCAGCTGTTGTGGTAAACAACAAACAAGCGAACAAGAACATTTTTGGGAAAAATAGAAAATCAAATTTTAATTTTTAAAGAATTTATGGCATTAATTACAAATTTATCAGTTTACATATGTGATATTTTGACATTTGAAAAACGCTCATAACATAAAAAGGACAGGCCAATTTAGAGGGAGAAAAAAATGTTATAAGTTTTGCGAGGCAAATGTGTTAGAAGCAACAGATATACAGAGTAAAAACTGGCAGATAAAGTAGAAAAATTAAATGTAAACAAACATTTATTTTGTGTTAAAAAGGGGAAAATATGGAATATTTTTTAATTTCTTCAATGAAAAGTTTGAAGATTCTTAAATATTTAAATATTAATCGAAATGTGGGTGAATTTCGGTCACAATGAGAATAGTTTCTTGAGCAAGAGTTAATTAAGAAGCTAAATATAATAAGATCAAAATAAGACGTACTGCTCATAAAAAATTTTTCTTGCTGAAAGTTGCCAATATTTTTTAATTTCTTGAAAGGAAAAATTAAAAATTGTTATTTGTTGTTTTTATTATTTATTAATAGTTTTACGCAAAAATTACATTGTATTGTGCTGTTAAGGCCTAGGAAAACCCTCAAAATAACACAAGACGAGTGTTTTCATTTAATTTATCCTCCATTTTTCTTGTTTACAAATTAATAAATTCAAAATAGATGACAGACACTCAGTACATAAAAACAATCATATATATGTACATACATATACGTATAAACAATCATCATATACAAATTTTGTTCATGAAAGAAATGTGTTAAAAACTGTATTTTAATGTATTTTCCTCTTAAATTAGTAATAAACTTTATTATAAAATATGTTTTAATATTTATTAATATTTTTGTAATGCAAAAAGAAAAATGCGAAAATAGTAATGCACTATTTAAACATATTTATAGAAACCATTCACAATAGTATATAATTTGGCATGCCAAGTTTAAAAAACTGCTGACATTTTCCAACACTGCATTAGTCGCATAGAAAAGTAGAAAGTAATCCTACTTTCTATGCGTATATGCAATCTATGCTTTTTCTTCTGTAACTTGTCACAATCAATTACACTGATTCTACTTTTTCGGTATACGCATGTAATGCAAAACGCATGGTATGGACTTTCGGCTTAATTCTCAAAAATTGTTGTTTGGACATATGACATGTAATTCAGTGACTGTGGTTTGAAAAAAATTACTTTTACGAAATGTGGCAACCTTTTAAAATACGTTATCTAAGTTTTAAGGCCACATTGTTCGTTTGAGCCATGAATCATCTGAGTGAAAATTATCGCCATAACATATTTACAAATTTCATCAAATATTCATCATTAGCTTAATTGTGTGCCCACTATTATATTAACACCCATGTATACATATCTGTACCTGAAGTCGGCCGTTAAAATATGTCCGGGACAGTTTTTAAAAGTAGCAAACAAATGCTTATACGAGTGTATATTTCTAAAATGGAAGATGAAAACATTCCCGTTGTCCTATCGTCCGCTCTGTATGATAGCCACAAATGGCAAATTTTCGAGCGTGCTATTTGTAAAAGATTAGAAGCGTGCGATGAAGCAAAAAATGGTCTATCCAAGAATCAAAAAATCAAAAATCCTTTGACGTAAAAACGTTTTCAACATTGCAAATTGGGAATATATTGTTAGTGCCTTAGCTGCATCGGTATTCCAAGGTACCTGTTGGCGATTATACAGGCTTATTTCTAAAATACGGCACTGATTAGCGATTCTAATGCTTGCACCTCGAGGTATGGAATACCTCAAGGATTAGTTCTTGGTCTACTACAGCGGTATATGATAACGTACTCACTCAGACTAGACCTACTAGCTCAAACTGGATCTACTAGTTCAGGCTAGATCCATTCGAAAATGTTAAGATTGTTGTATATGTTAGATGATGTTGCATTGATGTCTGTTGCAAAGGAGTTAGCACGTGCCAGCAACAGATCGTTAGATTTGGGTTCGGATCAATTTATTTATTTCTGACTAAACTCAAGACGGAGGCAGTCCTAATAAGTAGCAGTAAAAACAGAGAAAAAATAAAGTTTTCGAATGGAAACCGAAGTACATCTGAGATATCTTGGTTGTTATGATATGTACATATGTATGTATATGAGTTCCAAGGTGTCAAAAACCTCAATAATATTGCCGATGTAAGAGGTCCAAAATACCTCCAGAGAAAATTGCTAACTGCAGAGGTAAAGAACGATCGTTGAAGTTCTCGTCATGTGTCAGCAGTTCCGTTCGATTGCCACTGAAAAGGGAAATACGAGAATGGCTGATTATGTAACTGGTGACCTGGACTCGTATATCACTTAGTTGTTAACCAAACATGCATGATTCATATCATATCTACACCGTTTCAGACATGACAGTGATGTTGTAAAAGATGCTCGGCATGTTGTCTTCGTCTGCCTTCGAGTTAATGATGGGAGAGTAAATTTGAAGGGAAATTGAGGTTGTGTGTTAAACCGGAAATATTGCATTTGTTACATAATGGTAGGAGTTTATGTAGTTTTACAAATTGGTTCCAAATAAAAATTGCAAATTGGTTGCAATTGAACTTCCAAAACAAGAGGAAGAGTCGACTTCGCTTTAAGCATGTTATTACCTTACCTCCCTGTAATGGAAAACCTTTCGTTAGTTGCGTGGTGATGGTTTGGTTTGCACAGCACATGTACATGCACATACTATGTACAAATACTATGTACAAATCTCAGTGTATCTTATTACTTCTGTGGATCTTTAGTCTTTTAACGACTCATTTTCCTTATCCAAACGGTTATTTTTATTAATTCCACTTGTTGTATCGATAATAAGAGTAAAACCAGCTGAGTCATATAAGTTTATTGAATATCAAATAAGCAAAAATATCTGTTCCAAATGCAATACATATCATACAATCTTAAATGTAGGAGTTATTTCTCGAGGACTACTTCAAAGAAAAAAATAAATCTGATGATTTAAATTTTTTTTTATTATTTTATTCTTCTATATTTTAATTAATCATGCCTAAGCATATTTTATGAATGTAAATGAGGATTTTGCTTTCGGTGCGAATTATTAAAATGATCCAAATGATCCAAAATTTATTTTTTATTTGGTAGGTGCAAGAAAACTGGTGAATAATATCTATCCATTCGAATGAATTTTTTAAGAAAATTAATTGCATTTTGTCTAATAATTGACAAAAACTATTGTAAAAATTAATTGTAGTAATTTTAGTAATTGTAAGCCACCAATACACCATTGGTCTTAGCTAACTTTTAAATTCTACTCTGAACAACTACCCTAACAGGGCATTAATTTCTTAATTAAAGTAGGTACGGGTTGTAGTTGTATTTTAGTCCAATTATTTTAACAAGACATTAATTAAATTTCTTTAAATCACTTACAAAAAAAAAATTAAAATTGAAGCGCGCTCTTCGATTTAACACAGACGTAGCTAAAATTCAAATTAAATCATGTGTTACTAGTAGGTGCTAAAATTTAGTTCAAATCAATTGTAATTGTCACAATTTTAAAGTAGAAATTGCTTTTGTTTCGAACACCTGCGTATGCTGGATGCAATTAATTGTTGGTGAATTAAAGTTGTTTCTCACATTTTGTTTTCACTTACCGCAGTTAGTGTTTTAATTAAAATCCAATTCTGATGATAATTTTATTCACCGTATTGAGATTCAATAAGATTGTTATAAAAAAATTGTTTTCAACTTTTAAATTTCAACACTTGACCGACGGTGTTTTGAAAACTTTTGATTGAAAAAAAAACGAAAACGAAAACTGAATTAATTTCTTAGGCTAGGTTGGCAATAATCACACTGTAATGCAATGAGTATTGCATTCTTTTAAACAATATTTGTGCACTTGGTTTGATTTCCTTTGGATCACACTCTTTAATATTTTCCGTTTCTTTTTCGGTTTTTTTGTTTTTTTATTTTCTTTTTGGTTTTTAATTTATAATCATTTGAATGAATTGTAAGCGTAGGTTGTCATTTAAAGGAGATATTTTAAGGTTTTGTTTGCATTCATAATGGCGTGATTTGACTACAGAAGGAAACAATCTATAATTGATGTTTACGTAATGTAATGTAAATACAAAATGCATCTGTTTTAAATAAATTTCGATTTTTTCTTTTGTTTTATGTTTTTTTTTTCTTAATTAGCGATTAATTTTTCGCATTTCTTTTCTTTACTGTCACACACAATCCTAAACACATATGTATTCACAGAATAGACAGGCAGGCAGTCAATAAATTGTTTACGTGTTTTTCTTAACTTTTTTTTTTGTATTTTACAATGAATTACAAACAACAATAGAAACGTCGTGGTGTTTTAAGACGAAACCACGAGAAAAACAAATACAGTTCGTTCGCTCGTCACGAAAGAATTGCTATGAACAACCGCGCAGTCGAAAAGTTGCTCGTAAACTACAGACGTTGTTTCGTTTAACCAGCGGTGTGAGTTGCTGTCTACCGGTGAAAATATTCCCATTCATTCTCCAACTATGTACTCAGTTCGTCAGTCAGTTAGAGCAGCTGAACAATCGGGTGGGCTCAAATACCGGTTACAGAAATTCCTCCAGCAAGTCACACACACACTTTAAGACATGTTTTCATTCGCTTAAATGTACATACGTCTGAACATAATAAATCTATTTCACTCACACTGCTACACGAATGTTCTCTTTCTCTCTGCCTCTTCAACGGCTGTGATCATTTAGCCAACGAAAGATCGCCAAAATCATTCAACAGGTGAGTTTGTGGTGTGCGTGCAGGTTATTTTAAAAAGCAAACGAAAAAACTCATTTCATTACTCGCAATGTTACTCTCTGTAAAAATACACGTAAATTATATGAAATGTATACGAAATATAAAGACTCCGCCTTTCTCAGTTTTCCGTGGTGTCACTCTTAAAGGCAATATGGCAGCCGTGGCCAATAATAGTGTAGCGTTAGCCTTAATAATCCCATTCAAATTCTCTTTTACTTTCGCACGTACATTCTCTTTAACAGACTAAAGAGGGAAGAAAAAAATAAATATGGCGCCGGCAATGTTTTTTTCAAAAAAAAAAAAAAAAAATCACTCATCCACTCACTCACTCAGTGTAAATGCAGCTGTTGAACACAAGTTTGGGGTTGGCTCTTTCCATTTACCAAAACTAAAGCGAATGGCATGAATTGAAGAGCAGAAAACGAAAAGAAAAACAAAAACAAAAACAAAAACAAAAAACCCAAAACAAACATGACAGAAGAGTGGAAGCCTGTTATTGTTGTTGATTTATGTTACAAGTGGGTAATTGAATAACATTTTGAGTGGAGGACAATAAATTTCATTAGTGAAGAACAAGAAAACAACAACAAAAGCAAATAATAAAAAAACGAAAAGTTCGCACGTAAATTTGCCGCCTGTTAAAGCGAGAGAAATAACAATACACTGCAAGAAATAAGTATCGTTGCAGAGAAGAAATGTTTCAATGCATACCTAATATTTGTATGTATTTTACACAGGTACACTGTGTTTCATAACTACAGGTGCATGAAAATAAATCATATTCGATTGATTAATCAAGAATACATACGATTGTATAAAATTAATTTATTTCTTGTGGTTCGATTATATTGAATATTTTTAATCATATGAAATTAGTGTGTAACAACTATTGACGCACTTTAGCTAAATTAACTAAATCAGTATTTACATAGGTAATCTAAAATAGAAAAAAAAAGAATAAATTTAATAAAATTCAGAGCCCAATGCTTTTTGAATAAGATCAAAAATATCGTTTGTCATGCTGCTACCCAAATTCGTTTGAAATTCGCCATTATCACCATGTAGCAAGGATCGCTTTGATTAAGATCAAATTGTATTTGACATTGGCGGTCTTGCTTATAGGTATAGTGTTGGCAATTAAGATATGTTAATAAATAATAACAAATTAAATAGACTGCTTAGACCAAGCAGACGGAGATAATTTACACAATATTTCAAAAACTACTTACCAGTTTTGAATAAAGTAAATTTGTTTTAAAAGCTCAATTTATCCTTATAATAACACGGTGTGACAGTAAAAATAAACCCGAGTAACTACATAGTCTATGTTATTTACTAGGTTGAGTAGAACTCAAAAATACTTTTTTAATTTTTCTTGAACCTCGTTCTCGTTTTTCTTGAACCTCGTTCTCTTTTTGATCTTTTCACACTAAATTATTGATTACCCAAATATGTTTGAACATATTTTAAAAATCCAAAGTTTTCTTTAGAAAGGAGAGAGATTAGCCTTTAAAACGGTGTACATACAAATTTTGGGCAAACTTATATGGGTATTATGAATTTTGATGAGGTAAACTTGGAAAATATTATTTTTTTAAGTTTGGCCATTCTTAATTGCAAAATTTAATTAAAAAAATATGAAATAAGAGGCGATATTCTGGAAGTGTATTATATTGTGAAGAGATCGACACTTCATTTGATAAAATGGCTATTTTATTAAACCCAGTAGAACCTAGTAGAACCTTTCAACTGAGGGCATACAATGATTCCTTAGAATCGTATACCAAGTGTTTTGGATTTCTTTCCATACATTGCATAAATTTATTTATTTATTTATTAATTACAATACAATTACAAATTATATTCTAATTATATACGAGCTGAGTAACTTTGACCATATGTTCGGTGTACTGTGACAGACCAGAGTCTCTGGTTGGAATCGAACCCACGACCCTCACGCTAATAGTCTAGCACTCTACCCACTGCATGAAAATACTACTGAACATTATACCACAAGTTCTCAATTAGTTTGGGGGTCGGGAACTGAGCGGCAAACGACAGAACTGTAATATTGTTTTTCCTCTAAGCAACTGTTCACTAGACATGAAATGTGCTTAGGATCATTATAGGGCATACATTTCCACATTAAAGGCATGTTGCCTTCAACGAATTGTATCATAAGGCTTGTTGGTATGTTTTTGTAAATGTACTGGTCCGTGAATGGATCCAGGAAAGTGCCGCCCACACCATGATATTGACGCCACCATTTTTAACGGTTTTAAGGGTGTACTTTTGGTGATACTCCATATTTGAAGGACGTCATACGTAATGTTTTCCATTAGAAACGAAGCGACAAAACTTCGACTCGTCGCTCGAAAGTATGTTTTATCAAAATGTCATCGGTTTATTTCAATGTTCTCTGAAAAGTGCTACACGGTGCTACACTGTGTGTAAAGCATATTGTTGCTGCAAAATATTCCTTAATCCATTACAAATCCGACAATTGAAATTTCGTTGTGAAAAATATTGTGATTACTTTCGTTAATACCTCCTGCTAATATTGTAACCATCTGGATCATCGAGGTTGAATTTTTTGTCGTCTAGAAACAATTACCTAAAAATGTGAAGATAGAAATAATTAAAGTTGTCTGGCAACTCTAGATGAGCACACTTGTGACGAGAAAGTAGTTTTCGAATTATCATTAGCTTTTGCTTGTTATGGATTCTTTGTGCTCTGGACAAATTAAGCTTTTTGGTACTTCAATCCATTACTCCAACCGTTAGCAAGAATTGATCTGTCTCTTTCTTTGTTACATTTTTCTTTGGTCCTCTTCTCACGTTTCTACCGTATCCAACTAAATTTCTTGCAAAATCCTACCTAATCTTTCCATCAAATTCCGGGTATCTTAATCCATTTCAACAATGCCAATGTAAGATCAAAGAATTTTTTGTCAGTACATCGTTCGGAGATTGTGAATAAGCTACTGAGAGATTTATGGCGCTTATATTTCTGAAAAAATGCTGCTTATTTTAAAAGTAACATTTTCATAGTGTTGCTGTCATCCTATACATTAAATTGGGCCTTATGTCATGTCAAAAGCTCATAAAGTAGGCGCTCTGTTGCAACAGGGGATAATAACATATATAAAATAATAACTATGCCCTAAAATGAAGGATAACATCTTTTATGTATCAAAAGATAGGATTTTCACAATATTTTTTACAAGTTGTTGTTTATGTCAAAACAACTTACGAAAATAAAAAGAAAAATATTGAGAATGACATCTGTTTCTCAGTGCAATATTTTTATCATCTGATTTTTTTTAGCAGGCTCGAAGTGTAACATAATTATACTTTTTGAGGGCAATATTTTTCTTTAAAGAACTTGAAGCTCTTTTTCAGTGTTACATTGTTTTACAAAAAATAAATCATTTTCCAAAAGGCAAAGAAATGTTTGCATTTCCTCTCAGACAAGAATACGCCATAAGAATAAATCTGCCTAAATAAAATATGTACATTGCATCTATCTTACGGTCGCCTTTATCGTTGTTCTCTTCTTATAGCTACACTACACATTAATTTTTTTGTTTTTTATGATAAAAAATATTCACAAACTTCCGACTGTCTACCACTCAAAAAGATCTGCTGATAAATGGTGGTGCACCTTAACCCATTTTCATCACTGTGATTATTGCTTTGGTAGTGAGTAATTGGCTTAAATATGAATGTATGTACACATGCATATAGGAATATTGTAAATAAATGCAGACATACACACATATGTAGATTCGTGCATACCTACATTAGTTTGAAAGTATTGGCATTAATTTACTAAAGTTTCTTGGTGTTGTTTTTATTGAATTAAAGTTTAAAATCGTGGTCGTGTTTTATTTATTTTGAAATTTAATTTTATATCCGAATTTATTCACATATACACACTTACAATCGTTAATTTATTCTTGTATGGGTACATATGTATGTATATATATAAAGTGCTTGAAACAATTGGCCATACACCAGGCAGACGGATACTATTTTCACAACATTTCAAAAACTGTTTAAACAGATTGAAACAGAATAAAAAATTAATTCGATTACTGCTTATAATAATTGAATGTAAAAAATATGTTTAAAAATGTTTATAAATTGAATGAAATAATCAAAATGACAGATAATTCACAAAAAGAAGAATATTTAAATGAAAATTATTTTTAAAACTTAATTTTTTATTTTATTGCAACCACTTGTGCGTAATTATGGATCATAAGCGGGAGGCTACTGAATGTCATCTTGAATGCCCAAATTTGATGCGTCCGCTTAGTAATGGCCACTTCCAATCACCAGGCAACCTAAGTGTTTCACGGTTACTTTAAGCTGCAATGCGGCTTCTTCCATCAGCTACCCAAATCGTCTGTTCTAGTTGCTAATTCTATAAGACGAACGGCAATTTGTATGAAAGCAGCTCATAAATATTTGAGTATTTTATTCTTTTACTCCCGTAGTGTAGTAGGTAGTGTTTTGGTTTATTAGACGTAAGTTCAGGGTTCAAACCGCAGGCCAGATATCAAAACGAAAATATGAAAAAATATTTCTTCGGCGACTTCCTCGGAGAGTTAATAATATTGCCATGAAAAGTTTCTCAAAAATCTGTCGTTCGGAGTCGACTTTAAAATGTACGTCCCACCACTTATGTATACAATTAACACACACAACATATGTAAGCGGTGTGAGAAGCTTGGCCGTAATCCTGAATGAAGGGTTGTATGTATGTATTGTTTCACTATACATTTGAAATTGTTTGTTTTATAAAACTCGGGGAGGGATTAGGATTGTTTATCAGAAGTCATCCAACGCATTTATATTATTTTTGTGGCATAATATAAACGTAACTTTATACTCTCTTTCGTTATGAATGCCTTCCCACATGGAATACAACCTGCCTTATACTAAGTCGCAAGCAGAAAATTATGCGCGATTTGTGAACTCAATGAAACCTTGTTAAAAGTCGAATAGTTTTCGTAGTTTCCACAGGATTAGATTTTCCTTAACAATTAAGCTTCTTCAATTTATTCCCCGATTTCTTCCTGGAGAAAAATTTAAAGTAAACGCCTACTCGTGCGTTACCTTTCTATCACACATTGACGATCTTGGTCCTGAATTTTTTTTAATACCATCGTTATGCACTTTAACAGCTACAGTAATCCTTCGATTTACGTCGCCTCGATTAACGTTGTTTCGATTTACGTCGTCAAATTTTTTGTTCCCTCTAACTTCAATTTGCGTCGTCATGCGATTTACGTCGCCTTTTTTTGGAACCAACTGCGACGTAAATCGAGGGATTACTGTACCCCTTTGACGTCAGTAGGAATTTCATTTGTAATTTCTATTTGAAATTGCACTCATTTCGATGTTAATTTTTATCTACCATATAATGGTATTTTTTTTCTTTTTTTAGTCCTCTCGGGAACATTAGGTTTCAAGAGAGCTTTGTCATCAAACTTTATTACGTTTCATTTGTTGGCCACGCGAATGGTTGATTGATTTCAAATCATACAGAATGGATCGCCTCCATGTTGAACGGTTCTCTGGAAATATGGCACTTCCCTGCTGTTTCTCTATTTATTAATAAAAGCTTGATTTAATATCATCCATCATGTTTCCTGGCACGTATTTGATAGCAACATTTCAGTTCCAAAGAGAAATGTTGGTTTTACATAGAGAGACTTGGATTTCTCTTGGATCTCTCTTCTTAGTTAACCGTCCAAAAGTAGATCCAAACCTGTATTGTTTGTTTTTGACAGTGTTGTAAAACTGAAATTTTGAAATGGTATTGAATTATAACTGAAAAAGTACTTTTTTGCACCAATTAGTACTTTTGTAGAAGATATATATGTACATACATAATTAATTGGTCATTAAACACTTCAATCAGGATAACTGATAACCTAACCACTTATTTTGTGTGTGTTAACTTTATACATGAGTGACGGGACCTACTCTTTAAAGTAGACTAAGAACGACAGATTTTTGAGAAACTTTACCGTGGCAATTTATTTCCTCTAACATTTTTTGGCAGAAGGAAGTCGCCGGAGCAATATTTTTTCATATTTCGTTTTGATGGAGATGTCTGCCATTGGTTTTGAATATCATAACCATTTAAGATAAATAAAATTAATATTCGTAATTAAATGTTAAATATGTATGATTTCATGCACAGGTGTCTGTCAATTGCGAAATAAATTTCAATATTTCGTCATAATGAAAGAGTGTCGAAAATTAAATTAAAACAAAATAAAACAAAAATCAACGAGCAAAGTTAATTTCTCAACTAAAACAAATCAAACCTTTAATTAATTAAAAATGAAATCAACGTGTATTCAAATATAATATGAACGTACATATGTACATATGGGCATTTCCACAACATTAGAAGAATTTTTATTCTGACAACAAACTTAATTTATTTCCCTCAATAAATTGAAATTCCGGGTAATAATAAGAAAATCAAAGAATTCACGCGAAAAAAATATTAGAATTGACTACAATTCTAAGACCGATATCAGCGATTCTGGAAAAAGCACTACAATGTGACTAATTTTAGCCAACTGATATGAAATGGTCTTGTTTTACGCAAACATTTTTAATTTAATTTTTATCACAATCAGTAGAAAACCCATCTTTGCAACATAAATATTCATTGTGTATTAAAACAATGTTTATTAACACGTAATAATAACAACAAATTAGAAACTTAACAAAAGTATTTATGTGATGGTATGTTCGGTTTCTATAAAATAAAAGACAAATGAAAATGGAATAATTTTCTCTCCGAATAGTCAGTCCAGCAACTGGTTTGTACCTGTAATGTTATTTATTTTCTTTACTTCTTTTCATTTTTTCTTCTCAATTATAAAACAAAGAATGCTTTTCAATTAAAATTTGTTATTTAACTTCATCCAATCAAAGTTCATCAAGTGTAACAACGTTTATGGTATTCATTATCTGCCAATCTCTATGAATGAGGGCTTACAAAAACTGTCTAACTGAGATAAATAATATAAATTTGATTTTAAGCTGAAAAAGATCTGCAGGATTTCGTAAATTTAATTAAAAAAATTGTCCATGGCGTATTGGATATATTGAACGAGCGATTTAAGGGCACCTGCAGATGATTTGAACTGGTCTTCGAGGTCATTTGACTTCTTCTAGAATTTTTGAATCTACGATCTTACTATAACAAGAATCATTTCACTGGAGAGATGGTGAACGATGTCGGAAAATGAGATATCCAGGATAATCTCCACTTCATGGCAATAGCATGTCACTGACATATGAAGTAAAAGACTTCACACCCACAGCGGATAATGTCTAGCTTAAGTGGGGTGATCGGAATACTTATGCTCTGTAGGTAGTTTACTTGAGCACGCATTGCGGCCCGTTGTGACGCCAAAGGTAAGCCCGCCGCCTGTACTGACATCGAAGAAGTTGGCCAGCGCAGATGCTGCACTTATCCTCTGCAAAATGGCAAAAATTAATAGCTTTGCATCTGGCTGTTTCATCAGCCGACGATAAGCCAGAATCTTTGAATGATTCGAAATTTCCATGAGAAATCCTTGATATTCATGGATGCAGTCTGGCTGTCCGAACAATAAACAGATTTTCATGAAAAATCGTGCCATCCGCCGCTTTCAAAAGAGCTTGTGTAGAAAAAATGCAGTAGTGAGTAGTAGTAACAGTCTATTCGAAAGTTCAATATCAGAACCCTTGGTTAACATAACACAACCCGCTCCATTCAGCTTATAACGTCTATGTCTTCTCAGAACTGCAGCATGTCCATAATCCAGGCTGGACCAAGATTTAACTGCATTGAGCCTTACTGCCATCATCTCAGCTCCTTGTTTCAGTGGAAGGCTCTCATGTAATTTAGTATGTATTCAAATAGTGCCTTAAACAGCCGGTGGTGACTTTGATGTTTGCTTGTCGTCCACCAAATGTTGGTTAAACCAGGACAATATGTAATGATCAGTTCGTACCTATTGCTTCATTAAATGCTTTAAGCGCTGCGGTCGCTATCTTAACCTATCAGATATGCCCTCCTTCTATTAGATAGGGATAGCTGAATCGCATTAAGGATCGACAAATTAGTGGTACGTCAGTATAATGTATATCCTGGTGAAAACCCTCAATTCCGTTTTGCGAGGATTATTAAAATTTTAGAGATGAATCTGAATATATTCATAATGTCAGAATGGGAATTGTGCGACTTTTCATTTGAATATCCCCAAATGGTTTGGGAGAAGGTATACAAATTGATTATTATAGGGAAATATGATGTTTTCCCACTGAAGATATGACAAAATAATATGTTTCTACGAATTTGTTTGTTTTTCGATTTAGTATTTGGAAACGACCATATTTAATTTTCGTTTTATTTTTACATTTCTTGTGTCAATTACTGTTTTGAGTCTTTCGAATGATAAATTGAAATCTAATCAGAGGAAAAATGTTAAAAGGCAACAAAACATTTCTAACCGAATATTATTGAATAAAAATTTGATTTTCAAAATGAGATTTTATTTGATGATACGCCCGTGTTTCACAAATACGATTACAAAATTATCAACATCGATAATAGTGTGTTAACGAAGCGCAGTCCCACGTACCTCCATACGTCTACATACGTCTACGTCTACATTAATAGACTAGAATAGTAAATAATTAATTAAATAGTCGTATTGTTTCATATATTTTTCTTCGATTGCCGATAACAATCTTTTGAATTTTATTAGGTTTGTAAGTAAAAACATATTTTGATACTGTCTTCCTAAAAATGTGTTTCTTTTTAAAATAAAATTTCGAAGTTGTTTTTCACAAACTGTCGCTGGAACATTTTGAAAGAAATGTATGTATAAAGTACGATTATTGGTACGATTATGCTCTTTTTGTGCAATGGTACTTCAGTCCTCTTTGCCAATTCTCTTTTTTAATAATCAAATTTGGTTCAGTTAAATAATAGCATAAAAGCAGAAATGATTTCTTTTATATCAAAACACCGTTTCGCATAATGGGATGTACAATATATATCCAATTGAAGTAAAAACTAATATCAATTCGTAAATGGGGAGAGTATCAATATGTACGGATATTTAAAGAGCAACAATTGATTTTTAAAATTACTCCCCATTCAGGATTCCAATGGAAATGGAATACTCCAAGTTATATTATATGTATTGGGCAAATATAGAATTCCAATAATCAATGTGGTTAGTTTAACAACTGACAACTGTAACATTATTAAGGGTACAAGCAAAATTAAATGCGTTTGTTCCAACAAATTTTTTGATACATCAATATTTTTTATTTTTTTTATTTTTTTATTTCGTTTAATTCAATTAAAAATTTATACAAAATCTAATAATGCCTAATTATTAATATTAAAATATAAATATATATATATAATATTAATATGTATATAAATAAATCAGATTAATAAATACGTAGTAATCAAAAAACACCATAATAATGTTAACAATAAAAGAGAGAAAAAAAATATAAATATAAATCAATAAATTATATTGAAAATGAAATGAAAACAAAGTAATATAAATATTTACTTTAAAATAAAATATTTATAACAAAAGCTGTAGTTTATATCAAATTTTCGATATTCGATTTTAAAAATTCTTTTAATAATCTTTTAAAATTCAAAAGTGTAGAACAAGACTTTATTAATTGCGGTAAATTGTTAAACTCTTTACTGCCAGAGTACTCAATACGTTGTTTTGTTGTCTCTGTCTCGGCAAAAAGCTACTCTCAATTGTCGACTATTTCGAGTATTAAAGGGATTTTGACCTTGAGCGAAACGTATGGTATGGTGGCCTATATTGTGGAGGCATTTGTATACATACAAAAGTATTTGTAACATGTTAGTACCACATATTGGTAGAATTGATGGAAAATGTTCAGTATACAAAGATCTTGTTGAATGTCTCATTGGCAAGTTTGCAATAGCCTTTAATGCTCTATTCTGTAGACATTGTAGAGAACTGACATCGAGGCTTTTTTTGTATGCATAAGTTGAAGCTAAGTAGTTAATGTCACTTTGGATTAAACTTTGATAGATCAATAACTTTATGGGTTGATCAAATTTGTATTTAAATTTATATAGTAATCCAATAGCCGGTGAAATTTTCGACTTAATTTGTTTTATGTGTTGATCCCACACAAGATTAGATTGAACATGTAGTCCCAAATATTTGATTGAGGATACTTCTTCGATTTCTTTGCCATCAATATGTACACTGAAGTTTGAGTTAAAACGCACATGTGGTCTAAATCGAATCAATTTAGTTTTACCCGGATTAAGAAAAAGTTTATTTATTCGCATATATTCGACTATAAGAGCTGCATCACGCTCTATATATGGTTTAACTGCATCCTGATATTTATATGGATAAAAATAGATATGTCATCTGCATACATATACATTTTTCCTGTAAGCTCCAAATTTTTTATATCATTCATATATATAACAAAAAGCAAGGGACCCAAAACACTTCCCTGTGGTACACCAAACTTAACTGGTTCCAAACTGCTTTTCTGATTATGGACTTGAACGAACTGCCTTCTACTTTTCAAATATGACTGAAATAATAAAAGTTCATTATCACGAACGCCATAAAGTTTAAGTTTTTGAATCAAGATCTCACAATCAATCATATCAAAAGCTTTCGACAAGTCGAAGAAAATTCCGACAACCGCACTGTTACCCTCATCTATCATTTTGCAGATGCAATTCTGGACATTAATAACTGCTTCCTCAGTACCATATCCTTTTCGAAAGCCATATTGACAATCGTTAAGCAAGTTATTTTTTTCAAAATATATTGATAATTTAAACGAATAATTAACGAAACTGATCAATTACAGTAGAATTTTTTCCTTTGGGTATCGGTATCACTTTATGTATTTTTAGGGTGTCCAGATATATTTTTGAATTTATAATGTTATTGAAAATTTTAACCAAATGAGATACAAGAAAACTACTGCTATTTTTAAAAACTTTAGGTGATATGTTGTCATGTCCACAGCTTTTGTTGGGCGAAAGACTTAATATTGATTTTTCAACTTCTTCGGGGGTTGTGAAATTCAAGACAAACAAGCTAGTACGAAGACGTAAGGTTCTCAGAGAATTAAAGTCATTCGCATGATTTTCATTAATAGATTGCTTCAAATTTCGTACCGATGTTAAAAAATGTATTCAAGGTTTCAGCCTTAATGGCATCATCTAAAATAATCTCTAATATGTAGTTCCTTTACTGAATTCCTACCCGGGGTATCATTAATAAACTTCCTCGTTTTCTTAGGATCATTTGTTAGATTTATTAAATTACGGGCATAGTAGTTGTTTAACGAATTTTTATATGCTTTTTTAACTGTTCTGCTTATTCTTTTTAGTTGATTTTTAATACATTCGTTCTCAGCATATAATTTGCTTAGTTTCAACAATTTTTTCTTATAAGCAATTAATTTACATAAGTTACCATTAACCCAAGGTGTCATTTTGCGTTTTAGTACGACATTTTCATTCTTTGAAACTGTTGAACTTTCTATTGCATTACTTATACATGCCAAAAAGTTGTTTGCGTCAACTGAAACATCCTGTGAATATATAAATGATTCAAGCTGCTCTCGTATACAAACATTCAACTTTCATTCATAATCACAGATAGAATATCATTTTTGTACAACGTCAGAAATATGCAAAACCAAAATCAACGGAACAGTATATTAAATTGTGATCAGACATACTATACATATTACATTCAATTGAATTAACATTGATTGATTTTAATATGTTAGTGTACACGTGGTCAAGACATGTATTGCTTAGGGGACGTGTAACTAATTCATGGCAGTTGTGAAAATCATAATTTAATAAACGATTATGTACATCGCTAAATAAATGTTCTTCTAAAGCGTTAATATTCGCATATCACCAATAAGGATGCTAGCTCTCCTCCCATAACACAACCGCAAATTTTCCAAAAAATCCATGAAGTGCGATGAATTACATTTTTGGGATTTATAGAACGAAATAATCGTCATTGGTTTCCGATATATCTTCACATCGTCCAATTTTAAAGCGATAGAATCTATAAAACCTTCACTTAAGCATACAACATCTCCATAGTTCAAAGTATCCCGTATATACATATAAAGATGTTCCTCCGTACCCATCAGATCGACAACAATGTACTGATTTATACCCTGGTATCTCATAAATTTGAACAATGTCTCTCTTAAACCATGTTTCCTGCACTGATATAACTGCAAGAAGTTTATAAAAATTAGAAATTACACTTTTGAATTTATTAAATTTAGTAAGTGACGATATGCTTCTTATATTAATAGAAATAACATTAAAAATGTTCACATGGCATTTCCCAATTCGTCAAGATATTCATAATCATTTGCGTGATAGTAATACTATGTTCAGATATGCGCATTTATTGAGTCAATATTCAGTGAATTGAGTACAATATTTTAAGTGTTCACGCTTAATGATATACGCATTTCTGCTGCTTATTCAACATTCATGTGACAGCTGGTTTTGTTACTAGGTTGCTGGTTGTTTCAACAAAATTGTTTTTAATTTGTTTTTTTTTTATTTTATTGTTTGGTTTTTTTTTTAATTGTCAAATATCAACAAAAAATGTTCGATTAATTGTAATATGCTCACTGAACATACTTATGACAGTGCTGAATTTTAAGTTTTACTCAATATTATAACAATTTGCGTATTTATTGCGCAATAATAAATTGAAACTTTATATGAAGTATTGAGCTCAATAATGAACATAGTATAAGATCTACTTTGCAAAAGTTCAAGAGTATGAAAAAATTGACAGAAGTTAAGAATATGGTAGAAGATGGCGTGACTGACTGCCACAAAATTATCGAAAAATTAATTACTGTTTATCTGAATTGTCAAATCTGCTTTATAAAACAAATTTTTTGGATTTTTTTTTATTGCAATATGTGCAGAGTGTGCCAGGAAGCATATTTTTTTTTGATTCATATATGATTTTAACAGATATAAATTAGAAGAAAAAGGTTATATAAATTTTTTTAAATAATACAGAATTGGTAGTTTAATAGGTAGTCTAGTGTATTATTAGGTTGAGGGTCGTAGGTTCGATTCCTTACACCGAGCATAAAGTGTTTGTATTGTAATAAATAAATAAATACGGATTTAAAAAAAAACAAACTTTAAACTGTCGAAGTTGTAAAACAAAAAGTTAATTTCAATAATGATATCGACTCAAAGACAAAGATTTTTACAGTAAACGTTTAAAATTAATTTTTGTACGAGTAACACTTATACAGTCATCGACAAAACAATGGAAACTTTTTTAAAAATTTATTTATGTATTCTAATCGGAGGATAATTTAAAAATCTTCATAAGAAATTGGCAAAATATTTGTACAATTTGTTAGTACGTACTGTTATTAACATTTTTGTAAATATTTTAAAAATATTACGAAAACATTATAATTCAGAAATTAAAAGAACAAAACTTTTTCGGTGTTGACAAAACAATGGAAACTTTTATGTTTCTGCATGAAAAGGAACTACGAAAAATTCCAAGATAAAAAAATTAATAAAACTTCATCATAATTACCGTTATTTATTGTTTTTTACTTTTTTTAATAGTAATTTTTTAATTCCTTTTTTTTGGACATTCAATTACTCAACACGACTGAAGTGAAATCTTAAAAATTATTATAAAAATACGATTAAACATTAAAATAACGACTTTAATGCTGGATTTAAGTCAAAATAATTTGTAATAAATATGGACTTAAATAAACAGCAGTTTCAAAAATTATAAAAAAAAGTTTGTGTCAAAAACTGTGAAAGTAAGTAAAACGAGAAAATAAGCGATAAGTAGCTGCACACATCTTTATTCAGCTTATCTATCGCAAAAAGAAATTTCAAAGCGATTTTATTAAATTATTGTTTTTATTTTATTTTCTATTGAATTTCTAAATCCAACAACGAATTCAGGCCAATTGCCATTCTTTCATTCCTGTCTAAAGTAATGGAAAACCTCATAGCTAGACAAATAAATATTTATCTCGTAAGTAATAATTTCCTATTCGATAAGCAGTCAGGATTTATGAAAGTTAGGAGCTGAACTACTGCTTTAGTCAATGTAGTTGATGACCTTAGGTTGAAACTAGATGGAAATTGCATAGCGTTTTTAGTTCCTTTGGATCACACCAAGGCTTTTGATACGGTTGATCATAAAATATTATTGAAGAAGCTACAGATCCTATTTCATTTTTCTAACTCAGCTTGTAGTCTTATTATACGTTCGTATCTTATGATCAGATCACAACGAGTTTATCTAAACGGCAAGATCTCGAATTCGCTAAACGCTGGAGAAGGTATTCCTCAGGGATCAATATTACGGCCTCTTTTGTTCTGCATATACATTAACGACCTACCTGATGTTTTGGATAATAGTAGCGTACACATGTACGCTGATGACGTTCAGCGTTATAGGAGCACTCGTATTGAGGATATCCAACTATGTATAGACACCATCAACTATGATTTACAAAATATTGACAACTGGGCTAGAGCAAATGGACTTTTTATAAATCCCTCTAAATCTAAATGTTTATTGCTCTCCAGAACTAAGAAAGGATTTGTTGTGCCAGATATTATTATCAGGGGGAATAAAATTAATTTTGTTGAATCAGCATCCTATCTGGGTATTATCTTTAATGGTCGGCTTACGTGGTCTTACCACATTAACGTCATCGTTGGTAAAGTTTACGTTATGCTTAGAAACTTATGGGCTGTTATAGATCCGACTCCCTTTGCCATACGTTTGCAACTGGCTAAAACGTACTTGATTCCTGTTCTTGTATACGGATTTGAAATTTCCACAAACTGTGATACTGATGTTAAGCGGAAACTCAACTTGGCTTATAATAATATAGCCAGATATGTATTTATTAAGGCACGTCGAGATCATATATCACAATTTCCTTAACAGATATTTGGAATTAATTTTTATGATTCAATAAATATTAAATGCCTTATTCTCCTCCATAAGGCAATGTACTTGTTTAGAAGGATTAGATTTGCAACATCCAATCGCGGTAGGAAAATTGTTCAGCATAGATATAACGCCAGTTTTTTATACATACCATCAGTCTTTGGAATACATTTAAGTTCAAAAAGGAATTATACAATTTGTTTAAGTAGTCTTTAGCACATTTTGATTGTTATGTACATTTATACATTTTTATTTCTATTAATGATTTTTTCATTTTCATTCTTCTAATTTAAATTTTATTGATACTTTATGTATATATTTTTCTTTGTTTGTGTATATTTCTTGATATTTGTATATACTGTTATTCGTATTTTTCCTACTTTATTTTTACATATAAGCCGTTTCTTTTTTATCTTTTTTTTTTGCATCGATTGCTTTATTTTCTAAGATTATAACACGTTCTAATTCATTTCTATTTCCATATTATTGCTTACATTTTATCACTTATTTTATCCATGATTTTTTATAATTTTTTTCTTTGATGCACTTTCATTTATAAGATTATTATCTTGTTGTGCTAAGACTTATAATAAATAAATAAATAAATAGAGTTGAACTTAAAATACAAAATGCCATTTAAAAAAATAAAAAACGTGGACAATCCATGTAGTTTGCAAAATATTAAAAAAAAAATTAAGTGAATAATATTTTTCACATCCATCTATATGCAGCTTTTCCGTCCACAGCACTAACTTAAATTTTGCATTAATTTCACAGCCAATTAGTATCTGTTATAAATGAATTTTGAACTCGGTATCTATTAAGTTTAATTTAATAATTAAGATTAAGTTAACTTTAATCTTCGTATTCAGTTTTTGAGTTCACTTAATCTTACGTTTAATCATAATCTCCAACGTTGGTAGTTTAAACTTAAGATTAACTATCAAAACTATTTGACAAATTTTATTTAAAAAGTGAGAGAAAGCCGAATAAGCAAATGTTTAAGTGATTATGAATTATATAAAACACAAATTGAATTCAAAAATTATTTCTTTACTTAAAGATCAATAGTATTCAGCTGTTTCTGTTCTATACAAAAGCAAACTGTTGTGAAACACGTTGCAATTTTTACTTAAAAGTGTTGGACCTCTATAAGGTTTAAACTCCCACTGAAAAAATGCAAATTCAATTAACGTAAGATTAAATTTAACTGGAGATTAACTTAAACTTGAGTTTAATCTCGCACTCAAAAAATAGCCCTAAGAGACTTGTCAGCATAAGGTCCAAAAGGCAAAATTTCTTGGAAGTATTATCGCAAAAAATGCTCTTAAAAAGAAATATTTCATAATAACCTTCGCCAGAATCTTCAGAGAAAAGCCCATAATTTTGTTATGGAGTGACAGATGCACCTCTGTTAATAGTCATAAACGTCAAGAGTTCAATCGATTCTCCCGGAAAAAGTAAAACACTGTGTTTTTTTTTTGTTTTGGAACAGGTCCGAATAATAAAATAAATGGAAAAAAGATTCCATATTTAGACATTTAGAAAAGTCAAATGGAGTTATATGCTTCCAACTTCGTACCAAACTCCAAACACTGCTCCAAAGGAAGAAAAAGTAATGTGGTCAACCTATAACTCTTAACGCATAAGAGTCCGATCACATAAAATTATGTTAGTATATGAAATAAAATAATAAAGAAATTGATTATTACAACGATTTCTTTTTTTTTTAGGAAAATTGCTCTTTTTAGTCGCCGTGGTCTAGTAGGTAGTGTGTTAGCTTTTTAGACCTAAGGCCGCTGTTCAAACCCCAGGTCAGACATCAAAACGAAATATAAAAAAAATATTTCTTCCACGACTTCCTCTCAGCAGATTTCTGGCAAAAACTCTGAGAGTAAATAAAAATTGCCCTGAAAAGTTTCTCAAAAATATGTAGTTCGAGTCGACTTTAAACTGTGAGTTCCACCACTCATGTACAAAATTAAGACACACACAACATGAGTGGTGTGAAAAGCTAGGCCGTAATCCTGCCTGAAGGGTTGTATTGGCCAATTATGTATGTACATATGTTGGGCTTTGTGAAGGTTTTTTTATTTGTATGTGTTAAGAAATTTCAACTTAAGTTTATTCAATATAGAAAACTAATAATAAACATTTGCAAAAAACATAATTTTGTTTGATTTATTTATTAATAGTGTTTATAAAACTGTAGCTTTAGAAGAAAGAAATTGTAAAATGTGACATTTTTATGTCTATAGTTGTATGTACGTATTTTTAATAAAAATTATTAAACATAAATTAGAAAAAAATGTGCTACGGTCTGATAGAAAAGAAGGACAGGTAACCTTCAGAGTTAGCACAGAATGTAAAAACACTTTTTATATCTCATCTTCGAAATAATCAGAAAATAAAAAAGTTGAAAGCTATTTCAGAAGAAAAAACCTGAATATCGTTTTGTTTTATTATTCTGGCGCTAATTATGAGTGTTTTAATAATTTAATCTGATCTAAGCGATAACAAGATATTGTTCATTACCTACATCAGACCCACGCTTATTACGAAAGGTACTTATACGCATATGCGTTGCTTGTTTTCATCTAAGAAAATATTAAAGAAAGATACAAAAACCCACGGATTTTGAAAAGAATTATGAGTTGATCAATAATAAACATTTAATATTTCAAAAGTTTTTCAATTAATACTAAATGCAACTCACTACGATTTACTTCTACATATGTATGTATTGTACGTTAGTTTAAGGGATATACTCGTAAAAACATCCCTTGTGGTTTATTTTCGAAAAATTGTTATTTTGTTCTAAAATAGCTAAAACACTAAGGAAATATTTCGGAAAATATCACTTTTGTGATCTGGAAAATTTAAATATTCACAAATTAGAAATTATTCTGATATTTGGTGATTATAATTAAAATAATAATTTTAATAAAATAATACAAATTATTTTATCGAATACTAAAGGTTGATCAATTTCAGTGGGCCGTGTAATTCTCAAATTTTGGCAAAGGAAAAGCAGTGCTAAAAATCTAAAGTTCAGCTAGGAATGCGAATGACATTTTACATCAAGAAGTGTATTTAAATCTTTACACTATATGATAGCAAGGATCCTCGATCAGATATTCTAAAAAGTCAAGAGCTCAGCCAAATTTATTATCTTCACCAGATGAACCTCTTCAGTGAAATTTTTCATAAAAATATTGTAATTTAAACCTTATACTCGTTTTAAACCTTAAACGTTTAAAATATGAGTTCGTAGATTGCGAATAAAAATAGAAATAAATTTGTGTTTAGTTTTAATTAAAATTCTTTATTGTTTATTCGCACAATTCCGTGTGCCACTGTTCACAACTTGATGTAAACAACAACAATTTGCTTTGTTTGTTATTCTTTCTTACAGTATTCTGCATAAACACTAACAATTGTTCGTTAGATCTTTACAACGGAGATCTTCACACAAGACTGACTGAATTTTTACTGATCCCGTTGCCTGTTTTGTATTGCCTTTTATATCGCATGGTAAACAGTCTGATGAATGCTCTTGAAGGAGAATGACTTTGCCTTCGCGAAATCTCTGTAAATGTAAACATGTTATTTACGTTATTGTTGTTTGTGTATTTTGTTTACGTTTGTCCTTGTAGTGTTGTTGTTGCTTGTTTGTTTACTTGTTTATCTCTTTTTTTTACGGATGTTGTTGCTATATTTTTGTTTATTTGTTGATCATGTAAACAAGTCCATAGCTTTTGTTGCTTTTATTTATCATTTTAATGTTAAATTATGGAACACCATTTCCATTTTCGTAACAATATTCAAGTTTCAGAAAGAAAGAAAGCACGTAAATAATAAGCTGAGTGAGCAGCTTTCAAATAGCCCAGCAAAAAACGAAAAATAAATTTAATATAAGATTCAGATGAACAGAAAACTTAGATGTTATCGACATTGATGTCGCCATAGTCTAGTAGGTAGAATATTGGTTTATTAGACGTGAACCTGGAGTCTGAATCAAAGTTGAATCTTCATTTATCTTCAGACCAACAATTTTTATTGTTTTAAATCCTTATCTTCTTCTATCTATATATATAAAAATGAATGTTTGTTTGTATGTAATTAATAGAATCGTAAACTATGCATTTGGTCATGTTATGACCTTCAGCAAAGTTGTTGCGCATGAACCGGGGAAGGTTTTTAAGTTGGTATGACCAATTTAAGACAGGTGGAGTCACTGAAAATTACTCAAAATAAATTAAATCGAAAACTGTGCATTTGATCATGTTATGAACTTTAACAAAGTTGTTGCGCATAAGTCGACGGAGGTTTCTAAGTTGGTGCGATTAATGTCCGATAGATGGCACCACTAAGAATTTTTCAAAATGAATTGAATCGTAAACTATGTATTTGATCATGTGTTGATCGGGCAAATACCAGACATTTTAGCATTTATCATTCATGATTTTAATAACATTTAGTATAACTCATTCCCGTAAAATTTGAAGTATTTTAATTTTGGAAAATTTTTTAAAATGCTGTTGGGTTCAATTGGATTGGGTACATTGTTGTTTATTAGAATCTAAATTTAACACATTTTTCACGTCGTTCCAGTGCAATCATGCCTCCAAAGCGGCAAGCAATTCGAGCACGGAAGAAAATACCATTACGAGCCTCAGAATCAGACGGGCAACTAGCATTGAGACTGGAAAATCTTCGAGTACATGTCGCTGAGACCCGTTGGCATGAATCACTTGAACAACGAGAAGTGAGATTAGAAACTGATCGAATGTGTACTACTCAGGCCTGTTCGTCTGAATGATCTGGCCAACGGGAAACAAAATCAATAAAATGATTCAAAATTAATTTGATATTTGTGCAACGTCTTTCCTTCATATTAATTTTAGTTGGTGGCGCAGCAACACGCGCAGGGTACAGCTAGTTATATTAAAAATATTAAATTGACTAACATTTAATAAATAGCTTTTCTCACTTAGGGCCATTATTACAACTTGTAGTTAACTAAAGGAAGGATTTTAACGGGCGGATAAATTATTTTTCATTTCACTACGTTTAAATAAAACTTGTTTAATTTGAGCAATGTTGGCGACATTGCTCCGCCACTGCCATATTTTTGAAAAAGTCAACTTTATTTCATCTGTAAGTTGTAATAACGAAAAGAAGTTAAAGTTAACCTTAGCGAAAGGTACCTTTAACTAAACCCAAGTTTAATGGCAAGTTGTTATAATTGCTCTTAGCTTATATGTATATACATATGTATACTTCTATCTTCAACTTCGACAAAGGTCTGAGACAAGTTGATACTTTTTCACCTTTATCCAGAGACAGTTTGGACGTCGAGTTTTCTTAGTATACGAAACTGCCTTAAAAACAGCACTTCTTACAAGATAATTGGAAGGTTTTCATCCTACTACACAGTCAATTGAGAAGTCATACGCATAAAAACGCGAATGGATATAAATATTTCAAAGGAAACACGTTATGAAGTGGAGGCATCCCGACATGGTGTTTTGAATCAAAATTGGAATAAAAATTTACTGTGCAATTACTTTTAAGTCCAATATACTCAGCATTGTGCTGCCTATTAAAATTGCCGCTTTTAAAAAATAAACATTAACATGATCAAATTTGATTTGAAATAAAATTCCATTTCAATACTTAACTGTGGTTTGTTATGGACTTGAATAATTATTATTAATACGATTTGAGAGAGCATTCGCTGCTTTATTGAATTTAAGACTCACGCTAATTGAGTTTGGGAAAGAAAGTCATTTAAGTTGCAGCGTTAAATGACGATATTAGATTTGCCATCCAATCTTATTTATTGTGAAACATTGCTCCATAAGTATTTACTTTCGTGGTACACTTCTCGTTGTGGCCAACAGCAAATAGAGAGAGAGTGAGAGAGAGACCTTCTCACATATCACCTTTTCGAGTGCAATACCAGCACTAGATCAGTGAACTTACATACATACATACATACGTACATATGTTGAATGTTATGTTGAAGTGTATGTTAAAACATGTCTAATTGCGTAAATGGTCACATTAATGAATTTCGTTTTATTTAATTGCGCAATTAAATGCGATCATCAAATCGCTCTTTTCTCTTTATACGTTTGACTCTGTCGTAGATATTGAATTGAAATGAATTGAAATGGTTTAACGTTTCCTCTGACATCTGTCCGTTAGGTAATGCTATACATCGTGTGTGTGTGTGTGTGTGCATGTATGTGTGTTCCTTTAGAAGAACCGGAAATTCAATTGTAATAATGATTGTATGTAATTACAATGTTCAGTTTACGAGTATAATTGAACAGGTTTTGTATTGTTTGTTTGCGCATGTGCAAATTCCAATATCAAAAAGGGACAGGAGTAGCAGCTCAATAGTAATTCGTCTGTCCGCAAAACAGGAGTCCATCAGTGTGCGTCCATCAGATCGCAGCAATGTTGCTGGTGACTAATATAAAGAGAGAATGTTGCTGCTATTAACGGCAACACACCTTTTGATAACCTACTCTCTTCCATACGCGCTTACTTAATACAATACATAAGAGGGTGAACGGACGAATGTCTGTCAGTCATTCAGCGAGAAAGTGAAATACGAAATACGAAAAAAAATCCACAATGAATGAAAATAATTCAAAGATTTTGAAAACCATTTTCTCTCTTTGAGAGAGAAGAAATATAAATTTTCTTAGTTTTTCTCTTTCCAGTTTAACCGTTAATAACAATCAAAGTTCATGACTAGCAATACAAAGTGCTTAAAAATGTATTCATGGCTATCAGCTATGACTTATTCATTTCGTGCGTAGTGTAGGCTTTAATTTAATTTTGTTTATTGACTGACCTTTTTCCTAACACCACTTATTTCAGTAAAACTGTCAGGAATTCGTTCGCATATTTTATTTTCCAGTCTTTTGTTATCGTAAAATACGTTTTTGATGAAGCGTGAAATTGGCTCATTGTAAAAGCCGAATTTATTTATTTATTCACTGGACACGGTGCAAATTGTCATGGTCGAATGTAACGAGATACATATACTTACCCATGAGATCAAATGGGTTTTTAACACTTCAGTAATTGAGTTTTATTTGTAAAATGTTCCTTCTGTTGTATCGTTTGCAAATCAATCAACTTAACTACGTAATTGCATTAAACGAATTAAACAAATTTACTTTAATTATTAGTTTAGATCAGGCAGATACCTACAAATAAATTCGATTCGATATCATCGTATCTATAAACTAAATACACTCTGGCGGTCACAATATTATTCTAAATTTATCACTCGAATTGTTATGATAATAATTGATGATATTCGAAAAGCTTAAACCTGCAAAATAATAGAATTCCTCACCACATTACAATATAATTGAAAAAAATTTTTAAAATCTAAAAAAAAGAAAATGTAATAAATAGCGTAGAAGATTAATATTTATTAGAATACAATTTGAAATTCTTTACACTGTTCGAATAGGTAATATTGTCAGATTAAAGATTCTTAAAAAACCAGAGGAGAGCATTGGAAATAAGTCCTTTCACACTATAGTATCGATGGGATAGAGGTTGAGTTGAAGGTAACTACGAACCAAAATCCAAAAATCAATTTTCTGCAAACCTATCGGCTCATTGTGCGCTCATCATTGGGTGTACCAAGTTTGCATTATGTACGATCTATCTTAGACTCTTCCAGTCCATTCCTTCGTTGTCTTCACTAGCTGCATTCTTTATTATCTACCACGCTTATCCGTTTTAGATGTTCACGTAAAGCGGTGCGTCCCATAATATCGCGCATGTGTGTGCTCAAGTTTTCTCTATTCAGAATTAATATACACATAGTTTTCCTCCCGCCAGTATTGACTCAGAATATCTTCTAAATATTTCCCAATAATGCTCATTTTTTAGCCTGCTTTTCAGTGCATAGTGGTATCCACGTTTATGTCATGTAATAATACTCTATTAACTATTATACGCTTTCTTATATCTGATCACTCTCTGATCTTACATCCAAGGATGGTTTTTAATCGTATCCCTGGATGCCATTATCCCAAATTGCATTTAAAGTGAAAAAATCAAATCGTTATTTGCTAAGCTTATCAAAAGCCCTAATTGCACAAACCTTCGCTTAAAAGACCTTATTATTATACAGTGACCGGAGGCATAATTTGATTTCTGTTACTTACATAAATGAAAGCCCGCCCCGGCCTATATTCGCGGGGCATCTACACAATGGATCCTTTTGTCAAAGAAACGCGATCAGAGTAACACAATTGCGAGTAGTTGCGAGTTATACGTTACGCATGCTGTTGGATAATTACGGCTTAAGGGAGCATCTGTCCAGTATATCAATTATACTCTATTTATACGATTTGTAGTACTGATTAATGCCCATAGTATGAAGTTTTGCAGAATTCACATCTCAGTCGGTTGTATTAAGACTATTCTGTCTAATGCTCTGTAAATGACAAACAACACTTTGTTTTTACGATCTTAATTATTTTAATGTAACACTTCCTACCCATCGATTACCATCACAGTACTGAAATAAAAGTGCATGTGGTTCTAGTTACACTTCTTTAGCGCTAGTGTTTCATTCTCCATTTTAATTTTTTTATCTACGATGACACCTGAATATTTGTTTTCCAATTCAGATATACGACTATGATGATTATTATCCCTCTGCTTTTCATATAAATAGACTTTCGGATTTACCTTCAGATCCAATTGTGTGCTATGTTCAGAGCGTACTCCGCTCTCCTGCATAAATAGTTCGAATTCTTACATTTCATAAGCATTAATATCAGAGTAACAGAGTTGTTGAAGTTGTCGGAGGACTATGAAGAGTGGTGATCTATTCCTAATGATATGGTCTAGCCCGTCAATCAGTGCTTAATCCAACTGAAATTCTTCTAAGGATAGGATGATTATTTCGAACTGAATGTTATTAAAATTTCTCTGAAAGTCAATGTGTATTGAAGTTAAAAAAACCGAACTGTATGTGGAACTATAATTATACGAACCGTATTGCAAAAAGTCATTATTAGTACTTGTGTCTAAAAAATTAAAAATTTTAAGAAACATATGGCCAATTCACACGACTTTGTATAGTGTATGTTGTATTGATTACACTTTTTGTTTGTGAACGCCCAATGCTATGCTGTATTGTGTATTTCGTATTCCAAGCGTCAACAAACGATAACAAGAAGAAGACCAGTATTCATAATTTGATTTTCAAGCAACAAAATGAAAAATATTACGGAAAAAGGTAAATTAATTAATTATCTGTGCGAACAGTTATAATTTTGAAATGTTAATTGTTGACTCAAGTTGCACAGAAAATATTTTGTATATTTTTTCTTCTTCTTGATTACTGGCATTTACGTAAACTGATAGCACGAAACCAATAAAACTGACAAACACATATGAAAAAAATGTGTCTAAAGCCGAAAGTCCATACCATACTTTTCATGCGCCTTGCATTACATGCGAATCTTGCCGATTTTATTGCAAGTTACACACAATGCGTTTATGCGACTGGTTTTTTGTTTTGATCAGCTGTTGTGGTAAACAACAAACAAGCGAACAAGAACATTTTTGGAAAAAATAGAAAATCAAATTGTAATTTTAAAAGAATTTATGACATTAATTACAAATTTATTAGTTTACATATGTGATATTTTGACATTTGAAAAACACTCATGACATAAAAGGACAGGCCAATTTAGAGGGAGAAAAAAATTGTTATAAGTTTTGAGAGGCAAATGTGTTAGAAGCAACAGAGTGAAAACTGGCAGATAAAGTAGAAAAATTAAATGTAAACAAACATTTATTTTGTGTTAAAAAGGGGAAAATTTGGAGTATTTTTTAATTTCTTCAATGAAAAGTTTAAAGATTCTTAAATATTTAAATATTAATCGAAATGTGGGTGAATTTCGGTCACAATAAGTATAGTTTCTTGAGCAAGAGGTAATTAAGAAGCTAAATATTATAAGATCAAAATAAGACGTACCTGCTGAAAGTTGCCAAAACTTTTAATTTCTTGGAAGGAAAAATTAAAAATTGTTATTAGTTGTTTTTATTATTAATAGTTTTACACAAAAATTACACTGTATTGTGCTATTAAGGCCTACGAAAATCCTCAAAAGAACACAGTGTTTTCAGTTAATTCATCCTCCATTTTTATTGTTTACAAATTAATAAATTCAAAATAGATGACACTCAGTACATAAAAACAATTATATATACATACATATGTATAAACAATCATCATATACATATTTTGTTCATGAAAGAAATGTGTTAAAAACTGTATTTTAATGTATTTTCCTCTTAAATTAGTAATAAACTTTATTATAAAATATGTTTTTATTAATATTTTTGTAATGCAAAAAGAAAATTGCGAAAATAGTAATGCACTATTTAAACATATTTATAGAAACCATTCACAATAGTATATAATTTGGCATGCCTAGTTTAAAAAACTGCTGACATTTTCCAACACTGCATTAGTCGCATAGAAAAGTAGAAAGTAATCCTACTTTCTATGCGTATATGCAATCTATGCTTTTTCTTCTGTAACTTGTCACAATCAACTACACTGATTCTACTTTTTCGGTATACGCATGTGATGCAAAACGCATGGTATGGACCTTCGGCTTTAAGTGTATCGAATTTTTATATGAAAATTATCAACAACAAGCATACAATGTTGTATATTCGTCCAACAATACGACGAATACAACGATACATGGGCTTGTGTGAATTGCAATGGTAATGACGTTTGATATGCTATGTTTTTTATAATGGAATTTCGCTCTGTTAATCATTTCGATTTCGGCTTGCAAATTGTTATTCTAATTGTCGTTATCGAGAACTATCGATAACAGTTGATCTAAATTTTGTTGTTTTGTAAGATAATTTTACGTTGACATTGAGATGACCCGACTGATGGTTATACTTAGAGAGCACTAACCGATTGTAGAATATGGATTTAGTTACAGTTTAATCAGTCGATCATTGTCAAATTTTCACACATCTTGAAAATATCATATATTAATCCAACAGATTTTCTTAGGTACCTTAATCTAACGAAATGGATATGAGTTGTATGCAACTATTTGAGTGTTGCTGAGGTCAGCTGTCAAAGGTCAATTTTTTAAATTGAAAAAGAAATGTCCCATAAATACGAATAAAATTAAAAATAAATTGTATTATTAAATTAAAATATTTTCAGTTGTAAAGCTTCTGTTTCTCTTCATGTTCTTCTTTAGTCCACGCAAGGCAATTGATTCTGTCAGTGCGCCCCTGTTTTTCTTATATACATATATATATAGAATTATAATTGTTTTACTGACATAATCCTTATCACATTCTACATGTTCATTATTATTTTTATTATTGAAAAAGAAAAAGAAGAAAAACCAAAAGATATTTAATTTTTAATTTTATTTAAGCAGACACATGTGCACCCGTCGTATATACAATGCATGCACATACATACATATGTATACCATACGCTTTAAGATTCATATACGGTATGTTTTAAGTCTGATTTGATGTTAAAACACAGATCATTAAAGGATGGCACTTGCCAGGGATTCAATAAAAAAATTATAGAAACAAACAAAAAAAAACCTTCTTTTTAACTGTTCGAGTTGAAGGTTACCAGATTACTTTAAAACGAAATGGGGGTTTGAATGCAGCATGGATAGTGGCATACCACAAGATAGAGTTCATTCGCTTTGCTGAGAAATATCGTTGCAGAGTACTTGTTAGGAGATCTGCAACAATATGACTTTAAAGTCTGCTATTAAGCGTATGGTATCGCTCTCTTTGAGTTGCAAACAGGCCTTAAAAATTAGTAAAGGGTTATCATCGTATCGTTTAAATGTCAATCCTTGCAAAATGGAATTGATGCTTTTCCTTGGTGATACAGATACCTTTCTCTATGCAAGAGATCAAAATATTTGGGGGCAAATCTGAACACCAAACACTCATGGAAGGAGTTAATAAGGTAAAGAAAAATTGGGTGCTTAGACTCGCCATAACTTGCTGTTAATGCTAATGCTAATGGTAATGGCAACATCGACTGATAGACATAGAACGCAGAGAGTCAATCATCTTAAGGTCGAATGCGCTCTGTTTCACTCCGACTAGGTACTCCGATTGCTCAGTGAAACTAGATCTTTCCGCTCATTTCATAGGAAGGCCAATCTATATTGGCAGTTTCTGTCCTTAAGGCACAAGACCACTGTGTTATTGAAAGGCATGTTCATAGATTTGGTATTCAATAGAATGAGGAGAGGAAGAACCTATCTTTCATCTACCTACTGTTGCCATGAAGGCGTCCGCCTGAAATTCTAATTTTCTGCAATGTATGGCTGAACTCTCCTATATAAAGGTTGTTGCAATATCAACATTTATTTTGGTGTCAAGTTGGTTTTCAAAAGGGAAATGAAAGGGTCTGATCACCGAGTTTGGCTATTCATTGTGGTAATACCATGGGGCCCTAATGCTGGTCAAAGTAGAGTCCTTCAAGGCTCTGCCATCTGACATTAAAATATTTTCACCAAAAAGCAACATATCAATCACATTTGGAAATTATGTTTTCCCTTTCATCTGGTAACACTGGTTACCTTGTGTTTGCTGTTAAATTTAGCCAATTTATTGTATGTTTTTTTTGTTTTCTTTGTTGTTCCTTTAATCAGTATCTGCTGCAGCCGATGAGACATGGTTTTACTTATAATTTATTAATTAAAGGCCGGCTTTTGTTTGTTGTTGATTTTAATTGCCTTTCGGCATTTGTTATTATTAACCACATGGCATCACGATTATTTGTTTTGGGTCTTATCCTGTGTGATTGAGACTGCATACAAGTTCTTGTGTGTGTGTGTGTGTGTGCATGTATTTTTATGTATTTGTTGATCATTTCGTCCATTCATAATCGTATAAATTTTATTCTATTCTCCATCCTCTCTCTTCATCATCGGTTTGAAAGGTTTTCTTCGGATCATAAAAATAAAACATGTGCTCGCTCTGTTTTCTTATTTTCTAAACCGTTTTGACTACGTGCCATTGATGGTTGTATGTGTATAACGTGTGTGGATATATTATATATATGTGTGTGTGTGTGAGATTAAAATTTTATATTTCCTGTCTTACAATATCCTTTCCCTGTATTGTCGGTTATTAACAGACAAATAAATTAAACCTTTTGATTAAAAGAAATTGCGATTATTTCTGTTGTTGTATTCATTTCATTTCATTTCATTCGGTTTCCATTTCATTTAAATACAACAATAATGATGACGATGACGATGATGATGATGATGATGATGATGATGATGACGTTTCTTAAACTCTGTCGATATTTCTAAATTTTATTTGTCTCCATTAATTGTTTTTAAATTTATGGTCTGTTATCTCTTGTTAATTTGGCCATGTTAAAACAAATGGTTTATTGGCTGATATGCCAGGATAAAAACCACCACACAGTCACTAACAATCTCCCATTGAAGTACTAAATTAGGAAACTTTTTTCTTCTTCTTCTTCTTCTTCTAGAAGACGTATAGAAAAAATTTTATGTTTTATGAAATATAATTATTCTTTAGGGTTTTATGTGCCAATGTGTATACGTTATTACCAAATCAGGATGATAGTGTTGGCCCTTTATAATCGTTACAACAAATTCCATGGTTATTTAATTTATAAATACATACTTAAAAGGGTCGATAAAATCCGGTTGCCACCTTTATGATCAAATCAGATAAATCTGATCATGAGCTGATTGTTTTCATTTAAATTTTTTTATATTTTTTATGTGGTACGCACTAATATTTCGTCATGAAGTCGCCGTAGTCTAGTAGGTAGTGTGTTGGCTTATTAGACGTAAAGCCAGGGTTCGAGCCCCAGGCCAGACATCAAAACGAAATATGAAAAAATATTTCTTCAGCGACTTCCTCTCAGCAGATTTCTGGCAAAAACTCTGAGAGTAAATAAAATTGCCCTGTAAAATTTCTCATAAATTCTGTCGTTCGGAATCGACTTTAAACTGTAGGTCCCGCCACTCATGTATAAAATTAACACACACAACATAAGTGGTGTGAGAAACTAGGTCGTAATCCTGACTGAAGGGTTGTAATGACCAATTATGTACTAATATTTCGTCAATCAATATTTCATACAGAGTTTAAGTACCATAATGATAAAAATATGTTTAGTTCTCTTCGTGTTTTTGATCTAATCAGCTGTACAGATTGTAAATATGAATTTCTTTTTAAACTCTTGACTTCTTCACACTCAGAGCAAGGAGTTTATTTTTTACTGAATATTTTCAATTATTCAAGTTTTTGTTTGTGAAGCACAAAAATCTTTTTATATAATCTAACCTACATACGTGATGTAAAAAATAATAAGAATTTGAATATGACACTTAAAGACTGTAAGTTGCTGCACTCATTCTTAGCTTATATCGGGTATAAGTTTGAGCCATCAGTTATTTCGAATCTGGCAATACTTATGACAATCTATTCTGTTCATGATAACCGATTTTTTTCTTGGTACTGACGGAAACGATGTTTGGTTTCAACAGACTGGTGCAACTTGCCACACATCTCATGCCACAATCGATTTATTGCATCAAGCGTCTGATGGCCTTTTAATTAGCCGAAATGGTGATGTCAATTGGCCGTCAACAAGCTGCGTTATCACACCGTTAGACTATTTTCTGTGGGGCGCCGTTAAAGAAAGGTGTTATGCCGGCACACCAGAGACCATTGCCGAGTTACGACTTCATACAATCGAAAAAGTGTATGAATGAAATAATACTCCATTTCTAATCGAAACAATTGTACTTTACAACAACAATAATTGGTAAAATACAATCAGAAAATGAGAATTATTTGAAAGAATTCAATTGAAATTAATGTTCTTGTTTACTTCGTCGTTATAAGCATTTATTATTTAAGTAGTATGAGGTCTGCATAGTCTAGTAGGTAGTTTGTTGGCTTATTAGACATAAGGCCACGGTTCAAACCCCAGGTCAGACATCAAAACGAAAATATGAAAAAATATTTCTTCGGCGACTTCCTCTCAACAGATTTCTGGCAAAAACTCTGAGTGTAAATAAAATTGCCATGAAAAGTTTCTCAAGAATCTGTCGTTCGGAGTCGACTTTAAACTGTAGGTCCCACCACTCATGTATAAAATTAGCACACACAACATGAGTGATGTAAGAAATTAGGTCGTAATCCTGACTGAAGGGTTGTAATGACCAACTACGTATCTATGCATTTAAGTAGCTTTAAAATAAAGAATATTTTTCATTTACGTAATAGAAAATTTGAAGTACAACTGGCAAATACTCAACTTATAATTAATTGCACTATCCAACAGAAGTCGCCGTAGTCTAATGTGAAGTGTGTTGGGTTCTTAGACGGGACCCTGTAATTCAAACCACAGCCCAGACATCTCCAACAAAACGAAATATGAAACAAACTCTTCGGCGACTTCTTCTCAGCAGATATCTGGCAAAAATTAAGCGAGTAAATAAAATTGCCATGAAAAGTTTCTAAAAAATCTGTCATTCAGAATTGTCTTTAAACTGTAGGTCCCACCACTCATGTATAAAAATTAACACACTCAACATAAGTGGCGTGAGAAACTAGGTCGTAATCCTGTCTGAGTGGTTGTAATGACCAATAATGTTATGTTATGTTAATCCGACGGATAAGTTTTATTTTAATGGGTCCATTATTCAGAAAATTAAATAGTTGCAGTTTTGTGATAAATAATAAAAAGAATTTAATTACTTCGGGTATGCTTTTCCTACTATAGGGTTGAAAGAAAATTCCTGAATTTATTATTTTATTTATTTATTTATTAAACCCCAACATTCCTGAATTTACCCAAAGGACTATCAACGATTTATTTATCATTTTAAGTATTTATTTTAATACGACCGTCTTTTATGATAGAGAGTTTATTAAAATTTCCATTTTTTAATCAAATTAGGTAAGCAGAATCTATTTACAAAAGTATTTAAATTGTTTGTGTGTTAAGAACACCAAATTTAAAAAAAATCATTTTTAAAGAACACTCTTATTAACTCATTAGCAGATACTAAATGATTAGAAAAGGAAAAGTTTACATTAAACAAGAATTGTTATGATTTATTTTACAAATGTACATTAAGAACAACCATCTTATGTGTTTTTCAATGCAATATTATATTAATTTTCCAAAAAAAAAAAAACTTCGATGCTTTCGAGACCCTCGATTAGTCAAGTCACGCTTTCATCTGATGAACATACGTTAGACTTGAGTAGCATTATCTAACTATCTATACTCACTATGGCCTGTTCCTCACTACCATGAGAAATGGCTTTAAATCTTACAGAACATCCGTCACCGTTATAGGACAGGTTCTTATTGCCATGGTTTTACCAACGCCAGTCCGTCCCTGTGTGCCGAGCAACTACCATGATTACTAAAATTAGGATAAACGATGTGAATGTGAAATATGTACTTCATTACAGAAGCGAAGCACAATTTCATTAAACGGAATATTCTTTACATATGGTGACTCCACAACAGTGTTGAAAAATTCAAGGCTTTTGTACTTTTTTCAGTACTTTTTCATTTCAAAAACACCCCAGTACCCCCGCGCTTTCAGTACTTTTTTATTATTTACATATTTTATGTTTTACGCTTTTCAACTATTAATGCATAAACAACACGTTCAACGTAATGCTAAAGAAGAATTAGGTTTTAGCCCCGGTTAGCCAAACGTATTCGGAACGTACGTTCGTTTTTTTAATACGAAAAGCTTTGAAAACGGTTAATTTCGGTAAGCATATTGCTCTTCAAACGTATGTTACATTACGTTCCATTGACGTGACTAAACGGGGCTTTTACATTTTTTTACGATCCGAATCAGCTGTTTTTGTCCTGTATGTGTATTAAATATAAATAAATAGTCTAGTAGGTATGTGCTGGCTTTCAAAACGAAATATGAAAAAATATTCCTCCCGCGACTTCCTTCTATCAAAAACTCTGAGAGTAAATATGCTACGATAAAGTTTCTCAAAAATCTGTCGTTCGGAGTCGACTTTAAACAGTAGCTCCCGCCACTTATATGTATAAAATTAACGCACACAAAATTTGTGGTGTGAGAAGTTAGTTCGTAATCCTGATTGAAGGGTTATAATGACCAATTTTGTATGTTATGTATGTATGTATATTTTACAAAAGCACTATTTGATGCAAAAAAGTACTTTTCAAAATTTCAGTTTTGCAACACTGCTCCATAACTGAATTTCCACCTCGAAGCTTTACAGAAGATGGAAAACAATTACACTAGAATTGAGATTGCATACATGACGCTAGGTTTAGCATACATTATGAACGGAAAAACATTGCTCGACTGGAAACCGCATGAAACTTGAAGCCCTGGCTGGGCGAAATTATCGTAGCGAAGAAATTTGTTAGACGCGATAAAGTCTAACAAGTCAAAACGTTTGCGGCATTGTAGCAATTAATGATGAAAAGTTTAAAAATTATACGGAATTCCATTATATTTGCGCTTCCTTCACCGTCAAACGATTAAGAAAATCTGTTTCGATATTTAGGGACATATGTACACTTACATACATAGTATGTATGTATGTAAGTAAACAAATAGTGTTACCATTGTTTTCTTTTATTTTTAATGCACAGCTTTCACAAAAACGTTGGTTAATGAAATTTGGCTTCCGATAACGAGTTTACAACAACAGGTTCATCACTGTCGCTGTCATCATCATCGTCATCGTCATCGTCATCGTCATGAGAAAAATGTTAAATAACCAGCAGAGGAAACAGCAAGTAGTTACACAAGCCTACAAAGTTTTGGCTTCTTATTAAAGTTTTCGACCACCTTTGGCAAATGCTTCGTTACTGCCTCCTCATTGTGTGAGAGAGCAAATTGTTTACCCAGTTAGCCAGTTAATGAACAATAAACAAATTGCACAGTTTATTAAATTAATCACGGCAATTCATCTCTGCTCATCAACCATGATGTCGTATACAACAGACATTTGCCCGGGCAATTTGGAATTAAGTAAATTTGTATCAGGTGTTGCCAGATTATAAGTGTCAATTTTTAGGTTTTAATGTGTAAATTTTCTTCCAATTCCAATAAACAATTCTTTAACTAACAAATGAAACGTGAGATAAGGTGTATTGTTTAAAAAAATTTCAAAATCTGGCACCACTGTACTTTCGAAATGCCAGAACAGATATTTGTATTGTATATGATACATTGTATGGAACTGTATACACAATACTCATTTACGCCCGAATACAATATCGTCTTTTACGATCATCCTACTTATGAAAACAAATATTAAGAAGAAAACACCTGAAATACATATGTATGTACATACATAGTATGTATGAGACATTTGGCTGAAATAGTTTTTACGTAAAGTTTTCTTCATTTAAGTAGTCTTTTACTACTCCCTGCGTATTAAATTTACATTCATTACGTTGTAATTAATCTTGTGTGGTTGGTAGGTGCGTTGTTGTCTGTTTGACTCTCTGCGCGCGCTTCGACGTCATTCATTCGTTTACCAGTAACTGAGACGACGAACTTATTGTACAACCAAAACGTTTGTTTGGCAACAAGCGTCAAGACAGAATTTTATTTCTTTCTTTCATTCTTTTCTTTTCTTTTCTTTGTGTGGTAAGAATAACGAAGAAAAGTAAACGATCTCTGATGAATGGGAAGTTTTTATGCCATTTGGCCACATTTTATTTCACTTCGCTTTACTAATTACAAAATGTAATTAATTTTATACTCCTTTCCTTTCAGTTAAATGTGTGTATACGTATACGGTGAAGAAGAAGAAGAAGAAGAAGATAAGAAACCCTAAGAAAAAATATACAAAAACGAGTACGTGGAAACAGAAGCTAATTTGGCATTTATGAGTACCATCACTCAGTGAAAATGATGAATTATGAAGCCTATTAAGTTGGTTGGTAGTGGTCGGTAGTGAAGTAGTTCGTTAAGTTTTCAATTTTTTTGTTAATAATTCTCATTTAAGTTAAATGAGATTTTTGTAAATTTATTTCATCGTTTATATGTATGTTAACAATAGAATTTGTGTGCAGATAATTATATTCATTTGACGTAAAAGGCGTGCAACAAACGCAAATAAAATTTCGTTAATTTTCGAGGCCTAACAAGTGCGTACAAATCAAAATCGTACATGTGGGGAGGATGTTACTTTTAAATGATGATTATTAATGATTTTAAATTATGAGGTAAATTTAGCATTAAGCTTAGGATTTCGAGCTATACAACCATATTTTAATTAAATATAAGTTATGTTAGGTGACTACGCTCCTCAAAGGACAAGGCCTCACTGAGGACAGCATTAAGGAAAATTGCAATATCATCATAAAAATCCAAAGCTGACTTCAGTATAAATCCAGTATAAATCGCAGAAAATGAGAGGTTAAGGACCTACGTTTATATCAAGAATAGGGCACTGACCCACAGACCCTGCAGTAATCATTTGTTGAAAATCATTCGATTCCAATATCGGTCGAGGAATAAATTACCCTGTAATTTGACGACAAATATTAATCAGTCCAACACTTAGGAATACAGGAAAGATAATTTATCGGAGAAAGGAAAGAGGGGGTAGTGTGATCGGTGTATATATACCGCATATAATGTCACACAAACAATCGGGCAATCACAAACACCCAGTCTACCTAGGCCATCGGGGCATCCAACAGCATTATTTCACGACACCATTAAAGAACGTGAATATTAAGCAACGGTTTGGTTTTAAATCTTGTTGTGGACTCCCTACTTGGACTCTAGTTTAAAATTGTGTTTTGAAATCCATGTCCAATTAATTGTAATTATTGGAGTTATAACTCCTGCTCTCCATTGTCTATCAGAAATAAACGAATGCTGAATATACATATAAATATATACATATGTATATACAAAAACAACTTCCTGTTTCATTCATTAAACGATTTCAGTGCACATTTTGCAAATTATTTTATTCACTACTAGACTCAATTTTTAAAAATAATTTAAAATTTTTTAATTATAAATTAATTGATTTAAAACAATCATATTTTCCATTATTTATTAAAATGTTTATTTGTTTACCAATTAGTCCCACCCCCCAGATTAAACTATTTATTGTTTTTATTATACAAAATGTATATCTACTACAAATAGTCACCAATTAGAATTCAATTCATTTCAATAAAATGTCCCAAATTACATGACTTATTAATCATCCATTAGCGTGCCACTAAAACCATTATATTATCAGTCATTCAATCAATAATTTAACACAGTTTATTGAGTCAATTAAATCAATCATTCAGGACACATACATAATTTCATAATCAATTCCATACCAAATGTTTGAATTTTTGCTTTCAATAGATGGATTATTTAGAGAGAATTGAAATCCCTCAGTCTTTTAAAAATCCGGTTATGAATTTTCATTTAACGAAATTGGTCTTCTAATGCCGTAGCTGCTTATATCGATATCAAAAACCCATTAATAACACGATGCGACAGTGAAAATACGCCCAACTAATGACATAGTGTAAGTTGTGAGTTTTGTTAAGTAGAACTCGAAATTTTTTATATTTCTCGAACCCTCCCAACGTTTTTTATTTGACCTTTCACACAAAATTTATGACAACCCAAATATTTTTTAACCTATTTTCAAAATCTAAAGTTTTTTGAAAAGGGGACAGATGAGTCTTTAAAACGGTATAAAAATTGTTCAAACTTAAATATTATGAGTTTTTATCGGGTAAACTTGGAAAATATGATTTATTCTCACTTTTTCAAGTTTAGCTATTCTGAACCGCAAAATTTAATTAAAAGATATAAAATAAGTGATGACATTCTGAAAATGCATTATCTTGTGAAGAGATTGACACTTCGTTTGATCAAATCGGAGTTATTATATAAATAGTAAAACAGTTGTGTTATATGACATTATCAAATGAACTTTTAGTTCAAGAATATCCAGAATATTTGATGGATCTTGATTGTTCATTGAATAATGTGTCAATTTCACGTTTGAGCGTCTACCAGTCGGCCAATATTTGTGTTTTTTGAAAATATTATTATTTCTCTTTGCGCAAACATTGGCCGACTTCTGGTGGTCTGGTGGTCCATCAAAAATTCTGAAAATTTTTTAATTAAAAGTTCATTTGAAAAAATATATTGTATATATGAAAAAAATAACTCGACTGTTAGACTCTTTAAATAATAACTACGGTAATTTTTGTCCGATTTAATCAAACGAAGTGTCAATCTCTTCACAAGCTAATACACTTTCAGAATGTCATCACTTATTTTATATTTTTTAAGTAAATTTTGCAATTAAGAATAGCTAAACTTGAAAAAATGAGAAAAAAAAACATATTTTCCAAGTCTACCTCATCAAAACTCATAGAATATTAAGTCAAATAATATATGTATGTGTATGGTTTTAAAAGCCCATCCCTCTCCTAAAATGATATAAATTTAGAACATCGATTCAGAAATGTTTGTGTAATCAATAATTTTGTGCGAAAAGATCAAAAAAAAAATGTTTTTGCCAAATAAAACAGGTTTGGAGTGTTCAAGAAAAATTAAAAAATATTTTTGAGTTCTACTCAACTAACTGAACAACTGAGACTATGTAGTTACTCGGGTATATTTAATTGTTTGTATTTTGTCGCATGGTGTAATCTATTCAACCCAATAAAAATAAGATTTATTATTTTGAAACCGGTTTAAAGAAATGCGAAATCAAAATTCCTACTTCTAACGGCATGGTCTACTCTACGTACCAAACATTAAATTATTTCGGAATTTTTGAATAATAATACGTTCGGTTAGGTGGCCGCCTCTTCTTAAGGGACAAAGTCCCACTAAACCAAAATAATATCCAACCAAAATTAATGCCAACGAAAACGAGCTCCCTAGCAAAATGAGAAGTAAACACCCAGTTTAACTGAGGCAATCGGAATACCACAAGAATATTAAATCAGAGTAAAAATTATGATTTAGCTTCATAGTTTCAGAATTTAGAAAAAGTGATTAACTTTCGTCGAACACAACAATATTGTCAAATGGTCCTCATATCGTTTGCAGCTCTTAAAATTCGGCATTTAATGGAAATACAATGTATGAATGTAGCAGCTCGTATTTCAATAACTCCTAAAGATGTCGGAAATATTGTTTACAAGTTTCGCGTTCGTATTTTATTTTTTTAATTGTCGAAATAATATCGAATAGTGCGTGTGTGGTAAATTACAAATTAAATTATGTTTCTTTCTATTGCTGTTCTAACGTGCCTCTAATCGCTCACACACATACATACACGAGTACTTATATATGAACATCTACCGCAGCAATTCGGAAGTGTGTGTGTGTGTGAGTGTTACTTGTTTGCTATTTGTAGTTGAGCTTATCGCGAACAAATCATCTCGTTTTGTTGCACGAACCAGTTAATAACGCGCATCCGTCAAAAGTAATTTGTTCATATAGCAGCCCAGTTAGTCAAACTGTAATGAAGAGCGAGCGAGTGTTTGTATCAAAATATTTTCGCTGTGACTTGAAACAATGTATTTAAGGTCACCACCAAGTAAAATAGTGAACTTTGCAATCCTCTTCAAAAAAAAAAAAAAAAATTGAAATGAAATAGAAGAACGAACGTAAAGAGCTGTAAATTGTCGTATAATAAAAAGAAAATGGTCTCACATTACCAGACTTTACCACACCGAGTAAGTCGACCATGATATTGAAACTCTTGATTGTGGGGCTTTGAATTTGGTTTTGTTTAACATTTGAATGCCACTAACAAATTACAAATTATTTCAAATTGTTTTGTGTACAATTTTGTTTCTTTTATGGGTAGGTACAATCAACTTTTGTCTGTCAAAAATGTAATGAAATCCATTAACCGTTTGGCGATTGTAGGAAATGTGTAGATTCGGATTGTGTACATATGTACATAGAATTCAGTTTGTGAACCAGTTATGAACAGTGGTATGAAATGAATACCATTCTTTTAGCAAATTCCATTATTGTTCATAGTTACTGTACAATCTGTAAAACTGATGCTGAAATAATTAAGAATTTCATAAAAATGCACGCAAGCTTGGATAGGACAAAACAGATTCAGTATAAAGCAAATCATTTGAGTCCTGATTAATTCCCCAGTAATCGGTTTTAGAAGTCACCGTGGTGTAGTAGGTAGTGTGTTGGCTTACTATTCGTAAAGCCCGGGTTCGTATCCCAGGTCAGACATCAAAAATGAAATATGAAAAAAAAAAATATTTCTTCGGCGACTTCCTCTCAGCAGATTTCTGGCAAAAACTCTGAGAGTGAAATAAACTGCCATGAAAAAGTTTCTCAAAATTCTGTCGTTCGGAGTCGACGTTAAACTGTAGGTCCCGCCACTCACGTATAAAATTAACGCACACAACATGAGTGGTGTGAGAAGCTAGGCCGTAATCCTGACTGAAGGGTTGTAATGGCCAATTATGTATGTATGTATGTAATCGGTTTTAGAAATCACGAACTTTAAAAATGTTTTATTATACACATAGGTTGACGACATAATCTCAATCATTCTGAATAGAACATTCGACTTTAGAATTCCAACTGGGGACTTTTGGTCTGATGATCCGGTGGTTACCAATAGAAAACTTAAAATTTATGCTGATGGCCCAAATATGAGCGACAGGGTAGGCTGTGATATATTTATAAACGTTTTTAGAAGTAAACTTTATTACTGGCCTGACCGACTACTGCAGTGGATAGTGTCCAATCGTTTTAGAGGGAAACTCAATCTCGTAGGCTGCAGAATATTACGTGCGATATTGCTAGACTCTGTTGAACACTTATGTATAAGAAGAGGACCGACTAACTTCTCTCCTTAAATCGCATGGCCATCCATCGTACGATAGCAATTCTTAAGGGTCTCTGTCCTTTTGGTAAGCAAGCTGTTATTGTCATAAAGAGGCGGAGATTTATGACTTCTCTCTCTTTCTGACATCCTTGACCGAAATCTCTCATATAAGGATTGCTGCAATACATAATTTCTCATTACAATATTTCACTCAGGATTTCGACCTCGCTTCTCACACCACCCATGTTGTGTGTGTTAATTTTAAACATGAATAGTGGAACATACAGTTTAAAATCGACTGCGAACGACAAATTCTTTAAAAAACTTTTTACGGAAATTTTATTTACTATCAATGATGGTCTAAGTGGGAGCTCACCACCTTCTTAACCTAACCTAACCTTCCATTGAGCTCTATACACTTTGTACAACTTTGGTGTCCGAGATTATTTAGGTTTAGAATTATAAGAAGTATTAACTCGGCCTATGATGTAACAATTCTTAGCGCAATTTATGAATTTTATGCATTGTCCTGATGCAATAAGTTGCCATACTATTCACATTGTTTGTATTACCCTTTGCGAGGTAGTAAATGAGCATCCGAAAAACGGTAGCTTACAACCCACCTTGGAAATTTAAAGTGAATTTAAGTTTTATCCGAAATACGGTTGGGTTAAACAATACAGAAATATATCTCATATCCGATTGATAATTCAAAATTAGAACCACTCAGCCACATAAGATGCTTATGGCCTCCTCATTCATTAGTACTTTGAGTATGCGATCATTTTATATGGCCATAAAAAAATTTAGTAAAGCACTGGTTTACGAATGAAGTTCATGGCGCGGTGTTTTCACAGCATTTATCAAGCTTAGCCTGAGGATAAAACTGGTTAAGACAACAATATTAAAACTTCACAAATGAAAGAATATTCGACTCCTACGTGAGATATCAAATACTTATGAATAATACTGGACAATAAATTGGCTCATATAGAGAGCATCACATTCTTGCTGGAAAACTTGGAGATACCATGATGATCAATCTAGTAACCTATGGAACAATAGGCCGGCTAGATAGAAAGAATATGAAAATAGCTCAAATGGAGTTGGACAAAATACAGAGATTGTCGGGTGAATCAGTGAGAACCTAGCTAGAAGCTGTTTTGGGTATAAGTGGAGACCAAAGCTTTGGAGACTATGGTTAGATTGAAGGGAGGCAAATCTAACACAAAAATTCATTAGGGGAATCCTAAAGAATCGAATGGTTGAGAGCATTCTCTTTAACTGTGCCGTGGATAGTGATTTTGGTAAGTATGGTATCTGGAAGTTACATACTCTCTTAAAAGATTAACTATTCTGTGTTATATGGATGAATCAGACTCGGATCTATATATAGAAGGAGGTGTTTTTAGTCTCAGAATGAAATGGGGTGAACTCGGCAGCATCTTCCAAGCAGAAGTCTATGCAACCGAATGATGTGCCCAATTCAACATGGATAGAAAGTAATCAGACAGTTAGGCTGCTGTTCGAGCACTTGGCTCTTATAAAAATAAATTGAAGATTTTATGGACAGTCAGGGAAAGCTGAATCATTTATGTAGGCAAAATAAGGTTACACTCTGCCAAACCCTTCTGTAAAGTGGGGGAAAATTTTAAAGAGGAATGTTCAACGAAAAGGAATATAAAGGGAGGTCTTTTAAAAAATGATGTTTGAAGCGATCAAAATGTTTGTTGGGAAAATACTATAAGAGGAGATCTAAAGGGTCTATATACACTGGTGCCACACTCAATTCACGCGTTTCGATTTTTGCCTCCTTATTAACACGATGTTATTAATGACACAAGCGTTCTCAAATTTTGGCAGTAGTCAACTGACAGGTGACTGTTATTCAGTTGAAAGGTGAAAAATTCCAAAAGTCTCGACTAAATTTGGTTATATTTTAAAAATTAATCACATTTGACAATGAAACCACTTTGCAGTACATATAGTATATAATAGTGACTGGGAGAGAAAGAGAAAGACAAAGTAGCGTAAGCAATTCTATGTAAATTATTCTCATTATAACTGAATATACACTCTCATTAAATCCAAGCACAATATCCACACCTACACCATACAGCGCTATGCGAAAGGTAGAAGTCGAAATTTGTTATCTTAAAAATTCCATCGCAAATTCGTTAGGAACCTTAACTAATTGCGGGTAATTAAATATAATTTGATATCACTTTCCTTCTGCACAGTCAATAAATTTGGGAAAATTTTTATTATGAGATCATATGCCGATAATACATACATACATACACAATAATAATACAAAATTATTTTCACCGCGTTTTTTTGTTTCTTTTTTTTTGTTATGGCATTAGTTATCGTACTTAAAAGAGAGGGAGAGAGAGAAAGAGATATTCATTGGAGTTCATTGAATTATTATTGTAGTTACATGGAGTGAAAAGTTTTAAAAATTATATTTTATTTAATTGTTTAGCAACATTTATTATTTTTTTATGTGAAACAAATTAAAAAATTGCTGTGTGTAAAAATGTATTTAAATATTCTTCTATAATAAGTTCTGAATGTTTATTATTTATTCCTTTATTCATAACAAATAGAAATTAGAAATAAATGTTCAAATCTTAAATAAAAATAACCAATTATGAGTGTTTAATTTACATTCATTTGACAATGATACAACGTTGTTCTCGCCTTCAGTTGTGCTGAAAAGTCCTTCCCCCCATCCTTTTAACGGAACATTGTTAATATTATTAATGATTCAATGGCGATCGTAGATTGGAATCGAACTACTCTCATTATGTTTCAGTGTACCTTGTAAATACAATTTTAACCAACGGATGATTTCAACCTTTTTGTTCATTTGATTTTTATTTGTGTATTTAACATGGAGATAAGAGCTACAGAGACATCATTTGAAAACGCATGTAACAATTGGAGCCAGTAGACCCAGATTCAATAACACTTTGCGACAAAATATAAAAATTAAATACACACATCTTATGACATAGCGTGGGTTGTGAGTTTTGTTGAGTAGAACTCAAAAATTTTTTTTTATATTTCTTGGACCCTCCAAACTTGTTTTATTTGATAAAAACTGTTTTATTGGACTTTACGCACAAATTTATTAATTACACAAACTTGTCTAAGCGCATGTCAAAAATTTAAACCTTATTGGAAAGGAGAAACCATATACATACGTATATTGTTTGACTTAATATGATATGGGGTTTGATGAGGCAACTGGACAAATGCGATTTTTTTCATATTTTCTCAGGTTTGTCCGTTCATAGTGGCAAACTTCAATTAAAAAATATGAAAAAATGGCGACATTCTGAAAGTGCATGATCTTGTGAAGAGATTGACACTTCATTTGATCAAATCGGACTAAAATTACTGTAGTATAAAAGTCGCGTTATATTTATATGCTATATAAATTAAATTTTTCAATTAAGAATAGCTAAACTTGAAAAAATAAGAAAAAAATAATATTTTCCAAGTTTAGCCGATCAAATCTCATAACATGTAAGTTGAACCATGTGTTTATGTATACCATTTTAAAGGCTCATCTGTTCCCTTTTCAAAAAACTTTGTATTTTGAAAATAGGTGAAAAAATATTCTGGTAATCAATAATTTTGTGTAAAAAGGTTAAAAAATACCGTTTGTGTCAAATAAAACAGGTTAAGAGGGTTCAGAAAATATAAAAAAATATTCTTGAGTTCTACTCAACAAAACTCACAACCTACACTATGTCATTAGCTGGGTGTATTTTAACTATCGCACCGTGTAATGTAAATATTTATTCGGAATGTCCACTTTGGCCATGTGTCGAACTGGCCTATCATCAAATCGTATGTATAAGGGGTCATTCAATGGTGTTTTTTCGGTGTTATAGAATCCTCGCATTTGCGTCAGCGATCTTCTAGTCCAATGCGAGTTCTGCCGGTGTGATCAACTCTCGATTTATATTGTAAGAAATTTTTTTTACTTTACTCTACTTTCGGTTTCATTAATCTTGAAACAACAATTAAAGCAAACGATGAATAATTTTAAGACTATTGCGGCCACTTTAATGCAAGAAATGCTAAGAATGTTGTCAGCATTGATGCAGGCAATAATTGCCAACCGATGAACTGTACGAAAATCTGTTTTTGGAATACAAACAGCATTCGTCAAAATAAAATTTATATCAAATACTTTCTAATAGAAAATAAACATTCAAACACCCTCTATTGTAATAAAGTCAAGGAATAAAATATCAGTTGATGGTCCCAATTAGTAGCTGAAACGATTAGAATCTGCATTAACCATTTTCATTTTCGATTCGAAAGAAGAAAGTTCCCTTAAATCTATAGAAGCACGGTTTCGGTCGTCTGTGTATCCCGATTTGCTTCAGCTACAGGCCTAGAATAAAAACATTACGAAAGTAATAATTCTGTAAAATTGCATTCTGACTCAGACTTAGAGGCTGTCTGAGTCAAAACAAGATCATATTATGGATTTTTACTTTGACAAAGTCTGGGAAATTTTTTGAACAATACTGCCTAGTTTAGTGTAAAAACAATAATATGGAAATGCATTCACAAATATTGCTGTTAGAAAACTATTTCAATAGTATTTTGCCCATCTGGATTGTTGGAATTGATAATTCGTTTCAAATTATAAGCATTTTAAAAATTTGAATTTTTTTCTCGGTGATTCCCTTTAAAAATGTTGATTTATTTAACGTTTCGTTGATTAATTAGAAATGGTTTTGAATTTTTTAATTAATTTTGAAGTTTTTCAAATTTATTAGAAAAAAACAACATTTTCACCGTTTAAAGAAACACACCTCGATAGTTTATTTTCTGGTATTTCTGTTTGTATTTTTTTTTTGTTTTTGTTTATCATTTTTTTGTTTAAGTATTATTAATAATTTCGTGTTAAATTATAAAGCGTACAATAGAACGCAATAGAAACGAAGAAAGATTTCAAATAAAATTTATTAACTTAATTATGGTTAATTAACTCAAATCGGATTTTTATTGCCACAATCACAAATTGAAATTGGATTTGAAAAACCAAAAACACAAAACCCACCAGTATCTACGAAACGCTAATTTCCAGACGGACTCTTTTGTTTTAATCGTAATTTGGGTTTTAAGCTTTTTAATAGACAACCAACACCATTTGCCACCGCTGCGCCACCAGACTCGCTCCCAATTATGCTTCTGTTCTTCTTTCTAACCATCGACTAAATTAATTCCAAGGGATTATGATTTGTTGCAGATGCGTAACAAATTATAAATTATTGTTGGAAATTAATAAAAAAAAAAAAACGAAAACTTTATTGAGTCTATTTATTATATAACCTTTATACCCTACACGAAGTGCATCACGATGTATAGTATCGTTACAGCATTAGGGCTCTTTCGAAATGCATTGAAATAGTCGTCATAATGTCTTTAGTTTATATTGAGAAATATCGTTTAATATATAATAATCAGTAAACAGAGTTGTATAGCGTTAGAGTATTAATATGAAACTAACATTTAAAAAAGAAGTCCCAGAAGTTGCAAAAATATGCCATACGCCTCCAAAATAACAGAAAGACAATATTTCATTGCAAAGATTGTAATAATCGATCGAATGCATTTAAAAACCATAAATAATGCCTGTAATAGTAAATAATGCGAGATAATTTTAATGGATTTCCTTTCGACTTAATGGCGAAACCTATTGATTTTAATTAAAATTCATTTTGTGTACATATTTTCAATTATTTGCTGTCATAAAGCTTAAAGTTTTCACACACACAGTTAGAGATGTTAGAATTCTTTGAATTTAAATTAAAAATTCGTATTTACCATATCTTAACTAAATTAAATTTTTACAAATTCGTTTAAACGCAGTTTTAATATAAATAAATAAATGATGCCGACTTGGAGTATTACAACGCATCTGATGCCTTCTCTACTACTAATCACTTGATTCAACCGAATTTTGAGTTTAGTAACGATACACAAGGTGATGTTGTTGAGAGCATTCTATGCGTTAAGTCTAACTCCATCGGAAGTGGCGAAATTGATCCCAAGTTTATAAAATTAATTTTGCCATATGTTCTAGCATACATGCATAACCCATTCAGTGAATACGATAATTACATCATATACTTTTCCTTCAGTGTGGAAGTGTGCCAAGATAATACCTGTACCTAAAAAGAATAAAACTTACCGCCCAGTCGCAATATTGTCATAGTTATTGAAAATTTTCGAGAAATGAATTTATAAGCAGATGATCCACTTTTCACTTGTATGGCAATGGCGTGAATTCTGAGAGGCAGTCTGGTTTCAGACTTAATCACAGCTGCATTTCTGCGCTCATTGATGTTTCAGAAGAGTTTCGATAAAGGGCAGATAACAATATGACATCATTTTTGGTTTTACTCGATCATTCTAAGGCATTTGACACCGTTAATCATACTATTCTTTGCCAAAAAAAAAAAAACGAATAAAAAATCTCGTCGTATTTGTGTATCATGATTGTAATAAATCAAATAAATTTTTAATGTCTAGAGGTGTACCACAGGACTAGATTTTTGGTCCACATTTATATTCAATTTATTCTAATGATCTGCCATCTAAATTGAAGTTCTGCAATTTACAAATGTACGCAGACGATGTTCAGCTATACTTTAGTTGCTTTCCGTCTGATATTAAAAATTTTATAGAAAGAATAAATTGTGATCTGCATAATGTGTTTCAATGGGCGTCGATTAATGGTCTTTGCCTCAATCCGAGGAAATCGAAAGCTTTGACAATAGGCAAGGTAAATTCTACAGCACAGCTTACACCATTACTGATTAACAATACTACTATTTTAGACAGAACATAACGTTAAGAATCTAGGATTTATTTTTAACAATAGCCTTAAATGGTCCAACCACGTGAATGCTGTTTGTGGCAAAATGGTTGCCATGTTGCGAAGTCTTTGCCTAACGCAATATTTTACTCCGTTTAATATTCGTATGCTGCTCGCCAAAACATACCTCATCCCCACTTTATTGTACGGATGTGAACTATTTTCTAGTTGTGACTCAGTAAGTAGGAACAAATTCAAAATCACTTTTAACACTAGATTTACGGATGTAAATTATTGATTATATACCTATTTCTATTGAAGTGAGCCAATTTGACTCATACCAAAAAAATTATATATTTAGGAAACCCCATTATCTGTTGAATTGATTAGTTTCCTCAAGATTCAATAGAGGCTTGAAAATTAATAGCATTAGATACAGTAAACAAATATCTTAGAGACACTTTTACACCAATGCAATTCGTCTCTGGAATGAACTCCCGAGCAACATACAGTTATTAAGCAATGCTAAGCATTTCAATACTGCAATAATTACATTTTTGAATGAACAATAATTTATAAACGTAATTAATTAATCATACTTTTTTAATATTATCGTAAATTTTTGTTTTAATAATGTTTATTTTGTTAATTTATTTTTAAGGTTATTATATTTTTTTTATTTCTAAAACTTAGTTATGCCTATATCGTTATCAATATTATTAAATAAGATGATATCTTGTTGTACTATATTTACGCCTGAATAAAAAATAAATAAATAAATATAATTAAAAAAAAAATAATATTGACGATTTAAAAAACCTTAATGGCTTATATTTTCAGTAGTTAACCTCATAACTGATAATCGAAAATAAGAATTTTGACATGAAGTTTACGTTGTTTTGAAGGACTTGAATTTCATTACCTAACCAAAATTTCTTAGTTTTTTTTTTGGATCATTTACTGTCGAATCTGCCCGCCCTTTATGTAAACTGTAGCTACAAGGGTGGCCAATAAATGTTCGGTGGTATTGCAATTATTTGCATGTGCAACATGTACAGCCACGTTATCTCGTTGAAAAATATAGTGATCTTCAGAATTTTCGTTTAGCGTTTCGTGATAAGGATATATTTAAGAAGTGAAGGAAACAGGAAACTTGAAGTTGTGAGATAATTATCTCCACACCAACGCTTCATTCCGCTTCGATCGTACAACGTTTATTTATTTATTCGTATATTAATTTTGCTATTGATTATTTATTAAACTCTTTCCACTTTTCGGAACCAATTTTAAAATAGTTTATTTATATTTTTTACAAATTTCTTATTTTTTCACATTAAATTATGAATTTAAGGCTTAAATTTTAAGCGAAAGAGCTAGCAAAAATAATGCTTGAAGTTTGAATTGCCTTTTTCTGCGGTCAAACGAATGCCTTACTAAAAATAACAACAAGTTTCCTATTAAAACTAAAAATGTTAATTGTTTTGTTTGCCAAACTTAATAATATAAACAACAAAACAAATTTTGCATTCAAACACAATAAACGCAACAATATCTCCAAAATATAATACGTGGGTGTATATGGAACAATGCGAAGATTCTGCTGCTTTGCTTTTAGGCTAATTTCTATTTTTATTCGCAGCAATAAGAGAACCGTTTGTGCTGGAAATGTGAGGATTAATGCTGTCAATACAATAACATGTATGCAATAGAGGTTATAAAAACGCGATGTATGAAATATGACGCGAAAAAACGTTTTAGTAACACCATTGATAAAGAATTAATGAACTTTGAACTGCTTTTTTGTTATTTGTTTTGTTTATGTTTTACTGCTGCTTTCTTTATTATAATTAATACGCATGGAGCTTGCCTTAAGCTGCAATTGTAAAATTGTTGCGCTTGCTGCGTTGCGTTTATTGTGCTTATAGCATTACTCGATAAAGAAAGAAACATCCTTGATACCCAATATCAAAAGCTTTAATGGCACACTCATTGCCTTTTTAATCTGTTGACTGTTTAAATATGGAACGTTTCCTGTGTCTTCATATACTGTTAAAGACTTAAAATATTTTGTTAAATGTGGGCTATCGGAGTATTTTCTTCTATTTCATCAAAATAAATTGGAATTGATTCCTAATCGAAGTATTTGATTAAAATTCATATCAAATTTTATATATTTACTTTTAAGCTAGGGGAATATGTTAATTGGTATTCATTTTGAGCGAAATAGGCTGGATACTAATTCCAGTCAAATTCCAAACATACATTTCGTCAAAATTCCAACAGAATAAATAGTAAAAAGCACCCAAGGCGATCGAAACTCTAATCGATTATGCTCATCGATTATTCGAAGCAGCAGAATAACAATCACGCAACATTACGCTCTTGCTGAACCAGTTGATTTAGAGTCAAAGGAAAACTTCTACGATCAACACGAAGCTGCACTAACACAATACCAACTGGCGCTATTCTATTAAAATTTTATTAGGCGACTTCAGCGTTAAGGGTGGTAATAATGACGACGTACGTTGGTAGAATTATGTTCTTATGCAAAGAAATAAATAAATATATGTGAAAATAGGAAATACATGGGAAAAGATAAAGGTTCGTATGCGGATTAAATTTTAGAAGAGTGCAAATTATAGTACGGATTAATTTTGAATAATACTACACGATGTGTACAGGAGTGCTATAAAGAACACTCCTTTTTAAATACTGCCGTGCAAGATGATAGATGGGAGAGGGTGAACATAATCAAATCCGTCTACATGGATTTTTAATTCTACTAGACTTTGTTATGTGATAAACCAATATCAGACTATAAATTGGACTTTAAATTAATACCTTTATTATATTGACTATCTGGATGATTTGCGTAGATGTCTCATCGTTGCTTCGATGCTGAGGATTAATCGCAAAAACTCGCTGTTAATGAAACAACAGTTTAAAAATTAATAACTGAACGGCCCTTATAATGAATATAGGATCAACGAATACTTCTTCCCTCATACTGTACAATGAGGTAATCAACGATCCTTGCAATATCTCGGTAGTTTCTGACTGAGGATTGGAGTATTGTTAAATTCAACAATCCGTATAAGGTATGGTGTTTAAGTCGTATTTCAAAAAAGACGAAAATATGTAAAGGGTCCGCCAAATAACTTTTTTTTGAAAATGCTAAAAAAACAAAACTACTGAATATTTTCTCAAATTTCTTTTTTTATTTGAAAGTACAATCCTTCCGGTTAATAATGGAAAATAATTTCATTCAAATGTCTGCCTCGGCTGGCCATGCTGTAGCCTACACGATCGGTCCAATTTTTAAGCACATTATGTATTTCACCAATGGCTTCACGATTCTTGTCCTTTAAAGCGTCAATTGTCTCTGGCTTGTCGGCGTAACACTTATCTTTGACGGCACCCCACAAATAATTATCAAACGGTGTCAAATCGCAGCACCGAGGTGGCCAAACGACATCAGCTCTGGGGCTGATAATGCGATCTTCAAAAACAGGGCGCAAAACATCGAGTGTTGCTTCGGCTGTGTGGCAGGTAGCGCCGTCCTGTTGAAACCAAATGTTGCCAATATTCTCCTCTTCAATTTTTGTGAACAAAAATTCGTTCAACATGGCCCGATAACGATCGCTATTGACTGTAACGGCCACTCCTTGCTCTTTTTCGAAGAAAAATGGCCCAATTATGCCTCTGGACCAAAATCCGCACCAAACAGTGACTCGTGCGTCGGCTTTTCAATGTATGCGTGCGGATTTTCTGAGCTCCAAATGCGACAATTTTGCTTGTTTACATACCCGCCAAGATCAAAATCAGCTTCATCTGAAAAAAATAATTTTTTGCCAAAATCGGCATCTTCTGGTGTAGGCTACTGCATGGCCAGCCGAGGCAGCCATTTGAATGAAATTATTTTCCATTATTAACCGGAAGGATTGTACTTTCAAATAAAAAAAGAAATTTGAGAAAATATTCAGTAGTTTTTTTTTAAAGCATTTTCAAAAAAAATTATTTGGCGGACCCTTTACATTCAAACGCAGTGTCATTGCAATACTGCTTTATGGTTGAACACAGCAGTCTAAGGTACAGTGCAATATCGAACGTACAATTTGTAAGCTTTCGCTGATATCTACCAGTTACTAGCGACCTCAAATTTGTTCCCTGTTTGGAGGGCGATAATAATCATCGTTTTTTATGATTTTTCTGAATTAAATCATATAGGCGTCGAACGAAATAAAATGTAGACAAATAAGGAACTCTCTAGGTATAGATGTCATAAAGATTCAATGCATTTGTGATTATTGTTTTGTCAAGGTTTTAAACCCTGTTCCTTATCAGTAGGACTTAGGCTGTAGATGAACTGTTCACAAAAATATCTAAGGCGGGCATCGACTGCCAAGGGTATGCATATGATATGCTCTTGATACGCTAATAAGCAAGGAGATGAGTTTTCGCGGAGGTAAGAACTTTTCCGCAGAGTGAAATAAGATGTTTGGAAAGGTGTACTCAAATATAAGAATAGGCAAATATTCTTCACCAACCAATATACAATTACAATAAGAGGGCATTTGATTAATACAGGAATAATTCAACGTTAGTACACCTTTTCAGAATGGAGATTGTTTTGAACCCAATATGAAAATTCAGTGATGAAGGGAATGAATCTTTAAAACATATGTATCCAAAAAACCTGTGAGACATTACTGTATCCCAGAAGGTAAACCCTTAGTGCATATCAAGTGCTGGTTGTTGACACTAAGCGGAATCGTGAAGTTTGTCAGGTCAATGGTAGTCAGTTGTATGGTAGTAGAACGACAACCATAATAATATCTGGAACACTTCAGACATTCAATAGCCATTTTATCGTCATTAATTATATTTTTATTGACATAACGGTTACTTCTAAAAGTTAAATTGATCAATAGAAACTTCTCTTTTGTTTTTATTGCCAAAGTGTTTTACTAACAACAATTTTTATTTGACACATGCCACGAGAGTTAACCACTTCAGTCAAACGAGCCACACATGATGGTCGTAAAGTTAATTTTTTAAATCAACCTGTTCTTATCAATGCATGAAAGAGCAGACGGCATGATTAAGCCATTTATATTTTCAAGAGTACGAGATGAATTTTCAGCTGCCCAAATAAAATTCATCACTTCCAACAACAATAACAGCAGCAATGACTCATCCCATGGGGCAAGGAAAGAAAAAATATTTTTTTTATATGACGTTGACAATGATGATGACACAACTGTACAGATTTAATGTTCACCATGATTGAATTCGTTAAAATTTCTGTTTTTGTTTTTTATGACGTACGAATCGAAGTATCGTGGGTAGAACTGAAGTGAAAAAACGGGGGCAAAATAGTTGCGTTTAAATTTAATCAAAAATTTCCCAATTATTTCCAATAATGCTATCGTATTAAATAAATTAATAATCACTAATAATATTAAATATTGTATTTTTTATTATTTTAGAATTTCAATTAAAATAACACTCGAGTCATTCGATAATGAATGACTTTTAATCAGATCGGTAGTGATTACGTCGACAGAAATATTTTTTACCGATTCAACCAAAATATGACACTAATTTTAATCAAAAATATTACGATTATTTTGTTTAACACTTCGTTTTTTTTTTAATAATAAAAAATTTCCAATATTGTTTTTATGTAATTAATTGGTAAATATATACACGTATTTTGTAATTTGTTTGTCGTAGATTAGTAGTCATTGAATGTAAATAAAAAAAACTGATAATAACTGTTTAAAAAACACCGTGATGTGTTCCAATAAGTCTTGACCTGATCACTCTGTGCAACGAAGAAAGCTTCTGGCAAGAATCATTCAAAGGTCGAGTCTTAAATGCTATGAGTTTACTAACTATATACAGTGGGAAGCAAAACTGTCCAGATGTTTTGCATTAAGAAAGTAATGTAATGAAAGTAATACAAATATAGCTGTATTATCAAATATATGTATTTTTTTTATTTTACTGGACATTATTCTAATTTATAAAGAACAAAAACTTATATAAATTTCTTCAAAAAAATTAAAAAATGCAAAAAACAAAAAATTCACTATTTGGACACTTTTGCACTCTTTGCGGGGTTTGTTGAAAATCATTAATTAACAATAGCGCCCATACATTTTCTATAGGATTCAGGTCTGGGCTATGTGTAGGCCAGTCCATCGTCCCAAAAGTTTGGTTTTATAACCAGCTTTTAACTATTTTGGCAGTGTGCTTTGGATCCCCGTCTTGCTGAAAAACAACTTCTTCGGCTGGATAGCCGCTCTTTCTTCATTATACCTTGGATTCTCACCAAAGGTCCAATGTTCCACCATCTTCACATTGGTGAAGAGTATGCCAAAACGTATTGAAAGCCTAATTAAAAATAAATGCCTTTGGACGAAATATTAAATTGGCAACGATTAATGATTTTCAACAAACCCCGCAAATAGTGCAAAAGTGTCCAAAGTTGAGAAGTGATTTGCAAAGAGACTTAGTAACAAAGCTGAATGCAGCAATATGGATGATGCATACTTTTTCAAAAGAGAAACTATTTTGTTGTATACAGACGGATCCTGGAATACGAGCAGCGGTTTTTAGTTCCAGAATGAAATATTTCGAGAGAAACTCTATAGTCTATGCCTTCGATCGATATGTTCAATTCAACTTGGATAAGAGACACAAAAGACAGTACATAGCAATACTATCTGACACTTAGGCCGAGCACATAGCTGTTATGAGGTTAAATCGAAAATATTATGGGACTGTCTGGGGAAACTAAATCAGCTAGGTAGACGAAGTAAGGTTACCCTCTACAAGTTCACAGGTCATTTGGAAACTCTCGGGATTAAGCTTGTGTACTCAGCTTGAGAGAAGGGGGGCTTTGAAAATTATGCTAACCTAAGTGTGTTTATGGCAATAAACAAAAATAAAACAATCATAGGAGATCTGTGCATTGGACTGTTCAGTAAAGGCCTCAGTTTGGTAGCCGATCTTTTGACAGAGCACTGTAGACTCAGCGTACACTTATTCAGAATGAGAAGATTGCATAGAGACCAACATATAGATTCTGTGACAATGAGAATGAATTATCGGAAGACATTCTTCGAACATGTGGGGTATTAATGTATACCAGAAGAAAACACCTCGATGCAAGTCAGTTGCTATGCAGAAAATTGTCATTGCTGACATCGAGAAGTATTCTGAAGATTATCAGGGCAATGGGCATGGTAGAGACAAGAGCCCTATAAAGTTCGAGAGGAGCACAATAGATCGTATTGTACATAGACGTTTATATAGGCGAGAACCGTCTTAAGTATTCAATTTTATGTACCCAGAACGTTAAGTTGCGTTTAATTTCGGTTGTTCTCCCTATAAGGGTATGGTACACTAATCTATCACTTGTATGACTTAATAAGTATAATAACGAACTGCACATTCATGACATTTTTTTACGAATCAGAAAGAGTTTCGTTTACAATTTCGATCATGATATCGTAATTGAAGTTACGCTACTATTGAAATAAATGGACGATATTGTATGTATGTATGTATGTATGTTTACGCATAAGTTTAGATTATTATTAGAAAAAGTATTAAAAAATAAATAAAATTGACGACTTAAAATAGATGTGTCAACATGTGACATGATAATCATAATTTTTAATTGATTTCAATCAAAATAATCATTTTAATTAATTTTATGACGTTGAATTTTGTCAAACGCTTATCGACGTACTTGATTATTATTAATTGAAAAATAGCCACGAACAATATATACATACGTACATATGTATTTATCAAGATTTAAGAATTTATTAAGAACACGTATTAATATAACATACGAGTATACACTCATATGCATTATTGGTAAAAATATTCCACAGCGAAATTGAATGTGAATGTGGAATTTCGAATTTTCTCATTAGTTTTCATAAGAATTGTTTCATGTCCAATGAAATCATAAATGGAGAGATAGACGAGCTTAGAACTTATTTAGTTATTTATTCAAGCGTATAGTATATATAGTACAACAACATATCATTTTATTTAATAGTACTGCTAAGGATATAGGCATAACAAAGTTTGAGAAATACAAAAAAAAAATATAATAACCTTAAAAATAAATTAACAAAATAAACATTATTAAAACAAAAATTTACGATAATATTAAAAAATATGATTAATTAATTACGTTTGTAAATTATTGTTCATTCAAAAATGTAATTATTGCAGTCTTGAAATGCTTAGCATTGCTTAATAACTGTATGTTGCTCGGGAGTTCATTCCAGAGACGAATTGCATTGGTGTAAAAGTGTCTCTAAGATATTTGTTTACGGTATCTAATGCTATTAATTTTCAAGCCTCAATTGTATCCTGAGATTACTAATCTATTCAACAAAGAAATATAATAATATAGATGATTTTATAGTTATATGATGATTTTAGTTATACCAGAGATGGCATTTTAATAAATTCTCAAAAGATGTATTATAGATTTTATATGCGAATTCAGATATTATACTGTACGACCATAAACATATCCAGCAAAAGTATTAGAAGTGATTTTGAGTTTTTTCCTACTTACTGAGTCACAACTGGAAAATAGTTCACATCCGTACAATAAAGTGGGGATGAGATATGTTTTTGCGAGCAGCATACGAATATTAAACGGAGTAAAATATTGCGTTAGGCAAAGACTTCGCAACATGGCAACCGTTTTACCATAAATAGCATTTACATGGTTGGACCATTTAAGGCTATTGTTAAAAATAAATCCTAGATTCTTAACGTTATGTTCTGTCTAAAATAATAGTATTATTAATCAGTAATGGTGTAAGCTGTGCTGTAGAATTTAACTTGTCTATTGCTAAAGCTTTCGATTTCCTCGGATTGAGGCAAAGACCATTAATCGACGCCCATTGAAACACATTATGCAGATCAAAATTTATTTTTTCTATACAATTTGTAATATCAGATGGCAAGCAACAAATGTATAGCTGAACATCGTACATTTGTACATTGCAGAACTTCAACTTAGATGGCGGATCATTAGAATAATAAATTGAATATAAAAGTGGACCAAGAATCGAGGCCTGTGGTACACCTAAAGATATTAAAAAATTGTTTGATTTGTTGCCATGTTGATATGACGAGATTAACATAACAGCAGTATTAGAAGAGTGGCACATGACTTTTAAGTTTTTTCAGAGAATACTATAATTAACGGTGTCAAATGGGTTAAAATGATCGAGTAAAACCAAAAATGATGTCATATTGTTATCTGCCCTTTATCGAAACTCTTCTGAAACATCAATGAGCACAGAAATGCAGCTGTAATTAGGTCTGAAACCAGACTGCCTCTCAGAAAGCGCACCATTGCCATACAAGTATCATCATCTGCTTATAAATTCATTTCTCGAAATTTTTTGACAAGTATGATAATGTAGATGTAGATGATGTAATTATCGTATTCAGTAAATCGTAAATTTTAAAAATACATATATGTATTATGTATATGTATATATTAATTGTATGAAGTTTCTGTATGTGGCAACGTTACTAATTAGAAAAATTTTTCAAGTGCCGTTTTTTTTATATTTTGCCAGCTAACGGTCTATGAAAAGTGCCGTAAATAAATTGGTCCATACTAATAGGTGCAAGTAGCACGCACGTTTGTATCCAGATCTACCAATTCAGGCCACAAGAAGATGGTAATCATTAACCAAATGACCGTTGATAGTGTGGGCCGAGCCAACATATGGACTGAAGATGATACCAGGCCAAAATTCAAGAGTGGAAGGTATTCGATGCTCTTGAATTTCATGTGGATTGGTATCGTCCCAAATTTCAGAATTTTATTTTTTCACATACCTATTCATCAATCATCATTCATCAATGGGCCTCATCGCTGAAGAAGATTCTTCGATGAAAATATGGGTCAGTTGCCAACTGCTCCAGAGTCCGATGACTAATAATTTGACAAATGCAGCTTCAAGAAAATGGCCGTTATTAACTGTCAAAGTTCGGAAGTTTCTGCTAGAGGACCTTATATTTTACAACTTTTATCTTCAAATCATTTCTTAGTGGACTTTGCTATTTAAATTAAAACGGTAAAGCATGGTTGCGGTAATATTGTTGCTTGGACGTAATTTTCCTACTTTAGTGTCAGGTCGCTACTACATTATGACAGCGAGTAAGTATAAAATTTCACGTTACATTATATCAAATAATTATGTGTCACTTGAATGAGTGTTCTAGCAGAATAATGACCCTAAATATACTGCAAAGTGCACTAAGATAGGGGTCGAAGATAACAACATTGATGTATTGTATCCGCCCTTACAATCGTCAAATCCCGAACTTGTCGAATATAATAAAAACAAAAATTAGAGAAATGTATACCAGAAATTGTAATAAGTTTTGGTAATTAAGTGAGCGTAAGTGGTATGATATATCAGATTGGGTATGACAAATTGTTGATGACCATATGCTCAAACGATGTCTGTCAATTTCGAACAACACCGGAGTCACTACAAAATATTAACAACTCTAGAACAACATAAATTAGTGCACAATGATTATTATAGGTATTATTACTTCATTTTATAACTATTTTAAAAATTTATTTTCACAGGGTATTCTCCTATTTTCACTTTAATTCAATAGAAATTTTAAAATAAAAACAATAATTTCATAAAACCTCATTGGAATTCTTTTTTGCGATACAGAAACTGATAATAAGTGAGGTTGTGTTAGCTAAGGTGGCAGACGCCCTTAATAAGTGCAGTTACTTATCAAAAATTTTATTTTACTTACATTCTCGTCAAATCTTTAAGTGCATAATTTGTGTCCTTATTATTTTTTACCTCACTTTACCTATGCAAGTGAGAAAGTGACCAATTAACTACTCGTATGTATATCTGTAAGATGTATAGCTAGACTTTGTCGACCGTCACTTCCCTATTTACATATGTCCGCTGGTCATGACAGTGATGACCAGAATTTTGGAGACAATGATTTGGATAACGGAAGACAGGTCCAACACAGTATTTTTCATGTGACTGTGTGAGCTATTGAGTGAAATGATTGACAGTACCCTCCCTAACTATCCCCTGGACAGAACCAAGTGACTTTATGATCTTAGGACGTGCTTCGCAACAATACTTAGTAACAAAAGTGAATAAAGTAACCTTGTATGCTACATATTCTTTTAAAAGGGGGACCATCATTTTACGGATGGGTCAAGAGTTCCGGTAGAATATCTTCCAAGCAATAGTTAAGGAAGGGACATACAGCGATGTGAAAAATAATAAGGACAGTACCCACCCAAAACTTACATTATATTTAAAACCGAATAAAAACTTGAAAATTCTTTCTTGTTTAAACGACTTATTTTTTCTTAAACGGTAGAAAAAAGATTAACAACACAATTTTTGCTATTCCTATAATATATTTTGATTTTTTGTGATTTTGTATGAATGTATGTAGTTCAAGGTGTGAAAAAAATAAGGACACTTCATGAAATCTTAAAGCTATAACTAACCTAAGTAAAACTAAATAGATATTTATACTGAATATTGTTGCATGAAGCCTTAATGCCACATTAGTACTTTGTTGCGGATCCTTTGTTATCCAGAACAGCAGCACAACTTCTAGACATTCAGTCGACCAAATTTTGACAAACATTTAGCGGTATTGAGTTCCAAGCATCCTGTATAACATTCGAAAGCTCATCGCAATTTGTTGGACACTTTCCCCTGATTGCCCCTTCGTTCCACAAATTTTCTATTGGGTTCAAATCAGGGGACTGTGCTGGCCATTCTAAAACATTCATTTTTTGTCCTGGAACCGCTTCTTTGTGTACTTTGCCGTATTCTTTGGGTCATTATCCTGCTGGGAGAGCCATTTCAGTGACATATTTTCTTAGGCATACGGCAGCATTGTATTTTTCAAAATTTCGCTGTAATCAGCCGATTTCATTACATTCTGGATACGATATAGAGGACCCACACCATAATAAGAGAATGACACCCATACCATGATGCTACCACCACCCTGTATTACCGTCTTTAAATTATATTTTGGATTGAATTCTTACATCTCACCATTTAAGAAGACCTATTCATCAAGACTTAGTTTGAATGTAATAATAGGTATAATAATAATAATAATAAGTCGAATAGCGAAGACTATATTAGGTTTTCATAAATTTAGTAAAAAAAAAATGCTTCAAATTATAATCAAAACTGAAACGATCTGCACAAACTATCTGTTCCTACCACTATTATTATGTAATTAGATTAGCTTAAGAATATTAAAATGCTTTCAATTTTAATAAAATTTAAGTAAAAGTTGTAGATAATAACCTATTTTCCATATAATAATAACGATTTCCATTTCAAGATTTTAATAAAATTAAGTTAAATCGTGTTACAAAAATATGAATACAATGATTGGAGAGTGTAATTTTAATATTATTTTTACTTCTCATATAATTTGCTGTCGGTTTATTCACGGGTACGCAGCATCTGATAATTATGGTGTCGAAAATCAAGGCCAAACATTATTTTCTTTTAATAATAATTAAATTATAATCGCATATTAAACATAAATTTAACATGTGAATGGATTCATCCGCTGATTTTAAAAACCTGGTTTTGCATGAATATTTACATGAATTGATTCGTTTTGGAATCTCTTTAAATCTACTCAATTTTACAAAGCAATTGTTACTCAAATATTTGAGTGGAAATATTATTTTAGCTCCGCCTATAAAGTTTAGATTCACAAATATCGCATATCGCATTCGAATCGTTTCAACCCGTTTTATAAAGAAAAAAGGCAATGGCGCAACATGTTCATACCAGTTGTCACGGGGATGTTTCTTTCTCCTGCTTCATTCAATGTATGTCCCTTATTTATTCGTTTTACTATCTACAAATGAAAGAAGAAAATAAAAGAATGAAAATATTTTATTGTCGTAATCAAATGATGTGACTTAATACAGTCAATTATTGTGACAAAAAAACATTAAAAACCTTTTAGTTTGTCAAGGCAGATAATTTGATATCCAACGAAATAACAATATAAAGATCACTGTTTGACACTTTATCTCATAACTACATACTTTAACACATACTTTAATTTAATTAATAGCTTAGCCGATTAACAAATCAAAAATAACTGTTAGGTACCTATATGATATAACAAAAATACAATGGTTTATTTCCTTAATGATTTGCCTCAGCATTAAATCAGTATTAAAAATCAAAATAAAAAAATATATGAATTTAATAAAGGGTAGGACTCGCACTTGTTTTTTCGTAACTTCATAAATATCATATGTGATACTGCTACACAAAAGCGGTCGCAATTATTCAATGATTGATCGCCATTCACATAGAATCGCTTCTTTAATGTCAAAGACTATTTTCAAAGAATTGAATTTAAAAAACGATTTTAAAATATATTTTCACTTCGAATATTGCTGTAGAGTCGCCGAAGTCTAGTGGGTAGTGTGTTGGCTTATTAGACGTAAGGCCTCGGTTCAAACCACAGGTCAAACACAGGTCAAACATCTGTCAGCAGATTTCGGGCAAAAACTATGAGAGTATGTAAAATTGCGATGGAAAGTTTCTCAAAAATCTTTCGTTCGGAATCGACTTTAAACTGTGGGTCCCGCCACTAATGTATAAATATTAACACACACAACATAAGTGGCGTGAGAAACTAGGTCGTAATCCTGACTAAAGGGTTGTAATGACCAATTATGTATGTTGTGTACATATGCAGACCTGAAATTCAAAAATATTGAATAACAAAAAACCGGGTCGATGTCATAATACTTTTATTTATATCTAAAGACGCGTATTTAAGTTTCTTCTCAATAGCACAGTGTATTCGAATAGTTATTCTTTTAACAGCTTGAAGCTAACAGCCTTTTTTTGGTTTGGTTTTGGTTTTAAAATATGTTTTTTGATAATCTAATGAATTATACTAAATAGACAAAATGATAACTTTGCATCTCATATCATTAATGAGTGCGGTTGTATCCCAAATAACACAATTTGGATTTACGAAAAAAAAACACGACTATTTGACAAACTCTTAAGATAGATAAGATGTGACATGAAGGCTTAATACCCAAATTGAAGAAATTTTAAATAAATCCAAATGTATCCTTATTATCTACTTAAGAAATATTTACATAAATGATTGAAACCTTGGGGACGTGTGTAGAGCGTTTAGAGGCATCAAATCAAATTCAATTGGCTACGATGAAATACATCCGAAGTTCCTGAAAATTATACTGGACTACATTAATGTGCATATAACACAATTATTTAATACTATTCTGACGACATCAGAATTTCCTTCAATGTGGAAGCACGCGAAAATTATCCCCTTACACAAACCTGCTGGAAAGTACAGACCAATTGCGAATCTACTTTACTTGTCTAAAGCTTTCGAACGTTTGGTTCATGGGCAAATTAGCAAACATTTATACGACAATTCTTTATTGACTAACAGACAGTCTGGTTTCAGACCCAAACACAGCTGCGTTACGGTATTAGTGGATGTTGTAGAGGAGTTGAGGTCAAAAATGGATCAAAACATGGTGTCTATTCTGGTACTTCTAGATCACTCAAAGGCTTTTGATACTGTTAATCATGACATTCTTTGTCACAAGTTGATGGAAACCTTTAAATTTTCAACATCAGCAGTACAACTTTTACGTACATACCTGTATAAGAGAAGTTAGAGACAGTGCACTATGGCGATGCAAAATCATTTAGGAGCCTGGTCCGGAGAGATGTACCACAGGGTTCAATTCTCGGACCACTGCTTTACATAATGTATTCTAATGACCTACCTTCTCGTATAACTCACTGTGGAATTTAAATGTATGCCGATTATGTCCAACTCTACGTTAGCTGTTTTAAAACTGACATCGACAATTGTATATTGAGACTGAACCAGGACCTTGACAGTATATTTAAATGGGCCACTGAGAATGGTCTTTGCTTGAACGCTAATGAGTCTAAAGCTATCATAATTGGCAAAATTGGCGTTTTGCCGAACTTACTGCCACCATTAGTCGTTGGGGACTCGCCCATAGAATTAGTACAATATGCCAAGGACTTGGGTATTACTTTTAATAGTCAACTTTCCTGGACTGACCATGTTAATATGATTTGTGGGAAGACGTATGCTATGCTTAGGAATCTTTGCAGGACTCAGTCGTTTACGCCTGTTAATATACATATGCTCTTGGCGAAGACATACCTGATTCCAACCGTCTTATATGGATGTAAACTTTTTGCGGGTTTGGACTCTGTCAGCAGGAATAAACTTAACGTGACTTATAATAACATTGCAAGATATATTTTTGGACGCACTAGATATAGTAGTATATCGTATTTTTCCTACAAAATCTACGACATGACACTGGAAAACCTCTTAAAACATCGTATGCTAATTTTTCTACACAAGATTGTTTATTCAGAGGAACCGAATTATCTATTTACTAGACTAAAATTTTCCAGAACTAACAGGGGCTATAGGATAAACGCCGTAAGGTTCCAGAATCAGGTGACTGAAAGGCACTTTTATGTTAATGCAATTCGTTCATGGAACCAACTTCCGCCGGAAATTCAATTGATAAGTAATGTAATGCAATTTAAAACTGCAATTTTAACACACTTTTCTTGTCTTTAAGATTTACCATTTAATTCAATCTAATTTAAGGCTAACTTAAATTTAATTAATATAATTTTGCTTTCTTTGTGAAATTTACATACATATATATATATATATAACTATTACTTTAATCATAACATTGTATAAACAGTACTATTAACCCTAGAATCCTACCCTGGGTGCTCGGGCACCCAGCTTAATATTTAAAGTGTTGTCATACATTGTCATCTGTGGAGAACGTCAAATTAAAATTTGCCCCAAAAGTATATAAAACTAATTTATTATTTATTTATTTATTAATTACAATACAATTACAAATTATATCCTAATTATATACGAGCGAAGTAACTTGACTATGTGCTCGGTGTAGTGTCACAGACCAGAGTCTCTGGTGGGAATCGAACCCACGACCCTCACGCTAATAGTCTAGCACACTACCCACTAGGCTACCAGGGCACCCATATATAAAACTAATTTTGTTCTTTTTTTTCCTTTAAACATACATACATACATAATTGGCCATTACAACCCTTCAGTCAGGATTACGGCCTAGCTTCTCACACCACTCATGTTGTGTGCGTTAATTTTATACGTGAGTGGCGGGACCTACAGTTTAACGTCGACTCCGAACGACAGAATTTTGAGAAACTTTTTCATGGCAGTTTATTTTACTCTCAGAGTTTTTGCCAGAAATCTGCTGAGAGGAAGTCGCCGAAGAAATATTTTTTTTTCATATTTCATTTTTTGATGTCTGACCTGGGATACGAACCCGGGATTTACGAATAGTAAGCCAACACACTACCTACTACACCACGGCGACTTCAAAGTTCATCATAAATCAACAATAAATACATGAATATAAAAAAATGAATTAGGCAACTTGTTTTCCTAAATTTATAACTCATGTGAAAACTGGGTGCTCGAGTACCCAGGGTAGGAAAAGTCAGTATAAAATATGGATAGGGTTCTAGGGTTAAATAAGATTAAATGCTTGTTGTACTGAAATTAATCAGTAAATATATAAATAAATAAATAAATAAATAACTACCTCACGTTACCTACAGAACGAAGTATTCGGACTGGAGAGATGGAAAAAATTAGGTTAAGGAACAGCAGTGAACCCATCCATTTAATTTCTAGGTACCATAACTTCTTATACCAACCACAAAATACCCAAATTAAATACTTGGGGTAAAGCTGGATAAATACGCTTGGTTTGAATTGCAAACTTATCCTATATCAAACATTTTTAAAACCCATACAGCTATGAGGAACAAAAATTCCAATGTTATGAAATCTCCCATAGACGGACAACGACAGCCGACCTAGTTTTGACCGCTATAGCTAGGTGTCCACTTAAGGGATGTTACTTTTAAAAAGTTCAACATTTGCTAATAAACCCTCCGATGTTTGCGATACCAACTACTGATGGAACTTAAGTGTTACTTAGATTCACTTTTATTATATACATTTTGATTATGTACATAAATAATAAAATAATGCTGAATTTTGTGTTTTATCAACAGTTGAATTCGTTGTTAATGATGGTAGTAAGAAATGGGAATCCCCTAAATACTTATGTACATACACTCATATTGATGGTTTATATTTTGCAAGGGCATAGATGTTTTACAAAACAGTACTGTGTGCATCTGGCAAAAAGAGAGAATCCGTCTGACAGAGGTTATTTTATAATGAAATTGCCATCAAAGGCATGGTATAACAAAATTCGTCTATTATCGGGAAGCTTCCGCTTATTGCGATATTCATCCGTAAGGGAAGATTTCACTTTATATACATACATATTTATTAATTTCATATTTGGGAAATTCACACGACTTTGCATGGTGTATGTTGTATTGACTACACTTTTTGTTTGTGAACGCTCAATGTTATGTTGTATTGTGTATTTCGTATTCCAAACATCAAAACACGATAGGAAGAAGAATAACATTATTAATAACTTGATTTTCAAGCAGCAAAAGGAAAAATATTGCGGAAGAAAGTAAATTAAATAATTATCTGTGCGAAAAATATAATTTTGTTGTAAGTTGCATAGAAAATATTTTGTATTTTTATTCTTCTTCTTGATTACTGGCATTTACATAAACTGATAGCACGAAACCAATACAACTTCCAAAAACATATGAAAAAAATGTGTATAAGTGTATCGGATTTTCATATGAAAATTATCAACAACAAGCATACACTGTTGTATTTTCTTCCAACATACGATACAAGGGCTTGTGTGAATTGCCCAAGATATTAAATTTATAAATGAAAGTGCTATGGGAGTTCAGTAAAGACAAAAATTTTAAAAAATCATTAATAAAATAAGTAATAAAATGTAAGCAATAATATGGAAATAGAAATGAATTAGAACGTGTTATAATCTTAGAAAATTAGCAATCGATGCAAAAAAAAAGATAAAAAAGAAATGAATATATGAGGCGTTTATTTTGAAAGTGGCATAAGACACCTTTTTCAAAAAACGGTAGTTAATGTCAAATCTACATATAATAGAACAGTATCTTTTCATTTCTAAAAAACTGCAATCAATAAGTTGAGAACTATTAAGAATTTCTTTGAGAGAAATATTGGTAATTAACGGTATAACCAACATGTTTATTTTGAAAGTGGCGTAAGTCGCTGTTCACAAGAATGGCTTAATGTAAAAGAAATATAAACTTGTGATAAGCAGTGACGTTTCTTCTGGGCAAAATAATTCCTTCACAGTACACATGGAGAAAAAAGATTTTATTTCAACACAATCATTGGAAAAATCTGTTTCAATAAGAAAAGTAGGTTAGAGGACGTGTACTTGTCAATTAAGACAAGTACAGTACCCGGAGTTCGAATTGACCCAATTGTACAAAATAAGAAAAATAAATACAGAGCAAAACAAAGTGAATTGGCTGAAAAATCAATGGATACGATTTTACCATGATGTTCCTTATAAAATGTTTTATAAACTAACTTTAGATGAAGAAGATGAATTTCTAACTTTGGATTTGTCACCAAAAAGAGGAAGACCTTGGCATTATTCACAAATACAGATGGATCCGTTGTACGCTGGACCTCGTCCTGTTTCTTCTGCAAAATACAAAGACATGATGGACTTGATTAATTATATACCCCCAATATACAACAGTTATTTCAAAAATTTAAAACAAAACACAATTTTCGAGGACTTAATCACTCTTATGAAGTCGCCGTAGTCTAATAGGTAGTGTGTTGGCTTATTAGACGCAAAAGCCTGGGTTCGAGCCCCAGGACAGGCATCAAAGACAAAATACAAAAACTATTTTTTCGGCGACTTCCTCTCAGTAGATTTCTGTCAAAAACTCTGAGAGTAAATAAAAATTGCCACGAAAAGTTTCTCAATAAATAAAAATATGTCGTTCGCAGTCGACTTTAAACTGTAGGTCCCACCACTCATGTATAAAATTAACACACACAACATAAGTGGTGTGAGAAACTAGGACGATGTACAATGGGCCAATTCGACCTCCGGGTACTGTACTTAATTGACAAGTACACGTCCTCTAACCTAACCTAACCTAACCTAATCACTCTTATTGATGACGAAAATTAAATTTAACTGATGTATTTTCATATAAATTATTTATACTTATATAAGTTTCAAAATGAAGTAATTTTTTTTTTGTATTTTAAGATATTTTAAATAAACCTTTATATTAAATATTTTGATGGTAAGAATTATTATTATTATTATACACATGTGTAATATATTTAGCGATTTTAGTTAATCACTGCCCTTTGAAAACATCACTTCAGTAAAATACGTCGGATTTAATTGATAAGTCATAGTCATTTTTCTAAACTATTTATTTTGAAAGTGGCTTAAGTCACTTTGCTTTAATGAAAAGTGGTGATTTTTTAATTTTTATACGAAATTATTTATACTAAGAAAAATATCAGTATCATGAAAAAAAAGATCTTACCGAAAGTTAGCGCCCATATTTTTTAATGTGTTAAAACTCAAACCCTTAAATATCTCGACTTAAATAAAAAGTGACTTATGTCATTTTCAAAAGAAACGGCTTATATGTAAAAATAAAGTAGGAAAAATACGAATAACAGTATACCTATACAAATATCAAGAAATATACACAAACAAAGAAAAATATATACATAAAGTATCAATAAAATTTAAATTTAAATTAGAAGAATGAAAATGAAAAACTCACAAATAAAAATAATAATGTAAATGTATAAAACAATCAAAATGTGCTAAAAACTACTTAAACAGATTGTATAATTCCTTTTTGAACTTAATTACATTCAGCCCAATTATGAATATTCGCACGGAATTTTTCTCTTCTGCACTTTGTTCTTCCCGAGAAAAAATCCTCCTATTCTAATCACCCGGGGAAAAAGTAAATTAGAGAAAGGGAAAATCAGAAACAGCTGTTTTGTTTTTGACATTTTAGTTTGTAATTGTGATTTATTTTGTGATTGTGATTTCGTTTTTAACAAGTGATTTTCATAAATTTGTTTTTCTCAGAATTTTGTTTTATTTTAAAATTGTTGTATAAAATGAAAAGCATAGCGTTTCAGTTACTTGTGGAGGAAACTCGTTCTGAAGAAGTTCAGAAAATAACCCACAGGGTTGCAAGGAGGCAGATGCGCGATGCATCAAATCCGCTTGAGTTAGACCGATCTTTGTAAGATGTGTAAAACTTATTGGTTTAATTATTTTTGTATAAACTACTTCATTTGATAGGTTTCAAAAATATTATTGAGTCAACAAAAGTGCTTTTAGTTATTTATTACGAGTGCTTACATTACACTCTCAGCCGATTAAGGACCAATCTGCTGTTAGCCTTATGGTGAAACTAAGTGGTTGTCTACGGTTTTTCGCTGAAGGCGGATATTAGACGGGAGTTGGAAAAGATTCTGAAGTTTCGTTGGCTCAAACAACTTTAAGTAAAGTGCTCGCGGAAGTGCTCGATATTTTTGAAGCACATCTTTGCCAAACGTGGATAAAAATGCCTTTAACAGATGAAAAAAGAAAAATTGCTGTATGTTTTTATAAGCTATGTCGGGATTCTCCGGCATCAGCGTCAATAAATGTTGTTTATTTGAGCTTTTGGACCTAAGAAAATTAACCAAATATTTTATTTAATAATTTTATATATTTTTTTCTTATTAATACTTAAATTTTTCTTTTAAGGACGTTGTACAATGGGCCAATCCGACCTCCGGGTACTGTACTTGTCCAAATTGACAAATACACGTCCTCTAACCTAACATAACCTACACTTTTCTTTATCTCCCTTCAAAATTGCTGGTGAAAAAACTCCCTTCATTTTTTTCCCTTTTTATTATTGTAGAATGCATACTTTTTTCTCTACGGGAAATAACCCGAGGGAAATTATAATTCAGAATAAGAGGAATGAGAAAAGGGGAAAATTTCTCCCGGAATTTGTATTCATTATTGGGCTGATTGTCAATGTTCTGAATGTAATTAGGTAAAGTATTCCAAAGACTGATGGTATATATAAAAAACTGGCGTTGAGACAAAAGAGTCTTATATCTATGATGGACATTTTTCCTACCGCGGTTGTATTTTGCAAATCTAATCCTTATAAATAAGTATATTGGCTATTTTAAAGTAATAACCTTATGGAGCAGAAAAAGGCATTTAATATTTAATATAGATTTAGATTATCAAATATCTGATAAGAAAATTGTGATACATACATATGTATATGATGTCGACGTCCCTTAATAAATACATATGTGGCTATATTGTTGGAAGCCAAGTTGCGTTGCTGCTTATCATCAGCATCACAGTTTGTGGAAATTTCAGACCCGTATACAAGAACAGGAATCAAATACGTTTTAGCCAGTTGCGTACGTATGGCAAAGGGAGTCGAATCTGTAACAGTCCATAAGTTTCTAAGCATGCCATAAACTTTGCCAGCGATGACATTAATGTGGTTAGACCACGTTAGCCGACCATTAAAGATAATACCCACATTAGATGCTGTTTCAACAAAATCATTTTTTTCCCTCCTGATAATTATATCTGACACAACAAATGTTCCAGAAAGCAATAAACATTTAGATATGGAGAGATTTATACAAAGTCCATTAGCCTTGGCCCAGATGTCAATTTTTCGTAAATCATAGTTAATCAAGTCTATACAAAGATTAATGTTTTCAATACGAGTGCTCCTATAACGCTGAACGTCATCAGCGTACATGTGTACGCTACAATTTTCCCAGACATCAGGTAGGTCGTTAATGTATATACAAAACAAAAGAGGCCCTAATATTGATTTTTGAGGAATACCTCTTCCAACGTTTAGCGAATTAGAGATCTTGCCGTTTAGATAAACTCGTTGTGATCTGATCATAAGATAAGAACGTATAAGACTACAAGCTGAGTTAGAAAAATGAAAGAGGACCTGTAACTTCTTCAATAATATCCTGTAATCAACCGTATCAAATGCCTTGGTGTGATCCCAAAGAACTAAAAACGTTATGTCATTTTCACCTAGTTTCAACCTAAGGTCATCAACTACATTGACTAAGGCAGTAGTGCACCTCCTAGCTTTCATAAATCCCGATTGCCTCTCAGATAGGAAATTATTACTTATGAGATAAATATTTATTTGTCTAGCTAAGAGGTTTGGCCTGAATTCGTTGTTGGATTTAGGAACTGGAATGATTGTCGACTATTGATTGTCCAAGCGTAGTGTCCTTCATAAAAAGGAGATTGTGATTTTTTCGGATGAATATATAAACGCGTCTCATGAGCCTATACCAGTAATAACGGTAACCATGTTTAAGTTTATATTTAAGGTACGTGTGTATGAAAAATTACACTTGGTATACTCCTTTATCTTTCTAGTTCCTGAACGTTTAATTGTTTCTTTTGTACCACCTATAAGACAATTACAATGCGTCAAATGACCTCTGGTTGACGTTTCTACTTGTTTGCAGAGCAGAACACGTCATCTATCGACCCACCTACTCTTTCTCGGGCAAATTAAAAGAAAAATAAATAAACAGAACTCTCTAGAGAACCCAAAGTCCTAAGTGTTCCATGTATTCTTTTTAAAACATTTCTATGAAGGCTTTTAAAGCCTTTTGATCGACATCTTTCAGTGCATTTGTTTACAATACGGTTAACATGTTGAGAATTTAATTGAAAACATAATGAAAGTACATTTACTCGTGTTATTCCCCAATATCATAACTCTTTCAATATGTGCAGATGTGACCAATTTATTTGCCATATACGCGCTGAATATTGAACGTCGATTAAATATGGTTTCCAAAATTTTTTCAATAGCTTTATTGCTTTTCGTTGTAAAGTTGTGTAGGGTACACCAAATCTAAATATATTTTATGCCAAAGAAAGTATTTCCTTATTTCATTTAATTGCGGCTTTCTTCTTTTTTCTGTAAGGTAATGTAGTACACAATACCTATGTAATTAGCTGACTCAAGCTGCATATGTACTGTAATTGCATATCTTTTTCGCTAATTTAATTCTTTCCAATTATTATAGGTTGGATAGGTTAGGTTAGGTTAGAGGACGTGTACTTGTCAATTAAGACAAGTAGAGTAACCGGAGGTCGAATTGACCCATTGTACAACGTCCTTAAAGAGGGAAGGATAATAGAGGGAATAGGATAAAAAGGAGAGGATGTGTGAAAGGGGAGAATAGGTAGGATAAAACACTACTAATCTACTGTGCAAAGCTATACCAACCTTTACCTCAGTACCCGCATTTTATCTACAAGGAAAAATATCACCTTGGGAATACGACTGAAGAAATTTATTTAATTTGCTAAAGATGATATACTACCGAGGTGCTAACACATACAGAATAATGATTTTAAACACTCCTTCTGATGATAGAAAACTTGTTATAGAATGGACTTCATTCGTCTTGCAAAGGTGACTGCTACCGATGCTGCTGATACAATATTTCTACATTTACTACTTTCTCAAGAAATGAAACGTATCATCAAATTTACACTGATTATAGCAGATAGGGGCTCCGCTTTATTAACTAATAATTACAAGTTAAAAAATGAAACTCTGTTTCTAGTAATTCACCTAAGTTGATAAGTTCATAAAGAAAAATTATGTTTACAATTAAGCCTAAACACACCCACATACTATATTTAACTTTTTGAGAGCTTTCTCTGGTTAACTTTTTCAGATCGTAGCTCATTGATTCTGAAACGAATCTACGGAACAAATTTAAACAAACAACAGGTAATTAGAAATATCCTTTTCTCTTCTCATCGTATTAAGTAGTTAAAGATATTGAAAATTAAGATAATTTGCTAAACAAATAACATGAAGAAATAAATTCAAAGTGCCAAAAAAAAATAATGGACAAAAGAAAAAATAAAAAAAAAAAAAAAAATGCAATCGTGATTATCATTATCCATCCAGGGATCCATCGATCGATCCATCGTTATATTCATCCGTTCAATTGGCAGTGCAACTGTACGAAATTCAATTTGTGGAATTTAACAATAAAGAAAAAAAAAAGATTAAAAAACAATACAAAAATTATTTCAAGATGAAGTGAAATAATGTGTAAAGGAAAATATCAATTTACAACACGTAAGCGCCTTTACACGTGCCACCATCACCACCACAATATAACCATTAGCAGCACCGTCACCGTCACCGTCACCAACGCCAACACATTGGCGTGTAATAAATACACTTGCAAAAAAGAAAAAAAATTAATAAATAAATCTGATTCCGAAAACACAAACTTTCTTCTTATTATTTAATGCAGTTAATGCAGTATATGTGCAAAATTTTAAATTCGTTGTAATCTGATTTACAGGCCCATATTAAAAAATAATAAGTAATCATATTCATATCACTTCTCACAGACTCGACATTTAGATGATTGTGACAATAATTTATGAAACGTAGCATTCCTCTTCGTAACGTGAAAGTCACATGATCCCATTTATTGACATTTACTTTAATTTTCCAAAAATGTAACCACTTATCTAAAATACCGACGCTTTGTGACTGCCCTCCTGCGTGCTAAGAAATGCAATATCATTAGCAAAAGGCGAAGTGTACCTTAAAAATAAAAAATGCTCCAATATACTACTATGTAGGACACACAGAATCGTTTCCCATAATTATAAATGTTCGGACTATAATATTAGCTTTTTAATAGCAAGTCATTCATGCTAAGCTCTGTCTATTGATTAGGAAACGTTTATAAAAATAGCAGAATAGTTTTTTTCATCTTTTCATGTACCGACCCGTTATCTTGTTTGCAAGATTTTAGTTAAGTTTAGTCAAGTTATGCTTATCACAAGCATATCTTCTAAAAGTCCGAAATATGCAGATAAATTCATCTGGTGCTAATGAAGTAAACCGAAAGCTTATTGTTATAAGATAATACTCCCCACACCATAACGCTTCCTCTATTAAAACTTCATCACGATCGTACAATGCTTGCTTGTTCTAGATCATGCCAATGATAATTACCGCAGTCTACACCATTCAAATTTTTCATTATCTTTGTCATCGTTCCATGACATGTGAGTTAAGGCAAATCCACGACCACTGTCATTGCATATCTTAATTAATCGTGGCATTTAACCACAGCAAAAGTCGCCGTAGTCTAGTAGGTAGTAGTGTGTTGGCTTATTAGACGTAAAGCCATTGTTCGAGCGTCAGGCCAGATATCAAAACAAAATACAAAAAGTATTTCTTCGGCGACTTTCTCTCTCAGCAGATTTCTGGCAAAAACTCTGAGAGTAAATAAAATTGCCATGAAAAGTTTCTCAAAAAAATCTGTCGTTCGGAGTCAACTTTAAACTGTAGGTCCCACCACTCATGTATAAAATTAACACACACAACATAAGCGGTGTGAGAAACTAGGTCGTAATCCTGAATGAAGAGTTGTAATGACCAATTATGTATGTACTCGTATGTATGTATTTAACCATAGTACTGGGAGTGCAAGTATTGTGTTCTTCCTTTCTTGATATTAAAAACGGGTATAAGTGGCGTCGTTTGGAATCTTTTCTTTATATTGATTTTTTCATTCAGAATTTCCTTTCGTAGGAACTTCAATTTCATAGTGTTTGCCAAGTTTTCTTATCAACCTTTCCTGCAATTGCTCTATTATAATATCCTGTTTGCTTTCACTACTTTGTTTTCTTAAAAAAAAAATATTATTTTTAATATTATTTTTAGCAAAATAATTGTTTGAACGTTGAAAGTTACAAATTAATTAACTTTTTGACTACTGCGGTCAAAGGAATATCTTACTGAAAACAGCTACGCGTTTATAAATCAATGCATATTTATCATTAAAATGCCGTTCAGTCAAAATACGCCCTGCTAATGACATTGTTTAGGTTGTGAGTTTTGTTGAATAGAACTCAAAAATATTTTTTTTTATTTATCTTGAACCCTCCAAACTTGTGTTATTTGACAAAAACGGTATTTTTGATCTTTTCAAACAAAATTATTGATTACTCAAATATGCTTGAACCTATTTTAAAAATCCAAAGTTTTTTAAAAAGGGAACAGATGAGCCTTTAAAATGGTATACATAAACACATGGTTCAAACTTACATGTTATGAGTTTTGATCGGGTAAACTTGGAAAATATGATTTTTTCTCATTTTTTCAAGTTTAGCTATTCTTAATTGAAAAATTTTATTAAAAAATATAAAATAAGTGATGACATTCTGAAAGTGCATTATCTTGTGAAGAGATTGGCATTTCGTTTGATTAAATCGGATAAAAATTACCGTAGTCATTATTTAAATAGTATAACAGTCGTGCTATATTTTTTATATATGACATCTTATTAAATGAATTTTCAGTTCAAAAAGGAGGGATCTTCATTGTTTATCGCAAAATGTGTCAATTTCACCTTTGCACGACTACCAGAAGTCGGCTAATATTTGTATTCTTTGCAAATATTACTATTTCTCTTTGCACAAACATTGTCTAACTTCTGGTGGTCGCTCAAACGTGAAATTGACACATTTTGCGATAAACAATCAAGATCTATCAAAACTTTTGAAAATTTTTCAACTAAAGTTCATTCGAAAAAATATATATGACAAATATAACTAGGCTTGTTTGACTCTTTAAATAATAACTATGGTAATTTTTGTCCGATTAGATCAAACGATCAAACTTGAAAAAATATGGAAAAAATTAGCATTTTTCAAGTTTACCTCATCAAACCGCATAGCATATTAAGTCAAATAATATATATATAAGTATATCGTTTTAAAAGCCCGTCCCTTTCCTTTCTAATAAGGTTTAAATTTTGGACATCGGTTCAGAAATGTTTGTGTAATCAATAAATTTTGCGTAAAGTCCAAAAAAACAGTATTTGTCAAATAAAACAAGTTTGGAGGGTTCAAGAAATAAAAAAAAAATTTTTGACTTCTACTCAACAAAACTCACAACCTACACTATGTCATTAGCTGAGTGTATTTAATTTTTTTTATTTTGTCGCATAGTGTAATTATTAACGTTTTGCTTACTAAATTTAATAATGCAAAAAAGAAAGAAAAATTTAAATAAGAATTAACTATTACAACAATAAATGATAGAAAACACACATCTAATGAACAACAAATTCAGATGCTATCAAAGGATAGCTTACCAGTCAGTCGTAATGTATGTTTAATAAACTTACACTTCTTTTCTCCAAAAAAAGCTTTCTTTGAGTGTAATACGAAAATTATTTTCTTTTTCTCATTTTTACATGTCGGAGTACTGTACTCTCGCACTCGTATCATAGTATATAGCATAGCATAGCATAAGAGGCAATTTAAAAGCAATTGTTTAGTATTTTAAGAAAATCTTATTTGGTTTTGTTTGTTTTCAATAAAAATCTTTTGTCTGTGGAGAGTTTTAAAGCCATATTATGGATTAATGGCTGAACTAAACTGGATGTATGAATAAGAGGATTGAATCCGATTGGATTTTGGTTTTAGTTGTGTTGTCTTACATTCGTACATTCACACATATCAACTACTTTTATTTCATTTTCATTTTATTTTTTCTTTGTTTTTTTTTTCTTTTCCAGTAAAAAACATGATTAAAGCCATTATCTGAACTTGTGTGTAAATCGAATTATTGGCAATTTATAGTGTGGCATACAAGATACATACATACATACACACATACATACATACATATGTATGTAAGTGATAATGCTGATGGTAATGCACCACTATAGGCAGCGAATGTTTTGTTGATTGAAAATATTAAAGATTTTAAATCGATGTTCAAACAGAAGATGTGGTAAACGGAAACCAAACCAAATTCGGCTAAAATAATACAGAAAACAAGAAGAAGAATCAAATATTTTTTTATGAACAAAACGATCTTTTGATTTATGATTTGGAATTTTGTTTTTGTTGCTCTGTTAACGAAAGTTTATTTAGTTTTTCCGATCGATTTCAATTTCAATTATCTGCCAGCATCATTAACTTTTTTCTTTCAAATTTTATACGAAATAATTATTCCCGATTAAATTAATTTAACTTTACGGTCTAGTAAAGAAATAATTAAATATTGCCACTATAATTAAGACGTATAATTAAGCAACAACGAAATTAAACTAACAATCTTACGAAACTCTCCAATAGCAACAACACTTAAGTACATTTTGATTCATTTTTTTAATATGTTAATTGCATAAGAATTAAACAAATTTGGAATAGGCGGGCTGCTATTATTGGCAATCAAGCTAATGTAAGACGTGATATTGTGTTATAAAGAATGATGAGCACTGAACGACAGATTTTTGAGAATCCTTTCATAGTCACCATAGAAAAATTTGTTCATATACATATCTTTTTGTTAGATATGCCTGAGCTGGGGTTAGAACCACGGGTTCGTATCTAATACCACCGACTATATTACTACTAGGCGAATTCATTGTTAAAATAATAACGTATAATATTATTAGTTCTAGTTTTGCTAATATTAGAATCGTCCTGCATGAACTAGCGAACTTTGGCAGTTGAAGCTGCTTCGGTAAAATTAGTTGTCATTAATTTAGTTTGTTTCACTAAATCGTCTTTGATTATCATAGACGACGACCTGTGTTCGCTGAATGGGCTCTGAAGTAGTTAGCAACTAGCTCAAATTTTTATTGAAATATAATTTTCAGAGATGGGGTCCATTTCTGGATGAATAGGTACGTGAGCATGAATTTAGTACGATATCAATCCTCATATGGAAGCCAAAAGCGTTAACCGCATCCCTAAAATGTTACTATTGGGCGTTAGTTTTGGACTGGCGACGTCAAGGGTCCATATTGCTTTCAGAACGACGATGGTCAGGCAATCACTGTAAACGCCAAGTACTATTAGTCAATGATTACCTACTTCTTTAGGACCGGACTTAGGATATTTTGCGAGAGAATTTGAGGACCTGATATTCTCACGTCAAGGTGATGTGAACTGGCCATCTTGTGACTTTTTCTTATGGAGTTTTCTCAGGTTTATGCGAATGAGCCATAAACAGTGGTCCTCAAAACCGACATAATCCATGTCATCGGTCAAATTAGGCCTGATTTTTGCGCTAAAGTCATGGAAAATTGAATATTTCCGATGCGTTTCAAAGAGCTTCAAATTGAATGATGTTATATTTACATATGTATGTATATTATATTTACGAGTGATATCTATCAGTTTTCTTTATATATTTCTATACCCTATACAAAACTATTACATCTTTCTTAACCTCATTTGTTAATTAATTTTTATTTATTAATTTTTTTTTAAAGAATTATTCATACATACATACATACATATGTACATATATAGTCTATAATTTTTTTTATAAAATGTTTTGCTTTTTTCATTAAAATAAAAATAATATATGGTGTTCAAGAGTCGTTCTTGATTGCATTTAAAGCACTGTGCAGGCTACATGCTAAATGATTCGTTTTTGCAAAATAATAATCATTCGTTGTGGCTATTTGGCTTTTGCGCCTCCCGCAATCGAACCAATTTCAAGTGTTCATCCGTCCAACAATGCAATGCCGGGCAGTACGTGAGCATTTCATTCTTTCTTTCTTTCATTCTGATTAGGCTTTGTGCGATGGATGTCTTTGGTCTAAAGCCGTGTTCATACCAAGAATTGAAATCGATATTCAATTATAGATGAGTACCTGTTAGTGCGTATGTGTGTGTGTGTGTGTTTGTATGAATTCATAATTCGTATTGTTTTTTTTGGAAAAAAAAGGCATTCAGGATTTATTTCTGTTATTGGGGGGAAATGAGATAAAATTGAAAAAAAAAATAAAATGCATTTTTTTTTGCTTTTGTTTGTATAAATAATATCAAATCATCTTCATTATAAATTGGAAATATTCGTTAACAAGTTGGCAATTGATACGCATAATTCATATGTTCGGTTGGTGCGAATCACCTTAAGCCCTACGCGCTTGCTAAAGCATTAAAGCATATTTTAAATATGCACTAAAAAACAAAATTGTAAGCAACATTTCCGGTTTATGGTTGGTTGTCACAAACCAAAAGTAAAAATGATTTGACCACATATCGCTATTGTAGTGTAGAAAATGATGTGAATCAGAGATACACATCGATACATCGATATACCGATGCGTAATGAGATAAACCCCAATTATTTTATTAACTTTAATTTGTTTCTTAGCTTCGCATAACATAATTTGTTATTATTTCGTATTGCCTTTTATAAAGGCTTCACATGTGAAATTAGATAATTTGATATCAAATTTTAAATAAAAGTTATTATTTCACGGGCTATTATTGTAATTGGTTGGTGTACATTGATGTAGAATTGATTCAATTTAGTTTTGTCTCGCTTTTAAAATACAAGATACATACATAAGTGTAATGATCGATTTATTTCAACACACCGATAATCTATACGATAGGGAAAGTTTTAAATTTTTTAATTAAAAATTCGAAAACATTAAAAAGAAACGAACGAAATTTGTTTAGAGATGAATGTTCAGTATGAAAGCAATCAATTGCAACAAGAAAACTCACGGTAGTATATACTACCCTAACAACTTGAGTTTCGTACGCTATGTTTTTTTTTGTATTTTCCGTGTTATGGACCGATTGAAATAACTGTATACATTAAAAAAAAAATAATTCTTTATTCAAACCACAAATTTAAAGTTTAATTCAATCATTTAACTATTTTAAAACAATGAAAACTTAACGTAACTTAACTTAAACTTTTTGTTAATAAAATATTGACCAGTATAGTTACGTACTACATATGTTAAAAGTTGGGATCAATATTGAGTAACATCACCTTTGGCATTGATAACTGCAACGACCCGACTGTGCATGGAGTCTATCAAGTCTAGGCATTCTTGAAGAGTAATGGAATCCCATATTTTCTGTATCTTTCTGTACCAGACATAGTTGTTTGGGAATCACCTCTAATCACCACAATGCAAAGAAATTGGTATACTGAATCATCATCAGTGTTGCCGTTTTTTGTTTAATGTGTAGATTTTTCCGTATGTGGTTATTATTTTTCTTATAAAAATAGCTTCTGTTTTGTTTGTTAAATTAATTAATTAGTAAGACTATAATTTTAGTTTGTTTGTTTTTCTTTCTCTTTTTTTCTCAATTATAATTTAAATTTGAAAAAATAAAATAAAAAAACTGCGACTTTAATTTTGGTCATTTTATTTGGTGATTTTTTCACAAATGTTGGTTACAACACTGCTCATCATCTCTCATGTTCAAATGTCACGTAAAAACGTGGGAGAATTCTGTTTTATACAGATCGTTCCGTTTTGCTTACAAGAGAGAACGTTTCGGTAATCGTTTACATTGTTCTCCATATGCTAAAAAGAGAACGTTCGCTACGGTACGTTACGTTACGTGTGGGTAACTACAGCATATAACTACACAAACGTTTTTAAGGCTACGTGCGTTACGATTTTACGTTTCTTACGCTTGGGTAACCAGGGCATAACAATTGTTGGTTAGATATTTACAACGGAGATCTTCAAACCACGATTATTCTCTTCACACTCTCTTCTCTTCTTTTTTATGATCCCGTTGCCTGTTTTGTCTTGCATTTTATATCGCTGGGTAAACAGTCTGATAAATGCTCCTGGAAGAGAATGATTTTGCCTTCGCGGAATCTCTATAAATGTAAACATATTGTTTACGTTATTGTTGTTTGTGTATTTTGTTTACGTTTGTCCTTGCAGTGTTGTTGTTGCCTGTTTGTTTACTTGTCTATCCCCTTTGTTTTATACTGATGTTGTTGCTATATTTTTGTTTATTTATTTATTATATTTATTTATTGAAGTCACTAGAGTATATGGAATTAACATCCACACTTCCTCCTATGGGAGGAACTACTTTTCCATGACTCCTATAGAATTTCACAAACTTAACCATTAACGGCCAGTATTTTTTGTTACCGGTAAGAAATTTACCGCTAGAAGGATGTATGTAAATCGTAGAATTTAATGAAAGTGCTAAAATCATTCACGTCAATTATATTATCGGCGTGCTAGTGACAATTTCTATAAATGCCTTTCAGGTAATATTCAAGTTGCTAAAATTACGGATTTAAGACTGAGCACAAGTATTTTGTATAACTTACTATACTAGGCAAGTGTGTTCTTGCTTTCAAATTTGGATATGATGTCTCCGACTGATTAACAGGCAGGTTAAACCCAAAACGAATTAGGTGAAATTATATTAAAATTTACGTGGATCGATCTAAATCGAAGACCGACGACAGAGGTGGATGCCACAACAAAGAAATAGCAAAGAAAATTTAAGTTGTAGAAAAACTGTAGTACCTACCATACAGTATACGTATCATTCAGGGTATACAATAATGCTATTCAAACTCTTACACGAAGTCCAGTAGTTTTAAAATCCTATTATTAACGACATGCATTCATATTACAAAATAGCAGGCATCCTTTAACGGGGTGCTTAGTCAATCATTTGTAAACCATATCTGTAGGTTTGTAGTGTGGGCAATGAGATTAGCCCAGTCGTTGATAGGATAAATACATGAGATACAAAACCATTACCTATGAACACGGATTTTATGATTAGTGTCCCACTTACATGATCGGTGCCAGCTCAGTTACCATCAAATGTTGTCAATTACAGAAGCTGATTATCAGATGCATTTACTTCGAATTGGTCAGTCGTAAACATTTCAATCGCCCTATTTAGAAACGGCTAGGTTTTCGATGTCAGCAGTACAGTGGGATCCAAGTGAGAAGGACAAGATCTTTTATTTCCTACCGGTCGTACCTAGTCTAATTTATATGTATATATATACATTAGAATTATATTGATTTCGCAAACATACTCTCCCCTTCGTGCGCTTCATTTAAAACAACTGGTTATACTTTCCGTGACATCAACGATCCGATTTAGATGCGTCTCATATGCCAGCACCTGAATAAAGTTATAACAGTTTCGAAAACTAAATAGCATTTTAAAAATTTTATCAATATACCTCATCATGGCTTCTTGCAAAAAATCTTAAAAGATTTGGATTGTTTGTATAGTAAATGGACTTTCTATTGTAAATATTTATTTTTAATATAAATTAAATACAAAATTTATATTTATAATATAATTTAAATATATTTCATTATTTAAACTAATTTCAGAACTGGGTCTGTAGGATTTCAATTTCATTTCAATTAATTGATTTTCTTTTTTGATCACAAGAATTCGAGTCTGTAGACCTGATACAAAGAAACATGTTCTGTTATCTTGTGGAAAAATTTATTTATAAAATATATAAATATTTATAAAATATTAGATGTACCCTGCGCGCGTTGCTGAACACCAAATAAAATAAATTTGAAGGAAAGACATAACACAAATATCCAATTAATTTTGAATCATTTTATTCATTCAAAGTTTTAGTCGATATTAATGCTGCGGCTCTATGTCGCTGACTCTGAATTCGAGTAATACGTTGATCTGGTGTCTCCGCAGCTCTAGATGTTGATGCTCGTAGTCTTTCTCCTTCTAGGCGTACATTACATTGATCCATTGTCTCATCAGTTCTTGACCTTGACGATTGGGATCGTTTTCGTTTAAGACGTGAATCCCGTTGATCAGGTGTCTCAGCAGCTCTAGATGTTGATGTTCGTTGCCTCTCTCTTTTTACACGTACATCTCGTTGATCTGGTGTTTCTGCAGCTACTGCTCTTTGCGATCGTATTCTTTCCCTTTCTAAACGTTCATCACGTTGAACTGGAGTCTCAGCAGCACTACATGTGGACGATATAGACCTTTCAACACTCAGACGAACATTACGTTCTTCGGGAGTTTCGTCAACCCTTTGTGATTGTAAATTAACTGCATTTTTGGTGCGTTTAGAAAGCGAATATTTTTTAGTTTTTTTTGTTTTTAATTTATCACGATATGATCATTCACAAAATAAATGTTTAACTCGTTTAGAATCTGGGATTCAAATGATTTGCGAAAAAGATTGTAAGTACTATTTAAGTACTTCCTTTCAATAGGTAGTTAATAAATTAAGGCAGTATAGTGTCATCAATGGTCTGTGTCTACTGTTAATGGTACCTAAGTTACACATGTCTCTCTATGCGTATTTTTACAATCATATAATAAAACAAGTATCGAAATGAACAGGCAATACACATGACTTTAGCTGCAATAGTTTATCAGATATATCGACGCCTCCGCTCTAGAGCATTCTAAGTCGAAAAAGTGTGTTTTGATTTATGAGCTCTCAAAGTTTTCACGCGACATATGACTATATGTGAATTCTAAGAAGGGTTTTCCCTATAACTTCGGAACGGATGGGCGCATCTTAATCATATTTTGACAGTATTTAAGTTAGAGAACGTAGAATTTAAAAATGCAAAAACATTAAAAACGTTCTAAGTACACTTAGAACGTTATAGAATGGAGGCGTCGATATGATGTTTAGTATTTACTTTCTGTCTAAGAATTCATATAAAAATAGAGTCCATTTAATTCCCTAACCCGAAATGTTCATATGTGTGTCAAAGTGGTTCATGCTGGATTCAAGCTCTAATAATTTTCCATGTGCACGAACTTTTGTATCATATTTACATGGGCGGGTCTCGCTCTTATTGCTAGTCCGGCAATTTGTTCACAAATTATTCATATGGATTTCAGTGTTGCCCGTTTACAATTTGATGATTTTATCTATAATGATTTCCCAGATATTAGAAGTATTAAATTTAATTCATATGGGAAGTACCACGCCCCCTTTTCCTAGTCAGCCCATTTTTGTCTAAAATATTCATATTGATACTAAAGTGGATTTGACAAAATTTTAGGAATCTAACTGTTATATATTCTTAGATATATTAATTTAATATTTTTATAGGAGGTGACAGTTAATGAGATATGCGACATTGAATACTTATTGGGTATGTGAGCGTGGCACCTCGCCTACTTGAAGTTTTAAAATAAAAATAAAAAGTTGCCTATTGTGCTCTCCAGGCATACAGGAAGGTACTGTTAAAATTTTAAGAAAATCGTTCCAGCCGTTTAGCCGTCTATTGACTTCAAACAAACAAACAAACACACAAACAAATAAATACACATTCTTTTTTATATATAAGAAGATAAATATAAAATATATAAATATCTTTCTGAAGTTCCTGCTGCTTATTTAATTCCGGTGTTAATGAAGTAAACGGGAAGTTTGAAATTACGAAATAATGTTTTCCATTCCATAACGCATTATTCATAAATTCATAAATAACGCTTGGATCACACAATGCTTGCTCAGTCCAGCATGCTAATAATAACTGTAACAGTTTGAACCGTTTTAATTATACGTTTTTCGTCGAAAAGAATAGATCTCATAGTAGATCTCGTTGTAACTAGAAGATCAAGTTGTTTTTTTATTTCTTACTTACTTAATAGGCCTTAACAACCCGCTTATGGGTTTTCGGCCTGTCTTTAAACCATCCTTTCAATAGCCTGTGCTTCTCGCATGCCTTCGGCAGTTGATGATACCAATCGATAACATGATAAATAATTCACAGAGACGTCGTATCGAATCTGCCCTTTCTGCCGATTTTATCTTTTAAGATTTTCTTTCGTAGCAAGTATTTATATTTCTATCCATAGTATGATAGATCTTCAACTTATTGGATATAACGTTTTTGGGCTTGTTTGAACGCATTTCCAAACAGTTTACTTAAATTTTTCACTAATTTATAATTTTTAATATAAAATTTTCAATTTATACAAAAAAGTTAGCGGCACAGTCGGTTGAACGTTTAATGTGCCAAATTATTTAACTTTTTGACTACTGCGGTCGAACGCCAGTGCGACACTCAGAGTTTTGACGAGAAAGTAAGTAAAATTAGAAAAATGTTGGCGAGTACCTGCATATATTGTTCTAAAGTGGATAGTATTATAAAGAGATTCCGATGTTATTTATTACAAAGAGTATAAAGCGGTTATTACATTATCGATCTTCGCCTGCAGGCAAGACCTGGTGAGAAAGTGTGCACTATTCGGTCATGTTTGTCAAACATCATGAAATTAACGCCGTATTGGTATGTGTGCTCTGTATGTTTGGTAGAATTGCTCTAACATGTGTTGAATGGCCTTATGAAAAGGACAAAATATCAAAAATTTTTGAGATTCATCAGGCCGGGCTTGCAAACACAAATTTTGCACTATTACACGAGCTAGTTGGTTTGCCAACAGGTTGTGCCTGCAGTCGAAGATCGCTTAAGAATTATAGAAGTAACCTTAAATAGTGTGTTGGTTTGTTAGACGTGAGGTCACGGTTCAAACAGCAATTCAAACATCTTCAATGTAACGAAATATGAAAAAATATTTCTTCGGCGACTTTCTATCTGCAGATTTTTGGCAATAACTGTGAAAATAAATAAAAAATTACCATGAAATGTTGCTTAAAAAATCTTTCGTTCGGAATCGACTTCAAACTGTAGTTCCCGCCACTCATGTATAAAATTAACACACACAACATAAGTGGTGCGAGAAACTAGGTCCATAATCTTGACTAATGTGTTGTAATCAACAATTATGTGTGCACTTATAAAAATTTCTACTCATTTTCTCTGGAGCACCTCTATTTTATTATTTAGGCCTCTAGGTGCTCCAGTTTCTTGATGATCTAGAGGTTATGGAATTGACTTTTCTTTTAAATTCTCATTTGAACTTGTCAAAAGCCTTTAAATTTTAAGTTCTAGGCAAGAAAAATTGGTCATTTGATTTTCGTAATAAATAGGAAAAGTTTGTATGTACATATGTGCACATGTAGAAAATGTACATCGAAGATAGAATTTTAAAAATAAAAATACGGGTTTCAGTTAAAAAATATACGTAATCGATGTGAGTGAACCTAGTACTAAAGGAAAATACTCAACAAAGTTTAGAAATTATCACCATTTAAATAATATGGAAATCCTTTAAAATTCACATGACCGGACCATCTTAAATGGCAGAAGTGCACAATGATTTAACAAAACAACAACTGATATGACAGCAATAATTATTGCCAATTAATTATGGCCTAGATTTGGATACACAAAAATTGTTTAGATTTAGAAATTTGAAAACTTGCATCCATGCCGGTCAACTATCACTTTTAGAGGCATTTTACTGTAGATAATGTGTGTGTCGTAATGAATTTAATTATTAAATGTTTGCATGTGCATAATATCAACACGTGTACGGTTAATAAATTATAAAAAAAATATTCATTGTAAGTTACAGGCGTGATAGGCAAAATAGTGTTTTACAGAAAATTTTTGATATTGATTTAGATGGCCTGTTAATGTGGTCTCAAGAGGAGTTTTCAAATGATTGATCAACTTTAATAACAATCACAAAATCACAACTTAAATCACTGACTAAATGACTGACTTATACCCTTTAACAGTGTTGTGCTAGGGGCATTTTTGACGTGTGATCTTCAATTTTAATAAGATTCTGGTATCCTCATCCCTCCTGACATACGAGTATGGTATGTATATATACACTCCACTTGATCGTTGTGTATTCTGTTTACGCGTTAAAAATTTCATTCAATCCGCTAGTCAGTCAACCAGTTAACCAGTTAACCAACAACCATTGGGGCAGTTACTCAGTATACTCAGTCATATATGTATGTATGGCTTCGTTTATTCATTCAATCGTTCATTCACTCATGATGCCTGTCCTTCAGCATTTTCGTTAATACTGGTGTGCATAATTTACAAAACGTAACAATGAGAGAACGGCAAGCACCACTAATAGGAAGAGACTTTTACAGACAAACAAACGTTCGTTCATAAATACATACATATATGTAAGTACAACTGCTTTCAATCAGCACAGTTTCCCGGTGGTCAATGCACGTCAGCATTAGCTTCACTAATTAAAATCATTTTCAAGTGATCAACATTGGTGAACAGTAGAAAATTTTACGCAACATTTTGCAGAATTTCATTTCTTTTTTTTTGTTGGAATTGAGCAGAATTTTAAATACCCTTTACAATGAGTTGCATAGTTTTGTAATCCGAAATCGATGAATAGAATTCACTGAAATAAATCCAGAATCTATCTATAAAGTTCTAAACAACACTTTGTTAAAAATTTAAATTTTTTAGGGTGCCCTGATAGTCTAGTGGGTAGCGTGCTAGCGTGAAGGTCCCACCAGAGACTCTGGTCTTTGACACTACACCGAGCATATGGTCAAGTTACTCCGCTCGTATATAATTAGAATATAATTTGTAATTGTATTGTAATTAATAAAGAAATATATAAATAATAAATAAATTTTTTATAAGGCACTGACAATGTCTGTGTATCATGGCATAAAAATGCCTGTGTAGGGTACACGTAAAAAACTAAAAGTCTGTGCAATATGTACACAAATCAAAAAAAGGATAGTTTGATGCATATCTGTTGTCGTGTAGATGTAGTGGAATATGGTTTTCAAGTTATAGAGGGTTTTGAGTAATTTTTTAATTTGTTGCCTGACAGGTCGCTGTCATATGAATTTAATTGAAAGTAGACATTTGATTAATATCAACCAATAAATATACAATGATTTATATGGGCATGCATGAAATGGTAAGTGATTTAGAGCGATTTTAAAATGAAGACTATTAAAAACTACAACAAACCGAATAATTTTCAAAAGACACTTCCCACCAATAAAAGCAAATCAAAAGCCATCAGTTAAATTAAATTTAATCAGACCAAAAGGAAATAATGATCACAGCAAAGAAACGATGATGAAAATCATTTAAAAAACGATGAGAGAAAAATAATACAAAAAAAAACAAAAACAATTTAATTTTTTATTCTACACGCGTTCCATGAGACTTGTTTTAATTTCCTTAGCCACACTTTCCGCAATTAAAACCACTTAAGAAATTTATTAAATATACGCGTCTATACATGCACAAGCATCTACACATACTGCATATTTTTGCATACATTATTATTACTCGTAGGCATTTAAATTATTTATATTGTGTGCAGATTATTAAAGTATTTTTCACGCTCATAATTTCGAAGGTATTCAATCATAACAGATAAGAATCAATTTTTTACAGTACTAGTCATTATAATTCCAGTAAAAAATAGCTCATGATCGGAACACTAAATTGCAATATGCTCCATCATCGAGGCAACCAGCTCTGTCACTGCGCATATTAGTAAACCCTTCCTTATAGAAAACCAAACTGATATCAAGATTATCTTTAAGACTTAGTCTGAATAGGATTATTATTTTATTATGAAATGTGTCCAAATGTAATTCCGAGTGTACAATGAGAAGAAGAATATGTGTTTATATGTCATGACATTCTATATAAACGTGATTATGTCATGCTATTCTATATAAACGTGTTTTTATGTCATGCTATTGTATATAAAAGTGTTTATATGTCATGCTATTCTATATAAAGGTGTTTGTATGTCATCCTATTCTATATAAAAGTATTTATATGTCATGCTATTCTATATAAACGTGTTTTTATGTCATGCTATTCTATATAAAGGTGTTTGTATGTCATCCTATTCTATATAAAATTATTTATATGTCATCCTATTCTATATAAAAGTATTTATATGTCATGCTATTCTATATAAAAGTATTTATATGTCATGCTATTCTATATAAACGTGTTTATATGGCATACTATTCTATATAAACGTTTTTATATGTCGTACTATTCTATATAAACGTGGTTATATGTCATACTATTCTATATAAATGTGTTTATATGTCATACTATTCTATATAAATGTGATTATACAACATGCTATCCTATATAAATGTGATTATATAACATGCTATCCTATATAAATGTGTTTATATGTCATGCTATCCTATATAAATGTGTTTATATGTCATGCTATTCTATATAAACGTGTTTATATGTCATGCTATTCCACATAAACGTGTTTATACGTCATGCTGTTCTATATAAACGTGTTTATATGTCATACTGTTCTATATATGTCATGCTTTTCTATGTGACGTAAACATTTTTATATAGATTACGACCACGCGCTTACCATTGTTTAAAACAAAAAACAACTCAAATCAATCATATAATTGGTAGAAACAAAATCTCTTGCTTAACTATAAATTTCTCCTGTATAATTATATGTACATTAAAACTCATAGTGTACTGTGACAAAATTTTAAGTGCCAAATTAAAAATACGATAAACGTGGCGTTAGTTAAAATGGAATTTATGAAACGTATCAGAACAACTTTCATCTAAAGTCAAGAATAAAATATTAAATATAAAAGGCTACAAAGTATATGTAAAATTTTGCATTTGCATTTAATTTTAAATTTTAATTACTTATTGTTACTTCGAAAATAAATACTTACTTAATTGGTCATTAAAGCCTTTTAGTCAGGATTACTATATATCTACTCATACTATTTATATTTTGTGTGTTGAGGTTAGCAATGAGTGACGGGACCTACAGCCTAAAGTCGACGCGGAACGACAGATTTTTGAGAAACTTTTCGTGACAATATTATTCACTCTTAGTGTTTGTGATAGAATACTGCTGAATGAAAGTATTCGAAGAAATATTTCATTTTCATATTTCGTTTTGTTTAAGATGTCTGAGCAGTGTTTTGGATCACTGGCTCGCGAGTAGTAAGCCTACTACTACTAATAATAAAGTCAGAGAGGAGAAAAAGAAAATTCCTTACCCAAAAATAGTAGTAGTATTTATAATCAAAATATAATTCGAAGGCCCGTATAAATGTTGAACGGAACCACACAAACAGAAATGAAATGTTAAAACCCAATATGTCGCTCTCATTTAAAAACGATAGAATAATAAACATTCGGAATTATTATAATTATAGAATTATTAAATTATTTCAGTAATAATATGATGATGTGGAACGAATAATGCTACAATTTTCTTCAAAAGAGTTTAAAAAACTTTACACTACCGATTATCAATTTCGAAAGGTATAATATGAAGATCTTATACAAATATTTTTATTTGCTACAATTTAATTTCATTTGAAAACCGAGTGTATAACGTATACAAATTTTTGTTTCACTGTATACAGAATAATATAAAACGAGTTTTATGTTACTTTACAGTGTGTTATATAATTCGTAAGGATAAACATAAAACGCTTAGTTTAACAATCTTAAAGTATGAATAACAAATTATTCTATAATAAAAAAGGTTCTCAAGGGTCGTTTAGGCGGCATTGATATGAGCACAAGTGTAACATCACACCACATGGTGTCTTTGTTAATTTAATACGCAGCAGGTAACGACGATCTCTTTTCGACATTTCTTTTGTTGATTCATTCCATGCGCTTTTGTTTTTTTTGTTTTCTTTCATATAAATCTTTAGCTTTTAATGATAAATCCCATAATTATATCATTATAATAAATATTTAGCATATGTACCTCATCGTATGGGAATCTATGTACGAGTATATAAAAGTCCGTATATTGCAATAATAATTCCAAATTCCTAAAGTTTATCAACAAATATTCTAAATACTTATTAAAAAAGATAAATTCTATATTCGAATATGTTTGTTAATTATTCGAACAAGTGACACTGTTTGTTTCTAATAAATAAAGGGTATTCCAACAGGAACTTTCGAACTTTGTCAAATTAGTTTCAACAGGACGGGGCTATGTGCCACACAGCTGATACCACATTTTATGTGAAAGAGATATAAATTGGCCAATGAAATTGAGTGATTTCACCTCGTTAGATTTTTTTAGCGAAGTTATCTTAAGACGCAAGCACAATATAACGACGCAAGTGTATTCGAATAAGCCAAAAACCACCGCGGACCGAAAAGCCAACGTAACCCAAATGTATCCTGTCTAGAGTCATAGATAGTTGATAATTTCAGAGAAGTCGTGGCAAACACATCTCACACAAAATGGTATCAAAGTTTCGTTGAAAAATTTTAGTGAATTTTTTTCCGGTTGTAAAAATAGAGATATTGTACAACATACATACCTACATAACTGGTCAATACGACCCTTCGGTCAGGATTACGACCTAGTTTCAAACACCACTTATGTTGTGTGTGTTAATCGTATCGTTATAAGTGGCGGGACCTACAGTTTAAAGTGAACTCCGAATAACAGCTTTTTTTGAGGAACTTTTCATGACAGTTTTTATTTACTCTCAGAGTTTTTGCCAGAAATCTGATGAGAGAAAGTCGCCGAAAAATTATTTTCTTTATATTTTGTTTTGATCGAGATGTCTGACCTGGACATGCCTAGTAGACTACGGTGACTGGTGGCGGATATTGTACAAAGTCTTCGTGATTTTTACTGTTTACTGTTGATTTTGGATTGTATTGTATTTGATGATTGGATTGTAATTGATCAATTCACCAACTATTTCATTTGATTGACTATATTCTTATCTATTCTGCCAATATGGCTCTTTCACTCAAGGTAGGAATTATTTGATTGTGTGGATGTGCTAAACTCTCGGGGTATAGTAATGAAATCATCATTATCATGAGACTGACAGAGTAGGTCTGTAGTCTCCAGCTAAGAGTATAAAAGCACAACCAAATACATTTTGATTCATTGAATTTGATCAAGTACTCTTCTGAATAATTTCCAATCTCAGTTCAGATCTTTTTTTATATGTTGGATTTGCTGAACTACCAGGTGCTGTAATAATCATCCTTAAGATCTTGTTTCTGATATTTCAATTTTCTCTATGTGTGACGCTGACACAGTTCCCTGTAACTGTATACAACAGCGTTAAATGGGCTTTAGAAGGGTATTTTGCCGTCAGAGTTTAAATATGAATTGCTATGTATTTTAAATTGTTTTAACATAATTTGTGCGAATATCACTTCTATCATAATTCTGATGTCCATTAAGGCAAATAATTTGTGCGAATATCACTTCTATCATAATTCTGATGTCCATTAAGGCAAATGACATGATATTTTATTTACAATCACTGCGATTACTTTCACCCTCTTGTGCTAGAATTCGAATTTTTGTAGTTGCGACTCGTACAATACGGCAACGAGGATATAAACGTACCAATTCTCCCATTCGTAATAAAATCGAACGTGCGACGGATTCTAGCAATATTGAGTTTTTCATCAAAAGCTTTTATCATTGTTTTTAATAATTTTACTTACCAACTGTGGTGTATTTCTTCCTGAAACCCAAATAATTGATTAGATCTCAGCAGATTTTTTTTTTTTTTGTTTGACATACGTAGTTGTTAAAAGAATTACATTAATTGCTACTGTAGGCAGTTCAGGATGTATCTTATTACTGAATTTGTTTACATCGTTTTCTTTGGGGTTGAAGACGATTATCATGTAATTAAAAAATGGTTGGCATTTTCGACATCAATTCTTGCCTATTCATAGATTATGCTTCCAAAAGTAGGATTAAATATGGCAGGTCGTTTAAGGTCCTTTGCAGCTCTCCACAGTGAATACTTTGTCTATGGCGTAGAATCGAGATCTTCTAAATAATTTCTAAGAGATGACATAATACGAGATTCAAAAATTCCTTGATCTATTTTGTGCATTCCTTGGGAATGATTTTTTGTTGAGGCCATTGTTGCCGCTCTCTACTCGCACTTTCTTTTCGGAAACCAATATTTCGACATCTATTGAGAATACTCCAGACTACTAACAGATGATAGTAGCGCATGGTGCGGCCTCGAGGTTTCCAACGAAAATTGGAAATGGAAACATTTATGTGGGACCGAGGACAGGATGGACGAGAAGTGAATCTGGAGCTCTCAGTTGCCAAAAAAATTGGTCTTAGAGATTTACAGACGTTCATAGAAGTCATTGCAATCACATAATGTGCAACCACTGCACTTTAAACGTGACCCGTTTTTATTCTAACTGATGCCGTATGTGTTCCAAAACCAGATTCTCAGACAATTCATTGATTGCCAATCGTCGCTTGCATCAATCTGGACTGTAATCTCTGCATTTCCTGCATTATACTGGTCATTTTAGTCATAAGGCTGTCCGGTACTAATTTATTAAGTGTAATTTATTAAGTGTAGTTCTTCGTAGCATAAGTATAAGATACATAACTAAAGGTTGCGGAAATGTTTTCAGGATAATTACAATAATTATTGGAGCTATTGGGGTCTTTTGCATCTTGGATCGTTTGGCGAATAGTATACTGGACCACAATAGCTACTTAATTTTTTCTGGGTGGAGTCGCTTTAATACTTGTCACTTGTATCGATACCATGAAGGTCACCGATGACAACGCATACTGCCATGTGGCCACAATATCTTTGATAATTAAGACATTGTCATATGAATTCTTCATGTTGTATAAAGGATGGATTTGAGTTTGATTTTATCGTGGTATCAACAAGTTCAGTTTCATTTAAAACATAGACTGCAATCTTCTCTCGGCTTATTACATTTGAAACCGTTTTTATTGTTGTTTTAAATCCTTGATTTATCAGACATATTATTAAGTTCTGTGGCTCAACGCATGTTTCAGTGCCTTTAATTACGACGTATGCTATTTCAGTACTTTTCATACAAGAATAGAAATTATTTTTATTTTTTTGGTTGCGGAAACAATTATTCGATGTTCTTATTGGTGTTACCTAGATACAGATACAGATGAAGAGATAAAAACAATTTTCTCAAAAAAAAATTTTCGAGTAAATTAATGGTGATTTTCTCGATTTTGTCGACGAAGTGCTCAGTTAGCAATGAAAACCTATTTTTTTTGAGTAACATCATCCTCTTTAGCCAGCTTCTACGAGATTTCAGTTCATCCCCCTTTCAGCATCTATTTATCCCCAGCTTTAATTAAGGCTTCTGAACACACGTATCACCTTTAGCTTTAAGAGCTGTCACATTCACTAAGCTAGAAAATTATAATCGCAATCAGGGGGCCCCTTTAGTATTTTTTAATACCTATAAAAGGCTTTTATGTAGACAAGAGCTTTGTTTAAATTCAGTGCATTTGAAACTAACTTTAATTTATTATAGATTGTGCGATCAAATAGTTCATTTTCAAGTTCTATAATTTATTCATCGCCGACACATTTGTGCGAATCACTAACTAAAACACGGTACTAGCAGAGGAGATCCGTTAATTATTTATTTCAATTAGGGCCATTATTACAACTTGCCGTTAACTAAAGGGATGATTTTAACGAGCACGATAAATTGTTTTTTATTATTACAAATGGACAATAAGATAGAAGTGAGCGTTAAGCTAAAGGGAGGATCATCCTAGCTTTAACTTTTAAAGTTAAGTTTGTGTCTGAACTTACCATATTATATATTATTTTCAAAACGGCAACTTCAAATATAAACAAAGTGAGCAAACATAACAAAAAAAAAAGAACCTCATATTTTTGAAAAAGTTAACTTTATTTTATCATTAGGTTGTAATAACGAAAAGAAGTTAAAGGTGACTTTAAAGGTCACTTTAGCTAACGTTACCTTTAACTCAACTTTAACCGAAAGTTGTAATAATGGCCCCTAGTTTATTATTTTTTAATATTAAAATAGATTTAAACTTCAAAAAATGAATAAATTTTTTTGTCCTCTATTATAATTTCACGTCTCTTGTTTATTCTTATGCGTGTTTATTTTTTATTTGTATCACCATCAGTGCAACAAACAATCTTAAAGAGTCAAACAGCGGTCAGAACAACCAATGTGACAATGTATTCTCTTAAAAAACATATACAAGCGGCATATGGCAACATAGGAATTGTTTGAAGATTAGTTCATCCGTCGGCATAAAACGGGATTGAATAATTTCTTTCTGTAAAACAAATCAACCTAATAATGCTTTCTTCAAGATTTCTGGTTACACATTAAATGATTGCAAGGCCCCCGAAGTGTATCGTGCGGCAGCTCAAGTACTTTTTTAATTCGAGATGTGTTCGATTTTAGTATACCAAAAATGTCTTGTCTTGAACATACTTTTCTTCGGAACAATTGCCTATAATGGTTGCGATTATAAACGCTTACGACATTGTAATACATGCCAGAATTATGCGTACGATTAAGAGCGATCATTGGTTAAAATTTAGAAACATGGCTGAGAACACTAGAAGATTGATAGATGTTTTTATTCTTAACCTAAACAAAGACATCAAACAGATACTAGTGTCGAGAGTGAATAAAGATTGGAGAAGAGAAAATTAAGGCCGTTATCCCAGTATTCTTCGGACACACCTGGCAAAAACGACTACTTTGTAGTATCGTCATTATTGCTTAACCGAGTTGGAGTTAATTTGTAATTTTTTCCGTGAGGAATCTACCAACACGGTGTTGGAGCAGGCCATAATGTCGAGGCGGTTTAATCTATAATGTCACAATCATTATATTTTTATGGTAAAATTATGCAGTCAAAGAACCTGCTATTAAAAGATATCATCCTAACTGTATAGTATAGAAAATAAAAAAGTTAAATAAAAAGAAATTTGTATTTAAATATGTATTGTAATGATTTCTAAAAAATGATGTTCCTTATCCTTGCAGTGTGTATATTTATTACAAATGAACAAGAAATAAATATCCTATAGTAACAAAGAAAGCCAACCATGACTTAGCAACAGACTGGTTTATCTCTGCATATAATCTATTCAGTAGGACTTTGCATTTACCAGATAATTTCATTCAACGTTTTTTAATTTAAAATATTTGGAACACTTTATTATTATAAAAAAACGAAAATCCTTATTTTATAATGCAATAAAAAAGTCTTTAAAAATAGGCCATATTTGTCAACGCTGCTTAAAAGAAGCAAAATAGTTTACGATAGATCACGGATAACTTCAGGATTAGTAACGTCCATATCAAAACATCGGCATGAGCATGAAGATACAGGACACTCTGAGTTTTGTCTGACAAAGGAGATGCGTTTACCCATTATAATCAATTGAAAGTAGACGAATTACAAATAAACAAACAAACATACTTAAACCATTGCATCAAATGTTCGGTGTGTCCTCCGTGTCGGCATGTTTGACACCAAGAAAACCATTTTGAAAATGGTTTCGATTGCCAACCAATACTTTCGAGTCCACCATCCGCTGCAAGGCATGAATTAAGCGTCGTACCCATATGTAGTAAACAAAGAGAACATCTTGGCAATGGCTTGCGACAACTTGGACATGATGAAAGCTGTATGGGAAATATATCATGTTAATTGGATATATTGAAATGACTTTGATAAGAATTAAGTTACCTTATTTACGTTTGAAGAAACGTTACGAATGCGAGCATCTTCCTGCAGGACATTTGATACAGATTTCCCACAAAAATTGCAAGACAAATATACTGTGCGCGCAGATCGGCTTGTTGAACGAAGATTTGCAATTTTTATTTCTAATTCAGCCCGTTTTTCCCAAAATCCCCATGAGTTAAGGCAGTCCATGTAGCTGAAAGTATTGTAGCAAAAACTTTCAAATATTTTTTTAGAAGGAAATCCAAAAGAGGGGTAGTTGACCTTGTTATCCAATATTGAACACGAGTATCGTTGAACAGTTCACGATGGAAATAATTAATGGCTATTAATGCCACAGTTTGTATATCACCAGTTGAATCCATATGCGCCTGCAGAATGTTAATACCTTCTTGGGATTCACCGGTCAGCAGTAATCCATTCAGATCTCCTTTTTCAACCGATTTTTGTATTTGCAGCATCACATATTCACTAAGTTTTGTTTGTGACAGATATTTACAAGCGAATGCCATACGATCAGCTAATGATACACCCTCTTCCATCTTTAAAACATAATGATGAAGGAGGAAAGAAAAATATATTCAGACTTTTAGCTTAATTCGATATTTACCAGAACGGAATCAAAATTTTCATTTTCTGCTATAAGAAAAGAGAATATCGCTCTTAAATGCGGATCTTGAATTTGCGAATTTGCAATAGAGCGCTGATTACGCCAAGCGGAACTTGTTCGGTCTGCATTAAAACTTGATAATGCAATGGCAGCTATTCGGAACATACTAGGATCTCGGGATTGATCAACAGCTTTAGATAAGATGTCACAGGCAGCGAGAATTTTCAAATGGAAAACATTGAGCATAGCTGCTCTACTAAACTCCTGTAGACATAAATTAATAAACCTTAAATAATTTATACGTTTCATATCAAGTTAAATATGTACCTTGTTTTCACATAGAGAACTAACAAATCGATCCAAGTCCTGTTCAAAAGTCCATCCGCATAATTTTAAAGCCATATCACGCTGATCACTCCTTTCCAATGAAAACAAAAAGGAAAAACACTTGACAGTCGTTCATCTTTAGCATTCGTTTTTAAGCTAATCTTACCTGTGACAAACTAGATTGCTTGAATTATTTATAAAATCTGGCCACTGCAAAGCATGTGATTCAATTCGAGAAGTATTCATAAATGCTTCTGAAGTGTGCGCATGACTAATGCTCAAAATAGTTTTCAAGCCGATTAGTTTATCCTCATTCCGGTACAAATTGGCTAAACTTAACCAAACATTTTTCAAATACGACGATAAATGAAATTCTCCGCTTAAACGTTTACCATCCATCTTTAAACCGTAATCACTTAAGGCACGTTCTCTTGTTTCATCGACTAAATCCTCTTCCAACAAATCGTGATCGATTACGAGGAAATTTAATGAAGAACCTACGCTGGTGAATTCTGGAGTACTGGTCTGACTGGTTGTTTGACTACTACTATGGGCCGGTGTACTTGGTGCTGATAATGGTCGCTGCAATAACAGCGGAAGCTTTTTGTGATTGCTATACGCCGTTAGAATTGACAATGGTAGCCGAAAGTCCATTATACTACCAGTTTCTGATAAGAGTAGAGCTCTTTCAAAATCGCTATTGTGCCACGAAAGAGCTGTCAAGGAATATCCTTTGTGTGAAGCGTGATACTTTGTATGAAACGGTAACAATTGCTTTTTAACACTGTAAACTTCCCGGCTATTTTCAACATCGACACAACGTATATCGTACAACGTTATATATGGAGATTCGCGTTGCAATGAGGATAACAGACTTGATCGTGTCGGACACCAACTCAGATGCAAATGATTTTTAGCCGATTGTATTTGTTTCAACGGACGATCAAGTGAACGTAAATCCCACAACATTATGGCCGAGTCAAAGAAACTCGAGAGATAATTTCCGTTTGGTGCCACCCCCAGTCCATATACAGCTTTCGTTTGAATTGTTTGCAATGATGATGTGTTTTCTATTAAAACGGATACACCACAGATGCATAACAAAATAAAACAAATATAATTCAGAAATGTTCATAACTTACGGCGCAAATCGTATAATTTAATATGTTTTTGGTTCATTCCAGCAATAAGTACTCGATGATTTTTGTTCCAGCATAACGAATGGGCCGACTCGGACAATCCAAAGAAGTTTGAACCTGTAAGAATTTTTATAAATTTGGTGTCGTTTAAAATACAACGCAAATACAACAAAATTAAAGTAATTATAATCGATTTGTGACTTAACTTCTGCTGAACTTCAAATCTCCTGAAGGAAAGAATTATACGACTAACAATCCAAAAATAATGTATTGATTGAGAAATTATGTACTTCAACACAAAAGACATCCAAATGGAAGCAGTTGGTTATCAATTAGTTATGTCACCTCAAATCATTATGAGCGAAATAATAACTTGATGTAACTAAAGAAGTCTAGTAGGTAGTGTGTTGGCGAGAGCCAGTTGTTCAATCCCTGGCTCAGACATCTCGCACATAACGAAAATTTAAAAAAAATTCCTTCGACGGTTTAAACTGCGCAGTCTTCTTGCAGAAGCTCTAAAGTAAATAAAATTTTCTTTCTCAAAAATCTGTTGTTCGAATTTGAACCGTAGGTGCCGCCACTTATGGATAAAATTAACACACACACAACATGGATGGTGTGAGAAACTAGGTCGTAATCCTGACTAAGTGTTGTAATGACCAATTAGGTTAAGTATGTAACTAAAGAGCCCAGAGAAACAAATTGTATTTTAAGTTTTTCTTTTTACCTTTCAAAAACTAACGTTGCTGATGTCCGATAAATAAATTTGTCTATTTTAAGCACATAAAAACCCTAAATTTTTAACTAGAACGGTTAATAAATTAAAAAAATATACGTATTGAAGAAACTATCGTTTAGCAATTTTCATTTGGCGGTTTTACTTCTGATCGCTTAAAAAATAATTCTAACAAACGTATAGGAAATGGCAATACTAAAAAAAGATTGTAATTAAAAAAAATATTTTAACACCCTTACACATGATGAGTCCAGTTTGCTTACCAAAGACAATTTAAAATGAGAAACTGATGACAAGGATAAGACGCAGGAATACTCCACCAAGTAAAGATTTTTAAATTTAGTCTATCTTAACTTTGTTTTAATAGAATATCAGTCAAAATATGCAGTTTTAAAAAATAAAAAAAATTATTTCGATGATTATTAATAAGAAAATTATTGCCAAATCATTCCCTATCACAAATCTCTTAATGTTATGAAAAAAAATGTAATCTTTCTAGATATTCCTAATATATTTTATGGTTAATATTTATGTAATCCAAGCGAAAGTCATGCTTTTTTCAGTCAATTCTCTTAGTTTTATTAGTTATTTTTATTATTTGTTTCGGATATATTGAATTTATTTAAGAAAAGTTAAGTCGCAGCGATCATAGCGTAATTTAAGCTTTTTTTCATATCGTAAGTAGAACGAAATTTTCTTTAAGTTGATTATAATTTTAAAAATTTCCTTATCCCATTCACAAGGACTCAAAATTTGTGTATGGCTTTTTAATTTAGAATATCGAATATCAAAAAGCAAATTATTGTTTTAAAATATATTGAAATTATTATGAATAAAAAAGCATTTAATCTAACAAAAAGCAATTAAAATATATCCACAGTAAAGCTTTGTTTTAAATCTGTGTGAAAAAGATCTATAAAGTGGTTTTTCTAAGTACACAGAAACTGTAGCTAATAAATCTGTTGCTTTTATTTATTTATTGGGACTTTTTAATAATTTTATTTCAACTTACTGCTTTCCTTCGGTAGACCTCTTTCAGTATCCCAAATAGTTATACAAGAGTCCGACTTGTAACGATCGTGGCCAATGGCCAAAATATTTGGATCGGTTTCGCTCCATGCCAAGCATAAGCACATTCGCTGTTGGCGGGGAGCTGTAATAATTACAATGATTTTAATTTTTCTATTCCAAAAACTCTACACTTTACTTTACTCACTGTATTCCAAACTGTTATCGATCACTTCATGGAAATTCCGAATGCCAATTTTTCCATCTCCCAGTCCAACAGCAATAATGGGACGATCCTTGTCGTACGACGATTGTACACATCTGGCGTACTGATAACGATTCTCAATACATAACAAATTTGCGGAGATATTAGGCAGACGTGCTTTGAATAAAACAATATGATTCCATTTCACTAAGTTCCTGTGAGTGTGTACGACTGGATGGCATTTACTTACTTTTAACATCTGTGTCGCCTTTACTGCGCACTTCGTATAAACTGATATCTTGACCCCATGTAACGAATTTATCGGGAATGTTGGGAAACCAATTCAATCCATGAACATTCATCACACTCATCACAGCACATTTAGGGCAATAAAACGTCCAACCCAGTCACAATTGTTTTCACGAATATCAAATCCAAACCACAGATGGAATAACAAAACTCGTCAAACATGCACTTCTTATCAGTAAAAATGCAACAAAACAATGCTAAGAATGAAATAGAAGCGTAAACAAACAGCTGTTTTGACTCAGCTGTTGGCCATCTTCAGTGCTGTCAGATTACGAGATTTTCCCCCAATATCGGGATGGAAAAATGTTTATGGAGATTAAATTTGTTTTTTTAATTATTATTTATTTCTTCTATTATTACTTTTGCAAAAACTGTATAATTGAAACTGAACAGTTCTTGTGGAGGAAGCAAATGTCGACAAATTATTTAAAACCCCGTTTTAGTTCTTTTTAAATGAATTTGCGTCTCTATACGCCCCTGTTTTTTCAAAAGTAATAAAATATATTGAGTTTTTGATAGAATAAATCAATAACTAACTATTTTAGAGACCAAACAAAATATACACATGCTTTTGTGCTGATATGTAGACGAAGGATATGTTATGATTAACCTGGAAAATTGGAGCAAACCGAAGAAACTAGACGGCTGTCGCTTGGTTTGACTGTTATGGTAGTATTACCAGAATCTGAGAAAATTAACCTAACTAACATCTATGATATTATGTAAAATGAAAAAAATGAGACCAGTAGTAATTTTTGGCCAATATATTAGGCAAATGAATTATTTTAACAAAGACGCAAAACTAATGTTGTTGTTGCTTACGACCAAGTATATAATTTGCTGCCTAATAGAGGCGATTTAAGGAAATAAGCAGTCCATATTAAGAACAATGAATTTTATGTTAGCAGAATGCTTAGAAGACCCCGAAATTTGTGAGTTTTTGAATCAAATTATAATATTTTTTTCTGGGTACATAAAAATACTTTTTCAAAACGAAATTATTCAAAATTTTTTACATTTTTCAATACATTTGCCCACAAAAAAATAATGTCTACAAAATAGAGTGAAATCTGAGATAAAAAATGAAACCAATCTGATAACACTGGCTTTCTTTAGAAAGTCCAACATGAATATGAAAGAAACGTCAAAGATTACCAGCAAACAGTGTTGCCGCTTTAGGTTATTTCTAACCAAAACTAGTTATTTTTTTTGTTCAAACAAAGTATGTTTTTAATATGAGGATTTTTCTGGTTTTGATTATTCTATTTTTTATTTAAAAAAAATTGTAATTTAATTATTGTAAACTGAAAAAACAAACAATTATTTAAATTTAAAATTTAATTTTTTCCTAATTACTGATTAAAATATTTCTTCAGGAACAACATTGGTTTGGAAAAATTTGTTTTTTGTTCGTTCAAGAAACAGGTATGTATTTATTTGTAAAATAATTCACACATTCTTTTTTTCGGTTTGATTTGAATATATAAAAATCCCTGGGGTAAAATGATGGTGATGAGATGGCGTGTGTGCGTGCGGATTTGTTCCTGGTGATGATGGGTGTGCGTTTCGTGAGTCAGACAGTCAGACCGTCAACGATGTGTGCGGGGGTTCTTGGTGTGTTGTTAGATGATAGAATTCGGGCATGGAGTGGGCCCCTTTTTTGGTGTGTTTATTTTCTAAAGCTGTACATTTTTTAAAGTGTTGTGAATTTATTTGGTGTGGTGAGTTTCAAGTGCGGTGAGTTTTTAAAGTGTGGTGAATTTATTTAGTGTGGCGAGTTTCAAGTGGGGTGAGTTTTTGTAAAGTGTTGAATTTATCCGGTGTGGTGAATAAAATTGAAATACACCAAAGTGACGTTATTCGAAATATGTACTATATTACCATAGACCATTGTACTGTCTGTGGCGAATTAACCGGTGTGTGTCTAGAATAAGTAATTTTCACATCCATTAGCGGAGCCACTAGGTTGCTTACATCTCGCTACTACCATTTTACACTACATTTACCAACCGTGTGGTTTGTAAATTAAAAAAGGACACTCAACGATCGTAGGTGTCAGTAAATTCTAATTAAAATGCTAAAAAGAAAATAAATATTGTTAGACATTTTAAATTTTAATTATTTTATATAGATATTTTTGAATATTTTTACTTTTTAAACTTATTTACAGAATTTGTAGATATAAATTAATTGGGGATTAAACAGAAAAATTTCTTCTCTATTTGTGAAGGGGCTGCTTAAAAAGAAAAGATTTGCTACAAAGTTAATATAAAAAAGAAAGAATGATAGATACAAACAACATTATACATTATATCTGCATCTGCTGTTTGTTTGTTGCTCGCAAAAAAGCTACAAATTGGAAATCGGGAAAAATTAATGAAAAATTAATTAAAAATAAATTTAAATGATTTGGTAGTTTTTTGTTTTATTGATTTCTTTTGCAGAAGTTCGTTACAAAATTTTTATTACCTGGCAACATTGTTTGCTAGTACCATCTTTAGTTAGGAAATGATGAGTAAATTTATTCACAATAGATGGCACAAAAACATAAAAAATGTGAGTAAATTAAGCCGTGTATACACTACAACTTTGGTATGAGAATGTAATAACCATTCATACTGAATGGCCATAGATGGCATTGTATGAAGTTATATGTACATCTGGTCGAGTGCGATGGAAAATTTATTTTCAACAAATATTACAGCTATGATACAGCTATGCCATCTTTTGTTTTAACCCTGCAAACCTAAAATTCAAAGACACCCCTTTAAACCTAACCATTCATCGTTAAGTCAAGCAATTGTTTAATATATATATATCGGTTGTATATATATGTTTTTAAAATTTGGAGCACATTCGTATATTAAAGTTGAATTTAAAATACATATAATTAATAATTAAACAATTATACAATACAATCTTCCATTTCGAGCATAAAGATTTTGTCACGCGTCCTTTTAGATTTTCCTACTCTGCCATTTATACTGCGTCCTTAAGGCAGACTCATGTGTTTTTCTTCTTCCAAGATGTGGCATGTAATGAAGTATGTCGCCATATTTTGCAAGATTAGATTGGAATATGCATGCGAAATTGGTATCTTCCTCGAAATTCTAATAACTGTTCATCAATTATGAAATTCGTTTCAGGAATATAGTTTAGTCTGCTCTGAGGTATGAGTGATTCCCAAAATGTATCTGAAAATCATCTTTTTGTAAGTGCAAAACGAAGATATCGAAGAAGAAAATCCTATTGTTCTTTACTCATTCATGAACGACTGAATATCTTGTTCCGGTATATTGTATATTGAACTATTCATAGAACGTTAAATGATTATCTTTGAAGCTGCACTTAATACTAAAGTAGGAATTACAACTGTAATCTCAACTTTGGCCGTTCACACTGAGTTAATTTATTTTGCTCAAAATTCTGTTTCTTGTTTTAAATTTCTGAATATGTCCCCTTCGGAATGTCTTCTATTATTTGATCAGTCATGAAATGCTCAATTAATATTTGTGGATCAGTCAAGCAGGTCTTTTTGAACTACTTCTTTAGCTAGTAGCCCAAACGTACTATGAGCAATAATTTTACGGATTACTCTTGAGATTGAACTGGAGGAGCCCATAAGGATCTAACGCATCATTCAGTAGAATAACAATGGAGCGCTGTTGAGTATTTAAGGAATTATTTTCCTTGTAAGAGGAATCGTCAACAGCATTCCTTTCTAGATCATCAAGCTCTACATTGTCTTCTAGTCCGCTATCAGATGAGCCATCCAAAACACTGTCATCTTCCTCTTCCAACAAAAATGAAGAATCAAACAAAATCAGACAAAAAACTCTTCGAAGCCATTATAAAAGCCGCATAAAATAAAAACCTCTCATTGGAAAAAAACTACAAATTTTCAAAAAAAGTACACAAAAATAAATCATACTGTTACGCCAATGGAAACGGTGTAACATCGTTTAACATTAAAATGAGTAAAAGCTACACAAACGAATACAACGAACTTGTAACCAGTAAACCAACAACATCAGCATGAAAGAAAATGGGATAGACAAGTAAGCGAAAACGCAACAATAAGCAATGCGAACAAAATATACAAACAACAATGAAGTCGCGATAGAGTTCTCGAGAAAGCGAAACCCCGAACGTTCGACTTCAAGAACCTTTATCAGACTGATTACGTGGGCATATAAAAAGCAAGGCAAAGCAGGCAACGAACAGTAGAATTCAGTCAGTCTTGTGTGAAGAAGCGTTGCGTGCGAAGAGAACAGTCGTGGTTTGAAGATCGTCGTTGTAAAGCAGTGTTGCAAAAAGGAAGTTTTAAAATGGTACTGAACTATAACGGAAAGAGTACTTTTTTGCATCAATTGGTACTTTTGGTCATTATAACCCTTCAATCAGGATTATGACATAACTTCTCACACCACTTATGTTGTGTGTGTTAATTTTATACATGAGTGGCGAGATCTGCTATTTAAAGTCGACTCCGACAGATTTTTGGGAAACTTTATCATGACAATTTTATTTATATTTAGAATTTTTGGCAGAAGGAAGTCACCGGAGAAATTTTTTCATATTTCGTTTTGATGGAGATGTGTGACATGGGGTTTCAGCCGGGGGCTCACGTTTAGTAAGCCAGTCCACTACCCACTAGACTATTTATTTATTTATATTTAGTACACATATGTCACGGAACAGAAGAACTAACGACTTATTCGTGCTCCTCACATGCATACACGACAAAGACAGGTGATTCGGAACGTAACAAAACGTAAAAGCCATGTTTAGTCAAACGTCGATGGAACGTAGTATAACATACGTTCGTTATGAAGAGCAACGCAAATACTTTTTCATCGCTTTCCGTATTCTAAAAACGAACGTACGTTCCGTGGAGCTTTAGCTAACCCGGACTAAAGCTTAAGCGTTGAACATAATGCTAATTCATTAAGAGTTGAAAAGCGCAAGATATAAAATATGTAGTAATAAAAAGTACTGAAAGCGTCGCGGGGGTACTGCGGTATTTTTGAAATAAAAAACTAATGAAAAAAGTACAAAAGTACTGAATTTTTCAACACTGTTGTAAAGACCTACCGAACAGTTGTTAGTGTTTACGCGAGTGTAAAGAAGAGTAGCGAACTAAACAAATTGTTGTTGTATCATCAAGTTGTGAACAGTGGCACATAAACGAACAATAAAAAGTTTAATTGAAACTAACCACAGATTTATTTTTATTTTGTTTGCAATCAACGAACTCGTATTTTAAACGTCGTTAAAATGACTAACAAATTTTAAAAACACCAAAAAATTACGCAACTATTCGCCAAACTCTCTTATCTTTCAGGAGAGCTCGTTTATTTCTGAGTTGACAAGTAACTTTATGGCGATCACCATAAATATACATAAGAAAGAAATAGCGATTTTTCTATCTTGTGGCCGGTGTTCAGGGTTAAGCAAAAAAAAAAAAAATTCAATATTTATTTATTTCTTTTATTTGGTTAGCTCTATACTAACAATTGAATTAACATATGCATGTATTAAAACAAAAATAATACAATATAATAACAGTGTTAAAATAATGAACAAATGATTAATTGACTACAACAACGTTTAGGTGCAATTTTAATAAAGCGTCCTTCTAAAATCTTGCATTCTTGGTGAGACTGATAAAGAAGTCACAGATTTTAAATTGCTAATAACAAATATAATGTAAACTAGGTCGTTTATATGCAGCAATAGATCGACTTCGGCTGAAGTTCAATTGCGAGCACATTGCTGTCTCATATAGTGACTGCTTTAATCAAACTGTTGACAGGACGTGGAAGATTTTCCCTATGATTGATAAAGTCCTATAATGCAGACTTACCCACGCCTGGCTGGCGGGCGACGCAGAGAACAACGGAAAGGAGTCTTACCCGTTTCTTTGAAATTGAGTTAATCTTTCTTAATTGGGTGAAATCTTTTATAGATTTGGAGTAGTCCAACTGGTCTTCGGATATGCATAGTCTGAGAATCGAAGGAGTCTATTGCGGTCACAAGGGTGTTTGAATATTCCAAAAACGTGGCCATTCAAAAAATGATACTCCTAAGATTTGCGGTCGATTCGTGACCAAAGAATTTTACGTTGGATATCATGGCATTTTTTAATTTTATTATTTTGTTGAAACTCCTTGCCATTTGTATTGCTTTATGTATGACAGACAGAACCTTAGGTTTGTTCTCTGAAATTAGGCTATAAAGCCCAAATCTATTGATTTATCAAAACACACTGTCCATTGTGACTGCTATTCGATAATTATTTCATTATAAACAATATTTGTCTTTTTACGAAAGGATCAGCTTTTCTGAAACATTCTTATGGCAAAATTCCGTCTTTCCAGTCTTTTACAGTAAAATTTTAATAAATTTTTAATAAAAAATTTAATCCAAAACAATTGATGTTTCTTTTATATTTAGGGCCATTATTACAATTTGCCGTTAACTAAAGGTAGAATTTTAACGGGCAGATAAATTGCTTTTCATTATTATAAGAGGACAATACGGTAGAAGTGAGCGTTAAGCTAAATGGAGGATCATCCTACCGGTAACTTTTAAAGTTAAGTTTATGTTTAAACTTGCCATATTATATATACTGCAACTTCAAAGCGAGCAAATATAAAAAACAGAAGCCCGTCGTTACCCCTGCTTTTAAAAAAACTTGTTTAATTGAGCATTGTTATCGACATTGCTCCGACACTGCCATATTTTGATATATTTTTGAGAAAGTTTACTTTGTTTTATCATTAGGTTGTAATAACAAAAAGAAGTTAAAGGTGACTTTAAAGTTCACTTTAGCTAAAGATACCTTTAACTAAACCCACCTTTAACGCGAAGTTGTAATACTGGCTCTTAACATGATAAATTATAATCTTCTTAAAGCGATGAATAATTTTTGTTTAATAAAGAAGATTTGAATTTGAAATGATCAAAATGTCTCGTATGTTTTAATTTAAAAAAGTTAATATTTTAAAATCTTTAACACTTTCAATGAAATAACTTTTGATCTCATAACTAATTTATTATGTTTTATTGAACCACATGCCTTAGAAGGTCTAAACCTTAAAGATTATCTCCTTTCAAGCTCATACACAAAACTGAAACATATTTTATGCGTAAATGTTTCCTTTTAATAATCTTCTTCCGTTTTCTCATTTCAAAAAAAAAAAAAAAAACATAAAAAATTGCACACTCTTAATTCCATACCATATCCACTAGATCAGTTAAGGAAGAGGACTAGAATAAAAATGAAAGAAGAAGAACAAGAAGAGGAGGAGATAAAAAGTTACAGTCTTGTTAATTGCTTAACTTTTTTATTTCGAGATGGTAATTTATTTCTAAAAGGATGTAAAAGTCATCTAGATAAACCCCTTAATAACGATTATTCTTATAAACATTTTATTCCAATGTTCCAAAAAAAAAAAAAAAGAAAAAGAAACCGAATAAAATGACAAAAGTCTCATATACAGTTACAAACTAAAGAGAAAAGAAAAACTAAACAGAATGGTGTTGTAAATGGAAATTTTGTTTAAGAAGAAGTAAAGAAAGCGGCCAAAAGGAAAGTAAACGACACTGCCGCTAAAAAAAAAATGTTCACAGTGACGTTCTGCATTCAAGGGCTTCTTTCGTACGTTGTTGTGTTAACCTAAAACCAAAGAATTAAAATCGAAAAACATGAAATAAATAAAAAAGACTTGGCATCAAAAACAACAAAGGGAAAGGAAGTGTATGCGAAAGGATATAAAGATACGTACACACATGCACAAATCATAGACAACTACTGGCTAAAATAAGAGCAAAGAATGTATATATAATGTGGGCATTGGATTGTATCTGTATGCGTATATCTCTGTAATATTGTATCTTGACAATATCATTGCCAACTAAAATGACCGAAAGGGACAGTAACCCTTTTGCATCACGGCAAGTTATACACTGCAAACATATTATACGTATACATATAGAAGGCGCACATATGTCTCGATTTACGGTGTTATACGACGCATTACTCAGTCTTTAAACTTGAAACAAATAAATTAAAAAAATTCATTTACTAGTATGTATATAAAGGGTGTTTTTTACAGAGGTATAGAAATTTAAGTTGGCATTACTTTTCAAGATGGCGACCGATTTAACAGCTGTCAAGTGATTTATTCTCAGTTTGGTTTGGCAATTCATCATGAATAGACTCACGACTGAACAACGCTTGCAAATAGTGCAATTTTATTTCGAAAATAATGGTTCAGTGCGAAAAACGTATCGCGCACTACGTCCATTTTATAGTCGACAAAATCGTCCATCAGAGCAGTTAATTCGATTAACCATGGAACGTTCTCGCACCACGTTTACTCTTATTGATAACTCGCATCCCCAGAGACGCTGTACGGTGCGTACAGAAGAAGCTATTGCTGCTGTAGAGCGTAGCATTGAGGAAGACCGGAATGAGTCCATCCGCCATTGAGCACAGGAATTGGATCTGTGTCCATCCACTTTATGGAAGATTTTGCGGAAGGATCTTGGTTTGCGTGCTTACAAAATCCAACTCGTGCAAGATTTGAAGCCAAACGATCATCAAGTAAGGCGTGGATTCGTCGAATGGGCCCAAAACGAGATTACCGTTGTTCCCGATTTTCATAAGCGAATTTTATTTAGCGATGAAGCGCACTTCTGGTTGAATGGCTACGTCAACAAACAAAACTGCCGCATTTGGAGTGAAGGTAATCCTCAAGTGTATGTGGAAACACCGTTACATCCAGAAAAACTGACTGTTTGGTGCGCTTTATGAGCTGGTGGAATCATTGGTCCGTACTTTCTCAAAAACGATGGTGGCCAGAACGTTACAGTCAATGGTGACCGGTATAGAGCCATGATTACTAACTTTTTCATTCCTGAATTGAATAACCATGATGTCCAGGAGATGTGGTTTCAACAAGACAGCGCAACTCGTGCCACAATAGATTTATTGAAAGACACGTTTGGTGACCGCCTAATTTCACGTTTTGGACCTGTGAATTGGCGTCCAAGATCTTGTGATTTAACACCGCTAGACTACTTTCTGTGGGGCTATGTAAAGTCATTGGTCTATGCGGTAAAGCCACAAACGCTTGACCATTTGGAAGACAACATTCGCCGTATTATTGCCGATATACGGCCACAAATGTTCGAAAAAGTCATCGAAAATTGGACGTCCAGATTGGACTACATCCGCGCCAGCCGTGCCGGTCATATGCCAGAAATCATATTTAAAATGTAATGCCACAAGATTATCTTTCGGATAAATAAAATTCATGTCAATCGAATAATCCATCGTTGTTTTATTGCAGCTTAAAGTTCTATACCTCTATAAAAAACACCCTTTATCTATTAATGATATGTATATTACACATACGAGTATGTAAGTATGAAATTCATTAATTTTGAAGATCAGTGTAAATATTGTCTCGCGCCAACGCTTAATTCCTTAAAACGATTAATGCTAATTACTCAATTATGCATACTTTGGATCGATATTTCAAAGAAATTAAAGATTAAAAACCATACAATTTGGCATTAAATATAAATATGTATGTATATAGAATCAATATTATAGATGTATAGACGTAAATGAGTCGATATACTTTTTGTAATAATAAGTTCATTTTGTTGAATATGCAAGATGCAGTCTTGGGCAGGCAGTGGTTTTAGGCATGTTTTGATTTATTGTAAGTTATAATGGATCTTCATAGGTAGTACTTGGCCATTCGTGGTACCAATGGTGAATTCAATTTGGTGTCGCTGCGCTGTGTTTAATGTTACACGTTGCAGTTGCCGGTAATAATTCTGTTTTGTCTTCAGCGAGGAGGGGTGTAATATGGTGTTCAGATATGCACCTTTATTGCATAAATCGCAATAAACGACATTATTGAGCTCAATATTTCATATAAAGTTTCAATTAATTATTGCGCAATAAATACGCTAATTGTTATAATATTGAGTAAAACTTAAAATGCAGCACTGTGATAAGTATGTTCAGTACGCATACTACATGATCTCACACCTACTCATGCAAATGCGATTAAAATCGAGAAATATGTAAATATATATGGAGATTTTTTTACAAAGATGAACACCCATTTAGGATTGGTCTTCCAACAGTGGCTTTCGACATTAGTTGTCATTTATTAAGACTACTTTGCCAAACAATCATGGACGGATATAGCATTCAACATTACCTTCAAATATTAAAATTGTTTTATCGAAATAGGTATTCTTTTCGGAAAATGTACCGCGTTTTTCGCTCTTTTTACGATCGAGGTAATCGTTCGTAAATTCGATCTCATTGGTTCAGTAAGCGATCGACCAAGACACATACATCAACGAAGAGCACGATTTTTTAAAAAACATAGCCGCTGTCCTTGAGAATCCGCATCGCTCACAAGAACTCGCCGTTTAACAGACCACAACTTGGCGAATTTTGCGTCGTGACTTATACATGAACCCGTTCAAAATTAAGCTGACTGGAACGACGTGTGTTCGTTCAAGTTCAGCGAAGATCACTTTTAGCGATGAGATCCATTTTGGAATAAATGGATACGTGAACAAACAAAATTGTTGAATTTGGGACGATACCACATATGATCCAAGAGCATCTAAAGTATTTCGAAAAAGTCACAGCTTGATGTAGATTTTGTGCAAGCGGCGTCATCGGCCCATATTTCTTTGTGAACGACGTTGGCGTAGTTATCACTGTCAAGGACGTCCTGCATAGGTCGATGAATTGGATGATCTGCAATTGGATGAACGCCAGAAAGGCGCTACGTACCACACTTATCATGTCAAATTTGATATTTTGTATGAGTGATCTAGGATAGAAGTCGCCGTATTCTTGTCTTATTAGATGTAAGGCCACAGTTCAAACCCCAGGTCAGACATCAAAACGAAATATGAAAAAATATTTCATCGGCGACTTCCTCTTAGCAGTTTCTCAAAAACCTGTCGTTCGGAGTCGACTTTAAACTGTAGGTCCCGCCACTCATATATAAAATTAGCATACACAACATGAGTGGAGTGAGAAGCTAGGTCCAAAATCCTGACTTAAGGGTTGGTTCTAATGACCAACTATGTATGTATGTGTGGTCTAAGAACTTCTTGTGGAGATTCTTTTAAATCGCAGATGTATGCGAATAATCTACAAACTACACTAGTTCTGAAAGCAAACATAACCTATACTATTACCCATACTATATAAATTTAGCCTGACTTATTTGCCACAGTCATGGAAAATTAGACAATTGTTATGCGCTCCATGCATAGAAGTCGTGGCGGACATTTGAACGATGCTATATTCCACACATAATGGCATCAATTAGTCTTTCAAGCGAATTAAATATATCGATGCTATCTCACACGCCCTATGTTTTTAAAATTTAAAGATAGATTTGGTGGGACCTATTCAGAAGCCCGTATTTAAAGGGTTACATTTAATTAAACTCATTCATATCCATTCGTTTGTAAATTTAAAGTGTTTTCTGCCACACTCTCTCGAACTGAATTTTTGCTCTTCTTCGTTGGCTGTGGGTCTCTTCTGTGCTGCTTCAAAGAAACTGACCTTTTTTTCCTTATCATAATACAGTAGAAATGTCAAAATGACAGTAAAAAACAATAACAACAACAACAGCGACAAATGAAATGTTTTTTCTGCTGGGATTGTAGTTATGCCACGGCCAAAGCTCAAAAGACAAACTTGAACGTAAAATATGGAAATAAAAACTGAAAGAAAAAAAAAACAGAAAAGGAAAGAAAGAAATGTCATATACTTTCCCACGTTCTTTTCTTCTGTGTTCATTCTGTGGGTAGGTAGGTCGCATTGACACTGTCCCCAAGAGGTGGTAATTAGAGTTAAAGTTGGTAACATGACAAATGTGAAACGGTGCAAAAGTAACGAATTAAACCCAAATAAAATCAACGAAATTAAGAGCCAAATCTGGGCAATTAAATGGAAAAATCATTAAAAATTATTTAAATTCTTGGCAATGTTACAGAAATATACTCGTATGTATAAATTTAAAGAAATTTTTAAATATTATTCGCAATATATGTATGTACGATGAATATTAGATCAATACATTGATGATTTTTAATTATAATCCTCATGTCACTGTGTATGTGTTTATTTCCTGAGGCAATTAATTTGCTTTTCAACAAATCGCTTTAAATTTGTTTGTTTTAATGTTACAAACAGATCGATAAATCTATGTTGGTTGTATGGTGTATTTATTTAACCGTTATGAAGGGTGCTTGATAGTAGAAGAGGTCTAAAGGGCATAATTTAAAATGAAACATAAAAATGCCATTAAAGTCCATCTGTAGTAGCGATTGTTGTTTTTGTCCTTATAAGAATGCCAATGAATGAATGAATGAAGACACGTACAATGTATTCGGCATTCATGTGTCCATGTGTCCCTCGACTGTATTTGCATTTCTCGTAGATCTAATTTGCGATTATTTGGAAATATTTAATCTGTTTAAAAGATATGTATTTTAAAATTAATCCATTTAATGAGATTTATTTCTTACTGCCTTTTGTAAAATAGATTTCATTTCTCTTGCCATTCTCATGTGGCAATATGATCCCAGTATTTTCAATTTTCTATACGAAATGCAAAGATAGCAAGAAGTTCTTGTGCCTTTTATGATGTTGTAATGCCTGGATCACATGTTTATTTCAAAATCAAAAGTACTCTTTTTGCTCTTTTCAATATTCAATTACTTTGATTAGTAATTTTATAGTTTTATTCTGTATAAAGTACTAAAAAAAAGATGGCAAGAAGATTCATATCCATAAATGTTAATCGCATAAATTGCAAACAGCAGTGGTTCTCAAACAATTTCATTTTTTGTTTTCTTTTTGACACTATGCAAGTACTTTCAATTCAAAATTGTTTTCCAAGTATAAACGTCGAACGAGGAACAAAGCACATTGGCATAGTCATCAAACTCTACAATCATGACTTCTCGTTTTACACTTTACTCTTCCAAAGATTCTACAAGATTTTGCAATGTAAGCATGACAACTCAACTACTTTATAGAGATAAGATTTTTATTCAAATAAACTGTCACTAAACTGCTGGCGCACAAAACTTTTTTCGCCTTAGTGCGCAATACTGCATATATTCAGCGATCTTCTCTTGTCAGTTGTTGCAGTCGTCGTAGTCTAGTTGGCAGTGTGGGCTTATTAGACGTAAGGCCACGCTGCAAATCCAAAATGAAAATATGAAAAAAAATATTTCTTCGGCGACTTTCTCTCAACAGATTTCTAACACAATCCCTGAGAGTAAATAAAATTGCCATGAAAAGTTTAGTAGGATCTTTCTGATATTTTTACAGGAGGTCCAAGTGCCATGTATTCTATAGGAAGATCCAAATTATCATTACTATAGGTTCCATACTCCATTCTTATTTGAATTATTCAATTATTTCAATGTCAACATGTTCGTTAAGGATAGTGTATAATGCATTAGATTGAGTATCGCCATGAGTATTTGTTAACACAATCTCTGACGATTTTTCTTCTGCAGAACTAACCAACGTTCCGTGGTCGTATAGAATGGCTTTGTTTTTTATTATAAAGCATTGCAGTCAGTACGCATTTTTATCGTTAAGACCTATTGATTTTCGTAGTAATAAAGTGCAAATTCTGGGATAAATTACAGATGATTTAATATAGAAATCAATGATTCTTGAGATAAAAGATAAAGTTCGTTTATAAGGCGTTCAGTTCATATGAACGAAAAGAAAATGTAAACAGGTTGTAATAGTTATCGACATAAAAGTATTCATGTTAACGTCTGCTGGTAGGATGATGGAAATTTGAAAGAATGACAGCTTCTTAATGCATATCTAATGCAATGATCTGATGTTGGTATATTGTATATATCATCTGTTCACTCTGCTCTTGGGAAATGTGTCTCAAAGAGGACCTCTTTACTCTTAGATTGCCAGTATTTTATAGCAAACTCAATATATTATGACGACCTCTTTCGAAGCCGTTTTGATTCGGAAAAAAATTCTACATTGCTATGAAAATTTTACCAGTGTTGCCTTTTAACTTTCCTGATCAGGTTGTTTAGCAGTTTTGTGTAGACTTTGCGTTTATCTGCAATTTCAATATCTCATCACCTTTGCTTAGTTACTAGTAGTTTTCTTTTCTAATAGTCTTCCTACAGGATTTTTCCGTTGAGTAAGCTATGTCCTCAGTAAGCTATTTGCTATTCAGTTCTTCGGCATAAGAAACAGATCTGTTGCGTTTTCTTGATTTCTCTTTATATTGTAGTAGCGCTATGAGCTTAATGTGGTATTGATACCGGACAACATTTTCACACTGGGGTGGCCTTCTGTTATAAGGACATCCAAGTTAAAAACCTATATCTAATTACCAGAATATGTTGCTGTATCAGACACATTGCCAACAGTGATAATCCAGGTTATCTAAAATTTCTTAGGAAGCAGAAATATAATAAAGGAGCTTGTTTCTAATAAAGTCGCCGTAGTCTAGTAGGAAGACATAAGGCCATGGTTAGAATCCCATGTTAGACATTTCGACTAAAAACGAAGAAAGAAAAAGTACTTCATAGGTGACTTCCAATCAGCAATCTTCAGTGAAAAATTCTGAAAGCAAGGGAAATTGCTATGAAAAGCTTTTCAAAAATCTGTTGTTTGGTATCGCAACTAAACAGTAGATCTCTCCACTCATGCTTAAAATTAATGCACACAGCATGGATCGTGTAAAATGATAGGTCGTAATAATGACTAAGGGTTTGTAATGATCAATTAAGTAAATAAGTAAGTAAATTTGTTGCTAACAGATGTTTTGGTAAATCTTAGTTTGTGCTGAAAAATGATTGTGATGACTGAAGCACTCTGATGTCTATCCATTTGCAAATGTGCTTTTTATAGTTTTCAATAATATTTAAATTTCAATTTAAATTCCTTTGTTTATTACTTTAAATGACCGAAATTAAGTATCATTAGGCAGATGTTTTTTTCTATAAAAAAGTTTGAAAATCGCTGATGTATTTTAAAGAAGAAAATGCAATCAACTTATTTTCCATGTGTCTTATATGCCTTAGATACCACTACAATTATATAAAAAAATGCTTTTATCATGTGAATAATAATTTTTATAATAAATTATTTTGAAATAAATTTTCCATGATTATCTATTATTGTAAAATATAATAAATACATAAATGCTTCTGCATAAATTAATTAGTTTTCATTTGAACTGAGATACACGTGATTAAAAAAGCATTAAAAAATAGTACAGATATAATAAATAGATAATGGCTCTTAATATGCACCAAACTTCAGTTCGGAAAGATCGATAAAACTTTGTCGTTCTCCTAACGAAGTCACTGAGTTCCTGGAGTAAACATAATCAGTAATAAGATTAGTGCTAGCAGCAATTATTATTATTCCTTTCATATTTAATACTAGTTTAAGGACATAATATGTTTCCCGTAAATAGAAGATTGCTCTGGTATCGAAATCTGACAAGGATCCTATAAAAGTGGGGTCATATACGGTCATATACTGTGGGGTCATATGGGGTCAGTACGGGAACTGCGCTATTAGTGAGAGGAGAGAGAGAAATTAAATTGAGATAATTTATTTATTTAGAGTCATAGAAAAGTGTTAGTAAAATGCGCTATTTTGGTTTTTAATTCATCAACATACATAAAGTTATACACCTTTGACTTAATAATTAGGGAATGTTTTTTAGATATTTATTTGCTGGGATCTAATTCTGGTTTATAAATTTCCTCACCTACTAATAACCAACCTTTTATTTTTTCCAAATTATTGCTTTATGTCCATAAAAAAGTTATTCTCTTTCCTTATCATCTAAATTATTTACTTGAATATTAAAACAATTAAAATGTCTTTTAAGAACGTGTAAGACTTTGAATTTTAATAAAACACCCTTTTTTAACATAAAACATTTTTTGAGTGTAAAAATGCTATACCGCTATATCCGCTGACATGTCTGCTTGTCGCAGTCTGATCGACAACTAAATAAAAGAGAATAAGCAATTGTACTTTGAAACAGTGTTGAAAAATTCTGAACTTTAGTACTTTATTCAGTACTTTTACATAACGTACATAATTGATCATTACAACCCTTCAGTCAGGATTATGTTGTTATGTTACTTATGTTGTGTGCTATAATTTTATACAGACCTACAGTTTAAAGTCGACTCCGAACGACAGATTTTTGAGAAACTTTTCATGGCAATTTTGTTTACTTTCACAGTTTTTTTTTGCCTGAAATCTGCTGAGAGGAAGTCGCCGAAGAAATATTTTTTTCTCATATTTTCTTTTTGATGTCTGACCTGGGGTTGGAACCCTTACATCTAATAAGCCGACACACTACCTACTAGACTACGGCGAATACAGTACTTTTCCATTTTAAAAATACCATAGTACCCCCGCTACGCATTTAGTACTTTTTTATTATTACATATTCTATTTTTTGCGCTTTTCAACTATTAATGGGTTAGCAACATGTTCAACATAATGCTAAAGGTAGAATTAGTCTTTAGCCCCGGTTAGCCCAGCGTCCATGCAAAGTACGTCCAAATAGAAAACGAAAAGCAATGAGAACGTTTGCCGAACCGTAATGTAATTTCGATAAGTATTTAATTTGCTCTACAAATGCTAAAGTGAACGTTCATTCCGTCGACAATTGACTAACCGGGGCTTTTACGTGTCGCATCAACTGTTTTGGTTTTGTATATGAGAAACATGTTTTCCCTTCTGTACGTGTATTAAGTATAAATAAATATTTTTTTTAAAAAGTACCATTTGATGCAAAAAAGTACTCTTTCAATTATAGTTCATTACCATTTAAAAATTTCTATTTTGCAACACTGCTATGAAATGGTAACCACTGCTCTAAATGTTTGTTGGGTTACTATTCAGTACGACACTAGTACGTGCATATGTGTTTGCCTTTTCATTGAAAAGAATGCGACGACAGACCATTAAATATAAAAATGGATTACCATTCCCAAAATACTTACACGCAAATTGGCACAAATGGCCGCAAAGTGTGATTTAAATGCACTTGAGTGGCACTTGTAAGTCGGTCCAATTGCTCATATTTATACAGTCGCATAAAAATGTAAATCCCTTAAATATGTGTTTCGAACATTTTTATTTGTTTAAATATGTATACAGATGTGATGAAAGAAAACGAAAATGAATACAAAAAAAGAAAAAACAATTGAATGGAAAATAAGCACGAACCAAAAGTTGAACAATCGTCGAGAAACAAAAAATGAGTAGCCAGTTCTTCTGTTGTTACGAAAAAAAAAGAAAAGAAAATTGGTGAAATTATGCGAATTTATTTATCAAGTTTTGTACGGCAAAGGTTGTATTTTAAATTGATTTTTTACAGCCATATAGTAAATTGACTGGAATTATTAATTCCAGAATAATTAATTCTATATGGCCATAATCAAGCTTATTATCTGTAACGTATTAGATTTTCTTCATATATACTTGTGTGTGTATATAAATAAATATAAATACAGCTTTAATAATAGATTCGATTTTTCCATTCACTTAAGCTTGAGGAGTTACAATAACTTTTGATTTCTGATTTCGAATGGAATTTGTTGCTGTTTCAAGTTTGATTACAAGCTACTATCTCTGATCGTTTTCGTCAGGGTATATATGGGATTTTCCATGAACAAAATTCATAAATGTTTGCATTAGTTCTGTTTACTTCGATATACTGTTTTCCTATTTCTAATTTTCACACTGGCTTTAAATGTCAGAATGTTTGCCGCGCTATTTTGGTGCTGAACTATATTTCTCTCCTTATCGTGAGACGATAATACAGATTCAAACATAGCCACATTTAAGTGAAAATTTTCTTCAGCTATGAAGCTCATTTCTCACTCGGTGGATATTCCAACAATAAAAACGTTCGCATTGGCTCTTGAAGAAGCCATAAGTGTTTATGGAAGAGTTTTGCATTTCTTGTAGAACCGTTACCGCTAATTCAGAGCAGTAAGGCCGTATGATAATCGGTTCGAATATCATGAACTAAACAGTATGTGGTTTTAACTAGACAATGCCACACAACTTGATGGATTTTGGATGTATTGAATGAATATTTTTTTATATTATTAATAAATAAAAAGATTTTTCTTTGCTTAGAGTAACAATAAATAATTTCTGCGTTATTACAGTAAGACCCCGCTTAACGCGACTCCGCTTAACGCTGTTTCAGTATTACGCGGTAATATTGGGATGTAAATGAAACGGTCATGCACCAACCAAAAGCGGTGCACTATTTCGCGACGATGTATACTATGAATCTTTTTTAATGCTCTTTTGTTAGTCTGTTCCGAAGTCGTAATCACAGTATGAACGCTGTTTCGTTTAGCGCTGGAATTTATTGGAACGTATTCCCCGCGTTAAGCGGGGTCTTACTGTATTTGTATATTTTACGCAAATATAGGAGCAGAAAAGTCGTACTTTGGAAATGTTGGAATTGTTAGATCATTGTAATTATAATTGATAATTATGTGAGTTTTTACTCAAGTAACAGAGTTTTAATGGCAAAGTTCCTGGTAAATAACTGTACTTATTCTCAGCTTATATATCACAAAAACAAATATCATTCAACCTGAGAAAAAATAAGGGCACCCCTTTTTTCAAAGTAGTTATAAAAAATAGGAGTTTAATAATACATGTGGGATTGGGAATTAACGGACATAGTACTAGAAGTGGACGGAGATATTAATTAATGCGACACTATGTTTTATTACTGAAGCGGACATACTGACTGATACAACTTTGAGTACAGAGGACTCGTTGAATTGCGACGAATAGACAACGAACATTTTTGAGGGACTTGACACGACCAGACAGTTGAAAACTTGACGCCAAACAGTGACGACTTACTTTTAACTTCTTATACTTTTTATTTAAAATAAATACTTTGAATTTTTTTATTTAAAATAAATACATGAAACAGCATCAAATGTTACCATAATATTAAATAAACTTAAATATTAATATTAAACTATAAATAGTAAACGTGGTTTCATTAAAAACCCACATACATTTAGGACTATTATTAGAACTTGCCGTTAACTAAAGGTAGGATTTTAACGGGCAGATAAATTGTTTTTCATTATTATAAGTGGACAATAAGGTAGAAGTGAGCATTAAGCTAAAGGGACGATCATCCTACCGGTAACTTTTAAAGTTAAGTTTATGTTTGAACTTGCTATATTATATATTATTTTCAATATGGCAACTTGAAATACATATAAACAAAATGAGCAAATACAACAAAAAAGAAGCCCGTCGTTGCCACTGCATTAAAAAATTGTTTAATTGCTCCGGCACTGCCATATTTTTGAGAAAGTTAACTTTATTTTATCTGTAAATTGTAATAACGAAAATAAGTTAAAGGCGACTTTAAAGCTCACTTTAGCTAAAGTTACTTTTAACTAAACCCATCTTTAACGGCAAGTTGTAATAATGGCACCTACACTAATTTAAGTTCTAATAATACCCCAAAGTAGTTAATATTTCGAAGAGACTCCGTTCTGGTTTAAAACCATTTTACATATCGTCAAGGCATATAGCAGACAAGATTTTGGCATACTGAATCGATTATCTCATACCGCACAGTTAGAATAAATTCGCAAATCTTCAACAATTTTGTTGGACACTTTTTTTGATTGTTGTATTTACTGCATTCCATTAGAACTCGTTAGAATTCGAATCTGAAAAGAGTGTGGGCCAGTATAATACATTGACATCATATTTAAGGTCAGTATCCTGCCGCAACGAAGTGTCGTATTTTAAGTCGATATAATAATGTAGCTTGAAATTTCGAATGATAATCCATTACTTTCTAAATGGTTTATACACGATATTGTGACCAAGTCTAGTAAGTATTGTGTTGGCTTATTAGACGTAAAGCCAGGGTTCGAGCACCAGGGCAGACATCGAAACAAAATACAAAAAATATTTCTTAGGCGACTTCCTCTCAACAGCTTTCTGGCAAAAACTCTGAGAGTAAATAAAATTGCCATGAAAAGTTTCTCAAACATCTGGTAATAGGTCGTAATCCTGACTGTAGGGTTGTAATGACCAATTATGTATGTATTGTGACCTAAGGATCATAGAAATAAAATGACACCCAAACAATAATACTATCGTCACTATGCTTCTTTCGCATTTCCTTCAACAAGAATGAATAATGAATGTTATGGATTAACCGCCGTACTTACCGGATTTAAGCATTATGGAAAATATATGGGGATTACTTGCACGTAGATTCTATCTATTGATTAATATAATGCAGTATAATGAAAAGTTTAAATTTTCAATGAAGACTAATAACATTGGTAGATGTCATCAACCTATCTCATATGAGATTATCTATCACCTTTAGTACATTTTTCATTTCAAATTTAATTCTATAATCGTGTGATTAACATTTTTTTTCTTGTATTCAGTGATCAAACATATTCATCGTCTATAAAGGAAACATAACAAGTCAAGTTGAATGTTTGTACGTATCGAAGCACTAATTAATTATGAAATTACAATTAATTATTTGATAACCTAATGGATATATTTCAACCCTTAATAGAATTGTTAAAGAAATGACGAAATTCTATTTCAAATACCATTGAACATTTGGTTTCTTTTAATTTTTTGAATTGCAAAGCTAGCCACGAAATAAAAATGTTTTCTTATACACGTTCTCTTATACGTATTCGAATTCTTTTTCCATTTCAGATGTGTTTTACTTGGAGTCACAGTCACACAAATTTTTCTTTTTTCCTTTCAAGCAACCAATCGTTCATTTCATGCCTTCACTCACTTTCCTGACTTTGCTTGGCTATCAGCCAAGTTGCCTCGTGGGGTCAAAATGATTTTTCATATTGTTTATGCCGCTGCCATTTAAACGTTACACTTAAAAAAAAAACAAGTCACGAAATTTTTATTTCATTTGCTTACAGCACATAACTTTTGTTTATAATTCTTTATTAATTTTGTAAATTTAAATACAGAATTAATTGTCTTCAGCGTCATTTTCATTGCCGGTAAACTACATGATAACATAAAAGTATGATTGTACGATCTTCCAACTGGAACTTTCCAACCACATACGTCAAATGAGATGTCATTTAAAACAATGCAGTTAGAAATTTAACGCTAATTTTCATCCAAAAATCATGTTCAGCAATAAAATCCATTGTTTGTTGAATTTGGCACGACACAAATCCGCATGAGATGCAAGAGGGTGTATGGAAAATGCCATTGTTTGGTATGGATTTTGAACTGTCGACATCGTTGGTCTATATTTTTATATGAATGACGTTGGCTAGGTTATTACTGTCAACGACGAGCACTATATGTGGATTGTTTATAACTTATACATCCACTATAGGTGGAAGGTTTCAACAGGACGATGTTAGGTGCCACTTAGCACATGTCACATTGCTGATGTGTACTAACCAGTGAGATTATGCGATTTTACTGCGGTAGACTTTACCTTGTCGGGTTTTTTAAGGTCGCAGATGTATGCGTATGCGGTCTTCAAAGTCAACATAACCGATGCCATAGTCTAAACACAGCCTGATTTATGCACCAGAGTCACGGAAAATTTAACATTTTGGATGTACTCTAGGCGGAGAAGTCGTGGCGAACATTTGAACGATGTTATATTCTATACATAATGCCCTCAATAGGTTTTCCAAACGAAAACACATTTTTTTATTTAAATTTAAAAATAGGAAGCGTTTATTTAAATAATCAAGTGGGGTAGGACATAGCAATGCATAATGTGGTGATATCAATAGTGTTTGCACTAATATTTGTGAAACATTACTCGACGCCGAATCGAATCATATGCCAAATCGTATAGGTCCATCTACGAAATCGACATTTGCGGATGTTCTAAACAAAGCTGAGTTTAGAATTTTTAAATGCATTCCATAAATAATCCGAACTGCAATACAAATTCAATTCATTCGATCTTATTACCAAGATTTATAATCGACTCTAAAGGACTTAAATTTGACAATTTATTGCGAAAAAAGTTTTAAAATTTTATACAATTTTATTCAAAAACAGTTTCTTTATAGCTACAAACGCTCTGAGTCTGACTTGTTTCTGGCCATACATACATAATTAGCCATTTCAACCCTTCAGTCAGGATTACGGCCTAGCTTCTCGCTGTGTGTGTTAATTTTACACATAAGTGGCGGGACCTACAGTTTAAAGTCGACTTCGAACGACAGATTTATGAGAAACTTTTCAGAGTTTGTTGCCAGATATTAGCTGAGAGGAAGTCACAGAAGAAATATTTTTTCAAATTTCGTTTGGTTGAAGATGTCTGACCTGGGGTTTGAACCGTGGCCTTGCGTCTAATTAGCCAACACACTACCTACTAGACTACTTATATTTCTTAAAATAATTTTTTTTTAAAATGTGGATTCTCAATATATGTGCAATATTTTAGTCAGTACGTATACGAAAAGCTTTTCAGTGTAAAAAAATAAACATTTTCCTTTCGTACTATGTCAACCCCCCTTCCACAGACAAAACTAGTCCAGCGAATGTTTTACAAGGTTCATGACGAATTACACAGGAACAAAATAATTAAACATAATGACAGAATTATTGCGGGTTTTCGTGCAAACAACACTCGTTGTTTTCTTCCTTTTGATCTTTTTTTAGTTCCTTTCTTTTTACAGTTCATTTCAGTTCTTTTCTGTTTCTGTATTTCAACTTGTCCAGTCAAACGAAATGATGGAAAAGGAAATTGTGCACTGAAGGCAATTTACAAAACAGTTTTTGACCCATAAAGACCAACATAACGTATCACAGAACAGAAATACTTATGAATATAATCCAATACAATACAATATGAACAAATTGTATTAGTCAATATACTATTAAGATTAAATTTAAGTATGAAAGTATACATATGTATATAAATAACATCTAAAATCTTTTGGTTTTTTATTTTATGTGTACTTGTTTAATGCTATGTTCAGATATAAACTTTTATTGAGTCAATATTCGGTTTACTGAGTACAATATTTTTTATGTTCAGACATAATAATGTACTCAGTTCAACTGCTTATTCAATATTCATTTGACAACTGGTAAACAAAATGGCTGGTTGTTTCAACAACATTGTTTTGTTTTGTTTGCCGTTGTTGATATTTGAGTTGTCAAATATATTCAATATTATAACAATTTGAGTATTTATTGCGCAATAATTAATTGAAAGTTTATATGAAATATTGAGCTCAATATTATTACGATTTACGCAATAAAGGTGCATATCTGAACACCGTATTAATCTGTTCAAATGTCAATAATAAACAAAAAATAAAATATCAAGAAAGTAATGGGTCAACTAAACTTAACTGAGTGTTCATTCATGTTTTTGGCAAAGGAATAAGACGAATTCAATTTTTGTGAAATACTATAATTAAACATTGTCGGGAAAATTCTTTTTCTTTGTTCTTTCATAAAATTGTCATCTGGTTGAATGCATTAACTTAAACAAATAGTATTTCTAACAAAAGAATGGATAATTAATCTCGAGCTGATAGCTAGATGCCTGACTTGTAGTAGTTTAGTAGCCTATAGGTAAATAAAATTAGTTAAAAAAATTTGTTGATACCTATTGATGATATTAGATTCGTCAGAGATAAGTATTGTGAAACTTTAAATGCTCAAAAATTTGCTAATCTAAAGGAAGTACACAAGCATGCAAACATTCGTAAAATGTAATGTACGAATATAATGTAAACAGATCTGTAGGCCGTGAACTACTAAAAAAATTACAATTCAACAAACGAAGTGTCCGTAGTTGGCTGACGCAGAATAGAAAATAATGTGAGGAGTTACAGACCTACAAAAATATTCTAAAATGGTAAATTGCAATCGTTTCTTTACGTATCTTTAACTACCGGGATTTGGAAAACTGCAGTAAAAGAAGTTTAAGTATGGCGGAGGCAATATTGTGATATAAACTTGGTTTCTGGTAAATTACCAAAATTGATGATCTGATGGATCGATTTATTTACAGAAACATTTTAGAAACAAAAATTATATCATAAGCTGAGTGAAACATGGATGGCTGTTTCAACACTATAACAATCCGAAACATGTACCGAAATTGGTGAAAGAAGAGAATGGGGTTCAATTCTGTATTTGGTCGCCATATTCATGCGACATGAACCCCATTGAAAATCTCTTTTAAATATTCAAGAGAAATATTGCTGGTAACGATTTAAAAATCAAAACAAACTCTTTGAAAACCTACATCCTGAAGGCAAATATAATGCGGAATCCGTAATTAATAAACCAATTGTTGATGCTTTAAGGTTATAAAAAAAGGTTCATTGTTTCTCATACCTTTATATAGAAATCTCGATTGTTTTTACTAATATATGAAGAACAGTTGACATAAAATAACATAATATTGTTACGAAAATGAAAACGGTATACATCGTTTGAATGAATAAAATGAGCAAAAACTACACAAACAAATACAACGAACATATTACAAGTAAACCAACAACATCAGTATGAAAGAAAAGGGGATAGACAAGTAAGCGAGAACGGAACAACAAGCAATGTGAATAAAATACACAAACAACAATGAAATCGCGATAGAGTTCTCGAGATGTCGAAATCCCGAACGTTCGACTTCAAGAACCTTCATCAGGCTGATCACGTGGGCATTTAAAAAGGCAAGACAGGCAAGCAGGCAACGAGTAGTAAGAATACGCGAACAGAAGTGTAAAGAAGAATAACAAATAAAGAATATTATTGTTGGATTTATCAAGTTGTAAACGGTGGCACACAAAAGTAGTGCGAACAATAAAGAGTAGAGTAAAAACGTAACAATATTTTTTGTAAATCTCAATGTATGTGAACGTAAAAAAAGAACCAAAGATTTTTTCTAAATGAAATACACTCAGAAACAAATGACATTTTGCACGACACTGTAAGTAATTTGGGTTTAAATCATGTTCGTTCCGTTATTAGTTCGCTTTAATAGAAAATTTTAATTTTTAACTTTCATTTTAAGCTTCTTCACTAATTGTTTTTAATTTTTATTATTTTGTTGTAATTCAATTTAGTGTTTAATTATTAAAAGCATAATATACATATGTACATACCATAGATACCACGTATACATGAGTACATACTACATAGGTATGCTATTAAATTAAAGATATGAATTTAAATAAAATGTTTGTATTTTTATGGAAACATTAAGTGATCCGACGTGAAATTGTTTGTGGGGAAAACTATGAAATTATGATTTCAATATCCATAATAACCTACGTTGTAATGCGGAGGGTTATCCGTAGAAAGTTGTTAATTTTTTTTAAATATCAGCTAATATTTACTACGCTATTAAAATCAACTGCCAATTAAAACAATAACCGTCAGGGTCAACAAATATTTGTTTGGTCTTCTCTTTCAGTGAAACAATAACAAACATTGAAAAATAATTAAATAAAAACAATTATCTTTCAAAATTGCTTTCAATACGCAATTTGTTGACATTTCCTCTATGATGCAGCATCACTTAAAGTAAATTCATCATTCGATATTTGTATGTATACTCACTCACTCAGCCACCCTCTTTTCAATGGTCGTTTATTTAAACTGCATTATAAAGTTAATAAACAATTGATGAAAATCTAAAAGCAACTGAATCGATATAAGTATGTACATATGTATGTACATATGTATAGTATAAAGAGAGTATGTATACATACTTGCATACATTGAAAATCATTTTAATAGAGACTAGTTAAAATACACTATAAGTGGTTTTCGTTAAATATTCAATAAATACATGGGCGTACGTAATTTTTCGATAATTACAACCATGATTGTTTGTAGTACAAATGAAGGGAATAGTTTGTTTTGGAAAAAGTTAATGAAGTCTTTTACAATATAAAACGACATTTTTTTTTACTTATTTTGTCTATTATTTCATTGGAATGTTATTTTAATGAATGCTTACATATATATGAATACGCTCATTTCATTTTATTATATCCACATATATGCACTTTTATTGAGTCAATATTCGGTGAATTGAGTACAAGATTTTAAGTGTTCAGGCATAATAATATAGGCAATTCAGCTGCTTATTTAATATTAATTTGACAGCTGGTAAATGAAACAGATGGTTGTTTCAACAACATTGTTTTTTTTTGTTTTTTTTTTTGGTTTGTGGTTGTTGACATTTGAATTGTCAAATATCAACAGAAAGTGTCCGGTAAATTGTAACATGCTCACTGTCAACACTTAAGACATTTTTACTCAATATTATAACAATTTGCGTATTTATTGCGCAATTATTAATTGAAACTTTATATGAAATATTGAGCTCAATAATGGCGTTAATTGCGATTTACTCATAACGGTATCGATAACAATGGTTTGAAGGTGGAAGTTGTCAAACTGTGTTGAAATTTCTGTTGAGCAATGTTGAAAACACTAACAACGCTTCCAAACTGTGTAAATTCAATTTGAAAAAAAAAATTTATTCATGAAGTTCTTAGGTGATCATATATTGGCTCTATCAGGCAATGGTGGAATTTACTTTGTTTTATGGTTTAAATGTTTGGTGCATGGGCTGCACTGTCGACTGATAGACAGAGTACGCAAGCATGCACTGAACTGATCACCAGTGCGCTCTGTTCCACTCCAACCATGGTATTATTTGCTATACTTAATTGCCTCTTTTCTCTCTAATCTTCTAGTAAAGCAAATGGCTGAGTTGGTGGTAGTAAGGCTCAATGTAGTTAAATCCTGGCCCAACTTGGAAGATGTACATGTTGCTGTTCTAAGGAAACACATCCGGGTCGATTATTATTATTATAACATTCTGATTTTAGAATTCTAATTAAGAACTTATGGTCCAAAGATCCGAAAGGTTCTAATGGAACCCTTGAAGTTAATATCGATGGCTCAAAGATGCGTTACCGTGTGGGCTGATATTAAATTTTCTTATAGGTTACCTAGCCACAGTGGTCTTCTCCCAGCAGAGACGTGATTTCCACTGAAAGTCTTTTCATTTTGTTCTACATCAAGGCTGCGATTGCATATTTTCCACGTTCTTGTCCATGAATACCAAGGATATCTCACATAAACTTTGGATCATTCGAAGGTAATTCTCATATGGTTTCCGACTGTCTTTCATAAAAAACAGAGGTCTTTGACCTTTCACTTTCTAACATCCTCTCTAATATAAAGACTGCTCCAACATTAGCATCTACTTTGGACTCGAGTTGGTTTCCTGTAGTAAATGTTTGATACCCGGATTGAATGTTGTTTCGGGTATTACAATTGGCTCAGACGCTGGCCTAATTGTGACCATTTTCCTTCAAGGAAAGTCATCTACCTTACCTAATCTAACCGAACTTTTTAACGAAAGTGATCTTGAAGAAGACAATGAAATGTCGTTTCTCGAATTGTTGTCCTTTAATTACGTGGCTGTATTATTGATTTCAAAAATTAATAGCTGAATATGAATGACATTTGGTTCTAAATAAATGGCGGAACACGTCGGAAAATAGAAATTCAATTTGATGAGAATTTTGTGTTCAGAGGAGAACCAGTTCTCTGTCCTCTCGTCCATACGACTTATCACTTGTGGACTACTATGTTAAGCCATTGGTTTACGCAGACAAACCAGAAGAAGTCTGATGCATGATTTCCAATAAAAGTATCGGTTGCCTCAAACCCACTTGGTTGGAGAGGTCTCTGCCTTATCTTCCCTTCCCTTTTGTTGAAAATACCTTTGCAAGCCTTTTCAAATTTTCATTTCAATACCCTACAAAAGGGTTTTGACCCCATCACCGTTGTCGCGAATTCTCCAACTATCAGATAGCATGTCCTGTTTTTGTACCTCTTCCGTTTGGAAGGTGACTGGGAGTTTCATCACTTGAATATCGGAATATTCTATTGTGTGACCTAAAACTGTTGCTTTTGCTTTAAAGTTTAAGCTGTTTAATTTGTATTTGAGTTTCGTGTATTGGTTGTAAACCAAAAATTTACAAATTTTATTCGGGAGACGTAACCGAAAACAAGATTTTATTTTTGTTGTTTTTGCTTTAATAAAACATTTCACAATTTCAACAATTAATTGAAATTGTTGAGTTGTTATCCTCAAAAGTACTTCTTTGAAATGGTAAATCGTTTCAGTCTCAGTTTAATTACAACAAATGGAACATCCACTCTTCCCATAGTAGAGCCATGCAATTAAGTCTATTCGATGTTACATTAAAAGCTTAATTTAGTCTCTTTATTACGTTCGTTGCATATGTAACTTTACCTTATCCATACATTAAACCACATACACCATACATAATACACAATATTTGCATTCATTTATGACAATTAAGTAAATCAAATACTTAAGTACCTGTATGTATGTATGTATATGCAAATTGTATTAATAAATTTGTATGATTTGCATACGGCACATTCGAACATCTGTTTGGTAAAATATGGCAACTATTCTACTCACAAATACTTATGTACGAGTATGTGTGTGAGTTTCTCTGAGTATGCCTTTTCATTACAATCTTTGGAGTACAATTGCCCTATAAAACTAATAACACACATTAAAGGATTTAAGTTTTAATTATTCATTCAAAAATGTTGTCCAAAATATATTGTGTGCTAAAGCATAGGAGTATATCGCTCAAATTAGTCAATGACTGTTGAACTAATACATATTTTAGTAAAATAAAATTTCTAAATATTTGCAAAAGATACTTCAATATTTATTAGTTTAAATGAAAACATTTAGGCAATCTGTCTATCTTCTTCCATCATATCGTTATCGTAAATAATTTTTATATACTTGCCGTCGATTAAATTCAATGTTATCGTTTGTAATCACACTCCATTTCTCTCTCCTTTTTTGATAACTTCATACACAAACAAAGTAATGTTCATAACGGTACAATGCTATTTTATTTATAAATATTGTTGTTGTATTTTCCACAACAATAATACATCCTACAAACAATTTGCATCCGTCACCTTTAGGAAACAACGTCCATTAAGACTTACTCTATGCCAGTCTTAAAAGAAGGATGAGCTTATCGTATTAAAACAGTGTCCGTATTTATGGTTGCTTTAACTTTGTGCTAACATAAGTATGTCTGTACCATACATTTTAAATTGTTACAATAAATTTTTTTTCTTTATCGACTTCGAAGCAGTTACCGTAGATGAAAGAGAGAGAGCTAGAGAGTGAGAGAGAGAGAGAGAGAGCGAGAGAGTCCATTGCAAGTTCAGGTTAATAAATACAATTATGAACAATTATTAGTTTGTAAATCATGCCAAACATCATTACTATGGCATCAACTACCTCATGATGATGCTAATTATGGGGAGATTTAATCTAAAATACTTCACTAACATCATAATCATCGTCATCATCATCATCATCATCAACCTTATTGCGGTAAATATGCCGTATGAAAAGCAATGGAGGTGTGAAAATGTATCAGTTAAATGCTTTCCGCTGGCATCCGGTAAACAGAACGAGCAGAGCCTGTGATAGAAGACATAATAAACTCATCAATTTGCACTGTTTATCTTCTCTCCACTTCCTATATTTCTTATTTCATTTTTCTTTTTTAAGTTTTCTAATAATCTTCCCATAGAATTTCCAAGTGGATTACACCGGGTAACAAAATTTACTTTTTAGAAGAAATTAGAGAACCTATAATACTAATGAAATTGGAAAAGAACAAGAACATCTTTTAATCTTTAAAACTTACTCGTTGCCATTTGTATATAATTTAATTTTTACACAAAACATAAATAAATAAAATATTTTGTAGCCCACTGTAGAATAGAATTGATGCATTTATACTGTATCATCCCCCTAGCATTTTATAGATAGTGTTTGGTAATAAAATATACGTGTAAGCAAAACACTATCAAATGATTCCAATAGATTATGTAGATTGAAAATTCTTACAAAATAAGATGGAAATTAGGGCTCATTTCTGCTATACTACTTGATCAGGTCTAAAAAAGTTGCACGATATGTATACTTTGTAATCACTCTAGTAAATATTACAACTGCCTACATTAGTCGAATAACATTCGGATCTTGTACAATGGGTCCTCCGGGTGTCTCAAAGGACAAGTGTACATCTAACCTAAGCATTCGTTCCTTTTTAAATATTAATTTAAAATTTTTATTTTTGATTTTCTATTGTCACATTAGGATCTGCACCTGAAAGGAGTTTGTACCGAACATAATTGACTCTTGAATTGAAGCTGTAAAATTCCATCGTATTTATGTACGATCACGTATAGCAAAACTGTTTAGAAAACACAATAATCCCTCTATATACGTAGCGTTTGGTTCCAAAAAATGGCGTCGTAAGTCGAAACGATATAAATCATATTTCGTATTGCTCAGACGTACTACAAAGTAGTATAGTTTTCTTAAAAGAGTTATAAATTTAGTTTTGCAAAATAAAATTCGGTTTTCTGTGTCTTGTCTCGATATGTATGAACATTTTTAATAAAGTGTGCTTAAAAGGCGTATCAATTCGGTCCTGTAATGAGTATAATTATTTTTTTCGCACATATATTGATATTATTCAAGACTACTGACTCAACTCTTTCCTTATCCTATTCAATTTCTTCTAAAAGTTAGCATACACTCAGACGGACATCTTTTCCAATGGAATCTGCGAATTGTCTCCATAAGTCCCGATATTTTAAGTTTTTAAGAGAGAGCTCTAAATAAGTTGTTCGTTACCTAAGTCAAAATAATCAGTAATCTTCTGTACCAGATAATCAAACTGATTGGGCCAAGATTAAAATTTCTTTCTTTATGTCATTAAAATTTTCGATTAAATTAAAAGGTTGAATCATCTTTTAATGTAGTATGCTGGAGCAATATTAATTATAACCGCTCTATTTTTAACAAATCATTTGTTTTATAATATTTCTCAATTTCCTGACAAAAGTTATTCTTGAAACTGGGTTTAAATTACTAGGAAGTAGTTCTGGTTTTCTGAAAATGTTCGGCTTTCATTGCCGTGTTTGATAGAGGTGTTTCTGACTTCTATAGTCAGAAGCGTATATTTATATCTTGTAATCTTTGGTCCTTTCTCTCCTTTGATATAAATATCCTTTATGTCACTCGTTTCCAATATTATTGAGTCTAGTCGACATTAAAACCTTGCTAAATGGAATTTCCACCCTCATCAATAGTTTTTTTATTTTTTTTTTGAAACTTTTTGTCGCCTTCACTGTCTGCCCTTTTTGATCTTCCTACAACTATTATGTTATGAAGTTGTGCCTGTCTGTTCTAACCATCGTTTACTGGCGTTCAAACAATAATAGGCTAATCTTCCAAGACGATGTAAATTAAAACGACGTAAATTGAGGGATTGCTGTAACTGTAGTGATTAAGAAATTTCGACTATCACGTCTGCTGCCATTAGTTTTAACGATTTTTTTCCTACGTAGTTCTAAAGGAAAATGTTTGAATTTATAATAAAAAGAGAAATTTCTAGCTTTAATTTAATATTCATAATAATAAAAATCCTTTCATGGATGACTTTTTTCAAAAATTAATTTTGAAATGCAAAATGCAATGTTTTTCCTCACTGTAGACATATTTATCAGTCATGATTTATGTTTTGAATAATTATAATTTAATTTAATTTCCAGGTTTAAACAAATACAGTCTGTTAAATGAAACATTTTTAAATTACTATAAAGAATTCAATGCTTTTAGATTTAATTTACAATCTCCGATTCAGGTTTTCTTCTTCTGATAGTATCTGATTCGCTTTCGATTTCTGCACTTTTTTTCGCTTTAATTCATCAAACTTAATTAATCAAGTTTTTTTCAGATAAGTCAATGACCTACTGTAACAGGCCATATAATTATAGGGTTGGAATTATAAAGTTTTATTGGGTTGTTGTACATTTTTTGAGATCAATACTCAGGAGATGACTCCTATCCATGCAGTGCGTTGTGTTGGTATAATAGAAAGATATTTCTAGGAAAAAGGAAAGAGGGGCAGTGTGCAAAAAATGTATTCTTGAATCATTTCGTAATTTTTAATGACCATTGAAAAACCTTCTTCGCCTTATTTTTTTTTCCGAAAATTGCTTTGCAATAATTCTCACTTTCTTTTTCTGGTGGGAATCGAACAACCACGGCCTCGGTACTTGAAGTTTAGCACACAACCAGCTAAACTAACTAGTCCGGAGTGTAGACCGGTTATACAGTACAAAAACATTTTAAATACATACATTTTTTATTCTACAGATGCAAAAAATTCTGAACTAGAGTAATTAATTGCCATTCATTCCGTCTCTTTTGCTAAATCAATACGGATGACCATGACCGTGATTCCATCGAAAAATCATCATTAGTGATGAGGCCCATTTCTGGATGAGTGGATACATGAACAAACAAAATGCTATATTTGTGACGATGCCAAACCGTTCAATACATCCCGAAATAGTCATCGGTATATATAAAATTGAGAACAGTGATAGTCTGGCCTGAAATTTAGGTGGATGTTTACCAACTTTTTTTGACCATGATAACAACGACATGTGGTTTCTAGAGAAAGCCGCTACGCGCAATACAACCTATGCTACATCGACAAGCAGCATCATAAAATAGGGCAAGTATTCTGAATGTTATTTTATTTGGTATTCAAATGGTCGTTAGACATTGCCAGATTGTAACACGTTTGTTGTTGTCGTCAAGTGTTCAAAAATTGTCTGATGACACTTCACTACAAAGATCAAACTCTCCTTGTACTTATTATTATAACTGTGTTTAATTTCTCGATTTGTTATAATAATTCTCTGGCTACTGTTTGTCTACTCACTGGTCTCTCAATGGCAACTGCTTGATATACTAACATCGTATTTTTAATCGTAATAAATTTATTATGATATCTTGGCAACTTCGAGTTTTTACTATGTGGTATTGTTCTTGTAATTTGATACTTTTTTGTACTGTTTCTTATTGTGCCTGTTGTTTCGTTTTATTTTTTAAATACCAATATCAATTAATAATGGTTTGTCTTAAAAAATAGGTGACTAGTATTATATAAATACACAAATGAAATTTAGTAAATGCAATAAGAATGTATTCATCTCTTTGCAGTTAAGATTCTACACAAATATGTATACTATTAAAGTGCTATTTATAATCCGGCCAAGGCTATAGGATAAATATATATATATATATACCGCCTATGCATCAGAGAATATAGCAAATGTGCAACTTTGAGGACTTCCTAATAAGATCAAACATGTGTGAATGAGAAAACGTGAAAGATTAAATCATACTCATACGCAGCATATTCAAACCGAACTCAGTTTAAATCACTATGGGCCTTTATTACAACTTGCCGTTAAAATTTGGTTTAGTTAAAGGTAACTGTAGCTAAAGTGAACTTTAAAGTCACCTTTAACTTTTTTTCGTTAATACAACTTACAGATGAAATAAAGTTAACTTTTTCAAAAATATGGCAGTGCCGGAGCAATGTCGATAACATTGCTCAAACTAAACACGTTTTATTTAAACGCAGTGCCAACGACAGGTTTATTTTTTTGTTGTATTTGCTCACTTTGTTTATATTTGAAGTTGCCGTATTGAAAATAATATATAAAATAGCAAGTTCAAACATAACTTTAAAAGTTAACAGTAGGATGACCTTCCATTTAGCTTAAGGCTCGTCTTTACCTTATCGTCCACTTATAATAATGAAAAACAATTTATCTGCCCGTTAAAATCCTCCCTTTAGTTAACGGCAAGTTGTAATAATGGCCCTATGAGTACGATTTATGTGAGGTGTTTACATACATGACCAATTAAGTTATGTAAGTAATGTATGCATGAATAAATATTAAAAAGTAAGAAAAGAAATTATTAATTATTACATCCTCAGAAAAGTAATAAAGAAAAGTTTATATAGAAAAAGACGTCAATTAAATTACAAATCGTTAAATAATTTCCTTCCATTCATTATTTAAACATTTTACTAGTGTTAGGCCAAAGGATACTTTTTTAAATTCCATGCTAAACCGAATTTCATAAAAATGTGTTTTCTTTTTTTGGTAATTTAGTTACAAATATATATATATATATACATACATACATATATACATATATGTATATCTATAACAATCGATAACTATTAAAATAAAGAAGAAATTTAAATTTTATGTTTATTAAATAGTAAATATAAAACAATAGTGTGTGAAAGTAAAATGATTATTTTATTACTATTATATATTGATTTTTATTATTTATTATATTTATTATATGTATTGTCTCGAGAGAATTAGAAAACAAACAAAAGGTCAATAAAAATAATATATTTTCGTATTTTAATTTTTATTTATGATAGGCTTTGGTATTTCTGTTGGAAATTGTTGTTGGATTTCAGTTTTTATGTGTTTTATAAGATGTCGAACGAATTAATAAGCGTCTTAAAACTTGCAATCTTAAAATATTGTATTCATGATCTAGTAGGACAATTGACGTCACCAAAAAGACGAAATTACTCTTTGCGGAAACTGATCATGCAATAAAGGCAAAATCGCTCGTGTTGTGTGGCTCGTGGCATTGTCCTGCTAAAAACATATACCGACAAGTTCTTAGCATTTAATTGGTCATAAATAATAAAAATTACACCTCTATCTCCAGATCATATGTGTGACTTTTTCCGAATGCAATAGCTTTTATACAATCACAACTGTGTTCTCTCTGAGGTTCATTTGAAAAAAAGTCATCAGTGAAAGCAGATCTTTTCAACGCATGTATTAATTCGAAAAGGGATTGATGGAAACAGAGTAATTACAAATGGTACTGCCAAGATCGAATTAAAATCAAGAACAACGAGAAGCACGAAATTAAATTGTGAGATATAGAAACAGAAGAGATCACGTTTATCACCAAACACTGCAATAAATATTGACTTTCGAGATATCGTTATTAAATTTTTTGATTTGGAGGACGATTGAGATACAGTGGTCAGCAAAAGTCTTAGTACTCAAATATATTTTCGCAATTTTATGAATTTTAACAAAAATTTTGTATGAAACATTGAAGTTTTTATATTTACATATTTCAATACTTTATTTCTGTTTTATTATAAAACAAAAAAATTTTTAATGTTTTACACAATAAAAAACAAAAAATCAGGAAAATATTTTGGTAACATCAGAAACTTTTCCTTTTTTCTCTTGTTTCGTTTAATTATTTTAGTAGTTTTTGGAATATATATTGATGTCTATTGAGAATTCTGAATTTCCGTATGGGTTGCCTGACCTCTTGCAGGCTTACGTTATGACTATATTGAAAGAGCCGCAATGTTGGAATTTTCCTTGAAAATATCTTAAAAAGCCAAGCTCCGATCAAGTGCATAACGAACATCATCTCGACGCTTATCCATGTTCATGAATGCTGGAGAAATTTCGATTCATTCAATAGTAAGTCTTATATTGGCTCCAGTACATAAAAATACTTACTTATATAATTGGCCATTAACAACCCGATTAACGATGACAGGGTTTCCTCGATTTGGTCCTTCCAATGCATACAAGGTCGTCCTCTTCGCCCAGTTCCGCAGATCCCCGCGTTAAATACCCGTCTCGCCGGAGCATCCTCCTCCATTCGAACGACATGACCGAGCCAGCGCAATCGCTGGATATGAATACGCTGCACAACGTCTATGCCGTTGAGGGGCTCATACAGTTCGCTGTTGGATCGGATGCGGAAATCATCGCACATGGACCGAAGATCATCCGTAGGACTTTTCTCTCTCGGCTGCTGCATGATTACTTAATAGGATCCATGCCTCTGCGCCATAAATTAGCACGGGTAGGATGAGCGTCTTGTAGTGTATTAGTTTTGTCGTACGAGAGAGGTCTCTGCTACTCAATTGCCTATTGAGACCATAATAGCACCTGTTGGCAAGAGTGATCCTGCGCTTGATGTCAAGAATGACATCATTTTTATTGTTAACGGCGGAGCCAAGATAAATAAATTCCTTGACTGTATCTAAAGTATAGTTATCGGCCGTAATCTGAGAATCAATTCGTCTCTACTTGTCAATAACATATACTTTGTTTTGCCCTCATTTACTGCCAGATCCATTTTAGTAGACTACCGTTCAATAGCACTATGATGTCAATGTCGTCAGCGTACGCAAGCAACTGGACACTTTTCGCCCAGTATATAAAAAAAGTCAGAAATTGCATCACAAATGAAGTCAGCACCATTACGGAATTCGCAACGTTGCAGGGCATATGGTGTCATAATATAAGTATCTAAACTGTCCTTATTTCGCTTTATTCCTTTCAGCTGAGTCAATATTCGGTTAATTGAGTACAATACTCTCAGTGTTCAGGCATAATAATATATTGGTTGTTTCAACAACATTGTTTTTATTTTGTTTTTTTTGCTTGTTGTTATTGACATTTGAGTTGTCAAATATCAACAGAGAGTGTTCGTTTAATTGTAATATGCTCACTAAACACACTTATGACAGTGTTGCATTTTAAGTTTTACTCAATATTATAACAATTTGCGTATTTATTGCGCAATTATTAATTGAAACTTTATATGAAATATTGAGCTCAATAATGGCGTTTATTGCGATTTACACAATAAAGGTTCATATCTGAACACGGTATAATATACAGCAAAATTATTTAGAATTCCGACAAATAAAGAATCCATTTTTTTCCATTGCCAAAGGTTTTAAATGATATTTCACTCCCAAAACTTGTTCCAAAATTCATTCAAAGTTCAGAACATAATGACCTTATGAGTTAAAGTGAGAAAAAAAGCCTTTAACTATTTCCCTCCTACAGTACGCGTGAATTTAGTTGTTACTATTGAAGCTCATGCTACAAGACCATGAAACCGAAAAATGAGCTGTTAAATAAATGACACTTTTATAGGAGCGTTGTTTTAAGGATTCCAGTACAATGTTACGCCAATCCATATAAATATTCACTTACAATTAAATGTTTTATTTTTATGTTCAGTTGTTTATATTAAAAGGAATTTTTTTTTGTAAAAAACAACATGTTCGTTTACTTAATTGTTTCAGTGTTGAAAGGTTGACATGCAACCATCACTCATATTTCGTGATAAGAAAATTTAGTTGTTATTTGAATACAAAATATTCACAAGTTTTTTATTTCTTTTGTTTTCTACAATGTACCGTAGAAAGTAAATTGTGATTCGCAAGTTATTATTGTGTGTGTATGAGCTAATTCTACAAATTTCTTCGATACATATTTACGTATGTTTTTGTTGCTGTGCATTAATACACGTATCATGTTTTAAAAGCGACAGCGAGGAATTTTTGTAAAATAATGGAGGCAATAAATATTCATTTCCTTTAAATTAATTTTCATTGCAAACGCACACTAATTGCACTCGATACTAAAGAAAATAGAACATTTATGACGCAGGTTTATTATTTAAAATGAATTAAAGTAAGTGCTGCCATAAATAAATTCAAATTAAAAAAATTAATCAATATAATCAACTATTGACGAGAGGGTTCGATACTCTGGTCTGTTACACTACATTGAGCATAAGATCGTTTCTCCCCTTGTTGATAATTAAATTTAATTTGCAATTGTATTGCAAAATATAAACAAATAAATAAATATTTTATTATACATACATACCTACTTATGTATATACATAATTGGCCATTACAATTACCGTCAGGAATACAACCTAGTTTTCACACCACTTATGTGTTTTAATTTTATCCATTAGCGGCTGCATCTACAGTTTAAAGTCAACTCCGAACGAAAGATTTCTGAAAAGCTTTTCATAGTAATTACTTTTACTCTCAGAGTTGTTGCCAGAAATCTGCTAAAAGGATTTCCCCAAACAAATATTTTTTTCACATTTCGTTTTGTTGGAAATGTCTGACCTGGGGTTTGAACCGTGGCCTCACATCTAATAAGCCAACACACTACGTAGTAGATTACGGCGACTTTACTTCTGTTACGCATTATTCTTTTTCGTTCTTTGAAAAGGTGTAGTAAAACTGTATGGCCACACGTCAAATTAACGGATGGATTTAATATTTTTGTGATTGCCTTGGTAAAAACAATTGCTCCATTCAACTATAAAATGTAGTTTGGTGGTATAATTTTGTGTTGCTGTGCTAAACAAAATAAAATTTTACTTAAACATATAAAAACTTGTTTGGTTAATTTGATATGCAGCTGTGTTGCTTAAGAATCAATTCTTAATGGAAATAAAAAGTATAATAGAAAAAAAGAACAAAAAAGTCATCGCATTAAAGTGAAGGGTTTTTGGAATTCCATCAAAAGGAAATTAAGAAAAAACGCGACGTCGCAAGTCATCGTGTAAGTTAGGTTAGGTTAAATTTGGGTCGAAAAAGGTCACACCGATATTACCAATTCTTTCATATATGTTAATTATAGCTCCTGATTCGTATTTCGCAACCAACCCGAGCGTCTTATGAAGGCGTGAGTTTACTCAAAAAGCCTTTGGCTAGACCTGTATTGTCTCTACATTTTGGATGTCAAAGAATTCTTCTCCTCAGATTCCCACGCACCAAGCGTCTTCCAAGAGAAGATGTGTTGTGATCTCCTCTTCTTCCTCGTCGTTGCAGCATCCGTAGAAGTCGTTATTAGGTGTCTTGTTATCACTGCTATAAGTTTCCTTAGATGAAATCTTGTAAGGTTCAATACAAATTCTGTTCTGTATATTCATGTCGGGCCAGATCTGTCTAATGCCTCCCAGCAAGTAGCTTTATTATTATGTTCCTCTGCAGAGGAACGTCAATCTCATGTAGCGATTCAGTTGAATTTTCTATAGTGACAGGTATAGCAAGTGTGTCGGCCTTGTAGTTCCTGTCGACGTTCCTATGTCCAAAAACCCACATGAGAATAACTGTCGAATATCTCGTTGTTTTGGATAATCCTTGTGTAGGGATCTAATGGCCGCTTTACTGTCGGTAAATATGCATTTATCACCGTACGATAGAACCTGATACAGAATTCGCACGGCGGTAATTTTAATAGTCATTATTTTAACCTAAAAACTACTAAAATAATTTGGTAGTTTAAGGGACGATTTAATGTTCAGTTGTTCTGAAAAGAATTCACATCCGATTCTGTTGTGTAATCTGGTTCCATCAGTGAAAAGTTGAGGGACGTTTCCTGGTAGGTATAAGCCTGCAACTCGTGTCATGTAGTCGATAAATACATTCAGATCAAACGCACCCAAAATTTTGACATGACTATACTTTCTGTATTTCCATGCTCATCCTCATTGCCTCATTCCAAATCACTTGTTTCATCAACATGTGTGGAGATAGCCAGTTAAGGATAGTAAGCAAATTCTTGGATTATGTAGTCCTAAGGGCACCTTTTTCTAATTAAGTCTCTAATTTCCTTCGCAATAATATTTCAAATTATATTTAGCCTCGATGGTTTATAAACTCACTAATTTTTATTAACACTTTTTTACGCATTACTAACAGTTAATAGGTGCTGTTCCATAGGATTGCATTAAATTCTATCAATTTCGTGAATGTCTTTTAACGCCACATAAAACACTTTAATTTAGTTAATTTTCTCACACCATTAAAGATATGGGCAAGGATAATGTTTTATTATTTTTGGTTAATACTCATTAGCATCTTTGTTGTTCATGGAGAACGAAAGTTAATTAATGTGGTAAAATCACACTCACTGCTTACACGGCAGTGGCCATACAATGGCAATTGTTACCTTTTACATTTACTTTAACTTGTTAAATGTTAATGTTTATGTTAGCAATAACGTTGGAGTGGTCAGAAGGGTCAACATATAACACAAACACTGAGTGCGTACGGCAGTGTCCATCTGTATAAGGTTGTCAGATGGTAAGATTTAAAAGGCCAAAATTACATGAATTTAGATTTAAGGTTTGTTAGCTATAATTCGGTAATTTTAATTTTAATTATTAATTATATTTAATATAATATAATTATTATTAAATTTAATAAATAATTATCATTTGTTAAAATTGTTTTTACCACCAGAGACTCTGGTCTATGACACTACACTGAGCATATGGTCAAAGTTACTCAGCTCGTATATAATTAGAATATAATTTGTAATTGTATTGTAAATAAAATGGTTTTTTTTAATTCCATTTTAAGTTTTTAATTATTTGATTTTTTTAGGTTAGGTTAAGTTATACTATGTTCAAAAATGAATTTTAATGGAGTCAATAATCTTTTGACAGCTGGAAAACAACAAAATTTTTTTTATTTCATAAATTTAACACCAAACCTACCGTGACGGAAAAACTTACTTATTTAACAGGCCATTTACGCTACAGCGAAATCTAGTAGATTAGGTATCAAATCTTGCTCAAAATCTACATCGTTTACACTGGATTTATTTTGCAGTAGCAAGATTGCATTTTAATAACAAAAACAGCTGACTGAAATTTAAAAGAAAATAATAATATTTCCAAATTTAGTTTAATACCAAATAAAAATTAAAAATATAGGACATTTAGTATTGTTTTCATCAAGACCAAATAAGATTCAAACAGAAATAATATTGTAGCGAAAAAAAAACGTCAGCACTTGTTGAATATAAGATTTAAAAAAATAATCCAAATGTATTACTACACACAATTGTTAAATAGTAGAATGGAATGGTTACATGTAAGTATATATATATAGGTAATAATATATAAATATTAATCCGCACTTTAACGCAGGTTCGTAATGGGTCATTCTGGGAGGAAGATGTTGCTAATATGTCATGTGATATGTTCATCGAACATTTTACAATGAGCCGCCAAACTTTTCAGTTGTTATGCTTAAAGCTAACATCCATGAACAAAGCTGATACAGCATTTAGAAAATGTATACCACTTCAAAAACGTATTGCTATAGCCCTTTATTGTCTTAAGTCTTCTTCTGAATATGCTTCAATAGCTCACATGTTTGGAGTATCTGAACCTTCTGTATGCCTTATACTACAAGAATTTTGTAAAGTTTGGCAAAATCTTTCAGAAGAATATTTACCATCAAATTTTATAAATGAAACTAAAATAATAATAATGTTGAATTGCAGGAAAAATATCTTAGTTTTCTAGTATCCTTAAAAAATTAAAATGATAACGCATATTTTTATTTAATAATAATAATTATAAAGAACATGGAACTAAGAAAACTACAACCTATAACTATATATAAACTGAGTACTTATGTGCTCAAAGTTATCATATCTTTTGAGTTATTTATACAAGCCCTTCGGGAACAATTGTTTTAAGACATTTAATTGAAAATGTCACACATACATAAGATTACTGGAAATTTTAAAAAATATTTCCACACTTATTTGTTTCATTTTTAAATTGAAATGTCATTTTTTTCTTGCGCAGCGTTGTATTTTTATGTACTTTTTGGCAAAACACATAGTTGCATTTCTATTTTTGCTAGATTTTGAGTGGATTTTGCCAAAATCTACTAAATAAGTAGATTTTGTTTTGTATGGGGAATCTAGTTAAAATCAACTAGATTTGGGCCGAAATCTCATAAGTACTAGATTTCGCTGTAGTGTAAATGGCCTATAAGGCTTTTTTTTATCATAACTTCTTGAATATAACATTATAATACCGCTATTTGCCTTTACGACTTCTATTAAAAAATACAACGAATATATTTTTAAAGATTTACTCCTATCTTGTATTTTTTTTTACTGAGGAATGCATGTAATCTGCCTTAACTACTGCCGTAAGTTATTTGACCTGAGCACAGGTTCTGTATCTTGATTTGCATATTTTGTGTTATAAAACCACTGTTTTGGACATTTTTGGCATTGGTTGGTAATATTCGGTATATTGAGGTATAATGTTTGTTTTCTGGCAGATGGATATTCACTCTAGTCCAAGCGAGTATTACAGTAAAATTTTCTAGTGCTATTTAGTTAATAAAAATTCTTATTTCATTGTTTTGTTATAGTCCTTATCCCCAAAATTTCAAAACATTCAAAATATTTTAAATCATTAGAAAGAGAATGGAATAGAAATATGTAGAAATACAAGAAGTATCGGTAGATTTAGCGCTAATATAAATAAACTTACCTTCCACCTCTCTCGCCATTTTTATTTGACGTTGTTGATATTTGTATTTTCAAATTTGTTCGCATAAGTTGTAACGTTCTCACTGAAAATACTTATGACAGTGCTGAATTTTAAGTTCTACTCAATATTATAACAATTTTCGTATTTATTGCGCAATTATTAATTGAAACTTTATATGGAATATTGAGCTCAATAAAGGAGTTTATTGCGATTTACGCAATAAAGGTGCATATCTGAACACCGTATTAGGTAAGGATGATGTCCAATTTATGTCCATTGTGATACCTTACAATCCATTCTGGCCGGAGATCACACATTTTTTAGACGAAACTATCCTGAGTCAATCTTTACACTAGAGAGTTCTGTAAAATATGTCAGAAAATGTAAAGTTAAAAACCTCCCTCTCTTTACGACAAGAGATGGCCATGCGATTGAAGGACAGAAGTGAGTCGGTCCTCTTCTTGCCCATATGCATATGTCCAGCAGAGTCTAGCAATATTGCACGTACCCTCCGGCTGCCAACGAGATTGAGATTCCCTGCTAATATTTTTTTGGAACACCACTTTTCATGCTGTCTCGTTTTGTTCTCTCTGATAAATTACGGAGCTTTAGCGTTAACCTATATCTATGCCATGTTATTGAAAACATTTTCATATCGCGTGTAAAGCTTTCGATTATTATTTGAAATAATCTGGCAACCACATGCGGATATGTATGCCTGCGTCTGTGTGTTTTCATCACATTTCATTTAAAATAATAAACAACAGCTAATTATTGTCAAACGCAACTTCATGGATACGTACGAACTAGGGATGCCAATCGGGAAATTCCGAATTACAAAATCCCGGGATTTTCGGGATTCCCAAATCCCGAATCCCGGGATTTTTTAAAACTTGTCCTGGGAATTTTCGGGATTGTAAATTCATACATATGCACTTTATAAAGTAAGAAAATAATTTAGTGTACGGCATTGTTTCTTTATTTGATATTACATTAAATAACACTCATGTAGTTTTTCAAGTGTATCATGCAACAATGAATTGAATATTCTATATCACTCGACATTGAATTGAATAAGAACCCGACTTCCATTGTTAAAAAGTTAAACGTTGCCCTCGAAGTCCAATAAAATCTGTTAATACAGCTGATGGTTTACACTATCAACTTTCTAAAGAAATATATTTGATTGAATCACGATGTATTAGAGGTGAATAGTTATATATGTATATTCTGCATATAAATAGTGTTCTTAAAAGGGTAGGTATTTGTTTCTTCACTAATGTGTTTATACATATATGTACATATGTATGGAGACACAGATGAATTATTTTTATTTTTGTTACTTTTTGTTCTGTTTTTTTTTTTTATTTTATAACATGTATATTGTGATAAAGATCAAAAATTAATGAAATTTTTAATAAAACAATTGTTTTTAGCTTTTTTTTATTAAGAGAAAATCACGAAATCCCGGGATATTTCGGGAAATCCCAGTATATTTCGGGATTTTTGGATCCCGAAATGTCCCGAAAAATCCAGGGATTTCGGGATCGGGATCAATCCCGTTTGGCATCCCTAGTACGAACGCATAGTTAGTTGTAGGCCCTTGTTTCTTGTTCATGTTCTTCATGTTGCAAAATTAAAAGGAAAACAATAACATTTTATGAAATCATTTAATTGTTTGTATATTACAAATGATTGTTGTTGTAATTATTCTTTATTTATGCCACATACAATAGCATTTCATTCACACAGTTGCAAGCAATAAAAAGAACAATTGAAATTGCGGATAACAAGTACAATTAGCGGATAGTCAGTTGGCATAACGGCATTTGATTGTATGTGAATGGGTTAACTCATGTTATGAATTAAATCTACGGATAAATGCCGAAACATTACAAATCCTTGTGTTAATTTTTTTTATTCATTTAATCTCCTCTGTGTTCTGCAAAGAGTATCCGCTGTTTTTTTCCTTTATGTCTCAAAGTTTTTCTATAATCTCTGTAAAATGTGGTTAAATGTGTTTTAGTTTTAAAATTTTCAATAATAAGGCTTTAAGGAATATTCAAACGATCACACAAACCGTAAGACATGGCGTTTCCACCCACTTTCTCAGCTTGGTCTTTAGCGCATTACTCTGGCTCTATTAGCCAGAAAATTCACTTCCTCATTTCCAGTCACTCCCTGTTGAACCCATATAATGCGTAGCGTTCCATGTCATATAGTTGTCAATTGCCTTTTAGTATTTTTAACAGGACGGTCTTTGATCCCGCATTCCTGGCTGTTATCGCCCTAATTGTCATTTGATATCTGCAAAGATATTTAAATCTCTATACGTCAAGCTTACCAAATGATTACTAGTCCAGATCACACATTTCCTAATCGAGTGTACCTTTCTTTGAAAAGCCGCATTATGGACCGGTAGCCGGAGGTAAAGTTTGGTTTCTAGTTCTTCAAAATAGAGACCCAGTCCGGTACTATGGGATGAAGTTATTCTGAGACATCAAATGTTTACAAGTGGTACAAGCTTTTCAGAGAATTTCGAGAGGATGAGAATAAAGACGCTCGCCCTAGATGTACCAGCTCATAAATAACCGATGATAACGTTGAAAAAGTGAAAAAATGGTTACGCAGAATCCTCGAATCACAATTAGAGGGTTTGCTGAGATTGTCTGCATATTGCTTGTATTTTTTCGGAAATTGTGGGCATGACGTGTGGCAGATAAGTTGACTCCAAAACTGCTGAATCTTAACAAAACAAAAAAAAAAAAATGTGATACATTCTAGTAATTGTTAATTATCAGTAATTGTTCTTTAAGGTAGGACATCAGGTGTATTTTCATTTAATATTCTAAATAGGTATAAGAAAATAAAAAAATTATAATTTTTAATAAATATTGAACCAGATAACAAGCGGGAATCAGATAAGAGCTTGCAAAGTGTTTACAAGTATTCACAAGGATTCATATTTTCAAATAACAAATGATTGAATTTGAAAAGTTTAAATGTTTATTCACAAAGATTAATTTAAAGTAATGCTCTTGCCGGAGATGTTACCAGCGTTACCGTTGAGCGACTAAAGTCGCAATTTAACACTTTTTCAGCGACCCCGCCACTTTTTGTGCCCCCTTACTAAAATGAACTATATCTGACACTTTTCAAGATTTTTGACCCTTTTTTCCCCTTTTTTAGAAAAAGTAAACCTGATATATTTATATAAGAATTAAAAATATTAGAAACCAAAATGAATGATATATCATATGAAAATATCTTTAAAATTACAAATCCAGAAGAATTTGGGCATAAAATTGGTAATTTAAAAAATAGGCTTAATAATTATTTGTATCCTAACTTATATGAATTTGTTACTTACGTATTTACTCTGCCACATAGTAGTGCGTCGGCAGAAAGAATTTTTTCGAAACTAACATTAATGAAAAATAAGTTATCGAATAGGTTAACGGTGATGTTTTGGGGATGTCTATCATATTACGGTTTTGGCAATTTGGTACCGATAGACGGGACTTTAAAGCAGTCTGGTTATCTCGAAATTATGAACAACAATGCCTTTGAGTCCGCAAACAACCTTTTTCCAACCAGTGAATGGATTTTACAGCACGACAATGCCCCTTGCCACAAAGGATGGTTACCTACCATATTCTTAGAAAACGTAGGGCAGGCTGTTCTTCCATGGCCTTCTCAGAGCCCTGACCTAAACGTTATTGAAAATGTTTTGGCTTTCATAAAATATCATAGAACTATAGATAAAAGTCTAACACGCGAAGAGGCTATACAAGAAATTATTGAAATTTGGTCTAAATTGACTCCCGAATTTGCCCAAAACTTAATTATCTCAATTCCGGAAAGATTTCAGGCGGTCATTGATTTAAAAGGCGTTATTACAAAGTACTAGCTAAGTTTATTAATAAACTATGTAAAAATAAAAAAAAAATAATTAAAATAAAGATTGCAACCGGACTTAAGTCTTGTGTAAATACTTTTGAAAAGAATAAAACGTGTGTAAATAATTTTGACAACTTATAAGCATATGGTTATTTGTTTTTTATTTAGTACTAAGAACCGTTATCTTTTCCAATTTTATTTTATTTGCTTCTGCATATTCCAGGCTAGGCAATAGTATTATTTTTTTTTTTTTAAATTTACTTCCAATAAAAAGTACTGAGACCTTTTTTAAGAAAAACGTAAAAATGCTCTTTTGTGTAAATACTTATGACTACCTCTGTATATATTATATTTTTTGTTATTTTTTTTTAATTTGTTACAAAATACGCAATTTTGTATAATTTTTTATTTATCTTTAATGAACTGTTTTTTAGTTATAATAATAGTTTTGTTTTGTGTTTTGTATTATTATATAGTGGGTTAGCAAAAAAAGTTTTATTTAATGGAATTTTTATAAATTTAAAAATGCATTTTTTATTTTTGAAGTTTAAATGTCCTAACGTTCATAAATTTTAATGAAATTCAATCAAGAAATAAAACAGAACAAATAATTTAAAAAAAATTAGAATTTTTGTTTAGGCTTATTAATTTTTGGTTAAAAATTTGTTTCTATTATAAAAATTGAGAAATTTTTTAAAAAAATAAACTTATTATATGTTCGCTAATGTACATTACAAAATCCAATAAAAATTAATTTTTTTTTATCTATATTAGTTCATTTTCTTTTCTTTTAAAAATGTTGCCCCTTTTTACTGCCAAAATACCCTTTATGTGCGACTTTTTTTCAAAAATCCCCTTTTTGTGTGACTTCTTCAAAATTTCCAACGGTAACGCTGGATGTTACTATTCTAATGAGCGAGTTTTAAGGGAGGGAGGTGAACTGTAAGTGGAAATGCCCTCAAGGAAATCAAAGTGCTGATACTTCTAAAACTGGCGAAAAAAAATTATATATCCAAGCTTGTAAAGGCTGCGCATATTTAACATTATAGACAACTAAAACTGATGAACTGAATGTTGGGAAATGGAAAATATTTTACAGGGAAGAGGATCCAGGATTTCGCCTTTGTAAGATTAGAGGGATGAAAAATACTGCAGACGAGTAAATGTCTAAAGTCGACACTGAAGGAGCAGGAGGCATCCTCTCAGCAGGAGGAACTCATTAAGTTCAGGACTTAACACTTATCAACTATCGATTATTTTAAACTCGAACAAGAACCTACGAAAACTTGAAACTTATGTAAGGTAAGGTCCCAGGAGTAAATTTTTTTTCGAATTGTTGCCGATTTAAATCACCTCCTACTTTATCTCCAATTTCTACGGGACTGGCACTCCAGGTGTTATGAGAAATTCAGCCAAATGTCTGAGTTGCTCCTCCATTACGCCTTTTCAGAATTTTCCGGTTGTAAGTATGGTTCCAAAAAAATGCCAAGGTTAATCGAGGGATTACTGTAATGCTATTGCACGAATGTATAAAGTAGCAGCTAATAATTTAAACAATGGCGAATGGACTGAAGTGAAACAGATAGTCTGTAATAGATCAAAAATGAAGTCGTATAAAACAATTGGAACATTTTGCCTAAAAATAACAATGGCAGCACATTCCTTGTGTATTTTTTTTTATCAACATTAAGCCGTATTTAATAAAAAGAAGTTATCTCTTGAATTATATTTTCACTTTGTTGTAGCCAATAAATTTCTAATCGTAGAATTAGTACAAGTTTAATTATCGCATTTTCATTGCTTTCATTGCTGTTTGTTGCCAAATTCTTTAGCACCCCAGGGCATAATATTTTTCAAATTGCTTGTTACGCATTGTCGTTTCATCATGAAAATCTGTTACAACTACTACTGACAACGTCAATGCCAGGAGTATAATATCATTACATGTGTCATGGGGTGAAGGTAGGCGAATATGTAGGAGAGGTTTGAGCGCGTAACGCACTAACGCATCGAAGCAACTCATTATGGCGTACAACATCCTTCCGGTTTATAGTGTGAGGTAATAAAATTTTAGCGATACACGCCAAGGTAAAATGCCTATTCACACTTACGGGTGTCAGCGGAACCCATAAATTAGATGAATCCTAAACTTTACGTGATTCAATTTATGTTTTGTATGCATGTACATATGTGTGTGTGGGAAAATTTATGCTAATATATGTATGTATATATACATACACATGTATGTATATGAAAATTATTGTGTAGGAATGTACATCAATTGATGTAAACAAGAGAGCAGCAGCGAAATAACTATATTGGTTGCCAGTTTAAACTTTAGCGTGATAGTCGCATGTTTATTAATCCACTGGGATGCTATTTTATATACCTAATTTGCATTTTATATACTTATTTTTGTTTGCTCTGCTGCTGCTACACAATTTAAATATTGTAACAGTCTCTGGCTCATTCAGCCAGCCATTCATCTTTGATTATTTATTCACATTCATTTCATCGATTATTTATTGTATTTGATGCTGTGGGATCTTCAATTCATTAACGATTATCAAATTTATAGGGCACCGATAACATTTGTAATCTCATTTTCGTATAAATTGTATTTTTTCTGTGCATTAGACCAGACAATTTTAATTGGATACATTATTGGCGTATTAAAAATGGTAAAACAGATATACAAACATACATACATACATAGATAGTCATTTATTTACGCATGGAAATGACCTTTAAGCGTAAATTTTTGATGGCAATTGGCTGCAGATACTATTTCAAAATTTGAAAAGAAACTGAGGACCCAATACTTTTTTTGAACACCTCATTGTTAGATGATTCGATAGATTTTAATTTGAAACTCTTTTCGAAAACGTGACAAGAATCAAAAGAATAAAATTTGATAATTAATTTCATTACTTTACTTCAAATGTTATTTACATTAACTAACGGTACGCACTTAATTTCGTTAAAACACATGTAAAGTATTGAAGTTGCTGTTGTCTAGTAGACAGTGTGTTGGCTTATTAGACAAGAGGCCGTAATTTAACACCCGATTCCGGCATTTCGAACAAAACGAAATTTGAAAAAATATTTCCTGTTAGCAGTCTTCTGGCGAAAAATCTGTGAGTAAATAAAATTGCCATGAATAGATCATCAAAAATCTGTCGTTTAGAGTCTACTTCAAACTGTAGGTCCCACTATGGTGTGAAAAGAGCTGCAATGACCAATTATGTATGTATGAAGCACACCTATTAATAGTTAACATTTAATAAAGCTTTTTAGACGCTTGAAAGTGGAATGCCATGTACTATATAAGGTAATTTGTTTTTAACCCATGTAATACCCAATATGTTTCCACTACTGCTCATATTTGAGTTTCTTAGGTTTTAAAAATTCTTTGTCAATCATTATTTTTTTAGCCTACTGGCCTTGGGAAACATTTTTTAATTTTTCATGCTATTGTACTAGATAAAATTGTACCAAAGCCCATGAAAGTGGAATCGTAAAGGCCCATAAAATTATAATCAACAATGTCAAAGTATTCCCCAAACCTAATGTCTAAACTGAATTTAAATCCAATATTAAAAGCAAGCAGTTGTAATGCAGACTATTAATTTTATAACAGCAAAAAATGTTTGGTTATGGATTAGTGAGTAAGAGAGAGAAATTAAGTTGAGAGAATTTATTTATTTACAGCCATAGAACAGTGTTAGTAATATACGCCATTTTTATTTTCATTTCATCACCATATATACATATGTAAAGCTATCTACCTTTGGCTTAATAATTTTAGATAAAGAAAAATAAAGTAAAAAATCCATTTTTTATTAAAAGAAAAAAAGCGAACATTCCAAAGAATTAAAAAATATACTATGCGACAAAATAAAAATATGAAATACACCCTGTTAATGACATAGAACATTTTTAACATAAAATATTTTTTGAGTGTCATTCTGAAATAAAATGATAAAGTATCCACCACACATGTGCTCTTGTCGCAGTCTGATCGACAACTAAATGAAAAAACAAAAGAATGCATGTGAGTTCTCTCTGCACAACTGTGCTATGAAATGGTAAACGCTGCTTTACATGGTAATTTAAACTTCCGACTATTCATTAATCAGTTATACTCACACGTTTGCTGTTCCGATTCTAGTTTTCTTTACATTCCCCCGCATCAGCGGCGGGAAATTTTCTTTACCTGACACACTTTTCCAGAAGTTTTCAATAGTTTAGAATATGAGTTGTTTAGAATATGAGTTCGTTGATTGCAAAAAAAAAATAAAAATAAAAATAAATTGGTGTTTGGTTTCAATTAAAATTCTTTATTGCTCGCACAATTACTTTTGTGCCATTGTTTTCAACTTAACGATACAACAACAATTTGTTTATTCGTTATCCTTCTTCTGCTTACAACCTTTTTATACGCAACAATACTTGTTCGTTAGATCCGTATAGCAGCGATCTTCAAACAACTACTGTTTTCTGTACACGCAACGCGTTTTCACACAAGGCTGACCGAATTCTTACTGACTCGTTGTCTGCTTTGTCTTGTCTTTTTATATGTTCACAAAATCAGTCTGATGAACGTTCTTGAAGTAGAAGGTTTTTGTTTTCGCCTTCTCGAGAATTCTATCGCGACTGCATTATTGTTTGCGTGTTTTGTTCACGTTGTTTCATGTTGCGTTCGCGTTTCGTTATCTATCCCTTTCTGTTTATGACTCATGGTCTTTGTTTTTGTAGCTTTTACTTATTGTTTTAACGTAACAATATTGTTACGAATATGGAAACGGTGTAATATCATTTCACATTAAAATGAGCAAAAGCTACACAAACAAATAAAACGAACTTGTTACAAGTAAACCAACAACATCAGTATGAAAGAAAAGCGGATAGACAAGTAAGCGAGAACACAACAACAAGCAATGTGAACAAAATACACAAAAAACAATGAAATCGCGATAGAGTTCTCGAGAAAGCGAAAACACGAACGTTCGACTTCAAGAACCTTCATTAGACTGATTACGTGGGTATATAAAAAGGAAAGGCAAAGCAGGCAACGAGGAGTAAGAATTCAGTCAGTCTTGTGTAAGACGCGTTGCGTGTGAACAGAACAGTCGTGGTTTGTAGATCGCCGTTCTGATGTTCTACCGGACAGTTGTTAGTGCTTACGCAAGCAGAAGTGTAAAGAAGAATAACGAACTAAGCAAATTGCTGCTGTAACATCAAGTTGTTAACAGTGGCACAAATGTAGTACGAACAATAAAGAATTTATTTAAAACTAAACACAAATCTATTTTGATTTTGTTTGCAATCAACGAACTCATATTTTAAAAGTTTTTAAAAAGGTAAAAACGTAACAATATGTTTTAAAACGAATCTAATTAAAGGTAACATTATTATCGTAGTAGAAATTATTGTGGTTTCTTCGTAGTAGTTGCATCGCATAGGTTGTAGCATCCAGACAACTAGAATGACATGCATTTTTGGATTTGAACAAACAAATATTGGAAATTTGATTCTCCATTCAATATTCGAATAGTAAAATTAGTATCGTAATAATAATCAGTATGTACATATTTATTAACCTATAGACATATGTATGTACGTCTGTGCCATGTACATGAATGTCAATAAAAATTTATGAAGATTGCTTATTGATTGATTTAGTACCGCTTTTCTCATTCATATTTGTATTATGAAATGTATTTTTCTGTTAAATATAGTTTGAGACAAAAATTTTGACTTCCCTTCCCTTTTAAATTTTTTTTTTTTAAATTTTGAGGACTACTTCAAACGGATACCTATATATCTCCAGATGTCATATTTCAGGATTCACTTCACTAGGATTTCAAATTTTGAAGCACTGATTATAGAGAGCAATTGTATATTTTGTTCTTAATCTATTTCGAGATAGCAGGCAACTTCCACAGAAGTAGTAAAATATCGAAAGATTAACTGACTTTGGAAATTTAAAATATTATATCGGGTTATAACATTTTGTGGTTTTAAACCGCAAGGCTCTCAGCTATTGTATATCGTTCATCTGTAGTCACATTTATTTAGTGAAAGATTTGTCATTTACGACACGTTTTCATTGGATGGACTCTGAAGCAGTTGGCGACTGTCTCCAGTTTTTATCGATCAATTTTATTAAGCCTTAGTTCTACTTTGGTTAGTTCATTTCCTAGAGATTAAAATTTCACAGACATGTAACGATAGTTGTGTGATAAGGTAAATGCCTAGGGGAGATAAATCAAATCTAAATCAATATAGTATGTTATGTGCAGAAGTGAGGTTCTCTTAAAAGAAGTGTGCGTAATTACCTTACCTCGATTGAACTGATTGTGTTAATGCCTTTCCAAAGATGCCTTTAGGCTTACATTAAATTCATCAGTATTCCAAAAAAGTATAATGTGCACCATTTTTAAGGCATTGATATTGAAACATTGGCAACACTAAAGGCTTTATTGTACTTCAGGGCATTGATATTATTTAAGATTTCTGTGATTTCGTAATACGGTGTTCAGGTATACACCTTTATTGCGTAAATCGCAATAAACACCATTATTGAACTTAATATTTCATATAAAGTTTCAATTAATAATTGCGCAATAAATACCCAAATTGTTATAACATTGAGTAAAACTTAAAATGCAGCGCTGTGATAATTATGTTTAGTGAGCATATTACAATTAACCGAACACTTTCAGTAGATTTTTGACAGCGCAAATGTCAACAACGACAAACAAAAAAAACAACAAAACAAAATAAAAACAATGTTGTTGAAACAACCAGCTGTTTTGTTTCTCAGCTGTCAAACGAATATTGAATAAGCAGCTGTACTGCGTATATTATTATGCCTGAACACTTAAAATATTGTACTCAATAAACCGAATATTACTCAATAACAGTGCATATCTGAACATAGTATAAGGTTCTAAGCATTTTATGTTCTTTTATACGCCTTCACATTGGGAGTAAAGAGTAAAGAGCGTACTTGAGTAATTGTATAAATAATTATACATTATCAATTATAAATAAAAAATAATTAATAATAAATAATTTTCTAACAAACGTCAGCGTTTTCGTGGATTTAAAACGTTTTTATTCAAATTTAATATTTCGGTTTACTGGGAAATAAATGGGATTGTATATGTGGTGTTATGCGTCGAACATACATTCTTATTATTTTCCTCAAATGTTTGTAAATGAAGTTCTTGTAATCGTGATTCAAGATTTGAATTCACTGTTAGGGTATGCCTTTTGGTATAAAAGTGTTTGTTTATAATCACAATCTGTTGCAATTAAGTTTATAAGTCAGTTTACGTTCATACTTAATGCAATTAAGCTTTCTCAATTAGAAGATGACTACTGGTAATGTTTTGCTGTTGATGTTATTTATTCCAAATATATATTTTTGCACAAATTTTATTCAAATTGCCTGCCATTTCGGCCTGTTTTTTTATAATTTCTTCCTGGGCTTTTGACACTTCCTGCCCTTCAAAATAAAATAAAACAAAATATGTGTGAGATATCATTGAAATTTTTCATTCATTTGGAATACCTTTTGAAGCCATAATGTGTTCAAATTTCCGTTACGGATTTTCTGAATTGAGTTTTCCATGACTCTAGCGCATAAATCAGGCTGAATTTTACCGATGCTTAGGGTTATTTTGACTCTGCGATTTGTGCTTTATTCACAAATACTTACGACTTAAGAAAATCACACAAGAAAAGTTTAACGTGGTCTGATCGGACGATTTCGATTGTCAGTTCACATCACCTCCATGTGAGATGACCATGACATAAGTTGCGTGGCATATAGCATCGCCCACGTATCATTATGTCCAGATCAATTAAATCCGGTCAAAAGGAGTTGGTGATCGTTTACCTATATAGCTTGCCGTTTACAATGATAGCCTGGTCTACGTCAATCTCAATAAATTATGAACAGTTGACGTCGTCAGCTCAAAATCCATACCAAACGTCGTCACTCTTTCATTATGCATTGGGCGCTATTGTGGATTGAAATTGCTCCATATTTCGAAAATTTTGTTTATTCATCCAGAAATTGACTTCATCGCTGGAGATGGCTATTCGATGACCATTAAGGTCAGTTAACAACTGCTTCAGAGTTGATTCAGAGAATACAGGTCGTTGTCTATGGTTGTTTATGTTTTACTTTCATGGTAATTTGATAGAGCGGACTGAATAAATGACAATTGGACGGACATAGCTACTACAAGATAATCGTTATCAACTGGCAAAGTTCGAAATTCCTCCAACACGTAATATTTCAAAAAAAAAAAAACTCTTGATTGAGAGGGGAAACTCTATAGAATAGTTACATACATACATAAGAATGTATGTATGCTCGAATAGGATGTGACTGACTGACAGTATGTGACTTTCTGTTATTTTACTCGTACAAGCAGTTGTAAAGAAGCAAAAATACGACTAAGAAGACGGACGAAGAAAGAAAGGCATGAGCAATATTTTTGCCATTCCTGATGTAAACGATTTGTATTCAAATAAAATGCAGTCAATAAGTCAATATATTAAAATGAAATGAGTATTAATTTGTAGTAAATGGTAACAAGGTGTTTTCATTTTTCTTATTTTTGTTGTTGTTGTATTCTTGTACATACATACCACATGTCTGTATGTGCCTGTCTGTCTGTCTGTCTGTCGTCTTTATATGTGTGTGTGCTAACGAATAAATGGTTAATGAAATAAATGTTCTTCCATTTAATCAAACGATGCCAGGCACTTTGATCAAAAGAAGACATCAAATTTGTTGCCACTTTGCTGATGTGATTTCTTTTCTCAGACGTGATTCTTGTGTATGCTGGAAATGATTTTCTGTTTACAAATCGATTCAAATTACAGCGTTTATGTGAAGTTAATTTTAAAAAGAATGAAATAAGGAGTACATTTGTATATTCATTACATTCATTGCAAGGAAAATGATATGAATGTACAATTACTTGGATTATTCATGTGGTTTTTTTTGTATTAAAATATAGTGAAATTAATAATTTAACAAAATTTACAACATAATGAGTGAAAATATGCGACAAAATACAAAAAATTAAATACACACGAGCAATAACCTAGTTTAAGTTATTCAGTTAGTTGAGTAGAACTCAAAAACTCTTTTTTTAATTTTCTCGAACCCTCTAAACCTGTTTTATTTGACAAAAACGTATATTTTGATTTTTTCACACAAAATTATTGATTATACAAATATGTTTGAGGCTATTTGAGAAATCCAAAGTTTTGTTTAGAAAGGGGAGATATTAGCCTTTGAAAAGGTATACGTAAACATTTTGTTCAAACTTATATGTTATGAGTTTTGATGGGGTAAACTTGGAAAATATTATTTTTTTTCTTATTTTTTCAAGTTTGGCCATTCTTAACGCAAAATTTAATTCAAAAAATGTGAATAAGTGGCGACAGTCTTAAAGTGCTTTATATTGTGAAGAGGTTGACACTTCGTTTGATCAAATCGGACAAAAATTACCGTAGTTATTATTTAAAGAGTATAACAGCCATGTTATATTTTTTTTATATATGTGATCTTATCAAATGAACTTTCAGTTCAAAAATTATCAAAAGTTTTGATGGATCTTGATTGTTTATCGCAAAATGTGTAAATTTCACGTTCATACGACTACCAGAAATCGGCTAATATTTGTGTCTTTTGCAAATATTATTATTTCGCTTTGCGCAAACATTGTTCAACTTCTGGTGGTCGCTCAAACGTGAAATTGACACATTTTGCGATAAAAAGTCAAGATCCAGAAAATTTTCAAAATTTTTGATGGATCCTGATTGTTTGCCCGGCTCAGGCATTTCGAAAAAAACGAAAAATATTTTTTTTTTCTTTTGGCGACTTCTCAGCAGTTTTCTGATAAAAACTCAGTGAGTAAAATAAAATTGCCATGATAAGTTTCTCAAATCCGTCGTTCGGAGCCGATATTAAACTTTAGGTCCCGCCACTCATGGATGTAATTAAGGCACACAACATACATAAGTGGTGTGAGAAGCTAAATTGTAATTCTGATTAAAGGTTTGCATTGATCAATTAAGTAAGTTCTTAAATTTAAGTAAATCTACCGAGGATTATTATCAATGACGTATTTACTTTATTTATACAAATTTATTTTCTTTGCAGCGGAATTAATTAATGTTTTAAGTTCACTTCTTCCCTGCCTCCTAAAAATTTAAAGAATTAAAGCTGAAATACTTTCAGTTTGTAAATACTACGGACAAGTAAAACAATTTAAAACTGGCATTTATTTTTAGATCAAATTGTATTAAAGCAAATGTAATACGATTTAATTCATGAATTTTCTCAAGTCTTTGATCACAATATAATCTTAGTGTTCCCTCTAGAACATTGAAAATTGTACGTGTTAATGAGGAATGAATTTGTTTTCTGATAATTTCATATGAATTTGAATAGAATTTGAAAATGAATTTTTAAATTTAAATTGTTTCAACGATTTACTTTGTGTTAAATGTTAAACAAATGTAAGAGGTTTTGTAGTACAATATGACTGAGACCTCTGAAATACAATGAAAGTAATTTAATATTTGAGCTCAACTCCATTGTAAATTTTGTTCACACATTCATGCAGTTCCACTAACAAGAGGGCAAGAACAGAGTTAACAAGGTGACTGGTTGAGATGGTGGCTGGGATGGCAAGCTGTGCTGTTGAGGAGAGAAGAAAAAGTCACTTAAAATTCTATAAAGGGATTTTACAAATCCACTTCTCAGAGTGAAAGTCGGCAAAATTCTAAACGCATGTGATTCAAACTTCTACAAAAGAAAAGAAAGAGAAAATTGCAAATCTCATAAAAAATGAAACTGAAAAATGAAAAGCGAATGAAATGACAACGTAAAATACATATATTGACACACACACACACACAAACACATTCGCACACTCCGTTGTATACATGAACACAAAGATTGAAAGCCTAAAAGCAGACAATAGGATTATTAAAATTCAACTCACACATGGAAAAGAAAAACAGAAAACAACAAATAAATTGACATACACAATAAGACAAATACAAATTCAAATACAAATACAAATACAAATACAAATATAAGACGTCATTCGTTTTCTTTTTAATTTTTTTCTTCTTCTTCGTATTTTTTAAATCCGTATTTGCCTAACACACTCGAAAATATATTACAAGTAGGATTTTTTAAATTAAATAACTGATGTTAAATGGCAACTGATCTTTAATGTATTTATTATGTATTTAAAGTATGCGTTACGTTTATTTCTCGTGAATTAAATAATTGCAATTAAAATAAAATAAAAATTGTTTACATGTGAACGTTGTTTGTTGCTTTATTCAAAGAAGTCTTTTATTTATTTAAATAACAATACAGTTTAATTAATAATACTGCGCTATAAATTTTATTCACGATGTGCTACGCCTGATACTGACTGGAAACGTTGCCCTTCGCACCATTTATACTCCCTTATTTTATGTCTGGCAACTTCGCGATCTCTTTATGTAGTATAGTCCTTGTTTATACATGGCTTATATGGCTATGTGACTCAGCCTTTATAATAACTTCGTTCATGATGAATGGGATGGATATCTTTCTTAGCAGTCAGTAAAATTTTATTTCAATTGGTAAAAAATTAAAATTTTAATGCAATAAACAGATAAACATTTATTTATAAATATTTGTCATTATCTATGCGATCGATTACTGGAAAAGAGTAAACACTTCTAACTAGGCTGAGATGGTATGTTATCACTTCATGTTATTTATGCAAGATAGGAAGGAACTCATAGACAATTCAAACATACACTTGTCTTGTTATGTGATTGTCATATAACTAACTTACTTTTAATTAAGTACTTCCTATTTAAATTTAATAAAGAAATAAAGTGTTTATAAGATATGATTGAATTTTTTTGTTCATTTGAAAGACCTGTTGATGGCATTGGCTTTGAGGACCACTGTGGTTTATGGGTTGTTCGCATACACTTGCACGATCTCCGTGATGGCACATATCATTATAATACTCAGGTCATTTAAATCGAGCAAAAAAATGTTAGTGATTGAGCCATAGTGCTCGCTGTTGTCAGTGATGGCCTGGCCAACATAATTCTTAAATACATACCAAACAGTGACTTTCTCTACATGCGTTGGACGCTCCTGGATCTCATGCAAATTCGAAAAGTTTACCTTGTTTACCTACCTTATTATTCAAAAATGAACCTCTTTGCTGAAGATCATTTTGGAAAACAATCTTATTATTTATTCGTGTTGTTGAATGCTGAATCCGTCCATAGTGATTTGTCAAAATGAGCTGAATAAATTACAACTAATTTGACAAACGTAGCTTCAACAAAATGGCCGTTATTAACTATCAAAGTTTGGAATTCCCCATTGAAATTCCAATTTCTGAAGTTGTCAAAGTATGTTGCTTTGAAACTATCGAAAAATACAAATTAAATTGGACTAATTTTAAAGCATTTTCCCAATGAACTTCATATTTTGCATTTTATAATAAATTTTCGTTGAGTGTACGTCGACCGTTTAAAAATTCTACAAACTTTCCTTCACTTAAGGTTTTACTTTCCCTCTCTTCTCTTATTCTAAAAAAAGAACCTAAGATCCCAAATCAAATACACAAAAATGTTAAGCAAATACTCTTACAATAGTACAACAAGAATCCTTACATTTCTCACATCTGTCCACTATCAGACCGGTTAACTGTCCTATCGATGTTCATATGATGTTTTGTTCTGCTAAATGCGTTAAATGTTGTTGTATTCACTACAATAACAATGTTCATAAGAAAAAAAAGTGGACAATTATTGTGGGTGTATGTAGTAATGGGAAACTGTTATGACTGATATTTTATGTTCGTGCTTTAAATTCATTTTATTTGACATTCTTTGCATTGAAAATCATTGAATTCGATAAGTGCGTCGCATCCTGACATTCGGCTAAAAACATTGAGGCGGAATTGAATAAGAATTTGTATAGAATAATGGAAAAATAAAAGTGTAGGCTAGCTATTGCCTCTAAGACTGAATTAGATTTGAGTTTCTGCTTACAATTTTAATGCATTTCAATTAACTTCAAATTTTCTATGAATTCAAAATGAATTTGACCGACAGTTACGTTAACTTTGAAAACCGCTATTACTTGTGTGTTATTTCCATATTTGCGTGTTATTTGCATACACCTGTGCCTTAAGAAAATCCCACAACCAAAAGCCTAACTATGTCAAATCAGTTTACATTTCCTATACTCGATATAATCATGGCCTCGAATCATTGGTGGCGAATATCCAATATAGGAAGGAGCTGCGTCCTGTTAAAAACACATGTCGATGGTGTCCAGATCATCCAATTCAGGACAAAAGGGGGTCTTTAATAACACTATGCGACAAAATAAAAAAAATTAAATACAACCAGTTAATGACATAGTGTAGGTTGTGAGTTTTGTTGAGTTCCCGTATGTAATTATGAGTTTTTTTTCCATCAATGATTCGAGTTTGGCTGGAACATTATAGTATGTGTGGAAGTTTTGTATCTGTTCTGTTCTCCTCCATTAAATGTTACAAACAGAACTTAAATTGTTATTTACTTTTATTTATGTACATACGTATAAGTATGACTTATATATGTATATCTGTATATGTTTTTGTGCGTCCATTTGGTAGTTAAAAGAAATATTAAATGCTTCCAAGTTTTTTACGTTTGGGAGAGAATATGAGTGTTTTAAACTTATGCATGTGGCTTAAGTCATAGAAAAGCTAACGATCGTGATCGTGTTTTTGCCGCAACGTTTGAGCTCGGTATACCTGCGAAGCTGATAAGGCTATGCAGAATGGCGTTAGACAATTTCAGCAGCTCCGTCAAGGTAGTAATGGACCTCTCCGAACCTTTTAATAACCTGCGAGGTTTCAGACAAGGCGATCCCTTATCATGCGACCTCTTGTGGAGAGTGTTCTGCGAAAGGCAGGAGTGCATCGCAATGACACTATTTTTCAAAAAAGCGTCCAGTTGCATGCATACGCTGACGACATTGACATCATAGGGCGTACCAAGCGAGATGTTACTGCTGCCTTTAGTGCCTTTGAACGGGGTCTACTAAGATGGGTCTGGCAGTAAATGAGGGCAAAACAAAGTATATGTTATCGACAAGTAGGGACGTGCAGCGTATTGATTCTTAGATTACGACCGATAACTGTACTTTTGATACGCTCAAGGAATTTATTTATCTTGACTACGCCGTTACCACCAAAAATGACGTCATTCTGGAGATCAAGCGCAGGATCACTCTTGCCAACAGGTGCTACTATGGTCTCAATAGGTAATTGAGTAGCAGAGACCTCTCTTGTATGACAAAAGAGTATTCTCTTAAGAGTATTCGAGAGAAAAGTCCTACGTAAGATCTTCGGTTCAATGCGAGTTGGCGATGATTTTCGCATCCGATCCAACAGTGAGCTGTATGAGCTCCTCAACGACATAGACGTTGTGCAGCGTTCGAATGGAAGAGGATGCTCCGGCGAGATGGGTATTTAATGCGGGGATCTGCGGAAGTCGGCGAAGAGGACGACTTTGTATGCGTTGGAATTACCAAATCGAGGATGCTCTGTCTTCGATTGGTGTGACCAACTGGCGTAGGCGCGCAAGAAACAGAGGCGCCTTGAAGGATGTGTTGCGGCAGGCCGAAATCCGTTAATCAGGTTGTTTAACGTAAGTATTCCTTATCCCTTGAAAGAAAATGCATATTAACAATGTTTATAATGCTTTTTGATATTCTAAGACAACAAAAACAATAAAATCAATTATGGTCAAAATGAAAAATATTCATATACGTATGTATGTATGTATGTATGTATTCATGTAAATACTCCGAATATGATATTTTTATTTCAGTAAAGGGTACAAAAAAAACCGTCAGATTGTTTGATATAATGAAGAAAAAAAAGGAAGGAACTCAAATTGTAAAAATTTAAAGTAAAGAAAAAAAATTACAAGACAAAATTGCATCTGTCGACAGAATAATAAAATAGAAAACTATTTGATGCTTAAATAGAAATGTTAATATTTCATAGTATTAAAATTAAATACAAGTTTTGTTTAAATTTTCGGTTCGCATAACGAAAAGTAAGCAATTCTGCCCACTTTTTTCTAACAAAGAGTTTTGTCGCAAATAAAGTTGAGGAATTTTAGTAATATTTAGAATGAATTCAATCCTAAGCAATAAACTAAAAGTTTAAATTTAATTTAAAAATTTACGATTTAAAAAAAAATTAAGAATTAAAAATTTTTTTACAAAATATTGATATGTACCTCGTATTTTGCTGTTCCTATTCCAAAATGATAATTTAAGTAAAATCCACTGTTCCAATAAAAAATTTTTTTAAACGTCTATGTTCAGAAAAATCAAAAAAATTTTGTATGAATACCCGTATTGCATCACTTGTAATGAAAGAAAAAAAAGAACAAAAATTTCGAGCTGACTAAGAAAAACCAGAATACTTTAAATATGATGTGAGTATTTGTTATTTTCTGTTTGTTATTATCTGTAAAGAAGTATGTATTCAATTGAGGTAAAAACATTTTGACTAAAACGGACAGTTTATACAATTCCCCCACTATATGTCTGCGATACTTTTCAAGATAGCGATAAAAGCGATGATAAGGCATGAAGGCAGTCTTAGGTGCTGTTTCTGCATGACTAGTGTTTTCAGACGAACGTCTATTCGTATGGAATAACAAAAACAAACGTTCGTCTGAAACCACTTGTCGTGCAGAAACACCGCAATTCATTTCGGTCCAAAATTATTAGCTACATCGTGTGAAGTAGTACAGTTAGATGATGAAAGGTATGACAGTGACTGGACGCTAAATTCAATTAACAAATTTATAATCCTATTTGATATATATACATGGGAAAATCTGCAGAATCTCCTTCCAAGGGGTTTAATGTTCCATAAATAAAGTATTCAACCATTTAAAAAACAAAAGTTATTTAATCTATTTCAGGTATTCATAGACAATTATTTCGACCACATTAAATCATGCGATGCGCTGCTTATCATCGATCCGAATATGTAGTTCAGAAACGATATAAGAAGGACAAACAGAAGAAAAGGAATCATACATTTACATATCATAGAAATTTATTGATCACACAATGGAAGGATAATAATTATGATGTCAATAAGGTGGTAATGATTCGTCAAAGAAAGGGACGCAGTAAGTTTTTCTCAACCAGAAGTAGTTTATTGATATAACATGGATATGGGGTGTGTTGATAAGACTAATCAATAAGTTGCAGTCTACGGCTAGCGTATTAGACAACATAAATGGTGAAGACCAATAAAAATGTATGACTGCTGATGACGAAGTTACATCCCAATGATCTGACATGTGCGTCTCTTCAGATTTTTCGCCGTAATTTTGCTGGCATTCTACTTTGAAACTTATGGTAGCCCATCTATAAGAGGTTCGCGCATTAACAAATGGACGGCAAATACTTGATATTATGGCAGAAACCACTTTGTTGAATATTCTAAATCTGATAAACGATGTGGACATTGTGGGAAAAACAAGTTTTATTTGCAACACATGTGAAAAGGAAATTTCACTTCAAAAGTTTTAAAAGTTATCATACGCCTAGTATACCTAATGCGCAGGGTCCCTTATAAGGGATGGTTTATAACTACAAAAATATAGATTTTTTGAATAAAATGTTTTTCAAACGAATTAATCCGTTCATTATCATTAACAACACAGTGCTACAGTCCAAATACGCCCTGCTAATGACATAGTGTAGGTTGTGAGTTTTGTGGAGTAGAACTCAAAAATATTTTTTTTTATATTTCTCGAACCTCCATACTTATTTTATTTGAGAAAAACAGTATTTTTGAACTTTTCACATAAAATTATTGATTTCGAAAATATTTTTCAACCTATTCTTAAATCCAAAGTTTTTTGAAAAGGAGATGAGCCTTTAATTTCACGTTTGAGCGACAAATATTATTATTTCGCTTTGAGCAAACATTGGCCAACTTCTGGTGGTCGCTCAAACGTGAAATTGAGACTTTTCCGATAAACAATCAAGATCCATCAAAAATTCGGAAAATTTTTGAACTAAAAGTTCATTTGATAAAATATAACTCGACTGTTATGCTCTTTAAGTAATAACTACGGTAATTTTTGTTCGATTTGATCAAACGAAGTAACAATCTCTTCACAAGATAATGCACACTTATTTCATATTTTTTAATTAAAGTTTGCTACTATGAACGAACAAACTTGAAAAAATATGAAAAAAATTCGCATTTGTCAAGTTTACCTCATCAAACCTAATAGCATATTAAGTCAAATAATATATGTGTATATCGTTTTAAAGGCCCATCCATCTCCTATCTAATAAGAATAAATTGTGTACATCAGTTCAGAAATGTTTGTGTAATCAATAAATTTGTGCGTAAGGTACAAAAGAATAGTTTTTGTCAAATAAAATAAGTTTGGAGAGTTCCAGAAATATAAAAAAAATATTTTTGAGTTCCACTCAAAAAAGTCACAACTTACACTATGTCATTAGTTGGGTGTATTTAATTGTTTTTATCTTGTCGCATAGTGTAAGTGGTGAAAATTATTAAGGAAAATTGGTCTGTGATCTTCGTCCACTAATGGGTTAATAAGCCAAAACTCTACTTAGTGAATAACGCAACTTAAAACATATGTTCATGTTTTATTTAATTTTTCTTAGAATGCGAAAAATGTTCTTCACTTTATAATATTTTTTTATTTTTTGTGTTCAGAAATATTCATGATTAATTTGTAATAAAATTTGAAACTATTTTACACAAATTAAATACCGAGTAAGTAACGAACATTAATTTGTTCATAAATTCACAAGTTTTAAATAAAATATTTTTAAATGTTGAAGTACTTTCATTCATCAGAAGGGGCGGCATAAAACTTTACTTCATTTATTTGTTTATCCAACTAAAATGTTATTTAAATCGTTTTAAACAATATGTTGAAAGTTTTATATGGGTATTCACAGAAGTGGCAATTAATGAATAAATAACAATAAAACAGAAAAATATTATACCAAAAAGAAGAGAATCACAATTTATACACACTGATTAAGTAAGTTTTAATAATAATAAGTTCCAAATAAATATGTATGTGAATATAAATATTTTGTCCTTAATGCCACACAAATGTTTTTAAATACGCACTCAATGGGAATCTGATGATGTATTTAAATAACCGATTTTGCTAAGGTAATCACGGATCCAGTAAAACGTAAAATCTGAAATGAAATGCATTTGTTAATGTATGTACATATGTATGTACGTGTATAGTTTTCCAACTTACAGCGGATAGAGCCGGTAAAGATGGTGCAAAGAATGGTACTTTAATAGAAATTGTTCTACGAGAACGTACTATGATTAGTAAAACCATTTTCTGTATTCGAACACTGTACGCATACCAGTTAGTGCAGTACACCTTATCGGCAATACATTCACTCTGAATGGAATGAAGAGTGGGATACAGAATTGACAGAATTAGTCCTTCGTAAGACTTACATTACATATACAAACTTACACTTTCCGTTATGGTATGCCCACCCAAACAGTAGAGAAAGATTTCTGTAAAAACTGCACAAGTGTGAACGACATAGAGTATGATGCCATAGCCAGAGAACTAGATTTCAGGAATAATATTAAAAAAATTTATAAAACGAATCGATATCGAGAACTTACCAGTAAAATATCGACAACACACATGGCTATAATTATGCTGGATGTAATGAATTGGCATAAAGTTATTTCAACCATTACTTGGGAACATTCATCGGATAGTTTAGATATTTCGTTATGACGTTTTACAATGTTCTTGAGGGCTAAGTACACTTGTTCTTCCGAATCGTTATGAGTACTAGTTTTGCCCGTCTTGTCCGACAGTATGCTTTGGCAGTCTTGCTGTATAGCATTCAATAAAGTTGCAAGATAGGCACTGAATCCTAAAAATAAACCATCAGTACCAGCGAAAGCGAAAACAGTGATATAACCGTGCCAGTGAACAAGCATGTAAGTTATCGGGTATAAAGGCATCGAGAGTAGAGCTTCGGGAAACCTTTAAGTTTTTAATTTAGATTTTTTATTTAATTTCCATTAGCAAATACTCACATCATTTTAAATGGTGTCTCGTAAATGATGTCTTCGCCTTTGAAATATAAAATTGCATTCGTAAAAAGTGGTCGAAGTGTGTACGCAGTACTAGTAACGATACCGAAAAATAATACCAAAGCATTCAAACGAGTCACCACTGTGAAATATTTCCTTTTCATGCTAGTTTTATCACGAGAGTCTTGGGCCTGTGTCAACTGTTGTACCTTCCCAATTAGTCTTTTGAACTCTGCCCGATACCGCCAAATGAAAAACATTTTAATCGATGACATAATGCTTGAAGCCACCGGGCATAAGGCATCTAATGCTAACGGTATATCTGTTTTCAGATAATAGATGCCATAGTAGAACTCGGCATAGCTGCCGTAAACCAAAATTACAAAGTTAAGTAGACCCCACAATTGTACTTTTGTGGTTCGTTCTGTTTCCGGGTAAATTCCAATTGAACTCAAAGCAAAACGTTGTATAAAGAACAAATGCTTATCCAGAGGATATTGTGGCGTCAAAAATGCTGGTAACATCCTGTAGCCACTGCAATACGTAAACGAATGAATCTCAGCAGACGATTGAACGTTTCTTATAAAAACAAATTTGTGTTTATGTTTGTGTAAGCGTGAACGTGAATGCAACCACTGTTTTATGGGCGTAACTTTATCTAAATTATTCTAAACGTTTGCTCCATTAGAATATTTCCGTTCAGGAAATTAAACGTTTTATTTGTAATTTAAAATTTAATGCCCGTTTAAGCTCATCTAGGGATAGTAATTAAAGCGAAATTTGTCAAACCTCTACAGTAAGATACGCCCTCAACTATTTCACGATTAGTTTTATTAAACATTAATTAGTAAAAGTTTAATTATTCAATTTTAAAACATACATACATACGTACATACCTTCAATAAAATACGTTCACACAAACATTTGTATAAACTTCTGTAGAGAAAAAATTCATATGGAATATATTTAACGTACAAAATGATAAAACATTCAAGCCAAAAATAAAACTAATTGTACAGAGAATAATCGATAAATCATACATCGATTATTTTTGAATAGATATCGGTTTGTATATGAATATATATTACCAAGATCAATATCGTATATTCTTCCCCCTTTACTGCATTAAACCACTGCACTGTTCTACGTGGAGCTAAAAAAAACATTAGTTGAGATTGTAAAAGTACAGTCATTTACATTCGTTTGACCGCAGTGGTAATTTTCTTTAGTTTAAATTTATTGTAATACTGTGTCGCATTCCATCAGTAGCATATACGTTTTGCATAGAATCTCTATTCTCTATTATTTGCTAATATCCTTAACTCTTTCAAACATTTGTACGTTTCGATCTGGATCATCCGACTTCACCAGCTTCACTAGCTTCTCACTCCAGCCATGTTGTGTGTATTTAATTTTATACTTGAGTGTAGGGACCTACAGTTTAAAGTCAACTCTAAACGACAGATTTTTGAGAAACTTTTCACGGCAATATTTTTTACTCTCAGAGTTTTTTCCGGAAATCTGCTGAGAGGAAGTCACCGAAGAAATATTATTTCATATTTCGTTTTGTTGGAGATGTTGGACCATAATAAGCCAACACACTACCTACTAAACTACGGCGACCTCTACATTATACAGTTTTCTAAAAATTCCTTCTCTGTTGTGGCTCACCTTTGCTGAATTAAAAATCTTCTTTGATGCTTGCCGAGACGTCTCTGGTAATGTGTCTGTTAGTGTTAGAATATGTTGAATTATTTCAGCATGCACGGTCTCGGAGAATAATTGAAAATGTTTTATTTATTTACTGATAAATACTTAGTTGCGACAACTATATTAAAAATTTTAAAAAATGTTCGAGCAATTATACCAAGATTTTAACGGGTGGAATCAAGTCTTAGGATATCACCTTTTATTGCCTATCGTAGTAAACTCCTTTTAAATAAATAGATTTTTTTGACTGCTATAGTTTTAAATGACTGAAAAAAATTTGTTTATTGAGCGTTGGCCATAAAATTAAATTAAAGCAAAAATAAATATTTTTTTTGGCCGGAATTAAGCAGACTGGCGTTGATGCAAAAAGAACGACTGTTTGAAGCTTTTGGTGTAAAATAAAGAGAATGCCGTAGCTTGAGCCAAAGAAATATGTTTTTAAAAATCATTAAAGAAGAAACGTAACAACTGTAAGTATATCCATATTTTATATCACGCTGAACTGATTTAGCCAATATCGAAATTTGAATTTTAATTGTAAAATATAAATACTTTAAAATAAAAATAAAATACTTTAAATGATTTTTTAGATAATTTGACGTAAATCATATTTCAACTTCAATTGAAATGAATTCAGAAGTTGTATGTTTATACGTCTGTGAACATAAAATATAAAAAAAAATCCAACACGAGAATTCGATTTGTAACCAATTACTCCATTATTGCAACGAATATCTTTTGTCCTTAAACGTGACAAATTCCAACAAATAATTTTCATGTGCAGTGTAAGATGTGAATGGAATATGTTGAATGCTTCTTTGTATTGTAATGTATTGTGAATGATGCTGACAGCCAGCATATTAATGTTGCAGGATTGATTGAGAAGAATGCATGAAACAGGTCCGAAAACTTAACATGATTGTCGCGGCAACCAAGAGAAAAAAAAATAATAAAAATGAGTATTAAACTAAAAGTAAACAAGTAAATTAAAAATTAAACAAGACTGAAAAAAACACATACATACACACACATTTACATACATTTATGTAGAGAAAATTTGCGAATAGCAACGATGAAAAACAACACACAAACTTTGGAGACTAATTTTAATTGATTTACTTTCACTGTCACCAACACCATTTGTTACAACATATTTAAAATATGAGCTGGTAAATTGCAAATAAAATAAAAATTAATGTGTGTGCCACTGTTCACAACTTAATGTAAACAACAACGATTGCTTTTCTTTGGTATTCCTCTGTTCATACCCTTTGCATAAACAATAACAATTACTAGACAATTATTCGACAGATTCAGACTGACTGAACTTCAATAAATCTGTCGCCTGGTATTTGTTGTTATAAGTCGCTGTAGTCTAGTAGGTAGTGTGTTGGCTTATTAAACGTAAAGCCAGGGTTCGAGCCCCAGGCCAGACATCAAAACAAAATACAAAAGGTATTTCTTCGACAGATTTCTGGCTAAAACTCTGAGAGTAAATAAAATTGCCATGAAAAGTTTCTCAAAAATCGTTCGTCGTTCGTTCGGAGTCGATTTTAAACTGTAGGTCCCGCCACTCATGTATAAAATTAACACACAACATAAGTGGTGTGAGAAACTAAGTCGTAATCCGGACTGAAGGGCTGTAATGACCAATTATGTATGTTGTGTATGTATTTGTTGTTACATTTTTGTTTACTTGTATACCACTTTTTTATGTTGGTGTTTGTTGCTATTAAGCAGTATGATAATTTGTAAACTGCTTGGTTTTGTTTTTGTAGCTTTTGTTTATAATTTTAATGTTAAGCAATGCAAAAGCAAAACATCAGTACCTAGATTTTTCATTTTCGTAATAACATTTTATTTCTGTAAGTATAATACTTGTACGGTATACATACATATATGTATGTATATACATATGTATTACTCACATCTCATATTCGCCTTTAAAGAAATTTAGTGTATGTATTGGAACATTCTTTTGAATTATTTCATATACTATTGAATGCTTCGACAGCGACAATTTCTGACAGTTAATAATTTCCATCTTGTTAAAGCTACATCTGTCAAAAGAGCTGTTATTTATTCAATCTGTTTTGCCAAATTACCATGGACGACTATAGACACCGACGTGTTTCGGTTGAAATGGCTCTTGATCAATTGGTTACTGACCCTGATTTTCAACGGAAAATTATCTTGAATGTTACGTGAACAAACAATTGTCTAATGTGGCACTAAGGAATTGTGATCCACGAACATCCAATGCATCTCAAAAAAGTTACTGTTTACTGTGCATTTGGGGTAGGCGGTGTGTTGGTCTATATGGGCACGCCATCACTGTTAACGGCGAGTCAATGAATCCTTTTGGCCAGAATTCGACAATCTAAACAATAACGATATATGATTTCAACAGGATGGCACATTGCTCACACCATATTCGATATTCCGCACGAGCGATATGGGGGCATTGTCATCTCAGGAGGGGATGATGTTAACAGGCCACCAATATCGTCTATTTGATTCCGTTAGAGTTCTTCTTCTGGGCTTTCCTAATTTTATGTGTATGCGAATAATCCACAAACCACAGCGTTCCTCAAAGCTAACATAGCCCATAGTTATGAGTCATAAAAAAATAATATTTCGGATGAGATCCACCCAGAGAAGCTTGAATGTTGTTATGTTCTACACATAAGCGTGGAACAAAAGACCAGGTATAGTTCTACAAGGGCCGTCAATGAACGTCAGAAAACCCTTAGAGTCTTCGAATTTAAGAACTCTCCGCACTGCCAAGGTAAGTCCGTTCTTTGCCCACTCTCCATTAGTTATATCATATTGGTGGAGTATTTAAATGCTTAAACCAAAATGATAGGAAAGGGGGAAGCTCTCTTGAACAAATATAGCTGCCCGTTGCCTCATAAAACGACAACATATAGCTTACTGTGGGGAACTGATTGACCGGTTTTGATAATTAGAATCGGAATTTCCAAATAAAGCAGCCGGAAAGTATCGATTTAATGCCAAGGAATCTCTGTAGGGCTCAATCCTTTACGTCTTTTAATATACGTATGCTCTTAGCGAAAACAAATCTAATTCCAACCCTCTGGTATGCGGGTTTGAACTCTGTTAGCAAAAATAAACTTGCAATATGTCATCGAAAACCTTTTGAAATACCGTATGCTGATTTTCCTACACAAGATTATCTGTCTAAAGGAACCAAATTATCAAATTACCAGTCTCCAATTTTCTAAAACTAACAGAGGCTACAGGATAAACGCCATAAGGTACCAGAAACAGGTGTCTGAAAGGCACTTTTTTAATGCTATTCGTTCGTGGAACCAACTTCCGTGAGAAATTCAATTGAAAAGGAATACAATTCAATTTAAGTCATTAAATTCCACATACTTCTCTTTTTTATTTTTTACGAATTAGAATTAGAAATCAGACGGATAACCATTGGCCAAGGTGATGATCAACATCTCTTCTTTATTGAAAGATCATTTATGATAATAAACTACTAGGCAGTTCCAAGGACCGTTAGGTTACAGAGTCATCTGAAAATCAACTCCGATGCTATAATTCATCATGCATCGATGGCGATGTTTATTAATTAATGTTCCATCACTATCTTTCAATTCACTAATGTTGGTTCTCTCCAAATAGACCAGTAGTTACCATTTCATAGCACAATTGTGCAGAGAGAATTCACACCTATTGCTTACGCTCATTTATTTCGTTGTCAAACAGACTGCGACAAGCACACAAGTCAGCGGTTGCTTTAATATTTTTTTTTTTCAGTTTTACACTCAAAAAATCTTTTATGTTAAAAAACCCTTGTATTAAAATTCAATGTCTTATGTGTTTTTAAAACCTATTTTGATTGTTTTAATATCCAGGTAAATAATTTAAATGATAAGGAAAGAGAATAACTTTATGCACTTGAAGCAATAATTTAGAAAAAAAAAGGTTGATTATATAGGTGAGGTAATTTATGAACCAGAATTAGATTCCAGCAAATAAATATCTAAAAGACATTCCCTAATTATTAAGTCAAAGATGGTTAACGTATATTACTAACACTTTTCTATGGCTGTAAATAATAATAATACTTATTTTCTCTCTTACTCAAAAAAAAAAAATTGTTAACCCCTGAACTAGACCTAACCAACTTTACATGTGGCTAATGAAATGGCGGCCTGAATGCGTCTTTAGAGTCACATCGCTTGGCGGCAGCTAGGTCGAAGACTAAAATTGTAGAAAATAACTCCATTGAGATTTTTCAATAGAGCCTGATCCACCAACTTTAAATTCGTGGGAGCGAATTTACAAAAAGAGCTTTAAAGGAAACATTTTAGATTGCCTTTAAGGGATTAACTATAATTAACTATTTTTCTATTATTTGTAAAACAATGAACGCAGTTTAAAGTTCAACTGAACAGGTTCAAATAGAAATGTACGATTTTAAAACGATTTCATAATGAATTGGTTGCATTCATTTCTCCTTATGGATTTGTTCAATTAGGGGTATTTGCAGTTTTTTTTTGCGCAGGTCAATTGCTCGAGATTTAAATAATTGATCAGATATTTGAGATATTGTGCACTACTTTAAAACAATTCTTAATACAATCCTCTTTGTATAAGAACGAGAGAGAAAATTTTGAATAAAAACGAACAATTTCATGGGTATTCCATCCTACGAAAGAGAAATGATGCAAAAAAATAATATTTTTAAATTAAAATAAAATAATCAACCAATAAATATTGTAATGAGGCAGAAATAAATTATTTAATAACGAATCAGTAACCGCATTGCACAATATCACTTCAATAACCACATGCGAACAGCAGTGTAATTTGTTAAAATAATTTTACGAAAAGCGAATAAAATGAACAAGAAAAACAAACTAAAACAAAATAATATTGAAGCTACGGTAAAAAATAATTACAATAAAAAGGTGAAGTTATGAGACCAAACTACCATAACAAAATTACGCAGACACGCCTCGAGAGATAGAAGCAAAAAGAAGCAGAAAGTTGTAGTATAGAACGTGACGTACAAAGATGAATGGATTAGAGAGTCGGTGTTCGGATCGTGGAATGAAATTCATGACTCATTGCTAACATTAAAAGCATGTTGTTAACTAAGATATTAAATACAGGACTATCACTTAGAAGTCGCGTCGTAATCATAGCTAAAGGGTTGTAATCAATAACAACTTACACTGACTCAAACAATTGTTCGTACATCAACATACATACATTATATTGTATTTCAAGAAATAACATCAACTAACATTTTTCAACAGATGAGAAGCGCTATAAATAACTGATGCAATAAAAATTTTGAAGATGGTAGAACAATCAGAAATAAAACCTTAAAATTCAAGAAATTGTCTCAAACAATTTAGAGACAAATGTACTCCTCGCTAACATAACAATTCTTTTTGGAATTTGTATTGTTTTCGCAAAAACTAAAGACTACGTTTTTAATAATTCTTAGGTTTGATGGAACATAAAAATTAACATCAAAGTGAGCGCAAATAACGAAAAAAAAAATCGGATTGGCGTCAAAGTGTTAATTGTTCCAATGCATAATGATGTCAATAGTTTGCAGGAAATTGCTGAAAATATCAGTTCAAGCTTATCAGATCAATTGGGCAATGCACACAAGCCCTCGTATCGTTGTATTCATTGTATTGTTGGACGAATATACAACAGTGTATGCTTGTTGTTGATAATTTTCATATAAAAATCCGATAAACTTATACTCATTTTTTTCATATGGTTTTGGAAGTTGTATTGGTTTCGTGCTATCAGTTTATGTAAATGCCAGTAAGAAGAAATGCCAATAAGAAGAAAAATGCCAGTAAGAAGAAAAATAAATAAAAATAATAAATACAAAATATTTTGTATGTAACTTGAGTCAATAATTAACATTTTTTCCGTAATATTTTTCATTTTGTTGTTTGAAAATCAAATTATAAATACTGGTCTTCTTCTTCTTATCGTTTTTTCACGTTTGGAATACGAAATACACAATAAAGCATAGCATTGAGCGTTCATAAACAAAAAGTGTATTCAGTACAACATACCCGATACAAAGTTGTGTGAATTGGCCAAATATGTGACAAAAAGCTAACACTAGAGTATGTGTTCGCTTTAAATTTCAACAGAAAGAAGTCGAGTAAAAATGAAAGATTCTTCTCTGGGGTCAAAAACATTACGTTACACACATACATACATAATTGGTCATTACAACCTTTTAGTCAGGATTACGACCTAGCTTCTCATGCCACTTATGTTGTGCATGTTAATATTATACATGAGTTGCGGGACCTACAGTTTATAGTCGACTCCGAACGACAGGTTTTTGAGAAACTTTTCATGGCAATTTTATTTACTCTCCGAGTTTTTGACAGAAATCTGCTGAGAGGAAGTCGCCGAAGATATATTTTTTTCATATTTCGTTTTGATGCCTGAGCTGGGTTTTGAACGGTGGCCTCATGTCCAATTAGCCAACACAGTACATACTAGACTACGGCGACTTACGTTAAGTCAAAGGATTTAATAGATTGTGGTGGCGGTGCGAGATGCAATGGCCACTGCGAGTGCCGCAAATTAGTTGTTGTGGAAATATTGACGGGTAAACTTTTATTTTTTTTTTATTTATTGTTTAAATATTTAAAAAGAAAATTTAAGAATTTGGTCATTGGATATTTTCAATTCCTTCGCGTTAAGAATCCGAATAATTTATTCCAGATTGTTAAAGAATGATTTGTGTACACTGTTAACAAATAATTCCTAATCAATTCAGATCACAAATTGAAATACAATTAAACATTTATGAAGTATTTTAGAAAAAATATAACTAATAAGTAAATTCCCAAAAAATACCAGAATATGTAGAATTCTACAATAATGGAACAGAAATCACATGAAAGCACCATTTTTCATTGAAAAATTATTTAGAAGAAGTTTTTGCCGCCAAAGGAGATCCACCGGTTAATAAGAATAAATTTCCAAAAATCAACCTGAATGTAGATTGCTGTACGAATAATTTTTTGAGTTGTCATTTCAAATTGTTGACAATGCATTAATTTTGAGTTTTTTTTTATATATAATCTGATAGTAGTAGCAACATTGTTTAATTAAACTTGCATACCTCAGATCCATGTAAAAATTGCAAGCGTAAAAATATACTGTTAACAGCAATTATTTTAATTTCTTAAGAGCCATTGTTACAACTTGTCGTTAGCTAAAGGTAGGATTTTAACGGGCAGAATTATTTTAATTGGGCAATAAGGTAGAAGCAAGCGCTAAACTAAAATCTGCCTGTAACTTTTAAAGTTAAGTTTATGTTTGAGCTTGCCATATTATATATTATTTTCAATATGGCAACTTCTAATATAAACAAATTGAGCAAACACAGCAAAAAAATAAGTCAGCCGTTGCCACTGCGTTTAAAAAACTTGTTTAATTGGGCACTTTAGCTAAAGTTACCTTTAACTAAACCCAACTTTATCGGCAAGTTGTAATAATGGCCCAAAGTATTTTGTATGTCAGCATAGAACACAGGGTAGAGAAATTTAAAAAAAAGTACATTTTTATTTCATCTTCATCATAATCTCAATTCATTTCAAGCCATGCAGTTCCGTCTATCTGAAGTACTTTATTACTATTTAAACCTAAATAGACTCTCTCTCCTACATCTTCATTTGGATCATCGAATGTACTGATAATTTAAGAAAATTTTATTAATGTAGTTACACTGTCTTAAACTTAATAGTACTTTGGTGACCTTGTATTAGATTGTTTACATTGGAAAACGTGCAGTCTTACGAAAACGTTTTTGCAAAAGTGACAAGAAAAAAAGACATTAAAAGTACTTGTTTGAGTTGCATGTTCTTGCAAGATAAAGCAATAAAAGTGCTTTATTGTTGTTTTCAAGTAGTATTTTTAAAATATTAATTTTGTATATCCAAACCAAGCGCTAAATAGTCCCGACTAACAGACTTTATAGTCTGTTGTTGGAATCTATATTTTTCACGTACACCAAAATAACTGACTGAATAAATTAAAACATAAAATCACGATAAGGGCGTGGTTGGCGTGTTTGTGGCGAAAATCGGCCGTTTTTATGAAATGCGTTCAATCTTCGAAGGGCTTGGTTTGTGATTAAAGAAGTTTGAATGAGTAATACCAAAAAAGAGGAGATTGGTTTTTGTAATTACAGAATGCATGTAGATCAATAAAAGAAAGTAAAAATTAAGTTGGCGTTAGAACAAAATCTTGCATGCTTATGGAAATAAACGATTTTATAGGACAAAACCAAGCTTATGTTAGAATATCATGCATGCTGACAAAAACTTGGTCCGCAAACGCTACCATATGTTACGATAAAAGAGCCTTGAGAATACTCTGTCTAATACTTTCAAAATGTCTAAAACCACTACCATGCCCTAGTCAAATCGTAAGATAGACTTGTACCATCCATAGATGACACCGTCAGCCAAAAATCCGCACAAAACAGAGACTTTTTCGGGATACATTAACCACTCTTGGATCTCATGCGGATTGGTATTGTCCCAAATTTTACAATTTTGTTTTTTCACTTGATGATTATTCAATGAAAGTGAGCGTCTTTAAAATAGTTTTCTAATATTATTGAAAACTTTTATTTAAAATTATGTGTCAGCCATTCATACAACACTCTGTAAAATGCTTAAAAGATATGAAGAGTGTTTTTCTCATTTTCGTAAGCCCTTCTTATGATATACACCAACTTGTGATTTTTTTTCTGCATCAAATTATTGGTCCTCTTTTCTCTTTTTCACATTTAAAACTGGCGGTAACCTACACGTTCGGGTTGTTTGAGACAGATTTGGAACTGTTAATAATAAACACATGACCCAGATGATTCCGTTTACATATGCCACGTTTAGGTATTATTTTAACAATATTTCTTGACTTTACCTTTTAGACAATTTACGGTCCAAGTATGCCTATCCTCTGCGTAAACATCATTTGTGTCATCTAAAATATTCTTTCTTCGTCAGAAAAAATAAGTCTATTTGCTCATCCATCCAAATGGGTTTAGGGAAATCCGATACGGCTTTCACTGTGTACCTTTATCAATCGGAGGTTAAACTAGATTTTTTAATTTAATCGACTGAGTGGCAGTAGCGGAGTGATAACCCAAGTATTAATTGCAGGATTAAGTTTTTTTTATTTAGTTTTCGACATGGTATACTATTCTTAGTGGCCTCACGTTGAATCTGACCTTTCTGCCGTTTTTTTCTTTTGGTTTAATTTCACACTGTTACTTGATTTTTTAATTTAATATTTTTTTATAAAATCTTCAATTTAAAAAAAGTTTTAGCAAAACACTTATTCCAACGGTTAATTACACTAATTTAATGATTTCACTACTTGCGGGCAAGCAGCTATTGAAAAATCCGTTAAACTAAAACTAAACTGTTATTGTTTTGTTTATTAAATCTAAAATAGAAATGTAGAAACAAAAATAGAAACAACTGTTACAACAATAGAAAAGAGGAAACAAATTAAGGACAACAAATTAAGTGCGGTCAAACGATTGTCTATGACTGTAATCTACCAATGCTGGCCATATAGTATCTTTTACAACTACATACGTATGAAACGTTTTGTAAAAATTTATTTCCAGCATTACTGAATCCAAAAAGTAATGAAATGCTTTGAAATGACTTAGATTACTTTAAGCTTAAGGTTAAGTATTAAAGTAATAATTGATACATGTTTTGAATTATACTAAGGGCCATGATTACAACTTGCCGTTAACTAAAGGGTAGAAGTGAGCGTTAAGCTAAAGGGAGGATCATCCTACCTTTAAATTTTAAAGTTAAGTTTATGTTAGAACTTGCCACATTATATATTATTTTCAATATGGCAGCTTCAAATATAAACAAAATGAGCATATGAAGCCCGTCGTTGTCACTGCATTTAAAAAAATTTGTTTAATTGCGCAGTGTTATCGACATTGCTCTTGCGCTGCCATATTTTTGAATTGGGCTGTAATTACAAAAAGAAGTTAAAGGTGACTTTAAAGTTCACTTTAGCTAAAGTTACCTATAACTAAACCCAAGTTTAACGGCAAGTTGTAATAATGGCCCTAAGAGTCTTAACATTTATTTCTGTAGTGCGATACTTAATATTTAAAATAGTAAATTATTTTTGTATATTAATTATCCTAAAAATAACTGACGTTTGCACAAATAGTTGTAATGTAGCCCTGAAATGACAATTTTTAAAACATGAGTTAGAAATTCATTGTATGATCAATATATTACACGTATGTTATAATTTGAACATAGAAATATTAGACATTCTATTCCATATCAATGTACAGACTAAAAAACATGTAGAAAAATTCTGTGGTCATATGGGTTAGCTAGATAGGTCTGCTTTTCAGTAATGTATTGATATCAAGAAGTTTCCTACTAAAAACCATTGACATTGGTTATTAGAAAACTTTCCAAGTGCAGTAACGATCTGCATAGAACAAACATTGTTTTATTTCCTTTTGTTCTATGTACATAAGCCTTTTCTGAATCGAAGCCGACATCTATTGCTATCCATTTCCCATAAATATATTGCAGGCTTCGTATACACGTCAATTTCATTCCATGTTGGCTTCTCAGACATGAGGCCTCTGTTCAAACCCCAGGTCAGACATCTACAATAAAATGGAAAAATAAATAATTTTTTTTGCCAACTTCCTCTCAGCAGATTTCGAGCAAAAATTTTGGGAGTAAATAAAATTGCCATGAAAATGTTTCTCAACCTCCTGGCAGACACAACATAAGCGGCGTTCGAATCTGGGTTGTAATTCTGACTGACGAATTCATTAACTTAAGTGTTGCGATAATAGTCTACTTGTATTCGAATCTAGACCTTGTCAATTATTGCAAACATGTTTCCTATTGCATCTCATTAGGAAACAGAATTTTATTGTTAAATCCATACCCGTCCAACAGTTGTTAATCACCATCGTGTTACAGAGGCGAATATTAAATGACTTAACCGTAGATCGAGCTTTGTATCAAAAATGATTTCAGTTTTCTATCCTATATAACATTTATTCAGAAAAAGTTAGATGCCTGATATCTTTTTAATTCGTTAGTATTGTTATTGTCGTTATTTTAAAACAAATAAAAAAAGAAAATTTTAAACAGAACTTAAAAAATTCAAAAACTTCATAATTCTGGCTTATGTATCGTTTTTGATACATACGACTTTCCTAGCAATTCTTTTTTATCGTAAATAATGCATTATTTATGGTATTTGAGATGGAATTGAAAGTTAAGTGTTGATTGAAAGTGAAAAGGATGAGTTTTCTCTTCTTGATATGTTCTTGATATTGATTGAAGTATTCGTAGTCTAGTGTGAAGCGTGTTAGCTCATTGGACATCAGACAGAGGTTCAAACCTCAGGTCAGACATTTCCAATTTATACCGAAAGGTTGTAACGACCGATTATATATGGTATGTAATATTCCTGTTGCTGAAGACTCTGAAGAAGAAGAAAACAGAAGATCGTCTTATGAACTGATGAAAGTATTAGCAGCAACAAACATGACAATAGGATGTTTATCACCAAAGATGGTACTACTTGGAACAGAGAACCGTATGCCTTTAGTAGTTAGGAAAGAGAAAATATTACCAATATTCACGCTGATTGTTAGCAGTGTTTCTTGAAATGTTATTGAGTCTTTCTTATTGCTCTTCTCATATTTATCTCATGTAACAGGCAAACATTAGAAAAAAGTGTTTGTCCTGTTTTATTTCATAGATATACATACATAATTGGTCATTACAACCCTTCAGTCAGGATTACGACCAAGTTTCTCACACCACTTATGTTGTGTGTGTTAATTTTATACATGAGTGGTGGGACCTACAGTTTAAAGTCGACTCCGAATGACAGATTTTTGAGAAACTTTTTCATGGCAATTTTATTTACACTCAGAGTTTTTGCCAGAAATCTGCTGAGAGGGATTCGCCGAAGAAATACTTTTTGTATTTTGTCTTGATGTCTCGCCTGGGGCTCGAACCCTGTCTTTACGTATAATAAGCCAACACACTACCTACTAGACTACGACGACTTCAACTTTATGTTAATAGGATACCTTATTTTGGCAATGCTTGGATCACTTTTCTATTTATGCAGTCATAACCTGGAGACGTTTTGCAGTTAAGTTATTTAATTTCCGCTTTAACTGAGGGTGCTTACCAATTTTCATTTAATAGAGCTCAAACCTACGTAACCATTTTAAGCATTAACTTATCTTATCTTAACATGATAAAACCTTAAGCATTCCGATAATCTTACAAAAAAAAAAATAATTGTTCTATGACGACCGCTAGACAGGACTTAATTGTTACTCGGAAATGATGATAAATTTACGCCTATTACGGCTTTTCGAAAAAAGAGGTGAAAGTCTTTCAGCTTTTAATAATACCAATAATTTTGTCGCTGTAAATGAGTAACTAATTTAATTTTATGGTCGTTATAGATTTCGTGGTCCACCGAAATCAATTCGAGTTTTAAATTCAAGTACATGCTATGTGCGTAGCAATTACTTACAGTCGTATTTGGAGAAACCTGTATCCGGGAAACCAGAGAGGAATCAAAGAGAGGGCATTGTTATTGACATAATCGATGTTCTATTGCTACGGGAAACTTTTTACCTTACATAACGTTGACAACAAATATTTAAATATAGTTCTCAGCCAGCCCTCAATTGAGAGCGTTACTGATGCGAGTGACATAAGCTGTCCCATCTAAACAATTGGAAATTTATAAATCGCCACAAAGCAAGGGTGCTAGATGTCAAATTATTACCACTTAGAAAGAAATTAAAACTAAACTGGCATGAAGTGTTTGATTTTCACGTAAAAACTATGCTGCAATGTACATCATGTCAAAAATTTTGGTGTAAATTTCATAAAAGTGACAATAAAATGTAAGAATATAAAATAGTTATCAATAATCGTGACAATTCAATGTACTAAAGTTATACATAAGCTAGAATTATGAAGTTTTTTTAAGGCTCGATCTACTGTTAAGAAATAATTTTGAATGTTTCACGTAACTTGTAAGTAAATAGTTTATTAATTGCATCGTTTCCTGAGGAGAAATTCGAAAGCTTATATTTAAGGAAAAAATGTGATTTACTTCAAATTTATAAATGTAACCGAAATTGCGTCCAAAATGCTTTTTTGAAGACGCGTCTTTTAAAATTGGGTGTTCATTGCGAATTCCCTATTTTTGAAGAAACCTGTTTTGAAAAGAGAAATTTCAATGCATTTTATTTAATTCCGTCTTTTTATAAAATTTGGTAAATTATTCATTTCACTTTTGGCGCAGTTATGTTCAAAGTTATTGTATCGTCCCACTGTACATTCTATATACAGGCGTACTGGTACTCTTGAATTGAAACCACATTTTTCTGAAAGTTTGTCAATTGTTTTGGTTATTATTGTTCTAAATGAATTGTTCATAGCGTTGTTGTTGTTATTAGTATTTTATTTTTACTTTTTGAAATGGTGCTACAATTATAGCAAATTTCAATAGTTTTCCAAATAATGTAGCGAAAAAAGCGATTTCAATAAATAATTCATACTGTGCCATCTCCTTCTCACTCCCCCACTGTATAAGAGAAAAAAATTACATTTTTTTTTGTAAATAAAACTTTTTTATAGCGTATACCGAACAACACACCACGACAGATGATTTCATTTCATAATTTAAAATGATTCTGTGTTTAATTACAATTGATTTTAATTGTGACTCCCACAGTTTAATCGATTTATTTTAGCGGTTTCCAATAAAGTACTTCCAAATGAGTTTGTATGTACTTACACAGCCCAATACAATAAATTTACAATACAAAATGGGAAACCATTTTGCTGTAGACAGGAATCAACGATGCTATTATACACTTCAATAACTTTGAGGTTAGCAAAAAAGCAAAAAAAAAAAAAAATATATTCCAAATGAAATACAACTGGTGTTACATAATAGTTATTATATTATTATCGATAACAAATTGAAACCCAGGGGTTTTCTCCACCACCCGACTTACGAATGTCAATCATACTGTTTTCAGCTGTAAATTATGTACTGGTCCTTGAGAAACAAGTAAATAATTACGTAAATGTAAGTGTATTTTAATGGATGTATGTATTGATTTACACTGTGTTTATATGTGAATTTGGAAAATGATTTTACATTTCTTTACTCACAAGAAAATCTTTAATACACTGAAAGGAGAAGAATACAAACAGAGTAAATGTTGCACAAACACCGCAACAGTTAAAGAGGCTAATAAACCTCGGGCACATACATATTGTTACGTTTTTACTCTTTTAAAAACGTTTAAAATATAAGTTCGTAGATTGCAAATAAAAATAAAAATAACTTTTGTGCTTAGTTTTCATTAAAATTCTTTATTGTTCGGACAATTCCGTGTGCCACTGTTCGCGACTTGATTTAAACAACAACAATTTGTATTATTTTTTATTCTTCTTTACACTCTTCCGAGTACACAACAACAATTGTTCATTAGACCTTTACAACGGAGATCTTCAAACCACAATTATTCTCTTCACACGCAACGCGTCTTCACACAAGACTGACTGAATTTTTACTGATCCCGTTGCCTGCTTTGTCTTGCCTTTTATAGCGCAGTGTAAACAGTATGATAAATGCTCTTGAAGGAGAATGGCTTTGCCTTCGCGAAATCTCTATAAATGTAAACATGTTGTTTACGTTATCGTTGTTTGTGTATTTTGTTTATGTTTGTCCTTGCAGTGTTGTTGTTGCCTGTTTGTTTACTTGTTTATCCCTTTTGATTTATACTGATGTTGTTGCTATATTGTTGTTTATTCGTTGATCATGTAAACAAGTCCGTTGTTTTTGTTTTTGTAGCTTTTGTTTATTATTTTAATATTAAACGATAACGCCATTTCCATTTTCGTAACAATAGGTTAGAGAAGGACGTGTACTTGTCAATTAAGACAAGTCAGTACCCGGAGGTCGAATTGACCCATTCGTAACAAGATATAACCATTAAATATGTAAATGCTCTTGTAAAGCTCACATGTATGAAGTGAGCGAGGCCGGCGAAAACCGAAATATTTTCAGTTGTCACTACCTATGAGACGTTGAAATAGCATTTATTCAGTTTGATGAAGAATTTTTATGTTGTGTCGAATCTTGTAGGGCTCGGTAAGAGTATAGTTTTTAAATTTAGAGTCATTTTTGTTTTGGACAAGAGACTACTCTAAAATTCAGCAGCTGTCACATATGCTTGTTCCGTTTATTAAAAATTAAGCGCTTTTCGAAAGTGCAATACGTTATAATTGCGAGAATTATGATTATCCTGCTTGCAGACTTTACAGAATTTTTAGTGAAGAAAGTGCACCTAGTATGTTAACTGTATGAAATGTAGTGAAAAAATGTGGAAAAACTAGGTCGGTTATGGACTGCAAGATTCCTTTGCCTCATCGTATGGATCGGTCTCTTGGAAACATTGCGTTAAATGAGAGTTTCGCCGAATTCCCGAAAACATCAATTTGTCATCATTCTCTTCACTTGCAGCAAATTTTAACAAAAGATCTTTATCTTCATGTGTATATAATTCAACTTAGCCAGTATTTTAAAACAACAGTCTTTGAATGACTAAATAAACAAAATTGTCGCATATGGACCACAGAATATCCCCAATGCAATGTATGAGAAACAAATGCACCTACAGAGAGGAACTGTCTGGTACGGATTTGGGTCTGACAAAGTGATTGTGCCCTACTTTTTTGTGTATGGCCTCGTTACAGGTATATGATAATGGAATTCTTGTGACCTGAACTGGACGATATGGATCTAGATAACTTGGGGTTTCAACAATAGGTCGCCTACTTTTATTTGGTGCGTACAGCAATCAATTTATTGCTACAAATATTTTCCGAATATTTTATATTCAGAAAGCCTAATGTGAACTGGCAATCGAAATATTTTATACGAATAAACCATTAACAATTCCAAAGGTCTAATGCGTCTTCTTTTAGATACAGCCTACGGAAAATTTTTCGAAAAGAGAAATGGTCTCTCGTTGACAACCATTTTGCGAAATTTTATTCTAAACTTAAAAAAAAACTACGTTTCATTATATTTTAATAAACTAGCAACACATCCAAAATCAGCAGTCAGCAAGACATACATACATAACATAATTAGTCATTACAACCCTTCGGTCAGGATTACGACTTAGCTTCTCACACCACTTATGTTGTGTGTGTTAATTTTATACATTAGCAGCGGGACCTACAGTTTAAAGTCGATTCCGAACGACAGATTTTTGAGAAACTTTCCATGGCAGTTTTATTTACTTTCAGAATTTTTTTCAGAAACCTGCTAAGAGGTACTCTGCTATCTATTATTTTTATTTTTTATTTAAAATCATTTCATGACTTCCTTATAGTGTTTTCACACCAAAATTTAAAACCTGATTTTAGCATTAAAACCATAAACAGCTGATTTTGCGTTCACACTGCAAGTTTTATTAAAATTGGTTTTAAATTCATGACATTTATGACTGCGAGAAAAAAAATTTATGAGCAATATGCCTTACTTCATCTTGATATATTTAGCTTCTGACTTACCTTTCGCACAAGAAACTGTATTCATTGTGACCAGAAACAACACACATTTCGATTGATAATTAAATATTTACAAATTTTTAAGATTTTAATTGAAGAAATTAAAAATATTCCAAATTTTTCCTTTTTTAATACAAAATAAATGATTATTTACATTTATTTATTTATTTATTTATTTACATTTGTTTTTGTTTTTATCAGCTGTTTTCAGGTTTTCAGAGCTGGTAGCTCTGATTTAGTACATTTAGTACATCAAAACAAGGTTGTATTTCATAAAACCAACTTAAAACTAATTCAAAAAAGGTTTTATTTTGGTTTTAACACAATAATTTTGTATGGTAAAATCAGGTTATGAAGTCGCCGTGGTGTAGTAGGTAGTGTGTTGGCTTACTATTCGTAAAGCCCGGGTTCGTATCCCAGGTCAGACATCAAAAATGAAATATGAAAAAAAATATTTCTTCGGCGACTTCCTCTCAGCAGATTTCTGGCAAAAACTCTGAGAGTAAAATAAACTGCCATGAAAAAGTTTCTCAAAATTCTGTCGTTCGGAGTCGACGTTAAACTGTAGGTCCCGCCACTCACGTATAAAAAATTAACGCACACAACATGAGTGGTGTGAGAAGCTAGGCCGTAATCCTGACTGAAGGGTTGTAATGGCCAATTATGTATGTATGTAAAATCAGGTTTTATTTTTGGTTTTAACGTTAAAACCAACTTTTGCGTTAAAACCACTCGGTGTGAAAACACTATTAGATGCACTGCTGTATTATTATTATTATTATTATTATATTATTTTATAGAAGGTGATACATTAATCAATATCTTAATTCTAGTCTCTATGTTATGAGGAATGGCCAGTTGCCATAACGGTACTAAAGAGACACGCTTGAAATTAAAAGGTACTTTGGACATTTCTACGTATTTTATAATAAATATTCCATTTTAAGTAGAAAAAAATTAGAGTTTGTTGTTCATTTCCACATGTTAGTAAGACAATCTGATACACATAATCGTATAATTGGTCATTACAACCCTTCTCTAGCTTCTCGCACCATTTATGTTGTATGTGTTAGTTTTATACATGAGTGGTGCAACATACAGTTTAAAGTGAACTCCGAACGACAAATATTTAAGAAACTTTTCATGGTGGTTTTTTTATTTGCTCTCAGAATTTTTTCCAGAAACACGCTAAGGGCCATTATTATAACTTGCCGTTTACTAAAGGAACGATTAAATTGTTTTTCGTTATTATGAGTACCCAATAAGATAGAAGTGATCGTTAAGCTAAAGGGAGGATCATCCTACCTTTAACATTTAACTATATGTTTAAAATTGCCATATTATATATTATTTTCATTATGGCAACTTCAAATTAATTAATGCAAGCAGCTATAGAACTGAGAACTTTATAAATTTACCGTCTGGCATACATTTTAGATACGATTGCCTACTTTTACTACTAGTTTGGAAAATTTAATACTTTTACCTAAAATTAAGTAACTTGTAATATTTGTCTGTTGGCCTCCACTGCACTATCTTCCAGATAGTAGCTCCATCTCTATTTTCTAATCATATTAGTAATACAGATAAATATAAAAATTTTTACTGTTAAATTTTTAAAGCAAGGCATTAACCAAAATATTTAAAACAATTATACTTCTGTATTAAAGAATATTAAAGGAAGTATTAAGAAAACATTATTTAATTTGCTTATATCTCCAATTTTTATAGATGAAGATTAAGGAATATTGTAAAAAATATCAGTTACTGCATCATTACTAATTTTGTTCTCAATTTTACAGTTTCTTCTACACAGCAGCTACATCTGTTCAACCCGCCATTAATTACACGGTGCGACAGTTAAAATACACCCAGCTAATAGTATAGGTTGTGAGTTTTATTGAGTAGAACTCAACAATATTTTTTTATATTTCTCGAACCCCTCATACCTCTGTTATTTGATAAAGACGGTATTTTTAATCTCTTCACACAAAATTATTTATTATCCAAATATTTTTTAACCTAGTATTTCCAAAATCCAACGATTTTTGAAAAGGGAACAGATGAGCTTTTAAAATGTATACATAAACATATGGTTCAAACTTACATGTTATGAGTTTTGATCGGGTAAACTTGTCAAAATGAATTTTTTTCATATTTTTTCAAGTTTAGCCATTCTTACTTTGTTCAACTTCTAATGGTCGTTGAAAAACGAAATTGACTCATTTTCCAATAAAGAATCAAGATCCATCAAAAATTCTGAAATTTTTTTAACTGAAAGTTCATTTGATAAGATGACATGTATAAAATATATAACACGACTGTTATACTCCTTAAATAATAGCTACGGTAATTTTTGTTCGATTGTGTCAAACGAAGTGTCAATCTCTTCACAAGGGAATGCACTTTGAGAATGTCACCACTTATTTTATATTTTTTAAATAAAGTCGGCTACTATGGATGGATAAACTTGAAAAAATATGAAAAAATTCGCATTTGCCAAGTATACCTCATCAAACCTCATAGAATATTAAGTTAAATAATATATATAATACATATAATACATATAATATATATAAAAATATGTATATGTGTACGGTTTTAAAGTCCTATCCTTCCCCTTTATAATAAAGCTTAAATTTGTGGCATTGGTTCAGAAATGTTTGCGTAATCAATAAATTTGTGCGTAACGTCAAAAAAAAAAAAAACAGTTTTTGTCAAATAAAACAAGTTTGGAGGGTTCAAGAAATATAAAAAAAATATTTTTGAATTGTACTCAACAAAACTCACAACCTACTCTATGTCATTAACGTTTTTTTTTTTTATTTTGTCTCATAGTGTTATTTGTTGTATTTTTGTAATACCTAGTTTCTGTTTGCCACAATAACGTTGTACACTTTTGTAAAGAAAAAATAATAAAAAAAACTGCATGTGTCGATGAGATATAAACATCGTTCTGCGGCCAATTGAAGTCTCATAAAAATAGTAGACTGCTGTGATAACTAAAAATTATGAGCTGCAATATTGGTGACAACTTAAAGTGCTGCTATAGTAGCTGTTGCAAACGAGTATAATTGTAAAGGACGATGGACCGCAGCGAGCACTGCGTGCAACAATAATAAAATCTACACAAAAAAATAATAAAAAAAAATTACAAAACTCGTGGTACAACAAATGTTACAAAGGCTGTAATAAATACCATTCTAAATTCAACACAGTTACAAAAAAGTGACAAAAACATTTTGCATTTCGCTAAAAATGATCACAATGTATGTACGAGTACATATGTATGCTCCGTTTATTAGTTGACGAAGTGAAACTAAGACTGCCTTCCAAAATGTATCAATACAAAGTTTGTATGCAGTTCAACTACTGTATATAGACTAAGTAGATATGCATCAACTATAAACCCGATGCCTGATTGCTTTTTGACTGCGTTAAAAATACACATTGACGACGATTTGAAATGGAATATGTTGTATATATTTTGTACAGCGGCATTATGAAACACGTTACTTTGTGCAAACACAAAGCAACTAACATTTTGGAAGGCAGCCTTCGTGACACGTTAAGGGATGCCAATACAACTGACAACAAAAAAAAAAAAAAAAAAAAAAAAAAAACACTCATATTATGGATTTAAAGTCTAGATTTAACCTTCATAAGGTCCCTAAAAAATTTGACGTTAACGGTCTTCGGATCAGTTTGATCCAAATTACTGTTCGGATATTATTTGCTTGTATTTAGTTGAAGCTAAAGGCTGCTGCTGCAGTTTATGCTTATCGCGTAGTTTCTGTTGAATACCTTTTGAAAATAGTGCTCTTGGTAGCATTTTTCTCTGCCTTATATAAGCTGTAGTGTAGTCGCCGTGGTGTAGTAGGTAGTGTGTTGGCTTACTATTCGTAAAGCCCGGGTTCGTATCCCAGGTCAGACATCAAAAATGAAATATGAAAAAAAAAATATTTCTTCGGCGACTTCCTCTCAGCAGATTTCTGGCAAAAACTCTGAGATTAAAATAAACTGCCATGAAAAAGTTTCTCAAAATTCTGTCGTTCGGAGTCGACGTTAAACTGTAGGTCCCGCCACTCACGTATAAAAAATTAACGCACACAACATGAGTGGTGTGAGAAGCTAGGCCGTAATCCTGACTGAAGGGTTGTAATGGCCAATTATGTATGTATGTATGTATATAAGCTGTAGTAAGTTGCAAACCTAAAGTTTCTGTAAAATGTCGGTGTTAAGTTAAACTATCTTCGTCCCACCCATGGTTAGCAGTTGTAAATAATATTAAAAAATTGTAGACAGATACGTCAATAATATTGCTAAATACCACTTGAGGCCATTAATTATTCTTTCTTTTTTTACTATAACATGACGCTACTTTATCAATCCGTCCTCTGCATTTGTTGTAATTGAGGATTATCTGAGATTTTTTGTCCTCACGAGTACTTATTTCCGGACTATGATGCTAAGTAATAAGAAGAGTCACAGACTTCTTTTTTTCAGACACATATGAAAGGGGGTAGAATAGAATAGAATAGAATAGAATAGAATAGAATAGAATAGAATAGAATAGAATAGAATAGAATAGAATAGAATAGAATAGAATAGAATAGAATAGAATAGAATAGAATAGAATAGAATAGAATAGAATAGAATAGAATAGAATAGAATAGAATAGAATAGAATAGAATAGAATAGAATAGAATAGAATAGAATAGAATAGAATAGAATAGAATAGAATAGAATAGAATAGAATAGAATAGAATAGAATAGAATAGAATAGAATAGAATAGAATAGAATAGAATAGAATAGAATAGAATAGAATAGAATAGAATAGAATAGAATAGAATAGAATAGAATAGAATAGAATAGAATAGAATAGAATAGAATAGAATAGAATAGAATAGAATAGAATAGAATAGAATAGAATAGAATAGAATAGAATAGAATAGAATAGAATAGAATAGAATAGAATAGAATAGAATAGAATAGAATAGAATAGAATAGAATAGAATAGAATAGAATAGAATAGAATAGAATAGAATAGAATAGAATAGAATAGAATAGAATAGAATAGAATAGAATAGAATAGAATAGAATAGAATAGAATAGAATAGAATAGAATAGAATAGAATAGAATAGAATAGAATAGAATAGAATAGAATAGAATAGAATAGAATAGAATAGAATAGAATAGAATAGAATAGAATAGAATAGAATAGAATAGAATAGAATAGAATAGAATAGAATAGAATAGAATAGAATAGAATAGAATAGAATAGAATAGAATAGAATAGAATAGAATAGAATAGAATAGAATAGAATAGAATAGAATAGAATAGAATAGAATAGAATAGAATAGAATAGAATAGAATAGAATAGAATAGAATAGAATAGAATAGAATAGAATAGAATAGAATAGAATAGAATAGAATAGAATAGAATAGAATAGAATAGAATAGAATAGAATAGAATAGAATAGAATAGAATAGAATAGAATAGAATAGAATAGAATAGAATAGAATAGAATAGAATAGAATAGAATAGAATAGAATAGAATAGAATAGAATAGAATAGAATAGAATAGAATAGAATAGAATAGAATAGAATAGAATAGAATAGAATAGAATAGAATAGAATAGAATAGAATAGAATAGAATAGAATAGAATAGAATAGAATAGAATAGAATAGAATAGAATAGAATAGAATAGAATAGAATAGAATAGAATAGAATAGAATAGAATAGAATAGAATAGAATAGAATAGAATAGAATAGAATAGAATAGAATAGAATAGAATAGAATAGAATAGAATAGAATAGAATAGAATAGAATAGAATAGAATAGAATAGAATAGAATAGAATAGAATAGAATAGAATAGAATAGAATAGAATAGAATAGAATAGAATAGAATAGAATAGAATAGAATAGAATAGAATAGAATAGAATAGAATAGAATAGAATAGAATAGAATAGAATAGAATAGAATAGAATAGAATAGAATAGAATAGAATAGAATAGAATAGAATAGAATAGAATAGAATAGAATAGAATAGAATAGAATAGAATAGAATAGAATAGAATAGAATAGAATAGAATAGAATAGAATAGAATAGAATAGAATAGAATAGAATAGAATAGAATAGAATAGAATAGAATAGAATAGAATAGAATAGAATAGAATAGAATAGAATAGAATAGAATAGAATAGAATAGAATAGAATAGAATAGAATAGAATAGAATAGAATAGAATAGAATAGAATAGAATAGAATAGAATAGAATAGAATAGAATAGAATAGAATAGAATAGAATAGAATAGAATAGAATAGAATAGAATAGAATAGAATAGAATAGAATAGAATAGAATAGAATAGAATAGAATAGAATAGAATAGAATAGAATAGAATAGAATAGAATAGAATAGAATACAATAGAATAGAATAGAATAGAATAGAATAGAATAGAATAGAATAGAATAGAATAGAATAGAATAGAATAGAATAGAATAGAATAGAATAGAATAGAATAGAATAGAATAGAATAGAATAGAATAGAATAGAATAGAATAGAATAGAATAGCATAGAATAGAATAGAATAGAATAGAATAGAATAGAATAGAATAGAATAGAATAGAATAGAATAGAATAGAATAGAATAGAATAGAATAGAATAGAATAGAATAGAATAGAATAGAATAGAATCGAATAGAATAGAATAGAATAGAATAGAATAGAATAGAATAGAATAGAATAGAATAGAATAGAATAGAATAGAATAGAATAGAATAGAATAGAATAGAATAGAATAGAATAGAATAGAATAGAATAGAATAGAATAGAATAGAATAGAATAGAATAGAATAGAATAGAATAGAATAGAATAGAATAGAATAGAATAGAATAGAATAGAATAGAATAGAATAGAATAGAATAGAATAGAATAGAATAGAATAGAATAGAATAGAATAGAATAGAATAGAATAGAACAGAATAGAATAGAATAGAATAGAATAGAATAGAATAGAATAGAATAGAATAGAATAGAATAGAATAGAATAGAATAGAATAGAATAGAATAGAATAGAATAGAATAGAATAGAATAGAATAGAATAGAATAGAATAGAATAGAATAGAATAGAATAGAATAGAATAGAATAGAATAGAATAGAATAGAATAGAATAGAATAGAATAGAATAGAATAGAATAGAATAGAATAGAATAGAATAGAATAGAATAGAATAGAATAGAATAGAATAGAATAGAATAGAATAGAATAGAATAGAATAGAATAGAATAGAATAGAATAGAATAGAATAGAATAGAATAGAATAGAATAGAATAGAATAGAATAGAATAGAATAGAATAGAATAGAATAGAATAGAATAGAATAGAATAGAATAGAATAGAATAGAATAGAATAGAATAGAATAGAATAGAATAGAATAGAATAGAATAGAATAGAATAGAATAGAATAGAATAGAATAGAATAGAATAGAATAGAATAGAATAGAATAGAATAGAATAGAATAGAATAGAATAGAATAGAATAGAATAGAATAGAATAGAATAGAATAGAATAGAATAGAATAGAATAGAATAGAATAGAATAGAATAGAATAGAATAGAATAGAATAGAATAGAATAGAATAGAATAGAATAGAATAGAATAGAATAGAATAGAATAGAATAGAATAGAATAGAATAGAATAGAATAGAATAGAATAGAATAGAATAGAATAGAATAGAATAGAATAGAATAGAACAGAATAGAATAGAATAGAATAGAATAGAATAGAATAGAATAGAATAGAATAGAATAGAATAGAATAGAATAGAATAGAATAGAATAGAATAGAATAGAATAGAATAGAATAGAATAGAATAGAATAGAATAGAATAGAATAGAATAGAATAGAATAGAATAGAATAGAATAGAATAGAATAGAATAGAATAGAATAGAATAGAATAGAATAGAATAGAATAGAATAGAATAGAATAGAATAGAATAGAATAGAATAGAATAGAATAGAATAGAATAGAATAGAATAGAATAGAATAGAATAGAATAGAATAGAATAGAATAGAATAGAATAGAATAGAATAGAATAGAATAGAATAGAATAGAATAGAATAGAATAGAATAGAATAGAATAGAATAGAATAGAATAGAATAGAATAGAATAGAATAGAATAGAATAGAATAGAATAGAATAGAATAGAATAGAATAGAATAGAATAGAATAGAATAGAATAGAATAGAATAGAATAGAATAGAATAGAATAGAATAGAATAGAATAGAATAGAATAGAATAGAATAGAATAGAATAGAATAGAATAGAATAGAATAGAATAGAATAGAATAGAATAGAATAGAATAGAATAGAATAGAATAGAATAGAATAGAATAGAATAGAATAGAATAGAATAGAATAGAATAGAATAGAATAGAATAGAATAGAATAGAATAGAATAGAATAGAATAGAATAGAATAGAATAGAATAGAATAGAATAGAATAGAATAGAATAGAATAGAATAGAATAGAATAGAATAGAATAGAATAGAATAGAATAGAATAGAATAGAATAGAATAGAATAGAATAGAATAGAATAGAATAGAATAGAATAGAATAGAATAGAATAGAATAGAATAGAATAGAATAGAATAGAATAGAATAGAATAGAATAGAATAGAATAGAATAGAATAGAATAGAATAGAATAGAATAGAATAGAATAGAATAGAATAGAATAGAATAGAATAGAATAGAATAGAATAGAATAGAATAGAATAGAATAGAATAGAATAGAATAGAATAGAATAGAATAGAATAGAATAGAATAGAATAGAATAGAATAGAATAGAATAGAATAGAATAGAATAGAATAGAATAGAATAGAATAGAATAGAATAGAATAGAATAGAATAGAATAGAATAGAATAGAATAGAATAGAATAGAATAGAATAGAATAGAATAGAATAGAATAGAATAGAATAGAATAGAATAGAATAGAATAGAATAGAATAGAATAGAATAGAATAGAATAGAATAGAATAGAATAGAATAGAATAGAATAGAATAGAATAGAATAGAATAGAATAGAATAGAATAGAATAGAATAGAATAGAATAGAATAGAATAGAATAGAATAGAATAGAATAGAATAGAATAGAATAGAATAGAATAGAATAGAATAGAATAGAATAGAATAGAATAGAATAGAATAGAATAGAATAGAATAGAATAGAATAGAATAGAATAGAATAGAATAGAATAGAATAGAATAGAATAGAATAGAATAGAATAGAATAGAATAGAATAGAATAGAATAGAATAGAATAGAATAGAATAGAATAGAATAGAATAGAATAGAATAGAATAGAATAGAATAGAATAGAATAGAATAGAATAGAATAGAATAGAATAGAATAGAATAGAATAGAATAGAATAGAATAGAATAGAATAGAATAGAATAGAATAGAATAGAATAGAATAGAATAGAATAGAATAGAATAGAATAGAATAGAATAGAATAGAATAGAATAGAATAGAATAGAATAGAATAGAATAGAATAGAATAGAATAGAATAGAATAGAATAGAATAGAATAGAATAGAATAGAATAGAATAGAATAGAATAGAATAGAATAGAATAGAATAGAATAGAATAGAATAGAATAGAATAGAATAGAATAGAATAGAATAGAATAGAATAGAATAGAATAGAATAGAATAGAATAGAATAGAATAGAATAGAATAGAATAGAATAGAATAGAATAGAATAGAATAGAATAGAATAGAATAGAATAGAATAGAATAGAATAGAATAGAATAGAATAGAATAGAATAGAATAGAATAGAATAGAATAGAATAGAATAGAATAGAATAGAATAGAATAGAATAGAATAGAATAGAATAGAATAGAATAGAATAGAATAGAATAGAATAGAATAGAATAGAATAGAATAGAATAGAATAGAATAGAATAGAATAGAATAGAATAGAATAGAATAGAATAGAATAGAATAGAATAGAATAGAATAGAATAGAATAGAATAGAATAGAATAGAATAGAATAGAATAGAATAGAATAGAATAGAATAGAATAGAATAGAATAGAATAGAATAGAATAGAATAGAATAGAATAGAATAGAATAGAATAGAATAGAATAGAATAGAATAGAATAGAATAGAATAGAATAGAATAGAATAGAATAGAATAGAATAGAATAGAATAGAATAGAATAGAATAGAATAGAATAGAATAGAATAGAATAGAATAGAATAGAATAGAATAGAATAGAATAGAATAGAATAGAATAGAATAGAATAGAATAGAATAGAATAGAATAGAATAGAATAGAATAGAATAGAATAGAATAGAATAGAATAGAATAGAATAGAATAGAATAGAATAGAATAGAATAGAATAGAATAGAATAGAATAGAATAGAATAGAATAGAATAGAATAGAATAGAATAGAATAGAATAGAATAGAATAGAATAGAATAGAATAGAATAGAATAGAATAGAATAGAATAGAATAGAATAGAATAGAATAGAATAGAATAGAATAGAATAGAATAGAATAGAATAGAATAGAATAGAATCGAATAGAATAGAATAGAATAGAATAGAATAGAATAGAATAGAATAGAATAGAATAGAATAGAATAGAATAGAATAGAATAGAATAGAATAGAATAGAATAGAATAGAATAGAATAGAATAGAATAGAATAGAATAGAATAGAATAGAATAGAATAGAATAGAATAGAATAGAATAGAATAGAATAGAATAGAATAGAATAGAATAGAATAGAATAGAATAGAATAGAATAGAATAGAATAGAATAGAATAGAATAGAATAGAATAGAATAGAATAGAATAGAATAGAATAGAATAGAATAGAATAGAATAGAATAGAATAGAATAGAATAGAATAGAATAGAATAGAATAGAATAGAATAGAATAGAATAGAATAGAATAGAATGGAATGGAATAGAATAGAATAGAATAGAATAGAATAGAATAGAATAGAATAGAATAGAATAGAATAGAATAGAATAGAATAGAATAGAATAGAATAGAATAGAATAGAATAGAATGGAATAGAATAGAATAGAATAGAATAGAATAGAATAGAATAGAATAGAATAGAATAGAATAGAATAGAATAGAATAGAATAGAATAGAATAGAATAGAATATTCACCTTAGTGAATCAAAAAAAAAAATTCCGAAAGTACAATACTGCCTTTTATTGCTAATATATGTGGTACTAACTCAGTTTAAGTTTTGCGTATAGCTTTTACCTGAGTTATCTGCATTTCGATTAATTTTTTGCCAAATTTATACGATGTGAAAAAATTGTCTCCTGTTACATTATGACCAAATGTCAGATCGGGAACTACACGCATACGCATAATATTCACTAAAATTCAACTTCACTTATGCTTTACGCGTTAGAAAATATGACAGGGAATCCTTATTTTTGTACAAGCAAATGTTATCAATTATGAAGGTTAAATATGAACAATGAAAATTTATTACAACTAAAAACAATCGATTTAAATAAATTTATTTATATGATCAATCTTTTCTTGTCACGTAAGTGACATCTTTCAACAATTTTACGCGGTGCTGGAACTATTTATTTCCCTTTTCGATTCGTAAATAAGAAAGAGATTTAAATCCATTCATTAATAATGCGATAATAAGAATAACATAAGAACTTATATTTAAACGAAAATTCTACAAAAGATACATATAACTGTAATACAACAGTTGGCAGAATACCGCTGCCTTTTTATATATGCAAACTTTTTCTACGACGGAAAAACGTTTTTTTTTTAATTTTTTATTAGAAATTTAATGTTTCCGATAATTGTGAACCAAACTTTTTTGATTAAAAAAATCTGGACTATGTATTTATACTTTGTGTATATGCATTTATAAAATTCGTAACATAATTAAAATTATTATATGGAGTTTTATTTCTATTAAATTAACCGTTAAGAAACGTATATACAGTCATGTGAAAAATAATAAGGACACCATTGTAGTACATGGATTTGATAAAAAAGTTATTAAAATGAGAAAATTGCTGATAAGCAACGGCACTTATTCAAAGCTTACATATGTATCATAAAAATTAATTTTATTGCGCTTTTAATAAATTTTTGTTTTTATTTAAAATTTTTATTCAATTACTATTGAAATGGAAATGGAAAAAATGAGAACATCCCATTTTCTTTTCAAAATAGTTATTATATATAAAGGTTCCGATATTGTTTAAAACTGTTTGTGGAGATCGTCTACAAATTTATGGCATACTTATTTATGTCATACTACATAACCTGAATTAATTCCTAAACCTTATCGCAATTTGTGATTGAGTTGTTATTATTATATTCCATGAGTTCTCTATCGGATTTTGATCTGAAGATGGTGCCGGCCAGTCGAGTACATTGATATTGTTATCTTCGAAACATTTCTTAGTGAACTTTGCAGTACATTTAGGGTTATTCTAATTGAGGCAATACTAGATGCCTTCAGTTGTAGGTGTTTCGAAGAACGTAGGGGTAGACAATGGTCGTCGGTAGGCGTAACATCCGTCTTTCTTTACTTAGAACGGAACTCGAACGACGAAGCCAGCCAGATAGTAGCTCAATGTGGGTTTCGGCCTATATGTATACGTACCATAATGAGATTTGCGCATATTTTTGGCGTACAAAACTTTAACGGATGTAATTTTTTCTACTCTACTAAAAAAGGGATCTAATAATATTGTGAATTAAATTCTAATAATATTGTGGTTAAATTCTTTTTAAAAAGATGAAGCATTTTGTAGCATAGGGGTGGATCGATAACAAATATAAAGATAGGAGCGAGAGTTTTTGAGTCATGAGTGAAATATTTCGAGCTCATGAGGAAACCCGAAAGTATCATTTAAGCTGTAGTGTATGTAATCGAAAGACTTCACATTGGACATAAAGTATAAAGTAAGGGAAATTCTGACTTTCAGGCCGTTATCGGAGCTCTCTGACTTTCTGCGTGTAACCGGGAATAAGAACGAGACTATCTGGAAAGCTACATCATCTAAAATTTGAAATAAGATTTCTATCTGCTCGGCAAATGTGAGAATTCTGGACAACAAGTCGAGAGATTAGCTTGCGAAGAGAAGATGCTTTAAAGCCGTTGATTATGCTAGAACTTATCTGTGGAGTGGGGAGATATGACTGGAAGTGTGTATTAAACAAAAGAGAAGATATAGGGAGATATCGTCAGGGAATGAGGGTTTTAGATAATATACGCTTTTGCTGTGTAATTTTGATAGGAAATGATATGAGTCATTGATGTTAGTAACCGGCTTGTAGTTTTGAATCCAAATTGTAGATTCTGTGATTACATGAAGGAATTATCAGAACACATGTTTAAAACCTTAAAATCACCGATGTATCCTAGACTTTCAAACATGGAACAATTTAAGTTTGAAGCATGCCTCACTAGGTGTGAGTATGCGCGGATCATTTGTTAGATATTATTTATCATTCTCATACTGTAAAACCTGCACTGCACATTGTCGTATTATGTTTATGTGTTTAATTACATTAAAATAATGAAGATTTTAGAGACACTACAATTTTATAAGGCTTTTATTAACCAATAACCTTAAAATATTGCGTATAAAATATAATTTTATTGATGTTGAAACTATTCACCTTCAAAGTGACATCCTATAAATCGATATTTTAAAATTCTGATCTTCTTAGGAGGTACTAAACCACAACCTCATAAAATATCGTATATTTAACAATGTTTTAATTCAAATAAAATAATATTTATTATCCTTGTGAAGTCAAATATGTATGTATGTATGTATGTATATTCCAAGCGTGTTTGCATATTGTGTGTGTGTGTGTTCAAGGCATTGTTGTTACATTATGACATAGCTGACCACTTTTACTACACCATTCTAAATGAAATTTGTATATACATGTATACACGTCTATGTATATAAATATATATACATAACAACAACAACAAGCAATTTCTATTATTTTCATTATGGGAAAACTTATGTGCTACATACAGTAAGTTGCCCATTGACTTGAAACTCAAAAGAATGCGAGAAAATAAAAAGAATATGAGAAAACTTATGGTGAATAATGGAAACTGTAGGAAAGAGAGAGAGAGAGAGAGAGTGAGAGAGAGAGTAAGGTTGGGGGACCAGTCAACGAAGTATATGGATGGTAAGTTATAATCAAAAATCCTATAAAATTACCCGTGCACAGACAAAAAGAACACAGCTCTGGACGTACACAGGGTTGTAACGATGTGTTGGTGTTATTTATGGTTAGAATTTGGTTTAATGACTGCGCACTAAAATATTACTTCCGTAATGCCAAGACATGTGCGACATCCAGACGTTTGTAAGTACTGCATAGACTCGAAGGACATTGTAAGAAACTGCTGTATACGTATATATGTACCAAGCAAAGGCAAACACACACACACAAACACATACCATACATATTCCAATATATACGTACAATCAAGTTTGAAAAACATTTGCGGATAAAATACGTTTGTCTCACCCTCACCCTCACCCTAGTCCGCCTTTCATTCCCGGCTGATAATAAATTGTCCAAACGTTAAAGAAATCCTTTCAATGAAATCAATAAAAGTCAACAGTTTGCACAATGGACACAGTGTGTTTGTGTCAATAAATGTATGAGCGAAAGTGACAATCTAAAGCTATGCTTTGTGAGTCATCACCATCACAAAATGATAGTGTGTCGTTGTGTTATCGGAAAAAGGTTAAAGCCTTATAAACCATCAGCAGCAGTGTCTCTACAAACACCAACAACAACAACAGCATTAAGCACTGTTGATAATCAAAAGAGAGAAGAAGAAGAAGAAGGCAAAATATATTGTTTGCCGTCCTTAACTTCAACAGTCGACACTTATGTATGTGTGGGTGTGTTTGCTCATCTACTTGAGCCACATCTGCTTATGTTTAGTTAGTAGGTGGTCCTGGCCGTGTGTTAAGAGCTTATTTGGTTTTTAAAGGACATTGGCTTTCTACACATTCTTTCATTTCATTTTCTTTACGAGGGATATCTGCAATAAAAAAAAAGATAAAATTCAACGGTACCAACAGTACCAGTACACTTACACCCAAACACACCCAACACTTTGACATACACCAACTCAAGTATGTATACAAACAGACAAATAAACTAACAATCAATAAAAGTATGTAAAATGATTTAATATTGGCCATATTATAACTGGGCTGTTTGGTTGGTTACTTCACTGTCCGTCGTAAATGGTAGTAGGAAGTGAAGGAAAAACTAAAATCATGTAATAATTCAGTCACATAAAGTGTAATCGAACAATGATTGCAAAAGATATCTAATGGATTGAACATTTTTTGATATTTTTTTATAGCAATACGTCGTTAAATGTACCATAAAAGATCCTCATAAGGATGATTACATCCATTGAAGACATAATTTTTAAGTGTTTACCACCAATAGAATATCTCTTTATTAAGAATTTTATAAACTCTCTCATTCTCTCTTTCTCTTCTTAATTATAATGACATTTTGATTATGTTTTATTAATTAAATTTAAATTCTTATTTTCCTTCCATCAAAATCTAAAAAGTAAACCAAGAAGAACCACAAAAAATGTACAACAGAATGTCTACTTAATGCAGACATGGAAACATGAATGTTTTCGTAATGGATGTGTTAAGAAAAATTTGAAATCATTATTCTGTTTATAAAAATTAAGAATTATATTTATGTATGTTATATACATACATAAATAGCCATTACAACCCTTCAGTCAGGATTACGGCCTAGCTTCTCACACCACTCATGTTGCGTGTGTTAATTTTATACATGAGTGGCGGGGTCTACAGTTTAAAGTCGACTCCCAACGACAGATTTTTGAGAAACTTTTTCATGGCAATTTTATTTACTCTCAGAGTTTTTGCAGAAATCTGCTGAGAGGAAGTCGCCGAAGTCGCATATTTTTCATAGAAATGTCTGACCTGGGTTTGACCCGTGACCTTACATCTAATAAGCCAACACACTACCTACTAGACTACGGCGACATTAAATTCTTGTAATAGAAATACTTCAACAAGTACTTTACATACATACATTTATGTATAGTATATTAGATTTGAGGGTCAGGGAGTATATGACTTCGTATAAACGTAATCTATTACAATCCAAATCGACTCCAAAACCCGTTGAACTTCAACGCGTTGTTCTGCAATTACTGCTACGTGCAATCGTCTACTCTTAATTCAAGCGGAGCGCTATATAATCATGTGACTTGGCAGCCACAGTGATAGATTAGATGGTAGCTCAACATGATAACAAATAGCAATCGTCTGATCATTTGCTCATTTGATCATTATAATATGTTATCGAAGGCATTTAGTATTAAATCAGGGACGTGGATATCATCATATGTACAGAAAAATTGTCTGCCTCAGCTAGAGGAGTTGCACAGGTACTTCTGTGGTATCTGAAAAAAATCTTGAGGAGAGAGGAAGCAGTCGGATTCCCTCAGCATAAAATTAGACTAATACCTTGGAATATCAAAAAATAGGCTCAAATTCATCAGGATCAAATCATTTATTGTGACACGCTACCGGAAATTTTAGAATTTCAAAGCCACGTTTAAGAAACTCCTCTCGTGGTTAAGTTTGAAATGTTGCAATTATACTATAGGTGTGCTACTTGCAGTTATCATCATTAGCTTATAGTAACAAAAGTAGAAATCAGTAGGGACTTATTCAATAATATCAAATTGCACACACTGTATTACAGCCAAAAATAGAAAATACAGAATCGATAGCATCATTCCAGCGGATGGCAATAAACCGGTATTAAAGGGCTTCCAGGCAAGCTTTGTAAACATCTGTATCCAGCTATAGAAACAGAAGAGCCACAATGTTTGGGAATAGAAGTTAAGTGATAGCTGGCAACTTTCCATTAATGAAGTATGAATAGTCATTTCGTTCAGGATGCGAAGAAGATAGGCAACCTGAAAGCCATGTACAAAATCTACGAGTGTAATAAGCTCAAACTTAATTATATTTGAAGAAACGGCGTATCTCTATCAAATAAAATAAGCGCTGCTATTTGTAAATGAGGAATGCTAAAGGTATACTCCGAGGCGATTGTTTTTAAGCTTACCTGATGTCATTTCCATCAAACTAACAGTCCAGATTGGAGAAATTTAGGAGACTGAAATTGTGCCAACCAAGTAAAGGGATTCATTCAATATTACATACATGCATACATAATTGGTCATTACAACCCTTTAGTCAGGATTACGACCTAATTTCTCAATGTTATGCCGTTTAAAACAAGTGAATCTAGATTCTAGAATCTGCACAAATGATGCACAAACACAAAGGTGGTGAGAACATTTTGAAGAAATCAGTTTACATCACCATAAATGAAACAACTGAACAAAACGAAAGTGTAAAGAGCAGTCTTGCTGAAAATATGTTACGAATATCATGCAATTCGTCCAGTGGAGGTGAGATAAAAGAGGCCATGGGGAAGTTAAGGAACAATAAAGCTCCAGGCGAAGATGGAGCACCAGCATAAATTCTACGAAGCCACATCTGAACATATCACATCAGTCTGGGAGGAATAAAGGTTGCCTTCAACGTGGACGAAAGGCGTCATTGTTAAGTTATTGAAAAGTGGCGACTTGAGAGATTGCAACAGCAGAAGAGGAATTACTCTGCTTAGCACCATATAAAAGACACAAACAATATGGAGGAAAATCTATGAGACGAGCAGACAAAGTTTCAGCCAAACAGGAGCTGCGTATACCAAGCCAACACTCTACGCATTATAATAGAACAATCACTTTAATAACGTACTCCTCTGTACTTACTGTTAGTAGGTTTCAAGAAAGCCTTCAATGCCATTAGACGAACTGCTATGAATAAAACAACTATGCCCCCTATCACCTCAGCTACTCACCATCGAGCTGGAAGTCTATTCAGAGAGAAGAGGAATAACATGGAGGCCTTCACGCCAATTGGAGGATTTTATTTATGCGGATGATATTTGTTTACTTTCGCACAAAGTCTTCAATATGCAAACAAAGCTAGATGACTTAGAACGACTAGCGCGCACTGTTAGCTTGCGGATAAATATCAAGAAAACCAAATCCATCAGAATTAACAGCGTAAGCACCGACAACATCGTGCTACAAGGCCAACCAGTCGAATACATAGATAGCTTCTGCGATCTAGGCGGTATAGTGACAATAAATGGTGGCGCAGAATTAGACGTAAATAACATTTACTCTCAATAAAGTGGGAGCGACATTCGGGCGACTACAGGCATTATTGAGAAGCTCACAAATATACAGATGAACACAGCTATGAACATTCAAACCAAGTGTAAAATCAATTCTGTTGTACGGAAGTGAAACCTGGTTAGCAGCAAACACCATCACACAAAACCTACAGGTATTCATCAACAAGTACCTCAGCATCATATGGAAGATAATCTGACCTAATAACAGCAGCAAATATAGATCTCTGGAACCTTATTAACGTAGAAAATGGAGATAAATCGGCTATACTATCAGAAATAATCCTTCTGGTATAACAAGAATGATACTTGAATTGAATTCGCAAGGCACAATAAACCATGGCCAGCCAAGGAACCCCAGGACACTTTTGATACTCCTAGATCTGGGGCATTGCAATCTTACATGGGAAGTAAAAATATTGGATATGATATCCATACATCCCAGTGCTACAATGAACAATCCGGATTTTTGACGAATACATCGTGCGTAAAAAACGTCAGTTCATTGGACGTCTGTACAATTACAGAGCAATCGCGAGGATACAACTCGCCACATTAGATTACCTTTATAGATTTCGGAAAGACATTCGACGTTGTTAAAAGAGTCTTTTTCTTAAAAGCAAGAGTTTAAAGGATTACCGGGTAAAATTTCTAAGCTGACGAGAAACATTTCCGATAATACTATTTATGAAGCCTGTTTGCATACTTATTAATCTCTACAATTAAATTCTCTACGCTGCTGGATATCGTGATCAAGAAGGTGAGAGGCCAAAAGGCGTAACTTGGAAAATGAATCATAATTTAAGCGACATTAACTTGCTAATGAAATTTCTTTGTTGACCGAAAATCAGATTCACACGTTAATCATACTGATGTCTTTCATATAATATATGCACTCCAGTGCTTAAATTGTAAACCAATGTGAAAAGTGTCATCAAAAATATTCTGTGACAAACAGGAAATATTAGCTGTGAAACCCGAAAGATTATCTTTGTTTTATTGACAGAAACTTCAGAAGTTTTGTTAACATTTTTTTGTGAATAAACTAAGTTTACTCAGATGAGTACCAACAAAACATGCCCACAATACAATATAAATATAATAATAAATAAATAATTTCGTTTTAATTTGCAATGCACATAAAGTTTTATAATCACTTAGTCTACCAATACAACTAGCGTTCCTAATATAAACATTTCCTTTCTGTAATGTGGTGGCAGGTGTTGAAAAAATTTATAATCATTCCATTATATGGCATATAAAGATTACACAGGAGAGCATCGCATAAATCTTAAACAAAAGGTGACATCTTGGTGACTAAAGAAGTTGCAGGATAATAAATTGCAAATGTCCTGTTATAAATATACCCAACCAACACAAAACCAGCACAAACCGTCACACTAAAAACACTAACGTTCACACCAGTCGTCATTGCAAATTAGAAGGTCTTGGCAAAAACGATAACGATCCTCGGTGGTTTGCACATGCACCAATGTCATGCAATATTTGCATTCGAAGGAAATTTTTTTGCTACTCTTTGTTGAGTTTTTGTAAAAGAATGTTTTCTTCGATGGTTACGAAATTTATGAACCCGTTTAATGCAAAACTCTAACAACAGGTAACAGAGAATTTCCTGATAGCCGCCTGAGCAGTGACTAATTCTGTATACAGCTATGGACATATAAATGGCACAAATTTAAAGCGTGCATTAATTTATTTTCATTATTTTGTTAATAAAATTTTTAATCTTTCCAACTGTGGATGGAAAAATTTTTGCCTCGAATGTCGCCAAATCATCCGTTAAGCTATAAATGCTTAATTATTACTATCAGTGCACAATGCAATTAAATCGGGTATTATGAATTCCGATGTATTAGTTACGAATAAAATTCGGGAAAAATGAATTGGTTTATGTATGCAGCTATAGTAAGAATGGCAAAAGCCATCTGGTGTTAAGGAATCTTTAAATTTGAAAATATCTAGCAGGCCTGTCGGGAGAAAATTAAACGTGGTACAAATAGAAAATATTCCAAAATAATTAACCTTCTCCAGAAACCATAAAGAGAAAACCACAATTTTTTAAAAAAATATGTTACTGAGTATGAAACTAAAGTTAATGCCATGAAAACAGGCGTCCGAACATTTTTAGTAATCCTGAAGTTCAAGAGTTCAATCTTCACCGAAAAGGCAGTGATTTAGTGGTGCTTGTATTAAAATAAAAGGAAAGATATTAAAAACCATAAGTAGCCATATGCCTTCCTGCCTCCTGCCACGTCTTGGAATAGTCAGCTTAGAACTATGGCTTTAACTCCATTTAGAACTTATGGAACTTAAGTGTGAGACTGATGACAGAGTGAAAAACTTCAGCACTAACTATTAACAATAAACAGTCATGAATCAAAAACATGTTAAGGGCTATTATTACAACTTGCCGTTAAAGTTAGGTTTAGTTAAAGGTAACTTTAGCTAAAGTGAACTTTAAAGTCACCTTTAACCCTTTTTTATTATTACATTATTACATACATAATTGGTCTTTACAACCGTTCAGTCAGGATTACGACCTAGTTTCTCACACCACTTATGTTGTGTGTGTTCATTTTATACATGAGTGGCGGGACCTACAGTTTAAAGTCGACTCCGAACGACAGATTTTTGAGAAACTTTTCATGGGAATTTTATTTACTCTCAGAGTTTTTGCCAGAAATCTGCTGAGAGGAAGTCGCCGAAGAAATACTTTTTGTATTTCATTTTGATGTCTGGCCTGGGGATCGAACCCTGGCTTTTCGTCTAATAAGCCAACACACTACCTACTAGACCACGGCGACTTAATTATTACTCTTCGACTCAATCTCTAAAGTGTTCGGCTGACATGAATGGCAAACATTGCAAAAAAATATCAGCTAAATAGTACATGGGGTTAGAAGTTAGGGAAAGAAAATCGTTAATGAAAATAAGAAATAGAGCTATAGAGCCTTGCGGTATAACAACCCGTATAGTTCGATCCCTGAGAAAGGTCAATATAAATCGAAAGAAGTTTCTACCAACACCATGTGCAGCATGATATATCCTTTCAAACGCCTTGAGAATATTTAAGGCCACAACCTTTCTCTCACCAAATTGTCGGATAAAGTTGTTCCAACTTTCCGAGAGTAACTCCAATAGGTCATCAGCTAAGCGGGCCCAACGGCAACCGTACTGTCTATCGCTAATTATTGGACAGCAGATCTTTCACAAGATGGTGGTTTATCTTGCTTTAGATAATTTTGGAAAGTACGGAAAATATAGTTATTGGGCGGTAGTTCTCAGGGTTGTCAGACTTAACCTTTTTAGAAGTTGGCGTTACGTTTGCAATGAAGGAAAAATAATGGCCGAGAAGTTCAGTCTGCCTCACCAGGATTACTGCAAATGCTGTAATCTCCATGACGTGGAGAAAACGCATTACGAACAACACCATTTATGCGAGTCTCCTGCACTTTAGAACAAACGTCATCCGTTTTTGGGTGACAGAATGTTTGAAAATTTTAGCATGGTGGCGAACCTGCCACTAAGAGAACCGGCCGGTTTCATCCGGAACTACCCGCTAACCTACCATAACCTGACCTAAATCTTACGTGTAATAAACCATAGTCGGGATAACCACGTAAACAGCCTAGCACCCTATCCACTGGACTAACAGGGTACCCAATTTCAACTTAAGTTTATGTTTAATATTAAATATTTATAATAAATCTTTATTAAAAATCAAAAAGTTTCTTCTTTATTAATACGCAATTATACCATAAGAAAGGACTAAAGGTGAAATGTGCTATATATGTACACATAGTTGTAGTTTAGAATTATTGTTTTCATTCTAAGGTGTTAATGAGGGGATTGCATCGTAATAAAATTATACAATAACGTACGTACAGCGATTTAAACGTTGCAAAGAGAACTGAAAGGATAACCGAATTTAATACGGTGTTGAGATATGCACCTTTATTGTGTAAATCGCAATAAACGCCATTATTGAGCTCAATATTTCATATAAAGTTTCAATTAATTATTGCGCAATAAATACGCAAATTGTTATAATATTGAGTAAAATTTAAAATGCAGCACTGTCATAAGTATGTCCAGTGCACATATTACAATTATCTGAACACTTTCTGTTGATATTTGACAACTCAAATGCCAACAACGACAAACAAAATAAAAACAATGTTGTTGAAACAACCAGCTGTTTTGTTTACCAGCTGTCAAATGAATATTGAAGAAGCAGTTGAACTGCGTATATTATTATGTTTGAACACTTAAAATATTATACTCAATAAATCGAATATAGACACAATAAAAGTGCATATCTGAACATAGTATAGAAGTACTTTTAGGAATGCAAAATGAATGAATTTGTTACTTAACAGACCTGTTGAAGTATGTTTAGTTTAGTCATATGCATGTGCAGTAATGAGAGTAAGAGTGATTCAGCTCACTCGATATTTAAGACTGCTATACAATACAATATAAAACTTAACATACTTTTGTCAGCTACAATTTTTAATGGTCCAAAGATTTTACTATTTCTCCATTGTTATTGGACAATCAATATCAATAAAGTGCTGATGATGAAAATCAAAAATTTCTAATTATTGGCCATTTTCATGACTTTGTCTTTTAGGCCATTTCTGCTTTCATCACCTCATAGCATATACGAGTACAGTGAACAGCAAAAGTCTTAGTACCTCAATATATTTTAACAATTTTATAAATTTTGATCAACAGTTTGTATAGAAAATTTAAGTTTTTATATTTATTTAATTAATTTATTTCTATTTTATTATAAAACAAACAAATTTTTATTGTTTTTCATAAAACAAGAGAAAAATAACGAAGAGTTTCTGATGACTCCATATTTTTGCACCGTAAAAATGTAGGTAACCCCAAGGAGAAGACTGAGTAAATTTAAAATTGAAAGGCCTAAGATTGAAAATGTTATCTCTTATATTTAGTAGGATATCCCTTAAGGTCAAGTGCTCTATTTAACCCATTTGGAATTGAAAGTAGCAGTTTTGTTTAGTGTTGTCTGGTGATATTTGGCACCATGCACTAATGAGCAAGTTTTTCGGTTGACATTTGTTTGACGTTCTTTCAAATGATCTCCTAAATACTGTCTTGAAGTCATATCGGAACTTTGTGCAAGAGTATTAGTTAAGTCTGTGGGAACTTTGGTGGGCAAATCACATCTTCATATTAGCAGCAGTATGATTGGGTTAATTGACTTTTTGGAAACAACAGCTATTACGAATTCATAATTCTTCTGAACTTTTGATGAATTTGTTCTTTAGAATTTTCAAATACTCTCTGTAATTAATTATTTCCTCAATAAATTTGCAAACTGCCCACTCCTGTTGCCACAGTATTGTACTACCGAGGCCATGCTGCTTAAATGTTTCACGCAAGTTCTTTGGAACGAGCTTCTTTTTTTTCTTTCTCCGTACTAAAGCGTATCAAATGAGATTTGAAAAAATGTGTTTTCTTTAGACGAGTCAAAATATCTCATTTTAACTCCTACGGATGCACTTTAGTATGGAGGAAAGAGAAATGAAGAGCTCGATCTCAAGAAACTGTTAAACATGATGGTGATACTACAATATGAATTGGCACCAGACAGTGCACTACATTTTTGCTGTGCAAAAATATGGAGTCATCAGAGACTTTTCGTTGTTTTTCTCTTGTTTTATGAAAAACATTAAAATTTTTTTTGTTTTATAATAAAACAGAAATAAATGAATTTAATAATTATTAGGTCAGAGGGCGTGTACTTGTCAATTAAGACAAGTACAGTACCCGGAGGTTGAATTGACCCATTGTACAAAAATATAAAATATAAATATAAATTTATTTGACGAACAGATTTCAAAAGGTTCATTTCAATGGCAATGTTTCGGATCCACTTACTATACAGTAATGTATAGTAGAAGTGTTCCCCAGGCTGTTTTACATGTATATAAATGATCTACCTGATGTTTTGGTTAACTGTAATGTTCACATGTATGCTGACGATGTGCAGCTTTACACATGTACTCCAAGGGAGAATATTTATTCTTGTTTGGACTACATTAATCGTGACTTAGCAAGGATTGACGGATGGGCCTCGGCCAATGGACTATGCATCAATCCTTCTATTCCTTCTCTTTCGAGAACAAACGGATCATTTGTCATACCTGAATTGAGTATCAGGGGAAATAAAATTGAATTTGTCAGGTCGGCTACTAATCTGGGTATTGTCTTTAATGAAAAATTATCGTGGTCTACCCATATAAGTGTCATTGTTGGCAGAATTTATGGCATGCTTCGCAATTTGTGGTCTGTCATAGATTCAACTCCTTTTGTCATTCGCATGCAACTTGCTAAAACGTACTTGATTCCAGTACTTTTATATGGATGTGAGATATTCGCAAATTGCAGTTATGATGACAACCAGAAACTTAACCTAGCGTACAATAACATAGCCAGGTATGTTTTTCTTAAGGGGCGTCGGGATCACATTTCTCATTTAGCTTACCTGATTCTTGGTATCAAATTTGATAATCTCCTAAAAATTAGCTGCCTCCTTCTACTTCATAAAATAATTTACAGGAAACAGCCGAAATATTTATATTGTAGAATTAAGTTTGCTAGATCCCACCGGGGTGTGGGGATTATATAGCAACGATTCAGGACTCTTCTGTCTCAGCGACAGTTTTTTATACACACCATTAGTCTTTGGAATTCCCTACAAAATAACATCCAAAATCTGGGCAATGCAAACGCGTTCAAAAAGGAGTTATTCAAATTATTTTCATAATTAAAATTTTAACCTCATATTTGTAAAATTTGTGATTTTATTTTTTAGGACATCATTTTTATTATTATTATTATTATTATTATTATTATTTTTATAATTTTCTTTATAATTTAATTTAATATTTATGTACATAAATTAACTTTGTTTTTCTCTAATTTTTTATATTTAATTAATGCTAATTTTTTATACCTTATTGGTTGTAAACATAGCACTGTCACTTATAAGATTTAGTATCTTGTTGTGCTATGTAGATCATAATAAATCAAATAAATAAATAAATAAATAAAAATATAAAAACTTCAATTTTTTATACAAACTGTTGGTTAAAATTCCTGAAATTGTCACAATATATTGGGGTACTAAGACTTTTGCTGTTCACTGTATGTACTCGTATATACCTAAGTGAATACGATCATACATACATTTATAATAAAAATTTATTTGGGTTTACATACAGACATAGTTCATAGTGTATTTGCATAATTTTATATATGTATGGTATGTGTGCGTGAGTGTATGTTCTAACAATTTAAATTTATTTTTTCACGTATGAAGTTTAAAAAACAAAAAACCTTCGTGCAGCAATGTTGATGAAAACTTTAACGGAAATGATGACTGTGGCATATGCATATGTATGTATATACATATGAATGCGATAGTAGTAGTTGAACATGTATGAATGTGTTCCATTTTAGTGGATACATATGTCTATGGTATATGGATTGCATACATATGTTTTTATAAGCATTAAATACTGCATATGGAATTTTCTTTTCTTTTCAAGTGGTCTTGTCTGTCAGTTAAATTCTTACCTTCTTTTTGCGGTATATACGCTCCCTGCACTAACACTTGGCACACTTAGTTACATGCACATATATGTGTGTGTGTGTATGTTTGTTTTTTTTTATAAGATTTTATTCTTCTTCACCTTCTTCGGTGTGTGTTGTGTGGTCACATTCACATTAAATATGAGTGCAGTTGAATTCCTCACCGAAAAATTCCTTCAGAACATTTCACGACAATAAATTAATACGATTTATTGCTGGCGATAAGAGTGCGCTTGTATTTGAAAATATATGGCGGTTATGGCGAACATTACAACTTTGTGCTGTGACTCTCTGTGCTCTGTGCTTGTCCTGAGCTGTTTTGAGCTGTTTCGAGCTGTGTTTTGTTGTGATGTGCTGCAAATTGTAAATGAAGTACTTTCTAATCTACCTACGAAAAGTCGTCTGTCAAAATTGGATTTATTGTTACTCAGAGACTTTTCAGCTTTGGCGAATTGGATATTTAGACGTCAGTGCTCAGTTGTGTATTGTATTGTAGAAAATGTTATTGAGTTTAACATAAATCGCAGTAATGAATTTGTGTGTGCAGTTTAAATAATTTTGAATACAATTTCATTTCTTTTCTTTTTGTAATTGAAATGATAAATTGGATTGAAAGATTGACATTTCTAAAAAGCTTTATTTGTTTGTTTGCATGTAAATGCATTTGTATTGCAAAACATTCAGTAAATCAAGATTTATTATTTTCATTTATCGAAAAACACATAATGTCACAGCAAATGAAATTAAATTTTTGATTCTTTTACTGCATTGTACAGTAAAGGCAAAATAATTATTTTTCAAAGTAACAGCAATCCAATGTCTAAGTTTATTATTTAATTGCTCATTCTGTAGATCCATTTTACTCATGTATATGCATAGGACAAATCAAAATTTCTAGAAACTTAAACGTAAAGTCTTAAAATCTCTTTATTCTTGAGAACTTTATTGGCATTATATCTACTTACAAACCCAAGGAAATTCAACACTTTCAAATACTCATAACAATTTATTCAAATAAATTTACCTTGTAAAGTCAATGTGCACGCATTCTTAAGAATTATAATAAAATAATTTTCTATTCATACAACACATTCTGTGAACATTTTGAAAAATATATGTATACTAATGAATCGATATCCACTTTGCTACTGAAGTATAATTATATATGTACATATCGTTAACGGGGTGAGGCACTATTTAGAACCCATTTCTGTCGTACATTATCCCTTTCAAATTTCTATCGAAATTGAAATCTAATTATTTTACCCAAGAAAGCAAGGTCTGCGATATTCGTTTTCTTTGTAAATAAGCAAACTTTAGTCTTATACTCCTTCATATTGAGAAATAAATATTTAAATATTTTCACATCGTACTAAATAGTAAATTTCTTACTTTTTATAACCCAAATGATTCGGACTGTAATCTACTATTTCAGTAATTAATAAAAATTTTCTAATAAAACATTTATCAAAACTGTACTGTTAAGGGTAACGAAAACTAAATTTTGTAATCTTCTCCTCTTATAGACCAAACAGAAATTCAAGTAATTTTAAGTCTGAAATGGGTTGTAAATTATAAACGAATTGTATTTCATATAAAATGTAAAAAAAAAAATAGATTGTGCACAGAGTAAATTATTTGTTTTTTATCATAAGAAAAGAATTTGTGGTTTCAATACTTTATGGATTGATTCAGTTCACATTATGAATTAACTTTTTATAATTAAATTGACGAGCGATATGCTATAAACACAATAAACGCAACGCAGCCAGCACAATAAGTTTGCAACTGCCGTCAAAGGTAAGCTGCATGGGCATTGTTTATAATAACAACAAAGGCAGCAAAGCGTAAGCAATACAAATAAAAAATAATCATTTCATTAATTCTTTCTTTTATCAATGGTGCCAGTGAAATATTGTTTCGCGTTATATTTCATACATCGCACATCGCCAGCACAAATCGTGTAAGCACTAATTCTTTCATTGCTGCGAACAAAAATAGAAAGTAGCCCAAAATGAAAAGTTGCAGTATATTTGCTCATTGTCGTGCTGCCTTTATACATATATACATATACCCATGTATTATATTTTAGAGAGATTGCTGTGTTTACAGCGTTGCGTTTATTGTATTTATAGCATTACATTGATGATGTTGTAGAAATATGACGAAATAATATTCGATAATTAATAATCACGTACCTTATTGATATTTAATTTAAAGTTTATTTGAATTTAAAGTTGTGTATTTGGAAATGTAAGCATTTATGCACCAGAAAGAACCGTTCCAAGATCAGTAATGTAGACTAAAATTAGAAAAGAGTACTCACAATTCTCTAGTTTTAATATCTCCCAGAAGAACTTAGAGAGGTCTAAGGTCACTAGAGTTTTTCGCTAACAAGCATGGGTTAAATGTTTGTAGCATAAAGCCTTGCCGTCGGTATAAATAGTCTGTAGTATTGCTGACAATATATCCCATTGCGTTATTTTTAAAATTGTTGAGAAAAATCTTTGCCAATGAATGGCTTCCTCAAGTATGTATTTTTTTCTACAAATACACATACAGCATAAAAGGCGTCTTTCAACAAAAAATTGTTTGGGCAACTTGACATAGCAATTTACTGCCTGACTTTTCGCCAAAAGACTGTTGAAAGAAAGTCGTCGAAAGAAATATTTTTCTATTTCGTTTATTTGAGATGTCTGACTTGGGGTTTAAACCGTAGCCTCACGTCTGGAGCCAACATGTTACCTACTAGAATTGAGAAGAAATATATGTGGTTTGGTTAATACATTCAGAAAACAAAGCGGCCCAGTTGTATGCGGTTCATACCCATTGGGACTGGCTCTACAACTTTATTATTTTGTGTAAATAATTGTTATGTCGGGTGCCCTGATAGTCTAGTGGTAGTATTAGCGTGAGAGTCGTGGGTTCGATTCTTACCAGAGAATCTGGTCTGTGACACTACACCGAGCATATGCTCAAGTTACTCAGCTCGTATATAATTAGAATATCGTTAGTATAATTCGCAAAGACGCTAAGTCCACTTTTTTCCAAAATTGAGATTTTAATGCAAAACGGTAACACTATACCAAATACATATTTTACAACAACAAAAAATGTCATTATGTAGTTTAAAGTTGTTGTAATTTTGTGGTTTGCAAAAACGCTAAGTCCACAAAACTACGAAAAAAAATTAAAAGCACGTGCTAACTCCACGAATATTATTTATTAATTATTACAAATTTTTGATCTAGGTCCTTTAAAGAAAGCTACTTTGTAAAAATAATTGCGTTTAAAAAGTTTAAAAATTTTAAAAACTGAGACAGCCACTCTGTTTTTTGTGTTTCCTGTAAAATTTGAAAAAAGGGACTTAACACATTTGCGAATTTGACTAACGATATAATTTGTAATTGTATTGTAATTAATAAATAAATAAATTGTTATGTTGAATGGCTGGTTGGTCGTCGGTTGGTTGAAGATCAAAAATGATCGATGTAATGATCTGATGTAATCAATTTTGCTTGTATTATTGTTGGGGATAAATAACTAGCAATTGAAGCCAAAGCAAAAAGAGTAATATATTCGCTTGCTACAGAAGTGTTTTAACCTATAATCGAACTATTATTACGACATTGTACAGTTTATTTTTGTTGGAGAGCGATATTTGGTCTCACGTAAAATAACTAGATCAACACGATTAACTGAATACTCTTCGGATCATAAACAGAATTTAAAAACCAGAAATTTTCGAAAGTACCTTCGACTACGTTGTTTTAATACAAACAGACTTCAAATATATTTTTATACAACGTAAGGCATCGCCAAAATTTTAGAAATTGAACAACCGTATTGAAAAATCCAAAGTTATTGAAGGCAAATTCGAATTACAAAAAACGAGTAGAAAATTAAAAGAATTGAATTGTAGGATATGTTGCCTGTGAGGAGGAGCAATATATGAGCAAATAATATAAACTTTAATTTTCAATGAATGACAATGAATTTCAATATCGTATGATGCAAATTTAATTACTTCCTGCTGAACAAAGTTAGAGGTAGTAATACTTGTGTCATTTGAATTTAATTTAACGTGGGTTACAATGAAACTAAAAAATTAATTACGGTGTGTATAAAAAAATGTTTTTAACAACTTCAATTTCATTTAATAGATGAATAAATTCAATTCTGCTTAACATTACATTTTACTTTTCAGTTACAGTTGCTAACCACGCCTTACGCCTCACACTTGCATCGTAGAAAGTGAAGAAGGATAATTGAGATGCACGTGTAGCATAAGCAATGGCAAGTAAATTTCATCTTCTTAATTCTGAATTTTACATCCCTTTAAATATGCCTTTGTAAGCTTTTATAAAACTTTGTATTGGAGTTCCTGAAAGAAAGAAAGTGAATACGAAAGCTTTTATATTCATCAACTGAACATTTAAACAATATAAAGAACAAGATAAACCTCTGCTTTGCATACTCATAAATCAAAACAAAGTTATGCACGCTTCAGATTCATAAACTCTGATCTTTTTAACTATTCTACTGACGTGCCTGGGACTGTAAAGGGAAAGTGCGTAAATAAATGTTCACGGAAATGTATGAGCAGCATGTAATTATGATTTTTTTTTATTTTTTTATTTCGCTTTTAACAATATCAACAACCCCTTTTTGCATTTTTACTTTATTTTCCTCTCTTTTTTTTTTTTTTGTTGACGCCAATTATTTTTTTTCCACCGTTTCCTGAATGTAACTTTTTAATGGAACTTTCCGCCTGTTTGCCTGCCTTGCTGTCAGTATATGTATGCGTAAACATACATACATATATGTGTAGTACAATAGTACAAGTGCTGCGTAATTGCAACAATTTCCAACACAACCATCTGATAGACGTTTGTTCGTATTCCTATGTATTTACAAGACTCACAGAAGTGAATGAATTGAATTTTTCGCATAGTTTCCTCCTTGGAAATGCGTAACTAATGAAATTCCTGCCTGGAAAAACATCCAAAGATTTCACTTATGCTACCACCTCCTTCATTTACTTGCACTCATACATTTTAAATCTCAAATACAAATACACATCCAGTAAGAAATATTATTTGTATCTTTGCTTTACATTTCTATTTATTTTTAAATAAAAAAGATTTTAAAAATTTAGCTGCAGGATGTCCCATTGTGAGTTGTTAAAAATATTGTTTGATTACGTGGTTGTTAATATTTTACTTCGCGTTATTACTCTACACGTCATTGTTTTTATTTTCATTATTATTAAGCAATTATCAATCACCCGGTGTATTTATCAGCAAGTACGTGTGTATAATTTATTGTGGCCAGTAGTCCGTTTAAAAATTTAATAAAAATCTGATAGAAAGACATTTACAAAATACATACGTACATAAATACAAAATACATACATACATACATAAATCTGATAGAAAGACATTTACAAAATACATACGTACATAAATACAAAATACATACATACATAACGTGAATCGCTATAATCATAACTGATCATTTTAATTCGGGAACGCTCATATTTGTGTAATACGTCAAGGTTTTTCTGTTTCTCAAAATTGTTAGACCTGCTATCAACTGTTTTCTTAAAGCTGGAGTCCACACCACGCATTCTACGCGTTTTCGCATTTTACGCGGCTGTCAAAAAAGTAGAATTAATGTATTTATTTGCTGCAAGTTACACGCACAAAAGCGTAGGATGCCATGACGCATAGAACGCGAAAAGTAAATCTACTTTCTACTTTTGTAAGCATCACAAGCGGCGCGCGTACTAAACAGCTGATTTTGACAGGTTGTTTTTGTTTTAATTTGTTTAAATCAAAACAAACATTGGCGCGTAAAAAGCGTTGCATGTAACTTGAAGCGTAGAATGCGAAGAAGGTATGAAATGCTCGCAACGCTTTGACGCGAAAACGCGTGGTGTGGACCTCCAGCTTTAAAATTGGACGACAAAAAAAAAATCTGCTTCGACGGGAAAGTACTTCCAAATGAACACCATACCATTGACGATTGTTCACAAGTACATCCATGATTGTTTACGTTTTCTGGTTGGGTAAGCCATACACTTTTGACCATTTACTGATTTAGTACATCTAGGGCCATTATTATAACTTATCGGTAACAAAAGGCAAGATTTTTTAATGGACAGATAACTTGATTTTCGTTATTATGAATACACAATAAGATAAAAGTGAGCTTTAAGCTAAATGGAGGATCATCCTATCTTTAACTTTTAAAGTTCACTTTACCTTTCAACTTGTCATATTATATATATTATTTTCAATATGGCAACTTCAAATATAAACATGAACAATAAACGTTAATATAATAAAAGTTTTTTAAATAAAAATGGATGTTGGCGTATTCATTATATTTATTTTAAAACAAAAAACACAAAAATAAAAAAGGCTAAAACCTCAACACACAAATTTTTATGTACAAAATTAATAAACATAACAAATAAGAAGGCACGTCGTTGCCACTGCGTTTTTGAAGCACTTGTTTAATTGAGCAGCGTTATCGACATTGCTCTGGCACTGGCATATTTTTTAAAAAGTGAACTTTATTTTATCTGTAGGTTGTAATAACGAAAAGAAGTTAAAGGTGACTTTAAAGTTCACTTTAGCTACACTTACCTTTAATTAAACCCAACTTTAACGGCAAGTTGTAATAAAGGCCCTTAAAAGTCCCGTCCATAACGTCCATTATATATACGTTGGAGTAATATTTGCTTCAGAAATGAATTTGACAGTAATATTTTATAATTCAGTCTAAGAGTAACAACTTAAATTGCGCTAACTTTGATTTCAAGCGGGACTACCAATTCGGCAATTTATCAAAGTTGAGCCACTACTCTGTTATTTATTCAATCTTCTTTGTTCATTTACCTTTATCCTCGAAAGATGAAATAGGAGGAAATATGTAGCTCTACGTGCGCCAAGGTGGATACGACTCCATAAGAGCATTTAGGAGATCATTTGAAAAATCGGTTACATTGTCGCTAAACCTCAAACCATAGGCAACTGAAAAACTTGCACATGAGTGAATGGCGGAAAATATGTTAAATGGAGTGCTTGAGTGCTTTCAAGTGATATCCTTCAAAATATGTGGTATAACATTCAAATATATTTGCGCTTTGAGTTTTAAATTTACTATGAGTTCTTCATAGAGGTACCTACATTTTTGTGGTGCAAAAATATGGACTCACCAGAAACTTTTACGTATTTTTCTTATGGTTCATGAAAAACATAAAAAATTTGTTTGTTTTATTATAAAATAGAAATAAATTTATAAAATAAATATAAAAGAAATATCAATTATTTTTATAAATTATTGCTTAAAATTCATAAGATTGTTGACATATGTCGAGGTAGCTAGACTTTTGCTTACACTGTATATGTATATTTATTTAAGGTATATAAACGTTGCACTATGTGGCATTTACCCTGAAAAGCTGACCAAAAAGGCAAAAATGAATTTAAAGAAATTTAAGAAACTGAGTATGAAGTTCGATAGACAACAAAATTCTGCATTATACAGTGAATTTTCACGACTTTAAGATGAGATTTGTAGATTTGAGACGATGTCAAATTCAGGAAAGTGAAGAAAATTAAATGCGTTTTTGGTGTTTTTTTGAAATTTTAATAGGTTTATATGATATTTGTTGTGGCTAAACTAATAGAGGTTTTATATTGATTTTTTTTATTTGAAAGCTATGAGCAACTGTTACTTTCAGTTTTTATATATATATATATCTCAGATATTAATGTTAAAATTATTCGTTCAAAATTTAAAAATAATAAAAATTTCACAATTTTTTACCCTACCCAAAAAAAAATGATAAGGATTTTAAAGGTGAAAGTAGTTTTTAGTAGTTTAATGTTATATACCACAAGAAAATGTGAACTCTCTACATTCAGGAACAAAAAAAAAGTTTGCGCAATTATTTTTGGCGATTTTTTGAAAATTATACTTCTTTTTGAAAAATTAAAAAAATTAGACTCAGTGTAATAAAGCCATAGGCAATAAAGCCACGAATTATGCGAGGAAATTCAGTAAAAACGATACCAATCGAGATGTCTTGAATAGTTTACTTTTAAGAAGTGACCCTTTTATAAGATGCAGTACACAAAAATCGCGAAGGAATAGAAAAGCATTTTCATCAGATGCTATTAAATTACACCTTCCTGACATTGATGATAAAAATGATAACGATTTCAACGATTGTAGTTAGTTTCACTTTTAAGTATTAAATAATGTAAAATAAATATTATGAATAAATATTAATTATCATAGAAGTTTAGAAACTTAATTACATATGTACATATATCGACTATTATAACAATATGAGATGTACGTTTGATTTTCTTAATGGACCGTATGGGGTACCTAGGGGCACTTATAATCCGATCATTACAAAATGTGATCATAAATGATTCACATTCATATTAAACATTTCATGTCGAATTTCATCGAGGTAATAACATTTTTAAGCCAATTATAATTGCTAAACATATTTTCTTAAGGGACGCTATTTTGGACCAAGGGCTAATTATGGACCGACCATAACAAAATTTGGTAATATGATTTAGGTTTACAAAATACACGTTCATACCGAATTTCATCACGATACCGATGTTTTTAAGCCATTTATAAGCGAAAACGTGAATTTCTAAAGGGGACTTTATATGGGGACTAGGGTCAAATGTTATCCGATTTTCACCTAACTGATCCATGCTAAATTTTATCATGATTGTTGCATAATTGGCATAATTATGTGTAAATAAGTGCAATTTCGAGGGGAATTTGTATGGGGGCTAGACGAAATCACGGGCCGATTTGAACCAAAATCAGTTGGGTTCATCCTTTGGCCTAATTATCACTAACACTATCACAAAATTCCAGCCATTAACTCATAAAACACTTCTATTAATTTTGGCCAGGTTTCAGGCAAAATGCCACATAGTGCGTTGGTCTTACTGTCAATATCAAACTGTATGGGTGTTTAAATAATGATGTGTTTCTATCCGAAACTACTTCGTAGCATTTAGATTTGACATTAGTTTGGTCATTAGCAGCTTTTCAAAGGCCTTTAACAGTGTTAGTAACAAACTTACTATAAGTCTATGTGACCCTGCTTTTGTGTGAACCTTGTCTTGTTTAACTAGTGCAATCTTGAACTCGATTTAGAGTATTTAAGCCATCAAGTAACATTAAAACTTCAAGGAACAATCCTAACTGCTATTCGTGGAAGCTAAACATATATTTTGTCTAAAGCCGGAGTTTTCTTTGTATTGGATCCGACATTGTTTTCTGGATCAGTCGAAATTCAAAATGTTTGGGTAAATAGATGCTGCGATTACCACCACAATTACTATATTTTTTCTAAGATAAGTGTCATTTAGGCCTTTTGCATTTATTGTTCCGTAGAGATCGCTTTCAACGACTCCTACAACGGGAAGTTTTTTTTTATAATCTCCTGATCTTTGTCGTAAGACAAATACTGAGATTTTGTCTGACAATACTCAGACTATTTTCAAGCATGAGGAACTGTCGGTACTATGGGGGACGTGATTCCAGTGCATGAGTAGTGTATATTCATTATATAGACAGTAAAATGGATTCGTTCCAATATTTGGGCATTTAAAAACAAAATATGTAGCAAAGTGGAGATAAATTAAATATTTTGGATACATTTGTTTCTACCAGAATAACGATCCGAAGAACGTTGCGAAACTTATCTTATGTATAATTGTTCAAAACTACTCCAAAAGCTGGTACAGACTCCTAATCTCAACATTATTGAGTATGTTTGGAAAAAACTTGTCCGTAAGCTCTAGAAATCTACAGTAACAGGAAACAGTAAAAAAGCTAAAGGTTTTTGTTCCAAGTGTTAAAACAGTGCCTTTTATTTCATTGTCCAATTATGCGTTTGACATGAAATCCGTTAATATAAAATTATTTTTATATAAATCGTGCTAAGAATTATACATTTCTTTAAAGGTTTTTTGATTGACTATAAGACCGCATCAAAATTTTTTTTGAAATGTTTCCATTGAAGTGGAGAAATCGGCAATTGAATAATCTCATATCCTGGTGTCCAATTATAAGTTTGAGCTACTATACATAGGGCATAAATCTCTCGAAATATAGATTCATTATCTTTTTATATAAAATATTAACGACTAAATAGCCAGATTATTCTATAAAATTCTTGATGTTATGAAATCGCCGCAGTTGGTAGTGTGTTGGTTTATTAGAAATGAGATTTTAGTTTAAAACCCAGTTGCGGCATTTTTAACCAAACGAAATCAAAAACAATTCTTCGGTGATTTCCTCTCAACAGTCTTCCGTTGCAATGAAACGTTTCTCAAATAATCTGTCGTTCGAAGACGGCTTTAAACTGTAGGTGCAGCCACTTAGGGATAAAATTAACTCTCACAACATGGTTGGTGTGAGATATTAGGTTGTAATACTGTCTAAAGGGTTACAATTACATATTAAGACTGGAAGATTATTAATATAACAGAGATATCACAGAAGCCCCTCTCAGCGTCAGTCCTTTATTCATAGCATTCCTCTTTGGAACCAACCATTAAATCAAAAACAGATTATTAGCAACACAAATAATAATATTGCTAAAGTATTTTGGATTACTAACGTTTTTAGTACAGTAATTTGTTCATTTGTAAACCTTAATTAACTTTCATATCATTTATAATATGTTTTCGTTTTTTGTTAATTTTTCAAATAATTTTTAAATAGTTTATTCGTTTATATTTCTTTTCATTGTATTTTTCTTTAGTTTAGCCTTGTTTAATTCTTTTTATTTGAGTATTTTTTAATTATTGACTTTTAGTCTACCAAACTCTTTCATAAATAAATACAAATTAATATTAAAAGATAGCAATACGGATTGTCTGTCAACAAACGAACGTAGAATATGAACGTAGAATACTGCCTGTGGCAGTGACCGCTGCGAAAACAAAACGATTCCAATAAGTACTCACTTCTAACCCCATGCACAACCAAACAAATGGGAAAGCAAATTCATTAGTGATGAAAATATTATTAAAGGTATTCATTAAATGCAAAGAATGCTTCACCTGTTTGGCGTATCCATTCAATAAGTTTTGGTCCAAAGTGTTTACATAAATAGCTCACCATTAAGTTGATTAAGAAAACATTTCCACGACATCTTTGATTACAAAGAAATCCCATAGAATGGGATTACAAATTCTTAAGGAACTAATCTATTACAATTTTAAAAAAAATTATCTTCCCAGGGAAATTCTGTGCTGCTACCTGTTATACCATTCTCTTAATGATCAAATTCTTTAGCTCTGAACAGCGAATACGAATTCATTTGAATTGTTTACTCTTCTATTTTTTTGTATTTTTTTTTGAAGTGATTGTATAGAAATATTGTTTTAACTTAAACTGAATGAATTGAAATATTTTAAAACATTCATGTTAATATTAACAGATTAAGAAATTTTGTAAAATCAGAAAAAAAATGTGTCAACTTATCTTTGGTAAACAATTTAAAAATATAAAAAAATATCTGCAATTAAAACATGAGCCACCTTAAAAAATTGAGAATTTAAAAAATATGTTTGCTGAAGTACATGTGTATGTGTTCCTTATAAGTGCAGAATGAGTATATTTTTTTGTTTTTTTTTGTCCCAAAACATTAAATTAACCAACACTGACGTCAACATCAACAACGACATCGACATCGACAAGATAAACAAGCGATAATATATTTTTTTTGATAATGATTGAACCAGGAGAGATATGTACATATGTATGTAGCGAATGTAGTTGTTGCCGAAGTATAATGTCCTTGGAACATCCAAACAAACATGCTGATATTCATGTAACACACAATTTCAGTGAGTTTCTATAATAGAATCAACCCTCGGTCTCCGCAAAACCAACATACCAACATACAATCACCACTGGGAGATGAATGTTTTTCTACAAAATTTATACACATACACGCACACAAACACATAAGTATGTATAAGTATATATGTATACTTTACATTTCCATTAAAAATCACATGTAATTGCATAAGAAGCGTATGTGTGTATGTGAGTGTTAGTGTTAGTGTGCATCAGTTGTTTGTGTATCTGAAATATTTTGATTGTTATGATTTAAAATATGCTCCTCTACATACCTTCATAACGCTCTTTTATATTTTGAGAATAGTCTTGACGCTCTTGTGGTTGCTCTTGTACTTCGCGTTACTAACAGAGCTGCCACAGTAAACAATATTTCTCTACTGATTATGCCATCAAACCATTAACAAACACCGATTTCCCGGTTACAGGTAAAATGTATTTTTTTTTATTAAATAAGAAAATTAACTGCACGATTACATCACATTTTTGCCGTTTCCTGATGAATTGATTACACAGACTAAGAATATTTTTAATCCAGACACTAAGCTATAATTTTCTACACATTTTTTGTGCTCTTAATCCGTATCCGACCTCAGAAAGTGCAAAAAACAGTATATGTGGCTATATTCGAGGGGATATTACGTCACGTATTATATATTTTTTTCTGATATCTGAAAGTGCTAAACTTAGTATTCAAAATCTTTTCTGAAATTTTTTTCGATCAAAATCATCAGTCAGCCCTGGCTACAACCACCGCTGATGTTGCTAATATTTTTGCTTTGGTACTACCGTTGTTGTTGCTGTTATGCTCTACAAAATAAATGAATTTTCAGGATAAACAAAACGAGCGAACGAACGTCTCGAATGAAAATAAACACATGTGCCACAAGGTACACGCAACAATAGTTACAATAACCACGACAACAACATGTGTCAGTTGTGTATGAGGAAATTATGGCAAAACCTAAGTCGCACTGACTGTAATACACTCTGTGCGACAAGTTTCATTTCTTCCCCGTTTCTTCACTTTATTCTGATTTCTTTATCCGAATATTTATTGACTTCAACTCACTTCAAAATCGATCTGCAATTAAGACCAATTAGAGATCGACAAGATGTACTAAAGACATCTGTATGCGAAAGACTGTCTTTCGTTAAGATCTCTAATTTTACCCATTTTTCCTTAGTATTTGTATGGCACGTACGTAAGGTCAGGGTTCGAATCCCAGGTTAGACATACATACATAATTGGTCATTAAAATTCTTCAGTAAGGATTACGACCTAGCTTCTCTCACCACTTATGTTGTGTGTATTAATTTTATACATGAGCTGCGGGAGTTTTTGCCAGAAATCTGCTGAGAGGAAGTCGCCGAAAAAATACTTTTTGTATTTTATTTTGATGTCTGGCCTGGGGCTCGAAGCCTGGCTGTTCGTCTAATAAGCCAACACACTACCGACTAGACCACGGCGACTTCCACTTCAGACACCAAAACGAAAATATAAAAAAATATTACCCCGGCGACTTCCTCTCAGCAGATTTCTGGTAGAAACTCTGAGAGTAAATAAAAATTGCCATGAAAAGTTTCTCAAAAATCTGTCGTTCGGAGTCGATTTTAAATTGTAAGTCCCACCATTCATGTAAAAAATTAACACGCACAACATAAGTGGTGTGAGAACCTAGGTCGTAATCCTGACTGAAGGGTTGTAATCACGAATTATGTATGTATGTATTTGTATGGCAACAAAGGTTAATGTCGTATAATATTACGAAGACGTCCTCTGACCCATATTTTATGCATGTAACATACAAAAGAGAGTATGTCCCTGTATCACGTAAGGAAGTGTGAAAAGCAAAGACGAAATGAATTATTTAATAAGCAGCCACTTTCGTTTCTCTAGGATGGCTCCAAGCGATAAAGCAAATAACGTTTATAACATTTGTGTTCATTTTTCTTCGCGTATTTTTCATAGTGCTTGTGGTAAAATGTTGTTGTCTGCAAATACTGATACAGCTGCTGCCGGTGTCATTCCCAATGCTGCTTAATTATGCGAATGAGGTAAACGAATATATCCAAATTTATTATTGCAGCGATTTCAGTTGTGTTGTGTGACACAGAACAGAAACCATATGTATTTTTATTTTTGGATAATAGAAAATATAATTTCAATACCACACACAGGTTATGTATGTACCCTTCAGTCAGGATTATGGACCTAGTTTCTCACACAACTTTTGTTGTGTGTGTTAATTTTATTCATGCTTGGCGGGACCTACAGTTTAAAGTCGACTCCGAACATTTGGGAAACTTTTCATTACAATTTTATTTACTCTCAGAGTTTTTGCCAGAAATCTGTTGAGAGGAAGTCAGCGAAGAAATATTTTTTTTATATTTTCGTTTTGATGTCTGACCTGTGGTTTGAACCGTGACCTTTCGTCTAATAAGCCAACACACTACCTACTAGACTAGAAAGGACCATAGTAACACAAATAGTGTGAAGATAGAATGGTACTGCTCTCAATAATGAGAATTTGCCTAGAACCAAGGCGGAGACGTATGACAGCACGCGGAGTGGGTAGCTTCAATTTATAGAAACAACTAATTATGCATAATCCTTCACTCAGGATTACGACCGAACTTCTCACACTACGTATGTTGTAAGTGTTAATTTTATCCATAAGTGGCGAAACCATAGCTGACAGATTTGACGATTTATCGTCATTTTGACGATTTTGAGCTCCAAAAATATCATATTGACGATTTGACGATTTATACCCTCATTTTGACGGTTTTTGGAAATTCAAAATTTACATCATATTCTTTATTTTAGTACATTAAAAGCCACTTTAAGCTTTGTATTTACTTTGCAATTGTTACTGTTGGAAATTTACGTTAGTAATAGCAAGGAGTAAAGTATTATATGTTGAAGTTACTTTTGAATACATGTGATGATTTTTCTGCAGTTTATTCCTTTTTAACCCATTAAAAGCCAAAAAATTACAACTTCTAAATAACCTCGTAGTTGAGAATAATTTATCACTTGTCGTTGCAGACAATTTTAAAAATTCGAGTTCAGCTTCTAATATTACCATCGGAAGAACAAAGGCAAGCGCCGTTATTTTGTTTCGTACGACCAACACTCAGGGGATCGATGGCATTGTGTTTGGAACTATGAAAATGTGTTATGTGAAGAAGGAAAGAGAGAACAGTGTTTATGGACACTAGGCTTGTGTATATTTATTACCATAAGTAACAGGAAAGGCCTCTGCAGGGAATGAGTTCCACATAAGAATAGTCCGACTAAAAAACGTATTTTTACTGTAATGCAGTGTGCGATCCACATCGGAAGTGGTAGCCGAAAAAGACTAGCGTTACGTAGAAATATATGATTTTCGGGAAAGGTCCTCTTACTTCGTTCGAGCAAAATCCTTTTGTCGAACCGATAGAAAAGTGAAACATAAACCACATTGCAACGATGCTCCAATGACTCAATGGAGATGGAAACACTACCGTCATTAACGAGCTACTACGGCCTCTCCTGTACACGATCGAGAAACCTCAAAATAGACGTCGAGGCACCGACCCATACATGAGAGTTGTATTCCAGTCTCGGTCGGTTACAAATGGTGTAAATAGTAAAATCATAAGATCTTAAGAAGGAACTGAGGGAACTGAAAAATGTGTCGGTTGAAGTCAACATTACACTGAATTTTCATGCTCAGAATGTCAAGAGCTTCTGACTCCTTAAAATTTACACTACCCATAGATTAAGATGATGCAATATTATTGCTGTGCTTATGTGTCAATAAACAACACTGGGATATATTGTTTAATCCTTAAACGAATTTTTTCTGAAAATTATATAAAATTTTTTTTACAATTTTAATAAACGATTTTGACGATTTTTTCTAAAATATTTGACGATTTGATGCCTCATTTATCTGACAGCTATGGGAGGGACCTACAGTTTAAGGTCGACTCCGAACGAAAAATTTTTTTGAAAGACTTTTCATAGCAATTTTATTTGATTTCCGGGTTTTTACTAGAAACCTCCTGAGAAGAAGTCGCCGAAGAAATATTTTTTCATATTTTCCTTTTGATGTCTGACCGGGGGTTTGAACCGTGGCCTTACGTCTAATAAGACTACCTACGTACTAGACAACAACGATATTTTATTATTACGCTCGGCACTATCAACCTCAATGTTCATCTTTTTAATTGGCAGAGATAATATATAGAAGCCACTGTTTCACTATGTCAGCGATAATATTTAAGATCATTATCTTGCTGAAAAATAAATTGGCACTTTATGGTAAGTTCGTTTTTTAAAATATTTTATAAATATTAAAATTAGTTGAAGAAGAAGTCGCCGTAGTCTAGTAGGTAATGTGTTGGATTTTAGACGTGGGGCCACGGTTCAAACCCCAGGTCAGATATCTCAATCAGAATGAAATGTAAAAACTATAGTTATTCTCAGCAGATTTTTATAAAAAACTCTGTGAGTAAATAAAATTGCCATGAAAAAATTTCTCAATAACCTGTCGTTCGGAATTGACTTTAAACTTTAGGTCACGCAGTTCATGTATAAATTATCACACATAACATAAGTGGTGAGAGAAGATAGGTCGTAATCCTGATTGATGAGTTGTAATGACGCATTATATAAGTTTGTAATCATCGATTTCCTCTATTTGCCCAATTGCTAAAAAAAACTTCTGTGATTCATTTAACTGAACTTACACCAAAAATTACAGTGAAGTCTTATTTAAATTATTGGAAATATAAACACTAAAGAAAAACCGCTACACGTTAATATAATAGATATTACCAGTAACTGGTTGCAATAAAAGGTGTATAATTGTTTTTTGGTTTTTAGCTAATAAATGTTAAAAAATTTCTAAAAAAAAATAGTCGCTTAAAAGCGACTGTAGATATAAACTGTGAGCCACTGTAAGTACAACATGTTTATTTTCCCAGCCTTATAATTCTTTTAAAAATCACTTTACCTGCGTGTGTAAAAGTAAGTCAGCGAACTGAGTGTGTGTGTGTGTATATATTGATAGGAAAACTAAATAAATTTTGGGTAAAACTTTATTATTTTTCAAGTATAATAATTCGATAAGAACAGTAGTAAACAATTCTCTACAATTTAAAAGTTGTACTGGTGGCTTTTATATTTCAGAGGACCACTTATAAAGCGCTTCATTACATTTGCAAACATTCAAAATAAATATTTTTTTTTTACTAATTTCTTATGGGGCCAAAAATAGGCATGGGACCACATTCAAATATTGTATGTTTAATTATAAACCATCAACCACCCAATCAGTAAGACATACATACATACATATCACACAGCTGCTAACATATACTTTTTGCAAATACGGACAAGTCTCTGTGTGCTGTGTTCAGTTCAGTTCAATTCAGTTCACTGAAGAGGGAAGCAAGTCGATTCGAAATAAAACAAAGTGTGCACATCAACGTCCTTATGTTTAATTGAGATGTTTTTGTTGTAAAATAATTTTTTAATTAAATTTAATGTTTGAAAAATATGAATAATTATTAATTGCTGCTGTGAACCCTTTCTTCATTCATACAGCCAGCAAGCCAGTCAGCCAGCCAGCCAGCCAGCCATCAAGGCAATCAGTCAGTCATTTAATCGTGTAGTCAGTTATCGCATAAACTCGTATAGACATTTTCCTCCTACCAACATGGGCAAAAACTGTTATCTAGCTTCCTGCCTGCCGCCTTCCCATTTGGTTTCTGGTGAGAATATCTTGTTTTTTTTTCTTTCATTTTGTCAAAATTTTGTAAAATTTCACTTCATTCATCTCCACACACTTTGGACATTTCTTGTTTGTCTGTTATGGTTCCCATGAAAAAAGGAAACTTTAGAGACAATTTCCATTAAATTGAAGGAAACCCAAATGTAAGACAAAGAACTAAACACAGCCAGTACGGTTGGTATGATACGATTACTTCACATTACTCCACCAAAAGTAACTGTTGTATGGTGATAAAAAGAAAATTTTTATTCAAAAATTTATTTTTCATTCTTGTCTCTCTTATCTACAGGGCACAATTAATAAACGATGTCTATCGGGAAAAAAAGTTTTTAGGAAAAAAAAAACAAAGAAGGGAAGTGTAACAACAACTAAAACATTTGCATGAATCGAAGCATAACTGAAATGTTGGTCGGCCGGTTTGTATTTAAATTTGAGATGAGGAGACAAAAGTTTAAGTTTAATTTACATAATGAAACTCAACTTTATATAATTAATCAGACAAATTGTTGGAGATTAAATTCAAATACGCTTATGAAACAGTGAAGCTCTATAAAAACTTCATACCAATTTGAGTTGGAACACAACAAATTCATACAAATGCTTCTTCATGAACATTTTTTTTCTGTTTGAAATGAAATACATATTTCACTGGAACATTTCAGCATGAGTCTTCCTAGGAATTTGACGTATTTCTAACACCTATTACACAGATGTTATAACCAGGCATTTCCTTTTAGAAAAAGCAAAAAACATTTTTTTATTAAAAAAACTTTAATAAATTAATAAACATGTGTTGTGGTGTATGTACAAAGAATTATTGTTTTTAAAGTTCTGTGTAAATATGATTCTTTAGAGCAATATTTCCATTTATGGCCATATCGTCATCGTCGTCATCAATATCGTCGATCAATGGAGTTGCCATGCTGTTGTTCCCAGGTGATGTCTTTTTCGTTCTTTTGTTGACGCATTTTTTCGTCTTTTGGCCGACAGTGCTACCATTCGATGTTGGTCCCTTGTAGCTTGCTATTATTGAAGTTGAACCTTCATCTCCTCTGGCATTGGGCTTAAACTGAATCTTATACCAGTCGACAACATTTGAGCCAAAACGACGGCAGACTACTGCCGCTATAATGCACGATGCAATAACGATCAATACACAAAGTAACAGATTGGAACCTTTATGCGGTATTTCGGCATTGGGTTTGTCGTTGATTATATATTCCATTGGTTTTTGATTAGGTATCGGTGTCGTAACTAAGAATAATTTTAAAATGGAAACAGTAGTAGTAGTAGTAGTAGTAGTAGTAGTAATTCTTTATGTATTTTTTTTTCATATTTTTATAGGACAATTCGCATTATCTGTAAATGTATTATAAATGTGGCATTACCTTGAGATATTTTATTATCCACTATTGGTTTAAGTGTCGTTGTGGTTGTAGTTGTAGTTGACGATGTTGTAGTAGTTGGTGAAGCCGTTGTAGTTTTATGGGTTGTTGTAGTACTTGGTGTAGTTTTTTTGGTACTTGTAGAAATTGTTGTTGTTTGTGTAGATTTTGGTTTTATTGTTGTTGAGATTGGTGTTGTCCTTACGGTAGTTGGTATTGTTTTAACAGTTTTCTTGGTAATTGTAGTTGGAGGAGTAATCTTAGTGGTGGGAGTAGTTTTTAAAGTAGATGGCGTAGTATTTATTTTGGTTGTAGTTTTCATTGTAGTCGTTGTAGTTGTCGATGGAGTAGTTGGTGTAGTTTTTACAGTAGAAGGTGTAGTGCTGATTGTAGTTCTCATCGTTGTTGTTGTTGTAGTTGAAGTAGTAGTAGTTTTTAAAAGTTCTTCATTTTGTTTAGTGATTTCTTCTACAGGATAAGTAATAGCCGTGTATTCAGAAAACAGTTCTGTAATGAAATTTTTAGAAAATTAAAACCAAAGAATTTATTATTAAAGAAAATTCATTTTCCAATTTTTTTTTGACAAAAATTGACGCAAACAATAAATTTTTTTTTTAAGAAGATAGCTTAATTCATATAAAAAATTTACCTTTTAAACACACTGTTCGATAGTCGGGACAACATGTATCATTATCTTCACAATCGATATCACAACTGCATAAACCTTTAAGGTGTCCTGAAGATTTTACTAATCCAAATCCTTGACCATCGAAACAACGTCCTTCACAAGACTGCATTTCAAATATCGATTCATCTGTGTTAAAAGCCCCATTTTAAAATAGCATTTACAAATACTTTTTAATTCGTAGATCTATACTTACAAGTCGTCGATTCATATTCTTCATTTGAACTGTCCTCAGCATCTTTCTTATCAAAGACTTTACAACTGTCTCCCGTTAACAGTCCGACGTCATCGACCGCAATATCACTTAGCTGGCCTTGACCAGCCTTGGCTACGAACAGTATTTGAAAGTCTTCCTCCAATTCTTCAATGTTGAAATGAGCCTCATTCCATATGTTATTTTGGTTGCCATTTTTTTCAAATTTAATAAATCTTAAATAAAAAAATATCTTTTCAATCAAATCCGTACAACGAGTTTAATAATAGACCAACATACTCTTTCCGTTTTTGAAATATTTCATCCAGACTGAGGGAAACCGGCTTAACAACCACAAACAGATCACCAACACCCGCACCATACATAAAGTAGTGGAACTGAAAACAGCACGCAGTTTTTAGACTCAGGCTCCGATCATATATCGGTGAGGTAAGAATTACGGGGACATCTAAAGGCGTTAAACTTTCCATGAGCATGTAATGGCCGCCATTAGCTTTCATTGTTGTGTGATCATGTCGCGGACCCGTCTTAAATGATGTGAACACATTAGCGGCCATTACACGTTTCCATTCCAAACCCTCTCTTTGTTCGTAGGTCCAACCGCAGATATCATCAGTTTCGAAATCACATGTATGCTGTACGACATTTTTATGTTCTTCAATAATTTACCATTTGTACGCGTACATAGTACATAAAACAAAATAAAAAGAATATACATAAATTAAATAAAAAAAATTTGTTTTTTACTTTAAAGTTAGGATTGGAATTTTTCCTTTCAGTTACAAGTATCACAAATTAAATTATTAAAAAATTAATTGCTACGAAGGGGTGCCCTAGTATAGTCACGTAGGTGGAGTGTTAAGCTATAAATGTAAGAGTCGTGAGTTCTATTCTGGTTTGTTACATACATTGGACAGCAAAAGTCAAGGTACCCCAATATTTTTTTTTAGCAATTTCATTAATTTTAATTTGTAAAATTAATTGATGTTTTTTTTTTGTATTTATTTCCCTTTCTAATAATATTTTATAACACAAAAAAATAATTTCATAAACCAAAAGAAAAATATACAAAAATTTCTGGTGGCGCCATATTTTTGCATATATGTAGGTACCCCGAAGAAGGAATTTAGGTAACCGTTTCTTGAGATCAAGCTCTTCAGTTCCTTTTCCTCCATACTAAAGTACATTCGTACTAATTAAAATGATTAAATAAAGAGCTTAATCGAAAGAACTTACGTGAACTTGAGCTCGATAGTAAAAAATTTTACTCATATGTGTCGTGACCACATGTAGGGTATTTGCAATTTATTGACGAAATAATAAATAAGGGAGAATACTAAAACATTCTAAAGAACAAATTCATCAGAAGCTTGGAATGAGAATTTGTAGGTAGTTATTACTTTCAACATGTCAATGAACCCAATCATACTGCTGCTAATACGAGGATGTGATTTGGCTACCAAAGTTCCCATAGGCTTAATATAATCCAAGAGAGTATTTGGAGGATGATTTGGAAAAACGTTTACGTAGTCGCTAAACCTGAAACAAAAGTCAACTAAAAGACTTGCTCATGAGTACATGGCGGCCTTAAGGGATATAACATTTTAATATATTGAATCATTGAATTTTACATTTACTCCGAGTTCTTCTTGGGGACATTTACACTTTTGCGTTGCAAAAATATGGAGTTACCAGAAAGTTTCCCTTATTTTTTTATGGTTTCTGGAAGACCTTTAAACTTTTACTGTTTTATTATAAAAGCGAAATAAATAAATAAAATATAAAAATTAACAATTATTTTTACAAATAATTGCTTGAAATTCATGAAATTGCAGAAAACCTAGACTTTTGTTGGCCACTGTATGTGTATAGTCTTTGTCATCTCGACATTGTTATAATATAATTTGTAGTTGTACAAACATATGTATACAATATACTGTTAGTCGGACAAAAACAAACTATGCAAACAAATACGAAGGAATTTACAAGAACGGAACAAAATAGAAATCAAAATTCCAATAACAATGAAATCATACAAAGATTGTAAACTAACCACACATAAAATACAGACTATAAATAGAACAGCTGTCCGTAATGAGACGTTAAGCTGAAAGTCCATACAATGCGTAACGCAAGAACGGCGTTACATACGTGTGTCAAAAAAGTAGAATCAATGCAATTGCTTGTGACGAGTTACAGAGCAAAACACATAGTTTACTTAATACTTTTTAAAGTGTCACAATTACTTTCAACTGAGAATAAATAAATATTAAAAAATATATGCATTGTTACGAAAATGAAAAAAATCTAGATACTGGTGTTTTGCTTTTACATCGTTTACGTTAAAATTATAAAAAAAAAATTAAACAGCAACTTGTAGTTGTTTATAAAATATCGTACTGCGATATCAAACACCAGCATGAAAAAATGGTAAACAAGTAAACAGAAATATACCAACAAACACCAGCATAAAAAAATGATAAACAAGTAAACAAAAATACAACAATAAACATTACAAGAGTAAATGTAAATAAAATACACAAACAAAAATAATGAAACAACGATGTTTACATTTATAGAGATCTCGAGAAGGCGAAGCCACGAACATTCACTTTCAAGAACTTTCATAATACTGTTTACTTTGCCATATAAAAGGCAAGGCAAAGTATGCAAGTGAGCCAGTAAAAGTTAAGTCAGTCTTGTGTAAAGTTGCGATGTGTTTGAAGAGAGTAATCGTGATTTGAAGATCTCTGTTACAAAGATATGTCAAATAATTGTCCAGTAATTGTTATTGTTTATGCAAAGGGTGTAAACAGGGGAATAACAAGCAAGGCAATTGTTGGTGTTCACATAAAGTTGTGAACAGTGGAACACAGAATTCTGCGAATAGTAAAGAATTTTAATTAAAACTAAACACAAATTTATTTTTATTTTTATTTGCAATCTACAAGCTCATATTTTAAACATTTTTAAAGGGTTAAAAACGTAACAAAAATATCAATAACGTGTAGACCAAATATAATAGACTTGATAACAATATTTATGTTTGTATATGTGTATGTTTTAGAAATCCAATAACTCTGATGAACGAGCAATAAAAAAGAAAAAGAGTCACTCTTTTTTTTTAGTAACGTCTTGCTTAATATTTGTTGGATACATTTTTTTTCCAATTGCAAGCACAATTGCAAACAATTTTTATCTCAAACAATTCAAATTATAACTGTAGATTGTAAATCTGTTATACAAACTTACATATACTTTTATGTACATGCATTGTTAATAGTCGTAAACAGAACAATAATTTTAATAGAAAATATGTATTGGTTTGTAAACTTGTTGCTATTTCTAGTGAGACATTCGTTCATTATTTTGAGCCATTCGACGATCAATCAAATGTTTTGCGGTTTTCGTTTAATAACTGAAAATTTTATGCAAAAAATAAAAGAAATAAAATAACAAATTAGTGAAAAATTAAGGCAAACCGAAAGAGGCTTAATCAGTACTCTAAACCAAAAGGAATTTTCCAATAGAATAGTTGTTGGAATAATAATGCGTCCTGAAAGAGTGATAAGAAATTACAAAAAGCAAATTCTTAACGTAGAAATTAACAGAAAGTGCAGATTCGACATGACGTCACTAATAATCATTTGTCACGTCAATAATTAATGAAAAAAGTTAATCTTTCAGTTACTTCGAGGTCTCTCGCCGTCGACCAAATGGGCTAAAATTTTGTTTGCTTATGTCATGAACGGCTGAATAAAAAAGTTACTTTTCCGACGAAAAATATTAAACTTTGATGATCCAGAATACTGATTTGAATCATGCAAGCATTGTACGCTTCAACTAAATAAACTTGGAGCAATTGTTAACAATCTATGTAGATTTATAGGTGTATTTCGGGGAGAAAAAAATTTGAAAACCCATTTTTATATGAAGGATATTCAATGCGTCCTTGATAATCTAAAACAGTCAAATTGAATAAGTTTGTGTTGCCATTATAGCATCTAATTTTTAGCACACATTGGTAAGGCACTTTTATTTTCTGAAAATATTTAAAATCAATGCCAATTACGCATATTCAACTTTCATTTTCTTTTTTAAAAAAATACTGAAATGATAAAACACTCATGAAACTACTTTTACGCGATCTTTATTTGCAGCAAATTTAATTTTATGATAGAAAAATAAAAATTTTAAAAGAAGTTTTAAATTAAATAATTTTAAAAAAAGCGAAAATTTTAAAAATAAAACTCCCAAAATGAGTTAAAAATAAAACTTGCGAAAAGAGTTTTATTTTATAACAAAAAACCCGTTTTCCAATTTTAATACATCTTTTTAATTTTTCTTAATAATATCGTTGGTTAGAAAATAACTTTTATAATATCACTTATAATCATTACGGCCCCTGTTTTTCCACCCCTTTACTATAATTAAAAAAAAAGAAACTATTTTTATTAGCATTTATTATATTATATTATTTAATACTTATTCTTTAATTCGTAATGGATTGTCTACAGAAGAGTATTTAAATTTTTAAAATAATTGAATTCAATTCAACCATTTTTCTGTGCATAATGATGAGACAATGCCACACAAGATTAAATTATTTTTGGAACGGTAAGAGTTAACAATCCAATCTCACTATATTTGCGCCAATTTGGTTCTGTATGGAAATTCCAAGTATGCCATCAATAAGGCTTATGCCAAAAGTGTTTCATATGCGAATATTGATTTACAATATACATACATATATACATAATTAGCCATTACAACCCTTCAATCGGGATTACGACCTAGCTTCTCACACCACCCATCTTGTTTGTGTTTATTTTATACATGAGTGGCGGGACCTACAGTTTAAAGTCGACTCCGATTTTTGAGAAACTTTTCATGGCAATTTGATTTACTCTCAGAGTTTTTGCCAGAAATCTACTCAGAGGAAGTCGCTGAAGAAATATTTATTCGTATTTAATTTTGTTCGAGATACCTGACCTGGGGTTTTAACCGATGCCTAACGGTCTAATAAGCCAACACACTATCTACTAGACTACCTCGACTACGTAAAATATTATATGTTTTGATATTCCAAAAGTTTTCTGAGGAGGTTTGTGGGCACTATACGAATGAAATTTTGTTAAGGTGATCTGCTGAATTGCCATTGTCTATGACCCCCTTTTTTTTAGCTTGAACCAACTATATAATTTATTAAACCAATTAAAAATTTGCGTTGATGTAGTTTCAAATTTTAAACCAATTTACTAGTCCTCGTATTTGTGTAAAGTCTAGAATCTTCTGTAAATTAAAAGACCAGTAAGTTGATAGGTCTACTCAAAACGAGGGATAATGTAACAAAAGTCACGTGACCTCCATCATATTTTATAAGAGTCGAAATAAAAAGCCATCAAGTGCCTCGGTTTCTTACGACGGAGCAAGAAATAATTTACTTCATCTTATCTTCTTACTATAACTATAACTTATAACCGAGAGACAATGGAATGCAATTCACATGTATTAGCCGGTGCCTCAAAATCTATTTTCAAATTTGTCCGTAATTTCAAATGCATCACTATATTCTTCTATGTTATCGACTTCACTTCCAGATAGTTTTCTTCACTATATTCCGAACACTCTTCATCTATATTATTTATAATGTCTTATGACTTAAAATATCTTGAATGTTTCGACATTTTGGGGATAAGAATTATTAATAAAACGATGAAATAAAAAAATTTTGATTCACAAAATAGCACTTAAATTAAATTTTTTACTTGAATATTCGGTGAAATTGACTATTCATTTATCAGCAAATAAAAAAAGGCACAAAATTGCAAAATATACCACGCTGTGTCATATATGTATGTACATATGTCAAATACAGTGATTTCACAAGAAGTACAAATCAATATAAAAAATTTTTCTCAGGTCAAATGAGGTGGAGATAAAAAAATGTACCAGAGAGGAGTAAATTCTGAAAAAATACATTCGATGTTCTTTTCAATAAAAGTCGTTTAGGTAAATGGCGATGCGGTAATGTTGTATTCAAGAAATTCTGATAAAAAAAAAAAACTTAAAATGGGTCATTTAATCGGTCACGGTAGGTTTAGTGTTAAACCTATTGAACAAATATCGAAAAGAATAACCTCAGCTGATACTTGCAACAGCAATGACCCCAGACTAGGACTGGAAAAGTTTTGCTTTTATTTTTATTTGTCATATGGAAGTTGAAACCAAATATCAAGATCATGTACAACATTCTAGGACGAAAACCTAACCTCAAAACATTGCTTAAAAGTTGATGAAATAAAATGTTTTTTAGGATGCTTAAATTTTAAAACCAAATTTAATTTGAAATTAATTAAAACGACAGAAATCAGGAAAACCAATGGAAATGTTGCGTAATTTGCGTTATTCATCACTTTAACTCTTCTGGCAAGTATGCGGGTGAATAGATAAGACAAGTTTTGTTGTTTTTCATGATAAAGAAAATGAAATCTGAATGTAAGAATTATTTCTACTAATTTAAACAAAATCTACTTCTAAATGCAATTAATTTATGTACACAATATTCAATTTATTTTTTACATACCACGACAATTGCCAATGGGACGATCCCAATGCGTACCATTGCAATAGGAATGACGATTACCAGCTAGATTGTAATTCTCCGAACAATATAAAATCGCTTTGACATCACTTTCTATTTGAATGCGACCATTTTCTGGTTCTACGAGATCGTTTTTACAACCCTTTTCTAAACGTAAAAAGATAAACAGAATTTTGTTCTTTAATTATCTGCTGCATAAATTAGAAGAAGAAGAAGTAGTGCTTCCGGTAGCTACGTACTTGCGCAAACAGGTCTTTCACCATCCCATTTTCCGCGAATACATTCGATTGTTTTTGGACCTTGCAATTGAAAACCCGCTTTACACATGATTCGCATGACTCTATCGCGTCTCATTCGATAAGAACCGTTTGGTATATAATCGGGTTTTTCACAACGCGGTCTATCCCGTCCTGCCTCTATATTTTTGATCATGAGGCACACTGTGATCATCAATAGCGTTAAAATAATTTCGAATCTTTGAATTTTATTTGAAAACAGTAACGATGAAATTGAGAACATTATCGGTGAATGTATTTAATTTACAATACTTTTTAAAGAAATTAATTTTAATAAAAATGTACACACACAACTTCCTTCCGTTCAATGTTTACGCTTGGATAACTATTTTCGGAATACTTCTGATATGAGGGTTTTAAAAACAGTTCTCTGCTTTTGAACTCATGAGCCTTCTTATCAGGATTTTTTATTTTTTCTTTCTTTTTTTTTTCCTTTTCGCTTGATACTATTTGTACTTTTGCATAATTTTTATATTAAATTTCAAAAGAAAAAACAACAAAAAAAAAACAAAACAATTACGGCTGCTTTATGATTTTCTTAGCTCCCGCTCTTTAGATCGATGGTTTTCGTTTTTATTGTTGTATACTCTTTACACAAAGCATTTTCAGTGATAAAGAAAAACTCATTTCTGTAATAATAATGATTTAACAATGATGTATTAAGCGTTGAACGTACCCATTTATTTCAGTTCATTCGGATAAATACTCTGTTCTAATATGTGTGCAAAAATCTTTGAGATTTTTTTTTTGAATAGCGATTACTGTAATGAAACGATTTGAAACAAAATCGTTTTTATTTTAGTATTCATGTACGTTATATGTATGTACAATTTAATAGGTACCAATTTGGTACTTTTTACGGAAATATTTGTTCGGCAAATACAATTGGCTTTAAAAATTCTAAATCACTTTAAATTCATGCGTAGCAAAGTTTAATGACATCTGATGACTAATCCCGTCAATTGTAACAGTAATTTGCTTCGAATTGCGAACCACTTTCAATGGCACCTGATTTCCCACTTTAGTTCCTTGATATAAAAAAAATCGTGCTACTGCTTCAATCAAGGCGAACTGATAAGGTGGTAGCACTATTACAAATTAATTTTTTTTGTCACAAAATCAACATGCATTTGATGGTTTTTTTTTCAAATATACTGACATTATATTTTATTTTCTTTTTTCTGATAAAATTTAAAAATATTAATATCACCACCTCCAAGTATTCGTGTTTATAAATTCGTACAAACGACCAGCAATTTAAAAACAAATTCCCGCATTAAATGATCAAATATCTTCCTCCCCTTTAATAAGACAATAGAAGGTCTTTTTTTAAATTTAAATAAAATAAATCGAAATTTTTTATTGGTTTAAACACTCTATTGAAGATATTGTATGTGGTCTAAAGCATGGCCCCGCTTTGTCATTCTTTTGCCGTATAAATCGGGCTAATTTGGACCGATGACGTGGGTTATATTGGCTGACGTAGCGCCGTCCTGTTGAAAACATATGCCATTGGTATCCAGTTCATTCAATTCATCGAAACGGAAATTTCTTTACATATGCTCTTCACATGCATTGGCAGGTTTTATTTGAATAAAATAGTAGGAGTTGCTGAAAATGTAAATCTCTGCTGCCTAGAGTGAGGATTACCACCAGCTGGCAATATTATTTTAAGTTCACCAACTGTCAGACATAATATTATTAAGCATCCGAAATTTAAGTACAACTGCAACCAATATTTTGGTAAAAATAATTTATGTCGCTTTATGTCGAAAGGGGTTGCCATTGTTCAATTCGACAAAAAAATAAAAAAAATTATTTCTATTCCTTTCAGTTGGGAAGTGCTAAAGGCCTATAAGCCGTAGGTAAAAAACTATTTAAAATATAAGAAATTGGAGGGAAACTGGAACATTCAGATATCAAATTAAAAAAAAATCGAATGCATCTTAAAAAACCCACCTATCCATGTTGGTAATAACTCTTACGAACCTTCAGCCTACTTCCATGCAAAAGCCGGTATCACCAAAGTCTAATAGTTTGTGTTATTATTGATAAATTAATAGCTTTAAGAATCTGCTTCTATAAACTAAGCGGCACAGGACAATATAAAAATTCAATTGAGTTTTTTCTTACACAAAAATGAATTCATATAATGGTACACTACCTGAGACATAAGTGACATCAAAATTATCGCTGAAAACCTCATTTACATGTCGTATGATTTTTGATAATCTTCTAAAAAAAATTTTGTAATATCTGAGATTTACTCTCCCATTAAGTTTTCCAATACAGAGTATAAATACACAAGTTTCTTCAAATTTCAAAAACCACGTTTTATGGCTGTAGTTGATTTCCATACTAAATATAAAGGGTCCGCCAAATAACTTTTTTTTGAAAATGCTTTAAAAAAAAACTACTGAATATTTTCTAAAATTTCTTTTTTTATTTGAAAGTAAAATCCTTCCGGTTAATAATGGAAAATAATTTCATTCAAATGGCTGCATCGGCTGGGCATGCAGTAGCCTACACCAGAAGACGCCGTACATATCTCTCAAATTCTCTCAGGTCAGTGATTGGATGTAGTATAGTTTCCTCTATGGACATATAAAGAGCGGTTTCTGAAATGAGAGGAGCTTGTAAGGGATTAAAGTAGCTCAACATAAAATCAGACTCAAAAAACAAAATACAAAACGACACAGAACTCGACTAGAATAGCTGAAAATGGCATCATGGAATAACATTTTGTACTTTACCTATTCGTTCTAATAAATAATGATGTTATGCTAAAGGCATTCACACTGATAGACTCCTTAGACTTAGAAATTTCACATTTAACTTTTCAATGATGGTATCCCGATAGCCTTGTAGGTAGTGAGCTATGCTTCAAGTGCTGTGGCCGACGGTTCGATTACTACTAGAGTTTTGTTATTTTATGATTTTTGACGTTAATTACGTATACGTTCTTCCAAAACAATGTACTACGTGAGTAGAAGTTGTCTCTTGAGTGTTGGTCTTAAAAAAAATTTGTTATAACTAGATGAACTACGTTCAGTACACTTTAATTCCTAACAATGTTTGTTGTTCTCAGGACATTATTTAAATCGAGTTTAAAAATTTAAGATTCTTTAAAGTTTTTGTTGTTGTTATTTTTTTATTACATCGTATTCGCCTTCATTATTTGTCCAAGCACTTCTTCCGTATCGTTATAACCTTAAAGAAATCTTAAGGAAGTCTTTTTAAAAACGTATTACGATATGAAATTAATGGATTATTATTAATCATATATCACAAGAATGTAAATAATTATTGTAAGCAAATCTTTATTCCATATTGTTTCCCATTTCATAAATGATAACATCTTTGACTCGCTCACAAGTTGTAAATTAAAATTGCAATTTCCGAAAAATAGATTAAAACAAAGACTCAATAATAAATTTCTTGCATTCGTCTGTAAGTTCAAAATGAATTTGTTAGAGATTCGGAAAAAAGAACGGATGTTTGATGTTATCATCACCATCTCATCACCAACGTCATCATCGTCATCGTCATCTGCAAAAGCAGTAGCAGTAGCATGTCTGTTGACATTTTATTATTATTTTGGAGAGCCGTTCGAATTGAAGAATTTATAGATGTTTTCCTGTCAACGTCAATACAAAATCTCATCTTAAAATCACAGCGGTTGTAATATTTATTCTTCCGCTTTCATTAGGGGTTGATTATTTAACTACTGAAGCGATGATTTCGTATTTTTGCAGCTCCATAGTTTATAATGTTGCAACATACCATTCGATGCGAATGTAGTACGCTTTAGAAAATGTGACAATTTGAAATATTGCTGCTGCTAGAATACTTCTCAAGTTCATTCGTTTCGTTTCTTCGGTAGTTGTTGTCCTGCATTGTACATAATCAGTCAATATTGACAAGTTCTTATTGGTGCTTCCTGTGCTGACGGTTGCTGTTTCTATAACACTAAACTCACACTCGGATGGATCATTATGCAATAGGGTGGACGGAAACTTACCACCAGCTCATGTACAATAGAATGTACATACATATGTATGTTGCAGTATTATATACTATATACATACATATGTATGTATGTGTGAATGGCTTATAATTCTTCATCACCAAGCTTTTAAACAATTCAACATGGCACGTGACCATTTCATTTCTGGGCACGCTGTGGGCTTGAGCCTCAAATCCTAGTCTCACAGCCTAGTGAGATATTCGTTATGTTAAAGTCATCTGTAATTACTATGATACACATATTTAACGTGTGCTGCAAAGACTGAAAATAAATTTCTGTAAGCATGTGAGCTGAAAGCGTGTGCAAATGAAGGAATATTAAGGCATTTGGTTGTGATTGATTGTGAGTGAGTGAGTGATATTTATCTTGATGCCTCAACCTGATTTACATAAAAATTTTTCTTTCATTATTTGATGAGTTGGATGAAACAACATACGACGCCATTGTCTGCGATTTTATTTCAAGTGTTGCCATAACGACAAGAACATTCTGCGGGTACTTCAATAGTAAATGCGTAGTGAGATGTTGTTTGATTATATTTATGTGTAAATATGTTATAAATAAATATCTCTCGTACGACGAAACCAACACTCTACAAGGCGCTCATCCTACCCGTGCATTTTTATGGCGCAGAGGCATCGACCTTGTTAAGCACTGATGCAGCAGTATTCGAGAGAAAAGTCCTACGTAAGATCTTCAGTCCAGTGTGAGTTGGCGATGATTTCCGCATCCGATCCAAAATTGTGCAGCGTTTTAATATAGTGCGGCTGCCCTGGCTGGGCCATATCGTTCGAATGGAGGTGGATGTTCCGGCGAGACGGGTGTTTGAGGCGGGGATATGCGTAAGTCGTCGAAGAGGACGACTTTGTATGAGTTGGAAGGACCAAATGCAGGAAGCTCTTCCATCGATTGGTGTGCGCCTGTAATAATGTGTTGCGGCAGACTGTCGGGACTACGACCTAGCTTCTCACACCACTCATGTTGTATGTGTTAATTTTATACATGAGTGGCGGGACTCCGAACGACAGATTTTTTTTAGAAACTTTCATGGCAATTTTATTTACTCTCAGAGTTTTTGCCAGAAATATGCTGAGAGGAAGTCGCTGAAGAAGTCGAACCCTGTCTTCACGTCTAATAATCCAACAAACTACCTACTAGACTACGGCGACTTCACTTTCTGCATCTACTTTCTGGAAATAATCGTTGAATAGTGGATCTTACGCCTTTAAAGTTTTAAGATACTACACTCGTCTTAAAAGGCCTAAAGTACATAAAAAATGCCTACAGTTTGGGTCTAGAAGACATTCCCCGTTGGAAGATTAACAGCTACAACCTAATGGAAATAACATCATACATAAACACAAGAATTCGCAATGATCTCCAAACTGATGTTATTTATGCAGACTTCAATAAGGCGTTTGACAAGGTATACAGGCAGACTATACTAATGGATTCTCCAAAATCTTTTTAAATTGGATTTAACCACATTTGATACGAAATACGCAGAAGTTACATCTGCTGTTCCTCAAGGCAGCGATTAAAAAATGTATTTTTTCTTTATTCTCAACAATGCAATAAGAATTCTCGTAAATCAAGTAAAATCAAGGCAGTTTTGCAAGCCTATGAGCTTATGCTCCATACTCATTGAACTAATTGCCGATGCTTGGGTTTGGGCTCTTAAGAAATTTTCATTTTTAGCATCAATATTTTCAAGAGTCTGACCAGTACATTGGCGCAATGGAGTTTAGTGTACTTAACCAATCCATTTACATCAAATTCTTTGAACACTCTTCGAATAGTTGACACCTTAGCTTGACACTTCCTCAACTGAAAATTCATCAGTTTCAGCATCACGTTCCAAATTTTTGTAATAAGTTTTCACAATTATTATGTGTTGCTCTTTCGTAAAGCGCTTCGTTTCTAATAATCACAATAAACACATGAGACAGCTGACAAATTTCAGAGTGCCACTTGCACCAAAAAATTTACACTATATTTCAAAAGTGTGGTCTTGCTGAGACACTCTCAATAACGTAAAAGACTCTTATCAAAGACACCTTTTAATAACAAATTAAAAAAAAATATACAAAGAAAATATTGCTTCCAAGTCATTAAAAAGTTGTCATTAACGAAACCAAACTAATGGTCGAGATAACGTATAACGGACACTATTACACGTCAAACTTTGACTTTTTCAACTGTCAGTAACTGTAACACTCGATAATTATACGTTAATGCAACGCATAAAGATTAGATTAGGTTAGGTTAGGTTAGAGAACGTGTACTTGTCAATTAAGACAAGTACAGTACCCGGAGGTCGAATTGATCCATTGTACAACGTCCTAGTTTCTCACGCCACTTATGTTGTGTGTGTTAATTTTTTATACATGAGTGGTGGGACCTACAGTTTACAGAAATCTGCTGAGAGGAAGTCGCCGAAAAAATATTTTTTCCTATTTCGTTTTGATGTCTGACCTGGGGTTTGACCCATGGCCTTACATCTAATAAGCCAACACACTACCTACTAGACTACGGTGGCTTTAATTTGGTGATAATATGAATTGCAAAATCCTCTATAAACTCCATTTATTCCATAATTTTTCCCAAAGATCGACTCCAAACTTAACGTGGGAAAAAACCAAATTTGAAGTCGTTATGGTTGATTTATACTCGATTATATTTTATTTCATCATTAGTACAACTCTAAAGAAGACACAAAAACGATTATATTATTAATTTAGAATATTCCCAAGACATTTAATATCACAAATAAATATCTGGCAACACTCATATGTATGTAATCTGAGAGAGTGAATTAAAGCAAAATGCCAAATTCGAATTTGTGACCGTAATGTGCCTCCAAGAAAAATCGTCTGTTCTTTTATTATTTCAACGCTAAGTTTCCTTTCGTTGATTTTCTCATAATAATTGAAAAAAAGTTTCTTTTTCCCTTCTACGGGATGTTGCTGTGTGTGCTTGAAACTCATATCTACCCTCCTCGATTGTATGCAATGCAATGCATGGTGATAACGTTACATCACGTTACTGTTAAATATTTGCTCATTATTAGGAAAATGTGGTAAATAGATTCATTTAATACGGTGTGGTTGATTGTTTATTTGATAGACGGTCAGAGCTCATGTCTGTGAATACTTTTTTCTTTTTGTTTTTTCATTAATATTATTGTATAATAGTTAGCCGGGTTAGTGAATGCCAGCTGATGAATGACAGTTGTATTGTTTGGTTGCTGAACATATCGAATGACAGACATAACAAACGAAATTAGTTGTCTTGTGGCAGTAACTATGTAATGCTCATCATTCTACCTGGTATTTAATATTCCCACTCAGTTGTGAAATAAATTTGATTTTATTTGTATTATTGTTGAGTTGTGTTGGAACTTTTATTATTGAAAACCTGTGTCGAACAAGAGATTCACCTGCTGGATTGAGTAGCTGTCAGCACACTACTCAACAATCGTCTGAACAAGACCAGTGCTCTCCGTCATCACAATGAGACAGTACTAAGAGTGAATTGGTTCATCGGCTAAGTACAAATTCTATTCAGAGAGAATTCTGCTGCACGAATCAGCCAAACACTCGTAATGATACAGGAGCGAAGATGTTCGAGTCAGAAGCCATGGCGAAATTTGTTTATATTTTGTCAGCAAAGGTTTACGCCTACTCGTCACTGATAAGACAGAACAATTATTTGAAAGTTGTGGCGGAATGGGGGTTCATCTTTGTATTAGATAAACTCAGTTTGGCTATTACGCGAGACTTTAAAAACAAAAAACCCCTTTGATATTCTTTTGTCTTCTGGTTAGAAATCTTTCACTTCATCTAAATCTGTTGAGAAGCTAACATAGCCCAAGCGGAAAGACATAAAAGGTTCTAACGAGTGTATTGTGTGCACTACTGAAGCCACTTGTCAAAACATTGATTGGACCTAATCAGTAAGACCCATGAAAAACAAGTTGACAATGATCCTATAAGTTATCATGTTCTTGCCGTAATATCTAAGCCCGATATTCCTTTGAAACTGATAAGGTTATGCAGAATGACGTTGAACATCTGCTGCAGCTCCGCCAAGGTAGGAATGAACTTGTCTGAACCGTCAAGGCTCTCTTGAGCGGTATTATTAAATAAATAATTCAAGGACGAAGTATATGTTGTAGAAAAAATAGAAATAGAAGTATCGAATGTCAGATTACATCTGACAATTATACTTTCTATGTTGTCAGTGAATTTGTCTATTTTAACTCCGCCGTTAACAGCTACAATGATGTCAGTCTGGAGATTAAGCTTAAGATTACTCTTGCCAACAGGTGCTATAACAGTCTCAATAGACAATTGAGTAGCAGAGTCCGCTCTCGTACAGCGAAACTAATACTCTATAAGTCGCTCATCTTCCCCGTTCTTTTCCATGACGCAGTAGCATGGACGCTATTGTTCACCGATGCAGTAGTCTTAAGAGTATTCGAGAGAAAAGTCCTACTTAAAATCTTTGAGCCAGTGCAAGTTTGCGATAATTTCCACGTAAGATCGAACAATGAGCTGTATGAGCTCCTCAAGGACATGGACATTGAGCAGCGCATTAACATTCAGCGGCTGCGCTGGCTCCGGCAGGTCGTTTCGGTTGAAAGGGAATGTTTCGGCGAGACGGGTAGTTGATGCGCGGATTAGCAGAAAGTCTGTCTTCGATTGGTGTACACAACTGGCGAAGGCGTGTAAAAAGCAGAAGCGTCTATGCGGCTGAAATTTGATAAACAGGTTGTTAATGGCCAATAAAGTAAGTAACATTATTATTTAGTTGTTGTAATCTTTAAATGTGTAAATACTTCTTGTAATTTATTACAAAAAGGATAACAAATATCATAAACATACTTAATAATAAATTCAGTGCTAGTTAGTGGTCTCTTTTCTGCAAGTGTCAATATGCTTTCGCCGCATGTAATCGTGAATGTGTTCATTTTAAAGAAAAACCAATCAAACAAATTAATAAATTTGCTTCTCAGTTTATTGAAATTTTCGTAATTTAAGAGTTTCAGCTGCCTTTTTAAGACTTATTCAAATGAAGTTTATAAGAATTTCCAAAAAAAAAAAAATTTATCATACATGTGTGCTGTTCAATTATCACACTTCTATTGAATTTGTGGCAAGTCTGTAGCAACAACAGAATTATCGCTTTTGTGCTGACGTTTTAATTTATTTTTGATGGACTTTACTTAACGGTAGTTGTAGCAACAATATTGTCATTAACAATAATACGAACGAATATTGTCATTACCAGCTATTGAATGCAGCTAATAAAGGATACGGCATTTGACAAGCTCATATGCTATGAACAAAATTTCATTTCTTTCATGAAAAGAAGACATTATTTACCTAAGCGATGCCACCGTTATAGTAAAAGCCATTCAAAAATTCAATTACTGACGTACATATGTATGTATACCAACTGCTGCTATCCTATGCAGCAAAATAATTTCTTTTATTCAACTAATTGGTATTTCGTTAAGATCAGATTCCATAGAAACAGGACGAATAAAAATTTCTTAATTTTATTTTTAGGTGTGTGGTAAGGGTAAGGGAACGAAACAACTTTTTATTATTATTATCATTATTTTTGTCTATAATTTTAGAAGGACGATCATCATGTATTATCACAGTTTAATTAGTTTTTAATCCTTTAAAAATATAATTTTGTTTTTAAAAAACTAAGTGATTAGACCTCTGTGTTATGAGATAATTAGGACTAGTAGCTCGGTAAGATACCTGGGAATAAGACTGGATCCCAGACTAATATTTGCGGATCAGATCAAATACTCAGCTAACAGAGCCCAAAAGATCGTGGGACAGCTCGGCAGATTAATGGCTTTATGGGAGTGAAATTTGGTCTGAAACGCTCAATGTTAGAAAGCGGGCGTATCCACTTATAACAGTACAGGGAACGGCTGCATTACGTATCGCTTCGGCGTATCGTACAGTGTCCGCACAAGCCGTACTTGTGATTGTAGGTACAATTCCTGTGGATCTGCTGGCCGCGGAGCGGATGGAGATTTACAGGGTGAAATCGACCGGAAGCTATATAACAGGTTCCTTCAGGCAAAACACCATCTCAAAATGGCAACGGCGATGGGACAATAAAGACAGAGGACAGAGGTGGACTGCGAGACTTTTAAAAACTACCTGCACAAAATGAGTAAGAGCGCCTTCCCTTATTCGCTTTACGAGGAGGCGGAGGTAATTGATGATGCAGAGCACACTATTTCCGAATGTGCACGCTGACAGAGCTATCGCTCTGTACTGGCGTCAATAGTTGCAACGATCACGGTCGCTAACATTGTCGGGATTATGATTGCGAATATTGAAAATTGGACCTCAGTGGTGAATTACGTGGAGTGCATTCTGAGACCGAAAAAGGGAGATATTGCGGCTGCAGAATATGTAAGCATGTCTGCATAGATGATATTGGCACACTTAGAACGAAAGGAATAGTGGAGACGCTTAGATGTTTCCTCAAGTTTCGATACGCAATCCGGAGGCGGATATGAACACGCAGAGGCCAAGGGTTCAAAAGAACTCCACTCCGAAGTAATACTACCTTAGTTCAGGAGTGGACACAACAAGTCCACGAGAGATGGGGGGGGGACTTAGTGGGTGTGGGCCCCACATACGGAGGATGTGACGACTTCCTCTATGGTGCGGTTAGGTACACTTACCCCTCCTCGGCGAAAAAAAATGTCTGCATCACTTGAAATTCAGCCAAGGATGACCCCATTTCCTCTGCCTAGGTGATTTAGCTGTAAATTCTAATCTCTTATCAAATTCATAAGTGCTAAGTTCTCGGGGATGCCCTGCCTGTCAGACAGTATTGCTATGTTCGATCTTCTGTACTTAAAGTTGAAGTTAATTTGAGTACAAACTATCGCTTGGTAGAAACTCACCAGTTTCCAATGAGTTCTATATATTTTACTCTGGGATGGAACGCCCTCGCTTCTATTCCACTATATGTCCTTAACACATTTCTATACCGCAGAATGCATTGTTAAAGGGCTGGCAATATCCGATATGTTACAGGGCATACGCGTTTCCATTGACTCGGTTAATTAGTTTATTGTCCACGCATTTTACGGGGAGGCTCAGTCTTCTTGGCACCAGGAAGGTACTTGCAATATTTTGCCAGACTCTTCTGGAGACGCATGAACAAGAAAAGGATTAACTCACTTCTGACCCTTAATCGCAATGTCAAAGCCAAACCACAATAGCGATTCTTACTGGCCACTGTCCTTTTATTAGGCATGTCAAAAGACTCGATATTCCATATAATGACCTATACAGGAGCTGTGGTTCTGTGGAGTGGGATGGGCATGTCCTTTCATCTCATGTGTCATTATTCTGCTTTTGTCAAAAAGGGACGGAGGTTTCTGAACTCTCATATTCTGATTTCGTTGGCCGAGCTCTCTAATATGAAGATTGCTCCAATTTCAAGATTTATTTTGGACTTGGGAAGGCTTCCTCTAAAGAATGGTTGACCCCCGGGTAGAATTATTTGTGATATCACAATGGACCTAAATGCTGTCCTTCCGCGGAAGGAAGACGTCCGTCACCTAATCTAACCTTGTATTTTATTTTACAATTCAATTCAGCTGAAGTGAATATTTAAGATTTTAATAATTATAAATAAAATATAGTTTTTGTAGAAAAAGAAAAAAACTGAGCCAATCTTTATCGTCTCGTAAATTATACTCAAGACAAACTATGATATAAATTATAAGAGCGTATTTACAACATTCACTCTATCAATTAGTCAGTATTGTCGTATATCAATCACAAAACTGTCAAAGAAGTTTCTCAAATCACCAACGCAATCTGTTGGACATCTGAGAGTGTCAGCCAAACATTTCACATGCCTTTAAAGTACACTCATCTATAATAAAAATGGTACTACTTCACAGATGTAATGTCATGAAGTCTATTTCAGAAGAAGTGTTTGTCTATGATATATGTACCTATGGATCAGAGAGGTGACGGTTAGTTTTAAACATGCCTCTGTTTTAACGAAGGCTTAATAAAAATCAAATGAAGAATGTTGATTTTCTTCAAGGATATATAAAAGCAATTGCCCCAACGGTTGAAGGGGAAGGAATGGGTTATCCAGTATGCGAATTTAATTTTTTCAATAAATCCAAATTCTTGTTATTCTATTCTTGTAAATAGTATATGTATGTATGTCTGTATGTAGGTGTATGTCCTGTATTGTCCTTTAGAGTTTCTATTTTGTTATCAATTTTATTTGTTGTTTTCCAATTTCGAAATTATCGTTGATTCATGAATGACATTTTAAATTGCAAATTGCTGGCATTTATATTTAATTACACATACACACACCCACATACACATCGTGATAAACATATAAACAAATTATATTGAAATACATTTATTCATATATATGCATTTGTTGGTGGGTTAGTGTGTGAGTTTCGAACCTGTTATTGCAATTCGGGAATTGCCTTTGGTTGTTCTACTGGTAGTAAATATTGTCTTCAATGTTTGATGACCAACTTTCATTGGCTGTTTATTTAAGTTTATTTGTATTGGAGTAATCTGCATATTAGGAAAGGAAGGCCAACGAAATCAGAATAAGAAAGTTCAGAAACCTTCGTCTCTTTTTCACAAGACCAGAACACTTACGTATTTGAATTTGTACTTTGAAGTCATTTACACGTGATTTACACTTACTATAAGGGCGTAGTTAAAGAGGATGAATACATATGTACATACATACATAATTGGTCATTGCAACCCTTTAGTATGGATTACGACTTAGTTTCTCACACCACTTATGTTGCGTGCGTTAATTTTTTTTATACATGAGTGGCGTGACCTACAATTTAAATTAGATTCCGAACGACAGATTTTTGAGAAACTTTTCATGTTAATTTTATTTACTCTCAGAGTTTTTGCCAGAAATCTGCTGAGAGGAAGTCACCGAAGAAACATTTTGTTATACTTCGTTTTGTTGGAGATGTCTGACCTGGAGTATGAACCGTGGCCTCGTGTCTAATAAGCTAACACACTACTTACTAGACTACGGCGTAATATGGCGTTCTCAGGTTCAGGTTCTATTGATTATACTCTTGTTGCAAATTTTCTAGAATGCTTGTTTTAAATCAGCAACATTAAACCAATAAACTCTGTCATCGATTATGAAATGCTAAGTAGAATAAGACCAATCTGGCGACGTGGAACAAGGGATCAGTCCAATCAAAACGTCTCTCACTAAAAAGGAGATTAGGACATTCCGACATTTTATTTTCAATATGAACAAGTTTTTTGGATATCTTATCGCTCCTTGAATACTATTTATAAATGGACGCTTATTGTTTGAATTTCACTTCCCCTTATCATGTGTTCTTCCGTAAGGATTATTCGTTTTGTTAAAATCAAAAGTTGCTGTCAATTTTATTTAAAATTTAATTGTTATTGTAGGATTTTGTTGATATTCTCCTTCGTCTATTGTCTTTAGTTAGAATTTATAAAACTGTCTGTCCATACCAACATTTCTTTATCTGGCAAACTGTCGGTCTGTCTGTATGTCTAGACTATAAATTCAATGTATCTTGACAATGCTGATGTGTCCTTGTCTATCGTTTGTGGATTGCATTGAACTGAATGACTTTCTATTCACTCACAAATAAATATGTATGTAAGTGAATGCAACATTTGCCAGTTAAATAATAACAATAATATGTTGCACAATTTCCAATTTATCTACACAATAAATTTGTATTAAGAAATTTAATTTTTATTTTTCAATACGTTCTGATACGATATGTACTTTTACATAAATATCGTATGTATGTATGTAAAATGTAACTGTATATGTGTGTTTTATTTTTGAATGTTATTGTTGATATTCGAATACATATATTCGGTATTCTTTTTAAACACTGATTTGTTTTTAATTGGATTTGAAAGAAATTTATTAACAGTTGAGTTATTTCGTAGGCACATAATCTCTTATAAATAATATTCACATTACAATTGAATGCAAGCTTAAAAGCTAATTAGCTTTCATATAAAGAATCCTTATTTTTTACGTTATATACCCCCCATTACAACCCTTCAGTCAGGATTACGCCAAGCTTCTCACACCACTCATGTTGTGTTTGCTAATTTTATACATGAGTGGCGGGACCTACAGTTTAAAGTCGACTCCGAACAACAGATTTTTGAGAAACTTTTCATGGCAAATTTATTTACTGTCAGAGTCGTCGTCGTCGGAAGTCGCCGATGAAATATTTTTTCGTATTTCATTTTGATGTCTGACCTGGGGTTTGAACCGTGGCCTTACGTCTAGTAAGTCAACGCACTACGTACTAGACTACGGCCCCTAATACAATAGATAAATATTTTAAAAGTAATTTAATATACTCAACCCTATTTTGATAAATATAATTTCAAATTCTCTGATCTGAATCAGAAATTATGCGATTTAATAGATATAGAATTTCAATCGAAATACTGATCTATGTGTAGTTATAATTGAATAAAGTTGCAGAAAATCGACGCACCAAAATTTTTTTTACTACCGATAATCGTGTCATGAGTCTCTACCGCTACTACTTGACGCTGTTGTCAAAAAATTCTTTGGCTTTCAGTATATATTACTGTCTTCAATGACATACCTTACAACAAGAAATGATCATTTAAGCATCGCCAATGGAAAAACTAAAAAAATTTGTTTGAAGTTGCCGCAGCCTAAATGTTTCTTGGATCTGGCGTTCGGAGTCGACATTCAACAGTAGATTCCGCCGCTCATGGATAAAATAAACACACAGAACATGAGGAGTGTGAGAAGTTAGGTTGTAATCTTGACTAAAGCGTTGTAATAACTAATTAACACTAGATTTACCTCGCCAGTCAAAATGACTGGTTTTGCCTTATTAGCCTTAAATATTATTGACTTTGTATGAATATTTTTTTCCGAAACTATTATATGACTTTTATAACGACAACTAAATACAATTAATTTGATAACTTATTTTGATCTTCTGTCCACAAAAAAAAAAAAATAATTTTTGTTTTTGGTACTTATACCGGTAGCAGTCAATTTCACTGGTATGTTTTTCTATGGCAGAAGACAGTGTTCCTTTGCATAATATACAAAAACGAATGTGTATGCGGTTTCCTTCTAGCTCTGAAGAGGATAATGAAAACGGGGAAGCTACACAATTTGAGGTTTATGCAAGCGGAACTATGTGGAAAAAATAAAAGAAGGAGGTGTTGCTGGAAGGTTACCAACTCATTGCAAATTCAAAGATTTATCTAGGCCTACAGCATATACTAGAAGAAATATTATGGAAGAGAAGCCAAGCAGTGCCTTTTTACTATTGATTGACCACCATATATTAGAGCATATCAAAACTTGCACCGAATTAGAAGTCTCTAGAGCTTTAGGGAAGAAATGGACACTTACAGGATAAATTGAAAGCTTTCATTGGAATACTGTTGGCACGAGGTACATACAGTGGTGCATACAGTATTCAAAGGGTTGCAGCTGTCGTATTTATGGAACAAAAAATGGGGTCCTGAATTTTTTCTAAAACTATGAGTATGACATGACTTTACAGAAATTTTACTTTTCATTCGTTTCGATAAAAGAAACGAAAGGAGTCAACGCTTGCAAACTGATAAATTTGTGTTAGTGTCAACTGTTTGGAACAAATTTATTGTCAACGGCCAAAACTGTTTCAAACCAGGAGCAAATATTACATTAGATGAACAATTGTTTCCAACGAAAGCCAGATGTAGGTTTACACAGTATATGCCAAACAAATCAGACAAGTTTGAAATAAAATTCTAGCTGGCTTCTGACGTTGAAACGAAGTACGTTGTAAATGGCTTTCCTTTTCTAGGAAAAGATGAAACTCGAAATTTGGCAACACCTCTTAGTGAATTTGTAGTAATGAGACTACTGGAACTTTATATCATGAAAGGTAGGACTGTAATAACCGACAACTTTTTTACCAGTGTTTCTTTAGCTTCTAAATTATTAGCCAAAAGCACTACGTTGGTTGATACCGTACGTTCGAACAAACGTAACCTTCCAAAAATTTGCAAGGAATAGAGGGATAGTATGTCTCGTTTTCCAACATTACTATAAGCAACAAATGAATGTACACTTACAGTTTATAAGAGTAAGCCCAACAAAAAAGTTGTTATATTGCGTGCTATACACAAAGGCGTCAAAATTGACCAAATACCGACAGCAAGAAACTAATTGAAACTGTGTCTTTTTATAATAAAACAAAATTTGGTGTCGACGTCATAGATCAAATGGCACGATATGGCTAATGACATATAGTGTGAAATCAGGATCTAGGAGGTGGCCACTTCAAGTATTTTTTAATATTTTAGATTTTGTCTGAATAAATTCCTGGATTTTGTGTAAAAACACAACTGTAAAGAATATTTCAAGAAAGGATTTTTTGTTTCGTTTTGCTGAAGAACTCACTTTTTGATTATCAGTCATCAGGTCAAAGGATAGGAAGTGAAGCTGACTGTCCAACAACTCCTCTTCCAAAAACATTTTATTATTATTTTATCAATACTGTTTATTAATTCTATAAAACATTATAGCACATACAAAATTTACACACTCAAAACGTTATTTTTGAACACCAGTGGCTTTGACTGTTGTTGGTATAAATGGTTATGAAAATTTCTTGGTAAATCTAGTGTTAAGTATGCAATTAACTCAATTGCACAGTTACTTAGCCGTAGAAGTTAATTACTTTCATTTAAGCCTGCCGGAATTCAGAATTGCATATCGCCTTTAGAGCAATGATGCAAATTGATTAAGTATTATGATTATGTATTAAGCAGTAAAGTATTATCCCTCTTTTTCAAACGAAAGGGGCCTCTATAATTATAGATATTGCCGATTAATGAATTTCATACTTCCTCAGGTATGTTGTCCTTGTCCTTGGTAACTCCTTTTGTGAAGTATAAAATATACCAATGGACGGTTGTTATATTCGTGGGATCCGCAGAATTTCATTTTGTGGCATTTCTTTTATTTATTTCTGGTTCGATTCTGAAGTTGAGCCCCAAAAGTGAAAACTGTTAGTTCATATTCGTTTTACAACTATGTTGTGTAGCAAAAGATGTCAACCATTTCCTAAATACGAGTGTTTAGATAAGGATATTATAGCTCGTTGGCATGTATCGCAAATATACTACCTTAGGAAACATTAAGACCACGCAATAAATTAATCTAAATTAATCTTTTGGGAACAATTGAATCATGAACTACAAGGTTACATACATACATAATTGGTCATTACTATAAGAGATTGACTTTCGTTTGCTGAGGATAAAATTTTTATTAAAACTAAAATTTTATTAAACGGAACACTTGACTCTTTGAGCACACGCCCGGAGTTTAGAAGGACCTTACAACGACTTCTGCAGTGTCAATAATCACAAGGGCGAAGTGGAAGACGTTCTCTGCCATGGAAGGAAACGTATTTAGCGGAAATTGATTTGGATAAAATCCACACCCTCATGAAAGGGTGTTATTGTTATATATATGACAATGTGATCTTATAGGTTCTAACTAAAATATGATTTTTGGACTAATGTCTCATATAGCAAGAGAAAGATTACAAATAACTGGTCGGTACGTACATGTAATAGGTATGGCATTAAATATAAAGAATTTGTTTCTTGTTACTTTGATTAATCTCATCCTAAGTTTGTGATGATATATGGCAGCGGTATCTAAAGCAAATTGCCTAATGTGATCGTTGAGTTTCTTGATATAGTTGGCGAATAGTATGAATATAATCTAAAGAATCCTTAACTAAAATTCTCTTGAAATAAATTATTAAATTTTTGATTGGAATGTTAAAATGTTGGTTTATTCTGTCTACTAACAATATTTAAGAGTCGCCGCAAGTTCTCCCAAGGGGTCGTTGGTGTCATATAACACATACCTTCTTATCTTGAAGTCGCCGTAGTCTAGTAGGTAGTGTGTTGGCTTATTAGACGCAAAAACCTGGGTTCGAGCTCCAGGCCAGGCATCATAGACAAAATACAAAAAGTATTTTTTCGGCGACTTCCTCTCAGTAGATTTCTGGCAAAAACTCTGAGAGTAAATAAAAATTGCCATGAAAAGTTTCTCAATAAATAAAAATCTGTCGTTCGGAGTCGACTTTAAACTTTAGGTCCCACCACTCATGTATAAAATTAACACACACAACATAAGTGGTGTGAGAAACTAGGTCGTAATCCTGACTGAAGGGTTGTAATGACCAATTATGTTATGTAATGGCTAATGGTACATGTTTGCTGAATTTCGTTGATGGTAAATATTACAACCAAGATGTATGGGATGTTAATTGTAAACTAGAGTACAATAAACAATTGGGACAAATATCTGACTAATTGAGACTGTGATTTTGTTGTTGTACCTATATTTGTTAAAACTAGCTAAACATTGGGAAGTTGTTTGAGTGACTATAAGTTGATAGTGTGGTATAGTAGCTTTTTTCTAAACATACAATTTACAAGTTGCCGTAGCCTCGTAGGCAGCGTTACCAGCAATTTTTTTTAGAAAAACTTTTTATTTTTGGAAAGAAAAAAATTAAAAAACATTGTTCTCTTCAAATGTACCAACATTTTAAAAGCAAACTTTGGAGACCGCTGCCTCTGTTACTTCCTCTACTGTTGTTTCTTTTCTACCTTTACCCGAGACTAAGAAAATAAACAATTTTTATTTAAAAATATTTCATATTGAATAGTGAAAATTATTGAAACAACTTGTTTTGTTAGAAACCAAATTTAATACGATTTATGTCAGAACAAGGAAAACAAGCAGATTTCCTCCTTTTCCATCTTAACTTTCATTTTTCCTTCTTCAATGAATACATTTTTGAACAACGCAATGAATAAAAAAAATTTTAAATGTCAAGTCCATTGATACCTCTTTTTCTCTTGTAAGCAAAAATTAAGCAAAATTAAACTGATTTATCAAACAATTTATTTTTGGTAAAGCATATATGTATGTACATATGTATATATTTAATTTGTTATTGTTGTGGGAAGGTAAACTTTTTATTTGCTGCTATTAAATCTTTTCACCATACATGTACACAAGTAAGTGCTTACATACAGATGTATGTATGTAGGTATCTGCCCATATAATTATTATTATTGTGTGATGATGTTATTATTGTTGTTTTTAGCTTTAATTCGTACACATTAAATATTATTCAAGCATACGCACATTAAAACAAAGACAGACATTAATACAAACATTCATGTATGTATGTGTTTCTATATGCATATACATATATATACAGTGATGTAAAAAATAATAAGGACACTAATGTGACACTTAGACATTTGAGGAGATAATGCAGGTAAAATGAGAGAAGTGCTTATAAGAAACTGCACTTATTCTCAGGTTATATTATCACAAAAACAAATTTTATTGGGGTGCTATGAAATATTTTTTATTTTAAAATTTTTATTAAATTAAAATAAAATACTAATTCACCCTGTGATAAAAATAAGGACTCTCGATTTTCTTTTCAAAATAGTTATAAAAAAATGAGAATATATGTAATAATAAATACATAACATACATACATATGTAATTGGCCATTACAACCCTTCAGTCAGGATTACGGCCTAGCTTTTCACACCACTCATGTTGTGTGTGTTAATTTTATACATGAGTGGTGAGACCTACAGTTTAAAGTCGACTCCGAACGACAGATTTTTTAAGAGACTTTTCATCGTAATTTTATTTACTCTCAGAGCTGTTGCCAGAAATCTGCTGAGAGGAAGTCGCCGAAGAAATATTTTTTCATATTTCGTTTTGATGTCTGACCTGGGGTTTTAACCGTGGCCTTACGTCTAATAAGCCAACACACTACCTACTAGACTACGGCGAGTTCAGTAATATATTTGCACTAATTTAAGTTCTAATCTTGTTCCAGAATGTTTAGTATTTTGTAGAGAACACAGTGTTGTTCAATACGGGAAGGCATAGTCTAAGCATATAGTCAACAGGATTTTGGCATACAGTACCCAATATTTCATAACAATTTCCAAAACTTATATATTCATAATTAATGTGACATTTTCCTCTAATTATTGTTTTTTACTAACGGGTGATTTTTTAGCTATTATCTTTTTGCCAACACTGGTGTAAACAGCTCACGCACGTTTCGTGTTTTGTTTCACTGTCAAACATCTTCAGTTTGGTCTATAATTTAACCATGAAGCGTCTTTCAAACGAACAACGCTTGCAAATCATTGAATTAATTTTATTATCAAAATGCGTGCTCTGTTAAGAAAGCCGAAGATCCACTTCTTTATCGAAAAATTGTGTTCAGCGACGAAGCTCATTTTTGGCTCAATGGATACGTAAATAAGCAGGATTGTCGATTTTAGAGTAAAGATCAGCCAGAAGCATTGCAAAAGCTACCAATGCATCCAGAAAAAGTCACAGTTTGGTACGGTTTATGGGCTAGTGGCATGACTGGGTCGTACTTCTTCAAAGATGCTGCGAATCTTAACGTAACTGTGAATGGTGAGCGCTACCGCGAGATGATATCTAACTTTTTTTTTGCCCAAAATGCAAGAGCTTGACTTGCATGACATGTGGTTTCAACAAGACGGTGCCACATGCCACACAGCACGCGTAACAATGGACTTATTGAGAGGCGAGTTCGGTGAACATTTTATTTCATATTCGGGACCGGTCAATTGGCCGCCTAGATCGTGCGATTTAACGCCTTTAGACTATTTTTTGTGGGGCTATGTTAAAGCTCATGTCTATACAGACAAGCCCGCTTCAATTGAAGCATTTATTCGTGAGATACCGGCCGAAATGTTGGAAAGAGTATGCCAAAATTGGACTAAGCAGATGTACCATTTGATGGGCAGTCGCGGTCAACATTTGCGTGAAATAATCTTCAAATATTAAATTATATGGACCGTACTATCGATTCGAAGAAAGATTTCATGAATTTTTCTGAATTTTGTGTTTTTTTTTTGAAAAATTTTCCTATAGCTCTTAAAAAATCACCCATTATATTTCACATATTTTCGATCTTATTTGGATCGATTTTATTTGGTACGGGCAAATCTAAGTACCTTGTACACTATGTTGTCACGCACTATCAAGTAAGAAAATTGAGTTCAAAGAACAATATTGCCGCCACCATGCTTTACCATGTTAAAAGCGGATTTACGGTGTGGTTATTGGAAAAAAATTAGTTTATTTAATTCAAACCGAGCCTTTCTTACAATAGTAGAGAGACTAATAAACACAATGTACATTTTAACGACGTCTCCGAACTACATCTTTCTAACTTTGCATTGAGATATTTTTAATCCGTTGTTGTTAGATTAAGTCGCAGAGAAAAATATTTCTTCATTTTTCGTTTTGTTCGAGATGTCTTAGCTGAAGCTTGTACTATGGGCGACCTCTTAATTTTATATTCAATTTTCTATAAATAATATGATTGGCAATTGTTTACCTTCTTCGAAGTTTCAATCTAAATTACTCGGTATAATACAGTATATTTAAGTATTCTAATGCGGCCCATACACTTTGCGACTGGCTGTACAACTTTATTATTTATAGATCAAAAACTTTTGACTTGTATTCTACCGACGACCAAATGCTACAACGACAATTTATAAGTAAATTTGGTTGAAAAAACGAAAAATGTGAAGAAGACGACCAAACGTTGATTCAACATGTTGTATAACTAATCGCAACGTGTAGGGGCCGCATAAAGAACAAATTCAGTTAAACTGCGTTAGAATTAGAATTTCGTAATGATTATTACTTCCAACAGGGCAATGATCTTATGCAAACTGTTCACGCTGTTTAAGTTTATATATAAGTTTAGTTTAAGTGTAAAAACCACGCCTGTACTTAAATTTTAATTATTGTGAATTTTAAATAATAAATGTAAAGAGATTAAATCCAAACCCGAACACTAAGATACGTTTTTGTATAAACAAATGCAGATCTTCATAAGAAGATGTGATATTCTTATGATTTGTGATTTGACTGTGGCTAAATCTCAAAAGAATCTCACTTGAAAAACAATGAGTGATATATGTCGCAAATATCAAAAGAAAACACAAAATTTTATTTATTTATTAATAAGCCTCGAGTAACCTCGAGCATATGCTCGGTGCAGTATCACAAACCAGAGTCTCTAGTAGGAATCGAAACCACAACCACACAACCCTCACGCTAGTAGTCTAGCACGCTACCCACTAGACTACCAGGGCACCAGTTAAAAAGCTGGTATTTATAAAACCAAATAAGTTAAATGCAGCGGTTAACCTTAGTGGCTACCCTACTAAATATTACGCATGACACTTTAATACATTGGGCCTATGAATTTCAATTTTGCAAAGCCAAATAAATATATGGCCATCAAAAAGATTTAATTATTTTTCTTTTGTTTTCTTGAATAAATTAAATTAATATTTTTTTGTTTTATTATTAAATATTATACATAAATAAATATGTATAAAAAATATAAAGATAAACATAAAAATTATTTATAATTAATTTTTTACATAAATTAGTGTACGTAAACTTATGCTATACACTGTATGGATATGTATGCATATCTATCTAGATATTGTGTATGGGTAATTATAATACTCATAATTCACCCATTGTTGTCCTCATCACCATCATCATCGACATCCTTAACTCGAGCAGAAGTAGCAAACAGTAGTGAACGTAACTTTATGTTCACAGTGCATTCACGAATGGCTGTCTGAGAGGATGTATGACTATACTCGTACGAATGAATGAATGACTGAATGATTAAATGAATGTTTTTGAGAAAATCAACAAATCCCTGCTACAAGAGCATTTGCAATTATAAAATTACTTACACGTATAATGTACACTAACATGTGTAATATGTACATATGTATGTGTATGCATTACATATGAATGTGTATACATGCAACAATAATTTTAAGAGGAAAATGTTTTCTTTTTTCTTTTAATTTTACATTTTTGTTATTATTATAAGGATGTGTTTTCATTGTTGTTGTTGTTTGTAGTTTTATGTAATACATAGTTTTGTTTCGATAATTGAGTGGAAGTTCCTTTTTAAATTTATTATTATTTGTATGACTGGCTGTTTGTCGATTGCGCTTCTTGGTAGAAACCATATTTTTGGTCGATTATATGACAGCCTTCGATAGCTCTATAAGGAATCTTTTTTTGCCGCAATGTCTGAGGGCAATACGAAGTATATGTTGTCGACAAGTAAAGGCATGTGCGTATTGGATTATTGCCAATAACTATACTTTCGATATTGTTATTGAATTTGTTAATCCTGGGTTAGATGAATTGATGTCAGTCTGGAAATTAAGTGTAGAACCTCTATTGTCAACAGGTGCTATACTATTTTCTCAATATGCAATTCTATAGTCGAAACCTCTCTCGAACAACGAAACTAATACTCTACAAGTCGATCTTCCTCCCCGTGCTTCTTTATGACACAGAAGCATGGACCTATTAAGCTCAGATGTAGCAGCCTTCAGAGTGTTCGAGAGAAAAGTTCTACAAAAGTTCAGTCGACAATGATCTGTATGAGCTCCTCAACAACATGGATGTTGTGTAGCGCATTAATATCCAGTGTCTGAGGTTGTTCTAATTAACGGATGTCAGAGTATGATGACGATCTTGTCTGCGTTGCAAGCACCAAGTCCAAGTGAATGTCAGTCCATAAAAGGAACAGACTATATCCAGCATAAAGCTTTTTTACCTGATTTTTTTCTTCTTTTTAATTAAACTTAATATGTTATTCGCGTTTTGAACAACGTAATTACAATTTCAGTTTTTTTGATAAATTGAATTGAAATTTAAATTGTTTAGCAAATAAACTTTCGCATACTTATTCAATGTAAATTTTATTTAATTTATAATTATTGATATTTCTAAAGCCAAGCAATTAATAAGAGACAAATAAAAATAAATAAAAAAAAACGAATAACAATAACAATAATGAGAACTTAAAATTATTAACTTAGTTTTGATATTTTATTGGAATATGAAAAAGACATGTTTTGATTTTGGTCAAATGATCGCTACGTCTCTAATGAAAGGCCAGGGATGTGGCTGTATCACACTGATTACTCGTTGCATTTCCGATCTGAACATTGTACGAATATATTTATATAAACCGGGATTTCACAATACCCGAAGGAAACAATCGAACAGCCTTAATTCGTACGATCTTAAAATTTATTCTAAATATCATTGCTACAATAAGTCCAGAACAAATGGCATTGACGTCACTTTGCTCCAACAGCGGTTTCAATGATCGGCTGATTTGAGTACCTAACTAAGCTGCATTTTTAACGCATGAAAATGTATTTGTTTTGTCAAAATTCGCTGAGTAGTGCTTCGTGATATTCGTAGTTGTTGAGAACGAACTGTCGAATTATCAGCAGCAATGTTTTTAAGAGACCGATTAGTAGATGGCGCCTTATTGTTCATAACCTACTCAGTTTTTCTTAATTTGAGTGATACATTAATTGCTGTGTCTCGACGTAGTTCTTTCGAAAAGCACTCCATTCCTGATAAAAGGAATAAACACATGTGACAGCTGTCAAATTTCAGAGTAGCCACTTGCATAAAAAAATCTAAATTTAAATGATGCATACCCTGTAGGTACATAATTGACATCAATAATATACGTACTTGTATATGTAAATAGGTCGAGTGAACACACTTAGGTCATTTAGGACCCATTGTGATACCGTAGGTTTCTGTTCTCTCCTAGTCTGGTAGCTACTTCAAATTTTTGATGAAGCGACTCAGACTGAGAATGTCTATACGTGACAGTTCATCCAGGTCATCAAGATGCTTTTTCCTGCTTGGAAATAATACTGGACATGTACCCAATAGGTAAAGAAAAGTATCTTCCTAATCTCTACAGCTTATGCTAGGTGTTCAAGACAAAAGCGCTTCTACGTTTACTTGGAATATCACTATGTCCTGATACCCACATGATATGAAAATCATATTGTTCCGATACCTCGATGAGATATCTGCAACAGCTATACATTGTTAAAGTTCAGAGTTTTGTCATGCGCTTAGCTATCAGAAAGTTTCGTAATATATTGCCTGGGGATATTTACACCATTAATTAATCTCGCCGGAGATTGTATTGCCAAGACACTGATTCTGATAAAATTCTTTCACTTACAGTTCTATTGAATTTAGAGCCATCTTTTAGCACGTGCACTGCATTATTTTTCCAACCCTCTTTATTCGGAATTGATGTCCTGCATTTCATTAACAAGTCGTATTGCGTAATCCCGTAACTATTTTGCTGACAATAGCCTAATACGTTACATTTTCCAACATCCGTAGCAGGTCGTTCATTCCAAAGTTCAATAGGAGGAGGAGGGCACCCCACCCTGTGGAGTTCTCTGTACTAACTCTCCTAACCAGGGGACAGCAAGCAGACATTAAGGGAAGTTGTTTTGAGATTAACCCCCATAGTTTAACGAATACGATAGACAGATCGCTAACACAAAAGAAATATACCCGCGCTGCCTTCGTAGATATTGAGGGAGTCTTCAACATTGAGGAACAAAATGATTTATCAGACTCACTGACAAGAATGTATGTGTGTACAGTATACTATAGTGAACTAGATATGTTATATAAACTACTCTATGGTAGAAGGATTTAGCTGGCAATAGGAAGCTTGCACATTGCTACAAGGTGAGGTACTCTCCCCTCTCTTATGAAATCTGGTGATGAATTAGTTGCTAGTGACACTAGAACAGGTGGTAAGTGGGGCAATTGCCTATGTGGATGACGTTGTTCTTACGATTTTGGCCAGAATGATTGACGCTATTATAGATGGAATTTACTCTGAAGAAAATCAGCGAGTGGGCAACTGATCAAAGATCGGGTGTTAACTCTGGGTTAATGGAGTTTATACTCTTCGTGAGAATGTATATGCCGGAACGTGAACTCAATGATTAAGCGCATTTCTTGGGCTACAAACAGAATCAGAGCCATTTACTTTACATTCATCTCTAGATATACTAATTTCAAACATTCTAATATTTAATAGGGGAACACTTCCGGATACAGCCGATTTATTACTACCACAATAACTAGTGTTACAAGCGCCTTAAAAGATAATTTTGGTTGGCACCAAAAAATAAAACTTCTGCAAATCACACATGATTACTTGAAAGGCCATTGATTGGGCTAGAATATGTACAAAAAAAGGTTAAATTCTAACGCTAACCATATATTTAAAGCATTTTTATATTAAATTTTACTTTTCCACGACACGGTTTTTTCATCAAAATCTTGAAAAAAAAATTATCAATTGATTTAAAACTTAGAGATTAGCGTACGTATTTGCTTTTATTTCCAACATCGCCAAAAAGTTAATTTCACTCCAAAATTGTTACAGAATACCATTTTGGTATTGGTATCGTGTTCAATTGAAGTTGTCTTCAAATTGCCTTTGATGTAGCCGTTGACAAATGGAATAAGGATGATCATCTCTTTAGCTATGTAAGCGGTAAGTGTAATGTTCGGAAAACTTATCGGTTTCTCATTTTTTTGTTTTAACCCTTTCAGACCCAGAGTTTATTAAGTTCATTAAAAGCTGAAACCCAAAGTTATCCAAAAATTTTTTTAATTATATCGACGAATAAAACTGTAACGTCCTTTTCCAGAATCAGGACAACGCACAGCTGTGCTGTTCAGGCCGTAAGTGTCAAAATTACCCTCGAAGGATTAAGGGCAATTTTTATTATAAATTGCATAATAACCATGAATTAATAAACACTGTGTATGTTTTTTTTTAAGTTTATTAAAGTAAAAAAAATGCAGATACTTATCCCGTAAAAAATTAAATAATTATAAATAACAAAAACTTAAAAATAAAAATATGTACTTCACTCCTTAAAAATTTAATAATTATGAGAAACAAAAAACAAAAGTACTTAAAGTAAAGAGGTTTCTCTTTAATAAAATAGCCTCAGTTGTTATATTTACATTTAATTTGTATATTTTGTAAAATAGTCTTTATTCTTAGCTAAACAAAGTGTTCCGCAATTGTTTCTGCACAGTCTTGGGGGTACATCGGGAAATGTAGGCCAGTGGTCAAAGCGGTCATACCTAATATCATCAGGAGCATCATGTGGGCGATATTTGGTTCCGTGAAATTCATCAGGAAGCTCAAATGCTTCCACTTGTTCAGGAGCTTCAAATGAAGCCGCTAGCGCAGTCCCTAAATCCATTGTAAAATTTAAAAATGACTTTATTTTTGATTTTGGTATTCCAGAAAGTTTACAGTCAGATCTATATTCCATCCAAGAATTAAATATTGCCAAGTCAACTAAGTGCAAAAATACTTTATTGGTCCATTTATTAGTCTTCATTCTGATCCTATAGTACTCCATCATTTGGTCGCACAAGTCTACTCGTCCTATAAAAGCATTGTAATTTTGTATGACTGCTGGGACTTTTACGGGACAACGGCGTTTCAAGTTTTTATTCCATATGTCAACTTCACCTACAGGATCTTCACCACAATTAGTTGACATAATTATCACTAGCTTTGCGTTCTTCCACTTTACAACAGCTACATTCTCTACATTCGTAAATTGGCATATGTATCCTCGATTCATTTCTTTGTCTAAGGGAACTCTGTTTGCCCTAATTGTGCCACTTGCTAAGTAGTTCGTCTAATGCTTCTAACAATGGTATTGTTGTGAAAAATCGATCCATGTATACATATATGGCTGCTTTTTGGAATGTTTTTTATTAGTCTAATGACTATAGAAGGCCCGTTGCCAAGGCCACAATCTTTAAATGTGCCAGCACCTTGAAAAATTTCAAAGTCCACAACAACACCATTGGAAGTAGCACAGACAAGATTTTTGAGGCCAACTGGTAGTGATTTCGACCGAATTACTTGACATGTGGGACATCTACCCATAGTTCTTGATATCTGTGACCAAATCATTGCATCGCTTTCTTACAATGTCTATAACTGGTTCAACTCTCCAAAACGTATTTGTTGAACTTAATGCAGAATAATCTTCAAAATGCATATCCGAGTAATACAGCATCCCCCACATACTAGGTGACTAGTGAAATAAAAATTCTTTTCTTTTTTTTTGTCATTTTATATAGTTCTTATTTTCTTTTTATTAAAGATTTTGTTTTTGTATGTATATACTATAATATACATACATATATGTATATATATGTATATACAATGCTTAGCTGTTTATCTATATACATATATACATATGTATATAAATATATGTATATATATATATATATTTATAATTTAATTAACTACATTTAAAGGGTTTGTTTTCTGTTTGTATTTAATTTTTTTTATAATTAAATTAGATTAAATTAAAAAAATAAATGTTTTATAATTTTTAATATTTGTTTTCTTATGTTTTATTGTTTTCCATTATTTTTTTTTTGTTTATTTATTTTTGTTTCACTGAATGTTGTCAATAAAAACAACTGAAAGTAAACATTTTTATTAATTAATGCTTATTTAAATAAAATGTTTTATAAATTATATAAAATTTGTAAAAAAAAACTAAACTAATTAGTTTGTTTTTGTTTTTTTTCGTATTTTCTGTATTCATTTAATAAATTGTTTACATTTACATTACATTATTTACATTTAAGTAACGCTGTTTGTTTCTTTTAATTGTTATTATTATTATTTTTTTTCTAATTTTGTTTTGTTTTGTTTTATAAATTTGTTTATTTTGAAGATTTTGGACTTTTTTTATATTTTTTTTGTATTTTGTTTCTTCGTTAGTGTCTATACTTACTTATTTGTTAATATAAACTTATTGGCTAAAAAAAATTCTTTTAACTTAACTAATTATGTATGTACTTATTTTAATAATTTTTATGTTTTCTAATTCGAAAATAAAGAATAAAGATTAACATTTAAATTATATTTTAGACTTCTTTTTAGCTTAAATGTATAGATTTTATTTGTTGTTGTTGTTGTTTGTTAATTAAGTAACTTATTTTTAAATTCTTAGTAATTATTTTTATATTTTTTTTCATTTTTTATTTTATTTTTTAAATATAAATTTTTAGCTTATTTAGTGTTTTTAACATTTGTGGGAAATTTCTTTTTGTTCTTGTTGTTCTTGTTGTTGGTTTATTATATTATGTATACTTTAATTCGTTGAACAAGTGCTAAATGGCAGTTTTCGAGATAAATTTTAAGAAACAAATTTACAAAAACAAATAGAAAAAAATTGGTGCGATTATAATTATATTTCCTTTGAAATAGATTGGAAGAGAAATGATTAATCAAACTATTAATGAGAGTGTTAAAACAAAACACGCAACGAAAATTAACAAAAAAAAAAAAATATTTAAAATGAAATAAAATATTTTTAGTTTTGTAGTTTTGAGTTTTTGATCAAAAGAGCACCGGATATTGTTTAAGCATTAAATATTAGATATCAGTGAAGGCTAGGAAGAAAAGATTACTTCAGTTTTGCCTAGAGTTCCTTCTGAGTAGTGTCATACATACACATTTCAATAAACATAAGACTTTAAAACATTTGCACATTTAACGGAAACTTAATACAAATTCAAAATGTTCAAATAATAGGAGGAGAAAAAAAAACATCATTTAAGACATCAGGAAACTAAGTATGTAATAAGAAAATAAGGCAACAGACAACAATAATGAAATTTAAAATTTATTTAATAAAACAATATATGGTATACAAAAATAAAATTAAAATTTTTTTCTTCTTTTTTCATTTGTTTCAAAACTAAAAAAAAATATATTGGAAATTGAGCAATCAAATTGAGGCCTAACAAGTGCACATTTATCACACTTCAATCAAATAAGGAAACAGTCTTCTAAATTATTTTTTGAATGCTTCGCTTTTAAGCTGATATTGTTTATATGGAACATGTTTTAAAAAATTTTACTTTATAACGCATTAGATTTTGTCTCTGCATGAATATTTGATACGGTTTATAATCAAATAAAATATGGGATATGTTTTATATAAAATACATAATAATTATTGTTGTTTCAAAAGGAAACCATAACGGCACCTTATCTACATACATACATATAAAATAAATATTTCAATGTTTTTTTATATTTATTAACTGGGCAAATGTATTGTTTTTTTTTAAATTTTTTAGTCTCAAAAAAAAAAAGAAATCTTTTGTTAAATGATTAAACAAAACAATATTATAAACTTAATAAAAATTTCAATTAACAAAAGTATAAAAGGTAATCATAATAATCATAATAATAATTCGTACTTAACTAAAAAAATAAAATAAGTTTTTCAATATATTTTATTACTATTAAATTAAAAAAAAATAATGGCAACTTTCAAAAAAAGTTAATTTATTACAAGAAAAAGAAAAACACACACTTTCATTGATATCGAGATGAACTTATAAAATATTCCAAAGCAATTAAAAATAAACTGGTTGGGAATAAAGAGGAAAGAAAAAGTTGCTCGAATGGTGAATATCTTTGCAGTATTCTGTTATCTTTTAAATTATTAGGAAAGTTTAGTTTTATTGTTTCTCTTTATTTAAATTTACAATTCATTTTATTTAAATTCAAAACAATAATGAGAGCAATTAATATACTTGTTGGCATTTATTTTCCTCACATTACTTTTCTCTTTTTTCTGTATTTAAAAATTAAATTAAACATGATTTACAATGTCAAACGTAAGAAACTTATTTAATTAAAAAAAAAATAAGAATTAAAGAAAAAGTAGTTTTTGTTATAGTTTGTGAAAGAAAAAAAAAATTAAACAAGTAAAATTCAAATACATATGTATATAAGGAACGAAGGGAGGAGGAGTTTGGTAGGAAGAAAAACAAAATATTATGTAAATATGTATTCTAACTTAAATACGTAATTGTAAGTGTGTAAATGTGTCTGATACGATATAATGAATTAATGAATGAGTAAATGATGATTGGTGGAGTTGATTGGATCTATTGATGTTGTGTTGATTTTCAAAAAATGTAAATGCATATGCAGGTTGAATGTTGAATGGTATGTTGATTGAATTTATACAATAATTTCACGTATAACACGACGATTTCGTGAATTTGGTGTCGATGAGTATTCACCCTCGAAACTATCATCGTAACTTAAGGACATGTGCTGTTGTGGTGATATAACTTCATCTTGCTCCATATGTTCCATATTGTATGGATTTGGCAGGCCACTTACGTCATGATATGGTGAATCTAAAATAATTTTAAAATAAAAAAAGGAAAATTTAATTGTTATTAATTTGTTTTATAAACAGTTAACAGTAAATTGAGAAAATAATTCAAACAAAAAAGAATTCATATGAAAATAATTAAAAACTTGAAAAATAGTTCAATACTAAACAAATTTCATAATCCTTCCTTCAAAGGGCAAAGGAAAACAAATAAAAAACAGAATTCTTGTAATCCATGCATTAAAATTCAACTCTTGTTACTCTAAAAAAAAAACTGAAACTGAAACTGAAATTGAAAATGAAAATGAAAATCAAACAAATTATAGAGACGTTAAAAGGTAGGAAGGGTTGTAGGAAAGATAAAACTGGAAAATATATTTGCATTCACATATCGTTTCTTAAATTAAAAGGCTTTTTTATATTTTAGCTGGGGTTGTTTCCATTTATAATTCTTCATAGCACTACTTACATTAGCGGCGCTCCGTTAGAGCGTAACATCCTGTATTATATCCGCTATAGAATGTGGAAGCATTTTTAAAATAAATTATAAGAGATATTTTTGGTTTTTTTTTTGTGAGATATAAAAAGAGAAAATACAACAAAAAGAAATATAAAACGAAACAAAATGAAAGGAAAGAAGAAAACAAATGTATTTATTAAGCAAAATAAATTAGACAAATATATTCAAGAAGAAGATTTTTTGCCACTTTTTTTCCAACAGATACATACATACAAACATATAAAGAAAAAATATTGCCTTGAGGTAGATGATATACGATTTAAATTAAGAATAAACAGAAGAAGAAAAAAGCAACACAAACAAAGAATTTTGCATATGGAGTTTAATTCATTCTACGAGTACAATAGCATTTCAGCGAACACGCACACACCGATACACAGTGTAAAATGGAACTTAAAATAAAATTGCATTTTAAAGCACAATTTAAGTCCCATTGGCTACTATAACATAAAAGAAATAAAACGACGTTATTTGATTTGATATATGAATTTATCGGTAATCAATTCAGTATTTCTTTTATCAAACGCATCTAATCAATATAGATTCTTGTGTATTGAATTCACAATGGCACACAACAAAATCAATAAAAACTTTAATTCGTGCTTGGGCGAAAATTTCAGTCAAATACTTCTTGTTATCTGAAAATCAACACTTGCTGATACGATAAGTGTGTGCTAGATGCTATGGAGATACTTTGAAATATTAACGGGTCAAGTTTGAATGACAATTCATATTTGGTTGCGTTGGTCACTGGCAATTGAAAATGTATTGTTGACAAAAAATATTTCTTTTAGAATTTCTGTAACACATACATACATGCAACCCTTCATTAAAGATTACAACAACCTAACTTCTCACACCACTTACATTGTGTGTGTTTTAATTTTATACAACATGAATTGAAAGTCAACTACGAACGACAGATTTTTTGAGAAACTTTTCACGACAATTTTATTTACACTCAGGGTTTGTGCCAAAAATCTGCTGTGAGTAAGTTGCCAAGGAAATATTTTTTATAATTTCGTTTTGTTGAAGATGTCTGATCTGGGTTTCTCATATTGTTGTCGAATTAATTACATATGTATGTATATATCGTAAATATGTTGACACTGTAAAGTATTAAGACGCAATTGTATATTATTTTCGAGTTCACTTTGATATTCGAATCTCTAACTAGAAGGCTTCGTAATATAAATCTACCAAAAATTATGCATTGGATTAAGAGTTGCAGTCAAATGCATGTTAGCTGCATAAATTCAAAAGCTGCTACATTTCAACGTGTTGGAAAGCAGTCGCGTGTGTTCAGTTTTTATGAAAATGGCAGCCCTAATATATCATTCACCGCCAAGCATTACAAAAACCGTTTTTATGTTCTCGCTTTAAAACAAATTTAAGTTTCTTGAACTGTGTTATTCCAGAAAATCTTTCTAGACGATTTAATTTTTAATACAAATACGGAAACGTGTATTACACTGTATTGTCCAGAGGACGGACTCAATTGCCCTAAACATATCATTCACCGCCAAGCATTACAAAAACCGTTTTTATGTTCTCGCTTTAAAACAAATTTAAGTTTCTTGAACTGTGTTGTTCCAGAAAGTCTTTCTAGACGATTTAATTTTTAATACAAATACGGAAACGTGTATTACACTGTATTGTCCAGAGGACGAAATCGATTGCCCTAGCTCCGTGTTAGTTCAAAGATGTAATTGGATTCCGTAAATTGTACTTTTCATTTATGCGTTCAGCAAAAACCTGTGTATCCTTACAAAATCAGCGACAGAAATGATTTGTACATACACGTTCACGATAGTTAAACAGTTAATATGATCATTATCTTTTCTTTTTTAACAGAAATTAGTTAGGCACACTAATCTGGAATTAATTTTTCTTTAAAGTTGCGAAATGTGTCAAGAATTTTTAAAATAAAATCCCATTTTCGTGACAAAATTTAAGAGCATTCTGGATATTAGGAATTTCAAATTAAATTCAATAAATAATACCTTTTTGTTTATTAAAAATACTTATAAAAAAATAGCAAAAAGAAGCTATATTTCATGACTTTCGGCTTTTTCCGTTTCATTGTTTTGGAAGGTGGCATCACGTGGTTATTTTCCAATTTTATCTACCTTTTCTGCATGTGTGTGAAAACGTTTGAATGAATGAATGCACATGTATTCTTGGCAGTACATTTGTATGCTTCTTAATATCTTGTTACGGTATTTGTCTTTCGCTTATAAAAAATCTCTTCCGATACATTTTTTGTCTTCCTAATTAATGATTTTGTCCGTACATTGTTCTGTATCGTAATTTAAGAAAATAAAAATGTATACAACTTGTTTAGTGCATACATACATACATCCACACATGTTTTCTAGCCGCCGCTTTACGTTATCTATTGAAAAATTTTATTAAAAAGAAAATTGACATTCGCTGAAAATGGCAACAACATACGTACATAGTTTTAGTAAAAACACCTGTTACCAGCACCATTCAATAACAGGCAGGCAGGCATCCTTATGAAGACAATTTGTAGGCAAACAAAGCAAACAGTTATAACAGTTATGCTGTGGCATAGGAGGACCTGGTGTCGATATTTAAAACATGTACCATGGGTAGCACATGCACACATCCGTACATACATACTTTCATACGTTCATTCATACATGAATTCATACAATAACACGTAAAGCTTAAGGCGCAATACAAATGTGTCGAACTGTTTCACTTTTTGTTTTTGTTTTTTTTATTTTTATTTTTTTTTTCCATTTTCTGTCACATTTTTCTGTCATGTGTTTCGGTACATTTTTTCCATTTTATATTCATTTCCGGCGGTAAAAATAAGAGCTGACTGTCATTGCCGTTAAAAAACCTGGGGAGCCATTCAAATGGACGTTAAGGTAACAGCTTCAAATAATTTTATTTTTTGTTTTTTTACTTCACTGTAGGAATACTTTAAATTTCCATTTTAAATGTTTTTGTTGTTAAATCTTGTCGAAAATTGTCTCTTTTTGTTTTCTTTGAATTGAATTTCAATTTTTAATTTAAAATTCTTCAGTTCTATTGCTCAAGTTGAGTATTAAATTTTAAGTGCTTTAGAAATAGACGTCTATTTCAAATTATTCACATAAATTTTAATGTGAAATATTTGCGAAAAAGCAACAATTTAACATGATTTAATACTACTACCCATTATATACGTCTAACAATCTTAATTTCGTTTATTTTGTAAAATAATGTGTCCTTATTTTGAAAATGTTTCTGAAATGGCAAAAACTGTCATCACAGGTAAATTTATCGCCTTAAAGTTGTTGTAAAACAATTAATAAAAAGATAAGATAGGCGAAAGAAATTATATGTTTTCAAGTGCTAATTTATTCATTTTGAACAACTAAAACAATTAAGCAATGCCTACAATTTTTTTTTTAAAACACGCCTCTAAATTCCATATATTTACAGTGTAATGCGATCAATTTTCTGAGGTCAATTGTTCAAATTAAAAAAGAAAAAAAAAAAGATAAAAATACTTTGTTTTTAGAATGAAATTGTTTGTTGTTATTGTAATAACAAAACAAATAAATAAATTTACACGTATTGAGTCGAATTGGCTGTAGAGAATTGGGATCACAAAGTAAGCTGGTAACCACTGGACATTCATCATTCATCTCTTCCTGGATACAAACACAATAAAGAAGAAAAAATTCCTCCTTGTAAGGATCAAAGTTCAAAACAATTTTTAATGTTGAGATATTTAAAGGACGCAGTGAAACTATGACTTTCCATTACAGCACATCTAGTATAATTTCGTATCGACATAAATTGCAACATGAATAAATCAATTGAAAGTCCTGTGCTTTAAGCAGGCATGTCCACAGCACGTTTTGGATGATTACCATACATATTCACAATTGTAAATTGTTAAAAAGAGAGTCAATCTATCAGAGAAACGGAAGTAAAAACACATTCAAATTATAGTCACATACATACATACCTATGGACTTAGTGCGATTACACATACACATGCATGCATGAAGAATGTATGCGACATGTAAACTAAACCTTCCCAATTCTCTATTGATGCTCATCAATTATGGATGTATTTATACATGCATACACATACATATGTATATGTATGTATGTATCTATGTAAGTATAACACGAATACGCATTCAAAGCTACTCAATATTTGTGTTTTCCAGTACAGAAATATTTTGTATACTTGTACGGCATACCACAAAAACAAAATATAAGCCAATACAGACGCACATCTCTGTGTATGCTTTCCACAAACCACAATTGTCTAGTCATCAGTTTTAGTGTCTGCCTATATGTCTGGCTATATACCTATACTCACACACACACGCACACATTGAAATTCGTCTACTTAATGTATTAAGAGTAGCAAATAGTCGATTCATACTCATACATTCTCTATTCCTGTAACACATACATATAATACATAGATAAAATGTATCTCCTCATCCAACATTCATTGACGCATAAATGTTTTCTCTTCCATTTTTTTTCTTTCTTTCGTTTTTTGATCGTGCATCATCAACAGTTTTTTATTTTTATTTTTTGGGTAGACATCTTCCCATTTATCAAGTGAATTTAATTTCCTTGTGAAGAGTTTACAAACTTACAGGTCTTCTAAATGGAGTGAATACCCTTTACAATGGCCGATGGAGATGGCTTTGGAGTTAGAGACTCAGAAAAAAAAGAAAAATTATTGTAATTTAGTTTATACATAGTATGTATATATGTATGTATGTATGCATGTTCTCCAATCCATTATACCATATTGCATATGGCCATTGATTCTGTGTAAGGATATCGAAGAATTAAGTTTTCTCTTTCATCTCATCGAAGAAGATGAAACGATAAACTGACCTAAGCAATTATAAGTAAATATGCACTCATTATTCAACACTCGACAGTGTAAGCGTATGAGTGCATGTGTGTGTATATACGTAAGTATATAGGTATGTACTCTAAATTGTTCAGATTTATCAACATCATTGAGAGATGAGGTATATTTCCTATGTCATGATATGACCTATTTCTGTAAGGATGTGTGTGTGTGTGTGTGTAAGAGTTTTATTATTTTTGGGCTTGAATTGAAGATAAATTCCATTGAAGATTATAAAATGCTTTTAATTTAAAATTGTTGTCCTTAATACTTGAATTGCTTACGCAAGTATATCTTTTTAAGAGCTGATATATGAAAACTGTCTCGAAAGCAATTAATTTGGATAGTCTGAATTACATATACATATGTATATGTATATGTATATGTATATGTATATGTATATGTATATGTATATGTATATGTATATGTATATGTATATGTATATGTATATGTATATGTATATGTATATGTATATGTATATGTATATGTATATATATATGTATATGTATATGTATATGTATATGTATATGTATATGTATATGTATATGTATATGTATATGTATATGTATATGTATATGTATATGTATATGTATATGTATATGTATATGTATATGTATATGTATATGTATATGTATATGTATATGTATATGTATATGTATATGTATATGTATATGTATATGTATATGTATATGTATATGTATATGTATATGTATATGTATATGTATATGTATATGTATATGTATATGTATATGTATATGTATATGTATATGTATATGTATATGTATATGTATATGTATATGTATATGTATATGTATATGTATATGTATATGTATATGTATATGTATATGTATATGTATATGTATATGTATATGTATATGTATATGTATATGTATATGTATATGTATATGTATATGTATATGTATATGTATATGTATATGTATATGTATATGTATATGTATATGTATATGTATATGTATATGTATATGTATATGTATATGTATATGTATATGTATATGTATATGTATATGTATATGTATATGTATATGTATATGTATATGTATATGTATATGTATATGTATATGTATATGTATATGTATATGTATATGTATATGTATATGTATATGTATATGTATATGTATATGTATATGTATATGTATATGTATATGTATATGTATATGGATATGTATATGTATATGTATATGTATATGTATATGTATATGTATATGTATATGTATATGTATATGTATATGTATATGTATATGTATATGTATATGTATATGTATATGTATATGTATATGTATATGTATATGTATATGTATATGTATATGTATATGTATATGTATATGTATATGTATATGTATATGTATATGTATATGTATATGTATATGTATATGTATATGTATATGTATATGTATATGTATATGTATATGTATATTTACACAAAACCATAGCACACAGCCTTTTGTTCTAAGTTTTCCATCTCTGGCATGGTGTGTATTGGTTGTGTGAGTGTAATTGTTTGTGCATAATGAATATTTGCTTACGAGTAATTTATGTTTATTTATTAATACAAAATATACACGGCAAATAAATACAAAAAAAAAAGAAAAAATCGAATTGAATTCGTGGAAAATGAAAATCATATTGAAATTGAAAATGCAGTGGGTTCTTTGTTAGCGATTGAAAGAACAATTCTGCGATTTACACCAATTTAAAGAGCGTAATGAAAAATCTCAACTTCGATAGCAGTTGTTAAAATAGCCGCACAAAAAAACCCAAACAACAATGTAGGATTCAATTTGTATGCAATATATTGCATTACAAAAAAAAAACAAATAATTTATATTGATACCCTACAATAGTTGTATCAATTGTAGATAGGTATGTACTATGTTTCAGGAGCAATGTATAGAAATGCAAGAAACAAAAGATATTGAAAATTTTAATTTTAAGAGATTTTTAAAAAGTGAATTTATTTACAACAAAAATTCTAAATTTCTAAAATTAATAGAATTGTTTGCTTACGTTTCGTTTAACTCTTCGAAATAGGATTACTTAGGTAATATATGTGCTGCCTATATTTGATTACTTTATTTCATTTCGTTTTCTACAATATTTCTGTTTTTCAATTTTATTTTTTTGTTTGCAAAATAAATTCATTAAAAGAAATCATTTGACATTAACAGAACATAGCCAGCCATTCATACAATTGCTAGCTAGCAGTTGTGTCATTGTGCTACACAATGCACATGTACACATGTACACGAAAATGAATGAATGAAACATATGCACGTATAGATTCACACATATAATGGAAATTGACAATTTCCGTATCCGTCGTTTGATTGAAAATACAACAAAACATGTACATACATATGCTAACTCATAGATATGTATATGTATGTATATACATATGTATGTATGTATATAAATTGATAAAAAAATAAATAAAAACACATTTACGCTCATCCTCCCACAACGTACTCAAGGCAAACCAAACTGGTAGCATTGAAAGTGGACAAAGTAAGAGTGCATGAATACGAGATGATTCATCATTACAATTGAAATTTTTACATCATTATTGTCTTCATCATCATTATTCAGTTGTTTTGTTTTGTTTTTTTGTTGTTATCCTTTTAATTGTTATTATTATTGTATAAGATTGTTGTCGGTGTTGTTGCTGTTGTTATTGTTTCATGAATGTTATTAAACTGATGGCATGTGTTTTCAATTAACAGAATCAATACCAACCATCAGCAGCATGTGTAAAAATTTACAATACGATGGCAACAATAATATTCGTGTTCAATGCTGCTCAAACAAAGGCTGCCGTTCTTTTTTTAAAGTAGATTTAACATCGAAAATAAAATTCAAAATTAAGCTTAAATTTAAGAGCCAAAAAAAAAAAGAAAAAAAAAATACTTTTATTATCTAACTGTCCGTCATTATATTTAAATATAATACATGGTAATTAAAATTATGTTTCACAAATTGCTGTTGTTTTTTTTTGCCGTGTTTAAAATCTTTTTATTTTTTAATATTACTTTTTATTTTATTTGTTTATTTATTCGATGATCACAGTTTTAAATCGTTTTTCATTAGTATTTTGTTCGCTATCTTTTAAACTTCAATTGGAAATACAACAACAAATAACAACAATTAAATACAATAAAATCATTTAAATTCGATGGTCAAAACCAGAAATAGATTAAGTTCTCGCATTTGATTGTATTTGTTAAAGCAAAATCACTATTTTTTATGCGTTTAAATGAGAGGTTACAGTATCCCCTTTGTTTTTAAACGAATGTGGCCACAGACATTCAAAATATTACGAGATAGAGGCTTTAGATGTGCCACAAGTTTATTCAAGTATAAATCTGAACCAATGTGGACATGAATGTACATACATGCATATGTATGCATGTATGTATGTATGCGTATGATATTTTCAAAAATCCCATTAGTATTGTTTATTTGAAAACATGAAATGCATGCACGTATAGCATGTGTGTAATGTTTGCATTGCGTACCAGTGTGAGTTTAATAGTGTATCTTCAGACTTACAACTGAAATACAGTCATGGACAAAATTCTAAACACCCTCAACAGTAATCATACAGGTTTTTTAACTTTATTTAAATCAATAAAAAAACAAAAAATTAATTACATAAAAAAAGTAAAAATACTGTGACAAAAACGTACGTACAACAATTGGGAACGGGAATATTCCCGTTGATAGCGGGAATACATACATACATGCATAATTGGTCATTACAACCCTTCAGTCAGGATTACGACCTAGTGTCTCACACCACTTATGTTGTATGTGTTAATTTTATACATGAGTGGTGGGACTTACTGTTTAAAGTCGACTGCGAACGACAGATATTTGAGAAACTTTTCATGGCAATTTTATTTACTCCCAGAGTTTTTGTCAGAAATCTGCTGAGAGAAAGTCGCCAAAGAAATACTTTTGTATTCTGTTTTGATGTCTGGCCTGGGGTTTACGTCTAATAAGCCAACACACTGCCTACTACACTACGGCGACTTCATATATGATATGATATATGATATGATAGCGGGAATACACTTCTAAAATAAACACATTAATAATTAAACATAAAGTACCTGTTAAACCTTTAAATGCAAAAAGTGAGAAAACAATATTGTTAATGCAAATAAGAAATAAATTAAAATCTTATAACCAAGTTGCAAAAAAGCGAAATTAAAGTCGGTCGACAGTGTAAACTAATATAAGAAGGAAGCTTCGTGGTAGAAACAGCAGATTTGTTCTTCAGGAAGAGTGAAAAAGCCAGGTACCTCAAAGATAGCTGAAGCCGAAAGATTAGGAATATTTGACATCCGCGAATAGAACGAAGATTATTAAATGAAAACATTTTTCGCAGCAAAAGAAGAAACCGCTTGTTGTTTTCTTATTCTGTATGTATATTTTTGTCACTGCATTTTTTTGTTTTTTTTATAACATTTCTAGAAAAAAATATTGGCTTTCGACACTTAGAAATAATATTTGGGTTATGTAGATTTTTGTTCACGACTGTATATCAGAATTTTTCGGTGGAACGTTATCTTTTTTTACACTTTATGATTCTCTAGCCACACGATTTGGTTTTTATTTTATTTCCATACAGTTAAGCTTCGGTTGGTTTTATTTCAATTCATTTTCGATCTCCTTTTTCCATTATACTGAATAATACTAAAGAAATATGTGTATGCACGATACTGAATGAATGAAATAAAAATTAAAAATATTAGCAATTGTGACTATGGACTAAGTATGTATGTGTTCATATAGTTGCCAAAAGGTATGCAAGCTTAAATTCCATTTTCAATTTAAGTTTACACCTATAGTGCTAAGGAGACCATATGATTACTTTTCTTTTTATCCTATGAACATATTTTTATGTAAACGTTCAGGAAATGTTAAAGATTTTAGAAAAACCAAAAGAATTATTTTGCGTTATATCACAGATAATGTTTATATACATACATATATATGTATGTACCAGGTGTACCGGTATGAAGTGTATGGCAATATACAAATGTCCACACAGGGAAAATTTACAAGTCTAGATTTTTTCTTTGTGTTGGAGATGATGTATACTGCCAAATATATTCAATATGCATTATATCAGTGCATAAACAACAAAATATTTTTCATCGTGCTAAAGATGGCAAATTTTGTACCAGTAAATAATGATTTGCGGAAGAAGTTTTCGGTGGTTCAGAGATAACGATTTTGATGCGATTTTGATGCGAGCATATTCAGAAAGTTTGAAGACGTCGAATTGAAAACAATATTGGATGAAGATGCCGCTGTCTAGTAGGTAGTGTGTTGGCTTATTAGAAGTAAGGCCACGGTTCAAACCCCAGGTCAGACATCAAAACGAAAATATGAAAAAATATTTTTTCGGCGACTTCCTCTCAGCAGATTTCTGGCAAAAACTCTGAGAGTAAATAAAATTGCCATGAAAAGTTTCTCAAAAATCTGTCGTTCGAAGCCGACTTTAAACTGTAGGTCCCACCACTCATGTATAAAAAAATTAACACACACAACATAAGTGGTGTGAGAAACTAGGCTCATAATTCTGACTGAAGAGTTTTAGTGACCAATTATGTATGTATGTATGTATTGAATGAAGATGAAATGTAAAGTTTTCACAAAAAACAAAGCTATGAAAAAGATTCAAAAGTCTTAAAAATGGATGTCACATGAATTGAATAACAAGACACGATAGAACACCAGAGTTGCACCGAATTCTTACTGCCGATGAAAAATTGATTTATTTTCAAAATCCTGACAGAAAAATACGTTGGATTAATCCAGGATAACCATAAACTTCGTCTACAAAACTATATCGATTCGACAATAAGACAATGCTGTGTGTCTTGTGGGATCAGAAAATTTCAGTGTACAACGAGCTTCTAAAACCTGGTGAAAGCTTTAACACAGATGGCCAACTTAAACAATGCATTGGCCCAGCAAACAAGGAAAGATAAATTCGCAAAGCAAAATCGATTCAGACTAAGATCACGGCATTACGCTATAGGATGTGTATGCTTTCAATAAAATGTTTTTACTTTTACAGCGGAAATTAGTGTTTTACTTAAACAAAAAGAAAAAAAACCTTTAATTTCATACCTGTACACCTGGTGTATAGTAAATTACGCTGTAAAGCAATAAGTTTCGGTATTTTAGGCACCAAAGCATTAATAATTTTGGGAGTTTTTTCACAAGAACAGGAGAAATTTTATTACAACTTTATTGTTTTAAACTTTAAAGAATGTTTGTTTTTGGAAATTTTCAATAAATTTCTTTACCGTTTTGGCCAAACAACAAACAGAAACATTTTTAGTGAAACATGTGTATGAGATTTTCAGTAAATTAAATAGAATTTCACAAAATTGTAACAGAATCCACACAAACATACATATGTATGTGTATGGCGTGTATGTTTTTTTTTTGTTTTGTTTTGTATATAGTAGAAGGTAACACAAAATGGCAGACACATCCGGGTTTTGTGTATCTGCTTGGCCGGAAATGAGAATTTTGTTTGTTTGTAAATATTTGAAGCACAAATGATTTGCAGTGCAGCTTGTTGACTGACCAAATGTGTCTCTTGTTGGAGAGTGCACATACATATGTGACAGTGTCTGTCTGTGTTTGCAACAATGAATATGTATGTATGTATGTATGTGAATGTAAATATTGTGTTTTATTAATGTTTTTATTTTAAGTATTTTAAATTTATAAAGGCATACAAATTATTATAACATTATACATAAGCACCGTAAGCATATACTGTTGTTACATTGTTATTTATGTATTGTATGTGCAACTGTGTATGTGCTTTGCATATTTGAAAGTTTTTGTTTGTGCATTAAATACGATTGTTGGAACAAATGTTGGATACTAAGTATTATGATGAGATATTAAAAAACTACAAATATTTGTTTAAATGCTGAACTGAAACAAATAAAGAAAAATAACCAACAGCACAGACAACAGGCAGAGACAAACAACAGTACAACAATAAAAAAAAGCAACGAGAAACCAACAAACAATAGAAGGATTTGCGAGTGTAGTGTGTATGAGAATTAAAAAAAAATAAAAACTTAAATTATGCAAGTCATTTTGTTGTTTTTTTTTAAATAAAATACACTCTGTTAACAACATACAAAAGAACAATGCTTGTACATACTTGTAAAAAATATCGCACACAAATATCTCTGTACTCATATAACAACTCTCCCTCTCTCTCTCTCTCTCTGTGTGTGTGTGTATGTGTTCATATTTACATATGTATGTATAGTAAGTATGTGTTCATATTTAGACAAACAGATATGAATGTGGAAAAACCATATAAAACCACTAAAAATCGACACTTACATACTTGCACACACTTACATTCATATTCACACACTTGAGAAAAATAACTCTATTATTATAATTGTTGTTATTGTTGTTGGTTGATGTTACGGCTGTTGTTACTTTTGCTGTTGCAGTAACTGTGTGTTGTCTGAACTGAACCCTTGTTTTTGTTGTTTTGGTCCTTCTTCATTGTAAATTTGGTTTGAAAAGGATACACAATACGGACAATTCATGGACTAAAAGGATTTTGTTCTCTTCTTGTTAAAAATATCCACTTAAAAAAAGATTTATTCTGCTTTTACAATTGTTGTTGTTGTCGTTGTGGTCGTTGTTATTGTTTTTGGTTATTTCTTCGTTTTAATTTTGTTCTTTTTTTTGAGTGCCGCAAAAAAAGTATACAAAAATTTCGTAAAACTGAAATAAATATACCAACCGACGAACAACACTCGTACAACTCGTAACTTGATTTTAAAATTTTCCAAAAATAAATATTTTTTTTCCTTTGGAATGGCATAAACAAGGGCTAAAGAAAATGATAAATTTACTGGTTTATTAAAGTCCTACGTCTACGGAAAGCAAATGTAGAAGAGATTATCTACTAAAATGAAGGCTTAAAATGTGTACATCGTTTTGCGTTTTGATGAAATGTTTTAAAACAGAGCTACAAGAATGGACTTGGACAGAAAATAATACGATTATAAAAAAAATTAATTTTATTGCAAATATTTTAAGAAATTAAAATATTTGGAAGGTTTAATGATTGAATACTTTAAAACGTTTTTTTGTTATTCTAGTGTAAATCTAGTGTAAAAAACATGCATCATTCTTCATTAATTAAACATTTTTTAAAATCATAATGCGTTCTTTCGCTCACTCTCTCTCTATCTCTCTCTGTTATGTCATAATGTTATCACAAAAAAAGAAAAAAGAAAAGAAAAAATAAAACTTAAATACTACAACTACAAGCACTTTTCTAATATTTTCTTTATGCATTAGTATTAGTAGTAGACCTTTATGTAGCATACTCACAAATAAATTTACATACATACATACATACATACTACATACATATATAGTATATGCCATGTTTTATGGTAAGTGACTGCGTGGTGAGTGTGTCTATAAATGGAATGTATTTATAATGCTATTACAGCAGATTTACTTCTTTGCGAATTCCAGCATTTTCTTTACATCTTTTTTACGTTTTTTTTTTCTTTGTGTTTTGCATTCTTACAAAGAAAACATTTATTTTATATACCGAACAACACATTTTATGTAAAGTAGAATGGAGAAAAAAAAATCTAAAAAAAAATCACCGATAAGTAGCAGAGTATAACCCTTGAAAACTTATATAAAAATTTATACAGAAAGACTTGAGAGCTACTTAAGATCCAATAGAGTTGTTGCATTTTATTATGCCTTTCACCTACTCCACCCTATTCTATGAACGACCCAACCCCCTTCCCCCAATCTATTGACATTTTAATATAGTATAGTAGGGAGCCCTTTTAAATGTACATACGTACAAATAAGGTCTATCATACTTGAATATTTAGCATTATAAGGAATAGAAATAGAAAGAGAAAGGAAATCTGTTTTACATTATTCTTACAAAAAATGGCACACTTCCAAAATTGATTTGCAATAAAGTTTTATTTTCTTTACGAAATCCTATCTTTTATTTTAGGGCACTCAGCGAGCCAAAACGTTGAAAATCTGTCGTATTAATAAATTTTAAAGATAATGTAACAGCGTATAGCGGCAGAGTAGAAATAAATTAAATAAACAGTTAAAATTTAAAGTTTTATGTAAGGTTTGCTCAAATTTAGAATACAGTAATCCCTCGATTTACGTCATGATTCCTTTCAAAAAATCGAAAAACGTAAGTCGAATTTAGAAAGCAAGAGCTTAAAAGAGTTCTATGAAATTAAATTCGCATTTATTGATAAAAAAACAACATTTAATTACACATTCTAATATATACCAATAGGTACAAACGTCATTGCATTACAAATCTTATAAATAAAAACACACTTGAACTATGTACACGTGTATGTACAGCTTATATCAGTGGTCGACGAATTTTCCGTAATAACAGAAATAAAAAGCCGCCGTAGTTTAATTGACAGTCCATTGCAATCTTTTTAGATGCGAGACCACGGTCAACCCCTATATCAGGCATCTCCAGTAAAACGGAATATGAAAAAAATATTTCCTTGGCGGCTTCCTCTCAGCAGATTTCAAGCAAAAACTCTGAGGGTAAATAAAATTGCCATGAAAAGTTTCTCAAAAATCTGTCGTTCGGAACGACTTTAAACAGTAGGTCCCGCCACTCATGTATAAAATTAACACACACAAAATAAGTGCTGTAAGGAAGATGGTCGTAATAATGTTTGATGGGTTATAATGATCAATTATGAATGTATGTATGTATATTTTACAAAAGTACTATTTTATGCAAAAACGTACTTTTTCAGTAAAATTCAGTACCATTCCAAAATTTCAGTTTTGCAACACTGGTTGTATCTTAAAAATGTTGCATTTAATAATTTGAAACAGTCTAAATTTTAAATTATTTCGTCAAGTGTAGATCGAAAATGTACCCGTATACATTTCTTCTGAATACCTCTGTCATTTCGATTTGAAACGAATTCAAATTTCAGGAATTCTTTCATAGAAGTGTTGTAAGAGTTGTAGCTATAGAAGAGTTTTTATAATATTTTAGATATCAAAATATGTATGCATGTATGTAAATAAAAATTTATACAAATTTTCCAATATTTTTGATTTTTTTACAAAACTTGTGGCCCTCAATTGTGATGAGTAAGTCAAGTAATAACAGGACAGAGGGTTTTTCTTTTATTATTTTTTTATTATCAAAAGTTTAATTAATACGATATGGGATGAATAATTAAAAATTTATATTTATGTCCAGCCAAACAACAAAAACATGCAGAAATCTGATTTTAATTTTTTTGTTTTTGCAGGCCAAAAAGCCTGTATTTGTTTATTTATTAAGTACGGTACAGATACGTTCCACTAACAAATTCTTAAAATATTCATACACAAGGGATTTTGGGAAATTGAATTATTCAGCTGTAGTAAATATTTTTAATTCAGTAAACGAAGCTTAAAAAAATCTATGAAGTACAATGTAAGTTTAATAATCATATGCAGACAATCTATTATGATTGTTATTAAGTTTCATTATTTAGGGAAAAAATAAACTTAATTTTGTTTCTTTGCTTTACTAACGATACTAAACTTTTTCTTCTTCTTCTAAGAGTTAGAGGAGTATGAATTGAAAGTATTTCCATTAATTTATCATAAAAAGAATTTGTTTCTTAAGTACGGGTATTAAAAGTTTACAAGTGGCCTTTTAGCTGAGAAATTATTTGTTTTTCTTTCATACAGTGTCATAATGATTGATTAAAATAAACTTTTTGACATTTTATGACAAATAGATAAAACCTTATGGAATTTTATTAACCAGCAATACAATATACAAGCACTGCCTGCTGTCCGTAGTGGCATTTTGTCATTCCATTGAAACTTATCTGGGCGAGTAATCAAACGAAAGATTTATTGCCAACCAAAAACTTAAATTAAAGTCCAAAAAAATGAATTAAAACTAAGGGAAGAAGAAGAAGACAGCATCACATATATTTTTCTCCTTGGCTTAAGATGAATTATTTTCAAGATATTTAAATCACATTTACTTTTGCCTAACAGTATGGCAATATTTTATTGAATTGAAAATTTAAGTAAATTAACTCAAAGCTATACAGTGTATGCAAAATGCCTTTAATGATTAGAAAAGAAGGCATTCTTCTTATTGCCATAAAAATAATTTCCTGTTAATGGTTTATGGCCTAGATAAATACCCGCAAATATTTATTGAAATCGTAAAAGAATTGAGTCACGCACACACTCAAAGCGAAACACCACCACCAGTTAAGAGGTAGAAAGCGGAAGGGAGTGTTTATTTCTATATCCATACATACATACATACATACGCGCGAAAGAGAATAATTCAAAGTGTATTAAAGATCTAATGTTCTACTAACGTCTAAACCACAAGGACGTATAGCGATTGTAATACAAGAGGATAATCAGGATAAACACAAATTGTAGTCTGTTGCCATTACTGACGCCATTGTCAATGACTTAATTTTCTTCTACTGATATGTACTCGTAAACATACATACATACATACATTAGTATATGAGCTATGTTCAAAGATTCATTGTTATCCTTGTCAAACATACACATACACACACACACTTATGCTATATATACATAGACAGAGAAAATAGTGAAAAAGATATATTTATGCTGGCTCGGTATATTATTGTTATCACTACTACTACTACTACTGCTGGTTTAACTGTTAAAAAGACTGATGTTTCTTTGTCTGTCCGTCTGTCGGCCTGTACGTTTAGCTATTTTATTTGTATTGGTCCTGAGGTGATTTATTTCAAGCCACTTGATTCGATTATTGATACAACTACATTGAAATGTTATAAAACACAGTCATTTATTGCCCACCCAACCAAAATGGCCGGCCATACACCACAGTAGCAAATTACCATTGTCATGATTCTGGCCGGTACTAAATGTCAATCTCATTTATCTAATGCTGACTTTGTGAAATTTCTTCATAAAATAAATGTACCGGCCATAAAAATGGTATGGTAGGGTCGGTCATTGGTCACCCATATTAATGCCGTATGGAATTTGTGCCTATTATCGTTGGATTCTGTTTTTTGTTTTTTCGTTATAAAATTAGTTATAAAATATCATCAGCGTTTACTTACCTAAATGTTGGTCAACACGTTTTTTGGGCTTTTGCACTGATGCATAGGGATCACTGCAGTAATCTTGTCTAGATGGGTTTTGGCTGTTGCGTAAATTATGATATTCATCGCCATGTTGGCTGGGTGTTGCTGTCAGCTGTGGATAGGGAGCATAATCGTCTACACCGCCATAGCCGCCATGTGTCAATGGATCATAGCCGTAGGTGGGCTGTTGTTCAACATAATTGTTGTGAGATACTGGCATCATATTCTGTTGATTGCCTGCAGCGCCGGACATTTTCACTTGCCATAACGAGTCCTGGGAGTTAACACTGCCACCATTGTTGGAATTTGAATAATTATTTTCAATGTAACCCATATTGACCCCTAAAAATAAATGATAAAGAAATGAATTTTATATGAGAAATTTTAAAATCCAAATTATTTATAAAAATACTAATTAAAGCTGAATGTAATTGTTAATAATTTTATATTTAATTTATAAACATATTTTGTTTCTTCTATTTTGTTAATCTTTTTTTAGCTTTACTTGAAATTATCCTTGAAACTTATTGATTTCCTAGCAGAGCAAGAAAGTAATTAAAACTCTTAAAAACTTTTACTTTTTGAAACAAAAAAAAAAAGATCCTGTACATGTGTACGTTTTCTAACATTTTCTCTAATACCTCCGCATTAATAAGGAGATTATAAGTGAAAGAATAATTTTAACGACAGCAACTATAAAATAAAGCATGAAATTTTAATAATAATTCCCTGAATTACGTAAATAAATCTTACAAGTTAACATACAACGTCAAGTATTAAAAATTAGTTTTGTTCAGAAAAAATTTAAATTGATAAGAAGCATAACTAATAAAAAAATAAAAAATTGCAATTAATTTATGTAAATAACAATTTAAAATTATTATTTTATTAACATACATACATAATTGGTCATTACAATCCTTCAGTCAGGATTATAAACCCTAGTTTCTAACACCACTCATGTTGTGTGTGTTAATTTTATACAGGAGTGGTGGGACTTACAGTTTAAAGTCGACTCCGAACGACAGATTTATGGGAAACTTTTCATTGCAATTTTGTTTTACTCTCAGAGATTTTGCCAGAAATCTGCTGAGAGGAAGTCACCAAATAAATATTTTTTTCATATTTTCGTTTTGATGTTTCTGTTGGAACCGTGGCCTTACTTCTAATAAGCCAAACACTACCTACTAGACTATGACGACTATCCGATTTTGTGAACATAAAACTCTAATTTTCAATGGCTAAGTTAAAAACCTTATACACTTTATATTTTTCCATGTATCAGACAATTTGTGAATTTCACGCCAATAAAACTGTTCGTCTTTAGTAGCAAACCAATTTTTACTTCAGCCAATGCGTGTCTTGAAAAGGCTGAAAACAAATAGGAGTCGAAATTAGCCAAGTTTTGGGTATATGGCGGGTGGGGTAGCAGCTCACAACCTAATACTTGATTGTAAACTGAACAGGTTTTGGTTTGTGACACACACCATTGTCTTCCGGCCGAATCGGTTTAGTTTTGCGGCCGTAGTTGATGGCTTTTCCGGCGACTTCCTCTCAAAAATCTAGCAAAAACTTTGAGAGTAAATAAAATTGTCAGGAAAAGTTTCTCAAAAATCTGCCGTTCGGAGTCGACTTTAAACTGTACGTCCAACTACTCATGTATAAAATTAACACACACAACATAATTGGTGTGAGAAGCTATATAGTAATCTTGACTGAGGTTTGTAATGACCAATTATGTGTGAAGTAGTTTTGCGGATTCGATCTCTCTGTCATTCGATTCATATGGCACTCGTTTTCCAGACTTTTGGAGCCTTCCCGTAACTTTTAAACGTTGAGAAATTAACAATTCTGCCATTTGTTTCTGAATCAAAGTATCATCTGCATACAATATTGTTTGCAATTCGGCGTCTTTTAACACGATAAAAAATATGATGTTGTCTGCACACTGATTTGGCGTGTACTGAATATGCTTGACAGCTGTCATCGCCATCATAAAAGAAATTAGAGCACCTTACCAACAAGTGTTCTGTTTTATATCTTGACAATCACATCATACCGATACATCTGGTAACTGAGTGTCCTGGTAGTCTAGTGTTTAGTGTGCTAGTCTATTTGTGCGAGGATCACGTATACGATTTCCACACTGGATTGTTACACTACACCGAGCAAATGGTCTTATACTATGTTCAGATATGCACTTTTATTGAATCAATATTCGGTTTATTGAGTACAATATTTTAAGTGTTCAGGCTTAAAATATACGCAGTTCAACTTCTTATTGAATATTTATTTGACAGCTGGTAAACAAAACAGCTGGTTGTTTCAACAACATTGTTTTCTTGTCGTTTTTGACATTTGAGTTGTCAAATATCAACAGAAATTGTTCGGTTAATTGTAATATGCGCACTAAACACACTTATGACAGTGCTGCATTGCAAGTTTTACTCAATATTATAACAATTAGCGTATTTATTGTGCAATAATTAATTGAAACTTTATATGAAATATTGAGCTCAATAATGGCCTTTATTGCGATTTACGCAATAAAGATGCATATCTGAATACCGTATTAGTTACTACATGAAAAAAATTATTAAATAATTAATAAAGAAAAAGAGAACAACGATATAAGAGCCAAATACATTGCTGAGCCACTAAACTGATTCGATATAAAAATGTGTTCATTATGATGTTTCATAATTCGTTTCCTTTCGCTAAATTCCTGTATGCTTTTAAAAACGAATAAGTTCTTCACCTTAATAGCATACTTCAACAGAAAATTTCAATTTAAAACTTTCTTTGTATGAAATTAAAATTTTTTTAATTAGTTTTTGGATGTTTCTATGAAAGTAGTGGCAAATTTAATACGATAGTCATATAACTTTATTTGTTTAGTATTATTGCTATTATTATTGTCAGATATAAACCTTTTATTTTTGTTTACTAAAGGTTTCCGAAAAAATTATTTCGTTTCATTATTTATTACACTACAAAGGAAATACAAATGAAAAAAACATGTTGTTTACAGCGGCAGATTGTTTTCTTGTTTAATTTTACTTTCATAATAAAAACCACTCATAAGAATAAGAATAAAAATATTAAATGTGAGAAGGTTTTTGTTTTTATATACGATTATGACTATGGCTACTATGACCCACACATAAATTTTGCACTCACGAAACTTGCCACACTTCTCTTCCATAGCATATACGAGTACATATATTTTTGTAATGCCATCATTATTGCATTTTAGATACCAGCTGCCCACACACACACTTACTCTTAACTGTAGGCACGAATATTTAAATAATTTTACTGGCCGAGCTTCTATTGCACCTACTGTAGCCCCTCTTAGTATCCAGTAAGTTGGTTTTTTGCATTTCTAATGTTGATACTACATCTACATACATATGCTATATATGTATGTATGCAAATGTATATGTGCTTGACTGTTGGCATTGTTATTTAATTAAAAAGTAGATTTTTTCTTTCATCAAAAACAAAATTTATATAAAAATGTATGCCATCACCTACCTTTAAATCAAGAAACGCTTTAAAACATAAAGTTATACAATGCATAGAGTTTGTAAAACCTTAAGCAGATTACAGGTAATGTAGGGCTTTAAAGATATCATTTAAAACTAATATTTTCAGGAAAAGTCACCGTAGTTTAGTGGGCTTATTAGAGGTGAGGCCATTGTTCAAATCTCAGGTCAGACATCTCCAGCCAAACGAAATATGAAAAATAAATTTCTTCGGCGACTTCCTCTCAGCAGATTTCTGGCAAAAACTCTGAGAGTAAATAAAATTGCCATGAAAAGTTTCTTAAAAATCTGTCGTTCGGAGTCGACATTTAAAACTGTATAAAATTAATACACGACAGAGATCAGCAATGAATCGTTTTTTCGCTACTCATAAGTGCTTATGAAATTTTGAGTATGAGTCAGTCAACAATATTGAAATTCGTACTCACTACAACATTGATTTATAAGTACAGTCTGCAATGAGTATGAGTACAATATTGGCATTAAACTCATAACATTAGAAATATGTTTGATTCATACGCCTACTCATTCAGATTCATAAATTTAGAAAAATACTTATAATACTCAAAAATGATTCGAGTGATTCGAACGATCCATAAAAATTTACAGTCTTAGTTGTTGTTGCATTTACAAAAAAAGACACATAAGCAAAAAGGAGAGAGCAGCAAGCAAAGCAAACACACAACCTTCTAGTGAGTATTGTAGTGTTCGTACACGAATCATACTTATTTTGTGATTCTTGTAAATGTTGAGTAAAGGAAAGTCGAAATCAACAACATCATCCGTATTGTTAAGTATGAATACGATGAGTACTTCAAACCTTGAATATGATATTATGATATTAAAATAAGTATGAATGCGTATAAGTATCAGAAAATGAATACATCATCTTTTTGAATACTCATTGCTGATCTCTGGTATGTATTAGTGACTTTTTTTAAAGCAAACTTAACTCGTAGCCTTCCATATCTTAACAATACAACGATAATTGTATAATCGAAATACAAATTTTATACACCAACTAGGTTCAAGTGAAACTATTACTTTCTGTAGCCTACACCTACAACTTCAGACGCATTAACGTACTTTATAATTGAAAATATAATTCATCAAAATGTAATACCTTTGAAACTCTGTTGTTGGAAATTTTCCCTTAAAAAATACTTTTCGGTATAATAAAAATAAAAAAGCAAAGAAAATAGAAAATTAAAAACAAAAAGGAAAACAATAACAAAACACATACAAAATGTTTTCACGATTTCAAAAAGGAAAAGGAAAAAGTACAAATGGTTCATAACCGTTTATTATGCTATGATTTTATTTTCTTCTCGTAATAAAACAGAATGTTTTTCATTTGTTTGATTATGAAAATGTTTTCTTAATTTATTATGAACGAAATACGTTGTAACAAAAACTGAAATCGTAAAAGTGTGTACATCAAGAGGTGTTTGTAGTCTACAATGAGGGGGGATTTTGGCTAATCTACAACGGAGAATATTTCACTTAACAAAACAAAATATATGTACATTTACTTCTTAGAACATAAGAATGTAAGAGAGTTAAAGCTTGGGTTCTACGAAAAATTAAAATATACTTGGAATTAAAAACTACGCTCAGGGGTGACTGTGTGGCAGTGAAAGTTGGAATTTTTTCAATTCTGTTTTCATATGAGATATCAAAAGAGTAAGCTATTTAGAATATTATTTTGGATAATACATACATATATTTTCAGAACTTGTATTCTTCAGAATCTATTTAGTTTGGAATCAAATAAACTCAAAATCACTTTTTTTCTTGCAACAAAGATGCAAAGCATATTATGTTTTTTAATTGTAAAGGCACCTGGTCAAAATTATTTGCAAGAGCTGTTTAGTCATTACGAAGGAGAAATATTGACAGCCCAAAGATCATTTCACATTAATCGAATAAAATGTTTTAACATAACCAGCGTTGCCAGTATTAAAAAAAAATTTTTTTTTACCAACGAAAACTTGTTTTCTACAAAAGCACCAAACATTTTAAAGGAAACAGCGAAGTCCGGTGCCCTCTATTGATGTTTCTTTGCTTTTTTTGCCCGAGACTAATAAAATACACAATATTTTATTTAAAAATGTAAATATTTCTTGTTATTATTTTTGAATTTATTGAAAAAAAATTTAAATTGAATTTTGTCGAAAAAACTTGTCTTGTTAGAAAACACATTTAATGAAACCTTTTCCGTACCTTAAAAAATTTCGAAAAAAATGGAAAACTTGGCAAATAGCAACGCTGATCATAACTTTAAGGGCCATTATTACAACTTGCTGTTAACTAGAGAGAGGATTTTAACGGCCAGATAAATTGTTTTTATCATTATTATAAGTGGACAATATGGTAGAAGAGAGCGTTAAGCTAAAGGGAAGATCATCTTACTGGTAACTTTTAAAGATAAGTTTATGTTTGAACTTGCCATATTATATATTATTTTCATTATGGCAACTTCAAATATAAACAAAATGAGCAAATACAACAAAGAAAAAAAATAAAAGAAGCACGTCGTTGCCACTGCGTTTAAATAAAACTTGTTTAATTTGAGCAGTGTTATCGACATTGCTCCGCCACTGCCATATTTTTGAAAAAGTTAACTTTATTTTATCTGTAAGTTGTAATTACGAAAATAAGTTAAAGGTAACTTTACAGTTCCCTTTAGCTAAAGGTACCTTTAACTAAACCCAAGTTTAACGGCAAGTTGTAATAATGGAAGAAAAGAAAAGAAAGAGGAATAAATATGATTATTCCATGAAATGTTGCGATATTTGTAACACATGTTGTTTACAGTTCATGTTGACCTCCTGGTACTGTTATATATACTTTTTAGGAAATGTCTTGTGAAAATCAATGTTGTATGAGACCTTAAAATAAAAAATTGTTGAAAATATTTTTTCAGTATGAATACACTTCTGTACCAATATATATTGCGTAAATACATACATATGTACATCTTTGGTTGGATATCAAAACACAACCACTGTTGTTGGTTGGTATGTTCAGTGTAGTGGAGTTTAGAACAACAGTCTATTTTTGTATTTTCGGATTTAACGCTTTCTGGGGTGGAAGAAATGAATGCTTTTTGCATTCTTTTAATTTTTGCAAGAGCCTTTACTGTTTACGTTCCGGACTGAATTTCTGCTGAATCTATCCGCAAACTTATGGCCACAAAACTTTATTTCATATACGACTTTCACACTTTCCGTTCGGCTATAGAACACAATGTTCAAAGGTATGTATATAGGTTTGATTTACGGTAAATCATCATTTGATTATTCAAAAATCGCCAAGTTTATCGGCAAAAGTCGTTTGACTCTAATATATAGGCTACCGGACCTTTGTTTTACCATGGGTACTCACATCGCCTGTAGGCCTCCTCATCTCTTATAAAATTGATTCTCTCGCACTTGCCCTTCAACAAATCGGGACTAAAGAAAGACTGCGATGTTCTAGTATCGATAATCGTTGATAAGGTTTGGCTAATGCCCCTCAGCGCTAATACGTTTTAGTTCACTTGACATTAAGGCAGATGTTGTACTTTTCCGATGTGATTTTCAGTTCATCTGGTAATAGCCGCTGTCGGCAGTTATACTATTTTACTCTGATTTTCTGCTATTTTTTGTCTAGTAACGCCATCATCTTTCTCTTTTAAGACCAAAATCCCATTCGTTCTTCTGGCCACTGCGCCAAATTTAAATTTGAATACGGCTAGAGCTGTATAGCCATCGAAGTAAGACACCCTTAACTCGCTGAATGCCTGAGAAATCGCGTGCAGTGGTCCACCTTACTAGAACTGGAGCTCTTTTCGTTTCTTGGGCTTCCCTATTTATCTTTTGCTGTTAAAGTAACATTTTCTATATGGCTTTCATATGGCTTTCGTATGACGATATTTATTTAAATAAGCAAATAATTAATGCAAAAACTATATTATTTCTTCCACTTCAGTATAAGTAGGTGTGTGTGTGTGTGCACATTGCAACGAGAAGTGGTGTAAAAGTGTTTGAGCGAAATCATGCTGAAAGAGTTCAACCTGTCGTTCGTTTGTAAATAAAATATTAGAATATATTTTTCTCTTTTCCACTATCGTGTGTTGAAACTTTATATACATAAAGTGCCTCATGGATTGAGGCTCCACACGTACATTTTTATAATTCACTACCAACTGTAGCCTTGCAAAAGTACCCAATAATAACACAAAAGTTGGGTATAAATTGTGTAATTGCGTCGTTATTGTGTAAATGTGTTGGGGGGTGTCACATAAAAGTCGCGACAAATGTTGTGCACGTAATAAAGCCGTCTGGTATTTTTACGACTGTGAAAAAGACTTGAAGTTAATAAATAAAAACCTGAAATCAACATTAAAGTTATTAAGATGATATCTGGTGTTTATTTTTGGTTGGTTGGAATAATAAAAAAATAAGAATTCAAATAAAATCTGATCGTTCAACTTCATTTAAAACCATGAAAAACTGGTGGCAATTTTTTTTATTTTTGTTTCAACACAAACACAGAGCCGCTGTTCACATTTTATATGATTGGTCATGTAAATTGTTTATAATATATAAAGCCTTTATTATAAGTATATAAAAAATTATTTTATTTAAATTAAATTCCAGTAAAAAATATTATATGAAAATATTTATTAGTGAAGTTGCAACGACCTATTGAACGGCGCCCACATTGGTAAACTATCTGAACAAACTGTCAACTAATACGTGAGGCTATTTAATGACTTTTTAATCATTAAAACTATCAAAATTGCACGTTCTTACGTATTTACTAACCATCATATCTAATGAAATAAGACTAAAGTGGTCTTATCGAACGTTTATAATTTAGTTGCTATAAGGCTGTAAGAGAATAATAAATTGACTTTTAGGAATTGTATTGTATTGTCATGTAGGTTAGATAAGGTGGCGGACCCTCTTATATGAAGAGGTGCCACTTAAGCCAGGATTTAGGCCCACTGTGCTACCCCAATCAATTCTACCCGGGGATCAAACATTCCCTAGTGAACACGAGATCTTGTTATTGCAGGAATATTTAGTTCGACCTAAAATGTAAGGAAATGAGTGGTCGAAGAGCCCTGAAACATGAGTCCCTTTCTCGTTCTCAGATCAACAGCACCTGCAGATTTCATTTACCGAAATGACGAATCTTTCGGTATGTTACCAAAAGGGCAAAGACCCGTAAGAATCACTATTGTGCAATGGGTGGCCATGCGATTTAAAGACAGAAGTCAGAGTCAGTCTAATCCTCATCCATGCGTGATTAGCAATATTGCAAGTACCATCACGAGAGTGAGTATAATAAGTGTAATTTTATTATATACATACATATGTATATGTATACGATAATATTTATAAAACAAAAAGTTTTTAAATATTTTTTCACTTATTTGGATTTAACATTCTGACTACATACAGCTTTTAATTGATATTCCGAAATATTTTTTACAATTGTCCTCGAAATTAAAAACGCCACGTTGATTTATTGCGTTAATTGACCAAATCCATTTGGCTTTAAATTAATTTTGACCACACGATCAAAAAAGGACGCTGACTATATTTACTGAAATGCTAGAAAAATTAATAAAAAAAAACGAATAAGAATAATGATTTAAAAGGAAAATACGAAACAACGCCTTCCAACAACTGAATAAAATGTAACATAAAAAACAACGCAACAAAAAAAAAAAAAGAAAAAACGTAAAGTAAAACGAAACGACCATAATGAATTGGTGAAATTCAGTTACTGTTGCAACTACTGCAACTACTTTTGAGCCACTACATCAATGACAACGATTACGACAAAATTTATTTGTCGTCTTGATTTCACAAACAAATCAAATCAACAAACAACTATAACGACAAAGACAACAACAACAACAACAACAACAACAACAAAAAGACAGCAAAATAACAAAAAATAACGGGGAAAAAATCAATTCAATGTTTTCACAAAAAAGCAAAAAGCAGGAATCAAAAAACAAAAAAAAATCTTGTAGTTTCAAAACAAAAATAACAAAATAAATTCGAACAACAACAAAAAAAACGTAAATAGAGTCAAGGAACAAAGAAACTTCGCCATATTGTAAACGGAAGTTAGATAATAACGGCAAAAAGAGCGAGAGACAGAGAGAGAGCACACAAGATACAAGGACGTTTATAGAGTTTTCGTTGTTAAGAAACGTTATTTTGTCGTTGTTAAAACTGTTTTTCTGTTGTTGCTGCTGCTATAATTGTTGCTGTGGTTTCTATTGTTGTCGATGCCTTAAGCAGCTGCTGTTCTACCACCACACTGTACATGGAAATTTAATGGTAAAGAAACACAACATTTTTACGCTAAACAACGTTAAAGTAATGTTAAAGCAAATAAAATGCAATACAAATAGGAAAGGGAACTCATTTTCTGTAAAGAGAATTTGGTTGCAATGCAATCGCATAATATTTCAAAAATTTTCAGATAAATTTCTAAGTACTTCAAAAGCAAATTAGAAAAACATGGAGTGGAATACCAATAATCAGTATACATGTACCAATATATCAGTATTGTGTAGAAAAAAAAAACCGAAATAAAATATCTGGCTTAATGGGAAATAATTGCTGGGTTTGTTGGAAGGTTAGCTAGGTTAGGTTAAATTAACATAACTTTACATAACTCCTGTTGTTAGTTTTATGAATGAGAGAATTTTAATAGAATCAACATTTATTAGACACCTTTGGCCAATAAATTCCAGGTGATCAAAAAGATGTCCCGTAGTGACCTTCTCTTATTTCTCGTCATTATAGTTTCTACAGACTTTGTCCTGTTTGGAACGCTACAGGCTTCTTAAGATGGATTGGATGGGTAGATTTAATGCAAATCTAGTTGCTGAGTAACTGCGACCTTATGCTCGGGGTAGTGTAACAGAGTCTCTGGTGGGAATCGAAACCACGACATACATACATACATAATTGGTCATTGCAACCCTTCCGTCAGGATTATGGACCTAGTTTCTCACACAACTTATGTTGTGTGTGTTAATTTTATACATGAGTGGCGGGACCTACAGTTTAAAGTCGACTCCGAACGACAGATTTTTGAGAAACTTTTCATGGCAATTTTATTTACTCTCAGAGCTGTTGTCAGAAATCTGCTAAGAGGAAGTCGCCGAAGAAATACTTTTTGTATTTTATTTTGATGTCTGGCCCTGGCTTTTCGTCTAATAAGCCAACACACTACCTACTAGACCACGGCGACCATGAACCATGAACTTCTCGCTAATTGTCTTGCCAGATCGTTAAGTACTTTTTGCTTTTATTCATCTAAAGCCTTCAATATGCTGTTTAATACCTCAAAACTTATGTTCTAAAATAAATAAATTGTCATTTTAAATCGAATTGATGTCCTTAAGCACAATAATAATTCAAATTTTGTTGACAACCTTTATTAGCAGTTGAAGCAATCAATATGAAATGATTATGATGATGGCTCACCAAAGATTTTGGAAGTAAAAATAGTCAACTACCAACCTCATGACCAACAATTTTCAGAAAGAGCCCAAAAGAAAAAAAAAATCTTCTAAACATTGAAAAATGAATCACTTATGGTGGCTGTACAACACGTAAAAAAACATGAACGACAAAACCAAACAATTTTAACAACAAAAATTATAGTAACAACTACAACGACACAGCGAGAACAACAATGACAACAAAAGCACTATTGTTGTATTATCTATTCAAAAAGCCTGTCTGGTTGTGAATGTAAGAATATGTGTGCATTTGGTAGTGGAAACTAACTGGTAAGGCCCTGTTTAAGGGGCCATTTGCTTGAGAATCAGTGAGAGAAAGGATTGCCAGGCCCGTTTGATGTCGAACCCTTTCCCTTCCTTCCATCTTTTTAACCCAGCTTATATACATACATACATATTTTGATTGTCTATGTGTTGGTAATGGTAAGTAAGTAAATGTTTGTGGACCCGTCGTCAGTGTGTAGTGGTGAATAAACCATTTCAAGTGTTAAACAAGCAAAAACCACTACAAAATTGCAATCTCTTTCAAAGTATGGTAGCAACAGTATCAACAACAACAACAACAACAGCCGTTACATAGTCAGCAACTAAGAGCAAGACCAACTAAATACGAACAAAAAGTTTCGTACAGTTTAAAAAACGCTGCTTTCGTTGAAATTTTAAAGAAAATCCAAGTTTTTTTTCTTTTCAATTTTCCTTCAAATGAAACGGAACCTGTTAAGAAATTTAAATGAAATATTGGACTTAAGATTGTTAAAAATGTGTTCCCGCTTAAACTTAAGTTTAGTCTTTCCTTAGTTAGTTTTTAGTTTTTTCTAAAAGAACAACTAAAGTAAAATAAGAATCTTTCTTTTAAGGTCACAAGCAGATGCAAAACTCAAAAGTGATGCTGCAGCATATCACATCAAATTTAGACGAGGAAATTAGAGAGCCAATACGAAACAAAGATCACAAGTTACAAAAGCATATCCACACATAAAGAAATAACGCAGGTTTATTATGGAATAAATGGGTTGAATATTATACATCCATAAGGAAACAGTTTTTCTTCTGAGTAACTGAGAAAGCAATTTGAGTTCGATGCAGTATCATGATAAATTCACGAATATTTTAAACAATTGTTTGCTGGGTTAAAATATTTTCTATTCTCACACAAACTTGTGTATGCAGGCGACCAGAAAACGAAAAAGTACAGATAGATAGAGAGTAAGCGAGAGGTAGATGGTGAACGTTAAGTATGTTTATAAACACTTGAAGATAAACACCTTAACAACCAGCAAAATTATAAAAAAAATCAAGAAAACTGCGCAACTTAAAAATTGAGCTCAAAAAAGAAAAGAGAAAAGAAATAAGAAAGAAAAAGATTTTAAAAGTTAAACTGCTGGTTAAAGTAAATGCTTGTCATCTAATTAAAAGCATTAAGAAAAATTGCCAAGTTTCCAAAATGAAAACAAGGGATGGGCGATGGATATGTATGTATGTATGTATATACATACGTAGTGGTGATGGCACTGGGGAAAATCCTAAAATCATTGCGCTTAACTTTCACTGCAAAAGTCAAACATGCTGTTGCAATTTGTTGCAAAATCTTTGGGTTTTCTTTGCAAAAAGAAAGTCGCAATTACTTTGGTGGTGCCACATTTACTCATTGCAACGTAAATTAAACAAAAACTAAACAAATTAACAAAGAGTTGCTAACTGTTGGTAAAACTAAAATGCTTGGGGATAAAAGGTGAAGAGTGATACCGAAGAGTGTATGAATAATTATTTAAATATAAGCGTTTAAAAATTTTAAATTGTTATGCAAAGTGTTGAGTGTGCAATGTATGTTCAGGTAAGTACATATGTATGTACATATGTGAGTAGCCTGGGGATGGCAATTGTATACATGCTGGAACTCTAAATGCATTACCTGCTAATCTAGGTAAACAATGAATGAAAGCATTTTGATAACATGTTATAATGTCTTGCAAGTTAGTTAACCCTACATACATACATATGTATGTATGCATGTAAACATATATGTATGTATTTATAGTTGAGAGTTTATTTTAAATTTAGTATGTGTATACTACTATCCTATAATTTAATATTATAGTTGGTTTGGTTTATGCTTATTGTATCTGCATTAAGTGGTTTTTGGCCAAACAGATATTATTTCTTGATTATTTTTCTTTTTTAAATTCATTGCTTTTGTAATTAATCAATTACAGTGTTCGTTTGAATATATGTATGTACGTACATATACTATTACAAGAACATATTTATTATTTTCTTGGTATTTGCTTATTTACATTGTTGTTAACGTAGTTTCAGTCATTGGCCAGCCATAATAGTAGAATGGAAATTTACATAAAATATTCTCCAGATACTCATTCGTAAATTAAGTTTTAATTTTAATTTAATTATTAACTATTATTTCAGGTATAACACAACCAACCAACAATTCTTTTGGCATTCTCTATTGTTTTGCTCTTCTTTTTTTGTTTTGCTTTTTCATACCATTAGTGCAGCAAAAGTGTCTGGACCACAGAAACCCATGTTTTGTTATGAGTGCCATGCAATTAAGTTGATTGATACATAATTTAGGAATAATTAACACTTATTGTTTATCCTACATACAGACGAAGGCAAACAAAGTATTGTCTGTAGAAATAAAATTTCATTGAAAATTAAAATCCAAAAATTGAAAGCAAAAAATCTTTGTTTAAATAATCAATATTTGCAACCTAGATAAACAGTTATGTAAAGTGTAAAGGGTGTCTCAAAAGGAATGCACATTTTCGTTGAAAAATTTGAGTATTTTTTTAAGATTATTATGATTTTGTTTATTGGAGACATATTCCGATAAAGTATGAAAAAAAAACAGAGATGTAGCTGTATCACATCGATTGCTGAAATCCGATATTTCACAAAACCCCAAAGAAAAAAGACACAAGGTTTTAAATCGCATGATCACATGATCTTGTTTGCTGCAAAAAATCGATTTTATCCCATGTAGTATCACAGGTGGCGCCATCTTGCGGAAACTATATATCGTCCAGATCCATGCCATTGATACATTTTTCTGAAGTAAAGCATAATCTAGTAAAAGCTTTCTGCATCGGTTGAAACAAGTAGTAATCAAAGGGGAAAAGTCTGGGCCACACGGTGTATGAGGTAAAACTGTTCATCTACTGTTTGCTGTTTCCTAATATGTGCGACAAGCGTTGTCGTTATGGATATTACGGTCACATATCTGGTTAAAGATTCTGGAGGCTTTCGAACAATACTCGTTTTGAACGAATTAATTTTTATCTGCACAAGTCTTCAGTAATGATGTGGCCTAGTTTTTGCAGCTCAAATCCTTCTGATCCCATCAAACACAGAGCTTTTGCGTTCTCATATTGGAATTTTGCATTTCAGGCATACAAAATCGTCTTTGAACATCTCTCGGCAACCGATTTTCTAGCTTTTGAAGGAATCCTCTTGCTTTTAAACGCTTTGAAATGGCTGCTTGTGTCACGTCCAATGGTTTGCGTTTGACACGAATGTTGCTCGATTAATGTTTACAATTTATGGTCTTGAAACTTAAAACATATTTACTTTATTTATTACTCCTGTAGATAGTTAAGACATTTTCTCAAAATTTAAGAAGAAAAGTCTGTAATCAGGCTGAATAAGGGATAATTTCGAAAGTATATTGAAAAATATGTATGTATTGTATTAGTTCCGTGTACGCTCGAGAAGTTGGTAATTTAAAAGTATTTTTTACTTTAAAAATTTTTTGGTTATGAATGTCAATTCTGTACGATTCTTAACTTATATAGAGTTGAACAGACAACAACTACTTCAACACATACATACATACATACATACACACATAATTGGTAATTACAACCTTTTAGTCAGGTTACGACCTAGCTTGTTATATCACTTATGTTGTGTGTTAATTTTATACCTGAGTGGCGGGGCTTACAGTTTAAAGTCGAACGACAGATTTTTGAGAATCTTTTCAAGGCAAGTCGCCGAAGTCGTTTTGATGTCTGACCTCGGGTTTGAACCGTGGCCTTACGTCTAATAAGCCAACAATGTACGTATTAAACTACGGTGATTTCAACAACAACTCAATTTGAAATTTCGAACTGGTATTGTTTACATACTTTAAGCAGTTTAAGGTTTTTATAATTAAATGCATAAAACTTAAATGCGAACGTCCCCTCCAAATATACAACAGTTGTCACAATCATACAAAAAAAAAGGTTATTAAATGAAGTGTAAATTTAGTTTTAGACCTTTCATTATTTAAGACGGGTATACTCGTCTTTGTTGAAACATGTTGCAAACAAACAGGCCTACAAAGTTTATCAAAACAAAATAACCCAATTAGGGGGATAACACCAAAAGTGAATGAAGAATAGCCATAAATGTGGAAATAACTGCAGTAGTTTCTAATTTTTGATAAGTTCTGTGATTCAGTTTTCATGAATGCTGTTGTATACATAGTAACTGGCTTAATTTACCGAAGACAAAAGATGAAAATTCGCAGTCGGTCTGAAAATTAATAAAAGTTTTCATATTATTTTCCCTTTTAAACAAAAGAAGAGCATCTTTGCTTTTGTTTGTGTAAATGAAAATAAATTATAATCAAATGTTTCCAACTACAATAGTCATTAATTAACAAAAATTCAGAATTTATCGTGTGTCAGGTTTCTGAGATTCTTTTCTTTTTTCAACATTTAAAATCACACTTAATATCCACCCACTTCATTATGTGACACAATAATACAATGAACATGTAATAAAACACAATAACAGGAACAAAGTAGAGAACATAAGTAAGTGCAGATGATAATGGAACAAGAAAATGTCATAAATTTCCCGAGGGATTTTAAAGTCTTTAACATGAAAAGACAAAACCATGCTAAGATGTTTGCCTTCCACGTATTCGATCTTTTGAAGTTTTCAAGCGGAGTGTGTCTTGGGTGAAAAAGCAACTCCCTTACATTCATATTTTCAGTTTGTATGAATACTGTAGCTCAGTAGGAGTTAACAAAACAAGTGAAGATATAATGACAAGGCTGCCTGTGACTAAGATTGTACAGTCTGTAGAGTTTAATGCTTTAAATAATTTGAATGGGAATGGAAAAACTTTCATATTTTTTTTTTTAACTAAAGAAGAAAAAACCCGTAACGTAAGAAAAAGTCAAATGGAAGTAGTAAAACCCAAATGCACAGAAAAAAAGAGAAAATGACAACCGCTTTTAACTTAACTTGGTAACACATAAAACGCCTTAAGGATTTTTCTGAAATTTGTGCCATAATTTCGACTACAACTCCTAGAACATAGAAGCGTAGAACAGAGAAGAAGAACACGGAAATAATATGAAAAAAAATTAACCAACCACCCAGAAATATGTTTTCAAAATTTCTTAGACAAAAAATTCAAATCAAAAGCGTTTTGCAAAATGAATAAAAAAATTTTCAAACATTTGCTCAAATGTTTTGTTTAAAACATCTGCTGAATTGAATTTCAATTCTCTATTCAATGTATGCACTCTCCGTGCACTGTCACCGATCAATTTCGCATTGTCGTTTGCCAGTAATCGCAACTTGTCCCTGTGTATTGTTTAATGTCCATTGTTTTGTTGTTATTGTTTTGCAATAATGTTGCAATTTGCTAAATGTGGTTTTGTTGCTGTGTTTTGCACAAATTTGCTTAACGCAGATTTTGTGGTTGACTTAACAACTGGTCACAATGGGTTTCTTCTAATCCGCCAAACATAATTTAAATCATAAATAAATTTTACCGCTATGTACATTTGTTGTTGCTGCTGTTGTTATTGTTGTAGTTGTTATTGCTTTCAATGCAGCAGAAAATTTTGTACTTTAAATCCTAAACAAAACCAGGAGATAAATACGAGTACCTCATTAAGTGGGTATTAAGCATGACAAATTGTATAATTACGTGTAAAAGAATAATTACACAGTGTGCGACAGTTAAAATACACCCAACTTATGACATAGTGTAGGTTGTTAGTTTTATTGAGTAGAACTCAAAAATATTTTTTTTATATTTCTCGAATCCTCCAAACTTCTTTTAGTTGACAAAAACGGTATTTTTAATCTTTTCACACAAGATTATTGTTAACCCAAATATTTTTGTTCGATTTTATCAAATGTAGTGTGAATCTCTTCACAACAGAATGGATTTTAAAGAATTTCCTCACATACTTTAGATTTTTTAATAAAAGTTTGCTAATATGAATGTAAAAACTTGACAAAATATGAAAAAAATTCGCATTTGCCAAGTTTACCTCATAGAATATTAAGTCGAATAATATATATATGTAGGTATACCATTTTAAAGGGCCATCCCTAGCTTTTAAAAAAAAAAGTTTAAATTTTGGACATCCGTTCAGAAATGTTTGTGTAATCAATAAATTTATGCGTAAAGTCCAAGAAAACAGTTTTTGTCATATAAAATAAGTTTGGAGGGTTCAAGAAATTAAAAAAAAAATATTTTTGAGTTCTACTCAACAAAACTCACAACCTATACTATGTCCTTAGCTGGGTATATTTCATTTTTTTATTTTGTCACTTAGTGTTATTATAAGCGTATTCACAAATACACATATACGTACATATGTATAAACAAACAATTAAATTCCTATAGTCTGTTTACCTTTAGAATTAATAAACTTTAAAGACAAAAGGGCCGATAAGGACTATAGATTTCCAAGTGTAGTTAAGTGCTATTGAATTCCATACATAGAATTTTTACATAAATATGGGTCTTTTATTTGTATGAAAATCGTAAAAGTGGTGGATAATATACCGTCATTAACAAAGCTCCATATACCCCAACCATTTTAGTCTCGAAAGCAAACAATTTTTTTTTAAATCTAATGCAGACTTTCTTAACATTCATTTTTATCAACACAACAAACACAGAAAAGGAGGAAATATGAAAAAAAAACCGAAAAACTCGGTGATAACAGTGAACATACAGATTAAGAAATCAACAAACTTGGTTTTTGCACTGTAGATCTTGTACTGTTCGAGGTATTTGGGTTTTTCCGCACATCCTGAAAAATAAATCTGACAACAAGCTTCCTTCGGCCCTCATTGCGTAGGTTATTTTGGACTGAACAACTGTTATTTGAATCTTTTATATTAGTGTATACAGTTGACCGATTTAAATTTCGAATTTTTGTTATTCGATTATAAGATTTTGATTCATTTCTTAATTTAACAACCAAATTTCTAACATACATACATACATACACAATTGGTCATTACAACCCTCTGATCAGGACACGACCTGGTTTCTCGCACCACTTTCTGTTGTGTGTGTTTATTTTATCAATAAGTGGCGGTACCTACAGTTTAAAGATTATGACCCCGAACGACAGAATTCGTAAATTTTTGTCAGAAATCTACTGATAGGAAGTCGCCGAAGATATATTTCTTCATATTTAGCTTTGTTGAAAATGCCTGACGTGGTGTTTGAAATGCTTCATAATAAGACTGAGAAGGAATACTTTGGCTGCTACATACTCTTTTAAGGTGTATTTAAGGTGAGGCGATAGCTCAAGAACATATATTGCGGCAGTCCCAAGCGTGAAATATTTAGCGTGCGCGCTTCAAAGCGAAAGTTTACATCATCGCAAGTTGTGCTTGGGGCAGCAAGTATACTAATTCTATCTGACAGTAAGGTCGAGCTACGTTCAGGTCCTATGAGAAGGAGGCAATGGACAGGCAAACCAGACTTTGTTAAGACTAGGTTTCACCCTGCTAATAGGTGTAGTTTGCTCGGTGAAAGGATGAAAGCTAAACGCTCTTCTCAATTCGAACGATTTGGAGACAATCTTAACTTTTGCTCGGTATATACAATCATAAGTGATTGAAGTTGTGCATCAAATTATCGAGAAGTATTCGGAAATGTATTTTAGAATGAAACACATGAGTTTTTATTACGTAAATTCCGATTGTAGGTTAAGGTCAGTACAATAAATCATACATTAGCGGTACTCCACTACCTCTTCGCAAAACTAGGAACATTTCATGCGCTGGCTCGGTCATGTTGTTCGAATGGAGGAGGATGCTCCGGCGAGACGGGTATTTGATGCGGAGATCTGCAGAAGTCGGCGAAGAAGACGACCTTGTATGCGTTGGAAAGACCAAATCGAGGAAGCCCTGTCATCGATTGGTGTGACCAACTGGCGTAGGCGCGCAAGAAGCGGAGGCGTCTGGAAGGATGTGTTACGGCAGGCCGTAATCCGTTAATCGGTTTGTTAATGGCCAATTAAGTAAGTAAGTAAGTACTCATGTACATATGTATAAATTACGTAAATGCAGACAATTTGTAGTACAGTAGGACCTTGATTATCCGTGATGGTCGGGACCGGAAGCATTCCGGATAATCGATTTTCCCGGTTAATTGAGTACCAATTTTGGCTAGTTTTTTAATATTTTTATTAATTAATAAGTGAGTATGTAGATATTTATATAAAAACTAAATAATTCAACGATTTTATATACGTACACTCTCAAATTTCTAAATTAAACTAAACAGGTTTACATGTATCCTTCTGACTTATCGTATACTAAAGACGGAATTCCCCTTTTTCGCTTGTTTGTCCAAAATAATAGAAAATTTTTTTGCTTATAATCACGGATAATGGAGGTAATCACGGTTAAACGATGCAGAAAAATTTAAGTCGATCCAAAATAAAATTAAGTCGATGTAAAAAATTTTCTTTTTCCATCCCGGATAATTGATGTTGCCGGATAATCGAATCACGGATAATCAAGGTCCAACTGTATTATTTTAGTTTTGTCTACACCTTTGGCAATATTTTACACTTTCGCTGAAAATTTAGGCTATGAAGTCATTGTTACCAATTTATGTGACGGCTTTCTAATTATTTTTATTTTTCTTTTTAGGTTTTCCTTTTTTTGCATCACTAATACGATTGTTGCATTTTGTTAATTGGCTTAATGTATTTGTTGTCGTTGTTGTTATTGTTGTAAAATGTATTTTAAACATTTCACTTCACATTTGTTCATGGCACTTGCTCTGTTTCCATTACAAACGAGTAGAGTAGTACTCGTACAACTTGCAATCGTTTTTCCATTTTCCTGCAATTTTTCTTCCTTTTTTTGCCTTTTGTTAAGCTTACTGATGGTTTGCTTGTGAGTGAAATGAATTCATGTTGAAAACATGCATGACGTTAATCATTTTATGCTGCTTATTTTGTACACGCCACCAGAAAGTGTTTACACAAATGGTGACTGTTTGGTGGTATTATTTAAGAAAACAAGACACAGGGAGTATATAAACTGTTGAAAACATTTATACTTGCCACTGCTTTTAAAAACAATTTCAATCACATCTAGCAGTTTACTTAGTAAGTATGTGGTGGTGTGTAATGGAAGCCATAGAGTGCAGAACTGTTCTGTTTATCATGCACTAATAATTAATGTTGTGTTAAGAAGGTTAACAATTTGAACTTAAAATCTATACAAGAATTACAATTTAAATAAGAATTAAAAAACAGGAAAACAGAAAAAATTTTAAAAAGTATTTAAGAATTCAAAAAAATATTTCCAAACTCAATGTACATTGTGTAAATGATTCTTTAAGTGCTTAATTATATACGAGCGACTTTGAAGTTCGCGAAACAGATACAATACTACTTGGTTCATTTCATCTTAATTTTCTATCTGCTAAAACAGAACCGCACTTCTAAGAGACCAAAAAACCAAGAAATTAAAAATACATCTTAAAGTTATAATCAGAAATAATATTAATTTGTTGAGACTTTCAATGCGTTGTATGTATATTTTTATGTTCTATACTTCTTCTGATTAAGAAACCAATTTTATTCAATCGCCTTTTGGTAATTTCATTATAACCATTTTGTGACCACCAATAAAAGTTGTTACATGTAATAATCGTTTCAGCTTTAATTTTAATTACAACAAAAAAAAGGAAAAAGCGAGTAATAATTATCGAAAGAAAACGGAAAACAAGAGAATTAAATAAATTAGTTTTCTTTATTGGTTATTGCAATTATATTTGTAATTATAATTATAATCAATAAACATAATCAACGGAAGAAATACTCCCCAGTGTATTACATTTATTGTGTTGTTTTTATTCCATTGACATAACATCTATAGAATGAGATTAAGCCCAGCCAGATATACGTAAGACGGAATCCGAAATGTTGGATTATATAAAAACGAAAAAGTCAGTGAATATTGTGACCTCCAATAGCAAACAACAACAAGGATGGATATACAATTCCAGTAATAAAAGTACACAACAAATACAAAAGAAAATGGAAAAAGAAACAAGAGCAACGGCAACAATTCATAATGAATTGTTTCTTTTTTATATGAGTAAACATTCGTATATTGTTTATTATAAAGGGCGTTTTTTACAGAGGTATAGAACTTTAAGTTGGCATTACTTTTCAAGATGACGACCGATTTAACAGCTGTCAAGTGATTTATTCTCAGTTTGGTTTGGCAATTTATCATGAATAGACTCACGCCTGAATAACGCTTGCAAATAGTGCAATTTTATTTCGAAAATAATGGTTCTGTGCGGAAAACGTATCGCGCACTACGTCCATTTTATCGTCGACAAAATCGTCCATCAGAGCAGTTAATTCGATTAACCATGGAACGTTTTCGCACCACGTTTACTCTTATTGATAACTCGCATCCCCAGAGACGCTGTACGGTGCGTACAGAATAAGCTATTGCTGCTGTAGAGCGTAGCATTGAGGAAGACCCGAATGAGTCCATCCGCCATCGAGCACAGGAATTGGATCTGTGTCCATCCACTTTATGGAAGATTTTGCGGAAGGATCTTGGTTTGCGTGTTTACAAAATCCAACTCGTGCAAGATTTGAAGCCAAACGATCATCAAGTAATGCGTAGATTCGTCGAATGGGCCCAAAACGAGATTACCGTTGTTCCCGATTTTCATAAGCGAATTTTGTTTAGCGATGAAGCGCACTTCTGGTTGAATGGCTACGTCAACAAACAAAACTGCCGCATTTGGAGTGAAGGTAATCCTCAAGTGTATGTGGAAACACCGTTACATCCAGAAAAACTGACTGTTTGGTGCGCTTTATGGGCTGGTGGAATCATTGGTCCGTACTTTTTCAAAAACGATGGTGGCCAGAACGTTACAGTCAATGGTGATCGGTATAGAGCCATGATTACTAACTTTTTCATTCCTGAATTGAATAACCATGATATCCAGGAGATGTGGTTTCAACAAGACGGCGCAACATGTCACACAGCTCGTATCACAATAGATTTATTGAAAGACACGTTTGGTGACCGCCTAATTTCACGTTTTGGACCTGTGAATTGGCCTTCAAGATCTTGTGATTTAACACCGTTAGACTACTTTCTGTGGGGCTATGTAAAGTCATTGGTCTATGCGGTAAAGCCACAAACGCTTGACCATTTGGAAGACAACATTCGCCGTATTATTGCCAATATACGGCCACAAATGTTGGAAAAAGTCATCGAAAATTGGACGTCCATATTGGACTACATCCGCGCCAGCCGTGGCGGTCATATGCCAGAAATCATATTTAAAATGTAATGCGACAAGATTATCTTTCGGATAAATAAAATTCATGTCAATCGAATAATCCATCGTTGTTTTATTGCAACTTAAAGTTCTATACCTCTATAAAAAAACACCCTTTATAAGGTGTAGAAAAAAGAAATCCATTACTACGGAGTTAACGTTAGACTATAGATGGATAAAATTAACACATATAACATATGTGAGAATCTAGGTCGCAATACTGACTGTAATGACCAATTAAGTCAGTACTCTACTACTAATGTGAGAGGCCTTGTTGTGTTGTGATGGAATGAGAAAATGCTCCAGCAGGCAAAACCTTGCCGCTTGTAATCGATTGCTTTTTTCAAGCGTTCTAATGCTTAATAGTATTATAACCGAATTAAAACTTTGACTAATAACAACCAAATCTTAATGTGCACTGTGTCCCAATCATTTCAAAATGAACTGATTTAGCAGCAGGAACAGAACGAACTGGCTCGACTGAAGCTGTACACGCAAGCGCTCTACAATACTGACGCCAATTCGCATGATCCAATCGATCTTATATACATAAGTCGCAATATACACAACTAAATCTGTTACTTGGGAAGAAATTAATATCTTTTTACTACCCCTCATATATACGTATATATTTTGCTTTTGTTTTTGTTTTCGTAAATGCGCAAAACCACAAAATTTATCCAATCATTTACTGAAGGTGCAAATGAAATTGTAAAAGTATACGCGTGTGTATATGTGTGTAAGTGCGTGTGTATGAATGAGTAGAGAAGGAAGTAAAACAGAAAGTGGAGTATTGACTTAAAAAATTATATCAGATTGTTTGTATTGTAAGGTGGTCATCATTACCATCATCATCATCATCATCATCATGAACAACAATATAAATACACCTACAATTACAAACAAACAATCCCTCTTATACACACACACGCATACAGGATATACTATATTTACACTCTACATTATGTATAATTGTCAGTCTGTTCGTGCGTACCAATCTACCTACGTGCGAGTCAATAATCGTGTGTTTGATAGGTAGTGTTGCATAAAGGCTTTTATTTTTTTAATGTGGCAGACAACAACAAATGGCGGTATAAATGACATTCGGATAAAGTGTAAACGTAGTACATTGAATGAATGTTTTCGTAAAATTTGTAGGCATTATTTGTGATGCTGTTACCTTTTGATTTTCAACAATTAAAAGACAAAAAGTACTGTTTCAGCAAAAATATAAAACCACAGTCTCATGGACATGCAATAATTTAAGAAAACAACCAAATAAACGATCCAAAGAGAAATCAACAACGAAATTCAATGGCGTACACGAATGGACACGGTAATAAACGATATCAGTTGGTTGACCATTAAATACTGTATCAGTCAGAGGTAAAAAAAAACACTGAAAGAAAGAGGACTATGATAACGGACTTGACATCAGAAAGATATTCAGCTGATATAAGGCTTTCAGATTGAAAAAAATTAAGATTTTTTAATAATCAATATGAAGATAAACATTTCAAATATACATATGTATTGTAGTCCAGGATTTTTTATGAGCGTAAATGTTTGAAATATTGCAAAATAGCAACAAATATTTCAATATCATGCATCATGTATGTACGCAATGCTGTTTTTTTCTCCTTACTTTACCACAAAATGAAAAATTACACACAAACTTAGAAATATTGTAAAATAAATGGAGAAGAGTGCAAATATCGCAATTTTTTTTTTCTATTTAACCGCAACAATAAAAAAAATTTGTTTAACAGTTACTCACGATATTCTAGTCAGAGAAAAAAATTGAAATATGTATACTTACATTCATTGCCAGGTATCGTGTGGCCGGGGATACCGATACCACCACCACCCACAACACCAGTACTGGGATGATAACTGTAACCATTTTGTGTTGCATATAAGGCACTCTTCTGTTCTTCCATACTCAACGCCAAATCCATAGAATGTTCAAGGGCCTTATTGTCCAAGCCACTGGCTGGATAATAGGGTGGCGGAGCTTGGCTTTGTTGGGCAGCCACAATTGACGGCCGAACCGAATCCATTTCGTAATCCTTTGCGGCTGCACTTTTTTTGGATTGATTGCGTTTGCAACGGCAGAACATTAGCAAGAGACCAACAAACAAGGCAAAGACAATGCATGAAACAATAATGGCTATCAGTGTGGGCGTGGCTAAGGCGGAAGCTTCTGCAATATATGAACGGCCAACTGAAAATATGGTAGAAAAGAAAAAAAAATTATTTTATTATTTAAATTTTGATTGTTTTCAATTGTTTTCGATTTTATTAACTTACTTTCCGCATCGGTGTAGTCACTGCAGTGATCATGATTCGAACGCAAGCATAATTTCACTCTCACTGTAGGACTGTTGTCGTCTTCTAATGCTAATGAATTCATACCATCATCTTCATCCTCATTCAGAGAGTTACCCAAAGCTCTGCCGGCCGAGCTGCGACGTGGCGCAATCAAACGATCCAAGACTGTTTCTTTAAAAGTGGCATCATTACCGGATAATTGTAAATTCACCTGATCTATAACTTCCCAAGCAGCCATGGGAGTGTCACTGTTTACCATTGACTCCACAACTGCTATCAATGACAAGCAAGTGGCTCCAACATTAATGCCCAACGTGCGTGAATTGGGATCATATGTAACGTGGAGGGGCGGTGGTATTTTGCTCACTTTAGTGGTGGTCAATATGTCATTTGAATACGGCGAATTTCCCTTTGTATTCAAGGCATTCACCTTGAACGCATAGCTTTGATGTTGGTCCAAAGGAGTTACTTTGCAAGGATTATCACGATGACAATCGAATTCCATCCATTCAGTATTGCTTGAAGCCAAAGTTGCACAGTCTGGTATGATTTGTTCCTCCCTAGGCATAGGTACTCTTCTGTAGCTGACAAAGAATTTTGTATTGCTAATGCCGCCATCGAAACCAGGATCCCAAGCCAAGGTAACGTAATTTGAACCCACATCTGTGGCTCTGGTATTGGTGGGCTTTTCTGGTGCCCCCTTCTGTTGAAGACGTATGGGAGCTCTGATTGTATTTAAAGAGTTTACAACACGGCAAGTGTATTCTCCATAATCGGCATGAGTTAGAGAGTTAATTCGTAAAACCGAAGTGTAAATGTCATTGTTGTCGGTGGTGGTGCTTATTTCATAATGACCATCTGATGACATGGTTAGAGGAGAAGGATTGTTGCCAAATTGCCATTGGAATTCTGGCTTTGGGTAGGCTTGTACTCTACAAATTACTTCTGCGGTTTCCCGTATATCAAAAGCCACTTTGTTGTATTGATGCAAGACTATGGGTTCATGCTCAATGCGTAACTGCATGCTCGAGTTGGCCGAATTTACTTCATTCTCGTATAAACACGTGTAAAGACCTCTATCGCCGGGTACCAATTGATTACCATTGGGCCTAGCTTTACCACGGAATTTCAACATACTCTGTACAGTAACCATGCCATTGGGGCCTTGATCGGGATTCGTCACTACCTCGTATAAATTTAATTCTGGTAATATCTCTACACCGTCTTTTAACCAACGCACCGAGGGGGCTGGTTTGCCTTTAGCACTACAAGTCACGGCATAATCCGAATCGGCAACACGTCGTGTCATGTGCTGTTGCAGTTTCGCCAAAAATTGCGGAGGCTGATGAATTTCCAACACAATGGTTGCCATCTTACCGATACCCAGTTCGTTTACAGCGTGACAGTGATATTTGCCCTCATTTCCTAAATGTGCTTTGGGTATTGAATATTGTGGACCCTGTGCTAGAATTTTCTGAGTTGCCGAAAACTCACCGTCCATGTCACGGAACCAACGATATTGCGGAACTGGCCAACCAGGAGGATCTGCCGAGCATGTCAGTGTAACGCCATTACCCACATGAACTATTGGTTTATTAGGTGTAATGTAAGCTTGACCTGGGCGATGACGCACAAGTAATGCTACTGTAGAATTGCCGATACGTTCACTTCTCTCCTGGCCATGAGATTGTATGATATTCACCGCTCTGCAAATGTAGTTGCCGCCATTCTCTGCTCTCACCGAAGATAAGGTTAAAACGTCACCTGAATAACGGAATTCAGGTGAACCTTCCTTAAGCCATTCTACAGTGATGGGGGCGGGATTGGAGGTGACATTACAACGTATATTTACAGTTTCACCTTCTTCCGCTTCACGTGTTTTCGATTCAATAACAACAGTAGGCGGGTAGAGTATGTCCAATATGAGCTCCTGTTCACCTGCCTTGCCCAAATTATTATCAGCCGAGCAGGTATATTTACCAGCATCCTGTATGCTAACGCGTTGAATTGTGTGAACAAGACTGGAGCTAATGAAGCGACCGTTGCGTGTCCAACGCACATTAGGTACCTTTGGTTTGGCATCAACGTTACACTCCAATTTGGCAGTACGATCACGTTCTACACGCAGTGGATTCTCAGGACCAACTTCAACCCGTGGATAATCTGTAAACAGACAAGAAAAAAAGAAACAAAAAAATTCAATAAACAATTGAAAATGAATGCACGACTAGAGACAAATCAAAGAGAAAAACCAAGACAGAAAAAAAGATAAGAAGTTATTAATAAACGTAAAACTAGATAGGCATGTAGGTAAGAGCCACTCTACATCTTATAATTGTTTGGGACTAAGAGAAGGTTGATCCCAATTGCTATGAAATGCCTAAGTGAACAACACACAAATTCAATATTTCTTAGCTCTCTCTTTACATTCTTCCAAATACTTTAAGGATAGTCTTTGTTTAACTCGTACACGCATAAACATGCATACAAATTCAATAATTAACGCTCGGCTGGCTGAAGAATTATGAATACAGCAGAAAGAGAAAGAATGAAAGAAAAGAAATATTGTGTCGAAATATAATTGTGTTTCGCCAACTTCTGCCTTTTGCGAACAAACACACCCCTCGTCCCCCGCTGTGTATAGATTTATTTGAAAATTTCTTTGCCTATATGAACTTATTAAAATTCAGTCACGCACTTTGCCTTTCTTGTAATCTAAGCTTAATTAGCAAAAATTGCTGGCACCCCACAATAAAAACGAAATCAAAATCTCACCGAAATCAGCCACTTGTGAGTGTTACCAACAGCAAAGAGATAAGATAAGCCCGTAGCAGTGATTAAATTGAAGGGAAGAATATTTTTTTTTAATTTGATTCATAAAGAACACGCTCATAAATCAGATTTTCTTTCTTAGCATTTACGTTGCCATTGTAATTATTACCACGGTTATCGTCAACGGTCAACGGTCATGACACATGCAGTTGCAAACGAATCAATAGTTTCGCTCGTTGAGTTCTATTCTCTTATATACATGCATATGTATGTATAGTCACCATAAAGGCAACTAAAATGAACTTAATTAATGTCATGGTTAAAAGAAAAAAAAAACTGAACAGTGGATTTGCCATCAAAATTGCTTTGCAGAGGCAAAAACAAATAAACCAACATAAGCGACTGAACAAACGACAGGTGAACTTTATTACTTTCGTCCACTCATACAACAACGAACAAAAGCTACAAACGAATAGAAACGTTTCTTTGGTAATTTTTTCTTTATTTTGCAAAATTCATAGACGCAGAGAGTAATTAAAACAGTTTCCTTTAGTATTGCTCCAACTCTACTTGCCTCAATTGATGTTTGTCAACAGCAACTGAAACAACAATAACAATAAGAACAGTAAATATCAACAATAAACACACACACACACACACACACACACAGCCAGAACACAGCAGACCAGCCACAATACAAACCACCATCAGCACCACCACCACCACCACCACCACCATAGTTTAATAACTTTTGTCAACACAATAGTCAACTCCGTCGTTGTTGATGACTCTTGTCTATTCCATTATTACCGCAGTTGGTGTGTTTTTTTTCTTTTCGTTTTCTCCTCTTTTTTTGTTTTTATTTGTCGTTGTTAGTTTAAATTGCATACACAGCGACAGCATATGGCCGACTTAAAATTTACCATTTTACTTATATGTACTCGTATAAGCCATGGTAAGTAAAGTAAAGGACTACGTGCGTAGAGTCGATTTGTATAGCCAGTGCATCAGGTGTTGAGCGTTGAGAAACCGCTCACTTTCCAATTAAATCTGTTGACACAATTTATTCTAATGCCACATCAGCACTTGTGTCCCAAGAATAAGTGACATTTGTGCGGTTCGAAAACAGTGTGAAACAATTATGTACTTCTACTAGCCACTGTTATCAGGGGATTTCAAAAGAATACAATGATAAAAATAGAATAAAAAAAAACTAACAGAGAAAAATTTTAAGTACCAAATGGCAAATGAAGAATATTTCTTAAAGACAGTTCTACGGCTAGTCTAGTAATCGATGAATTTTTTTATTCAACAAATTCCCTAATAATCTAAATTAATAGTTCACTATTTAAATCTGTGAACAAATGGTACCAAATATTTTTAAATATACTCGTATAATGAGAAATATCTGTTATTTTTATTATTTTCGTATAATTTAAGAAGAAGTCCCTCAACCACAGCTCATTTTATAGATGTTACCAGGTGTACCGATATGAAGTGACCCCCATGATATAAATGTCTCCATGGTAAACATTTAATGTGAATGTGTTTCTTGTTGCCAGTGACATCTGTCAAACATATTCGGTATATGGTGCATCCAATCAGTTAACACACAAGATAAGTTTTTTTTGGCGAATTTTGTTCCAGAAAATGATGATTTGCAGAAAGTATTAATTTTTTGTTTTCATTTGAAACAAAGTGCTACAGAGTCGTATCGAAAGTTTGTCAAGGCATATGGTGATTGTGTTCTATCAGAAGCAACATGCAGAAGATGGTTTCGATGGTTCAGAGATAACGATTTTAATGTGAGAAATTAAGAACGTGGAAGAAGCCGAATTGCGAACAATATTGAATGAATATGACACTTAAAGTCAAATATAAATCGCGATATGTTAAATGATGTAAAACAAACAATTTCTGGAAAATGGATGCTAAAGATGGAAAAGAGAAAAACTACTTGTGAAATTTTGCTTCAAAGAAACGATAGAAAATCAGTGTTGCATCGAATTGTTGCTGGCTATGAAAAATGGATTTAGTATTTAGAATCCTAAACAGAAAAAATCATGAGGTAATCCGGGACAGTCATCAACTTCGGCTGCAAAAGACACTGCTTTGTGTCTGGTGGGACCAGTTAGGTGTGGTATAGCACAAGTTCCAAAAATCTGGTGATACCGCTAATACAGTTCACTACACAAATAATCAATTTGAAGAATGAATTGGTCGGAAAACAACCACAAGACACGACGACCATCATTTCGATTTCTACGAGGAAGTCGAGCATTTGATGACTAACTGGTATGGTTCAAAATACAAACAGTTTTATTAGCGTAAGATACAAATTTTCTGAAAAATGGAAAATATGTCTTACCAGCAATGGCCAATACTTTGAATAAAATATTTTTTTAATTTTTCCATTAAAAATTTGTGTTTTATTTTCACAAAAAACGCTTATTTCCTACCGGTAGACCTGGTATATACTTTTGGAAACATTATATATCTTGTGAAGAGATAAAAACTGCAATATCTCTCCTATCTTGGACGAATACAATCGGTTTTGACCCATTAGGATCTCTGTGTATGTCTGATAACTTTAAATTTTTAAATTTTTAAACCACGCATCTATTCTCTTGCCATAATGTTGATGGTTTTGTTACTGTGCACAAAAGCAGTTTTGGTGGCACCTTTATTACTGTGGGTTTAAAAGCGGTTACGAGGAGGGTTTGATAAATATTAAAATTTTGCGTGAGTAAATGTCATAAGATGCAAATTTTCTTCATTGCATATAATTTCTTTGCTGTAATTTATAATCACTCGTCGTTAAGTTGTCGATTTTATGAATAATTTTTATGGATTTCGTCTAGTTTGCTATTCATTTCTAAACGTTTTCTTTCTTGTTTTTTTTTTAGTAGACCAACTGGCCAGAAGAAAAAACCAAACCGACCGTAACAACAATAATAACCTCAATATCTGTGACCAATTTTTTTAAAGCAATTTTTCTAAGGACACAATTTCGTTCGTTCATTGTCGTTTTTAATATTTCTGTTGCCAATCTTGTGTGCATTTAGTTCATGTTAAACAAACATTAACAATACAAAAAGTACACTTTAATAAAATGGGCATAATATTAACAAACAAAAAAAAAAAAAAAAAAAAATTCTCTTTTAAAGGTTTAAACCAATTATCCTTACCAATACGTTGCTACATGAAATTGTAATGCTGAAAGACTACGCAAAAGGGTCCCTTACCATCGTCAAGTACCACAGTTGCTAGTCAATCATTCAATCATTTTCCATACTACTTAGTATGTAATGTGATCAAGTGAGTTTTTCCTCGTCTTGTATTTCGACTACAAACGTTTGTACGTTTATTTTTAGCAATTATTGTAGCTTCTATCCTGCGTAATTGCCTCGAAGTTAAACAAGTTGTTGTTGGTGTTGTCGTATAAGAACGGATAACTATACGGAAATGCTTTACAACAACATAAAATATAATTATTTTACATTCTTCCGCTTTAATAGAATCTTTATTATACTCGTACACTTGTTTCGAAGGGAAAAAATCATACAGTTTCGGAACAGAAGGCCAAAGAGAGGCATTGTTTTTGGATTTGAGAATCTTTAATTTGGTGCGGAGATCTAATGATGTACGACACTTTGGAATGGGGCAACACAAACAATTTGTAGAAGCGTGTTTAGCATTGAAAATTATTTAAATATTGTTGCTGTTATTAGGGAGGTTTGCCATTGACGGAACTATGTTTTAAGGGACAAAATGTTGCTGTGCCTTTAAATAAAGTGGGTATAAATTGTTGGTAATTGAATTAGTTTTTTGGATTTTTTTTTACTTTTTTTTTTGGTATTTTGTATTGAGAAACACACCAATGGGCAAACATTTTAATATTATTGTATGTACTGTACAAAAAATAAATATTGAATAAACACAACAACAACAACAAGAAAAACAGCATAAAACCACAGATATGCCAATAGGTTGCTTGTCTGCTGTCCAATTTCGGTTACTACAATACAAACTTAGCACAGGCATTGAATATTTATTTTTCTCTTCTAAAATGTGTATTTCTCTATTCAAGGTTCGAGTATCTTTGAAAAATAGATAAAATACGTCTAAAAAAATAGAAAAATAGAAAAAAATAGAAAAATGTGCTGGTCCTATTGGTTACATTGTTTTTGCATCAATTTTCACAATCAATTTTAAATTAAAGCCGGTTTTGTTGCCTATTTTTATCGTAACGGCACTCTTTGTTTTTGTTGTTTGTTTATTTATTTAATAAATTTGTTTTTTCTACGTATTGTAACATAAAAAAAAAAGAAAATCATTTATTTAAATACTCATACATTCTACTACAATTCTAGGAAAATATAGCATTTTATTGAAATATTCTTTACATTGTTTACACTATGAGAGTGACTGAAATTTTTAAATTTAATGTATACATACATACATACAGTTACGGACAAAAAAAGAGGTCACCTTAAATTTAGTTTTATATTCGAAAGCCAAGGATATTAACAATGATTCTTTGTGAATAATGGATTTAATTTTATTGCGATTTTTAAGCGTTTCTTTATGTGTTCTACAAACTTAAGAAATGTTAAAAATATTAATGTCAAGAAATCATGTTAACGTGAAGTCGCTGTAGTCTAGTGTGTATTGTGTTAGCTTATTAGACGTGAGCCATGGTTCAAACGCCAGGTAAGACATCTCCAACAAAACGAAGCTCTAATATTTCTTCGGGGACTTCTTCTAAGCAAACTTCTGGCAAAAACTCTGAATGTAAATAAATAAATTTGCCGTGTTTTTCAAAAATCTGATGTTCAGATTCGACTGTAGGTACTGCAACTTAAGTGGTGTAAGAAACTAAGTCGTGATCCTGACTAAAGGATTGTAATGGTCAACTATGTATGTATGTATGTATGTATGTAATCATGTTGATCTGTTATGTATTGTTAGCTAAACTGATTTAAAAGATTTAAATTTGAATTAAAATTTTTGATTTTCCAATCACTAAATCCCGACATGCCATTTTGAAGCAGTATAGCACACACCCGTTGAATTTTCTATGTTAATTCCTCCTAATTTTGTGTTTTTGTTTTTTAGGATCCAATAATAAATCTTATGATTTTTCATAAATTTTCTATCGAATTAAATGTCGAAATGGTGAAGGTGCAATCATTTTTGCACAAGACCCGAAATCCGTTTCGAATCCTTTCCATTTAAATAGCACTTCCCAATCCGCAAGAGACAGCATCGCTTTATTTAATATTTAGCAGCAAATATTTTTGTTAATGTTATCTTTATTCCAGTATACTGACTCTGTATCATGCCATGATAAGCATACACAACCATAATATTACGTACACAACGCTTTAAAGTATTTTTATAGTGTAACAAGACTAAAACTTTTTATTTTTAGGTCATATAACCGATGTTTTTCATTACATCCAAACAAATTATTCCCCGGGTTCGTCAGAAACAGAACGTTTCGGAATTTGTGTACGAATATTCTTGTTAAGATGTGTTTTTCAATAGGTACTCGATTTTACAAGTGTTGTATTGCTAATATGGATCCTACCCAAATAGATTTTTCTCTACTAACCTTCTCACATACAACTGTGGCAGAAATTTCAATTCCCAGCTTAGTTTTAATGACAGCGGCAGAAATTAAAAGGTAACCCGTTAAGAACAGCTTTAAATGTATAATTGCTTGGCCTCGGCCCCTGTATGCCTAAAAGTTTTCAGCATTTGTGGAATGCTTTGCATGTTAAATAATTTTGCAATTTGAATAACGTATTACTTTTAGTGGATAAATTTTATTTCAATTTAAAGAAACTCTTTATTTAAATTCTTTTTTACGATTTAATTTAATTTGTTTATGGTATTGAATGATATTTGTAGTCAAAAAACAAAGTACCAAACACAGTTTTCCTTTGCAAAATATATTCAAATAGTATAGAACACTCCCACCATTATTTCTAATCATAAAACCTTTACAGATTATCACAAATTTTTTTCAAATTTCGAAAATTATACAAACTTTGTGACTCTATATTTTTACCCATAACTGTAAATGCAAAGGTGACCCGTCATAAGGTGATCAGGTTTTTTTTTTATAGAATTTCTTTGTTTTGAAGCCGAATATTACCTTCATTTTAAGTTATAAAGAACCTAAATGGGATGATTGTAATGCTTTCTTTAACACCAAAATCATTGTCTTGTCATACAATTAAAACGGAAATGTGCCATTAAAATTTACAAATAAATATCAAAATAACTTCAAACACATATAAATTTCGTTACCGAAAATATTTAACCATTAAGAGTAAGTAAAGAGAAAACATACCGGAATTTTTAATATATATTTTAGATAGAATAGACAAAAATCAGCGGGTAATATGGTCACTCCGAATAGAATCAGTTTTTTCAATACATTGGAATTAAGGCTCCCTTCAACCCTAGACTTTTACAGACATAAACTCACACACCCTTACTCAATTTGTGTTGGGAGCATGAAGGAATATTTGTATGTATGTATGTGTGCATGAAAAATTTTAATTTTTTTTTCTAATCTGGCTATCAAAAAATTTAGGAGTAAGTTTAGCCCTGGTGCGAAATCAAGTACAAAAAAATGTGCGTTTAAAGAGGAAAATTTTCTTTTTATTTCCCAAAATATTTGTTTTTTTCATTTGTTTATTACGGATTGATTTTTGTTTTATTTTATTTTTGGAAAGAAGGAAAATTTTACGCTACAAATGTATTACCCCCAGCTATAGATGATTCCATACACATGCCATTCTATACTTCTATTGATTTCATAATTCTGTACATGATTTGCTACTTCGTTTTATTAAATGCGAAAGGGGATGAAGAAATTGACTTTTTGTTATACAAAAGTACGTATTGAATTTCATAAGTACTCGCATTCAGCTATTTTACAATATGATCGTAATGATGTTATACTCGTTGAAATTGTTACAATATTTGTTAGAGAATCAATAGAATTGAAAATGAAAATTCATTTTAAAAACTGCACAGTTTACACTTGTACATAGAAGGGGAGTCCATTTCTAAAGCTGGACAACGACCGATTGGCAAGTGATTCTGTTATTTTTTCTTAAAACATTAATTTGATTCACTTCAATCAGTAACAGCAACAAAAAAATGGCAAAAACACACACAATATTAGAGAGAGAAAAGAAAATTGGTTTATTGAATGAAAATTTTTCCAAAAAATTTTTTAATGATTGCCTGAGCTGTAACATATAGCTCTGGGGAATTCGAAAAGCCAACAACAATACAAGTTATATTAACGAAAATACCAAAAAATATTTCATTTCCGATTTCAGTCCATAAGAAAACAAATAAATTAGTTTTCTATGGCTCAACAAATTATTCCAATCAACACGAGTTTATTTTTTTTTATTCCCGTAATCTTTAAGAAACATCTCCCCTTTATAAGTTCTTTTGTTGTTTTTACATTTAGCGGAAATACTGCCATAATAGTAGTGAACGCTTTCTACGTAACGTCTTTTTGTTCAGGTTCAACTGCTAATGATGTTTGTCAAAAGTCAGCGGGTGTTAATGTGTTAAATATGTTAGTAGTTCCTACAAATAATTGTAGAATGTTCCCTTTTTTCTTCTTTCATGTGCTGAAAAACACTACAGAGCGCACATTAAATAAAGATTAAAGAAAAGTTATTAAATAAGAATTTCGCAATCATTTGATTCTCCATTAAGAATGAATCGTATTGAAAGTAAATGCTTTTAAAGAAATGCTTCAACACAATTATTCTTCATTCAATTGACGTTGAAAGAAAAGAACAATAGACGGAACGATAAGAGTCAAGCAATTTATTTACCCCTCTTTAGAGGCCTTAGCAAAGCTACCTAAAAAGGTATGGAGTGAGATTTGAATTTAAAAAAAGTTAATTATTTTAAAGTGGTCTTCAGTTGGTAGCTATTGGTACAATAAACATCACTTTGTTAGATTGAAGATGGATATAAACGTAAAGATAGGATAGGTTACGGAAAGAGGGAGTGACTTACTTAATAGGTTATTACAACCCTATAGTCAGGATTACAACCTAGCACCACCTTATCCACCTACTGTTTAATGTCGATTCCGAACTATAGATTTGAAAACTTTTCAGGGTTTAATTTTATTTTTTTTTTGTATTTTATAATATTTTTTCGTATTTCATTTTGTTCACGATGTCTGACAAGGGTTTTGGACCACGGCCTCACTCACGGTCTAATAAGTCAACACACTAGTGTACGGTTACTACAGGAGTCAGAAAACTCTTGATCACCTATAGCTGATATCGCCAGAAACTAACTGACAAGAATTGGTTATCGTGTCTTGACAATCAAAATTAAAGCATCGTATATAAACCATTACTCCCTTACAATCAAGATTAAACCCAGCTTGAAAGTGAGCGATGTGATATCAAGTAATGAAATCTCCTTAAGGCCGTCGAGAAAGTGAAAGCCAAATAAAGGAAATCTTCGTCAAGCTAGCGACGTGGACAAATACTCTTTTCTTCCTCGACCGATGTACAACATCTTCAGAACGTATTTGCACATAAGCGAAATCTTTCTTTACAATTAATGCCAGGGGAGTTTAGCAATGAAAGGAAAATCTTTCTCTTCCTAAGAGGAGGTATACCAATATTCCCATGTGAATTGGTAATCGGTAGAAAACGACCTGCTCTAGTAAGTTCATAAGTTATACATTTATTGGGGATATTTCAGTGAAAGAAGTCGCCGTAGTCTAGTAGGTAGTGTGTTCGTTTATTAAACGGATCAAACCCAGGGCCAGACATCGAAACAAAATACAAGAAGTATTTCTTCGGCGACTTCCTCTCAGCAGATTTCTGGTGAAAAATCTCAGAGTAAATAAAATTGCCATGAAAAGTATCTTAAAAATCTGTCGTACGGAGTCGACTTTAAACTGTAGGTCCCGCCATTCATCTATAAAATTAACACACACAACATAAGTGGTGTGGGAAGTTAGGTCGTAATCCTGATTGCAGGGTTATGTAATGACCAATTATGTATGTATGTATATCCGTGAAACGAACCCACATCAAATTTACACATTCTTGCCTCGGGAGTTCAAAAAAGAAGAATTTAATGGAACGGGTTTCAATCATTCAAAGTAGTCTGTATATTGAGTGCCTAACACCTTCCACTGGATACTTTTCTGTCTGAGTTTTCTATTGTATTACAAAGTTACTTACTTCTTCTGCAAATATTGACTTCATTATTGTAGATAAATGTGTAAAATAATGTGCTGATATACTCCCAATCTCTGTTTAAATATTTCAGAATCTGAATCCGCACTGGAGATAGAATTAAATTTAACCACAACACGTAAACATGATAAATGAAATGTAAACATTATTTTGAAATTTTTATATGTACGTACGAGTATATAACAATCAATACATAGACAGAAACACACATACACTCACGTGTATGTAGTTATAGAGTCTTGAATTAAGCGCTTACTATATTTAAATGTAAGTAAAGCAAACTGTGTATATGAGATATCAAAACGCTCATGCAGAGTATCCATGATAACCTATGGACCGATGACGCCGCCAGCCCAAAATCCATATCAAACAGTAACTTTTTCTGGATGAATTTGACGCTTTTGAATCTCATGTGGATTGCTATTGCCCCCAGGATTGATCGCTGAAAATGATTTTTAGGGATCCGTTGCCAACTGCTCCAGAGCTCAGTCGTTCTCTATAGCCGTCGTAACATAGTAAAAGTTTTGGAAGTCCCTGTTGGCAGACCCTATACAACCACTGATGGGAGAAAAAATTTGTAGAGAAAATGTGGCATTTTTATTATTTACTATCCCTACCATACACAATTACATTTTATTTGCTGTGCCACATTTTGCAGAAAACGAAAATATTTATGTTGCAACCAGGAAAAAATAAAAATTCACATACATGTACACATACACATACTCTTGCACTAAAATGTTTTACATTCTCGAACATATTAAAACATGTTGTGTACAACTTATTGTGTGGTAATATCAGTGTAGACCATTACAGTAGAAAAAAAGGAATTCAATTTATGTCTTCCTGCAAAATACAAATTTATTTGCCCCAAATTTATTCTTTTAAAACAGCATAGGAGTTACGATAAAAGAAGAAGAATCCTTTTTTGCATTTAAAAAGTTTAAAGAAAGTTCTTCCAAGAGATTAAATAAAATTTAAAGCGTTTCGTTAGTGTTTGAGTAATAGCGCTATAGAGAGAAAGTGAGAGAGCAAGAGTCATTCTTTCTTTATCAGCACTGGCATGACATGGAGATATACATATGTATGTATGTATTGGTCTCCCAGACATCTGATGATGCAACAAATAACAAATTTCGACTACGCGGACGTGCATATGTCAGACGATATGTCAGACTACATACATAGATATATAATTGGCCATTACAACCCTTCAGTCAGGATTACAGCCTAGCTTCTCACATCACTCCTGTTGTGTTTGTTAATTTTATACATGAGTGAAGGTCCCAGTTTAAAGTCGACTCCGAACAACAGATTTTTGAGAAACTTTTCCTGACAATTTTATTTACTCTCACAGTTTTTACCAGAAATCTGCTCATTCTCATAGTAAACTGTGTTTTACATTTTTCATTTCAGTGAAAAATTATTTGAGAAGATTCCTGATGCTTTCCAATAGAAAGTAGTTTTTCCAGCGCAAAACAGACTCGTCTGTAGTTGCACAACCCCAGCTCTTTTATTTTCTCACAAAGTTCGTATGCACTTCGCTACAAAATTAAAAAAAAAAGAAAATTATTTCAACCAACTTTGATATCCAAAATTAGTATTTTCGTTAATTTTACCATTCAACACAAGTGTTTTTACTTTGAAACTCCACTAGAATTTCTCTATTTCTGGAAGCTCTGGGTCTTGCAATGTTTTACGCTTTGCAGGGTCAGAAAATGTTTTACTAACACTTGTTATGGTTCAAACAGCCGATTTCACGACATCATATTTTCTTAATAAATCTCTAACAGCAGATGCTCCTTTTCTTATTAAATCTGCAATATAAGGTTTTACTTTTAGTTTTAAATCTTTACGTTTTTAGATGACATTATTGAAAATTTCGAGTAAAATTTACGTTTAAAATATACTATGTTCAGATAGACACTTTTATTGAGTCAATATTCGATTTATTGAGTACAATATTTTAAGTGTTCAGGCATAATAATATACGCAGTTCAGCTGCTTATTCAATATTTATTTGACAGCTGGTAAACAAAACAGCTGGTTGTTTCAACAACAGTGTTTTTTTGTTGTTGTTGTTTGTCGTTTTTGACATTTGAGTTGTCAAATATCAACAAAAAGTCTTCGGTTAACAGTGATATACTCACTAAACACACTTATGACAGTGCCGCATTTTAAGATTTACTCAATATTATAACAATTTGCGTATTTATTGCGCAATAATTAATTGAAACTTTATATGAAATATTGAGCTCAATAATGGCGTTTATTGCGATTTATGCAATAAAGGTGAATATCTGAACACCGTAATAGATAGCACCTTTCATTGCAATTGGCACAAGAAAACTAAAAATCGTTTATCAGGCAGAACAAACTTAATAAATTTAATGCAAAAAATAACATTTTTTTCACGTTCTACAGCTTTCCACTGTCGACAATCTAAACTAAATGTATTCTTGCATCTGGAGTTTTTGCATGTTTCCGTCGATTTTTATCATCGACAATTTCTTTGTCATATGTTTTTTGTTGTTGTTATTGTTGGCATACTGGCTTAATGTCATTGACCGTGGTCTTACAACCTGAACAGAATAATGTTTTTGTTGTTGTTATAACAATCTAAACAAAACTTGTATCTTTAAAGTCAACTTTTAAATTAAGTTGTGTATCTTTAGCTACAAGCATCTTTCTTTACCATCTCACGTTTTCATGAGGTTTTATTGGTAAAACGCAAAACCTCTATACACCAGACAATGTTCCAAAGCATTTAGTATTTTTCAAAGAAGACAAATAATACCTAATAAATGTAATTCTACCAGTTATACGAATTGCCAGTTTGTCTGACTTTGTCTGTCTGTCTGTCTGTCTGTCTGCTGCCTAGTTTTTATAGTTTGTACTACACTAATATCATAATTTCTTGTCTGGATCTTTATAATTCATTACACAAGTTACAAGTTTCTTTTGAACGTTGCTATTTTTATGGTACAACATCTTATGCCTTGTATGCCATGGTCAATATTTCATATTTTTTCTTTTCTTTTCTATTCATTTCTTTTCTTTTGCATTGAAGAAAATGCGAAAAAAAACTTAACTGCCATTTAACTGCACAACATATTTTGTTGTTAAATAGATTACATATATATTTTGTATTTTGTATCTCTTTTACACATCAGTGATGTTCAAAGATTTTAATTTTATTCCATAGACATCATCGCAGCTACGTATATACATAAATAAGTACACACCAGAGATCAGTAATGAATCGTTTTTTCTCTACTTATAAGCACTAATGAAATTTTGAATATAAATGAGTCAACAATATTGAAATTTAACTAATCTGATTCATTCATACTCACTACAACATTGATTTATAAGTACAGGTTGCAACGTTGACATCAAACTCATAACATTCGAAATATTTTTGATTCACATGCCTACTTATTCAGATTCATAAATTTAGAAAAATACTTATAATACTCATAAATGATTCGACTGATTCGAATCATTAATCAAAATCTACAGTCTTAGTTGTTGTTGCATTTACAAAAAAAGACGCATAAACAAAAAAGACGGACTATTTTAGTATTAGCACGCGTCTCATACTTTTTTTGTGATTCGTGTATATGTTGAGTAATGGAGAGTCGAAGTCAACAGCATCATACGTGTTGTTAAGTTTGAATATGATGAATACTTCAAACTTTAAATATGAGTAGAGGTTAATAATTAATAATTTAACATAAATTTGGTCATTACGACCCTTTAGTCAGGCTTATGACCTAACTTCTCACACCACTTATGTTGTGTGCATTAATTTTTATACATGAGTGGCGGGACCTACAGTTTAAAGTCGACTCCGAACGACAAATTTTTGAGAAACTTTTCATGGCAATTTTATGTGCTCTCAGAATTTTTGGTAGAAATCTGCTAAAAAGAAGTCGCCGAAAAAATATTTTCATATTTTCGATTTGATGTCTGACCTGTGGTTTAAGCCAACACACTACCAACTAAACTACAGTGCCTTCATGAGTAAAGGTTCCATGATATTAATATAAGTTTGAATGCGTATAAGTATCAGAAATTATGAGTATGATTCGAGTCTACTCATATTTTTGAATACTCATTACTGATCTCTGGTAAACATATATCAGGACATAATATTTCTATTGTTAAGAATTATGAATAATTTTTAGTTGGTACCTTGAAAATAAATCGTAAAATTATTAAGAATTTTTAAACTAAAAAAAACAAACAAAATTTAATCGAAATTCCTTTCCTTTTAATCGAAGCTAATTTAACAGCTTAACACTCATTTCTCCAAAATGATTCCTTTCGTAATTCCAGTGTCAAAATTTAAAAATTTTATAGCTTCAGCAGAAACTTATCTCTTGACCAGTGCAGTGTTCAACGAGTTAAGAACTCCTGCATGACAACAGTCGGTATCCACAACTAAACCAAAAGAACCACACAGTCACGCGTTTTTTTTCTTTTTATTAGCAGTGCACACAGATGCGAAATAAATGTTTACTTACTTGAAAAGAAAACAAGAAAACATGAAAAAGAAGCAAAAAAGGAGAAAAATATAAAATAAAAACCAAACATAGACGCGTAAACATCTGGTTTTTGGATTGTATTTACAAGATACACAGTAATTTCTGTTAATTTTTTTTTCCTACTGGCCATGGCATAATAAAAACTAACAAAACCAACTAAAGATTATAAAAGAAAAGTCAAAATGAAAGAAAAACATTCAAGTTAATATTCTTCAGTTCTGGTAAATATTTTTATATGGTAGTAATAGTTTTAAAATACAATGTTTTTCATATTAAAATATGGTTTTTTATCCCTTTGTATACAGTACAACACATAAGTATAGGTACGCATATTAATTTCCTATTATTTCCTAAAATACCAACGCTGTCATTTCATTTCCATTATGCAACTTTTAAGTGACTACACTTTAAGGCCGTTTGTCCACCAGAACATGATTGTTTCTGCTAGTTTGTTAAGTAATGAATGCAGCAAAGTCCTATCCTATTGGCTTTAAATATGAGTGACGCGTGAAGTACTTACTTGCCGTATAAAAAGTTTTTCCAATGAAAGCCTTTACTAAAAAGTAGGTGACATGGAAAACATTTAAAGGATCAGGATTTATAATTAGACACCTGAAATGTCCGAAACTTTAATGGTGTAAGTTCTTTCACATAACTGGCCGTTGTTATTAAGATACATAGAGTTGACATCACTGTCATCAACAAAATGCCTTGGATAGAAAAAGGATCCAAAAGCAAACATCCAGTGATATCTACTAAAGCCCGATTTTTTTGTCTCCGGGTTAACCTTTGTGAAAGAAAGATTTGCTAAATCAAAAGAGAAAACGTCTCACAGAGTATCTTTTTCAAAAACGAATATGGTACCTGATTATAGATTCACGAGAGTTACTGTGATTGTGGAGACAACACAACTCTATACTACTGGGAATTGATGATCGCACCACCATTATAGAATATGTTGTACCGATTTCCATCAATTATAATCGCATGGACATTCCATTGCTCAGCCATGATGAAACTTGGTATTCAGCGACTAAAAAGAAAATGGTTTCTGGCACTTTAACCTGCTGCTGTTTAAGTCTGTCGGGAAAGATTGAAACGTCAGCGTTGTTTGTTCTCTTCTGAAAACGGCAGACTATATATATCACACAATTTCGGTCATATTGTGTAAACGACTGAAGCTAATCTTCAAGGCACTGACCTGACTACGTCCAATTCCGAAAAGTCCCATGAAAAACAAGTTCACATACACAATCACTTTTTCAACTGCACGGCAACATTCAATAAGCAAACTCGTCTTAGATGCAATTTCTGAGTAAAGAATCCCTGCGAAGCTGATAAGGTTATAGAATATGACGTTGAGGAGCCCCTGCAGCTCCATTAAGATAGAAAAGGATTTCTCCGAAACTTTTGATACCGTGCACAGTTTAAAACAAAACGAACACCAAAATCTCTTCAATTTTATAATGACGAGAATTCAACGCTTTTTAGTGTGTCAAGATTGGTCTGACAGTAAATGTGATGGAGGGGCGTCATTACTAGCAAATTTATTGTTCCTTCAGTCAGGATTGCGACCTGGTTTCTCACACCACTTATGTTAATTTATAGATGAGTGGCGGGACCTACAGTTTAAAGGCGATTCTGAACGACAGAAAGAAAGAAACTTTCCATATCAATTTTATTTACTCACAGAGTTTTTGCCAGAAATCTGTGTTGAGAGGAAGTGGCCGAAGAAATATTTTTTCTAATATTTTGTATTGTTTGCCTGACCTGAGGCTTGAACCGTGGTTCTCACGTCTAATAAGCCGACACTTACTACCTACTAGGACTACGGCGAGAATGAATTTATTGTTAGCCTGGCCTTGTTTCAATAGACAATTGAGTTTAAGGCATGTCTATAGTGCAACGAAATAAATGACCCTTCCTGTGCTTCCCTAAGGTGTGGAAGTATGGACTTTGGAAAACAATGATGCGGCTATCTACGGAGAGTACGATAGAAAAATTGTAAGCACGATTTTAGTACTATGCGCGCTGAGGATGATTTTCGCTTCTCAGCGTCATGAACATTATGCATCGCACTAACACACAAGGTGTCCGGATCAATCCAACAAATGTTGTGGACTGTAATTGACTGTTGCTGTATCTTTGTTAGTTTCGAGACTTTGTCGTCAGCAGTACTGAGTCCACCTGGAAAGGGGGTAGATACAGATTTGGATTTCCGTTTGTTACACTTTATGATTTCAATATTTTCTTCTCCAAGTTTAATCGTTAAATCAGCATCAAAATAAATATGTACATATGTTTCCACTTAAATCATTGAAAGTTTTTAAGTATTTTAATGAATAATTATCAGCCAATAGAATGATTTGCTTAGCAACGATGTTCTTCTCCTCTACTCTAATGAGAGTGTGGAAGTATTAGTTTCCGAAATAAAATATTTAATAGAAAATTGTTTTCAATCATTCGATGTGAATGTAGAATACAATGGTAAACTAAACTTTTAATCTGAAAAACATTGTGCATTAATTAGCGAAATTCTATAAATTAAGATTCTTTTCAGGGATGTAAAGCTAAATTATTAAATATTTTAAACAGAAAAACAATATTTTTATTATAAAAGAGTTGGAATAATGCAAATGAAAATTCTAAAAATCACAAAAGAAATATAAAATGAAGGGGAAAATAAGTGGAAAATATATTGCTTCCAAACACAGGTGGCAGCTGGTCACAAACTCCCACATACGTACATACGTACGTGCATACAGTAGGGCAAATAAAATTTTTTCTTGTGATTACAATGCAAAGAAAATATGAAATAGAAGAGAGCAAAAATTAAAAATACAGGAAAACATGTGTTGCATATTCGTTCTTTTTTTTCTCTTTTTTACTTTTTTTTAGATTTTTTTTATTTTACATTTCAAAAATATCTATTCATTCATATTGTATGCTTTAGCAGAGTTTATATTTTGCATTTCATTTCATTTCATTTCATTTTATTTAAATTATTATTTTTTTTTTGTTGCAATTTTAATGTTTACATTCATTTAAATGTATTCGCTTTTGCATACTCATTCTCTTTTGTATGCAAAACTATGCGATACATAAGGTTTTTATTTTTTTTTTTCCTTTCTAAATACAATATTACTTATGCGTTCTGTTTCCTCTCTCGCCCGCCGCTTCGTTACTCGCATTTGTTTGTTTAACATAAACTACTACAGGATATAGGAGATACAAAAAAAAAAAAAATTTTATACATCCATACATACATACATAAACGCATAGTATATATGTACACACAATGTATGTATGTGTGTTTTCTATTTTTTTAATGAAATAGAAATAAAAACTTTCAATACTTTTACGATTGGAGATGACTTATCTCTAGTCTGTGCTCTTTCGGTAAATACTCGCATATATAAATACTGTTAGTGCAACTGCTTGTAAGTCGTCAGACTCTTCAACTTTCCATAAATACTTGAGGACACTTATAGATGTGGAGTATCAAATACTAAACACAGCAAGAGAAGAAGAAGAGAAAAATAAAAATCAAACAAACTGTGTATGGATGTATATGTATAAATGAATGCAAATGTATAAACGAAAGTAAGGAGAAAACGTTTTAAGCCACAGTTATACACAACTATTGCTAAAAGCCAGCAGAAGTATGCAATTTACGAGGGTTGTCATTTACCAGGTGGTATAAAAATATCAATGAAAATTAAATACGAAAACAATACCCAACCATTTGTGCTCCGTGCCAAACATATTCATTTAGTTTTAGTTTATGTTCGAACAGGTCTAACTCTATCGATTCCAATAAGTGGCTTCATTTCGGTTTCCCCAGAGTATGAGCAATCCATAGCCATTTTCTGTATTAGTTTCACTACACATTGACTGTATCTGTTGTATCTCTCATAAATGTGTTGCCTTGGTATTTTGTTTGATCCATAAATCCTCGGTATTCTCCTGAGTCATCTGTTTGCAAATGAATATATGGTACCAATTGCAGTTTTCAGATGTATACCATATTTTTCATCCAAAGAGCAAAACAAATGTTACGTTGGAGTTCACTGTATGTATTTCGAAGTTAAGTTTAATTTGAGATCTTTTCCCGATAAAGTTTTAGAGCTTTGTCCATAAGCCTAATCTGATTTTTTCTTGAAGCCTCCGCTTGCTTTAATCCGATCACTTCTTCTAGAGGCATGCTAGAGCATGGCGTATTTAATATTTCGGCCGATAGAATCATGGTTTAAGATACGCCAATTAAGTCTTCGTATATGGCTTTAAACAGGTTAATTAACTTTGAGCGTGAACTCGCCATAGTTTAGTCAGTAGTGTATTGGCTTATTAGACGCGAGCCCGTGGCTCAAACCCAGTTCAGATTTCTCAGACAAAACTAAGCATAAACAATTTTTTCTTTACCAATTCCTTTCAGTAGTCTTCCGGCATTATTACAACTTCCCGTTAATTAAAGGGATGATTTTTACGAACAGATAAATTGTTTTTCATTATTATAGGTACCCAATAAGATAGAAGTGAGCGTTAAGCTAAAGGGAGGATCATCCTACCTTTAACATTTAAAATATATATTATTTTCAATCATATGGCAACTTCAAACTTAAACAAAATGTGCATATACAACAAAAAAACGAAGACTGCGGTTGCCACTGCGTTAAAAAAAACTTTTTTAATTGAATAGTTTCATCGACATTGCTCCGCCCCTACCATATTTTTGAAAAAGTTAACTTTATTTTATCTGTAAGTTGTAATAACGAAAATAAGTTAAAGGTAACTTTACAGTTCCCTTTAGCTAAAGGTACCTTTAACTAAACCAAAGTTTAACGGCAAGTTGTAATAATGGCCCTAAGAGTAAAATAAAACTGCCATGACAATTTTCTTAAATCCGCCGTTTGGAGTCAACGTTGTACGGTGTTCACATAAGCACCATTATTGCTAAAATCAAAAATATCAATATTTCATATAAAGTTTCAATTAATTATTGCGCAATAAATACGAAAATTGTTATAATATTGTGTAAAACTTAAAATGGCAGCAATGTCATAAGTGTGTTTAGTGAGCATATTACAATTATCCGAACAATTTCTGTTGATATTTGACAACTCAAATGTCAACAACGACAAACAAAAGACAAAATAACAACAATGTTGTTTTGTTTACCAGCTGCCAAATAAATATTGAATAATTAGATAAACTGTGTATATTATTATGCCTGAACACTTAAAATATTATATTAAATAAACCGAATATTGACTCAATAAAAGTGTCTATCTGAACATAGTATTAAACTGTAGGTTCCGCCACTCCTGGATAAATTTAACACAATCAATATGGGTGGTGTGTGAAACTAGGTTGTAATCCTGACAAACGGATTGTAATGACCAATTAAATAACTTTGCAGTTACATTTTGTGATCGCCATACATTTTAGTGATCGCCATACCGAGTATGTGGCAAGGGTTCGAAAAGTCTTTGAAAATTTTTGTAAAATACTAAGGCGTGTACATTAAATTAAATTGAAAAGTAAATTTATCTCTCAAAACTCTTTTAATTATTAGTTAACATAAGACAGTGGAATAAAACTCAGAATACTGTGGCTAGACTCGATAGCGAGAATGAAATCTTTTGCAGTTGTGGCATTTTCTGGAAAATTGTTTGCAAAAAAAATGAACAACATTTTGAAAACTGCTCTCGTAGATGTAAATGCGTACTCATAGTACTTATAGTAAAAGCATCTAGAAGATGATGGCAACAATTTTCATTTTATTCTGTTTATATTTATCATTGTTTATTTGGCACGTGCTGCATATCTACTGTACACATTTGTTTTGTACTTACTAATACAAATACATATGATTGTACACACTGAGACACAAAAAAAAAAACAGAACTTGTTTCCGTTTACATTTTCCAGTAGAAAACACTCACATTTGTTGTGAACACACCTTTTAGAACTCGAATAAAAATCTGAGATTTCTATTGCAACTTAAAAAAAAACGAAAACGAAAACAAAAATTAAAATCAAAACTTAACACACAAAAAAATTAAATACTACAAGTGTAAGTATGTGTGTATGTATATAAAACAACTATTATTACACACACAATATAAAAATCAGGCAATGGCGTTGCTCGTACTACTTACTCTCACTTGTGTTGCAAGTGGAACAGAACTAAAAATATTTGTCTGTCCGTATAAGAATCAAAAAAACCACACATTAAGGTTGTACAACAATCCAAAACATAAATAACTTGAATACACAGATACAAAGATATGTACAAAACTTGAACACCGTATAAAACATACTACCATACACGCACACACACACACACATATATTGAACGTAATAAAATGAGTAATTGTAGAATAACTATTAGAGTACTTGTAATGCACTATGTGTACATACATACATATATTGGTTTTGATTTCCTTTCGTTTGTCGTTGTTGTTGTTGTGATAGTTTGTGTTTTTAAGTTCTTAAATGTTTGTTTGTTTATGAAAACCATGCTATACTTAGTACGTTTGTGAATCAGAGCCACAGAGAAGAGAAAATAATATTTTAAAATGTATTAAATATTCTACATATGCTTTTACATACATATGTATGTCCGTTTCCTTTCATTTTTTTCTTTTCTTTGGTTACTCGGATGTAATGTTTTCGTAGGTGTAAGAATAGATAGTAGTAGGACGTATCGGTCATTGACAAAACTCGCAATCTAGAAAGAAATTTAAAAAAATCTTCCTAAACTAAAAGTTAGCTCCATGAAATCTTCCTTTATGATCCATATTTTTTTTACCTCTTTCCACAAAATCTCCGCAAATGGAAATGCAAATCTTTTTTAAATTATTTTGTAAATCAAACAGACAGGGTCAGAAGGTCTGCAGCTATTTATATAACCGGTGCTCTGCGCACCACCCTCACAAAGGCCTTGTTCGCAATGCTCAACTGGCTTCCTACTGTGCTTTTCGCTAAGCAGACAACTAAGTTTGCTGCGACTAGGCTCAATGCCCTGTCTCGTTGCCACATCATACATTCTGGTCACTGCTCTATTTTGGAGGTTGATCCTATGGCCCCATTGAACATCGATTATCTCCCTGCGGAATATTGTCTTGACAGAGGTTTTTACTTTCTGATTCGGAGTAGGGACGACTGGAACGCTGACGCGATCATCCGGAACTCCTGGATATATACACCAAAGGCTCTAATCTCGATAATGGGGTTGGTAGCGGAGTCTACTCTGAGAAACTGGACCTAGACATTTTTCTACGACTGCCGGATCACTGTAGCGTGTTTCAGGCAGAGGTAATGTCCATTTACCGGACAGCTCAATGCATCCTCGTCAACGGTGCTCATTTCACCCGCGTCTCGGTCTTCTCTGACAGTCAGGCTGCCATAAGATCTCAAAAAAGTGTTGGATTGTTAGGGAATGTCGCCGCTGTCTCGACCTTCTTTCTGGGTGCTTCAGTGCCTCACTGGTCTGGGTCCCCGGGCACAGTAACATTCCGGAGAACTGTAAGGCCGACGAGCTGGGGCACTCCTTCCGGAATCCTCTTCAATCGACTTGGGTACGCCACTTGGCCATTGCGTTATTTCTTTCGAGACGCCCTTGCGCTGATCAAATTCTTCCTCTTCCCTGGTTTTGGTAGAACTTGATCATTACAGAGACTGCGATCACCTGTGGCATCACAATGGGCCGCTATGCGTGCTTAAGTGAGCTTTTTGATATCAGAGCTACAACTCCGACCTGAACCTAAATCTAAAAGCAGCCGAACCTCTTAAATGTAAAAAATCTGAACTTGTGCTTGCGGTATTGAAAATATTTGTGAGTTTCTCTCCGTGTTGTTGCCGTAGTCTTGTAGATAATGTGCTTGCTTATTAGACGCGAACCCGTGGTTTCTTATAAGTTCTGAACATAAGTAACATTGCATGATAACAAAAAATATTGCATAGGAAATGCGAAGTGGTGGTGTAATCGCGAGCCTTAGAAAAAATAAACAAGAATGCAGTAGGAAATGCTATGAAGAAATTTGTTACGAAACAGAAAGGTGTAGTTTTGATTCCGCAATTTCTTCTTAAAGACTGTTAGAACTGCTTTCATATCATATGTGACAAACTCATGGATTTTATTCCTGGAGCTAAAGAGAACAGAATTCAAATCAGTACCAAGAAGAGCCAAAAAGTTAATTATAGACAAAAGAGCCTTAAAAAATGGATTGGTCACATCTCAAGCAGGAATCATGATGATATCATAAGCATGGTAGTCGCTTAATAAGGTTACCAATAAATACCACCTCTAATGGGTGAAATGGGATTTTCGAAAAATATGAACTGTATGTAACTCATAGTCGCCGTAGTCTAGTAGGCAGTGTGTCGGCTTATTAGACATAAGGCCACGGTTCAAATCCCAGGTCAGACATCAAAATCGTCATCGGCGAATCCCTCTCAGCAGATTTCTGGCAAAACCTCTGATATTAAATAAAATTTCCATGAAAAGTTTCTCAAAAATCTCTCGTTCGGAGTCGACTTTAAACTGTAGGTCCCGCCACTCATGTATAAAATTAACGCACACAACATAAGTGGTGTGATAATCTAGGTCGTAATCTGACTGAAGGGTTGTAATGGCCAATTATGTATGTTATGTATGTAACTTGACTCACACTCGGCATTACAAACAAATTTTTATGCATTACGGCGATTTTCCGGCCAAACAAAATTTTCAACTCAGAGTTCTGACATGAGGAGTCTAGAAAATGTCGCATAACTGGGAGTAAAATCTACAACTGGTAACTGCTTTGCTCTGTACTTTGCCTTTTTTTTTTGTTCATTCTTTATATATCTACAATAATATGTACGTACGTATGTATTCAATAAAAGTAAGCAAATCAATGTTTCAATAAAATAAAGTTTTTCTTTTGTTTTTTGTTTTATTGGATTTTAGCCAATTATAAAATGTTTGTAATTGAGTAATTAAAAATCATATTTGCAATCGAGATAAGAAATGTTTTAAATTCACAAAAACTAAAAACTAAAAAAACTTTTAAAAATAATTCCAAATGGCCAACACAACAAACAAATCTTTGTAATTATAGACTATCATTGAAAAGTTATTATCGAGCCATAATCAAAAATTGTTCAAATCATTTTCAATTCCATTTTCAAGAGAATTCAATTGGACAGTGAAAGCAACAACAAATTTTCAATTCAGTTAACATTGTATTGCTGTTTGCATTTGCCATGACTATCATATCATTGTGGCCGCAAATATTCGTATTCATTATCTCTGTCAGTGGAAATATTTTGCGAAAACATTTTTGTGTGACGCTAGCAAAATTCTATTAACTTCACTTGATTATTTCATATGAATTTTTGAGTAACTGGTCAGTATATGTTGTATGTTTCCATACAAGATATCTGTGCTGCCGGTTATTCAAAGTAATTCTAAACAATTCAAAGTAAAATAAATATGTTTGTAGTCCTCACAGAAGCGTATATTGTTTCCGATTTAGAGATGTGAACAAATATGCAATGAAATACACTCCAATGCTGGTTTAAAAATGCTCACCATTATTTAGCATTTATATACTCAGGTGTATTACGAAAACCAAATTCCTACGAAAGTATAAATTAAACATGTTTACCTTCTTTAGAAAACGTAAAAAAGGAAAAAAAATTCGTTTTAATTTTTTTGAAAAAAATCTAGGAGTGATAAACGGTGTCTTGTATAGTAGGTGTACCATTACGAAATGAGCGCATTTTTGTAAATATAAAACATAAATTTTTAATGAAAAGTAATAAAAACTTTCTACAAAGTATTTTCCATTGCTGGCTACACAAATATTTCATCTTTCAGGCAATATCCCACGCCAATAAAACTGTCCATTTGTTGATGCACACCAATTCGTCATCCCATTTTTGTCTTGCCCCTAGAAATCGTAGTACTACTTGTGTCCCACTGATGAACACAAACACTACTAGGAATTAGCTAACTCTGGTAAATACGGTGGATAGTAGCTACCAGATTAATGCTCGCTTTGTCTTGCTTTTTGATCAATGCGCGTTTCAAATTTGACATTTGTTGTTGGTACCGATCTGTATTAACAATCTCACCAGGTTTTAGGAGACACATAGCATTGTCTTCCTATCGAATCGTTCTGGTTTGGCAGCTGAAGTTGATAGCTGTCTCATATTTACCCCTGATAATAATCAAATTTAATCAAATTTTTCATCGCCAGTAACAATTCAATGCAACACTGATATTCTATTTTATCTTTGAAGCATAATTTTACGAGTGGTTTTCATTTCTAATCATAATGGCACGCTATTTCCACACCTTTGGTTATTCCCATTGCTTTTAAACGATCAGAAATTGTTTGTTGTGCCTTTCACGTTCTTCATTTCTCCCATAGAAAAACGGTATATCTGAATCATCGAAACCATCTTCCGCATGCTATCTCTAATAGATATTTATCACCATAGGCCTCGACGAATTCGCCACCTTTAATACGAAGAAAAATATGATGTTGTTGTTTGTTTGTTCACTGATTTAATGTACATATATGGAATGTGTTTCACAAATGTCATCGTCAACACAAAAAAAAAAAAAAAAAAAAAAAAATAGGGCTCCTTTACAATATCGGTACATATGGTGACGCATTTTACAAAGATGACCATCTGGAATTCACAAATAACACAAGCAAAAGTCTGCATACTTCGTGGTATGTGTTGTAAACTGTTTTTTATAATGCAAGTCTTTGCCCTGAACAGACTGCATACATACCTTCATATTTAGAATGCCAATAAAAATAATATAAAATGTTATGACATAAAATTTAAAACTAATTTGAAATTGAAATTATTTCCTGAGAGGCAAAGATTTGTTATTTTTTTTTGTCACAGACTATCTATGGAATTTAAAATGTTTACCAAATTAAAAATTTTTATAAAATTTTAATAATAAAGAAATGTTTATCATTTGCTCTGGCATCGAAAGCAATTTCAATTTCTTATGAAAATTACAAAGAAATTTATGTTTCAAGTCAATTAAAAATATTTGCATTTCAACAAATTAAAGACTGAGTGTTTTTATTTACTCAAAACGATTTCATTTAAAGTTTATTTTCATAGAAGATTAAAATAAAAAAAAATTAAAAAACAGAACAAAACAAATATAGAAAAACAACAATAACGACAACAATAATTGAAGCAACAACAAGAAAAAATAAAAATGTAGTACTTTTTGCAAAAGTTTCAGAATTAAAATGAAAATGATTGATTGTTAGCAGAGCGCCAAATATAATACAGAACGCAATACATGTGCTACGAGTACTAGCAACAGCAGCTGAACGGCCAATGGCCGGCCAATGATCGCAAATAAAGTTCAAACAAAAAACCAAATACCCATGTGGGATTTTTAGTAATACCAATACAAGGAACATAGTAAAAAAATCGAATATTTGTGCCACAGTTTTTTGCATAAAAAGAAGAAAATAATTTTAATTTTAATATGAACCCCCTGTTTACAATTGCAAATAATTGATGAACAACTTTGACAAGTTTGTCTCTTGGCTCAACATTTCCAATTGGCCATGGCCAGTGTTGTGTTATTTATTTGCAACACTGACTTTTATTACAATTACAAATTTGTAATTGTACGACAAATGTATGTCGGCTTGTAAAATCGTGGTTTGTTAGCATTTCAACAGAATGAGAAAGAAAAAAAAACCGGACTGGAATATTAAAGTCAAAACAGCCACAAAAACACGCCCACAAAGCGTATGATTGATTTTTAATTTTTAACCTTTTTATCAACCAGCAAGGAAGGCACGCTAGCAAGTTGGTTAAGGCAATCGGTTTTACACAACAAATCCAAAAATTTCAATTTACAAAATGACCAACAAAAAAGAAAAAAACATTTCAAATTCAAAACTCAAATTTCTCCAAAATAGTGGTTTTCAATTGAGTTTTACTCACACTAACCAAATCAAACTAATAAAATACATGTGTACACAATGTGTATATGTATGTACATATGTATGTATGTATGTATGTATGGCTGTATGTATGAGGTTAAGTCAAATCTTTTCTAATAATGATCCATAAAGATTTCATTTAATTTTCATCGAATATTTTTCCAGTACAATGCAAAACAATGCAATCCAATAATCATTTATTGTCGTCATTACGTAACAAACAAAACAAAAATCGCATTCAATTGCTTTACGAGGCAATTTAATTGGCAAAAAGTATTGAAATTAAATGCCGTCATGTCAAATACAAATTTGTTTATGCTCTTTTAATGCAACATAACGTTTTTATTTAATTTTTTTTCATTTTCCATTTTCCCTATCAAACTACATATAAAAAAAAAAAATTTTGATTTATTTTTGTTGGCCATAATAATAAATTTTGCCCGGGCTCGGTTCGGTTCGGCTCGGCTCTTTTGTTACGGAGGAACACAACATCGAATATCAATGAAAAGTAAACTGTAAGGGAATTGGATTCCAATTGAACTTTAACATGTTCAAAAGGATGAAAACAGCCAACTACCCTACACACACACACACAATATTTCGAATGTGAATTGTTGGGATAACTGTGCAGCGCACATTGGCATGAGAAGCAATGGTTTTGCCATTGATTACTATCAATGCAAACTGCAATAATGTATGTAATAATGTCGTTTAGCATTGGGAAAGGCAGAGAAAAACAAAAACAAAAAAAAGCAAACATTTAATTAACTTGTTATGACATTTGCAATTGACATGTTTATTTATGTCATACGATACGCAATTTGTAAGAGTTAGGGTAGGAAAAGAAAACCATCCAACAAACATTTTTGCCATTGCATTGAGCTTAAAAAATAATTGACGAAACTTAAGTGTTACATGCGAACACTACATCATTATTGAAAAAACTGAATTATAGACGTTTTTCTTATTCTTGAATTATTTTCATTTACATTAACTAGTTTCACTTCAACTGCATACGCGTGCTAAATCTACTCCGAAACTACGAAAACAATTCATGTAGCAAGGACTGCGTTAAACAATCAAATTTTTAAATAAAATCTCGACAACAATAATAGTGTCTATAAGATTACGCCCTACCTTCTAACACCGTCCATATTGTGTGTGTTAATTTTATCTAAGGCCCGCGTAATTTACAAGTTACAGTCGCCTCCAGATTTTTTAAAAACTCTTCACGACAATTTAATTACTCTCCGAGTTCTAGCCTGGAGACTGCTGAGAAGCAATCGCCGAAAGAAATGTTTTTTTTTGATAATTCGTAAAAATCGCAATCGTAATGAAAAAAACCGTTGAAGGCAATTTTTTTTTGGATCCAGAGCGTGCATAGTTTCCTTAAGAAGTGATATTTGGTTTTTAGGGTGAAAAAGAAGGATTCGTGACATGTGGTAAAACCAAAAATACTGAATAAGGCCTGCTATTTTAGCTTGTATAGTTATTGAATTTAACTATGAGAGAAGAATTACCTTAAGCGTTACGTTAACAAGCTGAATTGCCTAGCTGCACCAGGCAGTTCAAGAACTTCCAAACCATACTTCTTCAAAAACGCTGGAAATCACGCTCAATGATATTGAACGCATTGGAATTGATTGATTTGAGATTTTTAAGCCATCTGTAACGTGGTACGCAATGCCATGAATCTATTGAGAGAAAAGTTTGGTAAACATTATCCGACCTTATCAAGCGATTTAACCTCAGTGGTTCAATTTTGGTGGGGATATAAGAAGTTTCTCGTGTACAGGCCAGCCACAGATTCCAACCCAAAATATAACATTACAGCTGCTACTGGTTGGATATCAGACGAAATGCTGATAAAGTAAGTCAAAATTCGAGTTCATGAATGGACCACTTCCCTTACTTTTTCAAATTTCGTTTTTTTTTATTTTCAATTCCAAACGGTAAAAATATCACCCGTTATATTGAACATATTGTATAGAAATTATTGTAAAACCATGAAAACGATGAAAATAAGAAAAATTTGAGTCAAAATTATACAGAAATAATTTTTTTAAATGTGAAAGATTATAAATTAATTAACGCAGTTCGCTTTCTAAATGTACGCACTATGTGGCATTTACCCCGAAAAGCTGGCCAAAAAGGCAAAAATGAATTTTAAGAAAGACAACAAAATTCTGCATTATATAGTGAATTTTCACGACTTGTTGAGATTTGTAGATTTGAGACGATGTCAAATTCAGGAAAGTGAAGAAACTTAAATGCGTTTTTGGTGTTTTTTGGAAATTTTAATATGTTTACATGAAATTTTTTTGTGGCTAAACGAATAGAGGTTTAATATGGATTTTTTTTATTTGAAAGGTATGAGCAACTTCTACTTTCAGTTTTTTTATATATATATATCTCATATATTAATGGTAAAATTATTCGTTCAAAATTTAAAAATAATAAAAATTTCACATTTTTTACCCTTCCTAAAAAAAGATAAGGATTTTAAAGGTGAAAGTAGTTTTTAGTAGTTTAATGTTATATACCACAAGAAAATATGAACTCTCTACATTCAGGAACAAAAAAAAAAAGTTTGCGCAAATTTGCGCAATTTTTTTTTGGCGATTTTTGGAAAATTTTGCTTTTTTTTGCTAGGAAATTCAGTAGAAGCGATACCAATCGAGATGTCCTGAATAGGTTACTTTTATGCAGTGACCCTTTTATAAGCTGAAGTACACAAAAATCGCGAAGGAATAGAAAAGCATTTTCATCAGATACTATTTAATTACTCCTTCCTGACATTGATGATGAAAATGATAACAATTTTAACGATTGTAGTTAGTTTCACTTTTAAGTATTTTTAAGTTAAGTATTAAATAATGTAAAATAAATATTATAAATAAATATTAATTATCATAGAAGTTTAAAAACTTAATTACATATGTATGTATATCGACTATTATAACAATATGAGATGTATGTTCGATTTTTTTAATGGACCGTAGTAGTGGTACCTAGGGGCACTTATGATCCGAACATAATAAAATGTGGTCATAAATGATTCACATTCATATTAGACATGTTCATGTCGAATTTCATCCAGGTAATAACATTTTTAAGCCAATTATAATTGCTAAACATATTTTCTTAAATATTTTTGGACCAAGGGACAATTATGGACCGACCATAACAAAATTTGGTAATATGATTTAGATTTACAAAATACACGTTTATACCGAATTTCATCACGATACCGATGTTTTTAAGCCATTTATAAGCGCAAACGTGAAATTCTAAAGGGGACTTTATATGGGGACTAGGGTCAAATGTGATCCGATTTTCACCAAACTTTACACCATGATTTCTTAGTGCACGGAACTTATTGTGATTGTTCAATAATTACCATAATTATGTGTAAATAAGTGCAATTTCGAGGGGAATTTGTATGGGGGCTAGGCGAAATCACGGACCGATTTGAACAAAAATCAGTTGGGTTCATCCTTGGGCCTAATTATCACTAAAACTATCAAAAAATTCAAGCCATTAACTCATAAAACGCTTCTATTAATTTTGGCCAGGTTTTGAGGTAAAATGCCACATAGTGGTACGTGGAAAACTGAAATGAAAAGCCATTGATCTTGATTTTTATATGAAGAAATAAATTCTTTTTTTGTTTGAAATTGAAATTTCTGTTTGTTGGGTTGTTTGCTGGAATAAAAGACACACCCATTAACAAACACAAAATGCGTATGTATTTATGTGAGATGAAATAAAAGAAGGAAATTAACAAAATGAAATAAAAATTTAATTTAAAACAAAACGAAAAAAAATAGAAAAAATTGATAACAAATATGTAAAAACCATAATTTTCAATTGATTTCGACAGCTTATAACACAGATTCACATAAAATAATTTCTAATACATACTCGAAGTTAGTTGCCCGCATATAGACATACATAAGTATGTACATAGGCATGAGGAGAGCATTGTACTTATTATGGCTACTGTTTCGTATCATCTGCATCCAATAGAACTGTTGCCAATTTTGAACAGAGAGACAGTTGCCTCTTTAGACAATACAAAAAAAAAGGGAAAGTATTTGCATTTAATTTTATTTTATTTTATTTCATTATTTTCTATTTTTTATTTTCTTTTTTATTATTTATTATTTTATATGGGAATATTGAAATCATCAATTAAATTATGAGCCGTTGAATTGTTATAAGTGCCTGCCTGACTGCTGGATAACAACAATTTGAGAACAAAAAATATTTCATCATAAAGTATAAAATAATAAAATTTTGTTGAAAATCAATTGTTAACACAATAACATAAACAATTTTTAATGCGAACTTAGAAACGTTTTTAAAATAATAATGGAAAGCGATAACATAAAATTCAATTTTTTATACATACATACATATACATAACACTGTACGACATAAAATTAATTACACCCGACTCTATACCATGTTATTGTATAGACAGGTTATAAATTTATTTATTTTCAAACTTAATTTATTGGAATTAAATTTGTTTTCAAGAATTTATTGATTTCTCTAATATTTTTGCACCGATTTTCACAATTTAAATATCAAACATAGTGTGCTCTATGTTTGGAGAGATATGTTTCACAAAGATATGACGTACATAAATTGAAAAAAGCTTTCATAGAAAAAGAAAAACACAATTGTTAGCTGACTACTGTTGGTCTGTCAAACTTCACTCAGGCAACTCTTTCCTTAAACGACAAGGATTCAGCACAGACTTTCAAATTTTTCATAAAACATATTTCATAAAACATTTGGCAATTTTTTGTTTGATTTTATCAAACGAAGAGTCAATCTCTTCAATAAATTAAGCGCTTTAATGAAGTCGCTGTGTATTGGCTTATTAGACGTGATGCCATGGTTCAAAATCCAGCACAGAAATATCGAAAAACATTTAAAAAAAAAAATGAATAAAAAAAACTAGCTATAAAAATATATTACTTCGGCTGCAAAAACTCTAAGTTACTCAAATATATAATATTAACACACGCAACAGAAACTAGGTGGTAACACTGACTAAAGGGTTGTAATGACCAATTAAGTACATAGGTAACTAAGTTCATAAAGAATATCCCCACTCATCTAATACGTTTCTGCAGTTAGCAATGGCCATACTTTAAATAATAATTGCCCGATCGAAGTTCCTAAGATATTGGTTGCATAGTATATATACTATCCTGTCCACTATTAGTTCGTACGCCACGAAATTGATATAGTAATATGAAAAATAAAAATAAGGACTCAAATCTTCAAAGCTTATCACAATTTGCGGAACACTTTCCTCTGATTGTTGTTTTTATTATATTCCCCAAGTTCTCGATCGGATTTTGTTATAAGTATAATACGGGCAAGTATAATGGATTTGAAACATTTTTGAATGAAGTCATTATCCTGTTAAGCAACGCATAGAGGCGGCATATAATTATGTACTTGACAAAATGTAGCATACAATTTCGAAATATAACAACAAAATCGGTTACTTTCTAAACAACATAGTAAGAAAATTAGCTCTAAACAACAATATTATCGCCATAGTATTTTATTGTGTTAGTTATCAACGATTTTCTCATTTCATTTGGTGCCCTGTTAGTGGGTAGTGTGCTAGACTATAAGCGTGAGGGTCATGTGTTCGATTCCCATTCTGAACTGTTACTGAGCATAGGATGTACGTCAGCTCGTAATAAATATAATACGATCAAGAGTTCGTACTGTATATCAACATTCAAAGTTACATATTTTTTGGAAAATAATAATAAATATGAATACAAAATATCAGACTAATCAATAAATTTGCATGTTAGCATTTGCATAAAAGTTCAAAAAAGGTGTTTTTCCCAAATGGCGTTTGGGGGGGAGAGAGGGATAATGTTGTACATAGTTAATTTTTTTTCTTAAGCTAATTATTGTGAAATATATTTTATTATTAAGTTTGGATTTTAACATTGAATCTTTCTTTTTCGGCTATTAAAATTGCCTTTTATTGTCGAACTTTTTTTTTTTTAACAAATTGGTTTTAATTAATTCCACATAATGACTTGCTGCTTAACTATTGTAATACACCTTCGTTAAGATATTTGCAACAAAAGAAAAAATTATATACGAAAATCTAAATGAAATTTGTCTAGATTTTTACCTTAAGAACATCCTTTAAGCACACACGTCAGCACATGCATAACCACTAACAGGGTTTTAGCTCCTAAAAGTAAGCCACATGAACTCGTTTTAGTTTTATTAGGCAGACAAGAAATCATAGATAAAAATGTCATTCATTGTAATAGTGAGGCGAAGATGAAAATAAAAGAAAATAATAATCAGATATTATAATCAAACAGAAAGAGATGAAAACGACAATGCCAAGACACCAGACACACGACAAAAAAACTCATCTCTTTGAATCTTAAGTTATACAGGATATTAATGTGTCTTACAACTGTTTAGGCATCCATCAGAAAGACTTGGAATCTTGCTAAGAATGAATCACCAGTAGAGTGAGCGGTCAACACCCACACATTATGTCAGTGGTAGCAATAATCTTAATGGCTGCGACCTTTATTTCAAGGGATGCCTAGGCAAAGGTATCAAGAATTTCTTTTAAATTTGCCTTCTTAATGGCATATTTCCCTTTCCTCTTTGGTTTGGTCGTTTTCCTTTGTTCTGATTTCTTTCTCTTTGTTTGAGATGTCATCTGTTTTACGGAATTGATTGTATATGAGACCAGCTACATATTAGTAAATATGCACACGTTTAGTTATTTTGAGAGAAAAGGCATATTTCTGGTACCACATTACACGTAAAACTATGCCATAAACTTGATGGTTTTATTGTTTAAAAGTCAAAGAGGCAAAGAAAGATTTTATATTGACAAATGATGCAAAAATATGTAAAAATATTTCTCGTATCACCGCATCGACTATGTCAGCAGTTAAGAAATTAAAAAAATATCCGAAAAATTTAGAAGATTTTCTGAAACTTTAATACCTTTACAGGTACAGGCTTCAATAAGGCGCGTTTATTTCTGACAATTTCTGACAGTTTAGAAACTGTGACTCAGCCCTAAAATGGAAGCCGCATGAATTGAATGACAGATAAATGGAACACAGAGAAACACACGTGAAATTTTGCTTCAAAGACACACTAGAAAATGAGTGTTGCATCGTTACTCATGGATGGATTTATTTTCCGAAACCTAAACGAGAGAAATCATAGGCTAATCTGGGAGAAGCATTAACTTTGAGCTGCAAAGCCAGATTAATTCAGAAGGAAGACAATGCTATGTGTCTGATGGTATCAGCATCAGAGATCAGCAATGAGTATTCAAAAAGATGAGTATATTCGAATCATACTCATATTTTCTGATACTTATACGCATTCATACTTATTTCAATATCTACTCATATTCAAAGTTTGAAGTACTCATCATACTCATACTTAACAACACGTATGACGTTGTTGATTTCGACTCTCCATGACTCAACATTTACAAGAATTACAAAATAAGTATGATTCGCGCACGAACACTACAATACTCACTAGAAGGTTGTGTGTTTGCTTTGCTTGCTATCTTTGTCTTTTTCTTTCTCCTTTTTTTTGTAAATACAACAACAACTAAGACTGTAAATTTTGATGAAGTATTCGAGTCATTCGAATCATTTATGAGTATTATAAATATTTTTCTAAAGTTATGAATCTGAATGAATAGACTTATGAATCAAACATATTTCGAATGTTATGAGTTTGATGTCAACGTTGTGCTCATACTCATTGCAACTTGTACTTATAAATTAATGTTGTAGTAAGTATGAATGAATCAGAGTAATTGAATTTCTATACAGTTGACTCACTCATACTCAAAATTTCATGAGTACTTATGAGTAGCATGGTGTGGTGTGATTGTAAAACCTTTAATAGAGATCGACATAAGTGATCAATTTGAATGTTTGTCATGTATATATCGAATTATGACCAAAATGATCCACAAGACACCACAAAATAATTTTTCAATATGACAATGCATCTGCAAACAAGGCAAAACCGATTCAGTATACTGTTTAAGCCTTAGGCTGGGAGCTGCTACTTCACTCGCCGTATTCACTAGACTTGGCTTGTTCCCACTACTATTTGTTTCATCTCTGGGAGAGGCATTGACTGAGCAGTACTTCGATTCCTACGAGGAAGTCGAAAATTGGATGACTAATTGGTTTGTTTCAAAAAACCAACAGTTTTATTGGCATGGAATTAACAAAGTGTCTGAAAGATGGAAAAATTGTGTTGCCTGGAATAGTCAATACTTTGAATATTTTCTTTTACTTTCCCACTGCATACCGCTACACCCAGTAGCTTATGTTACCACAACCACAAAATGTTGAAAGATTTAAAAGAGAGATACACGGGCTGTTCTTAATCTATTTCTAAAACTATTTCATTATTTAAAAAGGTATTCATTCTATTGCTTTTGCTATTTGGTAAAGAAAAAAAACGTTTTCTTTCTAATATTTTTAGTCTAACAACACTATTCGACCAGGTTAATGTTTTTTTTATGGACTACATACATATGTATGTCTTTGGCAAATGTGAAAAGAAATGTAATTTTCATGTTTATTTTATTATCTTAAGGTTAGAAAGGGCAAAAGGTTTTCTGTATTGTTGCGTCGACGAGTGTGCGACGTTGTAGGTGTACGTAAATAAATACATATGTACATACATATATCTGATCAGTTAATATTATTATTATCATTATCACTATCAGTATCGTTGTTATCTTCAATTTAATATAAAATTATTTGAGTTCATAGGATAGGTATGTATGTATGTATGTACGCATGTATGTATGCGTGGGGGTGTATGCATGTGTGTGAGTTTAGGTAAATACTTACTTATTATTCAATTTTTACTTCTGTTTCTTTCGCTTTCTCCATTTTATATTTGTTGTTATTTTTTTTTTGATTTTCTTTTCCCCAAAATATTAGGAAATACCGTAAAGAATCCGGAATTACTTAGGAAAACATACAACATTCTAAAGCAATCTAAAATATAATATATCCGTGCATGTATCACAACTACATACATATATATCTGTATATACACATGTATGTATACTGTAATATATGTATACTTGACTGTTTGTAAGTGTTTGTGTTGAACGAACATGTCAAGCGTTTTAAATGTAATTCCATTTTATATGCCGCATTTGATGCCTTTAGGATGTTTTCCTTAATGTATGTTTATGCATTTAGAATCTACGGTTAAGCTTTTTTAATCCTTAATATTGCTGTATAGAGGAACAACACAAACATGCACGCATACATATACGCGTACACATACATACATAGATATGTATGTACTTATGTACGCATATCTATACAAATTAAATTGTGACTTTGTTGTATATACTTCGCAAGAACATTAGTTTTGTCTGTTTGTTTTCATTATAATGTTTAATTTATCTCCTTCTCCGCACTCTTCTCCTCGCTTAAGGGCACAATATAGTAGAATACACAAAAGCAAAGTGAGATTGAGAGACGACATAGTAAGCATGTGTATGTGATACTATTAATGGATTTGTATGTGTTTTAGCAGATTGTGTCTTGTTTTCTTTGGCGAGATTTTCTATGTTTTGCTATTTCATGGTTCACAAATAAAGCGACACGACGACACAACACAACATGAAACGATATTACACTTTCCATTCATTACACGTCTCCTAAATTTAGCCTGAAACCTACATATACATACATACATGTATGTATGTATATCATCGCGTATGTCATTCATATATCGTTTGTTTAACCTAAAAAATCGAATTGAGTTGAACACTTCTGCACTTGGAATTTTTATATTTGGGACCGCAAATGCTTGTTCCCATCCAGAAAACATTCCACTTGGGATGTTGGTTGGTTAGGATACGAGTGTAAATTGTGGCACAAGGTCTTTTGCATCTTTGTTTGAGTTTGCAACAGAACAAAAAAAAAGAATGGAAAAATATGCTTCTTTAAGAAACAAAGTCTTTTTCACTGCGTTTTGCGAAAAATATAAAAAGTCTGTGTTTATGTGCAGAGCTTTGCTCGCGATGTCTGTTGAAAATTATGTGAGGTTATCTTTTGTGAATTTTTATAATAACAAGAGCAAATGTTATTCAAGTTAAAAAGTCAAAATACAAGCATACAAGCTTATAGCGGGAAAACGGATTTCAAAAATCCTATTAACATTCATTAGTGAACTTTTGGTATAAACTTTTAGACTTCTTTTGATAATTTGAAAGTACATACTGTATGGGTATCTGCTAGTTTTCTCGCTTTAGTTTCCGTAGTTTCTTAAGGTTTAAAAAAAAAACACATTTTTGTTTCAAAGTATATTTAGTGTGTCTGCAAAAGCATTTACACAAGCAATTTCAAGGCAACTAACAATACTTGAGCATATTTTAAGGAGTTGTTGCCACAAATGAACAAATAATTGCTTACGTTAAGGCAGATTTTAATCATTTAATTACAGAGCATAATTAGGCATTTTAAATTAAACTCAGAGAATTGTTAATATTTTATTATTTATTTAAGATTTTTTTTCTCAATATTCAGCGTGAATATGAATGTAAGGCCTGGCGTATATTCAATTCGCTTTTATTTTCTAAATACAACTGAAGTGTGCTGTATTTAAGTTTCATATTCATATTGCGATTGAAACCAAATGGATATTTGGTAAAAAAAACACCTACAAATCCTCTTTTATTTCATATACGATGGGGAGCATTTGGTGCTCCCAAGGTTCAAAGTTGAATTTACAAACATTACACATTAGCCTTTCCTAAAAATAATAAAGACACCAATAATAAAAAGACATGTAAAATAAGTTGTAATAACCAATTACGTATGTATATAAGTAAGTAAGAAAATAGTGCATTCTTCGCATTGATTCATTCTTCGGACTTTAAGGAATATATTTTTTTGTTGGTATTTAATAAGGAACACGTCAAAGCTAATAACGTCATGTTTTGTTTTTGTAAAAAATTAACCATGACTACTTAGCAGGTGATCAAAATCATCATCGTTTGAGAGCAAAGTGTTGAACGCAGTATATGTACTGAGATTTGATATACATTTTGAGATTCTTTCAATAGTTTGAAAATCAAAATTAAATTTAAATTAAATAAGGAAAATAGAAGTGATAGTAAGTGCTTAATAGTTTAAGAAAATGATTTTGCTTTTTTGGTAAACAACTCTGACAAAAACTTTTGTTTTGCATAAACTTTTAAAAAGTTGGCTGAATTTGGTCGTATAAAAACAATTAAAAATGTGTTAAATGAAGGAAGAATTTTGAGTTTATTTTTGTCAATTTCACGTTGCGATTTTTTGCGTTTCTTTTGAGGAAAATCATTTTTTGTAGTCAACCTCCGCTGGCAAAATTGTGAACTTGCGGAAGTTTGGTTGGATGAACAGAAGAACAATTTTGTTGTTGTTGTAAAGTTGAATGCAGCAATGTTTTGAATGAGGAATCGGTGTATGCGAAGAAGAAAATGTGATTTTTTTTGTAGAAATATCTCAAATAGTTGCCAGATTTCTCACAGGACGATTGACATCTTTCAGAGGCTAAAAGCTGACTTTATTTTGGCAATGAATGAAGAAAAATTTTAATTAGATTTATTAAAAAAAAAATAGTTTCTGCAAACGTTTCTATTTGTTTTCTTTTTAAATTAATTTTTTTTTAATTTTTGGTCGAAAGATTCAAAATTTTAGATTTCAGATTCAAAATCAGAATTCCCAAAAAGCCGCGTATGCCAATTTTCATGAAAATTCTAAGAAATTTTAAAACTTACTGCTTTCCCCCCCCCCCCCCACATTAAATGATTCCTTATACGGTGTTCAGATATATTGCAAAAATCGCAATAAACGCCATTATTGAGATCAATATTGAAGTTTTAATTAATTATTGCGCAATATATACGCAAACTGTTATAATATTGAGTAAAATTTAATATTTAGCACTGTCATAAATGTGTTTAGTGTGCATATTACAATTAACCGAACACTTTCTGTTGATATTTGACAACGACAAACCAAAAAACAACAATACAAAATAAACAAAGATGTTGTTGAAACAATCAGCTGTTTTGTTTACCAGCTAAACTGCGTATATTATTATGTCTGAACACTTAAAATATTGTACTCAATAACCCGAATATTAACAGAATTAAAGTGTATATCTGAACATAGTCAATACCATCTTTAGTGCATTGGACCATTGGATTTTACATTGACAGGCAAAAATTGGTTTAAATTGTATTGGAATAATTCATGGGCATAAAACTATGTGTTTCTGCACAAAACATGGGCAATAGCAAGGTTGTAAATAATTTGAAAAGTTGGCATCGTAAATCTCAAAATTTATTCTTAAAGTAGTATTAAATGGCAAATGAATTGAGCCCAACCCTTCGTCTGTTGCCAGAAAAGGAAGAGATAATTTAAATGTACAGAGGCAAAAATTGGTTCACTGTTAACTCTGTTATCATAATCTTAAATTGAATTGAATTGAATTTATGAAAAGTTGGATATTAACTACATTTACAAACAGAAGCCTATTACAGGGAGGCAGGTGTTTCTAATTGCAGTGCCCTCAATAAATTTGCGGAACAAACACCTACGTTCCGTCTACGAAACCCACATCCGTTACGACATTTTTTTTTATTCGTTAAATATTTTTTAAATTTCCATTTTCTATTGTGTAAATAATAAAGTATACATATATGTATGTATGTATGCATGTGCACATGATTTGTAAAACAAATTTGAGGCCACAAGTAATTTAAATGTCATGTTATTCGCCGTACAAAAAATGACTGAATTTTTTTTCCAAGTTTTCGCTTCTTTCCGTTGTTCATTGTTTTCATTTTGTTAAGTTTGTTGGCCAGGAATATTTTAGAATTTAATTTTATGCCCCAACCATTTCCAAATATAAAAATGCAATTTGTTTTAAAACAAAAAACCAAAAACTAAACGAAAAAAGTTCAAAACGAAAACATAAAACAAAAAAAAAACCCGAATTCCAACTACATCTTCAAGAGAGAAAAAAATAAAACCATTTTCTTAACAAAACACCTTCATCACCTGAAAATCACACACATCCGAATACTAACACTGACACTTCCACTCACACACACACACATTTCAACACTATGAATATTCAAATCGGCTGAATGTCCTTGGGGCCATCCGTATATGGGAGGCATTCAAAAATTCACACTCTCCTACACAGCAACAATATATGTATGTATGTATGTATATAGAGGAACAAATAAACAAATAAATCCCTATGAATGTATGAGTTAAAGAAGAGTACGAGTGGAAAAACTAAGTTGGTTGGTTAGTTTATTTGTGTTATGTTTTGTATGCATTTCAATAAGAGAGTGAGAGACTGTATTTTAGAGAATATCTCTGTGTTTGTGTGTGTGTCTCTATGTGTAGGTAAATAAGTAAATGCAAGAGTTAAAGATAGTTTGTTTATTTTGTGGATAACAATTTGTCCAAAGGATTGTGGCTTCACACCTTTTATGTGTGAACTTCTTCTTGTTGTTGTTCTTCTTCTTCTCCTTCTCATTCTCCATATCCTTGTGCCACAGTATCTGCTTCTACATGAACAATTTTTATAACAAAATGTTTGCTGTTGTTGGTATGGGGGTATTTCCATTGTACAAATGTTTTGTGTGGGGGGTGGGGGAGGACTACTTTTTATGTGACCATTCTTTATGGGGTTTTCATGTAACCTAAATCCTTTTTTAAGTATTTTGTTATCAAAGCTGTTTGCCATTAAAACAAAAACAAACAAAAAAAATATAAAAAGGACCAAGTAGTAGTGAGAGAAATATACACATGTGAACTAAAAAAATATAATTTTTTTTTGTTTGCACACTAACAGGAAACGGAAATGGTGAGTGAGAGAGAGAGCGTTTTTTAATGTTTTTTGTGACATTACTTGCTCAAATAAAATACAAAAAGTAAACGAAAGAACTGAAGGGAAAAAAATCAAGCCAAAGATAAATGGAAAGGTTAAAACAGGACACAAATAAAACCGGTAACTAGCAAAACTACTGCTTGTGGCCGTCTTTCACATTTCCCCCCCTCTATGCCACCATTAAGAGAGTGAATGTGTTTGGGAATGTGTATGAGGAGGATCAGAGGGTATATTTACCCATTTTATTTAAAATGGATGAGAAAAAAAGTTTTATAATCAATTCATGTGTAAATAAAGTTATTTAATTGATGGCCAACAAGAAAATTGTGTTAAACTACTACAACTACAATAACAACAACACGAAAATAAACATTTGCATATAAAAGTAACAGAGTACGGAGAGCGGTGTGGATACAAATTCAAATCAATATAATGGACTCGATGGAAATCAACCTGTACGGGCAAAAAGGCAAAGCAGTGAAAGCGACTACACAGTGCCATAAAATCAATTACGGCTGCTCATTCTAGCCATCGTTTATCACTGACAAGTTACCATTTAACATTTTTATACTTTCTTCTCTCTCCTCCCCCCCCCCCCCTCTCTCTCTCTCTCTCTCTCTCTCTCTCTATCTCTCTTCAAATAAAGTAATTTATGTCTAGCCCATCAGAATGCTCGATATAAGCAGTAAAATTTTTAAAGTGTTTGTAAACATGACAATCACCATGTTTGTTATCGATTAAAAAATAAAATGACATGTTTTTCGATGTATTTTTAAAAAGCCTAACTATCGGCTTTTTAATAAAATTGCCTTTAAAAACACAAAAAGAAAAAAAACATGTTACTTTACTCACGTTAATGGTGATGGTAAAGTGATTATCATATGTTAGTTATTATCGTTATTCGTATTCGTATTCGTATTATTCTTATTATCATTATTATTTTAATTGCAATTGTAATTGAAACCTGTCATTTTCATGTGTATCAATTACTTTCGGTGGCATTTTAAATGTATGCCTACGTACGTCTACGTATTCGTCTGTTTGCATATTATGTATGTACTGAGAAAAGTCAATATTTGTGTTTGACAAATCCATAGGCTAGGCTAAAATTGCGATTGTCATGTTTACGAATTCTTTTTGGGAAAAATTAAAAGTCACACACGTACAGTTATTATTACATACCCAGACAACATTTTGGAAGATTGTGTTTTTGTTTTAAACTTTTGAGACTATCTTTGAGAAATCTTAGATTTGATAAACACTAGTGAGCTTAAGAAGACAAGAAAAAAATATCATAATTGCTCATAAGTACTATTGCAAAACTAAAGCTTATGTTCTTTCTTACTTAATGTATGAATACAACCATTTTAGTGAGGATTTCAACCTAGCTTCTCACGCCACTCACGTTTTTTCCATACATGACATTGAGAAACTTTTCATTGCAGCTTTATTTACTATCAGAGTTTTTGCCAGAAGACTGCTGAGAGGAAATCGCCGATAGAAATATTTATTTATTAATTATTATTAAACTCTTTTAAAAAAGACTCTCTACAATAAAAACTCAACCAAGCGCCAGAAACAAAAAATCGAATTTGCCTAAATTGTCTAAACAAAATGGTGACTGGGTATGCTGAAATATGAATGTAAATATATGTATGTTGTATGTCGATATGTACATATTTATGTTAGTTAGAGAATTGTGTAGAGTAAATCTAATTTACCGTAATTATGTTTTAATTGAAAATTAATATTTTTGAATACGGGTAGAGAGGGCACCACATCGATATTTTTGAATCATGATACTGATAATGAATTTAAAATAAAATTTTTAATTGTTTTGAAAAGTAAAATGAAAATTAAATCAAATTTTCTCAGGGAATACTGATGATGTCCTTAATGTTATGATTGCCATTAATTTTATTTTATTATAGTTTCTACGGTAGTCTTCTAAGCATAGAATGCACATATTTCAGGGGGAATTTTTATTCCATTAAGCCAGCTTTCTTTCTTGGACTTCTTTATCAAAGTATTTTCTCAGATGCTTAATTGGGCTCAAATCCAGCGACTGTGGCAAATGATGGATACTATAAAACAGGATGCGACGAGGGTCTTGTTCTTTTGAAACACCCAGTTGTGGGATAAACTAGATTTCTGCACTCTAGGAGCAACATTCTGTTTGAAAATATCCCGATAGACCTCCTTTTAATCGTTGGTTCAATAAAAACTAGACTGCCAACTTCCATTACTGTCATGCAACCTTATACCATCACTGTTTTCACAATACATTTATCGTTACAGGCTTTAGTTTCTCTTAATCACGTAATTGGTGGTTTATTTCTGGCACCCAGTACTTCTTATTGCTTTCGTGACTTTATTATATAGGGCCTGTCATAGAATTCAAATCCGATCGAAAGTGGAATTAATTCCAACGTTAGATGCCACAGGAAAGACGGAAAAAAAATATTTTGTCGACTTCATATCAGCAGTTTTCTGCTAAAAACTACCACATCTGAATAAAGTTAGCACACACAACATGCGTGGTGAGAGAACCTAGGTTGCAATGCTGCTTAAGTAAGTAACTTAAAAGACTATAAAAGACTTTGTCAAAGTGTTGTCACACTTAATTTTTAAATTTTCGTACCATCGTGGCTTATGTCTCACCTCTCTCTCTCTCTCTCTCTCTCTCGTTCCCGTAACACTTTTTCAATGAATGTTGTGACGTCTTTCGCTTTATAATTACAAAAAATTGTTTCGAAAAACAAAAAAAAAAAAACAACAAATTAATCAACTTTTTAAATGCCAAAGAAATTTTGAAATTTTGTTGAAGAGTCATTAAAACTCCTGTCACAGTCGTAAACTAAGTAATGATGATAGAAACCGTAAAATAGTAAGCAACTCTGTTCAAGACACTGCTGCTGCTGCTGCTGTAGTTGTTGTTATTGTTGTACCATAAAAGTTAAAATTGCCACAAATGTGTAACAACTGTTTATGACAATTAAAAAATATGAAACATTTTCCAATTAACCCTTACACTAGCAATGAAAACATAAATGGCCATTATAGTTACCTGGCATTACAAAATCTTTGCGTCGACTTTTCATTTTGTTGCCGCAAATTCATAAAAAAAAACTTCGCTTAATTTTGTTCGTTGTGAAACTTAAAACTTGAAATCGAAATAAATTTTTCGGCAGTATAGGAATACGATAGAAAGTTCGTTGACTTTCGCTATTTTTCCTTTTTTATCATCATCTTTACGTATTGTGTGGTGTCTTGAAAAAGAGATTTTCTGAAAAACAACCACCCCACCATTTCGCTTGTAATTAATGTGGGAGTTTGTAGTTCACCTCCATTCACAACTGCTTTTGACAACTTTTGATTCTTATCAACGATTTAGCGTTTTGCAATTATTAACCATATGCCAGCATCACCTACTGATCCCATCAGGGGGGGATAATGTTGTTGATTCTCTTTTGTTTCGAAAATTATTTGCCATCGTTTTCGTTACGGTTTTGTTGTCTATGTGTCGTTGTTGTTGTCAAAATATATACACATATTAATTCGTTTTAATTTCTCTTTACTTTATTTAAATAGGAAATACACAGAAAGTCAACGAAGAATTACTTATTGGCGGCATTTAAGCATAATCCAAACAGAGGGGTAAGCTGTTCGCCTTGACAGTCGTTAGAGAAGTAAATTATAGGATAATACGGTGTGCCAAATTGGAATTTGAGAGAATCGGATTTACAAATTAAATTGTAATCACATGCTTTAAAGGGTTTTAAATGTTTTTGATACATTTCTAGGCAAACGTTTGATCACGATTAATCTGATGTTTTTGATATGTTGTTGTAAGCGTTCCGTCTATTTTTGTTTTCCTTATTAATTACAATACAATTAAAAATTATATTTAATTATGTACGAGCTGAATAACTTTCACTATATGCTCGGTGTAGTGTCACACACCAGATTATCTGGTGGGAATCGAACCCACGACTTTTAAGGCTAAAGTCTAGCACCCTATCCAGTAGATTGCCAGGCCACCAAGTTCCTCATTTATACCATCAAATTTAGAAAATAAAAGCAATAACAATTACATTATGCAACAAAAAATTAAATAAAATTAAATGAATAGAGTGAAAAATTCCATCACGAGATGACTTAAATTGGAAAACGCTTCCATATTAGCCGACTTTTACTTGTCACTCAAACGCGAAACTGGCGAATTTTTCAATAAACAACGTAGATCGAGAAAAGTTTTGACAATTCATTTGATAAAACAAAATTTATGAAAATATGATATGACTATTATACTCTTTAAATGATAACAATGGTAATTTGTATTCACTTTTATCAGACAAAGAATCAATCTCTTCACAAGAGAATGTATTCTAAGACATACATAATTGGCCATTAATTGGTCATTACAACCCTCCAGTCAGGATTACGACCTAGCTTCTTACACCACTTATGTTGCGTGCGTTAATTTTTATACATGAGTGGCGGGACCTATAGATTAAAGTTGATTCCGAATGAAAGATTCTTGAGAAACATTTCATGAGCAATTTTATTTACTCTTAGCGATTTTGACAGAAATCTGTTGAGAAGAAGTCGCCTAAGAAATACTTTTTATAATAGTTTAGTTAGTTTTGTTGAAGATGTCTGACCTGTTGATTGAACTGAGGCCTCATGTCTAGTAAGCCAACACACAACCTACTAGACTACGACAATTTCTTATTCGATATTTTTTAATTGAATTTTAAGATCAAATTCGATAAATTAATGTAAAAAACTCATTTCCATGTTTAACCGCTCCCAACTCATAGCATATAAGTTTAAACAATGTGCATATACATATGTACGTAGATTTGAAGGGTTATCTCTCCCCTTTCCAAAAAAAAACAACTTTGAATTTCGATAATCGACCAATAAATTTATAAGTAATCGATTAGTTTGTGTAAAAGGTAGGTATCTGTCAAATAAAACAAAGTTTTAAGGGTTCGAGAAATATAAAGAAATTATTTTTGTATAATTTACACCATATAATGAGTTCAGAAAATCCACAATGTTTGGTATTTATTTGGCTGACGTAGTCTGTAAGATTGTCTTGCAATATCCATGTAATAATTCATATTCTACATCGAGATACATGGAGCAATATAGCGTCAAGTAAGATGTTAAAATGCAATGAGGATTGGATATGATCCCGTTCAAGACCTTTTCTCATTATAATTTGACAGATTTGCAGTTTTTTTTGTTGTTTTCTTTTTTTAATTTACAATTTAATTTAAGCCAAATGAGAGTTTTATTTTACACCTCTTCTATGTGTACCCGTAAATATAGAAATTGTGTAAATAAATTACAGCCATTATCACCATTTAAAGTGTTACAGAGAAGAAGTCACCGTAAAAAAATATAAAAAAATGAGGAAAATTTTGTTGGCAACTGTCTAATCATGGCAAAATTTTCTTTGGCATGTTTGGCAACACAAGGCAAGTACTAGGTAAGGGAGAATTTAATTTTATGTTAAATGTCTTATTTAAGCCCTCATATAATACATGTTAAATACAAATATTAGATGTTCTCTAAAAAAAAAAAAAAAACAGAGAGAAGGACAAAAAAAAAATGAAAATTAAATTTATATCTTTGGCCTTCTTGTGGTTTCATATGGTAGAGTGTAGTAGTATAATGAGGGTGGTAATGTTGAGTAGGTTGCAATATAATTAAAATTAATGCACAAACTCATTTAAAATAATGAAAACACCTTGTAACAACAAACCGGATAAAAAGGACCTTACAGGACCTTAAAATTGGTTGACCACTAGGATAAGAATTTCTCGTAATAAAAAATAAAAAAAAATTGGGAAACGCAAATCTACTCATATGTATGTAGATACATATGTATGTACATATGGGAGGCAGTTCCTGTCAAATGTATGAAGAACAAACATTAAAGATTTAATGAGACCACATGAAAAAGAGAGTTTTAAAACTGATGGCATTTGATGTTGATGGTGGCAACCAAAAATCATTTTAGGTTCCAGTTATAATTGCCGAAAACCAAAAAACAAAAAAAAATTATGGAGGCAACTTCATGTAATGTATTGTAAATGGAATGGAAAATAAAAGCGTGTTTAAAACCGCCAACACGCAAATGTTGTTTCAGATTAATTCTTAAATATCTGAGAGGATTTAAACACAAACAAAAAAAAGAGTAATTTATGTATTTACACGTTGACATTAATAAAGGGTTTCTAAATAACGAAACGTACACGGCCAACACACGTACATTAACCTGACAAATAATATCTACATCCGAACCTAAAACAACCAACAACAAAAAAAAAACAATTTTAAATGCGTAATTAATTTAAAATCAACAGACGTTGATATGACGCCTAATTATGCCATTAAAAAAAATGAAAAAAATAAAATAAAATACACTCTCACACGCAGCAGTCCCACACACACACGCATATAGTATAGAAAAGTGTGCACTTGTGTTTAAATTAAAGAAACATGCAATCATATCAGCAACATAGACAGTGAAAACGACAACGTTGATAGCAGTAGCAGCAGCAGCAACAGCACAACAACAACAACGATAGTAATGACAGTACATTTAATTTTGTGGTGCGATTAGCCGCAAGTATAACCAATTTTCCGCTTGAACACAATGTACCCAATATCTACGCTGTCCAGTCAACCCACAATATGTTGCTAAATGGTTATTATCATTGTTGTTGTTGTTTTTGGTTGTTTTATTTTTAGTCAAATACCATTTTAAAATCACGCGACCTGTGTTGCAAGTTTAAAAACCTTTATTCGTTGAATAAAAAAAAAATAAAAAAAATACATGCACGAAATAAAAACAAAAATTAAACGAGCTACAGGGACAAAGTTAAGTGTTTGTTGAGGTTGTATACACATTTTTTAAATGCATTTGTTGTTAAAATATGTAAAAGTAATTAAAAGAAAGAAAAAATAATAATAATAATAAATACAATATTAATATAGATAAACAAAGTATTTAACAAAAAAAAAAAAAACAGAAAAAACAACTGCAATCACAACAAATAATGACAAAGCAGACATGCTACATGATAACACGAAAGGAAAAAAATTAAATCGCCAGATTGTTTTTTTTTTATTTGGTTCCACGTCTATGTCTATGCTATTAGGGATTCCCAAACTACAACATTTCATTAAAATTTTTTTTTTGCCTTAAAGAATAAATTATTTAAAGAATTTATTTCATTATGACAGTTTTAGAAATTCCATATGATATCAAAGATTATATTGTGAGATAAACTTAATTACATACACTGACTCACACAATTGTACATACACTATGCCATTAAAAAGAATATTTTTACGAAAAATGATAAACAAAAGCTACAAAAACAAAAACAATGGACTTGTTTACATGATCAACGAATAAACAAAAATATAGCAACAGCATCAGTATAGAAAAGGGATAAACAAGTAAACAAACAGACAACAACAACATTGCAAGGGCAAACGTAAACAATATATACAAACAACAATAACGTAAGCAACATGTTTACATTTATAGAGATTTCGCGAAGGCAAAGTCATTCTCCTTCAAGAACATTCATCAGGCTGTTTACCCAGCGATATAAAAGGCAATACAAAGCAGGCAACGGAATGAGTAAAAATTCAGTCAGTCTTGTGTGAACACGCGTTGCGTGTGAAGAGAATAATCGTGGTTTGAAGATCTCCGTTGTAAAGATCTAACGAACAAATGTTAGTGCGAACGCGGAGGAGTATAAAGAAGATTAACAAATAAATCAAATTGTTGTTGATTAAATCAATTCAGTGGCACACGGAATTGTGCGAACAATAAAGAATTTCAATTAAAACTAAATGCAAATTTATTTTTATTTGCAATCTACGAACCCATATTTTAAATATTAGACGTAAAGCCGCGGTTCAAACCCCAGGTCAGACATAAAAACGAAATTTTAAAAAATATTTCTTCGGCGACTTCCTCTCAGCAGATTTCTGACAAAAACTCTGAGAGTAAATATAATTGCCATGAAGAGTTTCTCAAAAATCTGTCGCTCGGAGTCGACTTTAAACTGTAGGTCCCACCACTCATAATGTAAGAAGCTAGGTGGTAATCCTGACTGAAGGGTTGTAATGGCCAATTATGTATGTATTATGTGTCGTATATAGTAACCTATACAGACAACACCAAATTAAACATTTTTGGATCAGATGGTAGACGATTTCTGTGGCGAGGTGAAAAACTGCGTTGCAGTTACAGAACTTAAAAGCAACTATTAAATATGGAGCTTGTTTACTAGTGGTGTGAGATGCAATGGCCACTCAAGTGCCCCAATTCTTACGTTAGTGCAAATAATGAGCGACAAATTTCGTTATTTAAATATTTTACAAGAAATTTTCGAAATGAGCACTATAAATATTGTATGGCCATATACCATTTTCAATTCCTTTTTAGGATAATGATCCCAATCACTTATTCCAAATTGTGAAAGAATCTTTTGTATACAATGTTAAAGAAGTTATAGCTAACTAAGCTAGACCTTAGATTTAAATACAATAAAGAACTTATGGGTTGTTTTAAAAGAAATCACACAAAATCTGGCGTTTTCTAGGAACACTCGTTTAAATGAAGTTTTCGTCACCAAAGGACTTCAAAGTTGTTGTTAAAAATAAATTTCGAATAAAACAATTTAAGTGTCCATTGCTATAAGGATAATGTTTGGAGTTAACATTTTGAATTGTTTCTTGAGTTTTTTATATAAAAAATAAATGAAACTTTTTAAAGCAATTTCATAACACAAAGTGAACAATTTTACTTCATTGACAAAACCTGGCAAGTTGTTCAAATAGACTCCGCTTGCTTATTGTACGGCCAATTGCTTGAGTCAGTGTATATTGAGAACTACAAATAAAAAAATTCCGAAAACAAATAATTTTAAAAAAACTTACATTAAATAAATGAATTACCACAAGAAAGCCTTACTAAAGGTGTTCCCGTTACTAATATGCCATTAATTTAATTGACGAAACATTTTTAGCTTCTATTTTGACCTTTTTGAACGAAAACAAAAAAAAACACATGATACAAGTGTACATATACGAAATAGAGTACAATTGTATATTAATGGTTAAATTATAGAGTAAAACACCCACATTAAGGGGGGAAAGAAATATTAAAAATCATGCAATCGTAAGTAACAGTGTTACAATTATTCATTTACAGGTTTAACCCCCCTTCAATATTATTTTTTTTCTTTCTTTTGTGGAGGTGGCTTATGATTTAAACAATAATTTCCTAAAAATATATTTTACGATTGTGATGATTGTATTTAATGACTGGCTGTTAGTGAAATAAGGGGATCTGCAGGATAAAAATTGTCAACCGTTAATTGGTTTTACGTTTCAGAAGCGTTATGTTATGATAAAAATTATTATTAAATTATAATCAAGTAGTGACATTTTAAATACAAATTGATTTTATGATAAAGAAATCAATAAGGGTTTATAAGAACTTAGTTTAGTTACTAACATCCCCTAAACAAGGATGATAAGAAGGCATTGAATCCATATTTGTTAGTCCTTGTATCGGTCAAAGCACAAATAACATAACTTGGTGGAGATCTGATGGAATTATCTAGTGGCCGTAGTCTATTTGGAAGTGTGTTGGCTTATTAAACGAGAACACATGGTCAACCCCAGGTTCAGACATCTTGGACAAAATTAAATCTGATAAAATTTTTCTTCGGCGACTTCTTCTCAACAACTCAGAGAGTAAAATAAAGATTCCATGAAAAATACTCAAGATTTTGTAGTTCAGAGTCCACTTTAAACTGTAGGTTAGGTTAGGTTAGAGGACGTGTACTTGTCAATTAAGACAAGTACAGTACCCGGAGGTCGAATTGACCCATTGTACAACGTCCTAGTTTCTCACACCACTTATGTTGTGTGTGTTAATTTTTTATACATGAGTGGTGGGACCTACAGTTTAAAGTCGACTCCGTACGACAGATTTTTGAGAAACTTTTTTCATGGCAATTTTATTTACTCTCAGGGTTTTTGCCAGCAATCTGCTGAGAGAAACTCGCCGAAAAAAATACTTTTTGTATTTTGTCTTGATGTCTGGCCTGGGGCTCGAACACTGGCTTTTACGTCTAATAAGCCAACACACTACCTAATAGACCACGGCTACTTCAAAAAAACTGTAAGTCCCGCCACTCATGGATGAAATTATTACACAGCATGGGTGGTGTGAGAAGATCGGTTGCAGTCCTTACTAAATTTTTAAGTTTTAGGATGAAAGCCTTATTTAAATCAAACTTCCCTTCGTGATAATTTCTTTTACTATTTTTTCTGCCGAAATTATATGAATCATTATTACTTTTTTAAATTTACGATTGTACAGGATAATCGTAAATTTTTAAAAATACAAATTTTTTTCTTTCCTATAATGTTATCGCCAGAAGAAGAAATAAAAAGCGTAGGAATTGTGCTATCGAAATTTAATTCGAACTAGAGTTTAATTCATCAAATATGCCAATATCAGTTGATTTCAAAAAAAAAAAAGTTTTTTTTATACATAATGAAACAAAATGTTATACATTCCAATGGAAAAGACAATAACGAATAAACTGAGTATGGCGGTCAAAGTAAACACAATTAGCAAATAAAACAAATTTGAAATGGGGAAATGGGAAATAACAACAGTGGAGATCGGCTTTGTAAATATTTTTATTTAAAGAATCCACTCGAAACAGAGAAGTAACAATCCTACTCCATTCATAATCCTATTTGGCTTTTAGTTTGCAATTTTATTCCAACCATGTATACGCTCAACCATACATACATACATACATATTTTATAATTTATTTTCACTTTGTTTTTATTTGCAAATGGTTACATGCATGTTCTGTTTTCTTTTTGTGTTAAATTGTTATTCTTTTTTCGGTATTTATTTTTATTTTCACTGATGGGCTTAAACAGACACCAGAGAGCATACAATATAAATATTGTATTACAAAACCATATACATACATACATACATACATATACTCTCACATACATAAATAGTCTATATTGTAAATACAATATAAAAGAAAGGATAAACAACAATAACAATAATAACAACAACAAAAAATAAAAAGTTTACTTACAATTAACATTTAACGTGGCTGTGGTTTCCAAACGTTGTCCCTCATTCATGGCACGATTCCAAACAACACATTTATATTTGGCACCATCATCCTCGCGCCGTGGCACTATGGATAGCGTTGCATTGGTGGGTTGATCCTTTGAGCCTCCTTTAAGTACAGCAGCTTGTAGTAAAGCATTGTTGCCCTCGCGGTACCAGCTGCACAGCACACCGTAAAAGAGAACCAACCGTACAACGTTTGCCAAAGCGGAAATGAAAAAAAGGAAATTTTTTTTTAAATATATTGTATTTACAGACTCTCAAAGTGTGGTAACGGAACAGGGAAAACTAAAACAGCAAAAAAAAAAAACTTAAAAATCCAAAAATCAAAAAGTTAGACTTGAAATATTTTTAGTTTAGCTTCTCTTCATCAGGATTAAACTGACTGACTGACTGACTGACTACCATTCTTCAATTGCTTTTTGTTGTTTTAATTTTTATTTCGTTAAGTGGCTTTTATTGGCTCATCATCTCACACCATTTCAATATGAAAACATCGTTAAAAATATTATCATGTTGGCTTATGTGTCCTTACAAAACTGGGTTTATTACCTCAAAGAGTTGAATGGGATGAAGAAAAAAAGTAAAAATTAAAACAAACAACTACAACATGGGAATTATGTATGTATATAAAAATTTGTATGTATTTTGTTTTTCTTGCGGCTGAATAATGTCGTAGTGCTGAAGCATCATCTGCATGTTGACTTGGCTTGCATGCCCACAAATTAACTTGGCCGTATGAATAAAAAGAAAATGTCGGCTGGCAGATTAAAGTCATCTTTGTTGTTTTTTTTCTGGCTACTACCACCATTAAACGTAATTTTAAGTCAGTGTTGCAAATGAAATCAAATTGTTCATTTAGAAAGCATTCAAGTGATAACAAAACAAATTGTTTTCTTTTTTTAACATTTTAAATGCAAAATGTTTTAAATTAGATGAGAGAGTTAAAGGATTAAACGTATACAACTTTATATTTATTTTTCCTCATACAACATGTAACGCTGCCAAAAAATCCTCAGTAAAGTATGCGAATTGCAACTTTATTTTTATTGATGAAAAATGGATTCACTTTCTAAAAGGAAAAAATCCCGGTACAACCATAACTCCGGCTTCGGAACCACATTGATGATTTGGCAGGATGACAATGCTGAGTGTCTGGTGGCACCAGAAAGGTGTGGTGGCTCCTAACACCTAGCGAGACTTAATACAGATTGCTATTCATAACAAATAATCAAACCAAATCATGCTTTGATTGAAAAACGGTCACAAGGCACAGCAAGACAATTTTGCAACATAGCAATGCACCTGCATACAAAGCAAAACCGGTTCAGGCTACTATCAAAGCATTAAGCTGGGAGAAGGAACTCCATTCTCCTTATTCCATAAACCTGGTTCCTTCTGACTACTACTTGCTATCATCGATGGGAATCGCTTTGGCTGAGCAGCACTTCGAAAATTGTGTGACTAATTGGTTTGCCTCAAAAAATTAGCGTTTTAATTGGCGTGAAATCCACAAATTGTCTGAAAGATGGAAAATATGTGGAGCTAACAGTAAGCAATAGTTTGAATAAAATGTCGTAATTTTCCATTTAAAAAAAACGCTCATTTCATACCAGTGCACCTGGTAAGTCAACTAATCAAAAGTGAACAGTTGGTTACTTCTTTATCAGTGCTGTCAATAAAATGTGCATTAAATGCATTTTTGGAGTCGCCGTCAAACCCTAGGTCAGACATTAAAACGAAGTATTAGAAAAAATATTTCTTCGGCGACTTCCTCTCAGCAGATTTCTGGCAAAAACTCTGAGAGTAAATAAAATTGCCATGAAAAGTTTTTTAAAAATCTGTCGTTCGGAGTCGACTTTAAACTGTAGGTCTGTCTGAAGGGTTGTAATGGCCAATTATGATGAACTTCTTGCATTTTATTGTACTGGCAATCCAATAATCCAATAAGCCTCTTATGTGTTTATGGCATATATCAACCCTTGGATCTTGTACTCTTTGCGGAATACAGTAACCGCAAGGAGTATATCTACTAAAACTGTGTTGCAATTTTTACTTACTTACACAGAAAAAAACCTGCACTGTGAGGATATAGAGGTTGTTTGGAAACACGACCCAATTATTAACTCTATTTGACAATTAAATATCGAACATGCGGTTATCGCTTTTCCTGGAAAACTGCTAAAGTACTATGCTATGGAATTAATGAATTAAATTAAAAAAAAAAAAACTTTTTCAATATTTTATGTACGATATAGGGACCTAACACCAGAGTAGCATAATGATCTCCGGAAAACAAATTCTGGCAAAATTCTTCTCCGCCATAGCAAATTTGCAATGATAAAAGTTCTTTTTCTTCGTTTTTACTCGACCATTAAAATTAAAATTTACGATTGAAGTTCATTTTATGGGTTTTTGCTTATGTTTTGATTTTTCTACCGCTTATTTCCAAATTCATCGTTTTGCACTCTTTATTGACAAAATTAAAAGTAAACGGGCTTAAAAGTTTGCAAAAGAACATCAGTTTGGAGACTGCGATACAACAGGAAAAGAATATAAAAGAAAATGCAAGAATTGCGTTTTAAAACTGAATAAAAAATTCATGAAAAACTGTAAAGCATTTGACAGACGAGATTTCAAATAAAGTATAATACGAGGACAGACATTAATCGTTTTACTGTTACTGTTAGCTCATCGAGAGAATACGCATTTTACGCATTTTATACGATTGCAATTGACCAAGATTTTAATTCGGCCACTTGTGGTAAACATACTTACATGCACTATGCCACAAAGATTTCTCAACACATTTTGGGTGGGTGTTGTTTCTATGAAAGTTTTTTTTCCGTTTCGATTGGAGAAAAAAAAATAAGAAAAACGAAAGAAATAAAATTCAAATTATTTACCTTATCATGGGATCGGGCGAACCACCAATACTGCTGCATGTCAATTCCATGGCTTTATCCTCGGTAGCAATGGCTATATTTCCAGGCGATATAACGGGCGGATGTGGCGGCGTTAGTACAGTTAAATTGTAAAACTCCTGATGCACATCAGCACCGGTGCCTTTGGCCTTAATACGGCATTCGAAACGGCCATTATCACGATTGTACGAAGCATTTTTAATTTGCAAATCGTAAATGCCGCTTTTAGGACGAAAATCAAGCCTGTAACACAAAGGGAGAGACAGAGACAGAAAAGGATGAGTAAAAGCAGAAAATGAATTTAATAAAAACGTAAAATGTTATACGAAATGAAAAAGTATCAAGTAATACCAGTTAAAATCTCATATAAAAACAAAAAACAAAAACAAAAAAATACAAACAGAAAATATAAAATAATAATAAGAAAAGAATTTTTATATTAAAACGAATTGTAAACTGTCCTGCAAGAAGACAAGACAAGCAAAATGATAATAAAGTATGACCCCAATAAAATGAAACAAAATAATTGAAAATTGTTTTTCTTTTCTTTCTTTTCATACGAGCAGTTAAAATTTTATGAAATGCCCGTAAAACAGAAAGAGAAGTCATTTTTATACGTATGTGCGAGTATGATGGCAAGAAGAACTAAGAATGAGAGAATAAAAATCACGCTGAAATGCATGATTAATTGATGGTGGTTGGTGTAAATGAAAAATAAAAACAAAAATAAATGGCAAGTGATTCAGTACTTAAAGGCGACTGCTGCTATCATTTACACCAAAATATTTGCAATTAAATATAATTGATTTACGAATATAAAATGGAAATAGAGAGTGGACTTTTGTAAAGCTTCCAAAGGAAAATTTTTGGAAAAATTAACATTTTTCATTCAATCTTAATTTACAAGTTAAATCTGTTTCAAATATCGAGTTAATAGTGTTTTCACACCTATAGTTAAAACAGGATTTTAGCATTAAAACCATAATCAGCTGACTTTGCATTCACACTGCAAGTTTTCTTAAATCTGGTTTTAAAATTTAAATTCTTGATATTATGACTATGCAACAGCTGTTTTTGCCTAAGAAAAAAATAAGAAAAATTGAGAAATGAAGAATATATGAAAAATTATTCTAAATATTGTTAAAGAATACTTTAAAATAGTGGATCTATTTATAAAAAGCGAAGGAAATTAAGTAGTTTTATAAAAAAAAAATACAACCGGCTTTCTGTATTTGTACATTTGTTTTGTTTTTTCTCAGCTGTTTCAACATTTCAATGATGGTAGCTCTGATTTAGTACATCGAAAACAAGGCTGTATTTTATAAAACCTACTTAAAACCAATTCAAAAAAGGTTTTAAGATCGTATTAACACAATAATTTTGTATGGTAAAGCCAGGTTTTATTTATGGTTTTAACGTTAAAACCAACTTTTGTTTTAAAACCACTCAGTTTGGAAACACTATAAGCCTTCAAAAAGCACTAGAGCCTAATAGATCATTGTGTTGTTATGGAATCAGATCATCTGTTGCGGCAGTTTGCCTTGCTAATTTTCTCAATTTTGTTTGTATGTTGATTTTATGTTTTTAATTACCTACAGAACACAAATTAAGTAAATATAGTATATACAGTGCATGACAAAATAATGGAAACTTTTTCAAAAATTTATTTATGTGTTACAATCGGACGAAAATTTAAAAATCTTTTTAAGAAATCGGCAAAATATTAATGCCTTTTATTAATATGCACTGTTATTAACATTTCTGTATTTTAAAAAATATATAAAAAGACTATATAATTCAGTAATTAAAAAAAAAATAATTCTATTCACATATTTGATGTTGACAAAACAATGGAAACTTTGGAAACTTTTTTAATTTTTGAATTATATAATTCATTTTTATACATAATTTTAATATACAGAAACGTTAATAACAGTGCATATTAATAAACTCCACAAATGTTTTGCCGATTTTTAAAAAACATGTTAAATTTTCGTCCGATTAAGTACATTTTTGAAAAAGTTTCCATTGTTTTGTCAAGCACTGTATATTAGGATGTATTTTTATGCACTTCAACTGAGACACATTCCACAATATGAGAAAGGACATGAAAAATAAAATAAAAAAACCTTCTTGTACAGTCCTGCCAAAATAATATGTAAATAACTTTTGAATAATTTTTATTGTAAATAATCAAACTAATTATGTTTGTGTCAATTTTTGTGACCTCTTTCCATTGTGTATTTGAAGTAGAAATATGTATGAAAAAAAGCAAAACCATTCAATAACGAATAATTCTCTTTTCACAAAAATATAACGATTTTTAAACGTCAAATCACATTATACAGAAATCTTATTGTAATACTTTATTACTATTTAATGTTTTGTTTGCCGTCGTAGATGGCTTCTAGTCTGCTAGACATGGAATTCACAAGTTTAGGGATGAATTCTGTGATTATTTGCTTCCATTCATAATGCAATGCCAGCTTTACGTCATTGCTTCTGTAAATACGTATTTCTCAGTCTTCTTTATCAAGATTCCCATAGGGTTTAGAGTTTAATTTGGTTCAAATCTAGCGATTGTAGCATATGGTCGAGTGTTTTCGAGATCCTATAAAATAATCACTTTTTCACAATTTTGCTGGCGTTTCAAAGATCGTTATCATGTTGAAACCCACTTGTTGCACAATATCAATGTCTGCACTCTGGGAGCTACATTCTGCTTGAAAATATGCACAAGGTTCTCTTTTTTAATCATTGATCCAATAAAAATAAGATTGCCAACTTCCGATATTGCCGTGGATCCTTATGTTATGTTCAGATATGCAGTTTTATTGAGTCAATATTCGGTTTATTGAGTACAATATTTTAAATGTTCAGGCACAATAATATAGGCAGTTCAGCTGCTTATTCAATATTCATTTGACAGCTGGTAGACAAAAGAGCTGGTTGTTTCAACAACATTGGTTTTAATTTTTTTTTGTTTTTTCTTGTTTGTCGTTGTTGACATTTGTTGACATTAATTGTGATATGCTCACTAAACATACTTATGACTGTACTGCATTTTAAGTTTTACTCAATATTATAAAAATTTCAGTATTTATTGCGCAATAATTAATTGAAACTTTATATGAAATATTGAGCTCAATAATGGCATTTATTGCGATTTACGCAATAAAAGTACATATCTGAACACCGTATTAGACCATTATTATTTTATTTTATATTTATATTATTTTTAATGTTCTTGTTTTTACTTCGCCATATCGTTGGGGTTTTTCTCGTCCCAAATTCTTTCTTTATGTTTGTCAGTTTTTTAAATATTCTTCCAAAAAAAATTTCGGCTGACTCAGATATTGTGTTATGTATACGTTTACTGAGGTTTGTTTTTGATGTATACGGCATTTTGCGTTTTACTTTGCCATGTAATCTGGCTTTCCAGATATTTGCAAGATATTCTCAGCTCTATCGATGATGCTCTCCATTACGTATTGACGTTTACTGCCTTCGCAATAACCGTGTAATCCCGTGTAACAACTGAGTATTTTTTGTGCGCAAGATTTGTAATGGATCAGTATTTTAAATGATATTTTAGCGTGAAATTTAATTACAAATAAATTTTATTGGATTTGCCATTTTCTTAACAATTCGAACACAATTGTCGTAAAACCATTGCAAGTTTTTACTTTGATTTGACGCTCACTGTAATAGTAGCCTTGAATGCTGATCGAAGACGATTTAAATAAGAAGGAAACTAATGTAAAAACGTATCGTTCATTCGTTTCTCTTCAATTCCGGTAAATTCCTGTAGGGTTCTGCTATATTACTTTATTTCGGTATTAAAGAACAATTTGTTTTTGTCAATAATTTAAATGGTTACTAAAGTATATTGTTACGTTTTTAACTTTTTAAAAACGTTTAAAATATGAGTTCGTTGATTGCAAACAAAATAAAAATAAATTTGTGTTTAGTTTGTGTGTCATTGTTACAACTTGATGATACAACAACAATAATGTTTAGTTCGTTATTCTTCTTTACACTTCTGTTTGCTTAAGCACTAACAACTATTCGGTAGATCTTTACAACGGCGATCTTCAAACCACGACTGTTTTCTTCGCACGCAAAGCGTATTCACACAAGACTGATTGAATTCTTACTGCCCGTTGCATGCTTTGTCTTGCCTCTTTATATGCGCACGTAATCAGTCTGATGAACGTTCTTGAAGTAGATTGTTCGTGTTTTCGCCTTCTCGAGAATTTTATTGCGACTTCATTGTTGTTTGTGTATTTTGTTCACATTGCTTGTTGTTGCGTTGTTGTTGTTGTTACCGATGTTGTTGGTTTACTTTTAACCAGTTCGTTGTATTTGTTAGTGGAGCGTTTGTTAATCATGTTAATGTTACACGATGTTTTTATTTTCGTAACAATATAAAGAGAAATCAAACCCGACTGGTTTATAGCAATTATGCATAATACATTATGATATTAATATTGCCTACAAATAAACTTTCAATGGAACCCATAGAAAAGGCTTCTTTTCATTCTTCAATTGGCTGTTGAATGGCAGCATTAATTTGGCGTAGGAACTGCAGTTTTCAAGTTAAGGAATATTTTCAGTTGAGTTTGAGTTTCAAATAAAATTACATCCTGCATCTGCGAAATGTCCAAATAAAAATGTACAACAGCTTTTAGTCTAACGAAATAAGTAAGGACACTTCAAAGTACTTATGTATATACTTCTACATTCTACATATATAAAGTATATAGAATTTAAGAATTTACTTATATATACATACATACATATATACAATACATATCAAATGTCCTTGAAATACAAATTTTATGATTATACTCTGCGTATAAATTTTTCTTATCCTCTTTGCCCTGTTTTTTATTTTCCTTCATAATAAATGATTTCGTCTGAAAACGTTGCTGTTAGTATGTGGGAGAGCGACTAAGAAAATGTGTGTATTGCCCTATTAGACTGTTCAAGTGGCAAAGTAAAAATTACCAAAGTGACCTCTCAAAGGTAGACGACAACAATATAATAAAGAAAATTTCATAGTTTTTTTTCTCAATTTTTTACTTCTGCAGATTCGTTTCTCAATATATGGTGTGTGGTGGCGATGGTGGTGGTGTTTGGTGGCATTGGAGGTTTGTTGCAGCACATCGGAGTCATTCAACTAAAAGTTAAATAGATTTTTTGTTTTTTGTTGTTGTTGTTGTTTTTAGACTTAATAAAAAATGTTATGTTTATGTTTCTCTATGAAAACCTAAATTACAGTCCGTTGAATAAATATGGTAGAATAGATGGAAAAAGAGACAAAAAAACCAACAAAAAGAAAATGAAAAACAAATGGCAAGTGTCTCTTCTGCTTCATTTAATTAATATAAAAGAAAAAAAAATGGAAATCATCATTATCATCATTATAATCATTATGGCAATGATGTCGAATGTAGATAGTGCTTTTTTATTTTCAGTCTTTTTTCTTTTTTTTTCCTGTAGAGAAAATAAAAATGATAAATTACTTGCCGGCGAACAAAACAATTAATTTATTTGCATAATTTTAGGGGCATTTAAATATTGTTATTTAATTGCTTTTGTTGTATTGCCTAAGCCAGGCGCCATCAAATTATATGGTCGTGTACACAGTATAGACAGTTGCGCACATGAAAATAGCATTGCCACTACATTTTCAAATATTTTCCCAGTTATATGCACAAGATCAGAAGGTTTTTATTTCTGTTTCGGCACATTATTTATATGCAATCCTTCAATCAGGATTTCGACCTAGCTTTTCACACCACACATGCTTAGTTTGTTAATTTTTTAATTTGTTTGCGAGACCTATAGTTTAAAGCGACTCCGAACGACAGAAGCTGAGAAACTTTTTTTTTACTCTCAGAATTTTTGCCAGAAATCTGCTGAGAGGCAATCGCCGTAGAAATGATTTTGTATATTTCATTTTGTTATGGTTTGAACCGTGGCCTTACGTCTAATAAAGCAACCTGACGGCTGCGTTTTACACAACATACGAAATCAATAACTGTAGAAGAAAATTATAAAAAATTAAATAAAAATGTACAAATAATGACACAGTAACTGGTTTTGGATGCATTGCAAATGACATCTACAGGAGGTGAAGAGACAATGAAGACAATGAAACTTTTTTCATCTATGATGGAGAGGGAGAAAACTATTAGGTCTAGATAATGAAAAACGATCTGTTGGTAATGAATATTAAGAGCTTTAGTGGCATTATCAGCAGCCCTATAGCTCGAGAACAAGGGCAAATGGATAACTCTGGAATCACCATGGACCATATGTGATCTAAGAGTATCTGTACCATCTTCTTGGTTTGGCAGACGCTGCTACTACTGTACATACATTGCTACCTTTCTAAATTCAGGCGAAACATTTACTTATCGTCGATTTGGTGATAAAGGATTTATTTTTTATTTTTTTAAATAAATCCTTTATTTCTTTATTCCTTAAATCTTTTATTTATTTCAACTTTAACTTATGACACTGCACTATCAATTTTAATCATTATCCAATACCACTGTGCTTAAAGCGCGCTTTTTAATACAACCCTCGGTTATTAATCACAAACTCACGTCGTATCGCTGACCCACTACATACGACTGACTGGCAGTATTGTCCTTGACTCCATTTACACAACGTTGTTTAATGTTTGGGAATTTCTTGGTCTTTCATTGGTTTATGTATGCTATTGTTGTTGTTGGATTTTTAATCATTGTTTTGTTCCCTTCTTACTACGTCTTTGTGTAATTTTGTTTACTGTATGATGTGTGTATTTTGTTGTTATTCATTTATCTTGTTTCGTTATTTTCTTTTAGTTGGCATTTGTCTGTGCCGTTATATGTATATTATTGGTTACCGCTATTTTCATATTAGCATCTGTATACGAGTATGTTTATTTGTAGGTATACGAATTGATAAAGCAAGCCTTGAGGTGTTTTGGTTTTAACGTTTATTGCATATGTTAAGGAGGTAACGGGTTTACACATTGTTGTAAATTTTTATTTAATAATTTTTTTATTGCCCTGATTGTTTTTAATATTCGAATACAGTAGCATATTAATTTATATTTCAATATTTCAGTATTAATCGAATTAAAAACAGGCTACACAATTGAAATTTTTATTGATAATTAAATATTTTAAACTTATCGGGAGGTTTTTTGTCAACAATGAAAGAAATCGATCTTTAAATATCTTTCAGAGTCGTTGATATAACGAAATTTACAGTTTACTTGAACTCGACAGCAATAGACTGTTTTATAGCATTATACTGTTCATAACACGAGGTACTTTATCTCTCAGAGCTATTTTTGAAATTTGTCTAAATAAGCCAGATTTGCTAGATTAAAATAAATATTCAATAAAACAAGTATTTTAGATAGTCCAACGGCTTTATGAGTGTATAAAACATTAAAATAAATAAAATTTCAATACTATTCCAGTGTAAGCAATTCTTATAAATTCAATAATATTACCAACCAATCTACGTAGCGTAGAGGCCAATAATTGTTTAATTTTACTTTAGGTTTTCTCTATGATTTTTTTAGTTGCAATTAAATAAAAATTCATTTTATAATAAATTGAAATATATTTCATAATTTTAACGTATGTATTCGGACCAAACGTAGGCAATCATTACAAAACATTAAGTGGAATTGATACAACCTAAAAAGGTTTAGTATGTACACGAAAATGCTTTGGAGTATAACATTCTAGATAAGAAGATAATTTGTTAGCAGGCGTACCGGTATGAAATGAGCTTTCTTTTGAGGAAATAAAACAATAATATTCAATGGAAAAGTAAAAAATATAAGTATTAGCCATTGCTGGCTAAAGATTTTTTCCATCTTTCACGCCAAAAAAGCAAACCCAATCGACTTTCTCGTAGGAGTCGAAATGCTGCTCATCCAATTAAAAGACTGCAACGTCCTGCAGATAATCGAAATAGGAACATGCTAAAAAGTTTAGGCAAGTTCAATCAACAAAGCTCTGTACATACTCGTACATACATACATAATTGGCCATTACAACCCTTCAGTCTGGATTACGGCCTAGCTTCTCATCATCACTTATGTTGTGTGCGTTAATTTTATACATGAGTGGCGGGACCTAGAGTTTAAAGTCGACTCCGAACGACAGATTTTTGAGAAACTGTTCATGGCTATTTTATTTACTCTCAGAGTTTTTGCCAGAAATCTGCTGAGATTAAGTCGCCGTAGAAATATTTTTTCATATTTCATTTCATTATACCAGAAACTGCTAAAGTACAGCAGTGAATTGAATAAAGAAACTGAAACGAAAACACAAAGAAATAATAACATAATGGGAGATTGGAACGTAGAGGATAAAATGCAGCACTGTTGTAAGAGTGTTTAGTAAGCATATTACAATTAACCGAACACTTTCTGCTGATATTTGACAACTCAAATGTTAACAACGACAAACAAAATAAAAACAATGTTGTTGAAACAACCAGCAGTCAAATGAATATTGAATAAGCAGACGAACTGCGTATATTATTATGCCTGAACACTTAAAATATTGTACTCAATAAACCGAATATCGACTCAATAACAGTGCATATCTGAACATAGTATAAGGAACGAAATCAAAGGCGAGTATATACTTAGGTTTCTGTTGTTAGGTTTTATTGTTCTCGGAAAACAATAATTTCCACCACTTCTTGAAACTTGATATTTTTAATTTAAATTCCTATTTTTTGTTTTGTTTGTTAAGTGCAATTTAATGCATAATTGAAAATATTTCTAAATTTCGATAAAATTACGAAATAAATTTTATTGAATGTTTGATTAGCCTACGTGCATATTTTTAAAATTTTTTCCATTTTTTTCCTATAAAAATAAAACATAAAAATATTTAAATAACAACAACAACAGCAACACCAACAATTCAAAAGAATATAATAAATTTGCATTTAATTAAGAACCTAAAAATATTTGTTTTTATAAGAATTAAAGATAAAAACGATGGAAAAAAATACATTTTGCCCTCAAAGTATAGTTTTTTTTTTAGAATTTAAAGTAAAAAACATTTTTTATTTATATTATTTAATTTAAAAATAATTTATTTTGTTTTATGCCGAATAAGTATTCATAAAAACTAATTGTCTTCTCTACCAAAACTACGTATCGACATGTGTGTTTATGTGTGTTTGTGTGATTATTTAAAGAAAATTCATAGCCAATCATAGAATATGAAAAAAATGAAGTGTTTGACCATAAATTTAAACCTCAAAATATTTAATAAAAACATTCATTCATATGGTAGTATACGTACATCAATATATGCAAATAATTTGTTTAACAATAAAACAATTTATTAGAGAAAGAAAAATAAATAAATAAATAAATAAACATTACTTTAATAGACACACACACACACATCCAATTTATATTGGCATATTTCATATACAGAGCTATTTAAAAGAGTTGTCAATTAGTTGTCCATTATAGGCATGATGTCTACCATTAAAAAGAGAATATTATATCCTTGAGAATATTTTATTGATAAACCTGTATACAACATTTAGGATATTTTAGAGTTATTACAGAAAACAGAGTTCATAAGACAATCAATCAATCATACAATCTATATAATTTTACTAGTAATTGTTTAATTATTATCGATATTATTTACTTCTGCATCCTTAGTGATTTAATTTTTTTTATAAAATTCTGCCCACTCAACAATACACGAGGAGGCACAAAAGGTCAAAAAGCCAACAACAAAAGAAAGATCACGCAGTTACCAGACATAAAATAAGGTAGAATATATACAGCAAAAAACGATGCGGCCAGCCAGTCATGTGATAATTACGAGTCAATCTGTGATTAGCCAGCCGAGAGTCGTACAAAAAGTGCGCGTTATGTGTAGTGGTATTGAAACCTGGAAGTTTGATGTTGAAGCTCACTTAGTTGTAAAGTTTTCTGCCTTAGAAAAGAAAGTAGGCTGAGCAAAGATTGTGATTGTGTGCTAAGTTTGAGAAAATAAACATGACAAAATCTCTTTGATTTGATCGTAGTGCACCTGCACTTCAACGTGACATAGTGGCTAGAAAATAGGGAGTGATGGTAGAATGATCCTATTTGTGGAAGACGGTAAGGAGATTGAGATAGGCAAATTCCAATATTCCTATTAGCACATCGATCAGTAAAGAACAATGCTAGAACAAGAAAATCTGCCAAGATTGTTGGACTTGGTGTCGAACATTTAGCAGCAATAAATGACAGGAACAGTTGAACGACTATCAGTGTCAAAATGGAAGCCAAGTGTGACCGAGCAGACACTGATTTCACAGAGCAACCAGACTTTCTGGGATGGATCGTACAAAGAAATCGGAAAGATAAATAAAGTGGAGTGAATATTACAACACCAGATTCAAAAGGAGGTCGAGTAAATGGAAAAATTCCAAATTACGTTGATGGCAATAAATTTTATAATACGAGGAGTTGCTTTTTCTTTTCTTTTTCCTTTTCTCTCTTTAAAATTTCTTTTATTTTGTATTCGAACACTATTGATGAAATTTTTTTTCGATGCTTGTAATGAAGAGACACAGTGATTTCAGAATGCAACAACCTCAATAGCATTAAAACCATTAAGATCGTACGAAAAAAATATATGTATATATATACATACATACATACATATATACATATATTACAACTCATTTTTATGTATTCATTTAAGTTAAGAAAAAAAAAAAACAGATTTCTGCCATTATTATACTTTAAATAAAATTATACTTATACGTACATACATACATATACAGTGTTTGGGTATAGGTATTTAAGAGTGGCTTTGTATTTGTGTATGGTATGACCGTAAAAATATTTTCTTAAATGAGGCTTACGTACACTTACAAACGTTTGTACAAACAAGTGTGCCAGTAGAATGTTTGAATGTATGCATGTACATACATGAAGAAAATCTTTTTATGACAGTGTGCATGTGTAGGTGAAAAAAGTTTGAGTGTTTGCGTAAGCTTGTTAAAATGCTTGTCCGTCTTATACCCTTCGCTCATATGTGCTTCACTTTCTCATAGTCATACATATTCGATACATGTATGTACGTATGTATGTATGTACATATGTATGTGTGTACGTATAGAAGACTATATATGTAACTGATTTTTTCATCTTCTTACTTTTCATTGAGTTCCATAACTGTTCTCAGCCTTTTCTCTTTCAACAAAAGAAATTCAGGCATGAGCTTCAATTCATGTTTCAAGGATATTCTGGAAAGTGTACATGTATGTATGTACGTACTCATGTATACCTAAAATAATAATGTATACAAGAAAAAAAAAGTAAATACAAATTTCAAACAACAACAACAAGATCCGTTCAAAATAAAATAAAAAGATTGCACTCAACTTAAGTGAAGTGCAGCCTGAATGTATGTTTTATTTTATTTTAATTTTTTTTCTCATATTATTTTACAAGCCCATGTATGTATGTGAGTGCCATAGAGAGAGAGCGAGAGAGTGAGAGAGTTTGTGGTCCAATTTTCTTTTCTTTTAACCATTTTTTGTTTTATTATTGTTTTTGATGCTATTGTTGTTGTGTTTTAAAGCATAAAACTCACTTATAGACAATAAGAAACGTTTAGGGTATTGTTTGTGGCCAACATGAGATGAGCCATGAACGCATGAACATCTTTATGTATGTGTGTATGTATGTATGTATGTATGTATGTATGTATGTATGTACGATTATCAAAGAGAGTACATGAAATGAAGCAGAATCCAAAAGAGAAAAAAACCAAATTAAAGGTTATTCAAGTAAAGATGGCTTTTGTGTTTTTCCTTTTATTTTGCTTTCATTCATTCCATGGTTTGCAATTTTCATTTTAATGCCATTTTTGTTGTTGTTGTTGTTGTTAAACGTAAGTGGTTAACAACTTAATTATTTTTCGAAATGAATAACAACAAAAGCATAAGAATAAAAAAACTGAAAGAAAATCGTATACAAACACTAAGTACTTAACATTTTATTGCCTACTTTAAGGAGTTGCAAAATATAAAGAAACAAATGAATATTTTTAGGATATCTTAGGATATTAACAATACAAATAGAGAATATTTAAACTACGTTTTAGCAAACCAACGAGAGTTACGTATATATTCAAGACGAATTTAAAACTTGCGAATTAATATGCAAACAATTACTTAACGATGAATTAACTTCATTAATAACGTTGCACTAGACAGGTAGTCCTTACATATGAGAGTAAAACAACAACAGTAAACAATATTCAGGCTATTTTAAAGCATGGGGGAGTGTCGCCACTGCTGGGGGATGTGTTTCCAGTGCAGGAGTAAAGTATGTTTATTATATAGACAGTAAAATGGATTCATTCCAATATTTGGGCATTTTTAAACAAAATATGAAGCAAAGTGGCGATAAGTCAAATATTGGACGCAATTGGTTTTACCAGAACTACGATCCGAAGCATGTTGAGCCTATGCATAATTGCTCAAAAGTACTCCAAACACCGTTACAGGCCCCTGATCTCAACATTATTGAGCATGTTTGGGAAAAACTTACACGTAAGCACTATAAGTCTAGTATAAGCACAGTGAAGCAGTTGAAACAAGGTATTAGGCGAGAATGGAACAACATAACCCCGGAAGCCTCTACGTTTGGAAACAGTAAAAAAGCAACAGGTTTGCCTTTTATTTAACTATCAAATTATGTGTTTGACATGAAATTCGTTAAAATTGTTTTCCTTTTTTGTTTTAAAAATATTTTTAAATAAAAAATGATTAGAATTATACATTGTTTTAAACCTTTATTAATTATCTATAAATCCGCATCAAAATACTTTTGGAGCCACTATGTATACTTGGATCGAAAAATTCTTGCAATTGCATAAAAAATCTATTCGGGAATATATTCTGCGAAGAAAGGAGAAACTATTAAAGAGAAGTGAAGTCTCCTTTAAAAACAACCAATGAAATCAACGTTAAATTGTTTCATTGCATGTTTGCCATTAAACATTAAAACAAATCTCTTTTAAACACTTCCTTAACTGTTGTGTCTTTACGTTTCTTATTCCAATTCCAAGTTAATCCTGCTGTCCGCATTAAGCGCTTGTGTTTCTTTTTTCCTTGTTCTTATCGATATTGTACTTGAAAACCATTTTATTTACTCATAAAACTTCTTAACACTCAATACAAAAGAATTGCATTTTACGCTACGCTACGTAGGAGTCGTATATCTGTCTGTCCAACTGACATCTTGGGGTACAGATGGTTGTTGTATGGCATTTGAAATTATTTCGTATACATTTTAAGGAAAAATTGAAGTTGCTGTTGTTGCTGGTATGGATGCTTAAGTAATACCGAATAGAAGAGAGGAAAAAATACTCAACTTAATACGCGTTATATATGTATGTATATACAACAGAGTTTATAATGAGAGCTTTCGCTAAGGGAAAAATGCTCATTTTGTAACGTTTATCATAATATATAGTATAGTACAGTACAGTATAGTACAGTATGTATTCCAGGAGCAGCCAAAGTTGCACATGCATTTGGTTGTGGTAATGGTGGTAGTGGCATTGGCGTCAGCATAAATCCAGTATAAAATAAACTGATTCACATTAAAAAAGAAAGAAAAGCAAAATCTACACTGGCTGTTGTATTTATTTTCGTATTCCCAGTTTAGTGCAAATGCTCAAAAGATCCCTAAGGGACTGTGCAATTTGGTACTGCCACACTTCTGTGTTTTGCTTGTGTTTTAGACTGCCGTAGACTGAGCTTATATTTTATGTTTCATTCTTAAACGTCATTACAATTGCACGAGAGTTAACATTGGGTTGGCGCTAGTTTACAGCGGTGGTTTCCTTATACAGTTTTGTTTTTATTACACGTTTTTCCTTTGCTGAGTTGTTTGTTCATCCTGTTGTCGTATTTTTGGCTGTTGAAAGTATTATTTTGTTTCAAATGCAATTGAAGATATGCAAACCATACCACATACGGGACGCTTTTCAATGCTTTCTCAAGGCTAATAACTGGCCATCAGTATACCCAGAGTACCGAAATAATCTCGGCAAAACAAAAGGCAACCATTAAAAAATAATATTTGCCTTAAGCATACAAAATTTACAATTCTTTTGAAAATGTTGAAAATGTAATAAATATAATTTAAACACCCTGCAACAACAACATACAGCATACAGCATACAGCACTCAGAAAAAAGTGGTGAAATGAATTTATAAACAGCAGCAGCAGCAGAAAATATGAAATTCAATAAGGCCAGAACAGAAATACACTCAAAAGAAAAAAGCAATGAATTTCAAAATTATCTCAGAAATATGTAATGATATTAACCGTTTAACTATTTACGTCGAGTATACTCGTCAGAGCGATACGAGAATAGTTCGCATAATGTCGAGTATACTCGTTGAAAAAGAAATATCGAATTCGTATTATTTAATGAAACTACCGGGTTTTTTTCCTGAGAAAACCAAATAAAGGCCGCTAAAAATGTATCGTTACAATACATACATAATTGGCCATTACAAACCTTCAGTCAGGATTACTTACTAGCTTCTCTTACACCACTCATGTTATGTGTGTTATTTTTATACATGAGTGGCGGGACCTACAGTTTAAAGCCGACACCGAACGACAGATTCTTGAGAAATTTTTCATGACAATTTCTTATTTACCCTCAGAGTTTTTGCCAGAAATCTGCTGAGAGGAAGCCGCCGAACAAAATTTTTTTTCATATTTCGTATTAATGTCTGACCTGGGGCTTGAACTGCAGCCTTACGTCTAAAAAGCCAACACACTACATACTACACTACGGCGACTACTATCGTTACAATATATGTATATATTTCACGCGCAACGTTTGATTTTTAGTCATATTTTTCTGCTTTTACAGAGTAAAATATATCCACTCTGTTTATGTCGTGTATACTCGTCTCCACTGGAAAATAATTAAGCAGGCAGAAAAAGTTTTTTGAAACAAAATTAACCAGTTAAAGTGTTAAAATTACTTTTTCTTCCTTACACGAAGGAGTCAAAATACTTATTGCCCAAACATGTTTACCAAGTAGCTACGTACGTACTCAACTTATTTAATTCAATATTTTATTCGCACCGAGCTAAAGAAATATAATTAAAGTCTGAGATTTACTGGTTTTTTCTGGTAATAGCTTTTCACTGTTTTCTGTTAAAAGAAATTATGAATGAACAGATAAAACCGGCTAAAACATGTTTTAACCACAAACCATTCTTATTAAGAATATTTATGGTCGTTTACAGTAAACAAGACGACAAGAATTAAACAGAATGCAGTGGCAGAACATCAGCATTTGTTTTATAAATTGCAAGAAAAAAAGAAAAAAAGTTCAGAAAACGGCATTTAAATGGCCAACTCATTTGGCTCGCAAAAGCTGTTTAAAGAAAGCAAATAAATAAATAAACAAACAAACAAAAAAAAAACAGAAATTCTAAATGCAGTTGTGGCATACGAATGAAATATTAATGCGGTGGATGGCATCTATCTGCTCCGCTAATAACCAAATGAGCCAACCGAACCCAACCAACCAGTTAGCCAGCCAAGTTAAGTCAAGTCAAGTCGACTATAAACAATCCAGCCTTTTCAGGCAACTATTTAAAAGACAACAACAACATTATCAAGTTGAAGCAACCAGATAACCTAACTTCACCACACCTCATCTCATCGTCCTTCTCATACTCTCTCTGCCATTCACAAATTTCAAAGTGTGTGTACAAAGTTAATGGCTATAAAAAGTTTTTCTTTCACTTCTGCTCTTCGTCTCTATAATTTCACTTTAGTTGTGTGGTTAAAAAGAAAAAAAACTACACTTTACAAGTTAGTTTTAATTACGAATTATTTTTTAATATTTCATAGCCTATAATATGAACACACACACACACACAAACACACAATTCCTTTTTATATTGGAATTCTCTCCTCACGAAGTAGAAGAGGAAGAAAGGAAGTTAAAATTGCTGGTTCATAGACATTCATTTGATGATGTGCCATCGATAATGTAGAACTTTTAGTTCAATTTATTACAAGCATAGACGTTGCTTGCACTAAAGTTTCCATTTTGGTTGGTAAAATCTTAGGCGTGATTTAACAGAAAATGCAAAAAGTTTTCCATTTTCGTTATTAAATTCGAAATTCATCATTCGTCGCTGTAAAAGGCGCAGCATAATTTATCATCAATTATTTATTATCGAATTTCCATAAAATGACAAACGAAAAATAATACGAAAATGGAATAAAATATTGTATAGGGTCTTCTAATAGGGTCATTCGAACTTGAAACAGTTGATAACGACCACTTTGTGGAAGCTACATCTGTCAAGTCTGTTGTTGTTTATTCAGTCTGTTTGACCAAATAAATCACCATGGACGGATTGAACGAATGCATGCGAATAATAAAATTGTTTTAACAAAATCGGTGTTCTGTTCGGGTCTAATTTTAGTCGCAATATCATCATTAGCGATGAGGACCATTTCTGGATGAATGACGACACGCGTAACACAGCTCGTAGTCTGCACGAGCAACCATGAGGTGTGAACTGGCACCGAGATCTTGCAATTTGATACCGTATGACTTTTTCTTGAGTGACCATGTCATCGGTCAAATGCAGACTGATTTATGAGCCACGGTCATGGAAAACAAATAAAAAATGATACGATGATATCACGCACACACTTAATAAGAGACCCAATGAAATATAGAAATTCTAGTGATATAAATAGTGGGCGACATAATTATACGTCTTTATGACAATATTTTATTACTTATTTTTATGACAATGACAATGACAAAAAAAAGTAGAATGTTGCACAAATGGAAGGAAATTAAACGATTAGAGAATGAAAAGCAAATTTGTATGAAGGCAAGAATATTTCAACTGGCAATGACATTGAATTTTTCGATATCTTGGAACATAAAATTATGAAAATCGTTTTTAAAAGTATGGTTGTGAGTCCTCCCTTTCAATAAAATTATTATAATTTTAATAACAGGCCTAAAGCTAAAAAAAATGTTTTAATTTTAGGATTTAACTAAAGAATACAACACTACACCCTAAATTGTAAGCACGGATTACATTGGACAGAATGTAGTCATGAAAAAAAAAATCGAAAAATGCCGGTTGGTTTTTTTTGTGTTTTGCCAAACGTTCGTTGTTACATTCGTTTTAATATAAAAAGAGTTTAAAGAAATGTGACAATAAAAACAAATTAAATTACGTTTAAAAAGTAAAATTTAAAATGACTTACCGATAACCTGAATTTAATTGCACATCACCAATGGCAACGTTCTCGAATTGTGCAGGATTTGCCGTCCATCTGGCCCAGTAAAATGTAAAATCTTCGGCATCGTATTGTTCTGTGAAACGACATTTTAACGTCAGATCTGTATTTTCTCGTGTATCTAGAGATTCATCAGCGACTGCTAAGGATAGAACTGCCAAAACTAAGGAAGAAAATAAAAAAAGAAAAATCAAGGCATTATTAAGTAATTTCTCAACATTTCATTCTTGTTTTTTTTTCACTTACAAAACTAAAAATATTAGGATTTTATTATCGGAAAAGTAAAATCAAAGATTTATTATCTAAGGTCGTTAGTATTAGTGTAACAGCAACAACGACAAGAACAATAACATTCCCCAATGTTATCATTGGTACCATAATAACATTAATAACAACAACAACAAAGAAATATTTTATTGTAGAAATGTAGTGAACGAAAAGCAAAAGTTGGTGCATTTTGACTCTTTCTACTGATGATGATGATGATGGCAACAGTTTGGTGAAGAGATTCCAATTTTAATCAAAAACAGAATAATTTTTGTAATTAGAAAACGAAGAAACTAAAATATTTACTGATGAAATACTACAACATGGGATTTGCAGAATGGGATTGAAATTAGTTGCCCTCCATACACAAATAGGACTTTATTTTAACACGTTTATAGTCAAGGTTAATACCAATACCAGCCTTTAATTGTTTTGGTTTTAAAATTTCATTTAGATCGGTACACTGCTTTAATTACGTCTTTAGTTATGCTATCAATGGTCAATCGAGCCCTTGAGGGACTCGATAACAAACCTTCTTATAGGCTGCCTAACTACTGCAGTGTTTTCCAAAGTCAATTTTAAAAACAAAACAATGCTGGAGGCATTTTCCCTGAAAATATCTTGATTTACTCGAACAGCCAAGCTGTGATTAAGTCCCTCACGAACGCCTCTAAACTGTAGGTCCCCCATTCATGTATAAAACATGAGTGGTGTGAGAAACTAGGTCGCAATCCTGACTGAAGGGTTGTAATGGCCAATTACGTATGTATGTAAGACATACATATATGAATAAGAAAATTTCATCGCACAACAGTGACTAACAGGCCACTGACCTTTTGATAGGCATGCCGAAATATTCGGAAAAGAAAAAGATTGTCTTTCACCTCAAGTATTTGTGCCCTGATGTTGTATTTGACCTCTCAATTTCTTACTTCATCTGTAATACAAAGATTGTTGCAATAGCAGGATTTATTTTGGTTTCGGGTTGGTTTTCTCTAGGGAATGTTTGATCTCCGGGTAGAATTAATTGTGGTATCACAATGCATCTAAATGTTTGTCTAAGTCAAACCTTTCCTTTTAATTGGGTCCACAACCTTAACTATTCTTGTTGTACTAAGGTTAGGTTAGGGTAGAGGACGTGTACTTGTCAATTAAGACAAGTACAGTACCCGGAGGTCGAATTGACCCACTGTAATTGTTGTGCTAAAGCCACTCTTAAAACAGTGAGTACGAGTTGACAATCCAACGTTGTGTCATACTTGCATGTTTTATTTTTCGATTCAAATGGCAACTGCAACAACCACCGGCAAATGTTTTTGTTACGCTATTAGGGTAACGAAACCTGATGACAAAAGATAAGCAAAATTACAAATTGCGGCATTCAGAGAATGTATGTAGAAATGATCAACCACTACAGCTAGTGCATCATCAAATTGTGAAAGAATATTATTTCCGGTAAATTTTCTCTCAGCAGTCTTCTGGCAATAACTGTAAAATTGACATGAAAAGTTTCTCAAAGCAGTCGTTCGTCGAGTCGTCATTAAACAGTAGACCCTACCAGCGCATTACGCAACCAGAGGATTTGATAACATTACATTACTCAATCTAAAGCCAAGGCTTTTCTACTCGTTTTTACCTTTCATATTTGAACATGTGTAGCAAGAACGAATATATTCTTTATATTTTGCATATGAAATGTTTTAAACACAAATAAAATAGAAAAGAAATCATCTTTTTATGGGGAAATGGAATGATAGAAATTCGTTCGATATTTATTTTTTTTTTTTTCATTGAAGGTTAAAGTAGAAAGTGTAACTTTCGCTCCAATACGCCATGAAAATGGCAATTTTGCAATTCATCAAGCAACGCAACGTTACAAGAGAGTAAAATAAAAATAAATACAAATTAGAATATAAGCCAAGGGGTGATGATTAGTGTTGCAAAGGGAGTGAGGATAAAAAGGCCGGAGATGCGTATAACAAAAAAAAAATACTTTTTCCTTTGCTCTGCTCTGCTCTGTACAAAAAAGGTTAACTGTTGTTTGTCATTACTTCCCTTTATTCTTTCCTTTCCTTTCCTTTCCTTTCCTTTTTTTTTTTTGTTTTGTTGTAAAAGAGAAATTCTATCGAATGAAAATGATTTTGTAGGAAATAATTTAATCAGCTTGGAAAAATTCTTGACCGTAAAAATATTTCAAGACTTTCTGTGAATTTCAATCACCTGTTCGCCGTAATGGTTTCCTTCGAAACTTGTCAGTCCGTCAGTCAGTCAGTTAGTCCCTTTGCCTCTGTGTGTGTGTATACATATTTAAATCCATGTTTTTGTAATATTTCTCGTTTTAATGACTTCACCGGAAAAATCAAATCAAACAGGGACAGGCATAAGGAAAAGTAGTTGAACAAATGCTTTTTTAAAATGTTGGGCTCCAGTTTCCTTTAAAATGTTTGAATATTTTTTTTTTATATGCTTGACTGAATGAGAAGGTAGTCTCTGAGTGTTTATTCTTTTAACCGTTTATTATTATAAAATGGTCCATTACTGTGAGTGTTTTCTCATGAAAGTTATCCTCTCAAAAGTTTCGTTTAATGACATCCTCTTTACTAAAAGCAAAAAATACGAATGAAAACAAAATAATTCTTTAGAAAATTTAAGATTTAAATTAAAAAATATTTTTGACTACTGAAATAGAGCTCCTCCTTAAGGGTTGCCTTTTCCTTACTTCATGTAAATCATGCAGTTAAAATACAAATCAAAATTGTTAACGCAATTCAAATTAATTTGACAAAAATTGTACAAATTATTTAAGAATTTATAGTAAATATTTGTCTGAAATACCGGTATTATATCCTTTGGAATACAGAAGTACAAACAAATTAAACTGCATTCAAGAGAACTTCAAAATCTTGGGTGTATGGGAAATGCAATCGACAATAAAGGATAAAAAAAATGTGTATAGAAAAGAAGGTTTTAATTGCATTAATTTCTATACAAGATAAATTAAAGAATTCTTATTAAACTCTAGAACTAACAATTCATATCTAATCTGGTTTTGAAAAAATATACCAGGTGTACTGGTATGAAGTGAGCTGCAAGATACAAATGCCTCTTTAAGGAACATTTATTGTGAACGAACCTTAATATTTTTTTGTGTGTCGGCGATGACATTCGTGGATATCAGGTGGGTTATTAGAGGTGAGACCAAAAAAATATTTATTCTACAACTTTCTCTTAGGAGCCTTCTGGTAAAAACTCTGGCACTTACATATGTATAAAATTAATATACGCAACGCAATTGATGTGAGGAGCTAGGTCGTAATCTGGCATGAAGGGTTGTAATATGTATGTATGTATGCATATATATTTTTCATCGTCTTATAGATGCTGAATTTTGTACCAGAAAACGATGATTTGCGGAAAGCATTAATTTGTTGTTTTCGTGTACGTTTAAAGAAAAGTAATGAGAAATCACATCGAATCACATCGAGGCATGTAGTAATTATGCTCTTTCAGAAGCAGCATGCAGAAGATGAATTCGACGGTACAGAGATAAAGAAATACGGTACAGAGATAGAAATAAATGACGTGGAAGACCTTCAAAAAAGTTTGAAAACGCAGAATGGCACACAATATTGAATTGAATGACAGACAGATGGAATACCGTAAAACCATTGTGAAATTTTGCTACACTTTATCTGCAAAGACACGATAGAAAAATCAGTGTTTCATCGAATTATTATTGGCGGCTAAAAAAGAATTTGTTGTCAGAAACTTAAACGGCAAATACATACATAACATAATTGGTCATTACAGCCCTTCGGTCAGGAATACGACCTAGTTTCTCACACCAGTTATGTTGAGTGCGTTAATTTTATATGGCGGGACCTACAGTTTAAAGTCGACTCCGAACGACAGATTTTTGAAAAACTTTTCATGGCAATTCTGTTTACTCTCAGAGTTTTTGCCAGAAATCTGCTGAGATTAAGCCGCCGAAGAAATATTTTTTTCATATTTTCGTTTTGATGGGGGGCTCGAACCCTGGCTTTACGTCTAATAAGCCAACACACTACCTACTAGACTGCGGCGACTTCATTATCAGCTTCGGCTGCAAAACCAGATCGATGTTGTAGGAAAGCAACGCTGAGTGTCTGATGGGACCAGAAAGGTGCGTACTACAAGCAGCTCCCAAAACCTTGTGAATTCGTTAATACTGATCGATAGATCCGTATTCACCGGACTTTGCTTCTTCTGACTACCTCTTGTTTTCAGCGATTGGATACGCATTGGCTGAGCAACACTTTGGTTCCTACGATTAAGTCGTAAAATTGGGCCACTTATTGGTTTGCTTCAAAAGACAAACAGGTTAATTGGCGTGCGTGAAAGAAGGAAAAAAGTGTAGCCAATACTTTGAATACAATTTTTTTACATTCCCATTAATTTAATTTTCCCAAAAAAAAAGTACGTTTGCATAAAAGTTATTCACAGTAAATGAGTTTCATTGGAATCACAAAATGTAATGCCAATTTCTTTTGCTAAAATTGTCCCCGGAATTTAATAATAAAAATAATTATTTATGGAATATTTGAAGAAATTTGATATTTATTTTTTAAGGAAAACCACTCAGGTCCAGTTAAAGATTAAAGAAAATTTTAATGCAAATTACGAAAAGAAAAAAATATCCACAACCAAACATCTTCAATCAGCCATTTAAATGCAATATGTTGCCGTTAATGTGACATTAAGCAACGATTATTGCATTTTCAACGGACGTGTGCGTTAATCGGACTGCATGTGGTGTGTGGAGTGTGGATGTGCTTATATGGCATCAAGTTGCAACCAGTGGTTGGGTTGCAACGCGAGCACAGTTGTATTAATTATCATACTTAATATCACAGTACTTTTACTTAATCGTATTAAATGAATACTGTCAATTATTTGCTCTGTTCAAATTCTGAATTTCTTTGCATCTCGTTCTCTCTCTCTCTCTCTCTCTCTCTCTCTACGCACACGCACACATTGATATATGTACATACATAAAAGAATATAAGAGAATGCCATTAAATTAAAGTGAACTGAAATATCAAAAAGGAACCCATTCACATACGTACATACATACGTACGCATTGCAACCATGAAAAAGTATTAAAAAACTTTGGTATTAATTATTTATTTTTGCATATGTTCAGGGTGCGGTGAAAAGAGGATTGAATTGGATTGGATTGGTGAAGTGGTAAAGTGGTAAAGACTTAACACATATCGGCAAGGATAATGTTTGTGGCGTATATAGTAGGTACAGAATTCTTCTGGTAAATAAATTTAATTTGTTTAAAAATAAATGTTTATGTTTTAAATTTCTATGTGATCTCTAGATCATTAAAAATGTTCGAATTATTGCTAAAACAATAATTTTAGTCTGCATTCAAAAGGGTGCTCGTTTTCCACATGCTTCATATGTGTGACATAAGTTGTGAAACATCATTCATTTAATAGCTGGTGTAACAACGATGATAATTATATTGAATTCAAGACTTAAGCATTGTGACTAATTAAAAACGTCTATAGATGGGGAAGACACGTAAAATATTCAATTATTTTTACAAAAAACTTAATAGAAAAAAAAGAGATAATAATTGAAACCTTTTTTCTCATTTTCCACATGATGTCACAATCTGGATTTCATCTGTAACTGTCTGCCTGTGTCGTTTAAACTGCATAATTTCGTTTTGTGTCGTACAAAAACTTCGAATAAAAAGAAAAAGAAAAAAAACGAATTCAAATAGAAATAATAAATATTTCTCCTAAAAGTATGCACAATATTTTTGCGGAATTTTTCATTTTTTTTTTTTTTTAGAATCTGGAGGCAATAATTTCATGATTTTTCGTTTAAATATATGCTCCGCCCCGGCACTTCTTATTGTCGTATGCTTTTTGGCTTGATGGTGTTGTGCAAATATAATTTTCCAATTTGGATAAAGTTTTCCTATTAAATCCTTTGCTGTCATTCGCATCATAAAGAAATAAAAGAAACAGAGAATCTACTGTGCTGCCGTCTATACAAGCAGCATAATGTTGGCATTATAAAGAACGAACAACAGCAGCGAATACAGAAAGAGAAGGAAAGCAGTTTAAAGCTTGTTTTAACCAAAAATCAAGCAAATAAGCGAACGGAACAACGAATGACAAAAACGGAAAAAGCGAATAAGAAATCTGCAAGTGCTAGTGAATGAACGTTGAGTCTATACGTGTGAGTATATTTAAAAGTGTGGCTGCTACTGCACTTCACTACACTTTCAGTCAAGTCAATGTAGTAAATGCAGTTGTAGCAGTTAAATAGAGTGGCTGGTTACGATCGTAAAACTAAAGAAAAATAAAAATATAAGCGAAGAGAGAAAAATGAAAATGCAGAAATGGTACCAGGCAGAATGCAAAAGCCATAAAAAAGTTGTATGCCACGTGTCAAATATATATACATACATACGCATACATACTATTAAAATCATGGAACACTAATTCATACAATATAACTGCACTTTCCTCTCTTCTCTCTCTCTCTCAGCAATCACTGATGCTCTACAGATAAAGATGAAGAATGAAAATTTATAAAAATCTTGAAATCTTTTGACGCGACAAAGTTGCAACATAAATTCAACTTTAGAAACCAAGTCAGTAGCAGAAGTTGTTGCATGGCAGTAGCAGCAGCATTAGTAGCAATAGACGAAAACCGAAAACTGAAAGACAATGAGACAATACAATGAGCTGCTTGGTGAAGCATTTTAGAGTAACGACCGTCTAATAAATTTGCCACCATGATTCAGATTTACTTATAAAGCCCTCTAGAATCAGAACTACTGCATGGAATTTTGCATGAATTTGCAGAAATTAGAAAAGATTTCACAAACGAAGGTTTGAATTCGAAACGTTAGAATTAGAAGAAGAAGTGAAGTGTTTTGAATATATGTATGTATAACCAATAGTCCCTGGAATTACTATTACGATGGTGTAGGGTGCATCGAAAGTGATTTTTGTGCAAAGAAGCTTGCAGCAGCAACTACAGTAGTGGGAACGACTATATTAAGACTGACTTGATTGTTGGCATTGGAGACGTGGAGACGTTAGTATACATATGTACGTATGTATTTGTGTTTATGTAAGTATGTATTGACAATAAGAGATAGCAATTTCGTTTGGTGTTGCATGACTTATAAAAAGTGTCTTTTTAGTTGTTGCTGTTTATTTTATTTCACATTTTTTTCTTTTTCTTTCGAGAGAACTCCATCTTCTTGCCATCATCTTGTATCTTTAATCGCATAATAAAGAAAAAATAAAGTATAAAGAAATAAAAACTAAAAAATATGAAACAACATAAAAAATTTATACTCCACAGAAGACAAGATGAACGAAGAAGAAGAACGAACGAGTGAAGAAAAAAAAAAATATAAAAACTAAACTGGTCTTAATTTTCTTCCGTTTTAAATGGAATTTTCAGTTTTTTCTTCCTTCTTTTGTTTCTTCTTTTCCCAGTAGTTATTTTTCTCTTCTCTTTTGCAAACTTTTCATCATAATTTTAAAAACGGCGAATAACAATACTGTATGTATGTATGCAAATATATTTTCTTTGGATTTGATTTTAATATTCTATCAAAATAGGATACAATTTGAAAGCTGAGGCAATAGAGGGATTTTTAAAGATTTGAAATTTACAAATTTGATTATATCATGTCTTGCTGCACAAAAAAAAAGAACATAAATGGTTTTTATTAAATATTTCTTTTCTACTGCAACTCCTAAAGGCGAGATTCGCCAGCCAGCCAGCCAAACATAATTTTGCTTACTAGGAAAAGACCGCATTTCCTAGATTCATTAAATATGTATCCTGAAGAACGAAAATTGAAATATTTAAAATAATTTGTATACGTATAGCTTTCTGAATTATTTTCACATTTTTAATATCATATTTTAATATTTTCTTTCCTTTTCAATTTCTCTCTTGAGAATATAATTCCGGCAAATAAGACTCTTTCTGTAAATAGATTTCTTAGGAACCATTTGTAAACACTTGCATTTTAAAATTTGTACTTGAACTATGAATGACTGCAGTGAGGCCATAGATTGACAACATACATACATATGTATGTACGCTACATGTAGCCTCTAGAGAAAGTCGAATTCAAAGACAACTTACTTACTTAATTGGTCATTATAAGCCTTCAGTCAGGATTACGATCTAGCTTCTCACACTACCGATGTTTTGTACATTAATTTTATCCATAAGTGGCGCCACCTACAGTTTAATGTCGACTACGAACGAAAAATTTCCTTTTTTTGAGGAACTTCCTACAGTAAATTTTCTTTATTCTCTGAATTTTTCCAGAAACTTACTGAGGTGAAGTCGCCTAAGAAATATATTTTCATATTGCGATTTGCTGATTGAATCGTGGCCTCACGTCTAATATGACAACACACTACCTACTAGACTACGTTGTCTTCTCCACTTTAGGCATTCCTTTAACCACTCATTATTAATAATGTGGTTACGGTTTGCATGGACGACAGATGGGCGGCTTCAGATTCGGGCAGAACGACGCAGAAAATCTGGCCAATACTAAGCGGAAACCATAGGGAAAATTTTATTTTAGTCATAATTGTTATGGGCACTTATGCGAGGCGCTTCGGCCTTAAACACATGTTAACTGACTTATCCTTTAGGTTTCAAGATGAGAAAGAGAAGGAAAATGTTGTTCTGGGTACATGCCCAGCAATACTATGTCAGAGGACGGAAATATTATTACGAAAATGAGAACATCGTTTAACATTAACATGATTAACAATAGCTACACAAACAAATTCAACGAACTTGTTACAAGTAAACCAACAACATCAGTATGAAAGAAAAGGGGATAGACAAGTAAGCGAGTACACAACAACAAGCAATGTGAACAAAATACACAAACAACAATGAAGTCGCGATAGAGCTCTCGAGAAGGCGAACACAAGAATGTTCGATTTCAAGTACATTAATCAGACTGATTACGTGGGCATATAAAAAGGCAAGACATAGCAGGCAACGAGTAGTAAGAATTCAGTTAGTTTTGTGTGTAGTGCGTAGCGAACTAAACAAATTATTGTTACATACATCAAGTTGTAAATAGTGGAACACAAAAGTAGTGCGAACAAAAAACAGTTTAATTGAAACTAAACACCAATTTATTATTATTTTATTTGCAATCAATGAACTCATATTCTAAACGTTATTAAAAAGGTAAAAACGTAACAATATCTTGGTATCTATTACCTAAACAATTTAAACAAACTGTCAATGATGGATATTGGTATTCTAAGTCGTTTTATCAGAAGCACGAGTGGTTAAGAGGTTAGGGAAAGTGTTAAACTGTGGAAACGCAATGGGTCTTATGTCCAATTTGTAGACAGATACCTCCACCTACGTAATACTGTGTTCAGATATGCACTTTTATTGAGTCAATATTCGGTTTATTGAGTACATTATTTTAAGTGTTCAGGCATAATAATATACGCAGTTAAGCTGCTTATTCAATATTCATTTGACAGCTAGAAAACAAAACAGTTGGTTATTTCAATAACATTGTTTTAATTTTGTTGTTTTTTTTTTTGTTTGTCTTTGTTGACATTGAACATACGCACTGAACATACTTATGGCAGTGCTGCATTTTAAGTTGCACTCAGTGGTGTTGTGCTAATTATTTTTTACCGGAATGCGTTCCGGACTCCAGTTCACGGTTCGGAAAAACAAGACGGTTCGTTCCGGTTTTTGTTCCGGTTCGGTTTCGGTTCAAAACCTTGTTTATAAAAATACATATAAAAATTCGTTAAAAATTAGAAAAAAATCAGCAATTCTCGTTATCGGAAATCATCTTTAGTTCCGGAACGCGTTCCTGTCCAAAAAGGAAGTACCGGAACGACGCTTCGGAGCGTTCCGGCTCGAAAACACCACTGGTTGTACTCAATATTGTAACAATTTGCGTATTTATTGCGCAATAATTGAAATGAAATATTGAGCTCAATAATGGCGTTTATTGCGATTAACGCAATAAAGGTGCATATCTGAATACCGTATAACTCTATACTTAACTTCTGCAATTTAAACATAATTAAGGTTTTTGTGTTACACAAATAATACAACACACCCAAGCAATCTATTAAATTATTTAAGATGTTGATTTAAATTCGCCTTTTCATGCCTTTTATGACCAATGCCACAATTTATTAATATTAAAGCCCCTGAATTGTATTGCACCAACTCATTGTGATGTTTCTAAATGCCGCATTTTTTTTTCTCTTCTTTTTGTATGATTTTAATATTTTCCAACAATATTTTTAATAAATTATCAACAAAATTATTCTTTCCTTTACTCGTTTACAACTTAAGTGACTACCATTAGGTGAAATTTCGCGACCAATCCCCTCCTCCCCACCTGCCAACAAATTCAAAATTTTCATTAAATTTACGGAATAGGTTTCTTAACAACTGTTTGGTTTCTTTCATTACACTGATTGCTATCACAAGTTGTTTCTTTCGCTTTTTATTTTCGCTTTTTTCTTATAATTTTTGTGGTTGTTATTGTTGTTTGGCAATGCAAAAGAAAAAAAAACAAATTCTTGCTGCACAGGGTTTGTGAGTTCGTGGCCAAAAACTGTGAAAATATCAAATGGTTTGCAAACTTACAATAGGGCCTCGTGCGTTTAAAATTAAATATTAAAAACTTATTTTTCTTCATTTTGTTGTTGCATTCATAGTAATTGGTGGCAATTATTTGCAAACAATAAACATGCAAATTGGCTTCTAAAAAAAAAACAAAAAATAAAACAGAAAAAAATAAAACAAAATACTTGTAACTTTTCTGCTACTGCCACTTAAGGTTTCAAGTAAAAAATAAAATAAAAAAAACGAAGGAAACATTCAACATGCAACGTATAATTTATTTAATATTTTTGGTTTCTTTTTTTTCTTTGTTTTTTTTTGTCGTTCTTTTTTCGAAATTAATTTTTTTAATGGGATTTGTGAGAACAATTGAGAGAGTTTTTCTTTGGTATGATTGTTCTTTCTCTTGCTATTGTTGCTCTGTTTGGAATGAAGGTGAACTATTTTGTTAACAACAGCGGCCCGTTGCAAATGATTAACTACCACAAAATGTTTTTGTTTTATTATTGTTTTCTGCAGTTCGTATAAATTTAATCTTTTTGAGGAATTTAAAAACAAATACAAGATCTCAAAAAGGTCCAATTGAATCTGAATATTCCTAAATTCAGTTCCCTATGGCCCTTGTATAAATTGTAGTTCTTGTTATAACAGGAATTTGTTCAATTCGTTGTAGAGTGCAAATGATCCAGTCACATACATACACAATGGGTCATTATAACTCTCGAGTCAGGATTACGATCTAGTTTCTCTTACCACTCGTGTTGTGTGTGTTAATTTTGTACATGAGTGGCGGGACCTACCGTATAAAGGCAACTTTGAACGACAGAAATTTTAGAAACTTTTTATAGCAAATTTTATTTTCGCTTAAAGTTTTTGCCAGGCTTGTGCTGAGAGGAAATCGCCGAAAAAATATTTTTTTATATTTCATTTTGTTGGAGATATCTGACCTGGGACTTGAACGTCTAATAAGCCAACACACTACCTTCTAGACTATGACAACGTCATCGATACAGTTAAATATAAGAAAACTCCAAGCCTACAGCAAGTACTCGTTGAATTGAATTGATAGACAGGACCAGCATTGCAACTGCTTAGATATTTGAATTCCAAGAAGTTAAATATCTGTTTTATTGCCTCTTTATTCTGAACTAAAATGGATCCCGTTGAGTTGATGCAAAGTATTGATTAGAAAATGATGAAAATACTTCATTTTTCATATTCTTGCCTCCATAAAAAGGAGAGGCAAGAGCGACATCGAAACATTTAGAAATAAATCATTACCTAAAGTCAGAAAAACTAATTACCCAAAGCAATTTACCTCTAAAAAGAAGCTGAATTCAGAAGATCAGTATGACCAAGCCGGGCTTGTTTCAAATGTTGTTCAAATTATGGAGAACATGAAAATGTTAAAAAAATTATTTTTCAATAATAAAAAAAAACGTTGAAATATTTTTCAAATAATTTTCCTAAAATACGTGTCTGTACTAAAAATACTACCAAAAAAAATTCCAAATGAAAATATTCTTTTGGTGGCAAACTGTTAAATACTTTCCCAACTATTTGCACTTGCAATGCTAAGACTATTTTAACAAAATTCTTTTTCATTGTCTTGGCATAAATGTATTCACAAATAAAATCACTTCTCAACACGTATGAGTGAGTATGAAACTTCATATACTTATGATGGTGGTACTTCCTTTTAAACAATCTGAAGACTGCATAATGCTACATGCGACATGCAAGTGAAAAGAAGTTTCTAATGACTGTCTGTGAAACTGAACTTAATTATTATTACGTGAGAATTTACATTATTTTGTTGAATAGTGAGAGAAAAAACCAAAACAAAAGGAAGACACTCAAGTACGTAAATTACAGACAATTTAGAATATGTTTCATACCCTATACTTATGCATATGTATGTATACGCAAATGTACAGTTTGTATTGATTGATTAATTTTTTTGAAGAGAGCATGATGCTTGTTGCTCTCATTCTGATGGCATCATGAAAAAAATTCTGATCTGAACACCATTTAAAGCATTGGCAGAATTTTTTAATTTGAACAGAAACAATGTTATTCGATGATAAGTTTACGTAGACTGTATAACAAACTGGGCACAGTTTCTGTTTTTTTTAAGTCCTAAACATTAAACTGAACTCCCCCAGTACTTGTGTAGGGTATAAAGTGTTAACGAAAGTATGTATGTACGATGCATACATATGCGAGTTAAAATACAAGATATTTGAAGTCAAATTTTAACAACTTTAAATAACTGTACTTCTATGAGCGAATGCTTGTGTGCATGTATGGGTGAGGATAAACTGCCAACTTTATTGTCAAGTATTTATTGACATAGAAAAACAAAAACAATGTCGGATTAAACAAAAATGTTCGTAAGATTTAACAAACATGTGTTCGTATGTATTACTGCGTTCGTGTGTGAGTGTGTGTGTGTGTGTGAATATATATTAGATGTGTCTGTAAAATGATGGCAAATACCATGGTGTAGTTTAAGACGAGGGAATTGTTGTTAATTGCACGTTCCGTACAATACTTTTCTCTTCAAAGTTGTTCCTGCCGAACTCTTCTTTAAAAATTTCACTGTGCTGCCATTGTTACTGGTTGTTGTTGCAACTGCTTCCACTTCCACTTCCACTTCCACTGGTAGTAGCACTACACTAGTTTGACTACCAATATTGTATGGTAGTAGCTGCCTCTATTATTGCCTTGATTATTCGTTGGTTTGTCAGTGCATTCATTAAGTGGCAGCGTGTGTAGATGTTGATAATTTTTCTGTTGTGTTACAAATTGGCACAAGGGAACTTAATATGTACTCTAGTTGTTGCTGATGTTCTTTTCAACGTTCATTCACTCGTTCTTGCATTTTCATAAGCTTCATAATTGGATTTCATTCTTAATTACCAACTACGCTGAATAAAACAACAAAAACAAAAGAAAACAAGAGGAACTCAAGAAATAAAATTTAGCAAAAAAAAGCGGGTGGAGATATTATTATTTTTGTAATATTATGCATTATTTTTTGTTGTTTTTTTCTTATTTTTTATTTTCTTTAATTTTTTAAAAGCGAAATGAATTTATTTAAACTATATATGTATGTATGTATGTATGTATATACATATAATTATTTAAACATCAAAACATAGAACAAAAAAAGAAAAAAAAAACATCATCGCCAATATGTTGTTGACACCAGCAAATGAGTTTGTGTTGCTATAAATTTCTTAAGACGATTTGCTGCTCGATTTTGCATTGACACAAATTGCAAAACATGCACTTAACAAACAAACAGCAAATTTATGCAACCAAAAAAAAAAAAAAAATAATAAAAAAAAAGAAATAAAAAAGAAATAAATGCTAAACAAATTACTTGGAAAGTTTTATATTTTTAAGTTGCGTTTCAATAAATAAATGAAAAAAATGTGTTTAAAAATATTCAAAAATTAGATAAAGTATGACAAAACAATTCGCAAAAACTTTAGTTTATTGTTTTAAAGTAAAAGTTCTAGTTCTAGTTCTTTATTAATTAAACAACGAAAAAGATCCACATACACACACCTGTAATTATAGTCAATGAAGGACGACTTATTAATATTTTAAAAGTCGACATTTACTTACTGACGGTGTTGTGTGTTTGATTAAATATGGGCACAAACAGAAGGAAATTTTTGTTCATAACAAATATGATTTGAAAATATTTATATTAAGGAGTGGGCATGAAAGAATTTGGATATATTACTGGGACTGCAAAATATAATTACGATTCCTTTGAAAAGAAAAGTGGAGAACTTTCATCAAGATGGTAACAGTTAATACAATAAAAACATAAAATAAAGAAACAAATTTTAACACAAAAAAATTTGTTGATGTTGTTAACGTTAACGTAGTCTACTAGGAATAGTGTTGCCTTATTAAACGTGAGCTTGTGGTTCAAACTTTAGTTCAGACAACTTTTCGGCGACTTCCTCTCATTGGAGTTTTGACAAAAACGCTGAGAGGAAAATAAAATTTCGATGAAAAACATCTAAAAAAATCTGTCGTTTCGAGTCGACTTTAAACTGCAGGTTCTTCAACTAGTGGATAAAACTAACGCACACAACATGGTTGGTGAAGGAGCTGGGTTGTAATCTTAACTAAAGTGTTCTTGTAATCATTAATTAAGAATTAAATTAAATTAAATTAAATTAAATTAAATCAAAAATAAAATTATTGTAAAAAATTAATTAAACAGTAAGTACGGAAAAATGTAGTTTCACTTTTTCTACAGTGATTCACATAAACTTTTGTAATAGTGGGATAAGGGAAGCACTGCACTGAAGAAAAGAGAGAAATAAAAATCTTCGAAAAAAAGGCTAAACTTACAAAGAAACTAAGGAAATCTTAAGTTACTCCGATCAAATAATCACAAATGCATTAAAATATAAAAAAGCCCGAAACGCGTGGGCGCTAGGGCAAAAATTCTACTGTCGATGACCGCTGAATTGTGCGATACAGCAAAATAAATCCTTCAACGTCTGCAAAAAAATTCAAAAGGATCTGAATCTTGCCGTAAGTGTCCCTACTATTCGTAGGCGTCTGATGGACAACAATTTATTCGCAAGAAGTTCACAAAAAGGTGCCATTGTTGACATACAAAACAGGCAGCAGCACGCTTAAAGTTTGCCCAAGAACATATCAAACATCCGAAAGAAAAATGGAGAAACCTATTGTGGACCGACGAAGGTAAAATTGTTTTATTTGGTGGCATTGGGTCTAGACAGCATATTAGATGTCCGCCCAACACCAAATATAAAGCTCAGTATACACAAAAGACAGTTAAACATGGTGATGCAACACTAATGATTTGGGAAGCTTTTCATATAATGGTTTAGGCCCAATACATCGAATTAGGGACATAATGGATAGGAACGTCTATGTCGGCATTTTGAGAAAAGTGATGTTACCATATTCCACGCCTCTAAAATGGATATTCCAACAAGACAATGACCCGAAACACACCAGTAAATTGGCAAATAAGTGGTTTCGGGTTAATGGGGTAAAGGTTATGCGTGGCCAGCTCAGTCTCCTGACCTTAATCCCATAGAACATCTATGAGGAATGTTGAAAAATATATTGCCGAGCGAAAACCGTCAAATGCAGCTGAGTTGTGGTCTGTAGTGCAAGATGGGTGGAATAAAATTCCACTAAAACGATGTCAGGATTTAGTTGACTCCATGCCTCGTAGATGTGCTGCTGTAATAAAGAGTAAAGGCTATTCTACCAAATACTAATCGTATTTAAAGTTTCTGATTATAGTCATAAGCATTTTTAACTCTTTTTATAGTACATTTTTATGAAAACTGAAATACTCCTATTATTTTGAACAGCACTTTTTAAGATATTTTTTTTAAACTTCCTGTTACTTACTTGTTGAAAACTTTATTTAATTAATGAATAACTTAAATAATTTAGTATTGAATCAACATTACATTACACCAAAAAAATTGAATTAAACCATGTTTTTTTTTTTTTTTTGTTAAAAATTAAGCTTTTGTTTTTCAATGGGCTCACTCCTATTTTTATGAACGCAACTGTACTATTGGGACTTCTTTCATATTTTAAATATACAATATTTCAGACATGCCACACGCTATTAGCGGTGACATTGCTGTTATTGGACAAGCAGAAACGTAGCTAGAAACGTAGTTAAATTTTTTTGCAAAAACAATGAAAGTTCACATAACACTCTCGTTACTCCTGTTAGTATAGACACTCAAATAGATAGAGTTTCGTGCGTTTATTATTTTGGTATTTATTTTGAAAGAAGCCTAATGAAATTCTTCGTCTGAGATATTGATTAACTGGTAGAAACTCATGCCTGAAGATTCGCTGCAAACTCTTAGCGTACGATTCAACCTCAATTCTGAAATTCTGTCCTGTTATGAGAAAAAAATTCATAACACGGTGGTGCTTAAACAAAGTCGAGCTTGTATAACGAACTCTATGAGCCCTTAGTCGTAACTGAAAGTAAAAAATGTTCTGCGAACTACTTGAAAAAGCTTCTTAACCATCCTCTCATACATCCACATGACGTCGATAACGGTAGTCAATTGTTGTGATTCACTTGGCATACATTTTCATGTTCAATATGTGACACTCACAGTTAGTTCACGTAGAGTGTATGAAATTAGCCGATGGACATATGGCAGTTTTCGTAAAAAGCTTTTTCTGTCCAAACTCTCTTATTATTTATTATCGTGCAACCACACGATTTACTTCTGCTCACTATACTCTTCTTCTAGTTCACACACACACACGTGTATTATGAGTGCATCTGTGCAAATGAATTTATGTTTTAAACAATTTTACTACAACAAAAACCAAAAACAAAATCAAAATACACGCAGTAAATAAAAATTTATATCCGTAGTGCACATGGTACATGGAAGAAAACACTCACACATTATTATATTCACATGTACGTCATATACTCGTATGATTTTCTGGTCCTGGCAACTATACTTGCATGTTTTAAAGGATTTACTATAAATCTTGATATTTCAATAAAAAGAAATAAAAAAACTAGTTGTTGTTGTTGTTGTTACTACTGTTGCTTTTTTTTTTGAAAACTCCGGTTTTTCTTTTTTTTTTAGAGATTTCAGTGTTTGAAAATTTTTATGATACTTTAGAGAAGCTGTAAAGTACTTCACACACACATACACATAATCGAGCTCCTAGAAGACATAAACTTTACATTCGCCTGTCGTCTCTGTCGTATTTACTGCACAAAAATGCTACCACCAAAGGCTGGTAATGAGGGTGTGGGTAAGATTGTGTGAAAGAAGGGAGGGAAGGGGAAAAAATAAAGATTTTTACGATATTTTTTTTCGTCCGGTAATGAAGAGCTTAAAAATAAATTTTTCTTCTTTAAACCAACAAAAAAAAAAATGGATTAGAAGAAATGAAATTTATGTTCCTCCCAAAGATTCATGACGTTTGGCATGAGTGACATGATTTTACTATCTAAGGTCCCACAGAAACATAAACATAATAAAGCCTCGCATCATCAACATCCATAAGTTCCTGTGTCGAATTTTTCATGATGCGTATTAATTTATTGATATTCTATGAATTTTTATGATTTTCACGATTTTCGGTGCCATATAATAACCATAAAAAAAAATGCAAATGCTTAAATAAACTCTTGCAACAACAATAAAAACAAAAACAAAACGAAACTAAATGCAAAAAATGAAAACAAAATGCGACAACAACTATACCAACTACAAAAAGAAGAGGAGAAATTTAGAACAAGTGCTTTTAGAATACTTGTGAAAAAAAAAACAGAAAACAGATTCTATTGTAAAAACAAATGGTTGGTGGCATATTTAAGATGAATTTTTATTTTATCGTTTCGGTTGTTTTATTCTCCATCGCTCACTTCTTTCTACCACTCACTACTGCTCGTGCTTTATTTCTCTGCCTCATCGTCTTCTTAAAGTTGTTGAATTCCATTCCATTTCATTTTTTTCATTTTCATTTTCTTGTTTTTCATTTTTTTTAATGCGTAAATGTACATTTTACATATGAAATGTTAGTTTTATTCTTAACATACTTTTCCATTCCACTTCAACAAATAGTATGTGCACAAAATTATGACGTATTCAACGTATATCTTTCCTTCAAGAAGGCCTTTTTCGGATCTTTTCAAAAAGGAAATCGCGATTCATGAAGATCCCCAAACAATTTAATAAATTACGCATGTAACCATTGAGAGAGAGAGAGAGAGAGAGAGAGTCGATATGACAAATTTTGGAATGTCATGTTTGCATACATCCATCGATAGATATCACATGACAATCGACTAAAAGAGACTCTAAGACGATTGAGGACTTCTGGCAGCTATAAATTCTTATTTAAAATATACGACAAGGGCTTGTGTTTTCCATCCCAGGCATTATTCTAAAGAAACGAAATGAATTTTGAAATCTTGATGCCATCACCGTAATGCCCTATTAAAGGCCTCCTTTCGAATACTTCTTACCGCTATGTGCTCCACATACTTTTTTATTTAAATATGAGTGCATGAAATCTCAGCAACATATTTACTTTTTTCATACCCAGCAAACAACAAGTAAAAGTTGCATAAATTCATTGTTTTGTTCATTAAACTCCAATATAGGTCTTATGCTTTTAGTCTTTGAAAATGGAAATGTAAAGAAATCGGCACACTTACATACTTATCCACACACCGCTTTCCATTGCAAAGTAATAAAATGGCTGCAGTAAAGTCGAAGGTTTGGAAATCAACAGTAACAGTCATACACACTCCTATACGTACATACATATACTTGGATTAGGCTTTTTAAAATAAAACTTTATGTCGTGTAACGAAATTCTCCGACATATTTTGGAAATACTATTGATTAGTTCGGATTCGGATTTTTTTATTATTTCTGTTGAAGACTTCCGTCATTGTTTTGTGCTTTCGTTGGTTGAATCAAATCTTGCGTTAGAAAAGAAAAAAACAGTTTTCGAGATACTGTTTAATATGGTACTCTACTGTTCTCTCTATTTACTTTTCATCAGTTTGCCTATTGGGTTGCAGGTGGTAGTGTGTATTTACTTGCACTCTCACTCACTCAGTAGTTCAACACATTCAGCGACTGAGGATAAAACAGAATCAGAAACAGAAACAGAAACAGTGGCAGTGGCAATGTAGTAGTGGTGGTAGTAGTTGTACTACACAACAGCAGTAGTATGCACTAGTGGCAGTGTAGCAACTATTTCAAGGATGCAATTCTTCGAGAATGGAAATAAAACAAAAAAACTAGAACACACTGGTAGCAAAAGAGAACAAAAAATCGCAAAGCAAAAAAAAAATAAAAAGAGAGAAAAAATGGTGAAACAAAACGGGTCATAAAACACTTGTTGATTTATTCAAATAAAACTGCTGCACGGAAAATAATCCATAAACGAAAAAGAAAATAAAAAAACAAGAAATTCCACCATTCTTTTGAACCCTAGAAGCAACAAGAACAAAAGGAAAAATGGGGCAAATAAAAAAAACAAAAAAAAATTGAAAGAAAAACTTTAAATCTGTAGTTGAAGGAAACGAAACTAAAACTTTTCTGGGTTTTTCATTTCATTTAAAAAAGAAAAACATTATTTTTCTGGTTGCAGTTTTTGCTTAAAAGCGAAAATGAATGGCAAGAGAAAAACTTTCAATTTTATTTACAAACTCAAGAAAATAAAACTTAAAGAAAAAAAAAACAAAAAACAAAATCGCAACAAAATATTTTTTTTCCCTTCTTTTTTTCGGCTACTAAAGAGTAAAATGAATTCCACATCCCTAAAGTATCAAATGGTGAACATGCAACAAAACACATCTCGCCGCTTAGCCTTGTTATACTATATGTTCTCGAGCAGTACTTTTCTGTATCAAAACTATTTAATATGTGTTGAAATGACACTTTATCATGCAACACCAATAAGAGGAACAAAAAAATAAAAAATAAAAAAGTACAAGATATGGTACCAGCGGCTAAAGTAGCATCAGTTAAGCAGAGAGAAAAAAAAATTCAATTTTAGTTTCAAACTTTTGCCTCAAGTAGCCATGTGTGCGTTTAAAGCAACAACAAAAATCACTTAAAAAATATGAAAAGCGAAATGGAAAAACAAGAAACATTTTTTAAGGATTTTTTCGTTACTCATGAAAAAAAGGCACAGCAAGAGAAAAGCGAATGAGAGTAACAGCATCCTTGACTCCTTAAGACTGATGCAAACATTTTCACATGCTGCACGTAAATACACACAAGCGTATAAACAAAAGAGCAGCAAGAAAAATAAGCAGACATAAAAAAATATTACTTATGGGCCATAAACAAAAAAAAAAAATACAACAAACACAAACATACACACATACACTCATGTTGCCTGCATGCCTCATGAAGGCGAGTATATGCGTTAATTTGAATGTGTTGTTACTGTGGAAGGTACAGCAAATCTCATTTGAAAACTTCTATTACAGTAAAGGCTCTTTTTGTTGCGGTCTTCTTCATTAATAGTTAGGGCACATACATACGTAACTAATCGAGATTGAAAAAGAAATATTAAAGAATTAATAATGTTACGTTTTTAGCTTGTAATAACGTTGAAAATATGAGCTCGTAGATTGCAAATAAAATAAAAATAAATTGATGTTTAGTTTCAATTAAAATCCTTTATTATTCTCACTACTTTTGTGTGCTACTATTCACAACTTAATGTAACAACAACAACTGCTTTGTTTACTATTCCTTTGTTTAACCCTTTGACGGAAACCAAAATTTTAGGAGGCCTTTCCGTGGGACACTTGCTGTATCTCCGTTATTTGGCAAGATACGAAATTTATGACGTGTATACACGTCATGTCCCCCAGAAACCCTTGTTATGATGTCTGTAGACGTCAGTGTCCGTCAAAGGGTTAAACCTTTTGCATAAACAATAACAATTACTAGACAATTGTTCGACAGATCTTTGTAACGGAGATTATTCTCTTCAAACACACCGCGTCTTCACATAAGACTGACTGAACTTTTACTAACTCAGTTGCCTGCATTGCTTTCCCTTTTATATGGCAACCTAAACAGTCTGATGAATGTTCTAGAATACGAATGTTCTTGGCTTTGCCTTTTCGAGATTTCTATAAATGTAAACATAGTTGCTTCATTATTGTTGTTTGTGTATTTTGTTTACATTTATTCTTGTAGTGTTTGATATTGCATTTTTATTTACTTCTTTATCATTTTTTATGCTGGTGTTTATAATTTTAATGTTAAACGATGTAAAAGCAAAATACCAGTATCTAGATTTACCCATTTTCGTAACAATAATTTTATCATTTTAAAAATGAAATTGTTTATTCCACCAACAACACTATACAATTTAAAAAAGGAGTAAAGGAAAATAAGGAGTGTTTGCACTACTATTCATTTTCAGCTTTCATCTTGCAATAGATCGTAATGTATGTGGATAGACTAAGCAACAATATTTGCTTGGTTTTTGGTTTAACAATTCTAAACAAGTAATGGAGTTTAGTCATCTAATTTTAAATAACATTTTTAATGTAGTTTTAGAAGGTCTACCCCAGGAATTTATTATTTCTTGTAATTATTAATTAGAATTACAAATTATAAATTATATCATAATTATTATGAGCTTAGTAACTTGGACCTTAACAGATTAGATTGCCTGGTGGGAATCGAATCCATGATCCTCATGCAAATAGTTTAGCACAGTACGCACTAAATAATCAGGGCACCCAACCCAACGGATTATTACTTACTTCCTTAAACGGTCATTACTATGCTTTAACAAGGATTGCAACCTAGCTTTTCACAACTACAGTTAATTCTACAACTTTATTTTACTTGCAGCGTTTTCGCCAGAAGGCCGCTGAGGGAATTTCATTTTGTACGAAATGTCTGAACTGAGGGGTTTGAATCACGGCCTAGTATCTAGCAAGATTACGAGACTATGGCAACTTGCTGTCGAAATATAATTTTACATTGACAGTAATAGTGGCAAGTACGAGTTCGCTTAAGATCGATTCATATCTGCATAGACGATCTTTGTCAAATCTAACGAATTATTTAGTTAAGCTGTACGCATAAGGTTTTTCGTTCAGCAAAATACACAAAAAAAAATTGAATTAATAATTCAAAATAGGAGATCTGCTGCATCTGTCTAGGCATATAAGGCGTCCCTCGGCTTCGTAATACTTTACAGTAAATTTCCTTCCCCTACAGGATGTAGTGAAGAGTCTGGTGGAAAGAAATTTTTCTAGGATCTTTAAAAAGGGTCTTGCTTTGCGGATGGTACTACAAAAATATATCAAATGCTGGTTCTTGCGATCACTTTGGCAATGGAACAGAAAATATCGCGGAGGACGAAAAAGTGATCATCGTGGTGGAGGGTGCTGGCTGGGCACTACATCAACTCGAGGCATCGTGCTTCTGGATAAGTTTAGCATATAATTGTGAGAATAAATTTGCGAAAGTGGTTCCAGCGAATCAAATGGATTTAGCAAGTGACTGTGTAAGATCTCCTTCTGGATATTTCTTTGAACTAACCGACCAAAGGATGGCTGGATAGAAGAGTACTTCATAATATCATCGTAATCTAACCTAAAATAACCGTTCATCATAAAAGCCATCACTTGGAATTATGTATGGAGTTTTTTTTAAAGATTTTTTTATTACAAAATTTAAGTTACTATGAGGTAAAGTATTAAACTAATTTCTTTTTTCCCTCCAGATTTAATTACAATTTAAAATATTGTTTTCAAACATGCAACATTTTTCTCTTCTTATGAAATTAATACGAAATCAAACTTTTAACACACAATATGTTTCAAGTAAAATTAGTTTTTTATTTTGTTAAACCGGCAAAAGAAAAAAACGAGAACAGGAAATTAAACGAGATTACTCCTCAGGTTTAATAGCAAAAGAAAAAAAGTTTACTTACAAAAAAAAAAGAAAAATTTATTTTAAGAAACTTTAAATAATATCATAATTAATTGTAAAAGTGTTTTCCGTCATAAGAAAGTAAAAAAAAAGTTCAATAACCTTAGCACGAGATACTCAAATTAAATTCTAATAATTGAGCAATGAGCACAAAAATTAATTGAAACAGGAAATTAAGAAAGAAAAAAATATAAGCAGACGTGTATATTAGAGATCAGCAATGATTCGTTTTTTCGCTACTTATAAGCACTCATGAAATTTTGAATATAAATTGAAATTAAACTACTCTGATTCATTCGTACTCACTACAACATTGATTTATAAGTACAGGTTGCAATGAGTATGAGTACAACGTTGACATCAAACTCATACCATTCGAAATATGTTTGATTCATAAGCCTTCTCATTCAGATTTATAAATTTAGAAAAATACTTATAATACTCATAAATGATCCGAGCGACAGCTTGGAGAAACTTTCATGGAAATTTGCTAGAAGACTCATGAGGGGAAGTCACCGAAAAAAATATTCTTTTTATGTTTCGTTTCGTACGAAAAGTCCAAGCTTGGGTATGAACCATGAGCTCCCATCTAAAAAAGAACTCTCGACCTACTAGACTACGTCGACTTATGCGGGCTAATTAATTTCACTTAGTATGAAAAATGAAACCTATTGGCAGTTGAGTTTAAGTTTGCCTAGACGAAATATAAAAATAATACAATTCAGGCAATTGGGGAAGCATTTCCACAGTTCTGAATTCTCTTGGCTCAACCGATTAGAACTGGCGGTGGATGGTGGAGCAAAACTACTGAAAGTGAAGTATTTAAGCAGAAACCGATGCTCTCGCTAGCAATCATTCTTTGGCATACTAATTTCAAACATCATTCTATTCAGCAGGAAAATATTTCAGGATACAGCAGCAGAGCTGTTAAAGCAACAGCAGTCTGCGAACATTTTAAAATCCTAACTCAGGGGTTATAGTGGCTAATTTAGTCATTAAGGAAGTAATAATAGCGAAGCACAACGAAATTTAGAATTAAAAAAAATCTGAATCGAACTCCTCACCACAACTTGCACAAAGAATTAATCAATAAAGGGAAATACTTTCTTTTGATAGGTATTATAAGGCATTATAAGTTAAAATAAAATGTAAAAAATTTAATATTTGTTTTCATATTAAAAAATTTGTCCTCCCTTCTATTTTGTGCTTCTTTATCAAAAATATTCTCTGAATTTTGTTTACCAACATTTATTCCCCTTTTTTTCATAACTCTGTGGTCTTTTTATTGCTGTTTAGTTTCATTTTGTATTTGCTTTTGCTCTCCTTATTCTATTGCCTTTTTTTCGGTTTTTTATTCGGTCACTTGGTTTATTTAATTTTGCGTTTAGCATTTGGGGAATTGAAACATTTACTCACTCTTCTCCCAAGTCTACATGGGACATTGTCAAATTCGTATAGTAAATGCAATAAACCCACATATACACTACTGACTGGATAGACTAGTAGTTTTGCGCCTTTAGTGCTAATATAATAGAAAATTGAGAATTATATCATAGGTTTTGTCATCCAACAACACTATCGATACAAACAAAAATGTGCCAAGAAAATTCCCTAAAGAAGTGACAGCAAAAACAATTTCATTCCAAATTCAATGGAAGAAAAAAGAAAAGAAATTCAAACATAAGAAAAGTACGAATAAAACTGTACTTAATTTTAAGGACTAAAAAGCAAAAACCAAGAAAAATGGGAAAATATTAAAAAAATGAAAAGGAATCTAACGCACATGATGTCACAGTAGTGGCAGAGGAGGCAGCAGCAGCAGCAGTGATAATTCAGAAACAAAAATAAAAATTTCATTCAATAAATTAATTTCAACAATTCTTCACTTCTGCCACTACTTCATTCTGTTCTTCTTATTTTAATACTTTCTTCACTTCACTGTTCTTCTGCTTCTGTATCTGAAATCAAATAAAATTTAATGAATGAAAAGAGAAATTGTATTAAAACTGTATATTGGCTGATGGTGCTGGCTGTTATCATGAACAGCAAGTGGTTTGGAGTGGAGAGTAAGAACTTGAATGTGCTAATTGTGGCATTGATTCAATATTGCCAATTAATTAATTTTCTTTTTGCACTTTGTATTGCGATTCTAATAAAACTTTATTCAATTGTCAAGGAGATACACTCGATCGAATAACGAACAGTAGAATTGAAAAAATTCTTTTACAAAGTCATTGCAACGGATGTGTCTGTTGCACAATGGCACGATAGCATATTTGCAGTTTTATAAGAGACACTAGGGCACTTAGTGTAGTATCTTGCTAGTCTCGAGCAAATCTATTTCTACTCGCAGTGCAAAAGAGAATTTGACAGATCTGCTAAGATAGTTTACATATGTAAGTACTTTAACAATTAAGAGACACTTATTTGTCGAATTGTTAGCTAATTGATGTAAACCTATCAAAACTTAAATGGCTTAGGATTGTAGAAAAATTGAATCAATTTATTGTGTTCTGATTTTTATTTCTGTAACTCCGCATAAAACAATAAGAAATTTTAAATGATCGCAAACCTATCGGCTAACGAAAAAAACTTTCTAACTTAATTGGGACCTAGCTTCTCACACAACTTATGTTGTATGGGTTAATTTTATAAATGAGTTGCGGGACCTACAGTTTAAAGCCGACTCCGAACGACAAATTTTGGAGCAACTTTTCATGGCAATTTTATTTACTCTCAAAGTTTTTGCCAGAAATCTGCTGAGAAGAAGTCGCCGAAGAAATACTATATAATAATAATAATTATACTACCTACTAGACTACGGCGACTGCGAGATGACACTCAGTACATAAAAACAATCGATAACTAGTATACAAATTTTGTTCATGAAAGAAATGTTTTAAAAAATGTATTTGAATGTATTTTCTTCTTAATTTAGTAGTAAACTTTATTATGAAATATGTTCTTATTAATATTTTAATAATCAAAAAAATTAGAAAATAGTAATGCACTATCTATATTTAGCTAAACATATTTATCGAAACTATTCACAATAGTGTATAATTTGTCATCTCTAAGTTTAAAAAACTGCTGACTTTTTCCAGCAATGCATGAGTCGCATAGAAAAGTAGAAAGTGAACCTCCTTGATGCATTCGATGCGATTTCTTCTGTAACTTGTAACAAACAACTACAATGATTCTACTTTTTTGGTATACGCATGTAACGCAAAGTCGCATGAAACGGATGATATGGAATTTCGGCTTGGTTTACTAGACGTGAGCCCGAGGCTCAAAACACAGCTGTAACATTTCGAATAAAACGAAATATGAAAAATATTTTATTTCGGTGACCTCCTCTCAGTAGTCTTCTTCTGGCAAAAACTCGGAGAGTAAAATAAATTTCCCAAAAAAACCTCGTAAAGAATTTTAAAGTATAGGTTCCTTCACTCATGGATGAAACTAACACACACAATATGGGTGGTATGAGAAGCCAGATTGTAATTCAACTAAAGGATTATAAAGACCAATTAAGTATGTAACTGGGAGGTATTTATCTCGATGTACTCTTATGTTTGCATTCTTCTATGAAAACTAAATCACATTTTTTCCTTTTGTGCATACCAAGTCACTTAACTAAATAGCAAAGCTCACAGTACTATGGTAATGACGTTCATTAAAAATTATAATGCTTTAGATGAACAAGGATTCGGACATTGTACAACCATTTAACAATCGCCAAATCACACACAGACGCACATTAAATAGTGAATGAATATGTAGTTTTTTTTTTCTTCTTATCCTTTGTCTGTTATTTTTTTTGTTGTGTTTTAAAGCTCAAAACGGAATAAAAACAAATAAAAAAATAATTTATTTACAAAAAAAGTTTTTTAGAATAAAAAAGGGGAGAAGAATTCCAATTATAACAACATATTTTAATTCCTTTTTCATGCTTTTTTTTGCAAATGGCGAAGAATTAAACAAATTGAAATAATAAAACTTGATGTATAAAACAGAGGGAAGAGGGAAAGAAAAATATTTGTAAAACCAAAAACCAGAGAGAGAAAACTTTTTTTCCTATTTTTTTTGACTAAAACTAAAACAACAATAACAATTAAATGACAGTCGTCCGTGTTCTTTTTCCAATTTTTGTTTACAAATAATTATACACATACATATACACATCCACATACATATACACATTCATAGATATGGATGTTGTAAGAGCGAGAGAGTTGGGGAGAAATTAATTTTTATTAAACAACATTTAATTTAAAATTAAATTTTAAACATAAAATTTGTTCCAGCAGCATAAGAGAGAAAGAGAGAGAGAACAAACAAACACTGTTATGCTCAGATTTTTATTCAACAAATAACAAAAAGAAAAACAAGAATAATTTAAATTAATTGGTAGCATAAAATAAAAATTTGTTAAACAAATGGGTTAAAATTAATAAAAAAAAGAAATGATGAAAAATAAAGGAATCTTTTCAAATGAAAATCTTTTTTTCCATTCCAAAACACTTAATTAAAGAAACTTAAAACAAGAATGAAATTTTGTTTCATAAATTTAAGGTTTTCTTTTGTACTTCAAATCGATATTAATAGTAACGTCCTTGCTCTCAAAAGCACCAATGACATTTTCATGTTTTTGTATTGAAATTGAAGAATGGAATCCTTAAATGCAAATGTAATATGTAAACACAAAACAACAACACAAAACAAAAAGCAAAAATATGCCCACACTTACATATGTATGTCATGTCCACTAGTTGTGGAGTTACAAGCTGTGTGTGCGTACCGATAATAACGATTTCATATTATTACGATACTATAAAGTCAGTCATAAAAAATAGAAGCACATACGTATGTACATATAACAGCAACAGTGGCAGAACAGCAGTCATAATAAGTTCCTTTAGTTCCATTTTGTTTTCTATAGCAATAGCAAGGAATGCCAACAACAACAATAACGAAATTAAAAAAATGTCAACTCAAACAACAACAGTAGCAGTGTATGACACTGCTATACAACACAACAACATACATAGATAAGATAGACTGATCTTAAAAGGATATTCGAAAATTATTTCATTTACAATGTAGCTAAACACCAAAAGCTTACAATAAATTTGTATTTTTTTAATCTGAAGAAGAAGGGAAGTTAACGAAACAAGTTAAGACACTTTATCACTTCAATTTAAAAATTTCACATCCCACACACACAAAACATATTCGGCGACAATAACACGTTGCGACAGTAAAAATACACCCGATTAACTACATAGTCCAAGTTGTTCTGTTAGTTGAGTGAAACTCAAAAATGCTTTTTTTTATTTTTCTCGAACCCTCCAAACTTCAATGATTTGAAGTTAAAAGTTATTCAACCTCGAAAAGACTTAATGAGTTTAATAAATGAGTAAAATAACCTTATGATGCGGGCTTCTTGGGGACGATTGCTGTAGACTGTTTAATGGTGAACGTATAGCACTGGCCATTTTATAGTCACCTAGCAGCAACTCGTTTCCTTGCCGTTCACATCTTGAGTTTAAATCAAATGTCCACAAACACTACTCCCTCTTTCCACCTTCCTACAACCTATTTTCCTAAACCTGCACAATGCACTGCATGAGTAGGGGCCATACCCTGAGTGCTTGTTCTAATAAAAAAAAAAAAATTGTTTTATTTGACAAAAACGGTTTTTTTGATCTTTTCACATAAAATTATTGATTACCCGAATATGTTTGAATCTATTTTAAAAATCCAAAGTTTTTTTTAGAAAGGGAAGATATTAGCTTTTCGCTGCCATCCGTGAGAGTGTAAAGAACAAACCGAGGCAAACGATTTTGCGCCGTTTAAAAAAATTTGACCATCAGCATATCGCAGAAAGTAAAAGTAAATGAGAACGTGAGTTCGCTGAATGCGTTCTGGAAAAGCTTACAATCGCCCATAAGTTTCATGAAAAACCCATTTTCACAGAGTCCATTTGTGCATGAACGAATAAAATTGTTGAATTTGGGACGATGTTGTGTCGTTAAAACCAACGACGAGAGCTTTAGGAGTAGCTATGACGGACATTTGAAAAATGTTATATTCCACATATCGGGTTTTTGCCGCAATGTCTGAGCTCGGTATGGCTGCGAAGCTGATAAGACTATGCGGAATGACGTTGAGCAATTCCTGCAGCTCCGTGAGTTTTCAGACAAGGCGACACCTTCAACTTCGTCATGGAAAGTGTTCTGCGAAAAGCGGTAGCGCATCGCAATGGCACTATTTTTCAAAAAAGCGTCCAGTTGCTTGCGTACGCGGACGACATTGACATCATAGGGCGCAGCAAGCGAGATGTTACTGTTGCAGATTGCGGCTGATAACTATACTTTTGATATAGTCAAGGAATTTATTTATCTTGGCTCCGCCGTTACCACCAAAAATTATGTCAGTCTGGAGATCAAGCGCAGGATCACCCTTGCTAACAGGTGCTACTATGGTCTGATTATGCAATTGAGTAGCAGAGACCTCTCGCGTACGACTAAACTAATAGTCTACAAGACGGTCATCCTACCCGTGCTTCTTTATGGCGCAGAGGCATGGATCGTATTAAGCACTGATGCAGCAGCCTTGAGAATATTCGAGAGAAAAGTCGTACGTAAGATCTTCGGTACAATGCGAGTTGGCGATGATTTCCGCATTCGATCCGACAGTGAGCTGTATGAGTTCCTCAACAACATAGACGTTGTGCAGCGTATTAATTTCAAGCGGCTGCGCTGGCTCGGCCATGTCGTTCGATTGGAGGAGGATGCTCCGGCGAGACGGATATTTGATGCGGGGATCTGCGGAAATAGGCGAATAGGACGTCCTTGTATGCGTTGGAAGGACCAAACCGAGGAAGCCCTGTCATCGATTGATGTGACCAAGTGGTGTGACCAACTGGCGTAATGGCCAATTAAGTAAATAAGGAAGTATTCCACATCAATAGGTCTTTGAAACGAATACAAAATTTCGATTATATCTTGCACAGACTTATTTACATTTAAAAACAGGAAGCGCTGCTTATATTCTATACATGTTGCAGGCCATAACTAGCATGAACACAATCGACTACTGGTGTGAGTTCAGGGGCATAAATATTTTAAAATTGTTTTCCTGTTTCGTTTGTATTTAAATACGATTTCAGTATTGGGACTTGTTAGTTTGGTTGAGTGAATTTTCAATTGATTACTGTCTGTGTAGATTAACAAAGGAATTAATTCAATGGTAAAATGGAATACATTCCCATAATATTTTGAAACACAATTTAGATTGTGCTGGTATTGTGGAAGTGATTCTTTGTACTTTCTGAACGAATTTCTTTATAGTCATGGAGTTAAATACCATAATACATTACATTGAAGGTCCTTGTTGTCTTTTCTTTTTACAGAGCGATAGAAATATGGTTTTGAATTCACCCCCTAAACATTATCGTTATTTTGATATCGTTTCCCGTTATATGGCAGAATAGGACAAAATGTAATAACAATTTTAATGGGTCCCTAGAGTATAAAGGGGAACGCTTTTACTTTTTTAAGTTCAAAAAATAAAAGCAAAACAAAAGTGTTGTTTTGCTTCTGATGTTCTATTCATTTTTAAACAGATTTTGTCTCTAAAATTATAAGCAAAAGGGGAATGACTAGAGAAAGTTAGTGAAAATATTATTGTTATTATGGAAAATAGGTCAGAAGGCATAAAAGTGTTACTCTATTACCATAATACGTTCTTATTATTAAATAACAAATAAAACAAATATAAATAAAAACTATATGCTGCTGTATGTATGTGTATATACAACTTTACGAATACAACAATAATTTCTTATTCGCTATTATTCTTTAATTACAACGCAGATCTCTTCGACGGAGATCTTCAAACCTCGTCTGTTTTTTTCACACGCAACGCGTTTTCACACAAAACTGACGGAATTGTCTTGCCTTTTTATATGTCCACGTAATCAGTCTGATGAAGATTCTTGAAGTCGAAGATTCGGATTTTTCTCGAGAATTCTATCGCGACTTCATTGTTGTTCGTGTATTTTGTTCGCTTTGCTTGTTGCGTTTTCGCTTACTTGTCTATCTCCTTTTCTATCATGCTGATGTTGTTGGTTTACTTGTAACAAGTTCGTTGTATTTGTTTGTGTAGCTTTTTCTCATTTTAATGTCAAACGATGTACACCATTTCCACTTTCGTAACAGTTGAATGCAGACATTTGAACGAAATATTATGATCAGAACTGAATACCTAATTCTCTTACATTATGTTCAAATATGTACTTTTATTGAGTCAATATTCAGTTTAATGAGTACAATATTTTAAGTGTTCAGGCATAATCATATACCCAGGTCAGATGCTTATTCAATATTCATTTGACAGCTGGTGAACAAAACAGCTGGTTGTTTCAATAACATTGTTTTTATTTTTATTTTTTTGTTTGTCGTTGTTGACATTTTAGTTGTCAAATATCAACAGAAAGTGTTCGGTTAATTGTAATATGCACACTAAACACACTTATGGCAGTGCTAAATTTTATGTTTTACTCAATATTATAACAATTTGCGTATTTATTGCGCAATAATTAATTGAAACTTTATATGAAATATTGAGCTCAATAATGGCGTTTATTGCGGTTTACGCAATAAAGCTGCATATCTCAACAACGTATTAGGTTAAATTGACAAGCATAGCTCACCTGGGGCATTTAAGGTCCCTTTGTAATAGAACATCAACATAACGTTTACTGAATACATAATTTCATCCAATCAAAGTTTAATTTGAATCGAATTTATATTCGATTACATCGTACCGCTTCAAGAACATTGTGATATTGTGATACAATATTAACTGTAATTAATTGTAATTCATTTGATGGTATATGTGTTGGTAAATAGCCAAAAATTAAGGCAAACTGACATTCGTATTTTGTAGAAAGACATTAAAAAAAACAAATTCTCTCACAGACAGCGCATAATTCTCCTGAGGCAAACAAATTTAGAAAAGTTCCAGAAAAGACATTTAAACGTCTATGTATTTGTCCCTACGTGCGTGTGTGAGTGTACAGTTTACAATTGAAACCACTATTACACAATTTGACACCAAAGCCAAAGACCAACACTTGGTTAAATTCCAAGAAATATGCCAAAAGTAAGGCCAAAAACTCTGACAAAAAAAAATGAACACAACATTAAACAAACCAGCAGAAAGGAACAGAGTAAGCACTATGGGTGAGAAAGAGATATGGAGAGGAAGAGAAAAAAGGAATATAGAGGAAAGGAGAAGAAAAAGAAAAATCGTTGTGAAAGTTAAGGCAGGAATTATAAACCAACTACAAGGCCAGTCACTTTGAGGAGAAATGGTAAATGATGGTACCTCTCTGCAGCACAGCACACAGAGTAAAAAGTGCTTACTTTCACTTTAATATGACTGGCAATTAGACGGAATGTTCGTCAATGAAGTAAAACAACACAAAATAAAAAGAAAGACTGCCCAAACAGGAAGAGAAAAATTACAGAGAATTACAGCCCAAAAACAAAAACAAAAAAAAAACGAGCCAACAACTACAACTCCAACAATTTAAGCCGAAATAAACTCTGCATAATTTTGAAATTTAAACTCAGCATCTACAGACCATCTACCGAGAGAATGTTAGGCTGCCAAAAGCAGCAAGTAAGTACACACAATTCAAAACCAGATGAAAAAAATATTCAAAAAAAATGGTAGAAGAAGAATATTAAGTAAAAACGCCATAATTTCCTGGGATTTTTCTTTTTTTAAATACGATAAGAACGAAAACAAAATAACAACGAAACATTTGAGTTGATTTGGGTTGCTGAAGCAGAGTAATAGCAGGAGAATTTTTAGTTTAAGGCCGGTTATTTCCATTTTTTTTTTTATTTATTTTGGTAAATCAAAGTACAAGTAGAATTGAGTTTTTTCACATTACTTTGCATTTTCTATACTGTAAGTATTTATGTATGTTTCCATTGCTGGTCTTATTTTTGCATTTATTTTAGCAGACTAACAAAAAAAAATCTTTTGAAAATTTTACCACTAAAGATGTTCTATTTAAAACTGAATCTAAATTGTTTCATTTAATACACACAACATAAATAAATTAATACTGAAGGACTTCTTAAACAACAGTTTACATATGCAAGAGTACAAAAAAAAATATTTTATTTTAAAGATACGGAACGCGATTACTCTTTTAAAAAAACTTGCGTTAACATTGGAAAACGAGATTTTTCGTTTTCAGAAAATTAGACATCGGGAGACGATATTATTCATGCGTGCTCTTTGCTAATAATTTTATAAATTTTTTAAAAGGTAATCCTTAACGAAGTAATTCGTATAGATTTTAACAAATTTAACCACTTTTGAACCATATTTTTCCAAAATTATAAGAACTTTTAAATCAGAATGTGAGATTCGTAAATGAAGGTTCGAATTCTTAGAGAGGAAAATTAACATTTACAACTATAGGCTAGCTAGTTTGAAGTAGGGGAAACCTAACAAGAGCCTCATACCTATCCGCATACACCAAAGTCATCGAACAGGCTTGTTGTGCGCTTATCATTATAGGAGACAAATTCTACTTTCTATAGGAAGTCAGAACAAACTATGTCAACTTTTGCTAGAACTATCTCTCTTCCCAAAAGTATTGGGATATCGATGTGACGTTTTCGTCTACGCTCTTTATTTGGTCTTCTATGCAACGAAAGGCATTCGTTTATACAATCTGCAGCCGGAATATTCGCTTCCTAATTTTTAATAATTTCTTGATAACTAAGTACTCATATAATGCATACCGTTCCATACTTGGAGTAATTGTTAATCGCCTTTTTACATTCCAGTAGAATTTTTAATTCCAGGTCCTGCTAATTATTATTTGACTATCAGTGAAGATGTTTAAATACCGATTCGTTGATACAATCCAACAAATGAGCTCTTGTGGTGAAGAAAAACGAAAAATCTCGAGCGGCAAAGGATTACTTTTTACTGGAAGTAATCCAAAAAAGAAAGTGAGGCCTCGGGTCAAACCGCATGTCAGACATCTTAAACAAAACGAAATATGAAAAAATATTTCTTTGGCGACTTCCTCTCAGCAGACTTCATCTGTCGTTTGAAATCGACTTTAAATTTTAAGTCCCACGACTCATGTATAAAATTAACACGCACACAACACAACAGTAGAGTGAGCAGCTAGGTCGTAATCCTGACTAAGGGTTTGTAATGACCAATTATGTGTGTATGTAATCCAAAAAAGGAAAAAAAATCAATTAAAAATTAAATAAGTTCAATCAATACTGAGAGACATCGAAGTAATTTTAATTTTTATGAGGCTTTTATCAAAAGTCCTTTTTGCGTCTTTTTAGATAAAACAGATGCAAATGCGTACACACATAATGCACATCTCATATACGAAATCTGCCTTTAAACGTTAAACTGTTCTATAGAAAGTATTCTTATTTATGTAAACGTTTATTATTTCAACTTTATTTTCCACTAAAGCATACGTTAACATTCTAGTTCATTTCTCGCTTAATCTATCGTCTTCATTTCATTGAATAGCCTTCAGCATAGAAACGATAAAAGCACAATTGACAGGCGACAAAGCGACTAAAATAAACACGAACTTCGGAAGTATGTCGGGTTTTTCTTATTTTTTTCTGGTGAGGCAATTTTGGGCAATTTGAGACCACAACAAAGACACAAACAACCAGCATCTAAAATGTAAACAAAGAAAAAAACTGTAAAATCTTCATATACAAATTCCAAACAACTCCCATATATTTCTGCCCACGAAGATGCATAAATGAGGCTTAAATCTTGAAATTGCTAAATAAATGTAAAGGGACATATTCGTTCTCAGTTGGTACTTTATCTAGCAGGCAAAATGGTCAAAAACATTCGGAAAGAGAGCAGGATGAAAAACAATTTTTTTAAACAAATTATTTCACATCTCTTTTTTGTCGTTGGTATCATAAATTAGAGACAGAGAGATGGTGATTTAAACGATAGGTTTTGTTCAGTACAAAACTGCACACAACAGCAAATGAAAAGCACATCTCATATCCTTAAATAAAAAAAATTAAAAAAAAAGTCACTTTTATATTGTTTCGTGGAATCATAAATCATTGCGAACTTTTGTTCGCTGCATCATAAATGCGCCGTAATAACAACGATGGCAGCGCAATGATGAAGCTGCTGCTTGTGCTGGCAATATTTCTGATAGCGATGTGTGTTGCAACATGTTGTTCATACATTTCGTTGCCGCTGTATTGTATGTAACTATTCTGTTGGTTGTAGTTTCGTTTTTAATAAAAATCAATTAAAACCGTGTGTTATTTCTTTTACAATTTTTATTACAATTTATGAGGGTAGTAAATACTTATGAAAACATTCTGTTTTAAATCTTCCTGTAGAATTTACGTAACTTCGCTTACACGAATAAGGTTGCCACGTTCAAACATTGAGAAACAATTTTACCGTAATACGGTGTTCAGATATGCTCCTTTATTGCGTAAATCACAATAAATACCATTATTGAGCTCAATATTTCATATAAAGTTTCAATTAATTATTACATAATAAATACGCAAATTGTTATAATATTGAGTAAAACTTAAAATGCAGCGCTGTCATAAGTATGTTCAGTGCGCTTATTACAGTTGGTTTGTTTACCAGCTCTCAAATGAATATTGAATAAGCAGATGAACTGCGTATATTATTAAGTCTGAACACTTAAAATATTGTACTCAATAAACCGAATATTGACTCAATAAAAGTGCATATCTGAACATGGTATAATGAATGCAGTTGACACGCATGTGTATATTATTTGAGACAAAAATGCATAATAATTTGTCAGACTTTAAAAGTATTAAATCGTGATAGAAACTTGTTCCTTTTTTATTATGTCTTCTTTTAACTCGAAGAATTTTGATGTTCAAGAAAATTTTTCTTTTTCCTTGTTTGTCAAAAAAGAAGCGAATGGAACGAATGTCATCCTAATTTTATAAAAGCATTAAATACAAGCACTATAATCGGAATTCATTCAGATTAGTTTTAGCGATTAAAAATGTGAATTTTAATAAACCAACTATCAATTACAACTAAGCTAGTAGATTAGGTTAGATTTTACTGACAGCCGCTTCAGTGGCCACAGCTTACATGTTCCCTACGAGGTTCCAATGTGTCCACTTTGTCATATAATTACACTTGCTTACCAGCATTTAACCCAAGAATTCTTCTGTTTAGGTGCCCAAGCGTTTCCGCTTCTTCCTTGACGTTGGAGCTTCAGCAGAGATCGTTATGTGGTATACCCAGTCTCCGGACGTGTACACTCCGGACTAGCGTACCGTTATAACTGCTATGAAATCGTCAGATAAAATTTTGATAAGTTCAATGCAAATTCCGCTCTACATAAACCCATGTCTGGCCAGATCTGTCTGGATTCTCCATATGAGGATTCATTATCCCATCTTACCCTTCCAATGAATGGAGTTTTTGTGAGACCATTTGTTTGCCCCTTTACAGTGGAATGTCAATCTTATGTAGAAATTCAGCTTAATTTTCCGTTGTGACAGTTGTTGCAAATGCGTCAACTTTGATGGGAACGTCAATGTTCCTGTGTTCAGGAACCCAATCGTCTTACTATTTTCTCCAGAGACACTCGGCATTCTTTAACAATCTTATATGTGGTGTTCGCACTCTCTCTAGAGAGGTAATGCCCACATTAATGTCGGTAAATATGCGTATATACATAATTATACGATATACTCTTATACCGAATTTTCATGTTGGCAATTTTAATAGCCATTATTTCAGCCTGAAAACTATGTACTACAATAATAATCTGGTAGTACAGGATTCAGCTGTTTTTTGAAAAGGTTCAACATCCGATTTTGTTGCGTGATATGGATCCAGCAGTGTAAATTTGAAATGACATTCCCTAGGAGTTGTAAACCGTTATCAAATTATCTTTATTGTAAAATCAGGTTCGAAAGCAAGTTCTGGTATTGTGTGGTAGACCAACAGAGCTGCCCAATGCATAAGAACCTCTTAACGCAATAAACTACGTTTCCAACTTACAACGACAAATTTTAAATTTTTTTTACGGATTTATTTCAATTCAAATATTCCCAAGCTTCTGTAAGCCTGAATGCTTTTACAAAACAATACATTTGGCAATCCTGTTGCATAATTGAAATTTCATTTTGTTTTATTAAACATTAAAACCCGGTGAAAATACAAAGAAGTCAAGAAAATAAAACCAAAGCCTTCTGTAAAAGTATTTATTTTTTCATGTTTTTCATACCAATATTTTGAATTATTCTGTGGAAAAAAATCACCTGGTATTTAGTGGAATATTGTATTGAAAATAAAAAGTGAGCAAATAACAAAGGCTACAGAAGGGATAACGAAGCAGGATTACAGGTAGATTGAGTGAAAAAACAAAAAAAAAAAAAATTAAAAATTATTTTGAGCGTTGAACCATAAAAGCTCATTTAATATTTATTGCTAAGAAATCCATCATTGTCAAATGCTATACACGCATACCCACACACACATACATATTATATATAATAATAAGAGAAATATAATCACACAAGCATACATACATATTTTTATTTAAAAGTATATGAATGTGTATGTGTATAAGTAAATTTAGTTTAAATTCATATGTAAGTACGCGTGTATTGTATATACGAGCGTAGAATTAAAGATGTGTAAAAAAAATCCTATGAATAAAATTGTAAATGCCCACAGGAAAAAAATAAAAAACCTGAAAAGAAAAATAAAACGAAACGTGGAAAATGTGAAGAAAATTTTCAGCAAAAAAAAAAAATTTAAAGCTTTAATTATTTGGCAATGAAATGTGCAGTTAAAGAAGATTCCAATACAGAGAAAGACAAAAAAAACACGAAATATTTTAATATTTAAAGCACAACCCACACACACACAGACACACGGACACAAGTGTCAGTTAGCAGAGACAGGGACACAGATCTCCTTGCAAATGAGGTTAAAATACTGTAGAAGCAATGTGCCAGTATACAATTTGTTTCCATTTTTATTCGTCTTTTTTTTGTTTTTTTTTGTTTTTCATCGCTCAACAAATCGTAGTAAAACATTTATACAACATTCACAAAATCATTACCTACAAGTGATTGCCTTGGCGACTGCCAGCAGATGTTGCTGATGATGATGACGTTGACGACGATGGCAATGATGAGGACGCCAGCAACAGCAATAGCGACAGCGACACAGCGACAACAGCAAAGACAATGATGCTCTGGTAGTTGACATGGACTTAAATAATGGCAGCAACGATGTGGCAAGAGTGTAGACGTGGTAACATCTAAAATTGTGACAACTTTTGTTGGGCAATAAAAAGGAAAAACGCCGATGATGACAATTTTTTTGTTGCTGTCTGTCTGTATGCTTGCCTGTCTTTATATCTCACTGTGTGTGTGTGTTCTTCCACTGAGTAGGCCATTTAGCATTTCATTCATGAACATTTAGTTCAGCATATATTGCCTCGTGTTTGTGGCCTTCTAAGCGAATGTATGTATGTATATAAGTGTGTGTGTGTTCCGTTAAACATTTACTAAATAAAAGTCTGACATTTGTAAGTGCCATCGCAGGCAATTTAAAATAATTTGAATTTAAACTACGGCATAGTTTGGAGAGTTGAGAAAACTGAAATAAAATCAGCAAATAAAGTCAAGTCAAGAATTTGCATTGCAGCGCTCTACTTTACAACTTTACCCCAAGACTCATGTACATACCTACATACATACGTATTTAAGTATTAACTCAACCGTTTAAAATAAAAGGGGAAACATTCTTCAAAACGATTTAAACTATTTAAGACACAAATTAGCTGCATGGCATGACTGATTAGGCACAATTTGGAAGAAAAAAGAAGAAAAAAGTTGATGACAAATTGAAATAAAATCTTTCGATTAAAGAAAAAAAATAACAATTTTTTACTGTGTATCTCGGAATGTTTTCATCATGAAATATTGCATTTATGACAACTTTTCATTTACTTCCTTTATTTATTTTTTGTTTATTACGCATCGCTCAATACGGTGTGCGAAGACCCTGTATTAAAAAGAAAATGGAAAACCTTGTCATAAGCATATCAGTAAATCAAGAAAATGAGCTGAGATTAAAATGAAAACATTAACGAGACAAAAATTTAAATTAAACTACACGATCAGATCTGCGTTGTTAAACCTTTAACTTCTTAATTTTGTAAAAAAAAAACTTTTTTCGTCCGCTTAATTATTTTCGAGCGAAGATGAGTATAATCGACATTAGCACGAGTATTTAAAATGTTTCTGCCTGCAAATGTAAACAATTATGACTAAAAATCAAACGCTGAGCATTAGTTTCTTATACAACATGCATATATATTTTGTAACGGTACTTCCCCAGAATTAGGAATTTGATCTTAATAAACTATTGCTTGCCAAACTAACGAATGTTCTAAAATGTATATTTTTGACCTGTCACAGCGAGTTTAAGTATATTCGTTAAATAATAGTACGAATGCAATTTTTTCTTGTTTTTTCAAAACGAGTATATTCCACATTGTACGAAAAATTCTTGTTTCGCTCTGACGAATATACCCGTCATAAACAGTTAAATGTTAACGAACTGAACTTGTGCCAATCTTTTATATTAAAAGACAAACAGTCTTGCTTGTATTCAAAATAAAACAAATAAATCTTATTTGAATTTAATTTATCACAATGAGTAACAACTTAATTGATTTGATGTCTTCACAGGTTCATTACTGATTTTGTTATTTATCACCAGAAAGACGCAGTGATTAATCTAAAGTTGAAATCACCCAAAAAAAAGAATCACACCAAATGTCCAAATCTTAATTAAATTCAGCTTTCAAAGCTCATTATGGTAGGGAGTGATGAAATCTGTTCAAAATTGTTCTAATTTAACCAAAACAGATACGTTATTGCTGCGTTTACGTTTCACACGCAGAACAATCAGACAAACAAATAAAACAGATACATATAATACATAATATGTATGTATATTATATTTTTAATTCAAAAATATATGTTTGTTTAGATTTAATTAAAATAAACAAATTTCTCATGCACAAACTAACAAAAATAAAAATAAAAACAAAATTTTAAAAAACCTGGCATACAGAGAGAGAATACAATTCAGCAATAAAATTAACGCAATCACATACAAACGAATTGTTTATAAAAAATTCAAACGAATGACTGCTTATTTATTTAACACTATTAAAGATTTTAAAAGGAATCTGTATTCAATTAAATCCATTTTTTTTTATTCTTTCATTAGATTCACGGAATATTCAAAACAAATAAACAATTAATGAGAAAATTCTCGAAAAACAATCTTAAAATTATGCAGAGCAATGAACTTTTTCTTCTGTTCTAATAGACAATCAAAGGAATACAATTCTAAGATACGAAATTAAATCCAAAATCCACAATTACAAAAATGTTCTTTTAATCTGTATTTGAGAACAAAATTAATTTAAATATTTCAGCATAGTAGGGGAGGGCTAAAGTACTAGTCTGGGGGGTTCTATTTCAAAAATTTAATCTCACATACCAGCCAGTCACAAGTGCAAAGTAAACAAATCGCAAGATTGGAGCAGACAAACGAAACGAAGGCCAATCGATTATTTCAAAAATTATGTGTGAAACACAATGAGAAATGAAGCAAAGCAAAGCAAGTAAATGATCAGAAGGTAAACAAAAAAAATACATTTTAATTAGAATACCAAATAGGCCATATTTTAGAACAAAACAATGAAAAATATAGGAATTCTGTTTAAAATATGCTGTTGTTTCATACAACAAAAAAAAAAACCTAAAAATAATTAAGAATAAGCAGAAAACATTTTCAATTTGTAATACTTCTGAACAAGAACACCATTAACACAAAAAACTGTCCATTGACAGAAATACTTGGCGGCAACATACAAATCCCTAAATCCGTAAATGCCATATGAAATAAAGAAGTTGCACTGCATTACGAATGTAAATGATTTTCATGGTACGTTACTTACAGTTTTGAAGCTAAAAAGGCTTAAAAATTATTTTTAAGATTTTGTTTGAACGGAATTCTGCAAAAGCAAACATTACGATTAAAATGTTTAGTTTAACTGTTAGTAAACAATCATAACAAATCGTTTGACCGCACTTAATATTTTATTTTTAATTTGTTTCGTTTAATTTATTGTTGTAACAGTTATTTGCAATTATAATTTATAATTAGTAGAATAACACTATTTTAACAGTAAATATACATTCATTGGGCAAATTATTGCTTGTTTATAAAAAAATATTCGTTTGACTGCAGTAGTCAAAAAACTCATTAAATTGTGCCATTCGACCTTCAAACAATTGTTTTTTTAATTAAAAAACAAATAAAAAATAATGACAAATTTAAAACAACTTTTTGAAAATGACCTCAGAAAATCGATTAAATGTCAAAGAAAGCAGCCAAATAGGTAATCTGAACCAAATGTGATATTCTAATTGAAAATTTGCTAGAATAATAATGTGAAAAGAAAGAGTGATTACGTACAACTGAGCAAACACAATGGGATTAAGTTCCACAGAAAGAAAATTCCAAAAGAAAAAAATCCATTAAGGTCACTAAGTCTTATCCGTCATGTCGAGAGATAAAGAAAAAAAACTTAATTTTGCATTTACTATCACCAATTCTGAAGTGTTGGCTTATTAGACGTGAGTCCTCGGTTCAAATCCTAGGTCAGGCATCTCCAACTATGCGAAATAGAAAAAATATTTCTTCGGCGACTTCTTCTCAGCAGATTTCTGACAAAAACTCTGAGATTAAATAAAATTGTCATGAAAAAGTTTCTCAAAAATCTGTCGTTGGGAGCCGATTTTAAATTGTAGGTCCTCCTACTCACGCATAAAATTAACACACGCAATTTTATGGTGTGAGAAACGAGGTCGTAATCCTGACTGAAGGGTTGTAATGATCAATTGTGTATGTATGAGTATTTAGAGAAGTTTCAAACATGGAAAACCGCGAAACATAGTTAAAAACAGATGGAAAACAAGAAAATTCTATCCTCCAAGGAAATATATTCATAAGACTACTGGAAAAAATGCAAACCTTATTTACAATCCCTGAAATTTAAGGTAAAGTTTTGAAATCATATATGAGAGTAAATTTGTAAATTAATCACAATAATTTTTAAAACTCCATAATACTTTACGATATTTAATTGATAAATAGTCAATAAAAACAAAATCTATAGGTTTAACCTTTGACATTTGATGTCAACAACTATTTAAAATAGCTTCTAAAGACTTTTTCTAATAAAACTGAAATGTACCACCAAACCAAGGGGGAAATTTTGTTGAAACAAATATTTGACCCTTGACATTGCACGCTAAGAAGTAAATTGGATTGTACGTGATTCCTAATTCTTGATCAAAACATTTAATTTCCTTTACACAATATGGTAAGAAGAGTATATCGTTTTAAAAAAATTCCAGCCAACCATCCAAATTCTTTGCCCTCCTCTGTAGAGAAACGTGAATAAAATGAAAATAAAAAAAAACAAAAATTCGAAGAAAAAAAATGGCTGCAACACAAGTTATGAATATTATATTTGAGGGAAATCGTATCCGTTATCTATTATATCTCTCTCACTCTCTCTGTCTCTCCCTATATCTATGAAGCCGAATATTAAGACAACAATAACAACTCAAATGAAATTTGTTAACGAGATGTTGTTGCTTTTCATTTTCTTTACGTAAAAATAAAATAAGAAAAAAAACTGACTGCTTTCCTAAACAGGAAAAGGTTGACAAAATGCGTGTTTATGGGGATAAAAAAAAACAAGAATACTAATGGGAAACATTTTTCTTCCCTGTAATCTATTTAAAATGTGAGATGGTATTGAGAGAGGGCTTGCTTTGCAAGTCAAGAAAAACAAGGTACTTTTCGTTTAAATAGGTGGAGTAGTTAATTAAGGTTTACCTCTTGAAACAAAATCCACTTAACTAAAGAGAAGAGAGCGGTTATATGTATTCAAATATTTTTAAAATTTCTGTTGTTTACTAAAGAAATTATCGATATTTTGCACATAAAAAGAGCAACTACTGATACGGAATTCATTTCCACAACTCAAAAAGAGTAACAATTTACAAAAAACAAAGAAATGTCCTCCTCATAATTGAATGTTTCGAAATAACTGGTTTGGAAATATCACAATTTCCCATGAAAGAATATTTAGCCTTTCATTTGTAGTTCTAATCATTGTTTTGTAATCATATTCTTGCAACTACAAAGAAAAATAATGAGTAGTAGACCTACAGACTTACTTTTTCATTTCATTTTTCTTTTGGTACGAAAACAAAAAATTTAAAAAAAATAATGCTTTCAATACACAAAAAAGGAGAAAACTGAGCTTAAACTAAATGAAAGAGGAGAAAAAAATGTATAGAAAAATAAAAAAAAGAATTACAAAAGCAAACATTAAAAGGATTTATTAGACACATTGAAGAGGATGCAAGAACCATAAAATGTAAAATATTTTGAATTTTAATCAGTTGAAGACGTCATTTACAAAATAAAGCAATTTGAAATCAAAACATGATCAAATTTAAAGACGATTTAATTAAAAGATAATTTCTAATGAAATGATTAAGAAAATACATTTGAAAAAAAAAAGATGTCTACTAGATGGCAGAATACTGTTATAATTAAAAGTCCTTGAGTACAATAAGAACTTGATAATCTGGACCCTAATAATGTGGATTATAAACGAATACTCTGTCATTTTTCATTACAGTTCAGATTGATTGCAAGTCGCCGTAGTCTAGTAGATAGTGTGTTGGCTTATTAGACGTAAGGCCACGGTTCAAACTCCAGGTCAGACATCAAAACGAAATATGAAAACTTATTTCTTCGGCGACTTCCTCTCAGCAGATTTCTGGCGACAACTCTGAGAGTGAATAAAATTGCCATAAAAAATTTCTCAAAAATCTGTCGTTAGGAGTCGACTTTAAACTGTAGGTCTCGCCACTCATGAATAAAATAAACACACACAAATTGAGTGGTGGGAAAAGCTAAGCCATAATCTTGACTGAATGGGAAATTATGCATGTATGTGTCAGATTGATTGAAACATTATAACCCGGAATGCCTTTTTTGGTGCTGTTTTTTTTAGTTCAGTATCTGTGAAGATGCCTTCAGTTATAGGACCATACGAAACTTTATTTCTTTTAGATCATGCTAAAATTGCAAATGCCTTTTAAACCTAGAGTGCACCAATATAGCAGTTGGTGTCTTGAAAATATTGCTGCTGTAAAGCAGTCTGCCGCCGTAAACTGAAAACATCAATTCGGCGTTACTCCCAACGTTGCTCCCAACAACTTCAAATATTACGAAGCACTACTCCAGTGAATTTAGACAAAAGAACTCCATACTCATGCGTATAAAATTGATGATACTCTGGAGCTCTAATCAGCAGGCCATGAAAAATGCCAGCAATTCATTTAATGGACGACGGATGGTGCAAAGTGAAGTCAATGACAATTAAAAAAGGGAATTTTTTCAGATACAGCACTTTTTCAACTGAATGGTTAAATGCGTATACAATATATTCGATTTTTGGAGCTCAGAAAATGATCATGCAATACATTAAAAATAAATGCATACACAAGGTGCAACTGTATGGTAATAATTTTGGTCATAGTGAGCGATAAGGCCTTACTTTTTTGAATATGAGTCTGAAATTGCAGTGAATGTAAAGAGCACTCGTTATAGGAACGTCATAACAAAGTAATAACAGGCCTCAACTGGACGGCAAGGAGCTGAATGACATGTGGTTTTAAAAGAAGATACTCTCTGCCCAACACAGAGTTCTTTAAAGGGATTTATTGCGGTAACAATTTGCAAAAACATTTTTTCATGAGTCGTTATTTACTTGGGGCTGAAATCTAGGATTTATTCGAATAAACCAGATGTTTTCTCCGTGAAAATTTCATGAAATATTTCATGACAAGAGTATTGGCGGACATTTGACGGATATTTTATTCGAAACTTAATTGCCACATGTCTTCTTTTACAGTACATAGTATACCGTAAACATTGGGCTTTAAAAGATATAAATTATATAAAAAACATTGAGAAAGCTAAGAAATTTCAAAATCGAAAAGCTGGAAGTCAGGCAAGAAGTAGGAGTAAAATTGTAATATTTTAAACGACGGGATTTAAACAATCCTACTACACCCCAATACTATTTTAATGGAGTCTCTTTGAAGAATTGTTTTCACAGTATTCACAGGAGTTACACAAAAGGCAACGGTTTACTTTTCAGTCGGATAGCGCTTTTAATTATTAGCATGAGGGTCGTGGAGGGCCGATGCTCACCAGAAACTCCGGTCTGTTATACTACAACGAGCATAAGGCGTAAACTATTCAGTAATAAATATAATATAATTTGTAATTGTATTCTAGTTAATGCCCGAAATAAAATAAAAAAAAAGAAATATTTTTTAGAATTTTTTTAAGCTCTAAGGTTTCCAAGTTGAATGTGTGTTTGTAATTTAATTATTTTTTTTTTTAATTAATAAATATGAATTTAAATTGTAAAGCCAAGAATAAAAACAAGGAATTTTTTATGTTAACAAATGAAGAAATACATAAGTGCACCACAAATTGTTTCTGCATAGTATTCTAATGGTAGATGATACAATTATTTTAAATCATATTTGGCAGTGTTCCAATATATATACATACGTTCATACAATCTTTTAATACCAATACAACTGAAATTGTATTTAATTTTAACAGTTTTCATCACACAAAGAATTTTGTTAAATCATGCGATCTTTATTAAGACATTAATTGTTATTTAATTAACATGATATGTCCGTTATTTTTCGTATAAAATCACGGAATCTGTCTTCTAGCGAATCTTCTGTTTTAATTTATCGTTTTGCCTGCCAAATAAAATGGAAAGTAACGCTCTAGTGCAAGCTGTTAAACGTTGTTTTTATTTTTATTTAAAAAACTACACTTTTATTTATTTTATAAAGAGATTACAGTTACATAATGAATTAATGTAGCATCTCAAGTGAGTGAATCAAATCATCCCAACCAACCATCCATCCGTTCGTTCATTCTTCAGTGGCCGTAATAGTTATTTGGCTATGAAATATACACAGGCAACACGGGCAAATAAAATGTTTTTTTTTTTGGTTTTGGTTTCTCTGTTTCTTTAATATGCTGGTGTTGCCATAATTATTATTGTTGCTGGCAAAAACATTGTTAACAATCATACAAATTGAAATACATATGTATGTAGTATGTAAACAATAGTTGTGGCTTCGTTTAAGAAAATGCCGGTGCTGCACAAAACTTAATAGGCCTGTTCACACAAATCAGTTCAGCTGATCAGTTTTAATTTTCAGTCCTTATTATTATTGACTTTCTCTAGTACAATTTGGGAACTCGGCAAATAAACTCATTCGTTTGTTCATTTTAATTACGTTGTTAAGTTGTTTAATTATTGCACTGAAAATATATTTTCATGTTGCCATTTAAAATTAAAATTGTAAGCAAAACTTTCAAATTAGATAATGGAAGGAAATAAAAGTGAAATGTTGTTGGGGAAATAAAATTAAAAATTAAAAAAAAAAAATAAATAAATAAATCAACAACGTATGTACTACAGACAGCATAACTTATGAGGAACAATAAACATAATGGGCAACAGATTAAACAAGAAAAGAAAATTTACTCAAAAGGAAAATAAACAAAATAACAAAAACAAAATAAAATACTACAATAATAGGAAAAGTAACATTTAAATGTGCATAAAAAGTATTATACAATAAAAAAAAATTAAAACAAATAAAAAAAGTGTAAAAAATATATTAAAAACAAAATTATGTGTAGAAAACAGCAACAATAAATTAAATTTAAAACACTTTTTACACACAAAGTGAGAAAACAAAACTCATAATTGAATGAATAAATAGAAAAAGAAGAAGATAAAAATATTTAATTTTTAGTTTCTAGTTTAAATTTTGAGTTTAGAAAACTAAACAGATGCATAACAAAAAAAAAAAAAAAAAAAAAAAAAAAAAAAAAAAAAAACTCGCTGAAGAAACAAACTTAAATACACGTATGAAGTTAGATTGTCAGTCAGACGAATATCGTATTTAAAACACATTTTTTAGTAATAAACTTTACAAACAAAACGAAAATTAAATAAAATTGCAAAAATAGAGAAATAAGAACAAAAAAAAAAACAAGCGATACAGTACACCCTCGAATTACGTTGCGATTTATTTCAAAAAATGGCGTTGTAAATCGAATTTCATATTGCTTCGACGTACTATAAAAAAGTAATTTTTTTGAATGCTTCAATAGGATTTTGGGGCTTAACACCATGTCAGGAACATTCCCTCCAAACAACAATATTATTTTACCGCATTAAGAGTGGATCTACGTTATGGATAATGGCAAATATTTATTTCAGCTATATACAGCCTACGTCGAAAATTATGATTTCTCTGCAAAAATAGAGAAAAAATACTTAGAGGGGCAAAATTAAGATTAAAAACGAAACGGATAGGCTCATTTAATATATTTAGACTCTTATTACAAATGCAATGGAGGGGCTTCATTACGACTTAGGTCAACATGCCATGTTTCCCATTAATAGAATTTTAAGAAACATTGGTATAGAAATGAGATTTCACGTAAATATAATGTTTTGTTCATAGCTTCTATTGAACTAAGTCGACGTTGGCTGCTATTGCTTGGGACCACAGATTTTTTTAATGCAGATCGAGGTCTTCATACCGTAAGGAAACCAATTAACGCTTTGAAAATACAATCCTGAGTCCACTCTAAAAACGGTAAAGCATGGCGACTGTAAAATAGTTGTTGGTTACAAAATCACGTGGAAACAGTTAAGACAGCATCTGATTATTCTGTAATCTTTCTAAACTTTATGCTACTTTATGGGGAATGAAATTATTTCATTTCGATACATATTCCAGCTGTATAATAAATCGCTAAGTGTACTAAGAAATATTTCAAGAATAACAATAACGATGTATTTGAATAGCATGTCCTTCAGATCCAAATCTGATAGAGAACAACAATTAGACGAAAATGTCCCACAAATATTGATAATCTTTGAAAGTTATTTATTTATTTATTTATTAATTACAATACAATTACAAATTATCAGAGAAGTGTCACAGACTAGAGTCTCTGGTGGGAATCGAACCCACGACCCTTACGCTAATAGTCTAACACACTACCCACTAGACTACCAGGGCACCCCTTTGAAAATTAATTCAGGCTACGTGGCATGAAATACCGTATTGGGTATGTCAAAATGTTGTTGGCCATATGATGTCTATCTGTTTTAAACAACACAGGAGTGTCTACAATATATTAACCACTCTAGGAGTAGATTAAAACTTAAATTAGTGCACTAGTATAAGGATACTTTTATTTTATAACTTCTTTGAAAGGCAAATGGGCTGTCTTTCTTTTTTCACACGCTGAATATCCATTTTAATTTTAATTTAATAAAAGTTTTAAAATTAAAACAAAACTTTTACAAAAATGCAGTGAAATTTGTGTATGTCATATATAAGCTGAAGATAAGTGCAGTCACTGATCAACAATTTTCTCATTTTTTTTACTTTCAGATCAAATCTCTAAGTATCACTTTGATGTCCTTATTAATTTTTACATGACTGTATATCGATATCATTTAAGACTAGATTTTCATATCCAACACTTCCATATTCAGTTGTGCATTTAGGGTCGTTGTATTTCTCAGTTACCTGACAAAAGTTATTTTTGAAACAGTCGTTAAATAACTTGGATGCAGTTTAAGGATACGTATTGAACATCTAAAGCGTTTTTCTGCGGCGTTTTTCTAAAGTGTTTTTCATATCCGTTGGTGTTTGGAACTGCTGTTCTGCACGGGCATAGGTTTCAAATCGGCAGCAACATTTTCACCGTGCAGAGCTGCAAGTCTATATTTTGAAATCTTGGTACTTGTTTTCAATCCAAGCTTAGTCGACATAAAAATCTTGCAGAGCAAAATATCAACCCTCATCAATTTTTTTTTTCAATTTTTTTTGGAAAGCTTCACTTTCTGCTTATGCAGATTCTGCTACAATTATCTTATTATTAAGTTCTGCTTTTTATTTCTCACCATCCTTAAGTGGCGTTTAAACAGAAATTAGCTAAACTTCTACGATGACGTATGCATATCGCCTGACGGCGTTAATCAAAGTAGGAAGGAACAAAAAAAATGGGACGACTTATAACGAGATCGCATTAATCGAGGCATTCCTGTAGCTGTTGTTGCTACGAAAACTTATCGTATACGCGTATAAAATACGTGTTGTCAAATGCCTTCATTGTTTTACAAAATGTTGCATTTTTTTATTGACAACAAACATGTCAATTATCTGTGTTTTCAACTCTAAAAGGCACTGCAAAAGCTACAAACAGCTTAACACAGAGCATTAAAAATAAATTCAAGAATAACGATGTGGAGGTTGTTATTACAATCATATACAAAAAAAAAAAGAAATACAAAAAAATTGGTTATAAATAGTTGCACAAAATATTATCGAAATGCAAATACCCCCACGTGTCTCCTTCTGGTGTTTGTAGAAGAGAAGTTTCCATCTTGTGCTGGCCTTTTCCAAATGTACTTTTTCTGCATTTTATTTCTGTTTTTCAATGTTCACATGATACAAAGTTGTTGGTGAAATTGGTAACAAATGTTCAGTAAAAGTTAGTTTAACTATGAAGTGAAATACAATATAATAAATAAATACTCCGGGTATTATTTGTTTTTGTTTTTTTGTTCTTGTTTTTCTACTTTTTCTATTTGAAAAGACATTTGTTTTGCAACTCAGTTTTTTTCTTCTTCTTCTTCTTCCACATTTTATTTTAAGTTAATTTCGAAAGAGAGAAAAAACCATACGTTAGCATTTCCCTTCTTACCTTTCTTCAGTCTTCTGTGTCACTACGCTTCCTATCTGTGAAATATCATACCACTATGGTACACACACGCACACATGTTAAGAAATTTTTATAAAAACAGTACCGATATGTTGTATTAAGAAACTTTAAACAGGCACGTATAGAAATTTAAAGGAACGTACGTTGGACAGGGAGGGAACATAGAAAAGTACCGATATTAATAACAACAAAAAAGTACTGTATCACATAAACTATATTAAGTAAATAAATAAAAAACTTTTAAATAAACAAAATTCTTGTTATGCGAAGAATGAAAGAAAAATACTGTTTCAAGGCACGCTATCCAACACAAAAGCACTCAATACACTGCATTGCTGCTACTGTTGTTACTGCTAATGGCACTTATTTTTCAACAATTATGGGAATTAAACGAACATGAAATATACTTCAAGAAAAAAAAAAAAAAACAAAAGTGATCATATTGATATTATTGGGATACCATGCATATATGGTAGCTTAAAATAACAATAAAATACATTGAAAAGGATTAAACAATATTTATGTAGCAACGTATCAAACATTTTCACCTAAGAGCACATTTAAAAAGCATGCGAATGTTATTCTTTTAAAATATATATCCGCGTTATTTAAGTCGTTTTCTGATATTGATTGTCATACAAATTGTTTGTAACTGCTGAGTCGTTCTCAACTCAAATCTCTGATAAGCATGTAATCGCAACGAAATTGCTAGACTGTGGGCTAACATTCTATGCTTCTTGAGCACTACTGCGGAAACAGTTCTTTGTTTTGAGCGCTTACCCCAACGAACCCAATGATACGCTGAGAGGTGTAGCGGTGCAGCTGAAGCGAATAATGCCGCAAAAACGAAAACATTGTAGTCCGCTACTACGCAAGCCATCGTGGAGAAAAACAGAGAGATGAGATGGAAGGACAGACGCCTCTTCATATGCAAGAAAAGGTAACAAAAGTCGAGTTGTGCGGATGTAAAAATGAATTTCAAAATTTTTATCAAATGTTTAAGCGTCTAACCGAAGGCTTCAATCGGAACCTTGTTTGCAGATCCAGATGGGGTGCTGAATCAACATTTCCCAAATCTACTACGAGGTGATTCCAATTTCACCTTTAAATATAATACTGTACCGAACCTAATCGATGATGATGGCTCCCAGTCATGCAGATGGGAAACTCACGATTATGCGATTTAAGAACAATAAAACTGCAGGTTGTTGAAGGCTACTTACAAAATATGGCGAGAAAAAAATATGCCAAGTAATTGGAAACTCAGTGTCCTGTGTCCTGTCTTGAAAAGAGAGACCCTATAATATTCCCCAACTACAGCTGTATAAGCCTTCTTCCTAATGCATATAAGATTCCTAAGAGCCTATTGTGTGGACAACTGAAGTCTCTCGTCAAAACACTGATTTAACCTTATCAGTTTGGCTTTAGACTTGGTAATCGACCAGATTTTCACATGACGTCAAATCCTGAAGAATGCACCTGAGAAACAGCTCGACATCCACCATATTTTTAGCGACTATAAGCAAAGAAAATAAAGTATAAAGAATGTGCATTTTAACATATTTTGGAATATTTTTCAAAAATATTTCATGACGCGGGGGGAAAGATAGAAGGGAAGGATACAGAAACCAAGAGCGTAACAATGCGTTGTTCTCATCGTGCGTTTTTGTTGTTTGACCACTTTTTTATTTATTTTTCTGGTGTTGTCGTCGGCACCAATGTCCCTCAGGGGAAGAACATCTTCGGCTTTTTACACACATAGGACACGAACATCAAGAATGTTCGTTAAAAAGAGCGTAAAAATCTTGTCAGCTTTTAAAGAAGAAGGTTCGTGTCGCTTTTTTCAGACTTCAATTATACACCCAAAGAAATATCACAGTAGTACTCACTAATATCAATGAGAAATGATTTCGATTTTTGGAAGAATACTTGCCAAGTTAAATACGGTGTCTTTAGGGATTTAGCGCAGTACAATTTTTCTAAATTTTCCGATCACATATACATATCATTGCGTTAATAAGTAGACTTGACATTATTACTAACAATTTTCCTCTAGGTTAACACATGTCTATGGTTATGGATTAGTGAGTGAGAGAGAGGAAATAAGTTGAGAGAATTTATTTATTTACAGCCATATAAAAGTATTAGTAATATACTCTATTTTTATTTTCATTTCATCAACATACATCTGTAAAGCTGTCTATCTTTCGCTTAATAATTTTAGATAAATAAAAATAAAATAAAAAATCGATTTTATTATTAAAAGATCATAAAGCTATTCATCTTTGGCTTAAAAATTAGGCCATGTTTTTTTAAATAAATAAAAATAAAAAACCATTTTTTATTAAAAAAAAGAGCATTCCAAAGCATTTAAAAAAATTATACTATGGGACAAAATAAAATACGCCCAGCTAATGACATAGAACATTTTTAACACAAAATATTCTTCGAGTGTTATTCTGAAATAAAATGATAAAGCATCCGCAGCACATGTATTCTTGTCGCAGCCTGATCGACAACTAAATCAAAAACACAAGAATACATACACATGTACATACGTGCGATGAGAGCAACAGATTGTTACGCTCTTTGTTTGTGTTCATTTTCGTTCTGTCTTCCTCCCCCCCTCATCAAGAAATGATTTTTAAAAATATTTTGGTGAGAGCGGGTCGTAATGTTACGACCCGCCATAAGAAATTTTACTTCTACATGATGCGTATTCTTTATATCCATATTCTTTGCTATAAGGCAGTCTTTGATACCCCTAAAAGGAATTGTGAGCTGGGTATTGATGCGGAGCTGATAAGACTAACGAATGAGTAAAACCTTCAGCTTAATCAAGGTGGAAATTAACCTGCCTTACCATACAACCTCTTCAACTTCGTAATGTAAAATGTTTTAAAAAGGTGCCTCTATTTTCCACGAAATTATTCAGATGCTTGCGTACGCTGATGACAATTTCAGCATAGGGAATAAAAAGCGAGATGTTACTGCTGTCTTTAGCGCCATTGAACGGGCGCAATTGGCGTAAATGCGCAAGAAACAGAAGCGCTTAGATGGATTGTTAATGTTCAATTAAGTAAAAGCAAAGTGAGTAACTAAAATACCGACTTTAAAATTATTTATAACGAATACTGCCTGGATAGGGCACGGATTGTAGAATAGTTGCTTAGCACTTGGTCGAATATGTTTATGAAATAAAACTTTATAATATGCTTGTTGGAAGTTGCCGTAGTCTAGTAGGTAGTGCGTTGGCTTATTAGACAGCAAGGCCTAATGAAATATGAAAAATATTTCTTCGGCGACTTTCTCTCAGCAAATTTCTGGCAAAAACTCTGAGAGCAAATAAAATTGCCATGAAATGTTTCTCAAAAAAAAAATTTGTCGTTCGGAGTCGACTTTAAACTGCAGATCCCGCCACTCATGTATAAAATTAACGCACACAACATAGGTGGTGTGAGAAGCTAGGTCGTAATCCTGATTGAAGGGTTGTAATGGCCAATTATGTTATGTTATAATGTTGTAGTTCTTTTTCAAAGTAGTAGTAAAAGAAAATCACACAAAGAATACAAAAATACTTTCATTGAAAAAAAAAGAAAGGAAACTAACCCCACTATTTGGTGCCAGAAATCGAAGCGTACTATTAACCAAAAAGCATTAGAATGCATTAAAAACGAAAGAATAGATGGATTTTTATTTTTTTAAATAAAAAAGTGTTGCACAGAAACTCTCGAAACATGTTAGTTTACGAGATAAATCAGTCAGAAAAAAAGTTGGCGTAAATTTATTAAAAAATTTTTATTTTATTCCAGCAACAATTGTGTTGGTTGGTGGTAGTAACATAGCCACCCAGTATTTATTTAAAAAAAATTCTTTTTTTTATTTAATTTGAAATGCAAATTTATTATTATTCTTGGGGAGTTGTTTTCATAACTGTTTTGCATTTTATTAGAATTTGTTTACTTCAATAATTCTAAATGAAAAACAACAAACAACAAATCAACAACAACAACAACAAACTCAAACAATAATAATAAAAACAAATAAACAAAATTTATTTTAAATGATGTGTTTTGCATTAAAAAAGAAGAAGACGAAGGAAAAAAAATATTCTAAATGGGAGCGCAGTGATTAACGCTGTCATCGTTGACATCGTTACTGTTTCAAATAGTTTTTAAGGTGTGTGTGGCAGCAATAACAACAACAACAAGAACAAATACAGCTACTTGTGTGTATAATAAATTAAATAAGTAATGAAGGAAAAGAAACGAAAAAAAAACAACAACAAATAAATAAATAAACAAAGAAGTAAATTTGTAAATCAATTTGAATGAAGGTGCCAATAAAATATAATACAGTCGCTACAAAACGTTGAACAAATAAAACACAACACAACACAACAACGGTGATGGTTGCTGATTTAAACTGTACATGTATGAAGAAATTTCAATTGCGAATAGGACTCGAACATACATACATACATGCCTCATTTACATTATCTAAGTATTATTGGCTATTACAGCGCCACACTCAGAATTACTGTCATGCACGTTGCGTGCCATAGAATTATATGAGTGTCAGCGCCTACGATGGAATGGCGACTTCGAACGACTGAATTTAGAAAATTTTTAAGTGTCAATTAGTGATCCGAAGTCGCCATAGTCTAATAGGTAGTGTGTTGGCTTATTAGACGTGACTCGACGGTTCAAAACCCAGATTTCTGCCAAAAATAAATAAAATCTTTATAAAAGTTTCTCAAAAATCTATCGTTTGAAGTCGACATTAAACTGTACATCCCGCCACTTATGGATAAAATTAATACAACTGGTGAGAAAAGCTAATTCGTAATCCGGACAGAAGATTTGAAATAGCCACTTATGAATGTATGTATGAATTACACACACCTTAAGACTTTTGCTGAGAGTTGGCTTTATAGAAAAGGAATCATCAAACCCAGTTTGAGAGAATTATGAGAATAGTGGCAATCATTAGAATAAGTGCCTTTAGGACTGCATTATTCAAGTCATTGTTTACTATTTTCAACTGGTTGCCACCAGACATGTTGCCATAACATCATGGAAGCATCGACAACACGCTATATAAACCCTCATTAAGGTTAGATCCTTTTATGATAATGATTTACACTTCCCAGAAAACGTCATTCAAGTTTTCACTGAGGGATCCACATCACGCAACAAAGTCGGATGTGGAATATTTCCAGAAAACAGAAAATTCAAATTAATTCTGGCATTAATCTGCAGACTGGCAGATGGTCATACAAAAACTTAATTTTTTGGTAAAAAACCCGTCTAAGAAACCTCAAAGTAGAGATAACGGGACGCTGACCTCTCGCTTTACGCGACGGTAGATGGGGAGTACCTCATAATGACTTCTGCACAGTACATCTCTGCTCTATCCGGCGCTCGTGAACTTGAGAAAAATACTTGGATACCCGAAATGTAATGCCCAAACATGTCTAGCCAAAGACAATTTCAGAAAAATTCATACTTTCATAAGACTCTCGGGGTGGTTGCGAGATGCCAACCAGGTATTACGAATATATTATGACGGAATAGGTAATATTGGTGTTTCAACGGGCCCTTATTGGACCCAAGTAAGCTGTGGTCATTGCGGTGGCTGCCAAGTTAACGTAAGCTATCCTAACCTATGGACTGAAACTAATTTATACGCTTTCTAGTACAACAATTAACAACACTAACCCACTAAAATACAGTAGTACATGCATTTTATTATTTAAATACAGATTAAGGGTTAACAAAATGGCGTCTAGCAAAATTGTAAATGAACAAAAAATAACAAACAAAAAAACGCAGAAATTAAATAAAATTTGTTAAACATACAAGTCACGTTTTGTTGTAAAAAGAAACAAAAAAAAAACGCTCGCATAAAAAGAAGTATTCAAGTAAAATAAACGCGTATTTACAGCATGTGTTTGTGCCACATTCGTATCGTATTGCAGCATTTAAGGATAGGATTGTTTCAGTTTTTCTACAATATGTACTGTTTTGGACTCACAATTACTAACTGCCTGCATGTCTATCTGTCTGTCCGGCACTTGCGTTCACTTACGAGTGTTTGATTCTCGGTTTTCCAAAGTTTTCTTTCTTTTTTTTTTGTATTTTTAAATACGAAGTGTTTTGTTTTCATTTTTATTGAAGCGTTGATTGTGCTAAATTGTGGCTTTTCCATTTGTGGCCACACACTATATTCGTATTTGTTGTTTGCATGTAGTTGGTCGTCGTTCTATTATCATGATTATTATTTTTATCAAATGTTTGGAGTTTTTAAAAAGGACTTAAGACTCAAATGGATTGAGTTGAAGACTCTTAAATGTAAAAAGATCACAATTTCTCAAGGTATTCATGCCACAGAGTAAGTAAAAGCACAACGTAGTGCAACTCTGTTTTACTCTTTGCACACGAAGAAGGGAAAGCTTATAATTGTTTTTGCCCTGTCGCATTACTTTTACTCTGCACTTAAAAGGCCAAGTGCAGAAAAAGTGCACTTTTATAGTGCTGCTGTGTTTTTGTGCAAAAAAGTGCAAATGAATCCAGATGCAATGTACAAACAAATAATGTTTAGATAAAAACATAATATTTTTTTACTATGTATAAATTGGAGTCTAGTAGGTAGTATGTTGGCTGTATTAGACGTAAGGCCGCGGTTCAAAGCCCAGGCCCGACATCAAACCGAAATATGAAAAAAATATTTCTTCCTCTCGGCAAATTTCTGGCAAAAACTCTGAGAGTAAATAAAATTGCCATGAAAAGTTCCTCAAAAATCTGTCGTTCGGAGTCGACTTTAAACTTTAGTCGTCGATTTCGCAACTGTTCTTTATGTCCTTATTCCTGCTAGTCAATAACAGTGTAGCGGGGTTTTTTTTTTTTTAAATGTTGTACAAATGGTGTTGCATACATGTTTGTTGTTTATTTCACGATTTACAATTAAAAGGCAACAGCAAACGGCATCATCACCATATATTTGCTCCATTTAGTTTAGAATACGAATGAGTATTAGATGTGAGCAAAAAAAAATTGTTGTGCTAAAGTCTTGTGCTGTGCATACGAATGAAAAATTTAAACGAAACGTTTACGTCGACGTTCCTTTTTTATCTTCTACTTTCGCTGGTGATTTTTCAATTTTTCTTACCAAACAAACCAATGAAAAATAAAAACAAAAATAAAAACAGAAATGAAACATAAAAAGAAACAAGTTTGGTGAATTAGTTGAGCATATTAAAATACATTTCGGTTGGGATATTCTATTCAAGCATTCAGTTATTCGTTTATTTTTCTGGCGATTTAAAATAAACGCAATTTTTTTTAACTGATGTAAATCCTTTCTAACAAAATTTATTTCTTAAAGTATCTACACATCCGGCTGATAGTACACTACATGATGTAAATAATTATCCAATGTAGTAATTTTAAACGAACAGTATTGAATGGAAAATATTCAGGAATATAAGTTTAATTTTAATATTGAAATATTGGGTTCCATAAAGCTTTTGAATCCCTTCTGGTTGCAGACCATTTATTTTTGAAATTGTATTAATTTGGTTTATAGTGATGTATCCAGCACCTACATACATACCTTTGTAAACAACTAAAAGCATTGATGAGAAATTCTGTAGTTATTATCTAAACGCTGCACTATATATGCGTAAGGGTGCCCTGATAGTCTAGTGGACAGTGTGCTAGACTATTAGCGTGTTCGATTCCCACCAGAGACTCCCATCTCTAATACTACAACGAGCATATGGTGAAATTACTCCGCTCGAATATAATTAAAATATAATTTGTAATTGTGTTGTAATTAATAAATAAATAAATAAATGTATGTGCGTAAAATAAATTCCGGTATTTTCCATGATCTTTTCGCTTAAAGAACGTGTATCTTAGTTAATTAATAAAGACTTGTGGTCTTTATCTGCTTTGATATAATCATATAAAGGGTCCGCCAAATAACTCTTTTTTTTTGAAAATGCTTAAAAAAAACTACTGAATATTTTCTCAAATTTCTTTTTGTATTTGAAAGTACAATCCTTCGGGTTAATAATGGAAAATAATTTCAATCAAATGGCTGCCTCGGCTGGCCATGCAGCAGAAGATGCCGATTTTGGCAAAAAAAATCATCTTTTCAGATGAAGCTCATTTTTATCTTGGCGGGTATGTAAACAAACAAAATTGTCGCATTTGGGGCACAGAAAACCCGCACGCATACATTGAAAAGCCAATGCACCCAAAACGAGTCACTGTTAGGTGCGGATTTTGGTCCAGAGGCATAATTGGGCCATTTTTCTTCGAAAATGAGCAAGGAGTGGCCGTTACAGTCAATGGCGATCGTTATCGGGCCATGTTGAACGAATTTTTGTTCACAAAAATTGAAGAGGAGGATATTGGCAACATTTGGTTTCAACAGGACGGCGCAACGTGCCACACAGCCGAACCTACATTCGATGTTTTGCGCTCTGTTTTTGAAGATCGCATTATCAGCCGCAGAGCTGATGTCGTTTGGCCACCTCGAAGCTGCGATTTGACACCGTTGAACTATTATTTGTGGGGTGCCGTCAAAGATAAGTGTTACGCCGACAAGCCAGAGATAATTGACGCTTTAAAGGACAATATTCGTGAAAGCTTTGGTGAAATACAGCTGCACACAATCGATAATGTGCTTAAAAATTGGACCGATCGTGTAGGCTACTGCATGGTCAGCCAAGGCAGCCATTTGTATGAAATTATTTTCCATTGCTAACCAAATGGATTGCACTTTCAAATAAAAAAAGAAATTTGAGAAAATATTCAGTAGTTTTTTTTAAAGCATTTAAAAAAAATTTATTTGGCGGACCCTTTCGAAACAAATAAGAGAACACAGCGTTAGATTAGGTTAGGTAAGTTGAAGGAATCTTCTTAAAGGAAATGATCCCACTTAGGTACCAATGATACCACAATCAATTCTAACCAATGTTCAAATTTCCGTATAGATTGATTCAAAATTTATCTGAAAAATCCTAGGCATTCATGGACAACGACGGACGTTGAAACTACGTTCGTAAGTGACTTAATCGCAGCCGGGCTGTACGAGTAAATCAAGAACTTTTCAGGAAAAAATAACGCCACTCAACAACCATTGCGCGGCTTTAAAAATAGCCATGACCTCTGCTTGGAAAACACTGCAGTGGTGAGGCAGCCTATAATAAAGTTTAATATCAGAACCCTTACTTAATACACCACAGCCCACTCTGCCGCTAACCTTTAAACTTTCTGTGTAAACCTTCACGGTCCCAATTGGATATCTCCGGATGTCGAGACCAGATGTCCCTGGTTGGAATTCTAAAATCGAATATTCTATTTAGAAAGTTTTAAGGAATAATATAATCGACCCTTATTAGTCTATGTCTTCCCTGATGCAACATGTCCAAAGACCAGATTGTGCCAATATTTGACTACCTTGAATCTCAGCCACAAACGCAGCCATCTGCCTTAATAGGAGATTGGAGAGGCGCCAGATAAGTAAAGCAAATAACGTCTTTGTTGGAGTGGAACAGAGTGCACTAGTAATCAGAACAGCTGATTGTCTGCGTACTACATACATAATTGGTCATGACAACCCTTTAGTCAGGATTACGACCAAGTTTCTCACACCACTGATGCTGTGTGTGTTAAATTTATACATAAGTGGCGGGACCTACAGTTTAAAATCGATTCGGAACGACATATTTTTGAGAAACTTTTCACGGCATTGTTATTTACTCGAGAGTTTTTGCCAGAAATCTGCTGAGAGGAAGTCGCCAAAGAAATATTTTTTCATATTTCGTTTTGATGTTTGACCTGGGGTTTGAACCGCGGCGACTTTTTTTTTTTTTATTGGAGGTAGTGAACCAAAAATTGTCCTCTGTCATTAAGCATGATCGTCAAGGGTCTTTATGACAAGAATTTAGTCACCAAATTTTAAAGTTTCTTTAGTTCGCTTTGTCGTTTTGTATATAATTTTTGAGAATATATTGTTTATAAGAGGAACTTTAGCTTTTTATTGTTATTATTTTACCGTTATTAATCAAATTTAAAAAGAAAATGTATAAACGACTCATAAAAAAAATTCATTTCCAAAAACGTTTAAGAGTCATCAAAATAAATCCCTGTAAATATAGGTCTAAGTGTAATGGCAGATTACTTCCCCTCTACTTCCAGATTTTATGTTTATACCCATAAACGTTGCACCAAAAGCTCTTGTTATTAAAAATGAAGAAAATAAACTTTTTCTTCCTTTTTTTATGCATAAATTCTGTAAGAAAACAATGAAATTCTTTTTTTTCTCTCTTTCTGTGGAAAAAATAAAATAAAATTAAAAAGAGAATTTGGTAAAATATACCAAAACGTAAAATAGAGAAGAAAACACTAGAAAAAATCATAAAAAAAACATATTTTTTTGCATCAAAATTTTATTAATTGGTTTCAGTTTCTGCACGAAAGAGTAAAGTAAAGAGAAAAAGAATTTCTTTTATAAACACAAACAGATATTTCGATTTATTAAAATATGAAAAGGAAAAACAACAATAACAACCGTAACAATAACAACAACAAAAGAATATTCAAGTTTACATTTATTCATTAAATTCTAAAAACATGCAACATCATCATCATCATCGTCATTACCATTATAATCTTGACGATGATGATCGTATTCATCATCATCATTTTAGTGGGAAAAGTTAGAAAAACAAAAAACGTAGACCCTTTAATGGAAAAGAAGAAAAATAACAGAATTTCAAGAGTGAGAAACCACCTTACACCACCATTTATGTGCAGATACGCACATTTTAAAAGCCAATAACTTTTGATGACTTTTGATGAATTTTATAGGTTAGGTTAGGTTAGATTAAACCGACAGACGCCTCACTGGGCACAGCTTACTTGGGTACTATAAGGTACCTTTGTAACACCAATAGTACTTATTATTATTCATTTAATTATAACTCCTGTTTGGCTTGTATTAATTTTCAATAAAATTGCCTTTGACTAGACATGTTTTGTGACTGAAAACGAATGTCCAAGAACTCTTCCCAAATGCCGAACAATGATAGAAGAAATATGCTCTAGTCTAACGATGACTTGTTAAATTAGTAATTACAACCCTTTAGTCAGGATTAGTACCTAGCTTCTCACATCATTCAAGTAGTGTGTGTTAATTTTTATTTATGAGTTGCAGGGCGTACAGCTTTGACAGATTTTTGAAAAACTTTTCATGGCAATTTTATTTACTGTCAGAGCTTTGACAGAACTCTGCTGAGATGGAGTGGCAGAAATATTCTCCTTTTCGTATTTCGTTGAGTTCGAGATGTCTGAGTCAGGGATTGAACTACAGACTTTCGTCTAATAAGCCAACATACTACCTACTAGACTACGGCGTCTAAGGATAAATATGGCTTAATACTCCGATTTTCATACAGATTTATATAAAGTAGCAGAAAACCGACTGATTCCAACTACATTTTTGAATTTTTTTTTAACTGCGACAATTGTTTTGTAAACTTTTTATAGTTGCCAGGGTTTAAGCAGCTATTATGGGACTTGGTAGAGAAATTCATACGCTTGACGAATCTTAATTTAGAATGTTTTTTTTTTATTTATTCTTGCAATGCTTTTAAAATTTCTACAGCGATTGGTAGAGTAGGATAAAAAGTTTTTAATGAATTCACTTTGATTTAATCAGTCAATGGGTGTTGCTTTTCACCTAAAAACATCACAAGGAAACGAAACTCAAGGGAAAATAACGACGAAAACAACAGCGCACTGCAACGTCAATAAAAAGCAAATTGCACAATAACAACTAACAAATACAACAACTTTAGAAATCACCAAAAAAGTTTTCTCCGCAGCTATATTTAAATAAAATATTGTCTTCTATCTTTGTTAGGTACATGAAGAAGACCTCATCCTCTTGTTTGGTATAAGAAATGTTTCTCATAACAAAAAAAAAAAAAACGAAAAATAAATTTTCAATCAGTTTTAATTGCTTTGCATCGTTTTTTTTTTTAAGAAAAACTTTTCGAACGCAACCAATGAAACCTGCAAAAGACGAGCACTTTATCGATGAGCGAAAACTTAAACTAAAAATTATGATTTACTTACGTAAGCAAAAATAATTAAAATGAAGAATGTCTTGTAATTAGTGGTTACTGCGATGGACTTACCTAAAAAGAGAAGAAAAAAATTGGAAAATTAATTTTAAAAAATCGATTTAAAAATTGTGAGTAAAAGAGTAAATTTAAAACAAACAAAAAAAGTCAATTTATTTTCAATTATTGGAGAGTCTTATACTATCTTCAGGCATGAATTTTAATTGAGTCAATATTTGTTTAATTGACAATATTATTTTAAGTGTTCAGGCATATGCAAATCAGCTTATTCAATAATCATTTGAGAGCTGGAAAACAACAACATTTTTTTAATTTTTTATATAACAATTCATAAATTTAACACAAAACCTACCGTGATGGGAAAAATTACTCATTTAAGAGTTTTTTTAATCAGAATTTCTTAAATATTACATTATAACACCGCTAATTGCCTTTACGACTTCTATTAAATAATACATCGAAAATATTTTTGAAGACTTATTCCTATCTTGTATTCCTTTTTTTACTGAGGAATGCATGTAATCTGCCCTAACTACTGCGGGAAGTTATTTGCCCTGAGCAGAGGTTCTGTATCTTGATTTGCATATTTTGTGATATAAAACCAGTTTTGGACATTCGTTGGCATTGCCTGGTATGATTTGGTATTTTGAGTAATATTGTTTGTTTTCTGGCAGACAGCAAAAAAATTCTAGTGCTATTTTGTTAATCAAAATACTTATTTCATTGTTTTCGAAACATTCAAAACATTTTAAATCATTAGAAATTTTATGTAATATACAGTAGAAAGAGAATGGAATAGGTATAGAAATACAAGAAGTATCGTTAGATTTAGTGTTAATATAAATAAACTTACCTTCCACCTCACTCGCCATTTTTATTTTGTTGTATTTTCAAATATCAACAAAATTTGTTAGCATAAGTTGTAACATACTCACTGAACATACTTATGACAGTGTTGCATTTTAAGTTTTATTCAATATTACAAAAATTTGCGTATTTATTGCGCAATTATTAATTTAAACTTTATATGACATATTGAGCTCAATAACAGCGTTTATTGCAATTTACGCAATAAAGGTGCATATCTGAACACCGTATTACCGATTAATTTATTCGCAAGTCTAACGCTAAAACAAAAATAATCTTCTGCCAGAAATTCTTAAAAGTTTGATTAGAATTATGTTCCTTTAAAAAACTTGCTTCTGAAATTTTATGAAAATAACCTTTCATAACCACCTATGTATGTATACTCCGCAATAATTTGCATGTGAAGTACTTGTAATGTTTACTTACTAAGCCTGAGGAAATTATCAGTTTTATTATTTATTTTCGTTTTTTTTTTCTCCAACAGAAAAGATAATTTAAATATTTTATATCAAAACTTTTAATCTATTTTTTGTTGTTGTTGTTGCTGATGTTGTTGTTGTTTTATTTTCCTATAAGTATAAAGGCAGAAATTAACATTCTTAAAGCGTATAATTATTTTTATCGTTATTATCTCTTTATTATCATCCATATTTTATTTCATACTTCATCGTTTAACATTTTTTATTCTTTTTTTCTTCCTTCGACGGGTGTATACGGAAATATCTTCATTTTTTTCCCTTTTAAAGTTAAATTTCTGGTGTTCGCAACTACGTTTATAATGTTCTGCAGTGAAAATAACCCAATAAACCAAGATATGAAAATAAGTTGTAAGAATGAAATTTTCGTTTACCAAATAATCCGTTGAAATTAAAAAAAAAAAAATAATTTAATTTATTATTACAATACAATTACAGTTGAGTAGCTAGGAATTTGTGATTGGTGTAGAGTAGCAGACTAAAGACTCCATTTGGAATTGAACCCACGACCCACTAATAAACTAGTACACTACTTAAACTTACTAGACTGCTAGGACATTAAAAAATAATAATAATAACAATTAAATTATTCAGATACATTTTTCTTTTTTTACTTACGACCAATGCTCAGGAGATGGACCCAAATATTGCATAGAATTGCGTTTGAAATAGGAAAATAGATTATGGAAAGGAAGTAAGAGCAAATTATAATAAGGAAACGAAAGAAAAGACCTCTGAAGAAAGGGCGTTCGATTAAACAACTAATTCTGTCTGTAATTCAGCGTATAATCCACTGGCCAACGGATATGCTCTGCAAAAAAGACGAGCACTATGGAAGAATGTCTGATTTTTGAAAACAAGTCCCCTTATTTCGCTAGAGCAATCACAGTTGTAATAGCGATATAACAGGGATTACCAAATACAGTTGGACATCGTACCATCATTAATGAGCACTTTTGCTGTCTGTTATACGTGACTGGGAAGTCTAAAAATAGACTCTTCGAGGCACTGGTTAATATGTAAAAGTTGCATGGCATTTTCGGTCGGATGTAAGTGGTATAAATAGTGAGGCGATCAGATGAAGTGTACTATTTCTTGTAGTGCTTTTAGAAACCAAGTCACTTAAATGCTTCTTTATGCCAAAAACACCAAGAGCTTCTGTTTTCCTAATATTTATACGACCCATAGCTACGTACATATGACGTAAGGTTATTGCTCGGCTTGTATGTCAATAAGCAACATTTAGTTTGTCCCACCTTTAAATCGACTTTATACGACCTATTCGAAGATTAACTGTAAGTCCCATGTGAGTTCCCATGTCGTTCACATTAAGGATTCCACCTCAATATCCAAGGTGCTTGGCCTACTAAATATTAAAAGAATGTGATCGACAGGTATTGCTGTCATCTATAAAAGAGTAGTTTGGATTAGAAGTTAGAGAAAGAAGATAAAATAAGAGCCTTTCGATAGCCCTATATCAACACATAAAGTACAGTAATAACAACAGATCACTAGTAGAACGGTCCTTGTTCATGATCATGTTGTTGGACTCTAGATATTTCACAAACTAATGGTTTATCATGCTTCTCATGTCTCTGTAAAGAATGGATCGTATTGACGGTGGTTTTTAACAGAGTACGATCAATAAAAAATAAAATCATTAGTATAATTCGCAAAGACGTTAAGTCCACTTTTTTCCAAAATTGAGATTTTAATCCAAAACGATAACACTATACCAAATAAATATTTTACGACAAAAAAATGTCAATATATAGTTTAAAGTTGTTGTAATTTTGTGGTTTGCAAAAACGCTAAGTCCACAAAACTACGAAAAATATTAACAGCACTAACTGCTAACTCCACGAATATTAATTATTAATTATTCTTAATTTTTGATCTAGGTCATTTAAAGAGAGCTATTTTGTAAAAATAATTGCGTTTAAAAAGTTTACAAATTTAAAAAACGGAAGAAGCTGCAATGTTTTTTGTGTCTCCTGTAAAATTTGAAAAAATGGACTTAACACATTTGCAAATGAGACTAACGGAATAAAACAAAGCGAAATTGTGTTCGTGGTAATAAGATATTGCATTTCTGGTCAATAATTTCTACTTATTTTTAGATAGTTTTGTGAGAATATCAACGGAGTTGTTGAAAACTTTCCTTATTTAGTTTGAAATTTAAAAGAAATGTTTACTGGTTTACTTATATTGTGCTTACGTATGCTAACATGGGATACTTGTGTGTGCATGCTTATATGAGACGACACTCTAAAAATAGCTTAAGTAAATAAAGTTGATCTTAATCACTAGAAGAATAAACAAAAAACACCATCAACAACAACAACAACAACAACAACACAAACCGAAACAAAGAAACTTCAATTCTATACACTCTCTAGCTCTTTTTCTCACTATTCGGTACGAGTATGAATGAAATTAAAAGAGAAAATGATGCAAAAGGCTAGATATGCATGTAGAATCTACATTGTAGCTTACGGTTTCATTCTTTTTTACTACCATACATACCTCTAACTGACTTCACAACAATTCACCACCTTCCTGGAGAGAGTCGAGTCTTTAATTTTTTGGTTCTTATAGAATCATTATTATTGTTGTGTTGTGAATTCCAAAGGGACAGACAGACAGAGAGAGGGAGAATGAGAATTCTTTTTTTTACTGTTGCTATTGTAGTAGCAGTTGTTGTTGTTGTTGTTGTTGTTTTTATCAGTATTAAAATTATAACTTCATTTACGTATAAATATTTACCCACAAACACATATAATTGCACATACATTGCACATACATACATACATACATATTTCAAGGCATAATTTACATTCAATGCTTGTGATACTTTATTTGAAGGTACCTACATACATATACTAGTGGCACATTGTACTTGCATAGGCATTTAGTGCAGTGAGTCCAAATGGTTGGAAGGAAAATAAATGCCATTGCTTTACATGAAATTCACCAAAAGTGTTGTGGACAATGAAGCAATTTCGATTGGGCAGGTCATTAAAACTAGAATTATTCCATGAAATATTACTGTGCACTTAAGTACACACTTACGTATGTACGTAAGTTTTGCACATATATGTTAATACCTATAATGCCAGGCTAAAACAAGTGACCACCTATTGCTGCAATAAAAATAAAAATTCCTGAAACATACAAATTTCTCAAATGAAATTTTAAAATTTACCAGAATATACAAAGATGGCATGCTAAATACCTTTGTATTCCATGCCTTTCAAATAGAAAACGTTTACAAAATTTAGAAAATTGAAAATACTCTTAAAGCCTTAGCATATTGGCTACCACTGCGTAGCATAAAAAATTTTTTTTTTTTATTTTGTTTGGATAGAACATATTCCATTATGAGTATGTTTTTGCTGATATTTTGCAAGAATATTTACTTAATGAGTACAAGATTGTGTTTCCTAACTATGCCACATTTACTATGCTTCTTAAAACTAAGGGGTTCACTTCCATTTAAATTGTATTTGTAATAAAGAGAATCAAAAGAAGGGAAAAAAATTGAAAAGAAAATTTAGATTGTCTCATAACGATAGGCATGGCATGTATTGTTGTTTTATGTTTTATTATGATTGTAGCTATTGTTAGTATGTATGTACATATGTATAGATTATGAGGCCTATGGTTTGTCTGTATCCTTAACAACTTTGCTATGCAAAACAGTGCAACAAACCAAAAGTAATATGATTGGAAACATAGATGAAGTGTCTGTTGATTGCCAAAGACCAGTACAGACTAGATCAGCCTGTCCCTATATTTTGAGAGTATGTTAATGTTTTAATACCATTGTCATCGTATGAATGAAATGATAACAAAAAGAAAGAAAAAAATAATTATAAGAACAATGCAATGCAACGTAATGCTACACCATCTGACGACCACAGTGTTGAAACATGGTTGCTTAGCAAACATAAATTATATCGTAATATGTACTACGGGTGTCACAATAAGAACAATAGCACACAATAATTGTTATAAGATTCGATATATTAATCAATCATTTTAATTTGATTTGAAAATATTCTTTAATTTACAATGCTAAAACATAATTTTTTTAGTCTTTATCTGTTTAAGTTTGAGTCAAAAAAGCGAAGACGAGTATACTCGATATAAACGGAGTAAAATGTCTCTGCATGTAGAAGTAGACAATTATGACTAAAAACCAAGCATTGCATATTAGTTCGTTAACAAATATAAATTTTGAAGGTATTTCCTTACAATTTGTTACTTCAGCTTAATACAAGCTATTGTTAGCAAACTAATAAATGTTCTAATGAGTGTTCATTTTATAAAAGTCCTTTATTTGACCTTTCTTAGGGAATAAATTCCTATAGATTGTAAAATAAAAATATTAATGTGATATTTTTCTCCAAGACGAGTATACTCGACATTATGGGAAAAATTTTCGTTTCGCTCTGACGAGTCTACTTGACATAAATAAACAGTATGTGTGTATGCCGTCTACCATATTTTCACTAAAGTCGTGATATTGTTTGTTATATTCATATTTTAAATTTAATCATCCATATAAATAATTTGCTGGGATATTTTAACAATTTCTTGAGACCTTAACTGTATGTCTTCTTAGTGTACGTACGGAGGTTTGTGAGTTCTTCATATATTCGTTTGAATATGTCTGTAGAATTAAAGTTCTTATATTTCAAACAGTTTCCGGTCTTTTGTATTTTTTTTCTGAATTTTTTTTTGTTCCTTTGTTTGCTTCTTTCTTGGTTTGTTCGATGGTATTAAAACAATTTCTTCTTTTCATGCACACCACTGGATGATAAGGGTAAGTGGTGCCCCTTTTACGAAAAGAAAACTCTCTACCTAGTAACTTAAGTGAAAACGATAAGAACACCAGTATAAAACCAACACCAAATACTAGTAAATACAAGCGAATAATATTATGATCATAGAATTTGTGATTAGCATTTTATGTAAGAGCCGTAATTACGAATTCGTCAAACCTTTGAAATTATAATTTTGAGAAATTTTATGTCACTTCTTTATTGAAGTAAAATAATTCCGAACGCACAGTACACTCAAGACAACGCGTTACAATCACGCATATATCGACGCATAGACACATTGAAACAAAAAGTTGGAAGTCAAATTGCATGTTCATCTTAGATGCTCTTTGGCATTTAGAATGTGCCATCAATTGTTTTACCTTCAACCGGATTTCTTCGTTTTGAAATATTTTTTCAAAATTCAAATGCGTTTTTTTCAATGTTGTATAGTGTATAAGAGTACACTATAGAGCAAAAGTGAACACTTTAAAACTCGCGTGCTATGTTTTTTATTGAAGCAAAATATTCTCGTGCTAGTTAGTAAGAAATCTTTACTGCAGTAATAATTGTCACACTGTTAAGAATGCAAACAAAAAAATTAATCAACAACAATAACAACAACCATCAACATAAGTATTGTTGTAATGTAATCAAACAGAGCTAATGCATTCACTTTTGCACTGAACGAACATTTTTAAATTTATACAAAGAATTTCCGAATCTGAGTTAATGAACACATATCAAAAAATATGATTTACGTCCTAGAATTACACGGTGCGACAGTCAAAATATACCCAACTGATGAAATAGTGTAGGTTGTGAGTTTTGTTGAGTAGAACTCAAAAATATTGTTTTTATATTTCTCGAACCCTCCAAACTTGTTTTATTTGACAAAAACGGTATTTTTGATCTTTTCACACAAAATTATTGATTACACAAACATTTCTGAACCTATTTTCAAAATCCAAAGTTTTTTGAAAAGGAGACAGATGAGCCTTTAAATTAGTATACATAACCACATGGTTCAAACTTATATGTTATGAGTTTTGATTGGGTAAACTTGGAAAATAAGATTTTTTTTCTCATTTTTTCAAGTTTAGCTATTCTAATTTGCAAAATTTAATTAAAAAATATAAAATAAGTGGTGACATTCTGAAAGTGCATTATTTTGTGAAAAGATTGATCAAATCGGATCAAATTATCGTAGTTATCATTTAAACAGTATAACAGTCGTGTTATATTTTTTAAATATGTCATCTTATCAAATGAACTTTCAGTTAAAAAATTTTCAAAAGTTTCGATGGATCTTGATTGTTTATCGTAAAATTTCATGTTTGCACGACTACCAGAAGTCGGCTATTGTTTGTGCAAAGAGAAATAATAATATTTGCAAGATAATGCCCTTTCAGAATGTCATCACTTATTTTATATTTTTATAATTAAAGTTTACTACTATAAACGAACAAACTTGAAAAAATATGAAAAAAATTAGCATTTGTCAAGTTTACCTCATCAAACCCCATAGCATATTAAGTCAAATAATATATATATATATATGTACTCGTATATCGTTTTAAAGGCCCATACCTCTGCTTTCTAATAAGGTTTAAATTTTAGACATCGGTTCAGAAATGTTTGTGTAATCAATAAATTTGTGCGTAAAGTCTAAAAAACAGTTTTTATCAAATAAAACAACTTTGGAGGGTTCGAGGAATATAAAAAAAAGTATTTTTGAGTTCTGCTAAACAAAACTCACAAGTTGTACTATGTCATTAGCTGGGTGTATTTAAATTTTTTTTATTTTGTCGCATAGTGTTATTAATAAAAGTGATGAAGAGTGATCTTTAGAGACCAGAAGAGTGAAAATGTCAAATTAGGCTGCGAAAGATATTCACTTTGAAGCTCGCGTATGTATTGTCAGACTAGCCCTCCAGGATTTTATCCGTTTTCCACACGAAAAAACACAAAAATCCAAGACTATTATTGAAAAATATTAAATCTTGTTTAAAATTTGGCCGACGTCATTAACATTGGACCACAGAGGACTAGAAGCATGTTATGTAGAGTCACATGAATCAGATGGGATCAATTATTTCTAGCACAAAGCGGGTAAGAAATTTATCTAAATATTCTGAATGAAAATTTCCCAGTTGCAATGGATCAAATAGAATCCGCTGACCAAGATATTATTTACGAGCATTATAATGATCCAAAACCGCCTGGAAAGTTGTGTGAAGCTGGCTAGAAAAACAATAGTTTCGTGCAATAGTGCATCCACCTCACAGTTCAGATCAGAATCCAATTGGAACTTTATGACCGATTGTGACACGATGACAGTAAAGATATGAAAAACTGAAAAAATATAGCAAGAAACATAACGAACTGTATTGCTGCAGTCTGAAAGAGCAAAGTAGGCTTCAAAAAGTAGGCTACTTGTTGGTACAAAACTGAACACCTTAGGTTACAACACTAAATTCAGTGTTAATGTTTCTGTTACTATTTTCGTGTTTAAACATCAAATATTTTGTGTTCAAACTATTTAAAAAAGAAAATCTTTATTTTCTACATACAACAAAGACTTCTAAATGTTGCTCCATAGTGTTTACATACATAAATATTTTTAAGACTTCGTCACATTATAACAGGACTGCAACTGCTGCCGTAATATACTTATTAGCTGACAAAATAAAATGAAACCTCTTCACACCATTGTTTGGACGTCGAAAGTATGCGAAAAGTTGTTTGTACTCTTCTCACCTCGAATTCAGCTTAACAGGTAGGGCAGGCAGTAGGTGTGAGATGGAAGTGTTGCACACAGAGAAATTGATTTCGTTTTGTACGTTTTTATGAATAAAATATCGGTTGAATGTGTAAATAAATTAAATTTAAATGAAAATTACATTTTTTGGCTTATAATTCTGTTGAATGGTATAAAGGAAGTAAAAATAGTAGCATAATTGAGGATAAGAAAGATGAATAATGTAGAGAATGATTCTGTTTCTAATTAAACAAAATCAACAACAAAATTGTGTAAATGCGTTTTACCTTCCAGTTTCCCTTAAATAAATAAATATCTTTTCATTCGCGTTGAATTTCTTTTCAGATTTTTGACATCTGATGTAAATAAAATTCGAAAATTTACAGTGCGAATGTCTTACGAAACCCTATAAAAATTCTTTGAAAATTCTGTTTAATTTTTAAGTTTTTTACGTTCAAATATCTAAAAAAAATTACGTAAATAAACGAAAATTATTTCAAATGTTCAGGTTGTGGCAATTGAAATAAACAATCCAAACTGAACTCGGAAATAAAGACGAATGTGGCAGTCACTAAAAACACACACAGAAAGAGCAAAAAAAAAATTATTAACGTTTAGGAATTTAATCTCGGTCGGTTTTCCCATCCCAACAATAATTCTCCTGAGATAACAAAAGTTGCGACAGTATTTGTCTACGATCTCCGTGACACTGGTCATCTGAATAGCATTTTTATTTAAGTTTTATTGCGTAAAATCTTCAGTTCCTTCTGTGCGTTCGTACAGCAGACACCCAATATAAGGGATTTAATGACGAAATTTATTAAAGTTTGCAAAAAATTATTTTATTTCAATGTTTTTAAAACAATAAATGTAATAGTGTTACCAAACTTCTGCAAAATTTAACATACTCCACACTATGCGTAGAGTGGTAATGTGGTTATAAAAACTATACAACAGAGTGCATTAAACAAAGCTGAACATTTGGTAAATATTTTCAACACAAACACACACAAACAACAGAAAAAAAAACCATAAAAAATAATGATGAAATGTTTTTAAAAAGGCAGATGTTCTCCAATACATGACACTAGGCCATGGGGCAGACAGATAGACGAACTAAATGCCGAAACATCAAAATGATTCCAAACAAACGAACCAAAACAAAGGCAATACAAAGTAATACATGGCATGAAAAAGCTTTTAAATTGAAATTTATAAACAAAATGATCTCAGGTTAATCATATTTAAATAAATACAACAACAACACCAAACAACAATACACTCTTTAACATGACTTTACGCCATGGGATTCAAACTACTTTTCTTTGTTTTTTTTTTCTTGCTTGGTCTGGTCTGGTATAGTTTTTTTTAGTATAGTTTAGTTTAAACAAAAAATGTTAATTTATTAAAGGAAATACAACGAAATCAAATACCGAAAACTAACCAAAAAGTATGTAAAGAACTGATTGAGAGGTTAAAGAAATCAGAAGGAAAATATTTCTTTCGACACCCATCCACCACTGAATGCATTGGGTTGTTTGTACAGCCAAAAGTAAATGTGAAAGAATTTCAAAGTAAAGAGGAAAATAAAATTTTTCATTTAATTTTTATGACAAATTGCCATAAATTTTATGAATTGATTTGTGTTAACAAAAGAAAAGTGAAAAAGAGCATTTCAGAAAATTATTTTGGTAACGGATTAGTGAAGAAAAATTTTATTGCATCAACACACACAGGCATTTAAATTTAAAAATTACGATGTGTAAAGGGAAAAAGGGCAGGAGTTCATGTGTTTCTTGAAATTTAAATTTGTTTCCGTAAAAGAACTCTGACATTGAAAGTGAATACACAGAAAGTACAAGATGTTCAATAGAAAATTCAGATTCAGTTCAGAATTCTTTAGCAATTGTGCTACACAATAATGCAGTTCGATATACAAACTCGATGTAACTTATCGATAAATAGACTTTTTTTATATTGATCAACATCGATAGAACAGTGATGCTTTTCTAACCGATACATCGAAGTTAAAAAGGTTTTACAACTTACACAAACACAATTTATTATACATTATCGACCCATAATTGTTGTAAAATGTGTTGTAAATACATACATACATACATACATAATTTGTCGTTACAACTCTTTAGTCAAGATTACAAGCTAGGTTCTCACACCACTTATGTTGTGTGCGTTAATTTGTATACATGAGTGGCGGGACCTACAGTTAAAAGTCGATTCCGAATGACAGATTTTTTGAGAAACTTTTCATGGCAATTTCATTTACTCTCAGAGTTTTTGCCAAAAATCTGCTGAGAAGAATTCGCCGAAGAAATATTTTTTCTATTTCGTTTAGTTGGAGATGCCTGACCTGTGATTTGAACTGAGGCCTCACGTCTAAAAAGCCAACACACTACCTACTAGACCACGGCGACCTCATTTGTACTGTGTTGTAAATGTAAATATGTGTTGTAAATACATTTATGAAAACTGTTGAAGGTGGGTTGTATTGGTATAACCGTGACTCTGTTGGATTTAAGCCTCTTGCATATGATCAGTGTATCACAGCCATGGTTAGGTTAATGATAGACAAATATAGCGCAAGATTCATTACGGAGCATTGTCGCCTGACAAATTGAATGACTGACCCCCTTTACTATCCCCTTAGGCACTACCAGGATATGCTTCGCAACGAGTATGAATAATAAGAGTGAAAGAAATAATTTGCCTCCTACTTACTCTTTTCATAGAGGGACCATGCTATCGTATACAGATGGCATATAGTGGCATAGAACGAGAGATATTTAGGTGGGAAAACTCGTGTGTTATTTCCATTTGAAAGTTTACGTTATCGAAAAATCATTAAACCTGAACAGGACACATATTAACACTAACTGTCTGACAATGAAGTCGTCATCAGAATACTCAGCTTGTATGCGTTTTATGAAATCAGTAAGGCAGAGCTGACCCAGGTCATGTAGGAATTCGAGACCATTAGCAGGCAGATAAGATATCAGGAAGTGTAATATCAAAAGCTGAAGTCGTCGTAGTCTAGTAGGTAGTGTGTTGGCTTATTAGACTTAAGAACCGACTTCAAACCCGAGGTCAGACATAAAAACGAAAATATGAAAAAAAAAATATTTCTTCGGCGACTTCCTCTCAGCAGATTCTGGCAAAAACTCTGAGAGTAAATAAAAAATTGCCATGTAAAGTTTCTAAAAAAATCTGTCGTTTGGAATCGACTTTCAACTGTAGATCCCGCCATACGTGTATAAAATTAACACACACAACATGAGTGGTGTCAGAAGCTAGGCAGTAATCCTTACTGAACGGTTGTAAAGGACAATTATGTAGGTATGTATGAAATATCAGTGGTGCAGATAAGACTAGAACTTTTCTGTGGAGTATCACGAAAAGTAGTAACTCACATCAAATGGATTTGAGACAATCTAAAGTTTAGGTGTAGAATTACGATGAAATCAGACTATGAAGAAGTAGTCTGAGGATAGTAACGGAAATTCTACAGGTTCTCGTAAACTCAAAGAACACTGTGAGGTATTAATGGATCTCAATAGAAAACACCTGCGTGTTTATTAAACATTAAGCAGAGAGTTGTCCAAACAGCATTCTGAAAATTTCGATTAAATCACTCTGAATTAGGGCGAAATCTGAATGGAGTAAATTGTGCACAAGTACTGAAATCTGATCATTATGTTGTGGAATATAAGATGCACGAGCATGATTGATCGATTTTAATTTTTTCTTCTTCATTTTTTGTTTTGTTGCTTATTTTAAATTTTAACACACGTTTTTCGAAAATAGCAGCTGTTCTTCGTTTCTGAAAAAAAAAATCTTTTAAAAAGTAACGTGTATCAGATTCCTTAAACAACATCAACATCAATAAACTGACTTTAAAAATCTACTTTTTAATGTTTGTGCCACAAAAGCAAAACACACAACAACAACTGTTGGTTGCTCATTCTTAATGTCTGCTGATAGCAATGGTAGTAGTGACGATGATGATGATGATACTCACGAGGGCAGGTGTAATCGTGTATAAATAGTCCTGTTTGCCTTGTTATGTACGGAGTGGAGATTAAAACGAAACAAAACAAAACAAAATTTTTTTATGCTTTTCAGCTTTAAAATAAAATAAAATTAATCAGTATTGTATTGTATAAGCAAACCTTGTGATTGACGGTGTTTATTTATTAATAAACGAATGAACAACGAAAACAAATCGAAAGAAATAAAAACAAAAATTCATTTTAAATCCAAAACCAGGCAGATGTTTTTGGTACTGATTCTCTGATTCGCTTTCGCATGCAGTAGGTAGGCAAGCTTTTGATTTCAGCAGAGAAACATCGAAAGCTACCGGTGCCCGCTTATTTTCAATTTTTCTTCTTTTCCTTTTGCCATCTTTATACTCAGTTTGGACTCGTGTATGGAGCTGAATAGAACGTCTGTACATGATAAAGGCGTTTACCGTTGGATATAAATGTGTTGGTAGACACATTTTTCAATTTTCTCTTTTAAAATTTCTACCAAAAGAAAAATACTGCCGATGCAGTTGTTTGCGGTGTTATTGATAATGGCTGGTATTTTTTTTTTAAACAATTGGATAGTAAATCTGTATAATAGGCGTCAGAATATCTGAAAACAAAGCTGCACGAAAAAAGCGAGAAAATTGAATCAGGGAAAGAGAAAACCGGACTTTAAAAATCGATTAAATTAAATAAGACTTCAGGAACATTCTCGTTTGTAGAAAGTTCAATTAAAACATTGCCTGAAATTGAATCAGAATTTTTCGAAAACTCTTTAATATTTTCTTCCACAAAACGTCTTTGATTTGAATATTAATTTTATTTGGACAACAATTTAATATGATACTCTACCAGAATAGTACTCTCTCTTTACAAGGATCTAGTCAATATATGGAGCAAAAGTAAACACTTTATTAATACCTCATACAGTTCATTAATACAGCTAAGAATGCAAAAATAATTAATCAACAACAATAACAAAGTATTGTTGTAATATAATTAAACAAATATAATTAAACTGTAATAGCCCTTCTCTTTCTCTGAGTAGATAATTTTAAATTTTTAAATATAACCCGCGTAATAACAAAATAATTGTTGGAGTTGAACAGAGATCAGCAATGAGTTAATTAAAAAAGATGAGTAGATTCGAATCATACTCATAATCTGAATGAATAGGCGTATGAATCAAACATATTTCGAATGGTATGAGTTTGATGTCAACGTTGTACTCATACTCATTTCAACCTGTACTTACAAATCAATGTTGTAAGGAGTACGAATGAATCAGAGTAGTTAAATTTGAATTTGAAGAAGGCGCCGTAGTCTAGTAGGTAGTGTGTTGGCTTATTAGACGTAAAGCCACGGCTCAAACCCCAGGGTCGGACATCAAAACGAAATATGAAAAAATATTTCTTCGGCGACTTCCTCTCAGCAGATTTCTGGCAAAAACTCTGAGAGTAAATAAAATTGCCATGAAAAGTTTCTCAAAAATCTGTCGTTCGGAGTCGACTTTAAACTGTTGGTCCCGCCAATCACTTATAAAATTAACACACACAACATGAGTGTGTGTCTTTTCTGATAGTCAGGCCGCGATAAGATCTCTATCAGGTTTCGTGAATAACTCTAGGATCGTTAGGAAATGTCGCTGCTGTCTCGACCTTCTTGCTGGGCGCTTCACCAGTATCTCACTGGTGAGACTGGTGGTTTACCCGGAGACCCGGTAAAGTAACATTCCGGGAAACTGTATGGCCGACGAGCTCGCCAGAGCTGGTGCGCTCCTTCCGGAATCCTCTTCAATTGAATTGGGTATGCCACTTGCCTCGGTCAAGTTGGACATTGCGCGGAAATTCTTTCGGGACGCCAACCTATCCTGGGTTAATTTGAAGTCCTGCTAATCCGCTAGACTCACCTGGCCCTTGATGGATATAAGGCGTGCCAACCAATTACTTGGACTTGGTCGTGACGTCATCTCAACCATAGTGGCCCTGCTTACAGGTCATTGGGTTATGGGTAGACACGCGGAGAGAATGGGGTTCCCATTTAACGACTTCTGCCGTGGATGCAGATCCGCTGAGGAAGAGGAGAGTGTTATACACTTTCTTTGTCAGTGCCCGTCTCTTACTAGGTGTAGATATAGGTTATTTGGCTCTCCATTTCTTGTCAGCTTGAAGAAGCTATCATCTATTGATATCAAGGATATTGCTTCGTTCATCAAACTTTCTGGCTGTTTTTCCAGTGTAGGGTAGTCGTGCTTTTAATCTGCAGCCCTTGCGCTGACAAATCTTCCTCTTCCCTAATTTTGGTGGAACTTGGTCAGTACAGAGACTGCGTTCACCCGTGGCATCACAACGGGCCTCTATGCGTGCTCAAGTGTGCTTTGTGATATCAGAGCTACCACTCCGACCTAACCTAACATGAGTGGTGTGAGAAGCTAGGCCGTAATCCTGACTGAAGGGTTGTAATGGCCAATTATGTATGTATGTATGTAGTTGAATTTCAATACTGCATTTCAGTACTTATGAGTAGCGAAAAAACGATTCATTGCTGATCTCTGGAGTTGAATAGCGTATTCAAATAGGAAATTGGACTTGAAAAGTGGAAAGGATTTCAGATAATGAGAATCAGAAAAAGTAACGACCAAGAATTATTAGTTAAAGTGATGAAGAGCGATCTTTAGTGAAAGACATTCAGTCTGAAGCTCGTGTATGGATTGTGAAACGTGCCTTCAAGGATTTTTGCTGGTTTCCACACAAAAAAAAAAACTGAAAAATATAAGACTATTATCGAAAAATATCAAAACTTGCTTAACATTTGGCCGACGTCGATAACATTGGACCACAGAGAACTAGAACCAATATTATGTGGTCACATGAATCCCGGAGAAATTGATTTAATTCAAATAGCTACGCAAAACTTTAGATAATAGAGACGGTAAAACATGATGGGGAGCCACAATGGTCAATGGTATTTCATAATAAAGAAATGTATCTAAATATTGTAATTGAAAACTTCGCAGTTGCAATGGATGAAATGAAATCTGCTGAGCTAGATACTATTTTCCAGCATTATAATGACCCGTACCCTCCTCGAAAGTTGTACCAAGATGGGTAGAAAAACAAAAATTTTGTACAATGGTGTAAGCACCTCACAGCTCAGGTTCCAATCCAATTGAAACTTTATGGTCGACTGGGAAGATAAAAAACACTCCCAACAGGCATTTAGAAGCGATAAATCAATCGAAACATATTAAAATTTAGCAAAAAGCATCCGAAACTAAGTATATCACCGAAGTCTTGAAGAGCAAAGGGGACTGTACAAACCTCCAATTGTGGTTCAAAACTGAACAGCAAAGGGTTAAAAACTTAAATTCAGTGTTAATGGTTACCCTTATGTTTTTCTTAATTGGTCCATTCACACGACTTTGTATCGTGTATGTTGTATTGAATACACTTTTTGTTTGTGAACGCTCAATGCTGTACTGTATTGTGTATTTCGTATTCCAAACGTCCAAAAACAATAAGAAGAAGTATACCAGTATTCATAATTTGATTTTCAAGCCACAAAATGAAAAATATTACGGAAAAAACTAAATTAATTAATTATCTGTGCGAACAATTAAAATTTTGATATGTTAATTGTTGACTCAAGTTACATAGAAAATATTTTGTGTTTTTATTCTTCTTCTTGATTACTGGCATTTACATAAACTGATAGCACGAAACCAATACAACTTCCAAAAACAAATGAAAAAAATGTGTATAAGTGTATCGGATTTTTATATGAAAATTATCAACAACAAGCATACAATGTTGTATATTCGTCCAACAATACAATGAATACAACGATACAAGGGCTTGTGTGAATTGCCAAACTGTTTTCGTGTTGAAAAGCCTATTATTTTGCGTTCAAACTATAAAGAAAATGTTTATGTAGTGTTTACATACCTATTTTTTTTAGACTTCCACACAATATAAACATCCGGCAACTACTGACGTATAATAAAATAAAACCTCTTCGCACCATGGTTTGAACCCAAAATTCTTATTTTTTACTTTTAATTAAAAATATAAAGTTTTCTTAACTCAAAATAAAAAGTTTTTTTTAATGTTTACTTTTGCTCCATAGTGTTGTGTACACACTAAATTAAATAATTTATAATGCAGAAATACCAGCCCATCTAATTTACCATAAAATGCTTTCAATTTAAATTTTTTCTACATTTTTATTTTGTTTTTCTTGTTTTTTATGATGGATTTTCATTTTGTTTATGTTTTCTTCGTTTTTTTATAAAATTATCTTTCTTGAGTGCTTTAATTCCATATTAAATCTGCTTCTAATCCTTTATCAAAATTTCTTAGGATAACATAATGAAATAAATTTTCTCTTTTGTAAAGTTTTCTTTCTTTTTATTAATAAATACGTAGAAAATGTATCTTCTTTCCTAAATCCTTCTTAATTTTAAGCATTGTATGTATGTATGTGTCATACATCGTTTTATTAATATTTCTTAAATTTTTCTTTTTAACTTAAATTTGCAAATACTTTTCAATTTTTTGTTTTTGTTTTTATTTAATCCAATATAGAATTTGTAATTCCATTATAGAAGAGATTCTAAAAAGAAATGAAAAATTATAATAAAGTGTCCTGTGGGGAAGTTTTTGCAAACTTTTAAACGAGTCTGTAATAAAGAAACGACGAAGTAAGTGTAAGAAATTAATTAAAGATTTCCTTATTTTGCCTTTTATTCTGTTTCTGTTCGTCTTAAAGATTTGCGTCAAGGGAACTCAATTTCCTGCTGGGTTTCTAATTTCAAAAACAGAAAATATTACAAAATTTCGAAATTTAATATTCTATTCGATGTCTATTGTTAGAAAGAGCACTGTGTCAGCGTGTGATTGCTATCTTAAATAGTATTTGAATATGATTATTTTTCAAAATTTAAAATATAAATATGCCAGGAAATTTCAATACAGACAGTGGCCAATAAAATAAAATGAGCGGATAGCATCTAACGTCTAAATAATTGTGGCCACTTTCTGTACGCCATACGAAACTAGTAAAATTTTGTAAATATTTTCAAAAGAGACACTCAAATGCAATTAAAACGTAGGGTTTTAAATTGTTTGCATGCTTGTTTAAAACTTCTCTTATTTGCAGATTCAAAATTTATGAGAATAGCAGGTGTTTTATATTAAAAAAAACAATATACATATGTATGAAATATTGTAACATACATACAAACATACAGTGATATTTTAATGTGTAAATAAAAAATTTTAATTTTGAAAATAAAACCAATAATTTACTATCATTACGAATGTCTAAATTATATGGCCACCACTGTATAAACATACGTATTCAGATAGCAGCACAATAGAATAAAAAGAGAAAAATATGCAAAACAAATAAAATAATGGACTTTAACTAAATAAATATTTCCTAATGATTCTTTACTTAAAATATTATGTCAGACATTTTCTATCGACTTATAAGATTCAATTCTTTCCATTCATTCAATCCATTGTTCTAATTTCTTAAATAGAAATTTTATTAAAATCTATAAAACAAATAGTAATAGAAACAAGAGTAAAATAATTTAAATTAAATTACAATATTATTACGAAAATGGAAACAATGTACATCGAAATTAACATTAAAATGAGCAAAAGCTACACAAACAAATACAACGAACTTGTTGCAAGTAAACCAACAACATCAGTATGAAGAACAAAAGGGGTTAGACAAGTAAGCGAGAACGCAACAACAATCAATGTGAACAAAATAAACGAACAACAATGAAGTCGCGATAGCGTTCTCGAAAACGTGAATCCCCGAATGTTCGACTTTAGGAACCTTTATCAGACTGATTACGTGGGCACATAAAAAGGCAAGACAAAGCAGGCAACGAGTAGTAAGAATTCAGTCAGTCTTGTGTGAAGACGCGTTGCGTGTAAGGAGAACAGTCGTGGTTTGCAGATCGCCGTTGGAAAGAATAGCGAACAAGCAATCATTGTTGTATTCATCAAGTTGTAAACGGTGGCACACAAAAGTAGTGCAAACAATAAAGAGTTTAATTGAAACTAAACACAAATTATTTTAATTTTGTTTGCAATCAACGAACTCATATTTTAAACGTTCTTAAAATTGTAAAAACGTAACAATATTTTAAAATATTCTTCCTTCTTGCATTTATAAGACACCACCAACACGGTGTTGGTGTTAGTGTCGGTGTTTTTAATTAAAAGCAAAACCATCTACTTTAGCATTAAGTCTGCTTAAAAACTCCGTTGGTATAAGGAAATGAATATCACGAAAACGGGAATAAAGCCATCACGCATCCATCACCTACTTGTGGGTCTCATAGAACAATAAAACTAAAAAGAAAAACTATAACAACCATTTGGTTTTGATGGTGGAGTAAAGGGACAATAAAAAAGAAGGCCAAGTGAAAAAGGAAAGAGTGACTGATAGTTTTCTTGTTTTAAGTGTTCGGTTTGGTTTTATTTAGACGTTTAAAACTAATTGCAACTATACTGTCAACACAGTACAGCACAGACAGACACAGAAAACACTGTCTGCAACACTAAAAACAATGTTGCATTGTTAAATAAAACATACAATCGTATACATTGTATGTACATTTATACTTAGTACTGTTGCTATACTAAAAAGACAAAAAAAAGGGAAAGACTTTAAACACCATACATACACATACACATACAAATACGGTTGGGTGGCAGATAGACACGTTGAAAATAAAAGGAAATGAAATGAAAATGCTGTTGTATTTAGCTTTTGGCCAAAAACGAACCCATCATACGTACACAGATATGTACTTACTTGCCCGTGTGTCTCTGGATAAGTGGGAGTGTGTCCATGTGTGTATGAGTAAGTCAGAGTTACGACTTTAAACGCCTTTAGAGTAAATTGTCTTTTGCTTTGTAAGGCTGCATACTGTAAAACAAAAAAAAAGGACAACAACTGCAACAATTGTACCACTAACACATCTGTAGAATAATAGAAGGAACAAAAAAAATTCTAGAAAACTTGATGTTGCAAAATCATTTTATGGGCTAAACACACTCTTCGCACTTGCAGTAAAGCAATGGGGACAGCAACAAAAACAATAACATTGTGGACAGCCAACAACAATGACTACTGGACGTTGCAGTAGATGCTAGACGACACAAAAACAAATAAAGAAACGAAACGAAACGCAACGCAACGCAACGAAAACAAACAATGTTGCAACATCATTACAAAAATAACAAAAACGAAGAACGAGAAGTAAAGAAAAGTAAGATATGAAGTAGGAAAAAAAACTTGAAAGTATGTAGAGTGGAATAGAGTTGAGCAGAAGAAGAAAAATTGTTACCCTGTTGGTTTTTAGTTGAAAGTTAAATACATCAGCACCTTATGGTTGTAAAAAATTGTTGGCATTTTATTACGAGCTGGCAAGCAGTAGCTGCTGTGGTGGCAGCATCATAAATATGGCAGACATGTTACGATTTAAGCTTTTAAACGTGTGCTCAGTGTTAGTAGTGGCTGGTGATGACAAAAATATAAGCATGTGTACATGTATCACCGTCACCAATTCTTTTTTTTGTTGTTTTCTCTTTGTTTTATTTTATTTTCATCACATTTAAAACACTAAGAATATTTGTTCGTACTCCCTCTTTCGCGGACATGGCCTCGACTTTGATAACAGCCCACTTGAGTAAAAAGATTTCCTATGTTTCTGTTTTATAGTTCAAATTATCAACGATGTTGCTGTTTTTGAATTGTTTTTCTTTCTATGATCGTATGTCTGAAAGTGTATGTACATATGTATGTATCTTTGTTTAGGTGCTTGTGCGAATGTGCGGATTTTTAATATATTTTCATATCTTCTCTCACATTTAATTTGTGTGGGTTTTTTAATGTGTCTGAGTGTATGCGAGAGAGAGTAGAAACGTGTCGTTGACAGTTTACTTTTTCCTCTTCGTCTTTCTTCTTTTTCTTATGCTGTTGCCACAGGACTAATTTCTTATGATGATGGTTAAGAATAAAAACAGAAGAAAAAAGAACAAGACCTACTCATACACGTAATCACACACACTTAGATTTCTTCTTTCCCCTCTTTCTAGCACTTTTTGTGCCGGCGTAAACATATGATTATGAAGTATATCCTGTACTCAAATACTATTTCATTATTTGCTCATACATACGCAGTTTTTCTCCTCTTTTCATTTCATTTTTAATGTTGTTTTTGTTATTTTATATGCTGGTAATAGTGTGTGCCATTTTTTTTTTTAATTTTTCGTTTTTCTTTTGCCATACTCTCATCTAATATTATACTTAGTTGTTGGTGTTTTAGAAAGGAGTCTCATTTTTAGTATGTTTAATGTACAACAAGAGAACATGCATTTCTTATTCCAGTGTACATATGTCATTGTTGTTGTTGTTGTTTCAGTGCATTTAATAATTAAAAAGCCAACACTACAGAAATAATTAAAGTGTTGCCAGAAGATACAAAAAACTACAAATAATAAGAGAAGCATGTGCATGTATTAAACTAACTTTTTCCATACAGACACACGGTTACAATAACACATACTTGCAATCAAAAAGGGTCTAGAATATGTCTACATTCTAAGTTTTATATTAGTCAGGCCATATATTCGTAAAATAACATGCACAAGTCTGCTTAAGGCAACAGCAAAAACAACAAGTATGTACACCAAAATGACATTTTATACTCATGATTATGATGATGCCTTTCATTTCTATCAAATGCACATTAAAATGAACACTCAATTTGCTCAGTGCTTAACAGCACTTCATTTGTTTACTGTGTAGGAGGAAGATGGAGCTGTATGAGTGAATTACTCTGCACAAGTGTTATTTTAAATATCATTCTTATTACCCGTATAGTATTTCTTCCTCTCGCTCTCTCTCTCTCTCTCTCTCTCTTAGTCACTCTTCATTTATTTGTATGTATAATCAATTAACCGTATGATTTCATACAAAAAAAAGAACAAAAACAACAACCACTTGCTGGTGCTAATGATGCTGCTCATATTTTACTCTTTTCTCTGGCATAGGCAGCCAAGTTGAGTGACACATTTCCTTCTATATGTACCTACAATATCATGGAATATATTCAAGGACATTTGCTTGTTTCAATTGCATTTCAATGAAAATATGTGTGCTTATGTAAATAATGTATGTATGCCTTAGTATACATACATACATACCATATGTTATTATATGTCTCTCTATCTCTCTTCATTACAGAGAGACAGTGTTAAATTACATGTATGAGACATTTTTCACTCATTTTACTTGATCTGTGCTATGCTCTTTAACCTCTCACTTTCAATTGTCTCTGCTGTCATACATTCGTACACACTTTCTCTATTCATTGAAGAGAGTTACTACACATTACATCTTAATTTAATTTAAATGAACTTAAAGAAATTTTTAAGTACAGATGCAAAGAAAAAAAGAAATGAATTTATTTATAAAGAATATTAAATTTATTCGTAAGTAATACGACATAATATCAACAATACTACATTTATATTTTATAATTGAAATAAATAAAATGTTTTTAAATTACGCTCTTGTTATTTAAAATGATTATGCCAGAAATACATTCGAAGCGCCAAGTGCAACGCAGTAGCGTTGCTGCTGTTATTACAATAATAACGCATGAAATAGAGATTTTTAAAACGCGATACATACAACGCGAAAAAAAATTTTGGTGCCACCATTTATAAAGAAGTAATCAACTTGTTCACTTTTGCTTAATTTACTTTTACTTTACCATTCTAAATAATTAACGCGCATGCTGCTTGGCTAAAGTTGCAGTTGCTGCAGTTGGTTCGTTGAATATGTTTGTAGAATTCGATAAGACTGAGAGTGTCAAAATAAAAATTTTTTTTATATTATTTATTTATTATTTATTTTATTAATTACAATACAATTACAAATTATATTCTAATTATATACGAGCGGAGTAACTTGATCATATGCTCGGTGTAGTATCACAAACTAGAGTCTCTGGTGGGAATCAAACCCACGACCGACTAGACTACCAGGGCACCCGATTTTGTTATACTTCCAGCCTTTTTACAGAAAATGAAATTAAACATTTCATGTCTGTGTGTTTCTTGAAAACTGTGTTTAAAACTACGTCAACTTAATATTGTTACGTTTTAAATTTTATAAAACTTTTGTTTATCATAGATTCGAAGATTGCAATTAAAATTTAAAGAAATGATTTACATCTGACCGTTATTCATATTTTTCTTTCAATAAATTCTTTGTAATAATTTTTTTTTTACTTAAATAGCACATAAACACACTTTAACTAATAACACTGAGTTATTAATTTTATTCCCATTCCTTACTAACAAAAATTTGTACATAACCAGGCAGTTTTTAATACAACTCTCGGTCACAGTTCGACTTCGAACTATTTATACTGCCCTGTTTTCCGTCTGATAACTTTGCCACCTTTCTATAAATTGTTATTGTTGGATTTTTGATCGTTGTTTTGATTCCTTCCCAAAATTTTCTATGTACAGTCAACCCTCTTATAACGCGATTAGTGTGTACCGCGTTGTATGGAAACCGCGCTATAAGAAACTCGGAATTAGTACAAATCACATCATTCGTACCGCGTTATATGGAGACCAAGACAAAATAAATTATAAATTATTTTTATTGAATTAAAGAGTTCATATAAGGATTGATAAAAAAAATGAAACAAAAATTAAACTAAAAGACTGTTTTCCATCAAAAATAAGAAAAACTTTGTAAAATTTTGTAATTTTTCAACATTCAACCTCACTGTCAGATATGAGTTGCAGAAAAATTGTTAGAAAGACTTGGTCAGCGTATGTACTGTGAAAGAGCTCTGAGATGACTGATGAGCCGATGTTGTAGACGGCTATGAGATAAGTTGGCATGTTTATATAAACATGTTGTTTTTATAACTCGGCTGTGATTTTGCGTCGAAAATAAAACTGATATTAAATACTCTTACTTACACTGGTTACTAGAGTTATTTACAGGCTGTGCGGAAGGAACTTATGGGATGTTGTTGAACGAAAACCGCGCAGTAAGAGTACTGCGTTATAGGAGGGCTGTCGCAGTTTTAGTTCCGCGTTATGTGTGAAACCGCGTTATATGGAAACCGCGTTCTCAGAGTAGCGCGTTATAGGAGGGTTGACTGTATTTGTTTATCTGATTGTGTTTACCGTAATGTGTGTATTTTGTTGTTGTCTATTTATATAGTTTACTTGTTATTGTTTAGCTTGGTTTTGTGTGCGTATCAGTATTTTTACCAAGAATATCACACATACACGCATCCACTTTGTTTAAGAGACTTCTGTAGATTTTATCAAAAAAAATTTAGTGGTCTATTTCTTTATTAGTACATTAAACATATTTTAAATTTTCCACTTTTGGCGAGAAACTGGCAGATTTGATTATAGATACAGACTACCAATACAAATCCGAATGACTCTGTTGTTCTAATGTTCAATAGTTCTACTCGGAATATCACAGACTGGCGTATGTAAAAGTTGTTATTTTGCTTTATTTTTCCACATCTTTGAAAACAATATGAATTAAATGCAGACTACACGTAACTAAATGGTTTTCATCACTTTCAATAATCGTCGTATAATTCAAATCGTAATCAAATTCGAAAGAATTTATACGCCATAAACGCACTTGTCCGACCCTTAATTGGGTCAATCTTTTCTTCGAATTGTAATGAAATAATGAGCAGATAAAAAGCGGATAGAAGTCATTGTAGCCTAGTAGGTAGTGGCTTCTTAGGCGTGAGGTGACGGTCCAAACCTCAGGTCTGACATTTCCAACGAAATAAAAAAAAATATTTCTTCGGCGACTTCTTCTCAGCAGATTTCTGGCAAAAACTCTCAGAGTAAATAAAATTGCCATGAAAAGTTTTTCAAAAAATCTGTCATTTGGAGTCGACTTTAAACTGTAGGTCCCGCCACTCATATATAAAAATTAACGCACTTAACATAAGTGGTGAGTGAAGCTAGGACGTTCGTAATCCTCACCATGTATATATTGAGCCGATAAATTAATGAACTGCAATAAGAACGAGTAACACAAAAGAATTTTTTACGTCATCTCGTGCAATTAATCACAACTATGATTCAAGTAAAAAATGGGAAAAGACCAAATAAGTAAAAAAAAAATTATAAAAAATGAAAATAATTTCGTTTCCATAACTCTTTGCCTGATTGTTAGTTGCAAAATAAATACTTCCTTAATATCTTGCACAAAATGACAATGCCTGACTGAATGTTAAACGGTGCATGTGTGTGCCATTTTGGAGGCACACGTGTTGATTCGTGCATTTATAGCCGGTATGTATGTACATACCATATCTGTAGTAACCGGGTGTTATTGTTATGAAATATTTAAAAAAAATTTTCTTGCAGAATAAAAAGTTAAGCGACCATATGATTTGTAAATATTTTTCCAAACTGGGTCTCTTAATAAAATTAGAGAAAAAAAATGAAAATGAAAACTTATGCAAAATATTTGTAAAAAAAAATTTATTTTTTATTGTTGCGGTTGCTTAAATTTTCAAACAACCAAAAAGTAAAAAGTTTTGAATATTTCTCAAGCACCATTTATTCTTTTTTATTTTTATTTTTATTTTCTTATTCAGGCATTAGGGAAAAACTGATGAAATTATTTTTTAACAATTTTTCTTTTGCCTTAATTTTCAGCTGCCTTTAACAAAGTTATGGCCACAATAATATCGAAGCTAAAGCATGAGATTCAAATAAAAAAAAATTGATGCTGTTTTTTTCTTGTTTTGGCATTAAAAAGATAAAGTAGTCACTTAAAAAAAAAAAAAAAGAAACCAAAAGTTTGCCAAAGTCCAAGCCAACAGAACTTGTAAGTATTCCGTACTACACTTAAAGAAAAAATTTACTGCGTTTAAAATTTATCAAGTACTTGTGCTGTGGTTGGTCGCATGGACAGACTTGTAAAAAGTTTAAAAAGCCAACTTAAACGAAAATGAAAATATTGCTGGAAAATAAAAAATATCCGCACACAAGTTGCTGCGCTGTGATATGGTGGCCGTAAGATTGAGGCGGCGGCAATGGTAAAGTAGCGACAGCAAAAACTAATTAAAGAAACCCCAAAAGTATTTAAAAATAAAAAAAGTAAAAAAATTAAATAAAAGAAAATCAGGGATAAAAAAACGAGACAAAAAATAAAAAAAGTTCATGTTTAAAGCAATTTCAAGTTAAAGCTGAAGAAGCAGAAGCAGAAGCAAAAGATGAAACGCACACATTTCGAGCATATTCAAGTTAATCAGAGAAAATAAATCAATTCGACCGTAGTTAAACAGTGCATTTACATTCAGAAAATAATACCACCACAGAGCATAGCAATCGAGGAGAAAATCAGCTGAGATTAGAAAATTTTATTTGTGGTACCTAAAGCTGTGGTTTAATAACTTAAAAGTACTGGAAATTGTATTTCTAATCAGTTGGTATTTAAAAGGATTAAATAAGACTATCGTGCAATGCTTCTTTAATACGTATTAAGTACTTAATTTTTCAATATAACCTTTTAGTAAGGATTACAACCACCCATGTTGAGTGTGTTAATTTTATTCAAGAGCGTTTAATGTCGACTGATTTGGAAAATTTTTCATATCAAATTTATTTATTTTTTTTGCCAGAAAGCTGCTGAAGCGAATTCGCTGAAAGAAGTATTTCTTTCTTCCAAATTTTCTTTGTTCGAATAATCAAAACCTTGGGTTAAGCTACGATCTTCAGTAAGCCAACACACTACCTGCTACACTACGGAGACTTCAATTCATTCATTAGATCCTTCTAAGATGTATATAAGCACGTAAAACCTAACATATTGTTACGTTTTTAACTTTTTAAAAACGTTTAAAATATTAGTTCGTTGATTGCAAACAAAATAAAAATAAATGTGTGTTCAGTTTTAAATAAATTTTTTAATGTTCACACAATTTTATGTGCCACTGTTCACAACTTAATGTTACAACAAAAATTTGCTTAGTTCGTTATTCTTCTTTACACTTCTGCTTGCGTAAGCACTACAAATGTTCGGTAGAACTTCACAACGGCGATATTCAAACCACGACTGTTCTTTTCACACGCAACACGTCTTCACACAAGACTGACTGAATTCTTACTACTCATTGCCTGCTTTGTCTTGCCTTTTTATAAGCACACGCAATCAGTCTGATGAAGGTTTTTGAAGTCGAACGTTCGGGGTTTTGCCTTCTCGAGAACTCTATCGTGACTTCATTGTTGTTTGGGTACTTTGTTCACATTGGTTGTTGTTGCGTTCTCACTTACTTGTCTACCGCCTTTTCTTTCATACTGATGTTATTGGTTTACTTGTAACAAGTTCGTTGTATTTGTTTGTGTAGCTTTTGCTCTTTTTAATGTTAAACGATGTTACACCGTTTCCATTTTCGTAACAATATTACAATTCTTTGTTATACATTCATACATAAATACATAAAGGATTATGACATAGTTTCTCACACTATTTAGGTTTTGTGTGTTAAGTAGGGTTACATGAGTGGCGGGCCAATCAGTTCATTTGACTTCATCTCGTTGTTTTTGCCAGAAATCTGCTGATCGGAAGTCTCCGCAGAAATATTGTCTTTATATTTCGTTCCTTTTGGGAAAGGAGTCTGACCTTTTTTGTTATAATCATCAATAATTTTCAGAAAATGTCACAGTAGAATGATGGTAAACGACAACTCTGCCCCTACACACGCTATACCCAAATCCTATTAGCCTCCATGCGATGCAACATTTAAGTTGTCGTAAACGACTCAATAGCTCAAACGTTAATGCAACACAAACTTCATTTGAATTCCTGTAATTTGCAATTTCAAAATCAAGACAAACATGACTGGGGTTTCATGTCAAATTTTCATTTGCGTTATGTTGTTATTGTTTTTGTTTAAATAAAACCCAAGGAATTTTAAAAGCAAACATAAACGATTTATAATTACTTTATTGAATTTTATTCAACTTAAATAGCTACGCCAGTTAAATGTCTGCTTACGACGGCATACGAATTAAGAAAAAAAAAAAGAATCGGGGGCAATAAAAAGTGGCATGTTAAAGTGCGTATCGTCTACTGACTGAGTCTGTATTTAAACTCAAGGTGCTGAAAAGACATTTTAACCAATGATTTCTCTTTTTACAAAAGCGACACGTTGTTCGTTCGTACAGTTTACAATGGCCTTTCATGCGTTCAGCAAAATATAAAAAACGAAAAAAGAAAACCTGACAAAGTCATTTACAACAAAAGTAAGAAGATAAAGTAACTAAGAACACCGATATCTTCTGGTACGAGGAATTTAATGAAATTTCTCTTCTATTGGAAGTACTTGGAATAAAAAATTTTTTTTGCTTTCGAGAACTTTGTCTGGCGTGGTTTGATATTGAAGGTCATCTTTATTTTCGAACTAGATTCTATAATCAAATCGAATACTTCATAACTTAACTTAATTGGTTATTACAATTGGTTTACAACCCAGCTACTCTCAGCACTTATGTTGTGTACGTTAGTTTTATCCATGAGCGCATGGACCTACAGTCTCAAGTCGGCTACAAACGACCGATATTTGAGAAACATTTATTTTACTCGCAGAGTTTTTTGCCAGAAGACTGCTGAGAGGAAGTCACCCGGGAGTTGAACCACAGGGTCTCATCTAATAAGCCAATACGCTGTCTACTAGAATAAGGCGACTTCAAATCGAATACGACATTTCATAATTACAAATCCACACTCAGTGTAGTGTGGAAGCGGGTCAAATATGTTTTTCCTCTACGGTTACATACAGCAGGCTGGAACCATTGACACATTTGAACAATTTAATGTTACAAGTCGAATGCTTTAAATGGGCCTACACACCCAATATTTAAAGCGAATATAATAACACTTTTTTTCCTTCTTGTCGTCACTATCGGCGTCAAACAATTATTTACTTTATATTTAAGGCGTAAGCTTCAAGCGTTGTTTATAAAGCGTTCTTAAGGTGTCAGGTGTAATGAAGGAAAATTTTATTTCAAGATCCGTAATAAAGAGTCGTCTCGTCTTTCACACTTGTTTATGCTGATATACACATGCATGCACACAAAACTCTTACAAGCGTATTAAATGAAGACGACGACGAAGAAGAAGAAGAACAAGCATGTAAAACGTACAACAAGACGAAGAAGAAGAAGAATGTATTTACTAAAGAAAACAAGTCAACACTGGCTTGAATTGTGTTTTAAAAAAGAGACGAAATGAAAGAAGAAAGAAAGAAAGAAGAAGAAGAAGAAGAAAGAAACCTTCATAAACGAAATGCTTGTACAAAACGAAAACATGTCTGATATTAAGTTTTACGCATGATTTCATTGTAAGTATGAAAAAGCACACTGACAACTGCAACAACAACGAAAGCTTAAAATGTAATGCGTTGAATGTTGTTGCTGTTGTTGCGTTTAATACTGCCTTTGGTTTGATATACAAAACCATATCAACCAACCATCGTCTTTCAGGTCTGTCCGCTTGTCATTTTAATCGTGTTGTTTGGTATACAGAAATCGGTTGCTGCCTCATTTTGTTGCCTACTTCAATGGCTTCTTCTGCATGTGTGTGTATGTGTGTGTGTTTTTTGTTATTTATTGTAGTTGTTACTTCAGCTTCTACTTCTTGTTTTAATTGTTTTTTTTTTGTGACGTTGATGGTTTGATTGCTTTTTGCCGCAAACAAATACAAAAATTACAAAAAATTTTAAACAAAAAAAGAAAAACGAGAAAATTATAGTGTGTGTGTGTATGTGTGTGTGTGTGAAAATAAAAGGTGAATTTAAAGAAACTTTCACAAACATTAACGTTTGCAGTTACAAATCAAAATGAAAATTTATTTCACACTTATTTAAAGTGAGAGAATATACGAGCAAGAAAATGCTTTCATATTTCCCTTTTTCGCTACAAAACTACATACATACATACATATTTCCACCCGCCTTTATGTTGAGTGCCCTAATTAATCATGCAGGAATTTTCTAATTAAAAATTTCTTTGCATTTCCATTCACTTTTCCCGTTGAAGGAATCTGCTTCCCAATGTTTTTTTTTTTTAAAACAAAACATTATCGGAATTTAAATTGTCATCCTCTGTTCGTTTGTAATCACCCTGAACTTTACATAAAATGGAAATGGATTTTCTTTTGTTTTTCAAACTATGTACACCAAGAGCTTTGATTCCCCTAGCCCTTCTTCCCTCCCAGACAACCATACTATCATTATCATCATTGAATATTTAATTGTATTTGTAGTTGTGTGTGTTAAAAGTACAAGTGTTGTTACAATGTCTCAAATGCATGTTGTTTACTATGTATTCCTATTCCTTTTGGTGTGTGTTGTTCCTGCCAGTGCTTCATTAAAATTAACCTTCTACTTGCTGTTGCCTCTGTTGATGTTAATTGTGATGATGATCACGATGATGATGATGATGATATTTTTCAATTTGTTTGCTTTTAATGTATGCCTCTACTAAGGCTACCTATTCTTTATGTTTCCCAAAAACAACAAAAATAAGAAGAAATTTTAAATGAATTTGTGCATTTCAGAGCAAACTTTAATTCAAATTCATTCAAACATCTGTTACATCTAATGCACTTTGATATGCTTGTCTCCCACTCTCTCCCTCTCTCTCTCACACTTTTCACATTTTCCGACTCGCCTACACTCTCTCTCTGCTCGAATATTTTTCTTCACTGTCACTCATTTCCCATTTAATCGCATTTTGAAAACATTGTGTTCCTTTGCCCCGATTGTTTCTTTCAAATTGTTGTTGTTGTTGTTGTTGTGCTTTGCTGCCTTTCTTTATGAATGTTTCCAAATGCGTACGTGTGTGTGTGTGTTTGTATGTAACGTATGTGTTTGTGTTAAAATCTTTTAGTTCCGTTTGTTGCAGACAATTTAATTTCAATGTCATAAAATGATTTTTCAAAGCACTTGAACATGAACAGAAATAAGAACAAGAAGATTTTTTAAGTTTTTAAGTGAATGACGGACATTCTTACTATTGTTGTTGTTGTTGTTTTTGTCATATACATACATACATACAACATGCACAGATATGTACATCTACATGTATTTGCTGTAAGTGTTTTCTAAGAAAATTTTATTTTCAGAAAACATACGACAAGGAGTGCAAATCAATTTAAATTGCTAAAACAAGTGTCTTCATTCGATGAACTAACACATTCGTTTTTCAATGCTAAATTCATTCGATTTTTATTTTAAGAATTTTATCACTTTGGTTCCATTTTTTTTCTGCATTTTCTTTAAGGAAAAATTGAAAATTTTCGAATAAAACATAGTAGGTGCAAGCCCATACAACACAGTTGGCCTGACTTATATCAAAATGGTGTTCGCAATCAGTAATGATAAATACTTGTCTATTACTTAATAAACACTAAGTCGTTTCTTTCCAAAACCAAGTATGTATTCCGGTTATTCGTTCTCCTTATCACGGAGTCTATGTACTGGCGTTGAATCGCTTACTATTTCTTCGAGTTTGTAATGTCCGATCAGATAGCTGATTGCTATCCTTATGCGGCCTCTGCACGTTGCGACATATATGGTTCTACATACATATGTATATAATTGGCCAATACAACCTTTTAGTCAGGATTACGACCTAGTTTCTCACACCACTTATGTTGTCTGCGTTAATTTTTATACATTAGTGGCGGGACCTACAGTTTAAAGTTGACTTCGAACGACAGATTTTTGAAAAAATTTTTATTTTATTTTCTCTCAGTGTTTTTGCCAAAAATCCGCTGAGAGGAAATATTTCTTCATATTTTGTTCAGTTGGAGATGCCTGACCCGGGATTTGAACCGAGGCCTCACGTCTAATAAGCCAACACACTACCTACTAGACCACGGTGGGTTCAGTCGACTGGTTGTACGATTTTATAATTGTTTACAAACAATTCTTGTGTTGAATGGCTGGACTTTTGATTTTCATTCTACAGGCGAAAAAGACGCCACTAAACGACTGAAGAAGTTGCCTCAACGTCTTGTACAACTAGTTGCAACGTGGAAATGCTGCATTATGCTACTTCTGAATGGTCTGATGCATAACTCACATTCCTTTCAAAGGTAATTACACAATAAAAGTTTTGTGAATTCTAATTTTCTTATTTTTGCAAGTGGCCGAATTAAATACGAATAAATAAATAAAGCAATAAAATAAAACTCATTGAACTTGCGTATGACAGTCTAATATGCCCTCCAAGCCTGTCCACAGAAAAATTCTGAATTTCTACATTATCAGAGAGGAGATGCTATTTTCCTGGCCTTTCCATTCCCATCTCGGAACAATCTCATAGGAACTGAGAGCTGGAATGGCATCCCGAATGTCAAATAGTATTACTAATTCTGTGCTTTCTTTCCAAGAGTTTAACTATGGTAGGACCTAATATCCTTGACCTGTTCCACTATATGTCTTTGACTCATCTTTATATCTCATAAAAGAGTATGTAGTAATCAAATTGTTTGTTTTGCTCATATTACTTATTACACTTAAATATTGTTCTGTCTAATATACAGTGAGGGAAACATTTGATTTGTCAGTTCAAGATGCCTCACAGTGAATTTTACTTTAGACTTGTCTTAATCCTAGTCATACTCTCCATACCCTGGTCTTTACTACAGTATATGCAATGGCCTTAAGTCCTTTATAGGACAGATTCTTATAAATAAAAGAACAAGAACATCAATTGTTGTATGAAATAAAGCGATTTTAATCGAAATGCTTTTAAAAACATCGATGTGTATCGTCCTCCACCTAAATATTGAAATCAGGGCTTAGAATTCTTGATATTAAAATTGTTACTTCAAACAATTTACAATATGGCGGAATAATAAAACGATTTTAAGGCTTTAATAATAAGTTTATAATTAAAAGAAGAAACAAAAGAAATATTCAGAAAATAAATTCTAAAATAGAATTAAAAGCCAAAATATGGTTTCCATTTTATTCCTCTGTGTGAACACTTTTTTGTAGACTAAAAGACCTTGACTCTAATTTCACTGTTCTCACTAAATTTAACACTAAATAATAGACATTAGTTTACAATTAGAGAGCCGGAGATAAATTTCATAAAACAACCACTGCATATGGCAATAAATAATATTTAATTGCAGTGACAATCACCACCATGATGATGATGACGATGATGATGATGATGGTAACAATGATAATGAGCAACAACATAGAGAATATTTTGTTTAAACTATGCTTTCACATAAATACATAAGTATACATGCACACATGGATGCATAAATTTAAGAGAAAATGAATGAGTGTCGCCAGCACTCTTAAAACAAGAAATGAAGAGCCAAAATATAAAACAAATGTGCAACAATTCATGCATGCATGAACAACTGTGTGATGCTGTTTATAACATTATTGTTCTCATTGGGCTCTCATAAAGAACCGCAATGATATATCCCATCATCACCAAAAATGGTGCAAATATTGTTTGCAAAACCATGCAGCAGGCAAAAATGTAATGTGATATGACTGTGAATAAAACTTGAAATAAATAAGAACATAACAGCCACAAATTATAACATTAAATGAACACAAATGAGGCAAATATAAAATACATACACAAATATGAGAGTACACATACATATGTACGTATGTATATATAACCAGCAGTCTCTCTTTAGCAACTAATAATTGTCATAAAATGTAATTTTATTTCGACGTTAATCAATTAACTTTGTTTTATATTTTATAAAAAAATCTCATTCTCTTCCTCTATCTAGATTTCATGCTCTTCTCTCTTTATCTGTCTCTTTAGGAAATAAAAAACGTTTTTTTATGTTAAAGTAATGCTCTTTACAGGGTTGCTTTCATCAGTTTTTGCATTATAATGTTTGAGAGTACGTAGGAGTAAACTGTTGGCAATGGCTGCCAAAAAAAAAATATTTACAAAAAAAAAATGATAAAAAGAACACAAAAGAAGATGAGAAAAAACAACGAGTAGGAACAACGAAAGGACTATAAAGTGGTTGTGTTACAAATATTTACATTCAATAGATTCAAGGGAAACACAGTCACTTACTCACACATGCTGCAGAAAACATGCACGTAAACACTCCATGCACAAGAATAACACATTAAAGTATGCAATGTAAACATAGATTTGCTTTAACAGCTGAGAGTAAATAATTAGAACAGCAACAAAGAAATCGTCAATTGGAGTTAAAGCCTGTATACATTTTTTTATTTTGTTAAAGAAATCGATGTGTTACATACATAACGTAATTGATCATTAAAACTCTTTCGTCAGTATTACGACCTAGATTCTCACAACACTTACATATGTATGTTGTGTACGTTGATTTTTATACATGAGTGGCGCATGACCTACGGTTTAAAGTCGACTCCGAACAACAGATTTTTGAGAAACTTTTCATGGCAATTTTATTTACTCTCAGAGTTTTTGCCAGAAATCTGCTGAGAGGAAGTCGCCTAAGAAATATTTTTTCATATTTCGTTCAGTTGGAGATTCCTGACCAGGGGTTTGAACCCAAACCTCACGTCTAATAAGCCAACGCACTGCCTCTGCTAGACCACGGCGAATTCAAACTCGAACTCGATGTATTATCTTTTAAAAATTACTGTTTGCCGTTGATGTCTGCCATCTCTATCACAGTTAAGGGTAGCGTATAAACTGTTTATTCGATATTTTTGTTTAAATGGATGGCAAAGGTCAAATGTCGTAAGTAGACTGCAATTGAATATGAAACGAATTCCTGTTCTCTTTAGTTATAACCAGCTGTACTCGAGCATAATTCATGTATGATGCAAATAATATTTATGCTAAATGACAATAATGCTTGTGCTGCTTGTGATTGCAATGATGATGACGATGATGGTGATATTTGCCATTACTCCGTTAAATCACAGTGTTGTTGTTGTCGTTGTTCTACTCTTGCTAATAGTGTATGGTAGTATGAAAATAATGCCACAGTATTTCCATTTTTGTATGGTGACAACAAAAAAAAAAAAAGAATATTTTGCCACAAAAAAAAGATAAAAAAGTAAAATACTTTGTACTCATACTGTTATATACCATACATATGCGCACTCTAATATGTATGTACGTACATATGTATGTATATGGCAAAAACAAAAAAAGCAGATGCAACAGCAGTAACAAATAAAATGTCAAAACATGCAACATATAAAGAATTACCCGAAACATGAATGGAAAACACCAAATATAAATGAATATATTGCGAATGGGTTTGCTGTAAGAGGAGCGACATAGAGACTGCTAAACATTTTCAAGCGCTTATTTTTTATGCGATATGCCTGATGAGTTTCCTTTACGCCATCCTATGCCACCCCCAATACTTTGAATTCTTGTTGCAAACAAGAATGTTTTCAAATGTCATTAAGGACCAAAAAATATGAATGTAAACACAACATCCATACAAGCAAACATATAAACATTCTATTTCATATTTTGCTTGAATGCATCGACTGATAGTGAAAAATTTGGCCCGAGGAACAAACAAAAAAGAAGAAAAAAGAAACACACACATATGCATTCGTTGAAAATGAAAAAAGAAAAATGAGAAAGAAAAAGATAGTGAACAACAAATAGGCACTTTATGGATCTTTAATACCACCAGCAAGTAGAACCACAAACAAACAAACATTTCAGCGTTTATAGTGTGATCTTAGTTTTTCTGCCAACACTGAAGATATTTTTGATGGCGATACAAATTTGAAATTTCCTCACATGTGGCAATGTTGCGTGTCAAAAGGACTTTTTCTTTTCATACTTTTTTTTTCTAAACCATTTGCTGTTGTTAAAAATTGTTTTCGGAATTTTTTTTCTCCTCTTTTTCAATTATTTCTGTTTGTAGTGGAAAAAAAATTCAGAAAGAAGAACCAAATATTTGGGTTTTAAATGAAAACTGTTGAATTTTTAAACAAAAAAAAAAAGATATTTAAGGCTAGCTTACACACAATTTCAATTTTAATTTAAAATTTTCTTAAAATCTCACTAATACGCCAAAGTATAACACCATGGGGTTGTCCTAAAAAATACTATCTCGCCATAATTTATGGGTCATGGTTTTTTAAAATTTATTTCTTTTTTAATTTGGAGTAGATTTTAAAATGAAAGTAATGTAATTATTACCATACATGACAGCAAAGTCGGTAGGAGTTTTGTTTTTAATCGAAATGAAGAACAATTCTGTCTATTCAGTCTTAAAGTGAAAAAGTCATTCTCATTCTCATTCTCATTTTTTGTTTTTATTAATATTCCTTAAAGTGTTTAAACATTATATTTTATTTGATTACAATTGCAATCAGAAAAACTAAAAACATTTTGTATATACATACATATGTGCATACTTGTATGCATTTATGTATGCAATGTACACGCGTACACATATTTTATACATTCAAACATCATCTCTCTGCCAGCAAATTAAAAAATATTCTGTTTTTGCTCCTATTCATGCTTTTTAAAACAAAAACGAAAATAAAAAATAAAAAATTATTATTTTATGATTTAAATTCAGTCATATTGTGGAATTTATTCCAAATTGCGCTTTATTTTCGCTCATAAATTAAATTTACTTAAAATGTTTTATATTCTGTAAAAAAGCAATAAAAAAACAAAATATATTGAAATTAATATATCGCACGAATTCGAAATAAATAACAAAAATATTGAAAAAAATGATGGAAATGATGATATTTTTCATATTTTTACTGTAAATAGCTCTCCATTAAACCGATGAAATTCACTTTTTTTGTTTAAATATATTAACTAGAGTGGAATTGATTTAAATTTTAACTACCGTTACACATAAATTTCCAAAAAAAACAATGGAAACAAAATTCGAATAATTTTTTATTCGATTTATGTCTGTCCTTAATATTTAAAATGATTGCTTGCAGCACATATAACTTTCAGACATTCAAAACAGCCTATTCTAAACGAAAGAAGTTTATTTAATTTTAGAAATTATTAAAGATTTCCTACACGCCCTTAGGTTTGACATGAACTTAATCTAAATGATGATTGCAAATCGTGCAATTGGTTCTATTTGAACTAGCGATCAGCAATGAGTATTCAAAACGATGAGTGGAATCGAATCATACTCATAATTTCTTATACTTATTTTAAAATTATACTCATACTACTCATATTCATATGCAGTGGCAACCGCGGGCTACGTTTCTTTGTTGTATATGCTCATTTTGTTTAAATTTGAAGTGGCCATAATGAAAATAATATATAATATGACAAGTTCAAACATAAAGTGACCTTTAAATCTTAAAGGTAGGATGATCCTCGCTTTAGCTTAACGATCACTTCTATCTTATTTTGTACTCATAATAACGAAAAACAATTTATCTGCCCGTTAAAATCCTCCCTTTAGTTAACGGCAAGTTGTAATAATGGCCCTCAGAGTTTGAAGTACTCATCATACTCATATTTAACAACACGTATGATGTTGTTGATTTTGATTCTCCATAACTCAACATATACAAGAGTCACTCGAAAAATTTATAAGTATTATAAGTATTTTTTTAAATTTATGAATCTGTATGAGTAGGCATATAAATCAAACATATTTCGAATGTTATGAGTTTGATGTCAACGTTGTATTCATACTCATTGCAATCAGTACTTATAAATCAATGTTGTAGTGAGTACGAATGAATCAAAGTAGTTAAATTTCAATATTGTTGACTCACGTATATTCAAAATTTTATGAGTGCTTATGAGTAGCGAAAAAACAATTCATTGCTGATCTCTGGAGTTGAATCAAGCTTTGGGTCCTTGAAATAAAGGTATTCGCAACACTACATCAAGAAGGAGTCTATGTCTATGATGTCTAAGATGTTAAATTAAATGAAAATAAATTCAAATATTAAATTTTCGAAAGTACGCGATTTCATTCGTTAACTCCTGTTGACATTTTCTTTAAATACGAAACATTAAAAATGTTTAATCAACTATTTTGAGGTCATGGCTAATTTTATAACAAAATCAATACAAAATTAATAATTCAATAATGACTTTAGTTTGATTTATGGTATTTACAATCAGTTTCATAAATTTACCACACAAAATGTGGTGGACACTAAGAAATGACGAATGGAATTTACCTCCTACAAACTCAGACTGTGTTACTGAAGTTATGGTCAAAGAAGAATTGCAACAACAAAAGCAACGATGTAATTAGTAATAATAGAGCAATAAACATACAACAATTAATTACTTCAAAGAAAAAAAACACGTAAAATAGTAATAAAAAACAATAACAAATCAACAGTAATTTCTAGAAGTTGCCAAGCCGATAACAAATAAAGAGTAAATAGAGCGAATAGCAGCGTTGCCAATGAGTTGTAGTAAAAACTATTCACCTTTAATCTGCGTTTCGAATAGAAATTTTCTCCGTTTGACAATTGTGGTATTCTGCGTTTCGAATTCGTTTGTTTCTAAGCTTCGATCGTAGGTACGTTTTTGTTGGATTTTTGTTTTTGGTGCAAACAAATAAAGTTTTTGGTGCAAAATGGTAACAAAAATAAATGTTTTTTTTATTATATTAATTTTTTATTATTTGTACTGAAAGTTGAAGATTTTGATTATTTATTACAGGTGGAGAAAAACTTTGTCTGACTTATGTCAAGAAATAATTATACTTTAATACTGTAGATTAAATCAAAACCAACACTAAGACTTGCTCTAAATTCGTCATGTAAATAATGAAAAAGACGCTAAAGAATTCGACTATAATTTTAATTGATTTGATGAGAATGATAAAAAGTACTACAGGGATAATTTTTTCTCTCAATTTTCCTTGCTCCAATCTCGACTCACTAGAATGATGACCTCCTCCTCTAATGACAACGCGTCTATAAAAAATGTATATAAAATAATGTCATATCCTATATTTCTATTTAAAAATGATGAATAAAAATGAATAGTTCGGTCGCAAGTACGTAAGTGATTCTGACGCTTTTTTATCTACAAGAAGTAGAGCATTTTTTTTTCAATTCGATCGCCAATTGGAACGCTAATTTTCAATCAGTGCGTAACTGATCGCCGTAGTCCAGTATATAGTGTGTTTGCTTATGAGACCTAAGGCCTCGGTTCAAACCCCAGGTCAGACATCTTCAACAAAACGAAATATGAAAAAATATTTCTTCGGTGACTTCTTCACAGCAGCCACTAAGTCCGAACATAAATACAATTACCAGGATAAGCTTCTTTAAAATCTGTTGTTCGGAGACGACTTTAAATTGAGGATCTCGCCGCTCATGTATAAAATTAACACACGTAACATAAGTGGTGTGAGAAGCAACTTCGTAATCCTGGGTGAAGGGTTGACCAATTATGTTCTGTTATATTATGCGTAACTGAACATAACGCAGAATAGGGTCAATTATAAATATAAACCTGATAGCACAGTGCCAATCAAGGTGTGATTTTAAATTTGAATAAATAAAGGAAATAAAAGAAAACAATTAAATTTTTATAAAAAGATTAAAATTCTCGAATCGATTGAAAATAATTGTTCATAAAAGAATTAAAAAACGGAAATATTTTAAAAGAAAAGACAAATCGCTGCCTTTAAGTTACGAGAATTAAAGAAAAAATCCTAAGGAATTATTACAACTTGCCGTTAACTAAAGGAAATATTTTAACGGGCAGATAAATTGTTTGTCGTTATTATAAGTGGAGAATAAGGTAGAAGTGAGCATTAAGCTAAAGGGAGGATCATCCTACCGGTAACTTTTAAAGTTAAGTTTATGTTTGAACTTGCCATATTATATATTATTTTCAATATGGCAACTTCAAATATAAACAAAATGAGGAAACAACAACAAAAAAGAGGCCCTTCGTTGCCACTGCGTTTAAAAAAGCTGTTTAATTGAGCAGTTTGATCGACATCTCTCCGCCAATGCCATGTTTTTGAAAAGTTAACTTTATTTTATCTGTAAGTTGTAATAATGAAAATAAATTAAAAATTTATAATTCCCTTTAGCTAGAGGTACCTTTAACTAAACCCAAGTTTAACGGTAAGTTGTAATAATGCCCCTAAGAATTATTATTTATTTAATGAGACGTCTTTAATATACATAACTTAGAAAATAAAGCGTAAAATTATTAAAAAAAAAAAGAAATAAGAAATAAGAGGTGGAGTACCAATTTAATCAAATACAAAATCAACGAAATGGATTAAACTTTCCAATGTTTAAAATTTTTAATTTTAATTGTACCGGATGTGGCCAACAACGTACGTAAGTCGTTCATTAAATTTCTTCCTTTGCACATTTGATTTGAACCAGCATTTTAAACATCAACTTATATTTCTTGTTAAACGAAGTATAAATTAAAGATGAATAAAATAAATTCAAAATAAAGAAACAAAAAATGAAACTAAAAAATGGGTCAACGGAAATTACAATCATAAAACATTGAGTTTAGACGGTATTTTGGAAATAAAAAAATAATTCTAAGCATCACTGGAAAAAAGCATCAACCGAAAGCGTAATAAATGTTGGAGAGCAAAGAAAAAAAAAAAGAACAACAACAATCCCGAATCTCGAATTGTTAGCAATTCGAATAAAAATTTTGGCTTTTGCTTTTTGAATGCCATAATATAGCAGACATAATATTATGGCTTAAATGAGTCATTATCTTTGGCCACAGCAACAGCTACACCAAAAAAAAGAAGAAAGAAAAATAGAAACAAAAACTAGAACTCAAAAGATTATTTAATTTCAACTTGAGCTTCATCATTTCTGTTTACATTTCTACAACAGCCGCAGACTACACCTTGACTTTTTATGTACCATAGACTGGTAGAAACTCTTAAAGTAGAAAAACCAAATAACTTCTCATCATTATCGTCATCAGATTAGGTTGAAATTTGATTGATGCTTACGAAACAGCAAAAAGTAATTGAAGATGCAGATAAGAAGAAAACAAAAACAAAAAAAAAACATTTTAAATGTCAGTTACAGCAGAAGAGATGTGATTGTCTAGGTTTAATTGAAAAAGGGCTTTAAAGAAGACTCTAAAATTGCAGAATTAAAGAGCAGAGCATCAATACATTAATACAAAAAATCAAGATTTATTCCGAAAATAAAAAGACAATAAATCACAATACAACATATATACATACATAATGTTTTAAAATTAGATTAAGAACAGGAAAAATTATAAGAAATAATTTATGATTTTTGACTCTGACGACAATTAATTATAAAATGATTATTAATTTTAATTAAACTTTTTATTTATATATTTTTTTAATTTTTTTTATTCGCACTTTACATTAATTACTTTGCATAAGTGCAGATAATATGGCTAAGAACCTCTTCAGCTATTGTGGTGCCGATTGAGTCAGTTAATTTGATGTGTAGAGTACCAACTTCGCCTCCAAAAAAAAAAAAAATAGTCGAAATAAGAGAGGGTAGCGGAGGATGTAAGGTGAACTATACATACAGACCAGTGTTGCAAAACTGAAATTTTGAAATGGTACTTAATTATAACTGAAAGAGTACTTTTTTCCATCAAATAGTACTTTTGTAAAAGATACATACATACATACATATTTGGTCATTATAACTAACTCCCCACACCACTTATTTAGTATGTGCTAATTTTATACATGAGTGGCGGGACCTACTGTTTAAAGTCGACTCCGAACAACAGATTTTTGAGAAACTTTATCGTGGCAATATTATTTACTCTCGGAGTTTTTGTTAGAAGGAAGTCGCCGGAGAAATATTTTTTCATATTTCCTTTTGATGGAGATGCCATGGGATTTAAATTGTGGGCCTACGTCTAGTATGCCAGCACACTACCTACTAGACTATTTATTTATTTATTTTTAATACACATGCAGGACAAAAAACAGCTGATTCGGAACGTAGCAAAACGTAAAAGCCCTGTTTAGTCAAACGTTGATGGAAAATAATGTAACATACGTTCTTCTTTAGCATATGATGAGCAATGCAAATGCTTACCGAAATTACATTACTGTTCAGCAAGCGTTTTCATTGCTTTCCGTATTCTAAAAACGAACGTATGTTCCATGGACGTTTGGCTAGCCGGGGCTAAAGCCTAATTCTACCTTTAGCATTGCTTTGAACACGTTGCAAATGAATTAATAGTTAAAAATCGCAAGAAATAAAATATGTTATAATAAAAACGTACTGAAAGCGTCGCGGGGGTACTGCAATATTTTTTAAATGAAAAAGTACTGAATTTTTAAACACTGATAAAGACTGTTCAAGAGAGTAAGTATTCTCATGGCATCAAAACATTTACTTTTGATGTATGCTGTACAACTTTACAACAAAATACAAAAAACGATAAGGGGAGACATTTTGAAACATAAATTCGTTCAACCTCCATCATCAATTGTGCACGGAGGAAATAAATTGGTCCGATACCTATTGGAAGAGTCACGATACTTGGGGACTAACAAGAGCAGATGAATATTTGTTACATTTTCAAATTGTCACAATAAATAAAATTCCCAACAAGCTTTCTACATTAAAATCATTTACTGGAGGATATTTTTCAAAGTGCTTTATTACCCATTCATCATGAAAGTTACCTAAAAGAGTTCGGATCGTGCTCATGGTCCCTCTAGATAAAATATCGTTATGGTTGTTTAATTTACACAAAGAAGAGTCGCAACGAAATAGAAATTTCAATTGATTTTCCGAAAAGTACCAAAGAAAAAGATGAAAGAGTCACAACAGAAAGATGGAAGAAAGAGTTTACTAAGCGTAATTCTCCACACATACCTATCTGCAAGCAAAATGCTTCTACAGCGAACAAAAAGGCTTTCTAGATTGGTACCATGACGTCAGCCTCTGGTTACCGTCATTATTCGCATGAGTTCAAGAGGCGCGTTTGGAGCTCCGTCTACTATATTATACCGTTAAAATCACAAAATTTTTATGAAGAATACTATACCTGGTTTTAAGTGGGCGTGTATTTTATCTGGGCGGGTTCAAATTCCTATTATTACGAAATGGCTCAAGCAATATTAAGAAAGAAGTAAAACTGTGGGCTGGCAATGTGGTACACTCTACCACATTGTCTTCATAGGGCGTATGACATCACGAGCACATTTTTTAAATTGTTTTCAATGGAATTTGAAATACTTTTGTGAAATATTTGTTAAAATGTGTGTTTTCATCGAATCCTAACGCAAGTGGCATGTATGTGGTGAATATTTATTTTAATCGGACAAAAACTAAAAATTTGATAATTTTCGGTGATAGGCCGCTTAAATATTCAGCATTTTTTACTATTTTTTCACGATAAAAAAATATATAATTTTAGGACACTCATGCATACATACATGCATACATAATTGGTCATAACAACCTTCTGTCAGGATTACGAAGTATCTTCTGACACCACTTATGTTATATGAGCTAATTTTTTACATGACTGGCGGGACCTAGAATTTAAAGTCGATTCTGAACAAAATATTCTTGAAAAACTTTTTATACCAATTTTATTTGCTCTCAGAGTTTCCGCCAGAAGACTGCTTGGAGGAAGTCGCCGAAGAAATATTTTTTGGATCCCTCGTTTTGTTCGAGATGTTTGGGCTGGGGTTTGAACCACGGACTCAGATCTAATATACCTACTAGACTACGGCTATTTCATTTTAATTTTACGATGTCAAAAGGGAATTCAATTCAATCGATTATGCATTCACGTTATTAGATGTGTTCTAAAACGTATCACATGTTAATTACTTTAAATCTATTTAAATTGAAATGTTTTTTTGTTTTTTTTTTATTTTATTTAAAACAGAACAAAGTTTAAATGGAAAAAAGTGTGTTTGATGACGATAAAATAAACATGTTATTAATTTTTAATGTAAATACGATACATGTTACTACAACAACTCATTATCACTCAATTAAATTAAAAATACAATTGTTATGTGCAATTTTTAATTATTGATTTAGAAAATAAAACAAAAAAATATATTAAATTATGCCGGAAGGTCGAGAAGAAATTGACAGAAACACGTGAAACAATTAAACAAAATTTAAATTCTAAAAAATGCATACGCATACATGGAGGTACATGCATGCACGATTAATATGATCAATTGGGATAACAAATAAGTAAGTAAAGAATTCAAAATTGTTTTGAAATCAAATTTTAAATTATAAAACTTGATATGGTGACAAGATAACACACACAAAAAGATACATGTAGCGTTTTTGAAACAGGGACAACATAAAATATTGCAAAAGAAAACCGTGATTATTAATCGATTAACATAAAATTTCAAATGCTGGACCGCCCTAATAAAACGTGAATTGAATAACTAAAAACGTTATTATAAATTACAAATATTCTAGTCTTTTTGAATATGCATATAAATTATTACAAAATAAATAAATAAATAAATAAATAATTAATTAATATTTAATTAGTTCACTAATTGCATGCATATGTACATATGTATGTACATATGTATGTACAATGCATTGTACATTTATACCTGAAGAAAAAAAATCAGGTTTTCTTTCAATGCTCCAATCCAAATAACATTTAATATTAAACATACAAATACATGAAATACTATACATATTATAGCACCAACAACAAGTAAATAAATTTATAAAAACGCGTTAACAATTTCTACCTTCAAATCCACAAATAATTGCAGTCAACGAAGGCCGCCTACACAAGAGCTTCTAATTACTGCATGAGTTTAACGGATTTTTTTTTATTTAATAACGAATGACTTAGTAGGCGTGCAAGTTAATTGTACGTTTGTGCAAATTTATAAAATTTTAGTTTGTTGTTTGAAACTTTTATACATACATACATACATGATTGGCCATTACAACTTTTCAATCAGGATTACGGCCTAGCTTCTCACACCGCTCATGTGTGTGTTAATTTTATACATGAGTGTCGGGACCTACAATTAAAGTCGATTCCGAACGACAGGTTTTTTGAGAAACTTTTCATGGCAATTTTATTTACTCTCAGAGTATTTGCCAGAAATCTGCTTTTTTCATATTTCGTTCTGATGTCTGACCTGGCGTTTGAGCCGTGGTCAGACATCTAATAAACCAACACTCTGCCTACTAGACCACGGCGACTTCAAATTTTTGTAGTACAATGAAACTTTTATAGTACAGCTAATACTGTTACATATACAGTCAAAGAAGAAAGTATACATACACCTCTTTATGCATACTATTTTCCGCTGGTTTTTTTTCAAATTGAAAAACATGTTATAGCGTTGTTAAAGACATTTACAATTAAGAATGTTTGAAGAACAAGTGAATTTTAAAAAATATAACGTTGAAATTATTGGACAAAAAAATTAAAAAATTAGTGGAAAAAAGTATACATATAGTGGTGTATGTAAACTTTTTTCTTTGATTGTATATCCAACCATCCAATAAACAAGAAATTGTGAATCAATTTTATTTCATTTTGAATTATTTTAATTTCTTATTTTTGTTGAAACTATTGAAGAATAAATGATACAGGAACAATACATGGTAAAGACATGATAAACGCCATAAAAATGTATGAAATATTCGGCCCTAGTGAAAACGTTAAAGGAAATGTTTAATTTTGAGAGAAACATAATCCATTAACAGTAGCAAACATCGAAACTTTAAGGTAGTGTGGTGGCTTATTAGACGTAAAGCCAGGGTTCGAGCCCCAGGTCAGACATCAAAACGAAATATAAACAGATTTTTCTTCGGCGACTTCCTCTCAACAGATTTCTGGCGAAAAACTCTGAGAGTAATTAAATTACCATGAAAAGTTTCTCAAAAATCTTTCTTTCGGAGTCGATTTTAAACTGTAGATCCCGCCACTACTAGGTCTCGTAATCCTGACTAAAGGGTTGTAATGACCAATTATGTACTTATGTTATGTATGTATGAATTTCTCTATAATATTGAGTTTAAAAAACGTTAAAGGCTTTAATTATAATTACAATTAATTTTGTTATGCTAACATTTTAACCAGTATTAACCCTTAGACCATGAACCGTCTATAAATTGACTCTCTGTTAATAAATTGTTGAGCGTCGAAATAAGGACTATTTTGCAGTCTTATTTTCTCCTGTACATACCTAATTTCGTAATTCCTGTATAATACGTGAAAATTAGTTCAGCTCTAAAAGGGTTAAATAATTAATACCACCACCATAATGGTAAATACAATAATAAGAACTTATTCAACAACAATATTGAATTTATTTACACAGAGATTTCGTTAATAGAAATTACATTCATTCATTCATTCATTCATTCATTCATTCATTTATTATTTATAGTATGTTTAATACAATAAATAAACATTTAATTAAATCGGCTATAAATACAATTGATACTCTGTTAAACTTTTATTTGTTTTTTGTTTTTTTTATCATTAAATATATAAATTATGGTTTTGATTTCTTTAGCGGCAAATATTATAACGAATGTTTACAGTGCGTTGCATTTAATACAATTAATTGATGCAAATAAATATAAATTAATAACGAAATATAAAACGATTTTTAATAGGAATAAAAGTGTATTCTTTCAAAACTGAAAGAATCTACAGCATTTAAAGAATTTTTTATTTGATTTATTGGCAAAAAATACTGAACAAAAACTCATTAAATGACGTCCTCTACTACAGAATAAATTATGAAACTGTACCCCCTTCATATGCTACTGAGAAAAAAAAAAATACAATGAAATGTCAAAATAAGGAAATTATTTACGTATTTAATTCGTTATTCATTGTGTAAACAAATTAGAATTGATTGCGAAATGCATAAATTATTATACATGATGTATTTAGAAGAAAGTCAAAGTAGAAAGAGTATGGACCTGCAGGCGAATTGAAAATGTACGAAAAACATCATCAGTTTAGCATCACAGACTGAAATTCTGTTTTTTTTTTTATTGTTTTAATTTTATTTTTCTTTTATAAACTGGGAATATCCTGATTGTTGGCGGTTTCTTAATTTTAAAATTTCGTACGAGTGTATACATATGAAGATACATATATAGTTCCGGGCATTAAAATAGCATTGAGGCAATTATTTGCAAAAAATTTTATAAATATTAATATATTGTGTCATACAATCATACATACATAATTGGTCATTACAACCCTTTAGTCAGGATTACGACCTAGTCCTCACACCACTTATGCTGTGTGCGTTAATTTTTATATATGAGTGGCGGGACCTACAATTTAAAGTCGAGTTCGAACAACAGATTTTTGAGAAACTTTTCAAGGCAATTTTATTTACTCTCAGAGTTTTTGCCCGAAATCTGCTGAGAGTAGGTCGCCGAAGAAATATTTTTTCATATTTCGTTCAGTTGGAGATGCCTGACCTGGGATTTGAACCCAGGCCTCAGGTCTAATAAGCCAACACGGCGACTTCGTCATAGCATACAGTAGATGTAATACGGAGTAAAGTGACAATTTGTGGACTAAATGTTGGTATCAGCTTATTGGGATTTACTTCAAGGTATTCCTCAACAATACCGATATCAGCGAGCTATTGGCTCTTACTGAGGCGTGTTCAATATCCAAAGTTGTTTGATTGAACTGATGCCCATAATTTGAATTAGCTATTGCATCCCGGATTTTGACATTTTCTTAACTCTTCGCTTTTTTATGTCTTTGATCCTCTCCGCTGTATGTCGTCGGTACTAGATTTTGCAGAGTAGTTACCTATTTAACTCGACTGCATATTACATCCACCTAGTCAGGATTATGACCTGGCTTTTCATACCACCCATAATTTAATCCGGGACATACTATTTAAAGTAGACTCCGACCGACAGATTTTTGAGAAACTTTTCATAGCAAATTTATTTACGCTCAGTGTTGGTGAGTGGAACTCGACGAAGAAATATTTTTCATTTTTCGTTTTGTTCGAGACAAAAGAAGCTGGCATGTGAATCACGGACTCGTATCTAATAAGCCACACACATATCAACATGACATTTATTTTTGGGAAAAATTTTATCCTCAGTTTTAATCCATCGCTCTTAAAAATTCTTGTAGTAAATGGGGACCATGATCAGAATTTTCACATAGAATAACCTCAACTTCATTAGTTCAAAATCAAAAAGTTGCAGGCAAGACGAAGTGTTTTTTTTTTAGATGGCAGAGTCCTATCAATTGCATGGGGATTATTATAATAAAATTTTTTTTAAATGTATCACGTTCCAACAGAGCTGTTCCTTGAAATTTTATAGTGACACTGCTATTTCCATGTTCGCATCTGCACATTCACATACACAATGTAGTTGTACTCGTACTCGTATGGTATGTAAATTAATTAGTTGCGTTCATTATTTTTGCTGTGTTTGTCTTTCGAATTTTGATTTAAAATTAAAATTTTTTTAATTCTGTTTTTCTTTGTTGCTCCCCACCCGCTTTGTTTCCGTTTTTCTTTGTTTTGAAAGGCGTAAACCACAAACAAAATCACACAACAGCACACGTATACATACACATGTATTTAGCCACCCCTTTTCATGTCATAGAGTTTTCCTATTTCAAAATCAGTTATTATTTATGAATGTTTACAGAAAATATTATCAGCCATAGAAATGAAAAAAATATTTAAATGAATAATAAAAAGAATCTGATGAGAATGTATGATGATTAACTCAGTTTGAGAGGAAGAGTTTTTCAATCGTTAATTTATAAGAAATTTAATAATGAATGATAATATTTGTACAAACGCTCTCAAAAGGCTTTTGTACAAGTACTATGCTGGATTTTCGTGATCTAAAATAAGCTAAAAATTAAACAAAAATGGATCAACAAAGCAGTCTCATCGAAAAAGAAAGCAATTCCACAGTTTCCGAAAATAAATTTTTTTGGTTTGGTTTATTTTTAAACGTTTAATTAACTCCTATACATGTATTTGTTTTATATAAGTTTGTATATAAAAAAATAATATAAAAAAGCCCACACGGAACGTTTAATTTTTTGATTCTGTTTATGACGTGTATACTCGTTTTCACTTGAAAATAATTAAGCAAGCAGGAAAAGTTTTTGAAACGAAATTAAACAGTTTAAGAGTTAACGAGTTGTATTTTAATCTACAGTTGACTTCGAAAAACTCTACTAAACAAATAATCTGTTTCGATTAAAACTTTAAGGATTTTTTCGTTTAATATTGCTTTCTGTTCAATTACAAAAAAAATTTTATTCGCTTCTTGGTTTTGGGACCGACATGGACGCCTATTATAGTGAAAATTAAATTAAATTCAAAATTTGTAAGTTTTTATTTTTTATTTTCAACTCATGCTTAACACAGTATGATGTGTATATTTTTAGCCAACTTTGATGCTAAGAAAGTTTATTTAAAAGTACTGTGCCTTAAAAGAAAGTTCATCAAAGAAAACCTCGAATAATATTTGATATGATTTGACAAAAAAAAAAAATTATATGCATGAGTTGTGAGTGTCATTGTAGAAATTACAAATTTCCACCAGGTGCTGAAGCAAAAAAAAAAACAAAAAATTAACCATCGGCCTCTAAAAAATTCTATTTCCAGAATTATTTTTTCTATAAGGAAACGGTAAGAAGATATTTTTATTAATTACTTTGCAGTTTTATCATTTTGTATGACACCATGTGTCTGAGAAAATTAAAATGTTTTTTTTTTGTCCTTTCTTACATATTTTTTATTGCCATTGTTTGTCGTATTTGTTGTGCGACAAGTTATTTTAGCATTTTCGTTTCCCAATTTTAATATGAAAATAAAATATTTTCTTCACAATTTTTTGGGTGACATTCTATTTTCCGTGTTTTTCTTCCTTTTTAACAATTTATTTTGATGTGTCACTTTGCGTTCTTTACGTAAAGCATGCTGTTCTTGTTGTTGTTTTTTGTACTTTTGCTTCATTCCTTTTATTTATATTTCTAACAACAATTTGATAAACGATGACATTGAAAACAGAGAAGAGAGACTAAAAGAAAATTGTTTGCATTGAGAGTTTGGTAACAAGACAACAGAGACAACAACAACAAAACGGATTGTTTTTTTTTTACTTTTTCTTTTATTTTGAAAACCCAATCGGTTAAAAGCAACAAAATTGTGACACCACCAAACCGGACCCAAACTCAAGATTTACTCGTACAAAAACAATTTCTTTTTCACCCACAATTGTAGTTGTAGTTGTTGTAAATATTGTTACTGTAATCATTTGACATCTACGACAGTTTAGACAACGAAATAAAAATAGAAAGAAACAACAACGATAGCAACAAATATTGTATTCACAAGTAAAAGAAAACAAACGAAAAAAAACGAAAAAGAAGAAGAAAAATTAAAACTTTTGACATTCTACGAAAAAAAGTACGTTAGACAGTGTACCAAAAGACAAAGAGAACCAATCAATACAAGAGACTGAAAAGGTAAAATACCAGGATATTGTTTCTGTTATTTTTCAATATTTTATAAACATCAAAAAAATAATTTCAAAGCTACTCCTTCGTGATGTCAACAGCAAAAATATTTATTAAAGCCAAAATGATGATGACAAAAAGAAAAGGAAAAGAGAAAATAAAAAAACCAGTTGACTTAGACTTATTTCCTTCTAGATTAAAACAAAATTGGGATGTATTTTTAATCGAAAATATTGTTTAAGAGAAATATTTTGTTTAAGATTTAAACAAAGATTAAAATTTTTATTCTATTTTGTATTTAAACCTTAAATGAAATTGTAGTTGTAGTTGCCAAGGCTTGTAATTCTTTTGAATTCAAGAAAAAAAAACTCTTTTACTCATTTCTTTTGCTTATTTTTTTAATTTACACTTGAAAACTTTCGGCAACATGCTTAACAAGCAGCTTAATAATGAGCTTAAGTACTCCTTAGATTTCTTTGTAAATTTGTCCTCCTCTGTGATATTTGAAGACACTTTTCTACACACACACATATACATATACACACAACACAATTCCACAAGTAAGTAACACGTTCACGTACAGGCCAAGTTAAAAGCCGTAAATGAAAAAAGTTTAGAAAAAGAAAACGTAAAAAATGGAAGAAAAACTTGAAAAACATTGTAAAACAGAAAAATCATTTAATGAATTTTAAATAATTTTAACAAAATCAAGAACTAATAACAAACGAACGAACTCTCAATTTGCTCGTCTATTCATATACGAGTACATTCTGCTCAGCTCACACTCAGCTTTTTCTAGTATCGTAGCCTTTAAACACAAGTCGAATAAGGAAAAATCATTGAAAAATCCTTCTTCTTAACGTGGAGGCGAAATAATGAGGAAACGGGGAGTTGCGAAATATACTAGTAAATGGCAAAGAGTGGGCGAATAAAACTTTGTTTAAAAATTGTTGTACCATGTGAAAGTACATACATACATACATACACACACATAGCCATGGCCATTATATACGAGTTGACACTGAAAATGAAAGTGTCGAAAAACAAATCATATGACTGACAGCTTTGCTCTAACGTTTGTTCGTTTTTTTCCTTTCGCTTTAGTTTGCAGTTTTCAAAAACTTGCAGTTTCACCTATGAAATTTAAGATGTTTTAAGTTTTCTTTTTTAATATGAAACTATGGTGTATAGGATACAGATTATATTATAAGTAACTATGTACGTAAGTCGTTTGCTTTTATAATAAAGAAACTTTGTCTGTGCTCTAGAAGTTACCATCTTTCATATTTTTTTCCCACAAAATTCTTGCAATCACTCACGAGACTTTGAAAATATACGTTTATATTGTACGAGTATAAGAGAGAAAGCACTTGTAATTTAAAATATGTTTTATTTTTATCCTTCAAACTGATATACATAGCCTCAGCATAAAGAGATAAGTTGTCCAGGTATGGAAGAGTTTTTTCATAAAAACGGGTTTTTTATGTTTCGCAACTTATTAAGTTCACGTCGTAAATTTTGACAAAGAATTTTACTTCTCAATGATGATTTGCGGAAAGCATTATTTTTTTTTTTTTGTTTTCGCTGGGAAAAAAATGCTGGACAGTCACAACGAATGTTTATCGAGGCATCTTCTGATCATCATGCTCTATCAGTAGCAAGAGGCCGAAGAAAGTAACGGAGATAACAGTTTTGATGTGAGAAATGAAGAACATGGTAGACCACCAAAAAAGTATGAAGACTTTGAATTGCAAATACTATTCGATGAATATGAGACATTTTGGTTCAGAAACAATTTCTAGCCGTTTAAAAGCAATGGGAAAAACACAGAAGTCTGGTGCCACATGAGTTGAAGACAGACAGATAACCGAATTGATTTAAGAATACTCAAATTACCTGAAGGACGGAAAAAATGTGTAGGCCATTGATGAGGCCAATAAAATAAAATAATTTTTACTTTACCATTAAAAATTACTTTCTCAAAAAAAAAAATTTTTTTTTCGTTAACTTTTCAATTCTGTAAGCAATGTACGGCAATGTAGTTGCAGTAGTTTAGTAGGTAGTGTGTTGGCTTTTCTTCGGCGACTACCTCTCAGCAGATTTCTGGCAGAAACTCTAAGAGTAAATACGATTGCCATGAAGATTTTCTCAAAAATCTGTCTTTCGGAATCGACTTTAAACTGTAGGTTCCGCCACTCATGTATAAAAATTAACGCACACAACATAAGTGGTGTGAGGACCTAGGTCGTAATCCTGACTGAAGGGTTGTAGTGTAGTGTTATATATGTGCATATGTATGTATGTGTTGGCTTTTTAGATGTGAGACCACGGTTCAAATTCCTGCTAGACATCTTGAACAAAACGAAATATGAAAAAAATATTTCTCCAGCCCTTTCCTCTCCACAGATTTGTGACAAAATACTCTGAGAATAAAATAAAATTGCCATGAAAAGTTTTTCACACATCAGTTCAGAGGCGATTTTAAGGTGTAGCTCCCGCCACTTATGGCTAACTTTGTTGGAGAGTTGTAATGGCCTAATAAGTAAGTGAGAAAACTTTTCCGAGCATTGTATGTATTCCACATTGGATAGTGATTTAAACCCATTCATCAATTCATCACAGTTAAAAAGTTTTTCTAAGCAAAACATTTTAAGTAATGAAGACTGTGCTAAAGCAAAAGCAATTCATAAATACAAAGCATTCTTTTCAGTTCTTTTACGTCGCAAAAAAAATTCTAGAAAAATAAGCTCCAAGATATTAGAAAAAATTTGTGACAACTAAAAGTAAGCTGGCCTGAAAAGAGCTAAGGATGTATTGAATGTCAGGAGTTCCTTGTAGTCTGTTGTACATTCGGTGAGAATAAAGTTCCATAGTAAACAGCCCTTTTTGCAAAACAGAAATTATACAATTTTTATTCACGAAAAGGGATAGAAATAATCCTGCTCTGAGACAAATAGAAGTTTATTAATTGTATCTTTCCTTTAAAACTAGCAATTAATTAGATTTCTATAAAATATTAACACAAAGGCACGAACAGTATTTCAAAAGGCGATTTGTTTTTGAAACATTATTTTAAAGCGAAGATAAAGGCCTTTTCGAAAGTAATTTCAATATTTTTTTTAAATGCCGCAACTAAGGGAAATAAGTTATAAATCTTCACTTGGAAATAAAAACTTTGTCGTTATAATTTTCATACTTTTAAAAAAAAAATTTAAGTAAAAAAATATGTTGTTTTTTATTGCTCTTAAATATCTTTCTCTCATACTCTCTTATTTATTTTTTATTTCTTCTCTCTCTCTCTCTAGTCAGCATTATCTAAGTAGAAAGTAACAAACACAGCGCAAAGTCAGTTCTCATGTGAAATAAAACAAACACTTAATGGTGGTACTATTTTATCCATCATTTATTATTTAAAAATTACTTCCTGTCCTAGAACAACTTCAAAAGTAAAGAAGTACAAAAAAAACAACAGAAAAAAAACATTAAAACGTTTCATAAATTTAAAGGAAAGAAAGAAAAAAAAATTGATAGAGCCTAAAAGTAGACTATAATAAATTTTAAAAGTTATTAACACAGCTACACTTAATTTGAAAAGCATACAAAAGCCATCTCCCAGAAGACAATTTTAGAAGATAAGCAAAGCAGCAGGATGATAAAATAAATAAAAGACAATCACTAAGATTAGATGTCCTTCTGTTTGTGTGTACGAAGAAAACAAAGACTCACTGGGACTAACGCGACCTTTCATTGCCTATCTTTCTTAAAAAATCTGTAGAATTGAAATTGTTGGATTTTAAAGTTGAAAATTTATGGTGCTGAAGATAAACTTACTTTCAAGTCAAAAAGGACAAAAGAAAAATGAAAGAAAAACTATGAAACAACCATTACAATAATAATAATAAAAGAACACAAGTTTAAATCAATAACTGTCAATTAAAACTTTTTTCCTTTTTCGTTCGCTACGTTATGTTTCATTCATTAATTTTTTTTATTTTTTTGGTATTGAAAGTTCAAATCAGGATAAGAATACTTAGAGTGTGATTACAACAATTAATATTAAATGGTCATGATTTCTTCTTCTTCTTCTCTATACAGACTACCGCATGTACAACTGAGTATGCAGGTCTGTGTTTGAGCAATCTTTATTTAATAGACACTCTCAGCACTTGTCTAATATTCATGCCAACCCTCCTCTCCTCCATTGTTCTTCTCCATGCCACTTAAAACAAGTGTTAGCATTTCTCGATTAATATTTTATGTCGAAATACACTTCTTAAGGAATAAAGTTCAAATGCTAGTAGAAAAAAACAAATTCCTGCAAATACGTACGTATGTATGTATTTATTTAATATTTTACTATGTAGTACAACATTTTATTTGTTATCGATTTGCCTGATTGACTTTAACATTTCGATTAGGGTAATACGAAGCCTGACAAAGAAGAGGGTGACTTTTTCACTGATCCTTTGTACATGTATTGTTCCGCTACAATAGTTTCCTTTTCATATTAACCTCTTGTGAAGGGGAAAAAAGGAAGAGTAATACTGATTTGAAATTCTTGAAATACCTAATTTCATCATGATCTGGCACTTTAATGGGAATAAACGTTAAAACAAATCAATTTTATTGTATTTCATTAGAAACTTTTTTTACACTTTTTATTTCTTTTAATAGTTTTCGTTTTTGTTTGAATTCTTTTTTTTTCATTCTGTCAATTGTTTGTTCACAGTATTTAATGTTTAAATACACTAAATGATGTTACACGCTTGATTAACTTTTTGTATTCATTTAATATTGAACAGAAACTACCTACAAAAAGGTATGTATTCTCTGCAGAAGAAATAGAGAAAAATCAAGTGAAAATCATTATTTGACACTCACTTCACATTTCATCGAAACTCTCAGTGTAGCAGCAACCAGTTAAATGTGAAACACTTGCAAAACATTGCATTTGCCACGGCATTACGGCAATTTTAAAAATATTTTTTTATTAAAATTGAAGCGACAGTTGGTTTTCATGAAAATAAAACCAAAATTAAAACAGAGAGTGTGTGTTTTATTAAATTGCAACTTCTATACATTTTTCTATGCTTCAATGTTGTAAAAATTGAAAAATATTTAATCTAAGAAATTCTTTAACCCTTTAACTGTATCATAAAAAAAACTTTTCCTGCCTGCTTAATTATTTTCCAGCAAAGACGAGTATATACGTCAAATATTTATGCCAGCAAATGTAGCCAATCCTTACTAAAAATTAAACTCTGTTTGTTGAGTTTGTAAAAAAGATACATATATTTTTTAGCATTACTTTGCCAGATATTGTTACATCGGTTAAATACAAGCTATTGACCAAACTAACAAATGTTCTAAAAGGCACATACTTTTAAATGACCTCAAGATAAAAATTCCAGTAGATTCGTTAAATAATAATACGAAATACGAATTATGTATACGAAAAATATTGGTTTCGCGTATGGCGAGTATACTCGACATAAATAGCTAAAGCGTTAAAAAAAAATTCAGTTGAAATATTGAATTTATAAAAAATTTATATCAGATAAAGAATATTAACATTATAATGTTATCCCCATATGGAATAAAAAAATTGAGACACTTTATCATTAATACTCAAAGAGAGAGAGAGAGAGAGAGATAGTGTATTTTCTGAGTGTACGTTTCAATAAAAATCCCAGTGCTACTGAGATTTAAAATTAAAATTCTAACAAAAAGAAAAAATATCTCAAACCCTGCAGTCAAAGGACTAATAAGCAACAGTAAAGTTTTCAATTTTAACTACAAAAAGACCGACTTTGAAATTATGCTGTAAGGAATTCTGGTTTAGCTATGATGAAATGTATTGAAAACAAAAATAAAAACGAAAAAAATTTCGTTCTATTTTATGAAACACATACACATTCAAATAGATTTACAAAGTTTACTACTAAAAAGTGCTTATTTAGAATTTTTTGTCGTTTTTAATTAAAAATTTTGTATTTTCTGAATCACATCGTATTTTATACAATGCAGTGAATTAAAAAATTATCCGTACACCAAGCACTGTATTCCAAAAATTACCAGCATAATTAAAATTTTTTCAAGAGACGGAAAAAAGCTGTAAACAACTCAGATAATACAAATTTTGAGGATGTACAAAAAAAAACTTATAAAAAGAATGCGTACAGCTAGCTTAGATAGAGACAAATGTACCCCACGGTAACGGAACGATGTTTTTTATTTGAACTTTTTTTAACAATATCTAAGCCACTATCTACGTCATTAGTAGTTATTCGGTTTGATGAAACTTAAAAAATTAACATCAAACTGAGTACAAATAAAAAAATCACAAAAAAATGGTATTAACGTCAAAGAGTTGATTGTTAAATTGTAAAATGATGGCAAAGATTTGCAAGAAATTGCTGAAAATATTCGACCAAGATCAACAGTTCAATATGTGACGGAAACGCGACACAAATCCACGCGTTCGCTTTAAATTTTGCCAAGAAGAGATCGATAAAAAAAGAAAGATTCTTATTTGGGAAGGAATCCAGAACAGAATTAAAATAAATTTGTGTTTAGTTTCAATTAAATTCTTTATTATTCGCACTACTTTTGTGTACCACCGTTTACAACTTGATGAATCCAACAATAATTTGCTTTATTCGTTATTCTTCTTTACACTTCTGTTCGCGTAAACACTAACAAATGTTCGGTAGATCTTTACAACGGCGATCTACAAATCACGACTGATTTCTTCACATGCAACGGGTCTTCACACAAGACTAACTGAGTTCTTACTACTGCCGTTGCCTGCTTTGTCTTGCCTTTTTATATGCCCACTTAATCAGTCTGATGAAGGATCTTGAAGTCCAACGTTTGGAGTTTCACCTTCTCGAGAACTATATCGCGACTTCATTGTTGTTTGTGTATTTTGTTCACATTGCTTGTTGTTGCGTTCTCGCTTACTTGTCTATACACTTTTCTTTCACACTGATGTTGGTGGTTTACTTGTAACAAATTCGTTGTATTTGTTTGTGTAGCTTTTGTTCATTTTTATGTTAAACGATGTACACTGTTTCCATTTTCGTAACAATATGATTTTCGATTTCTTCGCTATTACTATTCGATCACGCATGTAATGCTTTGTATACAATATTAAAGAAATAATACCTAATCAATCCAGACCTTAAGTTGAAAGACAATAAAACATTTATGAAATATTTTAGCAAACAAAAATTTTACAGCACATAATAACTAATAAGCAAATGCCCAAATATACCATTGTTGTAGATGTCCGGACTATTGGGAATGAAATCAAATAAAGTCTGTTCGATTCAATGAAAAATCGTTTAAAAGAATTTTTTTGCGTTATTAAAAATATATTTCGAAAAATCAAATTAAATATCAATTGTTGTATGGATAATTTTTTAGGTTCCTCTTCTGAATTGTTTTTTAAATTTGTTTACGTAAAAATTTGAAATTTTTTGTTTTATAAACACAAATTAAGATTTTAAAACAATTTTTAGTTTTCGAAATATTGTGCAAATAGTAGCCACCTGCTTGGCGTGGGGACAATTGTTTAAGTCAGTGTATATCGTTCTCTTAGTTGATCTTGTAAAAAATAAAAAAAAATTTCTTCTATTTCTGATAAAATTCTTTTTGAGAATAATTTAATTAATAACAGAAAAATGAAAATAAAATTAAAACGAATTATTTAAATACAAAATAGAAATTAAATGTGAAACAAAATATAATGAATTATTAAGAGCATCTTGCTTTTATTCAATCGTACTTACATAGTTTGGGCACAAATGCAGAAAAACAGAAAGGAATTGTGATGAGACTTACCTAAAAATGAAAAAAGAAATAAAATTAAATTAATTTTAAAAATTGAAATACTTCAAGTAAAATTAATAAATTGTGGATGAATTTAATATTCTTGTTCAGCAGAATTCCTAAAACAACTCCTCTATTTTCAGATTGGTGACTATTTAACATAAAAGATAGTCAACATTAATTGGAAATAAGATTTTCAATTAAAATAGCAAAATTACAAACTTTTTAATTCAAGATTATTTTACCCAATATTGGGTAGCCTTTACAATATAAAATAATGAAATAGTTTTCATCCAAAAAAATATTTCAAATTGTGAAAACGAATTTCATTTCAAATGAAACATTTTTGTTGATTTTATTGTATTAGAAATCATTGCTAAGCTTAGCTTTACATTCTTATTGTTGAAAAAACGTTTATTATTGTAGGTTTTTTTTTGTTTTTTGCCAACAAAATGATGACAAATTGCAAAATAATTTTAATAGATGAATACATACATACATACATCAAATAATTGAAAATATTTATATTTGTAGATATATTTGTATGTATGTATGTATGTATATAAAAATACATTTTTGTTTTCTAAATAATATTTAGTTTCAATAGCAATTGTTAACATTTGAAGAAAAAATTGTCAGCATTTTAATTAGAAATGAGCAATAGCACTGCATTGATTACACTGTGCAACAGTCAAAATACAAACAGCTTATGACTTATGACAGTGTAAGTTGTAAGTTTTCTTGAGTAGAACTGAAATTTTTTTTTTATATTCCCCGCACCCTCCTAACTTGTTTTATTTGACAAAAACGGTATTTTTGACCTTTTTACACAAAATTATTGATTACCAGAATATTTTTAGCCAATTTTCAAAATCCAAAGTTTTTTGAAAAGGGAACAAATTAAAATGGTATACATAAACATCTGGTTCAAACTTACATGTTATGAGTTTTGGTCAAGTAAGCTTACAAAATATAGTTTCTTTTTTAATTTTTTTTTTCAAGTTTAGTTATTCTTAATTGCAAAATTTAATTAAAAAATATAAAATAAGTGATGACATTCTGAAAATACATTATCTGGTGAAGAAATTGATACTTCGTTTGATCAAATCGAACTAAAATCAACGTAGGTATTATTTAAATAGTATAACAGTCGTCTTATATTTTTTCTATATGTCATCTTATCAAATGAACTTTCAATTCAAAAATTTTTAAAAGTTTTGATGGATCTTGACTGTTTATCGCAAAATGTGTCAATTTCACGTTTGCGCAACTAGCAGAAGACGCTAATATTTGTGTTCTTTGCAAATATTATTATTTCCTTCTACGCAAGCATTGTCCAACTTCTGATGGTCGCTCAAACGTAAAATTTACACATTTTCCGATAAACAATCAAGATCCAGCAAAAATTCGGAAATTATTTGAAAAAATATAAAATATGAAAAATATAACTCGACTGTTAGACTCTTTAAATAATAATTGCGGTAATTTTTGTCCGATTCGGTCAAACGAAGTGTCAATCTCTTCACAAGATAATAAACCTAATAGCATATTAAATCAAATAATATGTACATATATGTACACCGTTTTAAAGGCCCATCCCTCTCCTTTCTAATAAGGTTTAAATTTTTGACATCGGTTCAGAAATGTTTGTGTAATCAATAAATCTGTGCGTAAAGTCCAATAAAACAGTTTTTGTCGAATAAAACAAGTTTGGAGGGTTCAAGAAACATAAAAAAAATATTTTTGAGTTGTACTCAATATTATTTTGTCGCATGGTGTTATTAACCCATCATTAGTTAACGGGACTTAACATGTCAAAACTTGATATTTACAGATTGTAGTATAATCAAAAATGATATATACATCGTCTTGAAGAAAAAAAATTTCATACGTATTATTATTCACTGAAAAAGGCCAAATAAAGGTCTTTTACAAAACGTACATTTTATAAAATTTATGGATATGTATACCGTCACAAAATACTAGTTTTATAAAAATACATATTTTCTTCAAACTGGCATCGTTTGATTTTTAGTCATAATTGCTTACTTTGACAGATAGAAATAATACACTCTGTATATGACGATTATACTCGTCTTCACTGGAAAATAATTAAGCAGATAGATGTAGTTTTTTGAAACAGAATTGAGCAGTTAAAGGATTAAATAATTTCAATTATTTTTATTTGAATTCATACTGTTTAAGCAAAAATTAAATACAATTTCAATTTAATTTTATTTGTTATTGTTTCTGTTTTGAAAGTGTTTGGTGAAGGGTATATTTTTCACCCGAAATTGATTTGCTTGAATCGAAAATCTATTTTAGAAACATTTACGTAAATCACAATGTTTAGTGTCTGTCGTCATCTTTACTGGTATTAATTTAATCCAATTTTGCCAAGAAATACTGGCTTCAAACTTACTTTTTTTAAATGCTTTTATTGCTTTTTTTATATTAAATATGAGGGAATTACTCGAATTCAAGTGGATAGAATTGTGGTCCACCTACGCTAGATATATAAAGTCACGTACACATACATACCTACACATGTTTTGTCTTCAAAATATTTAAATATCTTAATTAATTTAAATTTAATTTATTAATTAATTTGTGATAGCAAATATTATATTTTCGAAAACAAAAGAAGACAAAAAGTATGGAAAAAAATTAGTGCTCTCGACTATGGAGAGCTTCCCTATTGTTATTTAGAGGAGCAGTCGAAATAGGTTTGCTTCAATTTATTGAAACAATGACGGATGAGAAGGGATAGTTGGATATTAAGAAATTATTTACAACAAAGTGTCGTAAAATTGGATCTTCATAATCAATTTAACATTCACCGAGATAATAACCCTAAAAATGCCGCTAGTGTAGTGAAACAGTGGCTTCTATATAATGTCCTAAAAATAATTTGGGATGCCCCCTTACCTACTCAAACTTAATTCCATTGAGTATCAGTGTAATTTATTAAAAAATAAATTAATGAACCATTAAGTTACTTCAAAATTTATGCTGAAAAAAAAAATGGAAACTAACTAAGAATGCACTGTAAAAAAGCCAAATATCTGAGTTATTACGAGCTTAAATTGACTTTGAAAATTGTACGCAGACAAGCAAATTTTTATGTCTTAATTACAACCCTTCAATCAGGATTACGATCTATCTTTTCACAGCCCCCATGTTGCGTTTGTTAATTTTTTATACATTAATGGCGGGACCTACAGTTTTAAGTCGACTCCGAACGACGGTTTTTAAGATACTTTTCACATGACAATTTTATGTAATCTCAGAGTTTTTGCAAGAAATCTGTTAAGAGGATGTCGCCGAAGCAATATTCAAATTTCGTTTTGTTGGGGCTTGACCCGTGGCATCACGTCTAATAAGCCAACACACACTACTAGACTACGGCGACTTCCTTCATTTTAATTTACATTCTATGATTTTTTGAGAAACCAATAGATGTACAATAGATACAAAAAGTTATGTAATTTTTAATATTGTTATGAAAATGGAAACTGTGTACATCGTTTAACATTAAAATGAGCAAAAGCTACACAAACAAATAAAGGGTCTGCCAAATAACTTTTTTTTTTGAAAATGCTTTAAAAAACAACTACTGAATATTTTCTCAAATTTCTTTTTTTATTTGAAAGTGCAATCCATTTGGTTAGTAATGGAAAATAATTTCATACAAATGGCTGCCTCGGCTGGCCATGCAGTAGCCTACACGGTCGATCCAATTTGTAAGCACATTATCGATTGTGTGCAGCTGTATTTCACCAATGACTTCGGGAATATTGTCCTTTAAAGCGTCAATTGTCTCTGGCTTATCGGCGTAACACTTATCTTCGACGGCTCCCCACAAATAATAGTCCAACGGTGTCAAATCGCAGCTCCGAGGTGGCCAAACAACATCAGCTCTGCGGAGCAAAACATCGAGTGTAGCTTCGGCTGTGTGGCATGTAGCGCCGTCCTGTTGACACCAAATGTTGCCAGTATCCTCCTCTTGAATTTTTGTGAAAAAAAATTCGTTCAACATGGCCCGATAACGATCGCCATTGTCTGTAACGGCCACTCCTTGCTCATTTTCGAAGAAAAATGGCCCAATTATGCCTCTGGACCAAAATCCGCACCAAACAGTGACTCGTTTTGGGTGCGTTGGCTTTTCAATGTATGCGTGCGGGTTTTCTGTACCCCAAATGCGACAATTTTGCTTGTTTACATACCCGCCAAGATCAAAATGAGCTTCATCTGAAAAGACGATTTTTTTTTGCCAAAATCGGCATCTTCTAGTGTAGGCTACTGCATGGTTAGCCGAGGCAGCCATTTGAATGAAATTATTTTCCATTATTAACCGGAAGGATTGTGCTTTCAAATGGAAAAAGGAATTTGAGAAAATATTCAGTAGTTTTTTTTTAAAGCATTTCAAAAAAAAAAGTTATTTGGTGGACCCTTTACAACGAACTTGTTACAAGTAAACCAACAACATCAGTATGAAAGAAAAGGGGATAGACAAGTAAGCGAACGCAACAAAAAAGCGATGTGAACAAAATACACAAACAACAATGAAGTCCCGATAGAGTTCTCGAGAACGCGAATCGCCGAACGTTCAACTTCAAGAAACTTCATCGGCCTGTTTCCCCGGGCCTATAAAAAAGGCACGACAAAACAGGCAACGAGTAGTAAGAATTCAGTCAGTCTTGTGTGAAGACGCGTTGCATGTGAAGGAAACAGTCGTGGTTTGAAGATCGTCGTTGTAAAGATCTACCGAACATTTGTTAGTGTGTACGTGAACAGAAGTGTAGAGAAGAATAACGAATAAAGCATATTATTGTTGGATTTATCAAGTTGTAAACGGTGGCACACAAAAGTAATGCGAACAATAAAGAGTTTAATTGAAACTAAACACCAATTTATTTTTATATTGTTTGTAAGCAACGAACTCATATTTGAAACGTTTTTAAAAAGGTAAAAACATAACAATATTTTTGGTTTTGGAGTTACTAAGCTACATTAATGTACGCAGACTTTTAATGCCTAGTGTACATGGAACAACATTTTGGTCACACCGCATGCAATAGAGTTTGTTAATGTTTGTTATTAAATAAATTAAAACAAATAAATGAATGTTATCTCCCTTTTTTTGCTCATACTTTCTAGATGTATGGTTCAATATGGCTTTTTAGTTTTTCCTAATTTATACGATAACATTCCTAAGAGATAACATAACATTCCTTAGAGTCAAAAAAAGAAAAGAGGAAGAAATGGAAATGAAAATAACATCCCATAGCAAATTCTATTCAATAATTTTCAATGGTCTTTTAAAGGATATTTTCCAAGTTCAGATTATTTTGGGGGGAAATTTTATTCCTTTTTTTTTGTGTTTGATTATTTAATTTTTTAATACCACAGAGTTTGAAATGCGATGCTAAAAAATGTTACATTGATTAGTGTCGATAACATTTAAGGGATGTTAGCCTCAGGCATAATTTTAATTATTTTACAAAAAAAAAAATCTAAAACACGTAAAACAATTTAAACGAATTTAAAGGAGTTGGGAAATTATCCATAACAATCAGACAATACGATATTTTAACAATTTGATACGCCCATTCGAATAGGCAAACAACTGGAAAAACTGCTTTCTACTGTCTCACGTCATTTGTCCTCTTAATTCTCTTTTTTATTTAAAAATTGATAACGAAGTGTATCGCTTACCGTTAATATTTGACAAAACAAAAAGAAGGGAAGAGATAATGCGTCCTATTTTTCCTGTAACCATAAAGAAAGCCATCAAGTCACAAGTGAATATAAAATGAAAAATCCAACTGACATTTACGCATTTATGGTAAAAAATAAAGGATGCTGACAGAGGAATGTATTAATTGCAGACGCAGACAAAGGATAAAGCAAACTTTTGTAGCAGGATTATGAATTGAACTTGGTTAGGGGTTATTACGAATCATCAAAAGCACATTTACTGCGCTCACAACGCAAAAAGCGTCGGTAGTTTGTAGAAAACCAAGGAAATGAAAGTTAGTCACATTACAGCATACATACATGGATGAGGAACACATGTGTCTACAATATTTGTTTAAAGGATTTGAAAAATTTTAATATTTTACCACCCTTAAGTGTACAATGCACGGTTATGCCCTGCAGGATAATCGAATTTGAAGAAGATTTAGCCTGTTTAAAGGACTTGAAAAAAGTACGCAAAAAAAGGGCGTAAAAGAAATCCTGTTTGCACGTGTTTAGTTGTTGGGCTTCTTGGTTGTTTATATTGTTGGTTGCAGACAATAAATGCTGCAAATACCCTTTGGGGTAGTTTTGGGTTTTTTTTTATTTTTTTTATGTTTATCCTTTATTTTGTAACAACAACAACACGAGCAACTACAAACAAACAAACAAAGAAATAATGAATTGAAAATAAAAAGTGTTTTATTGTTGCCAACTGCCTGTCTTTCATGCAACTGTCTCTTTGAATTCTTGTACTTTTCTTACTTAAAAGTATAAAAAAACGGCATAAAATCGTTGTGCATTTAAGCATAAATTTTACGCCTGGTCTAAATGTGCTTATGATTGCTTGTTATAAAGATTTTTTAATATTAAAAATCTAAAATTAGAAAAAATTACGGCAAAATAAATCCAAAACTAAATCCAACTAAGGTTTGCACACAATTTTACACACCATTAATGGTTAAACTTCTAACTTCACATTTATTTCGAAATTATTTGGAAAGTTATTTTCAAATATTAAGGAAATTGAAGAAACAATTTTCATTTATTTTTAGTTTTTTTCCCACAATCCTTTTCTGACAATAAAAGATTTTCTATTCTAAACAAATTTCGAAATAACTCTATAACTGTACAAAATTATTTGTGTGTATATACAACATATACATATACATACAGTGAGAGTCAACAGAAACTGCACACCATGGATAAAATTCTAGCAATCACCAATCTCAACTTTAACCACTTAAGGAGAGTGTCCGAAAAAATTTGACAATATTTTGAAATTTTTTGAAATATTTTTTTTTGTTACAAATTTAAATTAAATTTTAAAATAAAAATAACGGTGATTTCTTAATCTAATATTTTTTTAATGTACAGTTTCTTTTGACGCTCACTGTATGCATGTACATACACGCATATGCCATACAAAGAGATAAAATCTATGCAGAGATAGAAAAGTTTAAACTATTAAAGAACAAAAATTATTTCAATTCGTTTTTATAAGTGTTTTAACTCAATTCAATACGAATTGTTTACAGAAAAAAAACCATACATATTTTTATCTTTTATGCCTCATGCCTTAGTCCAGTAACACAAACAAACAAACATACAAAAATGGATATATGGATAGCCAGACGGCCTGGACTCTAGTGTGTTTAATATTCACAAAAATCAAAACAACAATAAAAAAAGAATATTTTTTTTGGGAAATACAAATGAATCTATAGACTTGAACATAGACTGAAAAGAAGAAGAGGAAAAAAAATTCAAATTTTAAATGAAAATGAAATGAAAATGTGTGTGAAAATGCAAGAAAAAAGGGACAAAATATGGTAAATGGGGGTCTGGTACCACAAACCCATATAAAAGTTAAAATGTTTTTATCATTGGAATGAAATCATTTTATAAATACAAATACAAAATATTTGTTCAACTATTTTGATGGAATTTATTTCTCCTTTGCCTCCCCTCCTCCCTCTCTCTTAACTATGGACATACATACATTTCATTCGTTTTGGCAAAATTTAATTTTTTTTCTCAGGAATAGTATTTAAAAGCAAAAATTGGCAGACAGACAACAAAACAGCATTATTTGCAAACTAAAAATTTAATAAAAAATTTACTGAAAATGCAGTCAGTCTAGTGTACATAATGCCAGAACAATTGTTCCAAATTCAAACTCCGTTTCCAGTCTTATGCGTTGCTAGAGATACAGGTTTCATAGAGGAATCGTTGTGGAGACAATTCAATTTAAGTCATGACCATCTGACCATACATATGTAGGATTTAAGATGTGTGTGTGTATGTGTAAATGTAACTGTAAATTTTATACTTATGCTTAAAATAAATTTTACCGAAGGAATCATTTAACATTTATACGAAGGTTGTGCCATAAATTTAATTGTTTACTTTAAAACTACATTGTTAAGTCTAAGAATGGAATGAATCAACGATTTTTCACTCATTAAAGACTTTATTTTCAATTCGTATTCTCAGGTCAAAGTAATCTTAAGGCACAAAATAGGTGTGTATTCTTTTTCTAAATGTTCTTTAAGTCTAAGCAAATACGTTGTTCGATGTTGTAAAAAAATTTTAATTTCAAAGAAAAAATTTCCCTGGAAAAAGTCTTGTAAAGCACACTTTGAAATAGACTTTGCATCATTGGAGAATATAAAAGAATTTTTAAAAAACATAAAAACAAACCTAGGGTGCCCTGGTAGTCTAGTAGGTAGCGTGAGGGTCGTGGGTTCGATTCCCCCAGAGACTCTGGTCTGTGACACTACACCGAGCACATAGTCAAGTTACTTCGCTCGTATATAATTAAAATATAATTTTTATTGTATTGTAATTAATAAATAAATAAATAAATAAATAAATAAAAACAAACTAGGCATCCTTACTGATAACCTTTCAAATAACATTGCTACTGACAAGTGTGATTTTACTGCAAATAAATTAACAAATCGCCGTAGTCTTGGCGTGTGTTGGCTTATTAGACGGGAGCCTGGGATTCAAACCGCAGCTCAGATATCTCGAATAAAAATAATAATAATGATATAATATTGTCACGGAAGTGTTCTGGCAAAAACTCTGAAATTAAATAAAATTGCCATGAAAAGCGGCTCAAAATTCTGTCGTTCGCAGTCGACTTTAAAATGAGGGTTCAGCCACTAATGGATAAAAATAACACACGCAACATGTGTTATGTGAGAAACAAGGTTGTAATGACCCTCTTACTGTTTATGTCGAATATATTCGTAAGAAAGAAACACATTTTTTCCTAATGTCGAGTATATTCGTCTTGCGGAAAAAATTTACACTTTTAAAAATTCATTAATTTCTCAACTATAGCTTGTATTATTCTGGGAAAGTACTGTTACAAAATTCATATTTTACTTAACAGAAATATTTCAGTTTGCTTATGTCGAGTATACTCGTCTTCGCTGGAAAACAATTAAGCAGGCGGAAAAAGATAAACAAAATTAAACAGTTAAAGGGTTAGGTACATATGTAAGCAAGTAAATCAACGAATTTCATGACAACAATTCCGTGTCCCTATCTTTACTTACTTCAAGAATCAATTGCTAGAGTTTAATCTTAAATTTATTAAGTATTGGAAGCTAAATTTTCAAATATTAATATTAGATACTTTTCAGCCAACCCTCGTTTAAAAAAAGACATCTATTAAGTGTTATAAAACTAAGTAATGAAACAAAGTCGTTTTAAATAAAATGCAATCCCTTTAAACTACAACAGAACCGAATCATTTACAAGGAACATTAAAACTACAATATCTTTTAAATAAACGATTGTCAGTTCAGATTTAAATCTCTTTTTTAAAGTTATCTTTCTTGTTTTTTTTTTAAGTGATCATATCAGAAGCATTTAAAATGAACACGACAGCATAGGAATAAAGTTTACAAAACATTATTAGAGAAAACTTTTGGTATCAAAAAGAGAAGAAAAGAATATAATTTTGAAAATAAAATTTGTTTTGTTTCATAAGCAAATTGGAAGAAATAAAATCTGTTTAATTTCTAGTCAAGAAAACGGCTGTTTTGTTTAAACACGTGTTTTTAATGTGATTTTATTAAAAATTTTAATGGGCCTTCTTTTCGAAATGAATGTGTGCATTTTATTTGCACTGCCACCACCAAAAATTACCATAAATCTCAATTATGTATCAACGCCAGCCATCCTCTTCACTTTTAAGTATAATAATCATTATAAATGAGAGACGCAAGACAAAAAAATGAAATTCAAAATTTCATTCGCATAAAGCTTTTGAAAAACTAGAGAATAAAAAAACACCCCAATTGTTATGTTTGCACCACTAAAGAGTGGTTCATTATTTTATTACAGAATTTCAAATGTAAAGACAAAAAATTATATGTATACATACACTAGCTACAAAAAGTCGTCGTACATCAACTTAGCTCAGTAACTCCAAAATAAAAAAATGCTAAAAACTTATAATTTTCAAATAATTTGTATTTATTGTACATCTACATATTAGTCACTTTAAATATCATAAAACGCAAGTTAAAATAAGTTCCGGGTAATAATAACAAAATAAATACAAAAGAATTTAATAAAAAAAATGCAAGAAAATCTCTACGTACCATTTTGAAAGTAAATTTAAAACTCGTAGTAATGTTTAAGATATTTAGGTTTTTTAACAGGTGATAGGATAGATTTTTGTTTCAAATGCTCCACCATTTTTTAGGATATTCTTGAGTTATACTATTCCATACATACATAACATAATTGGTCATTACAACTATTTAGTCAGGATTATGACCTAGTTTCTCACACCACTTATGTTGTGTGTGTTAAATTTATACATGTATGGGTGGCGGGACCTACAGTTTATAAAGTCGACTCCGAACGATAGATTTTTGAAAAATTCTTCATGGCAATTTTATTTACCCTTAGAGTTTTTGCCAGAAATCTGCAGCAGAAATATTTTTTTTTTCATATTTCGTTCAATTGGAGACCTAGGTTTTGAACCGAGACCTCACGTCTGATAAGCCAACACACTACCTACTAGATCACGGCAACTTCGGTGAGTTATACTATTCCATTTTCTCACTTCGTGATTTTGATTTTATTTTGCTAATAAATCTAACAGATGCTCAATAGAATTGAGGTTATATTATTAACAATTGTTTTTAGAAGCCATTGTATAACTATATCATGCGAAATGTTGGGGGCCATTATCTATTTGCTGTGAAAGACTCTATTGTGGTCGTAATTTGAATACTTTACATACACACATTTTGTACGTGAGTGGCGGAACCTACAGTTTAAAGTCGACTCCGAATGACAGATTTTTGAGAAACTTTTTCATGGCAGATTTTTTATTTACTCTTAGTTTTTGGCAAAAATCTACTGAGAGGAAATCGACGAAGGAATATTTTTATTTCATATTATGCCTGACCTAGGATACGAACCCGGCTTTACGTCTAATAAGCCAACACACTACCTATTAGACTACGGCGTCTTCAATACTTTCCTTATTGCAAAGTAAATGCTTCGCGGTACATAAATATTTAAGAAAATTATTTAGTCCCATCAGACCAAGTTTAGTTACTTTTGACGAATACTACTCCCAAAATCGCCACAATTTGTTTATTGGTCTGACTGTGTGCCATTGTAAATTGTTTGGCTTTCAAATATCACTTTTTAACGAATGTTAGGTTATTGAGAGGTTCTAGAACTTTCGCCATTTTCATTATAAGATTTTCTGTAACTTGCCTCAGACGTAGCAAGATACCAAATTTAATTTTTTTTTGTAAATTTAATCCCAGTAGTTTCCTACTAAAAAGTTTTTTTTTCATTTTATAACATATTTGTTTAATATTATACAGGAATTTTAATGTAAACACATGCCTAATAAATCAAGTCTTTTGTTAGCATTTGTGTTTTTATTCAGAATCCCGGGAAATTGCTGGCTTGGCCGATTGCCTTCTTAACACATGTTTCAGTAAGACGGAAAAAAAATTGCAGCAGGATAATAACATCAATGTTTTAGAGTGGCAATCGTCAAGTCTAGACTTGAATCCTATCGAGCGATCTCTGCTATTATGAAAAGACGGCTTAGAGGTGATCCCCAAACAACAATGTCTGGTCTTAAAAGAAAGATACAGGAAATATGGGATTCCATTACTCCTCAAGAATGTCTATACTTGATAGACTACATGCTCAGTCGAGTCGTTGCAGTTATTAATGCCAAAGGTAATGTTACTCAATATTGATTCCAACTTTTAACATCGTACGAAACTATACTCTGGTCAATATTTTATTAAGTTTTTATTGTATTAAAATAGTTAAATGATTGAATTAAACTTTAAATGTGTGGTTGAATAAAGGCTTATAGTTTAGTTTAAAAAATTTATACATTTGTTTCAATCGGTCACATAACATGGAAAATACAAAAAAAAAAACATAGCGTACGAAACTCAAGTTGTTATGGTAGTATATTAGAGAGTGATTTTGTTAAAAAAAAAACGTAATTCTAATTCGAAATTCGAAAAATTTTTTCTGAACAAAGCAATATACTCGTACATACATATATAGATATGTATGACTTTTTACACCTACTGTATATATGGATATCCTGTATATATTTTATATTTAAAATTGCTTTTAACATGGATTAATATACAGGCTCATTCACCAAGCACTTGAGATTCTTTTCATTTTCATTTTCGATGTCATTTCATTTCGTTATTCAATTTATTTTTTTTTTGAAAATTTATTTGTTTTCGTGATTAATTAAAAATTTTATGCATTTCTGTATAGGGATTAATATACTTGAAATACCTATTTAATTTAAATTTATTTATTCATTTTTTGTATCTTGGTTTTTAATATCAAACAGTATTCCAATTGGCAGAAAGGATCATTCATGTAATTTCACTTCGAATATAATTGAATTTTATTTGTGAACCTTTTTTTGGTTTCTGCTTTTGAAAAGAGAGTTATTGTGAACGAATTGTTAATTTAATGGAGCATTTTTATTTTTATTCATTCATTCATTCATTGAATGATTCATGCCTGTATTCATTTATTACTTTTAATTGATAGCTTTATGAGAGTGTAAATTATTTATAAATGTTGCCCTTAATATTTCACAAATTAATCGTATTTGCAAGCAAGTAACACAATTTTATAAATTTTATTTTCCTATACTTTTATGGTTTTTAATAAAATCAGATAAAAAATACAGAGAGAAAGTTCAATTAGCACCAAAGAAAATTAAAGGAAAGAAGATAATTTCTGTACTAGAGAATCATAAAATGCAATTCGTGTCGCTGAAAATAGATCAAACTCGAATTCTTAGGGCCATTATCACAACTTGCCGTTAAAGTTGAGTTTAGTTAAAGGTAACTTTAGCTAAAGTTAACTTTAAAGTTACCTTTAATTTCTTTTTTTGTTGTATTTGCTCATTTTGTTTATATTTGAAGTTGCCATATTGAAAATAATATATATGGCAAGTTCAAACATAAACTTAACTTTAAAAGTTAAAAGTAGGATGATCCTCCATTTAGCTTAACGCTCATTTCCACCTTATTGTCCACTTATAATAATGAAAAACAATCTGTATGCCCGTTAAAATTCTCCCTTTAGTTAACGGCAAGTTGTAATAATGGCCGTTAGACTACAGAATAGAAATAAAACCCATGAAATTAATGTAACTAAGAACTCAAAAGCATAGAAATACTTCGTTAATAATTACAATTGATTTGAGAGCAAGAAATCCATTTTTTTTTTTTTAAGAACAACAAGAACAAATTTTTTTAATTAAAAGACGTACAGATTTGAAGATAAATACGATTTGGAAATGTGGATGCATTTTACGATGTACCGACTAAAGAAGTATTAACATGTTCCTTTAGAAGCCGCCGTAGCCTAGTACGAAGTCTAATTAAAGGAGAGCTCATGGAGGAAACATCAACTTTGACATCTTGATGGAAAGGATTATAAAAGAATTCTAGCAAAACTTGCGCTTGTAAATAAAATAGCAATAATAAGTTTCTTAAATCTGTCGTTCGGAGTTAAGGCCATTCATGAAGAAAATCAGCACACAAAACATGGTTGGTGTAAGAAGATAGGTTGTAAACCTGACTAAAGGGTTACAATGATCACTTAGGTAGGAAAGTAATGTGTTCCTTTGCCCTACTTTACAGTGCCTTCAACTTTGTACCGCAATGTTGCCTTGAACGACTAGAACTAGACTTATTTAAAGCATTACGCACATTTTGTATCCTTCTAAGACTTGATTAAAAGTATTTACTTCAGAATTAAACGATTATATACCATAATCGATTGTATACCATTAAAATGTTGCATCTGAGCGAAGATATTAAAGTCTTCGAAGTCTAGTAGGTGTTGGCTTATTAGATGTGAGGCCACGGTTTTAATTCCACGCGCCTGATATCTAAAACAAAACGAAAAATGAAAAAATATTTCTTCGACGATTTCCTCACAAAAGACTTCTGGCAAAAATTAAATAATAAAAAATTAAATAAAAAAATTGCTATGAAAAGTTGCTCAGAAACATCTGTCGTTAGAAGTCGGTTGTTGAAACGGTATGTCACGCTACTCATGTATAAAAAAAATTACACACACAACATAAGTGGTGTGAGAAGCTATGTCGCAATCCTGAAAGGGGGGTTGAGTACATATGTACAGCTGTGTTCAAAATAATAGGAGTGCTACCATGTAATATTTTCAAAGTTAAAATTTTTTATTCTACCAATTTGCAAAACATGATATATTTTAATGGTAGTTACAACGATATGTAAGAAATAAAATACAAAAAAAAATCTCGTAATAACTTTAATATTTACGATGAAATTGATTCATTTCTGTGTTTGCCCCTGAATTCAGTTGATCAAAAAAATAGGAGTGTAAGTGTTCTTTTAAAAATAAAAATATAACAGCACATAATTTAAAGAAAAAAGTGAAAAATAAGTACGTAAAAATGTAGTCAAAACATTTTCTACAGTGATTCACATAAATTTTTGTAATACTGGGACGAGAAAAGCACTTTACTGAAGAAAAGAGAAAACTAATTAAAAATTTTCGAAATAAAGGCAAAACTTACAAAGAAACTAAGGAAATCTTAAGTTAGTCCGATCAAATGATCACAAATACATTAAAATATAAAAAAAAGCCAGAAACGCGTGGGCGCAAGGCCAAAACATCTACTGTCGATGACCGCCGAATTGTGCGATACAGCAAAATAAATCCTTCAGCGTCTTCAAATAAAATTCAAAAGGATCTGAATCTTGCCGTAAGTGTCCCTACTATTCGTAGGCGTCTGATGGACAACAATTTATTCGCAAGAAGTTCACAAAAGGTGCCATTGTTGACATACAAAACAGGCAGCAGCACGCTTAAAGTTTGCCCAAGAACATATCAAATATCCGAAAGAAAAATGGAGAACTTATTGTGGACCGACGAAAGCAAAATTGTTTTATTTGGTGGCACTGGGTCTAGACAGTATATTAGACTTCCGCCCAACACCAAATATAAAGCTAAGTATACACAAAAGACAGTTAAACATGGTGGTGCAAAACTAATGATATGGGGAAGCTTTTCATATAATGGTTTAGGCCCAATACATCGAATTAGAGACATAATGGATAGGAACGTCTATTTCGGCATTTTGAGAGAAGTGATGTTACCATATTCCACGCCTCTAAAATGGATATTCCAACAAGACAATGACCCGAAACACACCAGTAAATTGGTAAATTGGTAAATGAGCGGTTTCGGGTTAATGGGGTAAAGGTTATGGCGTGGCCAGATCAGTCTCCTGACCTTAATCCCATAGAACATCTATGAGGGATGTTAAAAAATATGTTGCCGAGCGAAAACCGTCAAATGCAGCTAAGTTGTGGTCTGTAGTGCAAGATGGGTGGAATAAAATTCCGCTAAAACGATGTCAGGATTTAGTTGACCCCATGCCTCGTAGATGTGCTGCTGTAATAAAAAGTAAAGGCTATTCTACCAAATACTAATCGTATTTAAAGTTTCTGATTATAGTCATAAGCATTTTTAACTCTTTTTATAGTAAATTTTTATGAAAACTGAAATACTCCTATTATTTTGAACAGCACTTTTTAATATATTTTTTTTAAACTTCCTGTTACTTACTTGTTGAAAGCTTTATTTAATTAATGAATAACTTAAATAATTTAGTATTGAATCAACATTACATTACACCAAAAAATTGAATTAAACCATGTTTTTTATTTGTTAAAATTTAAGCTTTATGAACACAACTGTATGTATACCATCTGAAATGAATCATGGACCGATTATTGTTCTATTTGTAGGGGAAGCGAATATTTTTCTAAGCCAACATAAGAAACTCTCCCCTTCCTACTTCCTTTCCTTTTTCCCATCCCCTCTATTATCCTCTCACTTAAAGGAAGTTTTTGTACAATGGGTCAACTTGACCTCCGGGTACTGTACTTGTCAAATACACGTCCTCTAACCTAACCCAACCTACATAAGAAATTTCAATTGTTCACTGGTTCTTTTTTATTATGATTTCCCAGATAAGAGTTTGGTAAAATGGATTCTTTGTTGAGGTTTTAAAAAAATTTAACTCATTTAAATTTTAAAGTTTAATACGGTGTTCAGATATGCACCTTTATTGCGTAAATCGCAATAAATGCCATTATTGAGCTTAATATTTCATATAAAGTTTCAATTAATAATTGCGCAATAAATACGCAAATTGTTATAATATTGAGTAAAACTTAAAATGGAACACTGTCATAAGTATGTTCAGTGAGAACGTTACAACTTTTGCGAACAAATTTTGTTGATATTTGACAGCTCAAATGTCAACAACGTCAAATAAAAACGGTGAGTGAGGTGGAAGGTAAGTTTATTTATATTAACACTAAATCTACCGATACTAATAATTTAAAATATTTTGAATATTTCGATAAAATGTTGGGGAAAACAATGAAATAAGAATTTTTATTAACAAAATAGCACTAGAAATTTTTACTGTAATACTCGCTTGGAGTAGAGTGACTATTCATCTGCCAGAAAACAAACAATATTACTCAATATACTGAATCATACCAGGCAATGCCAAAAATGTCCAAAAACAGTGGTTTTATATTACAAAATATTCAAATCAAGATACAGAACCTGTGCTCAGGGCAAATAACTTCCAGCAGTAGTTAGGGCAGATTACAGGCATTTCTCAGTAAAAAAAGAAATACAAGATAGGAGTTAATCTTCAAAAATATATTCGATGCATTTTTTAATAGAAATCGGAAAGGCGGTGCTATATAGCGGTGCTATAATGTTACATTCAAGAAATTCTGATAAAAAAAAATCTTAAATGAGTAATTTTTCCCTTTACGGTAGGTTTATTGTTAAATTTATGAATTGTTATACAAATAAATAAACAAAAATGTTGTTGTTTTCCAGCTGTCAAATGATTATTGAATAAGCTGATTTGCGAATGCCTGGACACTTAAAATAATTTTGTCAATTAAACGAATATTGACTCAACCAAAATTCATGCCACATACAATACATAATCTTCGTTTCGCCATGCAACCTACAGCGGAGATAAATATTTCAGAATACAAATAAAACTTTTAAACAAATATGTTCGTATTTATTAAAAAAAATATATTTCCTGCGATTATATGCTGAAAATATGCATTAAAAATAAGCAGCAATAATTAATGTCTGTAATTTGAAATTTCTGCCTTTAGCCATGCAAATTCTAAAGAAAATTTTCTACTTCCAGAATGTATGGTATGGTATGGTATGGTATGGTATGTGGGCATTTGCGTAAAGAATAATTAAGTCAGTCAGTTTTTGTTCATCTTTTGTTTTTGTTTCTGTTGTGAATAATCTACACGCTTAATTACAATTTATGAGGATTGATCCCAATGACCTTTACGCATTTGTGTTGCTGTTGTTAGAGTTTATTTTTACTACAAGAACGGGAAGAAAACAAAACAGCGAAATGAAGTATAATGCTGCTGCTACACTGCTGCGGCTGCTGCTGCTGTTTATTTAGCATAGCCTACAAACAAATGAATGAAAAAAACCAACAACAACGAAAAAAACAAACAAAATATTTTCTTCCATAAATCATATTGAAAGAGGAACAAATAACATCTTTATTTAGTATAAAAATGCCATATGCGGCACATGTTAAACGCCAACAAATATTAAAAAAAAACGAGGAAAAAAATTAAGAAAATCTGTCTACACAACATAGAGAGAAAAAAGCATTAAAAAATTTACCAAAAAAAAACAAGAAGCAAAAAAATAAAATAAAAAAAAACCAAAACGAAGCAAACAAAACGCAAACTCTGTTAAACAAAACCGAATTGATTGTATTCGTTTTTATGAACAAAAAGTATAGATTTTTGCATGTCAAAATTGTTCAAATAACTTTGCACAGATCCACACTGACATGTGCATACATACGCACAGATGTTGTACAAACTGAATATCTGAATAACTCGTAAGTACGCATATGATGTTATGTTACTGGCTACTGATTTTTATTTTATTTTAATTTTTTTCTCCCTTTTTTCCCCTTTTTTTAATGTTTTCTTTATTTGCAATTTTTTTTTTCTTCTTTTTTTTGAATATTTTTCTCTCTTCATTTTCTATTAAATTTTAGTTATAAAATGTTTTATTTGTACTGAAGTTGTTGTGGTCAATAATACTGATTGACTTTTCATTCGATTCTTCTTCCAAGTTTCCATTTTATTTCATTGTATTGTGTGGCCTATTGTTTAAAAAAAAAGAAAAAAATTTAAATTGGAAAAGGGGAAAGGGAAAGGCAAAGGATTAGGAGGCCATAAGATGGAAGTTAGGAGGCAGTTAAGGTCAATATCTGTATTGGAGAAACAAAAGCAAATAATAAAAAGGCACACACAAGTCTTTAATTGTATTGATCATTTAGTTTGTGTGTTCAATTTTAAGTTGAATTGATTTGGTCTGGCACAGAGAGGCCAGCCCCAGCTACCCAGCAAGCCAGCAAGTGGTACTAATAAAATTATAAAGACAAAAATAAAATCCTTTTTATGATACACTGTAATTACAACAAAAATGATGTGTACAAGTTTATCAGATAAACTTTAAATGTTTATTTATTTATTGAAAAAAAAAATAAAACTATAATTTTAATAATAAAATTTTATATTTATGTGTGTGTGTGTTTTTTATTTAGACACACAGTTACATTTTTTTTTTTGATTATTTTCAATTCAGTATTTAAAATATTTTAAAATTTTATTTCATTTTTTAACATTTTTTTAGGGGAGCCTTTGTATTTAAAAAAAAAATAGCAAAAAATATATTCCATTTAATAATAAATCAATTAAATTTTAAATTCTATTTCGATTTAGTTACGGTTTTTATGGTCGTATGATTTTTACATTTTAATTATTCAATTCAATAAAAATCGTTTTTTATCTAAATTTTTTGGCATTTCAATGCAACATTTTTGTGGCAAAAATGAACAAAAAAAAGTTTAATTTTAATTTTTTGCTTTAAATTGAAAAAGAATTGTAAAACGTTGAATAATTTTTTATTTGAAACAACATATTTATACATTTTTACCATCAGTATAATAATTACAATGTTTAATTAATTAAAATTTTATTTAGCGACTGTAACAATCAAATACAATGTAACACACGAAACAATAAAAATATTCTGGATTAAAGGAATTAAATCAATATAATAATTTGGCAGAGATAGGTGTGTAAAAAGTTTTTTATTCGCGCCCTCAATGTTAATTTTTTTTTAATACGGAAATATTTTCTAAAACGATATAATACCAGATGTACCAGTATGAAGTGAGTTTCAAAATAGAAATGTTTGCATAGTGGACATTCATTGTGAACGAGCCCTATTGTTTTTTATATGTTGCATCTGTCAAACAATTCAGTGGATAAACAACATCATATTATTTCATCGTATAATACCAGAGTATTATAATTTACGGAAAGTCTTAAATTTTTGTTTTCATTTGAAAAAAAGTGCTAGAAAATCGCACCAAATGGTTGTCGAGATACGTGGTGATCATACTCTATCAGAAGCAACATGAAAAGAGGGTGTCGAAAGTTCAGAGATAGAGATTTTGATATGAGGAATGAAGAAAGTGGAAGACCAGAAAAAAGTTAGAAGATGTCGAATTGCAAACAATATTGTATGCAGATAGCACTTTAAGGGCCATTATTACAACTTCCGGTTAAAGTCGGCTTTAGTTAAAGGTAACTTTAGCTAAAGGGAATTGTATAATTTCGTTATTACAACATGCAGATAAAATAAAGTTAACTTTTTGAAAAATATGGCAGCAATGTCGATAAAACTGCTCAATTAAAAAAGTCTTTTTTTCAACGCAGTGGCAACGATGGCCTCTTTTTTTGTTGTTGTGTTTCCTCATTTTGTTTATATTTGAAGTTGCCATATTGAAAATAATATATAATATGACAAGTTCTAACATAAACTTAACATTAAAAGTTAGAGGTAGGAAGATGTGGGGATCTACCTTATTGTCCACTCATAATAATGAAAAACAATTTATCTACCCGTTAAAATCCTTCCTTTAGTTAACGGCAAGTTGTAATAATGGCCCTAAGTCAGAAGTAAATGGCAGAAATGTTAAATGTTGAACCAAAAAAATTTCTGGCCGTTTAAAATGAATTAAATGACAGACAGATGGAAAACTGAATAATTACTTGTGATACGATAGAAAATCAGTGTTGCATCGAGTTGTTACTTGCTTTAAAAATGGAGTTTATTTTCAACATCCTAAACAATAATATGCAAGGGCGCAACCATCAACGCAACTTCAGCTGTAAAACCAGATCGATTAGGCAGAGAGTCTGTTGAGACTAGAGAGGTATGGTGTAGTAGCGTGAGCTTCTAAAACGTGGGGAATCTGTTAATACAGATCAGTACCAACAGCAAATGATCAGTTTGAACCATGCATTGATCAAATCACAGCCAGAATGGGCCACAAGACAAGGCAATTAATTTTGCAACTTAATAACGCATCTGTACACAATGCAATACCAGTTTAGGATACAATCAATGCATTAGATTGGGAGCTGCTACTTTACTCGTCTTATTCCCTATACTTGGTTCCTTACAACTACTATCTGATTTCAGCGATGAGACACGCATTGAGTCTTACGAGGAAGTCGAAAAGTGGGTGATAAATTGATTTACTTCAAAGGGCATGGGCACAAATTACACGAAAGGTGGAGAAAATGTGTAGCCAATAATAGTTAACATTTTAAAGAGAATATTTTTTTCCCATTTCCCATTATTCCATATATTTCATATATTTCCCATTAAAAATTGATGTTTTATTTTCAGCAAAACAAAAACGCTCACTTCATACCGGTACACCCGGTACAGTCAATCTAGAATCTTAATCGAATATAAAATTAATTTAAAAAGGTAATTCCTAATAAAATAAATCCTAACTATTACAGTGAAACAGAAAATAGCAACAAACAAATTATTTGATTGCTATTGACGAACATTTTTAATTAAAATTTCTCGGATCTACTGTACTACACAATATGTTATTCGGATGAAGTTCAATATTTTTTTCAATTTCTAATTCAACATTTAAGAGGAGTAAAAAAAACAAAATAATTCGAAGTATTTTCTATGAAAGTTAAAACAATTTTAGTTTGAATTAATTTTTGTGTTATGTTCGGATTTTGTTATAAAATTTTTAAATTAATCCGTCGTTGGCTTTAACTCTGTTTTCAGTGATTGTTTAATATATGTATGTGCGTTGCATCGTTTAAATTGTTTAAACGTTTAACTTTGGAATTTATGTTCATTTTTAAATACTTTCATGGTAATAAAATCGAACCGAACCAAACCGAACCCAGTTAGTAAAAGTTCCAGTCGATGAGGAGTAGAGAAGGAGTAAGTGAATGTGATTGTTGTTGTGATTGCAAATGGTATGAAACCTTAATAGAGTCTTTACAAATCGGTTGCTACTTGCCAAGACATATTTGCACGTCTCTGACGAAACACAGCCATCCATCCATACACATACACGCACAATATTGTATAGTGTTGTAAAAGGGAGAAATGCGTGTCTGGAATGTTATTTGAAATTCAGTTAAAAAGAAAAACAGAAAAAAAAACGTATTGTTCTGAGCATTTGCTTTATTCTTCTATTCAGTTTGTTTTTTTTTCTTACGATTCTTTTTTTTTATTATTTTCTGTTGCTTAGTGTTTTATTGCAATACATTACTACATTCGTTTCTATTTTTTTTTATTCCTGGGGTGTGGGAGTGGCAGGGGAGTACAGCAAATATTAATCAATTTAATTTGCATACAAAAACTGGTGGAAGGAAATTCAATAAATTCTACTCAATTTTCTATTCTTAAGTATTCGAAAAGCAACAATCAAAAGTAGTGAGTGAATAGTAGAAGTGGGATGTAGAAAATGTTTACTTTTTAAAAACAATGTTAATTAATATTACCACTATTATTTTTTTATTGTTGTTATTGTTGTTGTTGCAGTTGTTGCTTTTTAAACAACAAAACAAAAATTATTCAAGACACTTAAACACTTTTCTACTTGATTTCATTTGACCCAAATTCTATTCAGTGGTTTTTAATGGTTTTACTTTTACGATTCTGTTGTAGTATGAAAATTAATATTTTCATACAGTATCGGACAAAAGTAAGTCATGAAATTCTTTACTTAATTGCTTTAAAATTACTTTATAAATTTATTCATTGGTTTCTAATGGTTTTACTTTTATGATTCTATTGTAATATGACAGTATACAGTGACGGGCAAAAGTAAGTCACGAAATTCTTTGCTTATTAATTGCTTTAAAATATATTTCTAAATATAAATGAAGTTTGGGTTCAGTTAAAGGATTTTGCCAGAAACGCTAGAGTGTTTCTGACTGAAGGATCTAACTGTCTACCTTCTGATATGTACCTGATTAATCTCGCACTTAAGAAAAAAATTACATTGTGCGCACAATTTAAGGTTCAATATTATCATAAGTAGCAATAGAGCCTCTCAGGCAATGTTCTATTTGAAGTATTGAAGCGGAACGCGCCTGTGAAGCAAAAGCAGAACAGAATTGCACGCCAAGAAGCCAGGAAAGCATTTTCGTCAGTAGTTTTACAGTGATTGCGTAATAGAAAGTGTACCGGTATGAAGTGAGCGTCATTTATAGTGAATGAGCATTCATTTTTTAACGTTGGTCTGTCAAACATATTCTGCATTCATCAAATCAGTTTAAAAACATCATCACATTTTGCAATCGTGTTAAAGATGGCGAATTTTGTACAGAAGATGGCGGATTGAGGAAAACATTAATTTTTTGCTTTTTTTCAAGAAAAGTACTAGAAAATCGCATCGAATGGTTGTCGAGGCATACCGTGTTAATGCTATATCAGAAGCAAGATACAGAAAATAGTAAGAAATGAAGAACGTAGAGTCCCAACAAAAAAGTTTGAAGACGCCGAATTGCAAAAATTGCAGATTCTGCTACCAGCAACAAATGATAAGCAAAACCGGTTCATGCTACAATCAAAGCATTCGGGCACCCGCCGTCTTCACCAGACTACAATACAATTTCAATTCTATTCTTCTTTTAATGACTTGCAGCCAACTTCACACCTTTTTGAAGTTTCTTTCATTTCTATGAAGTGTTTTCCTAATTACAACTTCCAATAAAAATTGTTTATTTCATTACCACATACCACATACATACATACGTACATCATAGAACATGATAATATAAATTATTAGCATTCATTGAAGTTTATTTTCCATAAAATTTTGTATCGCTTTTCTTTACAAAATTCGTTTTTTCATGAAAAGCAAATAGTACGACTGGACTGGTAATATTCATAAGTTGTAACACGTGTCGTGCCTTCTTGTGCATTCCAAAGTAACCTTTGAAGCACACACATTACGATGGGGGTGATATCTGTGTGATGAACTAGAATAAATCAAGAAACAAGAAAAAAAAGAGAAAATGTTGGTGTTTGGAAGGAGTATTGCCATGGAGAACATTAAATGATTGTTTTCTTCTTTATTGTATTTCATACCAAATGGAAGAGATATTGTGTGGATACAAATGTTGATACGAAGAAAGTCAATGTAAATTTAATTTGAGAACAAGAACACTTCAAAAGAAATGCTATTTGAGATTCTATACAAGGATTGTACCCAAATGTAGGGATTTCTTTGAATTATATGCTGAATTAAATTTTGAACTCATGTGTGGAAACTTATTTAACCCTTTGACTGTTTATGTCGAGTATTCTCGTCAGATAGAAACGAAATTTTTCCGCATAAAGTCGAACATACTCGTCTTGTGGAAAAAAATCACATTCGTATTATTATCCAACGAAACTAATGAAACTTTTGCCTGAGAAAGGTCAAATAAAGGTCTTTTAAAAATTTACATTTTCGAAAACACCTTAGTTGGGCAAGAATAGCATGTATTTAAGCTAAAATAAAAAATTCTGGAGAAGTACCATTACAAAATATATATTTGCTAAAAAAACCAATGCACAATGTTTGGTTTTTAGTCATAATCGCCTACTTATACATGCAGAAGCATTTTACTCTGTTTATGCCGAGTATACTCGTCTTCGTTGGAAAATATTTGAGCAAGCAGTAAAAGTTGTTTGAAACAAATTTACCAGTTAAAGGTTTGATTAGAGTAATCATAACTTGAAGGTTGTATAATCATATGTTGATTGTTCCCTAATTCTACAATGTATAGTGGCATATAGCACATCAGTGTTGCAAACTTGAAATTTTGAGAAAAGTACTTTTTTGCATCAAATGGTACTTTTATAAAAGACACATACATAATTGGTCATTATAACTAACTAACTTCTCACACCACTTTATGTGTGTGTGCTAATTTTATACATGAATGGCGGAACCTACTGTTTAAAGTCGACTCCTAACGACAGATTTTTGAGAAACTTTAGCGGGACAAAACTATTTACTATTTTTGCCAGAAGTAAATCGCCGGAGAAATAAATTTTCATATTTCGTTTTGATGGAGATGCCTGCCATGGGGTTTGAATCGAGGGATCACGTTTAGTAAGCCAGAACGCTACCTATTAGACTATTTATTTATTTATATTTAATACACATGCAGGATAAAAACAGCTGATTTGGAACATAACAAAACGTAAAAGCCTCGTTTAGTCAAACGTCGGTGGAATGTAACGAAACATACGTTCGTTTTTAGCATATGAAGAGCAATGCAAATGCTTACCGAAATTACACTACTGTTCGGCAAGGGTTTCCATTGCTTATCGTATTCTAAAAACGAACGTACGTTCTGTGGACGTTTGGCTAACCGGGGCTAAAGCCTAATTCTATCTTTAGCATTGCGTTGAACATGTTGCGTTGAATGCATTAATAGTTGAAGAGCGCACGACATAAAATATGTAATAATAAAAAAATTACTGAAAGCGTCGCGGGGGTACTGCGGTATTTTTGAAATGAAAAAGTACTGAACACTGTAGCACATACACATAAATATCAAAAAATCGAATTTGTATTGTTTACCGCCTATAAATATTGTGGAGAGTCTATGAAATATTACCGTCGTCCATACATTCATTAACCCATTCAATATGTTTGTTTGTTTCCATTGGTAATATTTCCATAATTGTTGTAAAAAACAATTTTTTTGAATGCGTTTCTTATTTTATGCTGCTCGTGAAACAAATAAAGACTAATAATTTACTTTTTACGAAATTAATTGAAATAAAAGGCGTTTTAAGTTTATTTGCGTCATACCATTCCACCTCTCAATCCCTTTATGTATGTATGTATGTATGTTCTCCAATCTATTACAAACTAAACTTTATTTTATTGAGTATTTTTTGTTATGGAAATTGTGTTTCTGTAACTGAAAACTATTTTTGAAATATTCGATAACAACAAAAACAAAAATTATTTTTTTTGCTTTTGTTATGCAGAATTTTGATTGAAATTTAAATTTTTGCATTCAATACATATTCTTTTAAAACTAAACCAAAATACAATAGCAACAACAACAACAGCAAGAATACATTTAAAAGTTTTTAAAGTTATTTTTACTACTAATATTAGGGAAATTTGTTGTTGTTGTCGTTGAATGATTTATCAAAAAAAAATAGAAAGAAAGAGAAAGAAAAACTTCTCATTTTATGTCCCCCTCTCTTTTTATTTCATAAAAATTTGTAACAAGTTTAGAGTTTTATTGCCACAAATCTCCTGGCTAAAGAGTTTTTCCGTTTTAGTTTCAGTTTTCGTTGATGGTATGTACGAATATTGCTGCCAATGTTGTTTTGCCAAAAAACCAGCACCAAACGAAATCCAATAAATTGTTTATTGCGTTTGTTTTTCTCACTTTGTTAAAACAGTTTTTCTGTGATTTTTTTATGTTTTATTTTTTATTTTCATTTTTATTAAACTCATTTAGTGCTTGTTGTTGTTGTTGTTGTTGCATTTTGTTATAATAAATTTATTGTTATTAAAGTAACTATGTTATAAACATATTTTATTAGGTTTCATAAACACAGTTTTAAATCAAACCACACCTCTTAACCTACCCTAACATTAAGGATATTCACATACAAACCAGTGATCAGCAATGAGTATTCAACAATATGAGTAGAATCGGATCATACTCCTAATTTCTGATACTTATACGCATTCATACTTACATATTTTAATATTATACTCATACTACTCATATTCAAAGTTTGAAGTACTCATCATACTCATATTTAACAACACGTATGTTGTTGATTTCGACTTTCCATGACGCAACATTTACAAGGATCACAAAGTAAGTACGATTTGCGTACGAACACTACAATACTCACTAGAAGGTTGTGTATTTGCTTTGCTTGCTGTCTTTGTCTTTATCTTTTTCGTTTTTCTTTTTTCTGTAAATGCAACAACAATTGAGACTGTAAATATTGATGAATTATTCGAGTCATTCGATTATTTATGAGTATTATAAATATTTTTCTAAAGTTATGAATCTGAATGAATAGACTTATGAATCAAACACATTTCGAATGGTATGAGTTCGATGTCAACGTTGTATTCATACTCATTGCAACCTGTACTTATAAATCAATGTTGTAGTGAGTACGAATGAATCAGAGTAGTTGAATTTCAATACTGTTGACTCACTTATATTCCAAATTTCATGAGTGCTTATGAGTAGCGAAAAAACCATTCGTTGCTGATCTCTGATACAAACCAACTAATATAGTTTAAAATAAGTATTCCGAGCGTATGTGAAACACACGAAGTGTAAAATTTGCTGTTAAAATTAAATTCTCAAATATAAATACGCAAAGTTTGGAAATTAAATTTGTTAATTCCGTTTACATCGAAAGTTCCTACTGTTTTCAATAGCTACAGAGGCCTGTTAATAAATGGTCTTTAATTAAGAGTTTCCTATTTTTAAATTTAAACAAAACGAAATTATTCCTTTGAAAGACGTCTAATGCCATTATGTGCCGAGTACTATGTCATTTAAATATCCGCCACGGCTTCCCTGAGAGGAGCTTCTCCAAAATGTTGCAATTTTGAAGTTCTAGCACATAAATCAGGTTGAATTTAACCGGTGGCTTGAGTTATTTGAATTTAAAAGACCACATGCATCAGCAACTTAAGCAAATCTTACAAAAAAGTCCAATGGGATCAAATCGCATGATCTCGCTGACCAGTTGACATCAGCTCTACTTTAGATGACCACGCCTTAAAATCACTCTCAACATACATGACATATATACATAATTGGTCATGACAACTCTTCAGTCAGGATTACGACCTAGTTTCTCAGACCACTTATGTTGTGTGTGTTAATTTTATACATGAGTGGAGGGACCAACAGTTTAAAGTCGATTCCTAACGACAGATTTTTGAGAAACTTTTCATGACAATTTTATTTACACTCAGAGTGTTTGCCAGAAATCTGTTGAGAGGAAGTCGCCGCAGAAATATTTTTTATATTTAGTTTTGTTGGAGATGTCTGGCCTGGGGTTTGAACCGTGGCCTGCCGTGTAATAAGCCAATACACTGCCTACTAGAATATGACGACTTCAAACCACCCTCCAGATCACCCTATTCACACCTAAAGTGCTCATCATTGGCAGTGACAACGTGCCAATGTCATCCTCAAAGAAAAATAAACCGTCGCCAAAGTCAACTACAAACAGTGACTTTCGCAGGATGCATTATATGCTCTTGGGTTTCATGTGGACTGGTATCATTCTAAATTCAACAATTTCCTTTATTCACTTACTCATTTATTCAGATATGAGTGTCATTACAAAGTATGAATTTTCAAAATGAATGAGAGACAACTGATTCTGAGGCTATGCATTTGCATGTGTTTAGTGAGTACTTTATCTCTGCATGGTGATATATCTATCAACACGTCTGAATAAATGACAACCAATTTTATACTTGCAGCTTCGACTAGATGGCCGTAATCAATTGTCGAATACCAGAAGTTGCTAGGAAGACCCTATATATTATTTTTCTTTTGTATGCCAACATTTTCTACAATATGGACAATTTTATGACTTTAATTTGAAATAATAATTTCCAGAAAAAATTTGTGTGCATTATTGCTTTATTCAGGCGAATAAAAGCGTTATTTAAATAAATTTTTTATGATTTATGAAGTCCACTAAAACTAAAACTGGAAAATTGAAAATAAAAAGATTGTTTGAACCAATAAATACAGACAAACATACGCGGCCAGTGCCTTAACCTGTATGGAAAAGAAATGGCGCAATAACTGAAAGGCTAAAGTCTTCTAAGGCATCCCTTGCAACTGGCGGTAGACAAAAATAAAATTAAAAGTAAAATGTTTTTATTATTGTTGTATTGAAATCCAAATTTTATTTTCATTTCGAAAACAAACAAAAAAATTATAAATTCTTTCTAATGGCTTTTATTAATTTAGCTTCAGTTCAATAAACGCACAAGCTCAATTGGCCAGATAATGTTTAGAGCACAACAACAAAAAAATGGGGAAAGCTCTTTTAAATCTAATGGGTTTTATTTATTTTTTAATTTATTTGTTTTTGCATTACAACAAATAAATTTAAAATACAATATCATATAAGAATGAGAACTACACTGTGAAATATTTTTATGGTATATTTAGGCTTTCAGAAAGACATTAAATTGAGTTATTTTAGGTGTTTTAAACAGTATTGTCCAAAAAAATAGTGATACATTAAGCGAGGTTTGTATGGAAGGAAGTGTAATATTATGTTCAGATAGACACTTTTATTGAGTCAATATTTGGTTTATTGAGTACAATATTTTAAGTGTTCAAGCATAATAATATACGCAGTTCAGCTGCTTCAACAATATTGTTATTTTGATTTTTTGTTTTGTTGTTTTGTTTGTCCTTGTTGACATTTGAGTTGTCAAATATCAACAGAAAGTGTTCGATTAATTGTAATATGCTCATTTTAAGTTTTACTCAATATTATAACAATTTTCGTATTTATTACGCAATAATTAATAGAAACTTTATATGAAATATTGATCTCAATAATGGCGTTTATTGCGATTTATGCAATAAAGGTGTATATCTGAACACCGTATAAAAGTGTGACAAAATTATATAAATTATATGTGTGACTCATTGTGAGGTATTTCATAAAATGGCGTTATTTAACTAAAATCGTATTTTCTTCTTATAATTACTGTTCACTCGCTTATTTGAAAAAAAAACCTGGCGGCGTAACACAAGTTTTAAGTGCTTATTGAACGCTGTCACAAAATTAAAATTGAAATTATAATTGAAAAAGGAAAAGCGATTAAAAACCTAGCAAAAAAGAACTGAAACATTGCCACACGGATTATAATATGAGCATCAGACTGTCTGATTGCATTAAAATTTTAAATGCAGCGCATAAATGCAACATGAATTGAAATAAAATAAATCCAAAAAAAATGCTATTCTCATCGAATGTTTGAATTTATACAAGTTTGTAGGTGGTGGGGGGTGTTGGGTGAATCAATGTATATTTATTGTAAATACACGTATAAATGCATACGAGGGTGGATCCAAAAAGTTTGACAATTTTTAAAATTCCTGCCGTATAATAGTGGCCCAGTAATCAAACAACCATTGATCAGTTAACTTCTGTGTTAAATTTTTAAGCAGCTTTGTCGTCGACTTGTTTCTAGTAACAACTAAGGATGATAGATTATCACGACTAAGGCTATGAATTGGTCGTATATATTTTTCTTTTGTTACGTAAAAAAATTATGGAAGAAAAAATTAAAAATTAATTCATTTCAATTTCCTTTTTTATTTTCATTTATATCATTTGTGATGCACTCTCGTATTTAAGCCATAATTAAAAGCCTATTAATTGTATATTTGATACACTCTGATAGACAGCGTTGTTGGTCAACAAAATGTTGTCATTATACAATAACAACAACAACAAAAACATCAAAAAAAATTCCAAACTTATTTATGACAAAATGCTTATACAAACACAAAATTCGTATTATAATGAGATTCTATTGCCAGAAATGATGAAAATGATGATGATTTGATAGACCTGTTTTGATGAGTAACAAAAAAACAAACGAAAAAGATTTCTTTTCTTTGAATTCATTTATAAAACGGCATTCAACGAAATAAAGAATTTCATAATAATTTAATTTAAAAAGCATAAAACAAAAAAAAATAAAATAAATAAAACCGAAAAAAATCTCAATTAGCCGCCTTATAAAGTTTCACTCATGATGCTGAGTTTCAATATGAGCTGAAATTGTATCGATTTTAATAAGTCTGCAAATATGGAAATAAAAATAAATTTTCAACTCATTTTGGTGTATGACTCTGATTATAATTCTCTGAATTCTAATACAAAACAATATGGAAGAGAATAAGAATCGAAAAGTTTTCAACCAAATATTGCACTAGGTATTGCAAAAGGGTGTCAAATAACAATAAATTTGGCATACTTAAGCGAGGAGTAAAGTACAATACGAGTATAACAGTAAAAGTTTATTGTTGTTTTTTTATTATTCTCACTTCTTCACTTGCTCTTAGTAGACCGCACAAGAACTGATCAGTTGATCATACTCATCAAAACAGATGCATAAAAAACAAACGTGGATATTACGGCTAATTTTGCAAAATGATCATTGAAAAAAAAAATGTATTTAACACCAACACTGAGGAGATGACTTCTATTCACTGCTGTACATTGTAATGAAATAATAAGATAGTAGTAGGAGAGAGGAAAAGGTGGTAGTGTAAGACTTTCGTCACTTTCTGGAGAGTAACTTTGTAATAATTCTCACTTCCTTTTTTCCATTAATTATATCGATGGCTTAATATGAAAAAGGCCTAACTCAATTTTTTTTAAAAATAAGGTTTCTTGTTTATTCTGGTAGACAAATGTCAGATGCACAAAAAATGAAAAAAATTTTTAAATGAGAGATTAAATGTGTTTCTGTGTCTTATTAAAAATTGTATTAAAGTTTTTGTTGTATCTAAAATTTTACGAATTTTATTAAGTTTTTTCCTTCTCCTGTAAAGTAACTAAAAATCGAGTTCGGCCTTTTTCATATTAAGCCATCGATATATAATGTCATGCAAACAATCAGACAATCACATACACCCAGAGTCTCTGATGGAAATCGAACCCACGGTCTGGGCAGTTGAAGTTCTGCGCACTACCAACTAAACCATCGGAACACCCGAATGATGTGTGCGATGTTTGCTATGAAAGTTGCTTCTTTTGTGTGTGAAGTCAAAATCCCAAATCATTATTCCCTAGTCGCCGTAGTCTAGTAGGTAGTGTGTTGGCTTATTACACGTAAGGCCAAGGTCCAAACCCCAGGTAAGACATCAAAACGAAATATGAAAAAAAAGCAGATTTCTGGCAAAAACTCTGCGAGTAAATAAAATTGCCATGAAAAGTTTCTCAAAAATCTGTCGCTCGGAATCGACTTTAAACTGTAGGTCCCTCCCCTTATGTATAAAACTAACACACACAACATGAGTGGTGTGAGAAGCCAGGCCGTAATCCTGACTGTAGGGTTGTAATGGCTATTTATGTATGTATGTATTCTACTCCCACAGTTCAAAAGAGGTCCATCCTTATATTATGTAGGGAAGGTGAACTGTTTCCAATTTCTAGAGGCTTGTAATATTTTAACAGACAAGATAATTTTTTAAAATCGATTTGTTTCAAATTAAATGTTTTTGGCATCCTATGTGTGATTTGTAATGGTTTTCAGTGTTAGAAAGGACAAATTCTGTGAATATTTTTTTAATATCAGATATTATTATCATGAGTTACATACATACATATGTACATATGTATGTTTTCAAATTTCATAATCTTGAACTCTGCTTTATTTAATATTTAGAAAATACCGTTAGACGAGAAAAACTATTAAAAAATTGTTTGGAAATTATTTTAATTTGTCGAAGAATCATATCAAATTCAGGTAAATTTTTAAATAAAAAATGTCTCTCTTGAAAAATTTGCTGAAAAAGGAATTCAATTAGAAAATTCCATTTATATATTTGAATTTAAGAACATTTAAAGGAATATTTTAATATTTTATACATTAGAAGAAGTAAAAAACTCCCGCAAATAATCTTCTTAAGCGTGATTATTGATGGAAGATAATTATAATAATGAACTGTTTGTTGTTGCAAATTGAGTACACAGTCTGTGTTGTTTCAACAATAAATTGGAAAAATAAACATTAAAGAAACAACAAATTCAATTCGTTTATTTACTTTAATTTATTTAAAAAAATTTTTGTGCAATAAGGCAAACAGACGAAAAAAAAAGAAATACGCGACTGAATAATGATGATAAACAACAGAAAATCAGAGCATTTAACGTATGATATCTTCTTATAAATCTTAAACTAAGCGATGAACGATTGTTTAAGCGAAAGAAATGATGAAAACTTTAAATGAAAATATTTCTTTGGAGCATATTTAATTTTTTTTTTAAATTATTCTGCAACCTTTAAGAATTATTTTTTTTTTTTTGGTGGTGTTGCTTTAAATTATTTTTCTTTTTAAAGGTTTCAGTCTCTTTTGCTTTGAATGAAAAACTTAAAAAAAAAACAACTGTGCTAACCGTTCTACTTTCAAATCCATATACACAAATCCATATATACATACATGAGTATAGATGTCAGTGAGAGTGAGAAGAAAGTGAATAAATTTTATTTTAAAGTCTCCCTTCTTCTTTCAATCCACCTTTTATTTCGATGGAATATCAACGAAAGTTTATTTATGAAGAATTTTTTCGCAAATTTATTACAAAGTTGCCCGTGTGCTTATTGGTCTTGCTCTCTCCGCTTGATTTTAAAACAACACTCACACACAAACACACCCACGCACATATTTATTTCAGAGGATGTAATATGCGTGTGAGAGAGATGTTTATGTAAATTCTAGGTGTGTGTGTGTGTGTGTGCTCTACTGTATATCTTTATTTAAGTGCGTGTATTATTATTGTTATTTGCTGCTATTGTATTTGTTGTTGTTATTGTTATTGCGTTCAGTTCAGTTACGTTTAATATAAACATTTTATGAGTCCTGATACAATGTTGTTGAAAAACTAGAAGGAAACAAATAAACGAACAAAGAAGAACAACAAAAAAAACGTAAAAGAATTGAAAATGGAATAAAAAAATTGATGAAAAAAACCTAAAATGAATAGAAAATTTATGCGTTACAATATTTGTTTTGCCAAGTTATTGCTTCTGAGCCACATTGGCTGGCACATACCTTCAATCTCTAACTTTCTCGCACAGTTGCATATACATATATTTTTGAGTATGCATGTGTGTGTGTCTATGTGTATGTATGTATGTTATAATATAATTTAAAAAGGAATTTTGCAATACAATGTTCGAAAAAAAATGAAGGAATTTCAACAGTCATGGTTTTTGAAATGCGAATCCTTTTATAGGTCTGTTGGTATTTTTCATAATTTATAACACATACAAACAAACGTAACTCTCACCAAACTCGTTCTTCTTGTCATTTCTATTCGTATATGCAAGTATGTTGGTTTGTGTGTGTAAAAACGTGCGTGCAAATAAATTTATCAAGTTGTTCTCAATTTTATTTTGAAGGATAAAAAATCATAAATTTAATAAAAAAACAAAAAAAAAGAAAATAAAGAAAACAAGTCATAAAATATTTAAATGGGTCAAACAGACAAAAATCTAAGGCTTAAAATTTAACAAGAAAAAAAAGAACATTTTCTATCGCAAACATTCATAAATTTTAATATAATTTTTATAAATAATATTTCTTTCCAATGTTTTTTTGCCCAAATAGTATCAACAATATTCGTTTTTATGCATTGTTTGTTTGCCTTCTCTAAATATTTATTGAGGAATTACTTGAAGGGTTTTTAACGTTTACATTTGAAACGATTTCCCATAAACCGCTTTGTCCTTCTGTTTTTAGACAAAATTAGAAATAAATACGAGAAAGTAAAATAAAAGGATATTTAAATTCGATTATAGATTGTGTTTCTCTTCTGTATAAATTTTAAAAATAAATTTAAAGATTTTATTTCTGTGAAAATAAAGTAGAAATTTTACCATTTCTGGATAGTATCTGTTGATTATAACATTATGCCACAAAATTAAAAAAAAAATCAAATACACCCAGCTAATGACATAGTGTAAGTTGAGTTTGGTTGAGTTTTTTTGGTTTGAGTTTCTTGAACCCTCCAAACTTGTTTTATTTGACAAAAACTGTTTTTTTTTACTTTAGGCACAAATTTATTGATTACACAAACATTTCTGAATCGATGCCCAAAATTTAAACATTATTAGAAAGGAGAGGGATGGCCCTTTAAAACGATATACATAAATATATTATTTGACTTAATATTCTATGAGGTTTGACGAGGTAAATTTGACAAATGCGAATTTGTTTCTAATTTTTTCATGTTCGTCCGTTTATAGTAGCAAACTAAGTTATGATGATGATAATATGAAATAAGTCATGACATTCTGAAAGTAACAGTATCTTGTGAAGAGATTGATACTTCGTTTGATCAAATCGGACAAAAATTACCGTAGTTATTATTTAAAGAGTCTACCAGTCAAGTTATATCTTTTATATACTCCTATATATTTTGTCAATTGAACTTTTAGTTAAAAAATTTTCAGAATTTTTGTTAGATCTTGATTGTTTATTGGAAAATGTGTCAATTTCACTTTTGAGCGACCACCAGAAGTTGGCCAATGTTTGCGCAAAGCGAAATAATTTTCAAGAAACTCAAATATTAGCCGACTTCCGGTAGTCGTGCTAATGTGAAAATGACACATTGTGCGATAAACAATCAAGATTCATCAAAACTATTGAAAATTTTTGAACTGAAAGTTCATTTGATAAGATGACATATATAAAAAATATAACACGACTGTTATACTATTTAAATAATAACAACAGTGATTTTTATCCGATTTGATCAAACAAAGTATCAATATTTTCACAAGATAATGCATTTTCGGAGTGTCATCACTAACTTTATATTTTTTAATTAAATTTTGCAATTAAGAATAGCTTAACTTGAAAGAATGAGAAAAAAATCATATTTTCCAAGTTTACCTGATCAAAACTCATAACATGTATGTTTGAACCATGTGGTTATGTACACCATTTTAAAGGCTCCCATTTTCTACAAACTTTGGATTTTGAAAATACAGTGGACGCTCGCTAATGTGAACTAATTAAAACTGGCGTTGTTCACTTTTGCGAATTGTTCACATTTCCGAATACCGAAAATTTTAAAACAGAATTATACCATCTTTTAAACAAAAATTATTATTTATGAATTTTTTACTTTTTTAGAATTTTTTAGAACACATTTTATAATTTAATCTTTAAAAACTTTCTTCACAGTATTTAAATAGCAAATAAATATGCAAGCAGATGCACTAACGCATACATATACAGTCACACAGATAATTATACGTACACAACAACCCCCCCCCCCCCCCCTAAAAATCATTTTTTTAAAAGTAATGAACTTCTAATCTAAAATTTCTTTACATTAGCGTCTGTAACGACACATTTACTTAAATAAAGAAAACAGATTCCCAAAATCTATGAATTTGTGACTGCAGTTTGCTTAAAACCAATATGGCACCACAGAAAATTATACGTACGACGTATATTTCGCGTAAAATTTCTCCAAGGGTAGCCCAGTATATAAAAGGTATTGGGATAAAAATCCTAGGACTACAGCCGTAGAAATAAATACCTCGGAAAGTGATCACAATGTTATTGTGCATTCCGAAACAGTTCGAAGTGTTTTGAGAAAGAACGGTTTCAGCAGCCGAGTGTCGAGAAAAAAGTCACAATTGGAATTTGCCCAATAATATATAGACAAGTCAACTGATTTTTGGGTGAATGTAATATTTAGTGATGAGAACAAATATAATTTGTTCGGCTGCGACGGAAAAAAAAAATTTGGGCAAAGGGGGTAAGTATAAATCTGTGTGACTGTATATATGTATGTACACCTAAAACGGGGATTCCCGCAACTAATAAACACAGAATTTTAACGTTCAAATTGAAAAAGAATTTGTTCAAATTATAGGGCTTTTTACATTTGTTCATCTTTTAGAGTAGTCAATGAAGCAAAACAAATGTTCACATTAAGCGGTGTTCATATAATGCGGTGTTCACATTAGCGCGCGTGCACTGTAGGTTCAAAAATGTTTGGGTAATCAATAATTTTGTGAGAAAATATCAAAAATACTGTTTTTTGTCAAATAAAACAAGCTTGGAGGGTTCGGGAAATATTTTTGAGTTCTACTCAACAAAACTCACAACCTACACTATGTCATTAGGTGGGTGTAATTTGACTGGTGCACCGTGTAATGGAAAGCCAAAAACAAATTTTTTTAATCATTTTAAATATTTTTGATTTTAAAATTCGTATCGCATTTCTATCTCATGAATATTGTAACATAATGCCCAAGTATAAATCGTATAAATATAAATAATAAATAAATAAGAGCCTTATAATTAATTTATGAGTGAATAGGAAAGAATAAGAAAAGCTCTTTACTAAGCATAAATTATGATCAAATCAAAATACGCAATCTGATTACGTGTATATACCGCCCGTATAAACCCCCTGTATATATACCAGGTGTACCGGTTTGAAGTGAGCGTCATGATGCAAATGGAAAATTTATTGTAAGCGACCCTTAATTGTTTTTATTTTGTATTGACAACAAATATATTCAGCATATATCAAATCCATACACAAACAATATCGTGTTGAAGATGACGAGTCTTGTACCAGAAAGTGATAATTTGGGGAAAGTCTTATTTTTTCGTTTTCTTTTGAAGAAAAGCTAGAGTCGCATCGAATGCTTATCGAGCTATTTGGTGATCATGCTCTATCATAAGCAACTTGCAGAAGATAGTTTTGATGGTTCAGAGATACCGATTTTGATGGATAAGATGAAAAACGCGAAGGACCATCAAAAAATATGAAGACGGCGAATTGCAAACAATATTGCCTGAAGATGACGCTTTGATTCAGAAACAAATGCAGAAATGTTAAATGTTGCTCAATAAATAATTTCTGATAGTTCAAAAGCTTTGGGAGAGATTTAAAAATCTAAAAAATGGGCAAACAAGTGGAAAACCGAAAAGGCACTTGTGAAATTTTGCGCACGATGGAAAATCATTGTGACTTAATCCGAGACAACCATCACTATGAAATATGTGATGTGCCACAAGCATCTAAACCATGAAGAATCCGTTAATATAGATCGTTACTTCGTTTATTGTCGGTAGCGATCAATCTAAGCCATGCATTCATCGAAAAGAGACTAAAATGGGCCACAAGACACACCAAGAATTACACGGTTACCTCACCCGCCCTATTCACCAGACATTGCGCCATCTGATTACTATTTGTTTCACACGCATTGGTTGAACACCACTTCGATCCCTAACAGGAAGTCGAATATTGGGTGACTAATTGGTTTGCTTCAAAGGACGTGTTTGCTTCTATTGCCGTTGATTCTTCAAATTGCCTGAAATATGGAAGAAATGTGCGAATACTTTGAATGTTTACTTTCCCATTAAAAATTAATGTTTAATTTTTATTAAAAAAATAAAACGCGCATTTCATACCGGTACACTGGTACATGTGTAAATTGTAAAAAAGAAGGGAATTATAAAAGATTAAGAGTGGCAATGAAAATAAAAATCACGTAAATATGTATGTGATGTCCCAACAAGCATTTGGCTAATGATTATTCGCTTCTAACTATACAAGCTAGTTAGCCTATCTGTTACAACAACAACAACATTTTTTTCCATAACACTTGAATAAGTTTCAGTAGCAAACGAATCGTACCAACTCTGCACATATCATTGTAGTGTTCAACTCCCATTAGGAACGCATTTCAGTGTATGATGGTGTATACATATACATACATACATATATGTATGTATGTATATACAAGATAAAAAGTGTTTCAATTACAAAATGTTTGCAGGGATATAATATGTGGTATGAATGCTTTCAAGTGTACATTTATATATGTATGCCTACTCGCTTGAAGATGAAAGGATATGTAAAGAAACGCGTTTACTTTCTAATTTGTTGGTTGTTGTTGTTACTACCTAATGTTGTCGTTGTTGTTGTTGTTTTTATAATTTATTTTGCATATTTTGTTTTCAATAATGGCTTCATTGTATGGAATGTGCGTGTGTTAGAGTTGCTTGCTTCTTTTTCTTTGCCAAAGATGGATCACGTTAAGGATTTAATGGATTCCTTATAAATGTCACATTAAAGAGATTGTTTTTTCGTTTTTTCTTTTTCTTTTTCTTTTTCATTTTCATTTTTTATAATTTATTATTTATAAGAAAATTGCAACAAAGAGAAGTACATACAAAAAACAAAAACAAAAAGAATAAATGACACAACAATAACACGAATATCTTAATAAAATTTGACAAAGTGGCTTAAATGTTCTAATAAACGCTGATTTTATTTTCTTTTCTCTTTCTTTTGTTTCATTTTGCATTGAAGCTTAAATTATCGAATTCCCCATTGTGAGGCAAAATGTAACGAGGCACACACGAGAATGTCGTAGAAGAACTGAAGTTTTAAAATATACGAGAGTGCTGGATTAACTCCTAAAATTTTGATTTTCTTTCATTCTTCAGTGGCGAAGACTAGGAAATAAAAACAAAAGAAGTTTATGTGGTCTATACCCTATGTTATCGCCGTGTTCCAAAATTATACGCGAGATAGTATAAAAAACAAGCTCCTTTACGGGATGATTTCGCTTTAAATTTTTGAATACCCTATCCTAGACGTCATATTCTATTTTAGAAAGTTAATGAAGGTTAAAATTGATTGGATTTTTTTTTTCGTGAAATTTTAATTTCATCGTATAGTTTGTTTAAGGCAAAAACAATAAAAAAAAAGGGACAAGCGAAAAAGTAGGGAGAGTAATAAAATTATGTTTATTTTTAATTATCTCGCTTACACACATTCTCCACTACCACCGGCACACAAATTTAATGACATGAAAACCAACTGAAACCAATATGTCACGAAGCAATTTCATAACAACCCGGTAATTAAACTTTAATAAAATTATTAACATTTCCCCCCTATTCTAGAAATTCAAAGCGAACAATTTTTTATTATAACCTGAGAGATGAATTTTTTTTTTTTTTTTGATTTCGAATGTGTTTTCATAGGCGCAGTTTATTATATCCATTCAAAATACAGAACAGGAATAAAATTAATTGCGTCTTTAATTAAAATTTGATTTCATTTCGCAGAGGACAATAAAAACCGGTACGAATGCCAAATCATATAAAAATGCAGTTGAGAATTAATTTCAAAATTAATGCTATTAAAGCATAAGTTCGGCTTGGCCTATTTGGTATTTGAAATGTTAGCAATTAATTTTAACAGCCTATTTATCTTCTTGAAAGGAAAAATAATAAAAAAAAAATTTAAAAAATGTTCAAAACTTTTTGTAGCTTTAATAATCTTTACAAAATGCTCTAAAAACTTTAAAAAAAACTCAAAACTTCATATATTTGGCCTCTAATAACACTGGCTTAAAATTAAATTCTTTGCTTTAGAAAAGCTTTTCCTTTCGAAAATAAAGCCGCAGTGGGCTAGTAGGTAGTGTGTTGGCTTAGTAGACGTGATACCTAGATCGCAATCCTGACTAAAGGGTTGTAATGACAAATTATGTGTGTTTCCTTCGAAAAATTTTCCTTTGAAATACAACAACAATAAAAATATTTAATAAATACATAAAAAATATAGAGTTTTTCATATTTCACTTTGTTCGAAATGTCTGAGCCAGAGGCTGAAACACGCCGCTCTCGCCAATACACTACTACGATTTCATAACAATTAACAAGAATTTATTTATTTATAATTATTATTTATATAATCCTGCTCGTCATAACTACGGCTTTGAAAAGAGTTTGAACAATTCTCAAGAAGAGTTAAAGATATTTTAATTCCAAATATATTCTATAATTCTATAACCCTTTTCGGAAATCATGAAAACAACGTTTGCAATCGTCTGAACCTTCAAAATTATATACGATACGTTGCCACTTCTTTTAATAACACACGTGCATTTGTGGAAACTGAAGTTGTATTGGTTTACTAGTGGCACCTAAAGGTAATTCTTTAATTTTTCGATTCCGTTTAAATGATAAATGGTTCGAATGACACTATGCTTCACCGTGGCAGGATTTGTTGTAGTTTGCGTAATACTACGTTCAGGTATGCACTTTTATTGAATCAATATTCAGTTTATTGACTACAATATTTTAAGTGTTCAGACATAATAATATACGCAGTTCAGCTGCTTATTCAATATTCATTTGACAGCTGGTAAACAAAACAGCTGGTTGTTTCAACAACATTGTTTTTTTGTTTTTTTTTGTTATGTTTTTTTGTGTTTGTCGTTGTTGACATTTGAGTTGTCAAATATCAACCAGAAAGTGTTCGGATAATTGTAATATGCGAACTGAACATACCTATGACAGTGCTGCATTTTAAGAGTTACTCAATATTATAACAATTTGCGTATTTAGTGCGCAATAATTAATTGAAAATTTATATGAAATATTTAGCTCAATAATGGCGTTTATTGCGATTTAAGCACATCTGAACACCGTATAACGTTCTGTGATAATAAAATGTATTTCTGTACCATATACATACATACCTGTATTTACATACGTATGTATGTGTATATAAATAATAAAAAAAAATTAAAAATGTTTAAAACTTACCGATCAAAAAATGTTTCCAGGTTGCCATCATTTTATTAATTTGCTTACAGCAGTTGATGTTGATGTTGACTTTGCCGTTACCGTAATATTGTGTTACTTAAAGATGCAATAATAATCGCAGATATATTGTTAAACTAAAGTGATTTTATATTTAAAGATGCAACAACTTAAAAATGGTATAAATTCGAGAACAAAATGTTGAACAATCAATCACTGTTTTCACTAATTTTCACAAATTTTAAGAATCCTTTGAAGTCAAGCAAGCAATTCAAATGATGTTGCGGATGGTGATATTGTTGTTGCTGTTGCTGTTTAAAGATGGGATGTTTCTAAAATGGTTGCTATTAGTGTTTGTTGGAGTCTACTACGTGGTTAATAGTTGTAAAATGCTTTTTTTCGAAATTATAAGTTTTATTTTAGAAAATAGAATTATTACGGAATACAAAACAATAATAACAACAAGAGTTATTAAGTAAATAAATAAAATATTTAATTAAAAATAATAAAACAGCTGGTGTGGCACGTTTGTCTTTGAAAATTGTTTGAAAGTCGTTAGTTTTACAAATTTTATTGCACAATTCAACTTGATTTTCATTCTTAAAGATTTTTGTTGGTACCTTAACTTTTTTTTAAGTTATTAACGATGTCGTTGTTGTTGGTGTTGTTAATTGTTTATTGTAAGAAAATGCTAAGTTTTTAGTGACATTTTGCTGGCATTTATTTTATATTCACCAACCTATTTCCATTCTATCGTTATTATTTGCATGGGTGTTTGGGAAATTGATTAAAAAATTTGAACTGAATTTTTCTATTTTTTATTTTAATTTATTTTTTAGGTCATCTGTTGTTGTTTTATTTTATTTTTGTTAAATAAACATCAACTTTTGTGGCATCTGCACTTTTCAAAAATTGTTTATAATTTTATTTTTATTTTTTTCTTTTATTTCTTTTTTTTAAGAGCTGCAATTTGAATTTTTCTTTTACTTTTATTACACGTTTTCAGAAGAAGAAAAAAAAATGAAGACAAAAAGAAAATGGCTTCTTGTATTCGATTTGATTACAATTACATACACTCACACACTTATTCACTCACAACCAGGTTTAATGTTGAGCTACAAAGGTGTACAGGGACCCCTTTTTACTCTTTACGTTTCACTGCACAACCAACTGGTGTTTAAAAACCTGTTGACTTCTTTCAAATTAATGCACTTCTTTTGATTCGTTTTTTTTTATTATTTTCAACTCTTTCTTGCGTATTTCTTTCTTTGCTTTGCTCGCATATATTTTCTCTTTTAGTTTTATTGTTGTTGTGGAGTATTATTTTATTCCATCTCTCCTTCTTTAGAGTGCTTTTGTTACCGTGTGCAATCTTTTCTCGATCTGAAAAATACATGAAAAAAATGGGGAAAAAACGATATTATTATTGTTAATCGATTTAAAAAATTTCAACAAAATTTACAGAAAAAATTTAAAAAGGAAACACAATTTTACGTTGAATAAATAATTGGAAATAATTGAATATTAATCAACATTTGCATATTAGCACACATTATTTTGTAAGAAAATAAAATCCGAGAAATTCAGTGTTTGAAGACTTGTTGAAAATTGTCCAAATTGGTTGAAATCGTCTCAAGTCTTTTATTTTCATAGTTTCATCATTGAAACTAAGAATTAAAATCTGGTAATGTTATTGAATAGAATAGGATAAGGGAAAATCTGTCAAAATACAAATTGTGGTGAAGAGGTACCTTAGCACTGCGATCATGCAATCTCTTGTGCTCTCTCGTTATCTCGCCTTCAAACCTATTGATCTGACCAACTTCAGTAAGCTGCTCGGGGTCAAAAAAGTCAGTTGCCCGCCTAGCATTTAGTAAACACTCAAGTGTTTCCTTCTGGAACAGAATTTACATGTTGAACTCAGGATAAACCCCCTTCTAAGTAAGTGTACTGTACTTAAAGAACGGTTATCAACCTTAGGTTATTTCTTGGTAGTGTGGTGCATTACTCAGAACTTCTCTTATTGTAATTTCCTAACAAAAGTTTTGACTGCCACAAACCCACTTGGTTTGAGAAAGGTCTTTGCCTCCCTTTCGTTCAGCATACATTTCCAAACATTCACCCCTACTCAAAAGAAGAGTTCTGTCCCCAACAAAGGAGTGGAAGTTTGCTTTCTCGGACACTCGTCTGCCTGCTTATTTCCGTGAATTCCCAAAAGACTTAGGATCCAGCAGAGAATTTGCCTATCAGACTGTTCCATACTATCTTGTATTAAAATTTATATAGAGCCCCGAGTGCTCGAATAGCGGACTGATTGTTATGTCCTGTCTTTTTTACCTCCTATTCAAGTTGAATTGAACACATCTTTCGATGTTTAATGACATAAACTTCCGCTCGGCGGACACCCACGTGTTTCCTCATGGTTTCTGATTATTTCATTCTGGAACCAAAAACTCCGCTTCTTGTCAAAAAATCCGTTTTTATTCACCAACAAAATTATTCGCCATAGATACGAAGCGTTGATAATCAGTAGAAGCCCGGTATGAAATGTATATTAAATACAAGATAACTCACTCATAAACTGTAGACATGCCACTAACGATGCGTGTTAACCTGATAGCAGTAACTTTTTTTCTGATTGACTAAAGTCAAGCACTTCTAGAAAATAACTTTCTTGACACGTTTCATAGCAGGAGTAAGAGTCTACAGTGCGCGCGTGGGAATGTAGCTCTTAGTGGAGGAATTGTTTTCAAAGTAAATTGTGTCCGTCTAATGCCATCAGGATACATATTATCAAAGATGTACTTTTGGGATATAACTGGATTGTAATTTTCTACACTACGCTGAAACGAACCTAAATTTAAATAAGATTTTTAAAACATTACAAAGGTTTGTATAATGCGTTCCCACCATGTACCCACGACGTATTAAAAGATTTTTGAAATTTATTGCGAATAAATTCTTTTATGATCTTGTTTCAGATACTTTTTCCAATGTAACAGTATGTGTCGCATATAGATTGCGTTTAATGGGGACTTTTTTGACGGGCACATAAGTCATACGACATGTCATACGACATTGAATCGTTAAAACTCCGTACATCATGCAACATTTATAAAAAATACGACATTGAGAGAAAATATGAATGGAAATTGGGCTGTTGAGCGGCTCTCTCCATTTTTGTAATTTTTCAAAAACCATCTCACCGTCATTACATGAGAAATGCATTCATTTTTAATTGTATTGGATTTGTTCAAGTTGTCTAAATGAGGTTCTGTCGTTTGTAATCTCCTTCTTAAATTATTGCTGGATTTCTGTAACATTTTCTCTCCAACTTAACGTACGTACGTAAACCCTTATCGTATAAATTAGCTTGACTCTAAAAAAGATTTCAGTCCTTTGAGTAGCTGGTTGTAAACAACATTAAATTGTAAATGAAACATTTTCAGCAGTAGCATACTGGAAAAACTTAAAACATTTTCATATTATACCTAGTCATTGTTGTAGTTGTTGTTGTTGTTTATAGTTGATTCGTTTTTTTCTTTTCTTATTTTATTTCTGTTGTTGTACAATATTTTGTATTTTAAACTAAAGAAAGAAATATTACGAAAAAGAAATAAAAATAAAAACAAAAACAACAAAAAAAAATTAAGCAGGTAAATACTTCTTATAATTTCAACTAACTTGGCAAGTAAACAAACACAGCAACAACTACAACGGCAACAAGCAATTTAGGGCTTGTTTACTTATACAACAACAAACACAACAACTACATAAGAACATGCATTCTGGTACATACATACATATGTACATATAAACACATGTATAAGACAACACATATACACACAGCGAGCTAAAGACAGAAAATACCAGCACAATTTAAGGCCATTACGAAAAACCGTCAGCAATACGGAATTGTTTGTTGGTTTAAAATCCCAGTTGGCCAAGTCTTCAAGACATCATCGATGATGCGAACAGGACAATGTTAAATCATAAATGATGTGTTGGCGACAGCCGGAGCAAATCACTGACGACTTTTTCGAACAAAGGGCACTTTTTTCGTGTCCGACAATATGAGCGACATTACAATGCATATTGTCGTTGACGATCAGATAAGTAACAATGTGGTTCAACTTGTCATCGACGAAAATATAAACGAAATTTTTTCAACCTTGTCATTGACGACAGTTTAGCGATAGTAGCCTTCCATAGTATCGTCGGTGACAGTATAGCTGAAACAACCATAACATGATCATCGACGGCAAATTGGGCGACAAAATACTCACCTTTTCACAAAATGATTTCTTTTTGTAAAAATTTGAATACATTAAGGGTTTTATATATTTTTTATTGATTTCAATATAAATACATATTCATGTACGTACACATATATATGTATAGAAAAATTAATATAATTTATATATAAATAATAAATAATAGAAAAATTTATACATATAATAAAATAAAATTAATTTAAACATTTCATTAGGTTTTGTTTTTAAAGAATTTTTATCACAATTAGACATCAATTAATAAAAAAAAGTTAAAATACATACAATATCTATAAAAAAATAAAAACAAATTCAGGTAAATGTGGTTTTATGGCAACTTAGAATCGTTTTCTTTATTATTTCCATTTTTTTTCTAAAATTTGCTCTATTTATGGTATTTTTGAAGCGATGCAACGATAAACGCAGATCTTTTATAAATTTATCATGGGTGTAGCCCTCTGATATAGTTGACTCTGTAATAAAATGATTGTTATTAATAAATACTATTAGAACTTTCTCAAAGCAATTACCATAAATTGCGTTAATTATATTCCAATATTGTTTAGGGCTTTTTACCCCTATTTTTATATAAATATATTGTACACTTACCTCTAAAATAATTATTAGAAAATTAATATTATTTATTTTCACCACAAAACACTTTAACACACACTTTGAAACAACCTTTCACTGGCACTTTAAAAACACGAATGAATGATTTTTAGTCTCTTCTTATATTTGTTTTGTTTTTAGACGTTAAAGTACAGTTTTTTTTTTCATAAAAAAAACTAAAAAAAATTGTTGACAACAACATCTAATTCTAAGTGAGGATAGAAACACGACAAACTTTTACAATTGTTGTCTATGTTGTCCTCAACAAATCTTCTCTGAATCAAAAACTTAATGACACTGTTGCTCATTTCGTCGTCAATATAACTTGAAACAAGACAACACACGTGAAGTTGTTGATAAGTTTGTCTTTAAAGAAGTTTAAATAAAGACAAGTTCAAAATATTGTCGCTCATCTTGTCGTAAATGTAACCTGAAACAAGACAATTTGCATGCAATTGTCGCTCATCCTGTCCTCAAGAATATCTTATTCAAGACAAATTCAAGAATTTGTCATTATGCTGTCTACTATTAAGCTCAAAAGTCGACATATTACACGACTGTGTTATTAAAGTTGTCCTAAATTGAATTTTATACAGGACAAATTTGAAAAACTCCTGCAGACATCATTGATGCAAACGTCGTCAATAACGACCTGGCCAACTGGGATGCTTTGAGGGTTTTATGTACGTTGTTTGTATACATATGCATATATGTATATGTATGTATGTATGTGTGAATGCGTTGACTATAACGACAGACAGATTGTACAAAGAGAGTTGATAACTGATAATTTTCTATTGTTGTTCTTAGATTGATGGTAAATTGTGTCTGTTTGAGCTTGATACGCTTCAGTATTAAAGACGAACATTTTAAATAACAACAACAATAACAAAACCAACTACATACTACATATAGTTACAATAAAACCACATACACATATACACGCATACATATGTACATTAAATCAGAGGTACATACAAGCCACAAATAACATGTAACAACAAATTGTTTGTAAAATGTTTCCAAGAAACAAAAATTTCTCCGTGTTGTTGTCTTAACAAAATGTTTGTCTCTCCTTTCCTGTTACTCACAAACATTTTCTCTTTTCTTTCCTCTCGCTCCTTACTACTCTGCTTGGAACACTGACAGAAAGAAATGTGAAGCAAAAGTATGATTTTTCTAAAAGAGGAAATCCATCAGTTGTCCTGATGTTGAAAGATCGGAATACAAGTGTCTCTTCGTCAAATGCACGATTTGTTGGTCGATGTAAAGCGTGTGATCTCAATCAGGGACGAAAATTTAAACCCAAAACTAAATTTGTGTCAAATTTTTTAACATCTGAATTAATGTCAGAAAATTTGTAAATCAATCTTAATTATCTACATATTGAACCCGAATGGCGTATAAATTTCCAATCAAATTGACGTGAAAGTAAGTGTTTTGGAAGTCGTCGTAGCCTAATAGACAGTGTTATGACTTACTAAACGACAGCCCTTGAATCACGAAATAGCGCATGAAACGAAATTTGAATAAAAATTTTCGGTGACTTCCTTCTCAACAGATTTCTGGCAAAAATTCTGAGAGTCTAATAAAATTGCAATGAAAAGTTTCTCGAAAACTATCTTTCGAAATCGACATTAAACAGTTGTTCCCGGCACTCATGGATAACACACACAGAACATGAATGGTGCTAGAATATAGGTTGTAATCTTGACTAAAGGGTTACAATGACAAATAAAGTAAGTAAAGTGTTGAGAAACGTAATTATATGTACGTTGGGCTGCATGTGAAGTTTAATTTTATTTTTATCAAATTAAAGTCTTCAAAAAAAAAAAAAAAAAAGAATAGGAAGAGAAAAATGGGAGTAGTTTTTATGAGCATTAGATTTCTATAAGCAGGGATGGTCTTTCCCACCTACGTTGTAAGGGATAATAATGAATTATTTCTGTAATTGTATGTGCGATCCAATGGCCAACCGACCATAAGCGAATATACCGCAAGAAAAAAATCTATGCGACTGTTGGGTGTTGTTGGAACACGGTATTTATCAAACAAGCATATTGGGACGGTTGGTGCGTTAGCCACACAGTATATACGGATGTAAGCAAATGACTTCGAAATAGATTTCGATGCTCAAGAGTAAGGTTAGGTTAGGTTTAACTGGCAGTCGCCTCAATGGACACAGCTTACTTAGGTTCTATACAGTTCCATTTTAACACCGATATTATCTATTTTGCATTATAATTACAGCTCCTGGTTGCCATCTCTCAACGATACCGGAATTCTTATGAAGGCGTGTAAATTTCACAAATCGCCTTTTGGGTGTACAAGAATTCCTCTTCTTAGGTTCTCAAGCACCAGAGAAGACGTTCTATGGTCTCGTCTTCGTTACTAGGAATATCAATACACTCAAAGTATGTATCTATGTATGAATATATTAAAGTACGTGGGTTGTACGAGTAGTAAAGAGATGAGCGAAAGTGATGTAGGACTAGCCTTGTTGCAAGAATCTAAGGTTTCTATCAGCGGCTTTCAAAATAAATTCTTGTAATCAGAAAATTTATTGATCGATTTCGAGGCTGCTGAAGAACTTAAATTAAAATTTATTTACACTGAGCTTGTGTGAAATTTTAATACGAAAACATTTGAAATATTTAGACGAACGAACAAATCTGATGTTACTTAAATTTATTTATTTAATCGTCTTTAATGCTTTGCTTACAAATTTTATTCATTACAATGGAACAACTTTAGTTGGTTTATTCACTTCATAAATAATAGAATATTTGGTTTGAACAAAATTTTCAATTGAAAAACAAATTCATGGAAAATAATTTTATATTTCCAGTTCCTTTTTCTTTCATTTTCAATTTATTTTTGTTAACATTTAGAATGTTTGGCGTTCTGTTAACAACAGCAATTCAAGTGTAAAATTTAACGAGTAAGAAAGAGAAAGTTGTAGGTCAAAAGGATTTCAATGCTTTTAAGATATTAATGCCGGCATTATTACAAAACTTTAGCATTATTTGTAATCAGTAGATAACACAACAAAACATTGAAAGGATGAAACATAGAGATAAAATTGATAACAAACGTAGTAGAATGTTATCACAATAATTTTAAATTTCTTAAATTCTCATTTACTTTTACGTCTTATACGGAAGTTTTCGCAACATGCAGAATAGCAGAGAATATTATTTCTAATTAATTAAATACTCCATTAATTAATTTAAGAACAACTGACAAAACGAATTTTGAATGTTTCTTTGTTTTTCTATTTTAAACTGATTGTTGTTTTTAAAGATTTTGATAAGGTAATGTAAACTTTTGAAAATTTCAATTGAAACTTAATTTTAAACTAAATCTACAATTGCAAATCTAAAAATGCAATTTAATAATTATAAAACAGTAACGTAATCTTTAAAAGAATTTCATCTGGTACTTTGGAGGTGTGATATCTAAAATGTATTCCTTTTTTACTACCATTTCGTACTGATAATCAATTATGTTTGCCTGTATTATAACATCAGCAGTCTTGATTTAAATTGAATAAGAAAGAAATGAAATGTCTAGTAGGTAGTGTGTTGGCTTATTAGACGTGAGGCCTCGGTTCAAACCCCAGGTCAGGCATCTCCAACTAAACGAAATATGACAAAATATTTCTTCGTTGACTTCCTCTTAGCAGATTTCTGGCAAAAACTCTGAGAGTAAATAAAATTGCCCTGAAAAGTTTCTCAAAAAATCTGTCGTTTGAATTCGACTTTAAACTGTAGGTCCCGGTCCCGCCACTTATGTATAAAAATTAACGCACACAACATAAGTAGTGTGGGAAACTAGGTCGTAATCCTAACTAAAGGGTTGTAATGACCAATTATGTATGTATGTATATAAGAAAGAATTACAAGCTTATATTTAAAGTCAAGTCAAATTAGAATATCAAATTAGAAAAGATGAGGTAGGAATTTTAAAAATTTGACAACCGAAACTGATTAAACATGTGAGAAAACAAAAATAAAAAGCCTAACGAATAGAAGAAAGTGTATTTTGCTACATATTTATTCGTCATTCTCCATATAAACGTTTCATAAGCTATTATAACAAATTATAATGAAAATTATTTGTTAAACCCTACACCTTTCAATAAAATTCAGAAAATTTAACTAAAGACTATACTTTACCAGTATATTACCAGTATTGTGTGCAAGAAAATATTTTGTGGCCCTAGCTTCTGTGCATTTATAAGCAAAATTATAAGAAAAACATTTTTTCCAACTCAACAATTTTTATCACGGATAATAAGATCACTGAGTTGGTCGCAAGTCGTCGATTATACGCGGGAAATAATTTTGATTACGACCGCAACAATCAAAGATGTTTAATGTTAGAGGGAGCTCTATCAGATGATAATCATTATAAAACATACAAAATAATCACTGTTAGGTAGTTGCACAATTCAGCAGTATTCAATATTCTCAACATTTCAGGCATTATGTAAGGATCTTCTGGTTTAAATGAATTTCAAAGAAAATGATCACATTTAATGAGGAATATCAGATCATTGATGTGGGCCATAGAGAAACATACCATTGTGGCACATTTTAATTATTAGGATTATTTAACATATAAAAAATAATAACGCGCCTACGTTATAAGTACTCGATTAATTTATGTTTAGTATGACTCAAGTGAAAGATAAATTTAACCCTTACGAGCGCACAGAGTACCCGTGTACCCTTTTTCAAAGTGCTAATTTAAAACTACATACATACATTCGTAATTAATCATTACAACTCTTCAGTTAGGATTACGACATAGCTTCTCACACCACTTATGCAGTGTGTGTTAATTTTTATACATGAGTGGCGCTACCTACAGTTTAAAGTCGACTCCGAACGACAGATTTTTGAGAAACTTTCCATGGCAATTTCATTTTATTCTCAGAATTTTATTCTCGGAATGTCTTATCCGCAATTTGAACCTTAAGCTCACGTCTAACAAGCTAACACACTATTTACTAGACTACGGTGACTTGAAGACACCTTAATTTCAAGAAATTCAGTATTTTTGCAGACATACTACTGAAAGACTAATTTGCTTGTAACACGTTTACTGTGCATCAAGGTACAAGGATGTTCTTTATATGGGAATATAGCCACTCTAAATAAATTTTATAAACTTGTTAATAGCTTTGCATAAACAAATAAACTTATATGTACATGAAATTTAAGCGAATATAATTTATATCATGAAGGTGTGATAAAAATAGAAAAAATAAAATTTGGTACAGATTTTTTAAGCTGTATGTACAGAGTGCGGAATCATCGGGAATTAGCTTGGAATAACAGATATAAACTTTATGAGTTTCCAGCTTTGAAACCTTTGCCCCCACTGGAATACGTCCGTTTCTATACTTTGCTTGTAATGGGGCTATTACAGTTTAAAGTTTTCAGTATAGCAAAAGATCGTATTGCGAATGACGTCAATGACAGTGGACTTTCTTTATTTCCTTACATACGTCATTGCATAAAACTTAAAAACAATTTATGACGTTAAGGAGACTTGAGTACCCAACATAATAAGCTACTTATGCTGCTTTATCAACAGTATTAACAAATAGTGACAACGGTTATCGATTAGTTCTACGTTTTTTTTTTTTTAGATATTTACCCTACAATTTTTCTATATTGTACACCTTTCCACGCAAGTTTACTCAATTGCCCACATGGTCCAATGTGTTACATATCTGTGCTATTCTTCTCGAGTTTTTATAGGAGAAACCAGATCCAATAACACAGACCGACAAGATCCTTAACCCCGAAACTAGACTTTAATTTCTAGAAAGTTTTGGTCCTCTGATCAGAATTAGAATTCCTCAGAATTCTTCAGTGCTTCATTACCCTAGGTTTTCGAGATATTCAAACGTAAAACCTTTGGAAAGTTATAGTCTGTCGCCGGATCATTATTTTTTTTTAAATTGTGTCGGCCTGTTCTCAAACAGTTCTCTACATCGTACGTACATATGTATCTGAATTAGAAGATATTGAATTACTGAAGTCTAACGAATTTAGACCTTAAGTAACAAGAATACAGTAACAAGCCGCCATTTAGAAACTTGTTGCACTATTAAAACTGTTATTAAAAGAGTTTCGAACTACACTCCATACGAACAAGTATTCCGTGGATTTTGCAGCGGTACAGCGATACAGTGATACAATACGTAAAAGATTGAATTGAGAAAGAATTACTTGGCATTTCGAATATTCATTAATACATAGGGATACTTAAGGCAAGGAACGCTGATCCAAACGTACTTTAGTTGCATCCAATGTCACAGTTTTCTACCGTGTCAACTCTCGTAACTACGTGTTAGCAAGGTATCCAAATATTGAGCTTTTTTACAATCAAAAACTGTCCTAGACTACGTCTACCCCGGCTTGATAAAACAATTTTATTTCATTTAAATTTATACTTGTTTTTCTTTTTCTCTTATTGTATTAAAACAAAAAATAAAATAGAAAAACAAAAAAAATAGTTTTTTTTATTGAAATAAAATGATTTGTTATCGAAAAGTAAATCCCCGGTATTTGTTTGGGATATTTTGGGATCAACGATTTCTTGCAGTGTAGAGATCAACATGTTAATTGTTGTTGATTTTATAATGTTTGCATTCTACACACTCTTTATGTCTCCTCTTATGCTTCGTAAAGGCTCTCTTTTGGCCAAAACATAATAAAAAGAAAAATAAGAAGTAACAAAATGGAAAAGAAAAAAAACAACAAGCAGAACAAAACTCGTTTTCAATTGTAGTCAATTTTTTTGCTTCTGTAGTTTGTTTCGTGATTTTCTTTTACACGTTCATACGTTTTCTTAAGAAACGATTAAATTTAAAACCGAGAAATCGTTGTTATTATTATTGCTGGGACACATAGGCAACACACATACATATATGTATAAAAACAGTGACGACGATGACGGTGACTACGACGCTGTTGATGATGATGACAAACAACAATAACAACAAATATTGTATTACTAATGTTTCGTTAGTAAAGAGAGAATCAAGAGACAGGAGAAAAATAAAGCAAGCAAAGTTGTTTTTTTTTAATAATATTGTTTGTTATACGTATTGTACGCGAAGTGATATTGAAGAACCAGTTTAACAGGTATGAACACCAAAAACAATACATATATACACACACACACACACCAACACACAAAAGTATAAGAAACAAATATGCCGATTCAAGCATTTTTTTTTTGCTTTCCAGTCGTCGTTCGTCTCTTGGTTTGCTCCACAGTTGTGTTACTTTTTTTTGTTTTTTTTTTCTATAGTTTTAGTTGTCTTGGCTTGGATTTTTTTTTGATGTGCTTGATTATTGTTGTTGTTGTTGTTTATAGTTTCATGGTACAGCGTTATTGTTGCTGTTGGGTTTATTTTTTTTATTGTTTAAGCCAGGCTGGTTTAATGTTGTTGAGTTGAGTTCACTGCTTCATTGGATAACTGTGGAGACCCATATTATAAGAAAAGGTTTTGTGTTTGAGTGTGTGTATATGCGAGTGTGTTTCTGTAAATGTATGTAAACATGTTATCCAACTCTTCTCTGATGATGCTGAGTTTAATATACACTCATACACACACAAAGAAACACTAATATTTGTACTAACTATGTATGGACGCTGTCCTGTCATATTGTTTTACCTGTAGAACCTTTTCTCCTTTCCTTTTTCAAAAGTTGATGCAAAGGCTTTAATATTTCTGCTGAAAGTAATCCAAATTTGAAGAGTAGTTTTGAAGAGATACTACGAATGCAATCGATTAAACACACACACACACACAGGCACTTTGTTGTAAATTTCAATTGGAGATTTTAAAATATTTTTTTCATTTTTCTTTGTACATAATTGTAAATCACTGTAAATTTTTTTCTTTTCTTTTGTTTTTTTTTTGTTTTCTTTTTTGCAAAATTTTGTTGAAATATTTTTTTTATTTGCTTTGTTTTGATTTTGTTTCACTATTTCAGTTTTGTACTCCTCTTACACGAAGTTTCGTTTGCGCTAATAATCGAAATTGCTATTGTTTAATTTGATACTCCTTTTTTTGTTGTTGTTGCTATTATTATTATTATTGTAATATTAACGGTTTTATAATTCTTTTAATATTTGTTGTATCCATTTCTTTTTTTTATTATGATTTACTTTTTCTCCAATGGCAATAAGAAATAATTTATTTTTCACTTAATTTTCTTGCTGTTGTTGCTGAGAAAACAAGATTTTCTTTTGTTTTTTGTAATAAAACAAAAACAACAACTATTCAAGCAATAAGAAAAATAACCAGTAATCCAAGAAAATCGTACACAATTACCGCTACCATCCGTAACATCAATCCGTTGCAACAGAGATCTTTCGTTTAACTAAAGGTACATAAACATTTTCATCACTCAGAGAGCCATTATGTTGTTGCTGGCGCACTGCTGTTACTCTCTTTAAATGTATCACAATTATTGTTTTCGTTTCATTATGCAGCTGTTGTTTTTGTTCTCCACTTAAAGACTCATGCACAGTGGTGTGCTAGCCTTTTAATGGCTCCATGTTAAATTCCCTTTTAACACAACTACTTAAACGTTTTGTTAATAGGAATCCGTGCAAGGCATATTCATAAGAGGTAACCGCAAGAATACAACAAGTACAACAATGCAAAAACAACAGGCATTTTGTTTTTGTTAAAGAGTACGCGGAATGTCAAAAACAGCTTCATAACTGACTGACGAATAACAATAGAAAGAGAAATGTTAAAAAAATTTATAAAAATGGTTACAAAACACTAAAAAAACAACAAAATTTTGACATTCTAAGACTCGTCAGCTGTTGAATTGCTCTTACCTGATATAAATATGCCATGAATCCGTGTTTTGAAACAGTCTTTTCGAATTCGATTTTCTCTCTTCGGTCTCTTGATAAATGTTAACTTGAAAAGAGTGTTTCAAATTCTACAGTGATGACATTGTTAAGAGAGCACACAGTAACTTTCGTTAAATTTTTGAATTGATAGCAACATGTTAATAACATATTGAGATGTTTATTTGTGTTTAATGTAAACATGTATATTGAAACATGTTTATATACTTTGCCTATTGCATGTATCTTCAGCATGTAGAGTATTAAACTGAATCATTTACTCAGCACTTACTTTAAAAGATGCCATGATAATGACATTTTCTAATACCCCGTACAGTTCAGGAATCTAAACATATTCGAATATTTTCATTAACTAAAACGATTGAAGAAGTTTTAATTTTTAAAATCAAGAGTAAATCATCCTCATAATTATTTAAAACATTAACTTCGAAAGTGTATGGCGTTTAACAATAATAAAATAAGAAATTTCATCTTGGTTTCAGAGAAAAGCGTTCCGCGATAGACCAAGTCCATCGAATTGCCAATACAATAGAAGAAGAATATAAGACAACAATGTATGCTGTACTTATGGGGAAACCAGTACTGGTTGATAGAACCTAGGGGCTGTAAAATCTTTATTTCTATTAAGCATCCTAAGGCTGCCTGTGGTTTCCGCATAAGCTATTAGGGCCATATCAAGGAAAATACCTTTAACATTTGAGGACCGAAGAGAGGAAAGGCAAGAGAGTCTAGTCCAATGCCAAATCTGCTGGTGTACAGCAACTCACTGACACAATGGTCGCCCTGACTTATCGCAAACATTCTTAACTGGGTTGGAATGAAAAATGGTCGTGTTAATTTTTACATGATGCAGACTCTGACATAATGTGGCTCTTGCCGTGAATACATATGATGATGAGGTAACTTGTTTCTTCTGCAACAATGGAAATGGCGATATTTGAATACAAGGAACATATTTTATTTTATTATCCAAGATATGAGTTGGAAGTTGTGAGAAGGGAAGATAAATGGGAGAGTGACTCCAGACAAGTTCGGCGTTGTATTAAAATATTACCAGCTACTGTGCTGTATTAACTGGGAAGATTTCAGAAAAATCCACAAGAATAAAAGAGATGTAGAGAGCACTTAATAAGGTTACAAGTCGCCCTGTAAGTAACACTTTAATATTGCGTGGCCAATACTCTTTACGAAAGCCTTTGCATTTAACGTATGTTGTTGTAATTTATTCTACTCTTAAGAATGCATGACCTGGCATCACAACGGGTCTCATATATGGCCTAAGTTTGTCTGTCTGTCTAATTTTCTTGGATAGGCAGTCGGGTTGTCCCCCACAGCATGATGTCATACAGCCAAATGGGTTTCAGTACACCTTTGTATAAAAGCATCTTGAGGTCTATGTCAAGGCTTGCTTTTGTGCCAATAAACCAGTAAGTTGAGCTGATTTGGGTTTCAGTTGAGGTAATTCTGCAGCTAGGCCTGCCGGAGATATCAGTATAAATGTATGCCAAGATATTTTACGTTATTATGTATGTTCAGGCCCTCTTGCACCATTAACCGTAATAGGCGGTCAATTTTATTTTCTCAATGTGAATATAATGTGCACGCACTTAAAAGCATTAACAATTATTTTCCATTTCTGGTGCCACTTTTCCACCTTATTGATGTAGATTGGAAGTCGTATTGCAAATAATTTTGTAATTCTTTAATAATATTTGAAACTGTTCACTTAAGCATTCCTAACAAGTTGGCCTAAAGAAAGGAAAAACTCCAAGCTTTGCAAGTAGTTGAGTTAAATCTCTTGCAGATTGATTATTTAAACAAAAAATATTTACTTTAAGAAAACTATTGCAACTGAATATACGTTGCGCTGCAACTTCAAATGATGCCATAATTTCCATTTTGCAAACTGGGCTAAAAGTAGCAAAAGATACACAGCAATTGCAGTGAGAGTTATAACGTTTGTATTGTTGCAAGGTTGAAAGCCAAATGAAAGCAAAAAATAAAAAAAGAGAAACAAAAACTGTTTAAGTGGCATAGCGAGTATCATCCTGAACATTGCCCTTCAACGCCACAATATCCTCATCATTTCATAGCAGTTTTCTTCACGTTGATAGACGAAGTTCATACAAACACACACACAGACACAGACACGCACACGCACAAAATGGCATGAATCATTTCGTTAGTACGTCCGTATATGCAAAACAAAAATCTGAAACTTTTTCAAAAGCACTCCTGTTCTTTTCATAATTTTTCTTCGGTTTTTCTGTTTTTTTTTGTTTTTGTTGTTGTTGTTCTCTACTCTTTTTTGTTTTTGTAATATGGGAGCCAAAAGTGCAAGTAATGCGTTTATTACATGGAGTAAGTTTTTACAATATGTTATAAGAACTTGTAAACTTTTAAAACAGAATTATATTGTAATTTAAAAAAAAAACACACTAATACCTTAGCCCCTTCCCCCCCCCCCCCCCCCTTTCACAAAAAATAATAAAAAAATAAAAAAAAATAAAAAATCTTTTCTTTTATTGGTTATGGTTCTGATGCTCACTGAATGAATACGTTTCGTTCTTTATTGCTGATGCTTAATTTTCTGGTTTATTTTTTTTTGCCTTCATTGTAATTTAATTTCATTTTTACATTTTAAGAGTATTAAGTATGTGTTCAAATCAATTTCAATTTGGAGACGTAAATAAGACTAAGCTAATGACATATTTTTTTATACGAGTATTTCTCGAACCCTCCAAAATCGTTTTATTTGACAAAAACTGATTTTTTGGACTTTACACACAAATTTATGAATTACACACACATTTCTGAACCGATGTTCAGAATTTAAGCTTTTTTAGAAAGGAGAGGACTGGGTCTTTAAAACGGTATACATGTATATATTATTTGACTTAATATGCTATGAGATTTGATGAGGTAAACTTGACAAATTTTTTTTGACAATTTTTTTCATATTTTTTCAAGTTTGTCTATTTATAAAGGGTGTTTTTCTAGAGGAATAGAACTTTAAGTTGCAATAAAACAACGATGGATTATTCGATTGACATGAATTTTATTTATCCGAAAGATAATGTTGTGGCATTACATTTTAAATATGATTTCTGGCATATGACCGCCACGGCTGGCGCGGATGTAGTCCAATCTGGACGTCCAATTTTCGATGACTTTTTCCAACATTTGTGGCCGTATATCGGCAATAATACGGCGAATGTTGTCTTCCAAATGGTCAAGCGTTTGTATCTTTACCGCATGGACCAATGACTTTACATAGCCCCACAGATAGTAGTCTAGCGGTGTTAAATCACAAGATCTTGGAGGCCAATTGACAGGTCCACAACGTGAAATTAGGCTGCCACCAAACGTGTCTTTCAATAAATCTATTGTGGCACGAGCTGTGTGACATGTTGCGCTGTCTCCTGGACATCATGGTTATTCAATTCAGGAATGAAAAAGTTAGTAATCATGGCTCTATACCGATCACCATTGACTGTAACGTTCTGGCCACCATCGTTTTTGAAAAAGTACGGACCAATGATTCCACCAGCCCATAAAGCGCACCAAACAGTCAGTTTTTCTGGATGTAACGGTGTTTCCACATACACTTGAAGGTTACCTTCACTCCAAATGCGGCAGTTTTGTTTGTTGATGTAGCCATTCAACCATAAGTGCGCTTCATCGCTAAACAAAATTCGCTTATGAAAATCGGGAACAACGGTAATCTCGTTTTGGGCCCATTCGACGAATCTACGCCTTACTTGATGATCGTTTGGCTTCAAATCTTGCACGAGTTGGATTTTGTAAGCACGCAAACCAAGATCCTTCCGCAAAATCTTCCATAAAGTGGATGGATACAGATCCAATTCCTGTGCTCGATGGCGGATGGACTCATTCGGGTCTTCCTCAATGCTACGCTCTACAGCAGCAATAGCTTCTTCTGTAAGCACCGTACAGCGTCTCTGGGGATGCGAGTTATCAATAAGAGTAAACGTGGTGCGAAAACGTTCCATGGTTAATCGAATTAACTGCTCTGATGGACGATTTTGTCGACGATAAAATGGACGTAGTGCGCGATACGTTTTCCGCACAGTCCCATTATATTCGAAATAAAATTGCACTATTTGCAAGCGTTGTTCAGGCGTGAGTCTATTCATGATGAATTGCCAAACCAAACTGAGAATAAATCACTTGACAGCTGTTAAATCGGTCGCCATCTTGAAAAGTAATGCCAACTTAAAGTTATATACCTCTATAAATAACACCTTTTAGTAGCAAACTTTAATTAAAAACTATGAAATAAGTGATGACATTCTGAAAGTGCATTATCTTGTGAAGAGGTTGATTCTTCGATTGATCAAATCGGACAAAAATTACCGTAGTTATTATTTAAGAGGCCAACAGTCGATTTATATTTTTCTTACATATGTATATTTTTTCAATTGAACTTTTAGTTCAAAAATTTTCAAAATTTTTGATGGATCTGGATTGTTTATAGGAAAATGTGTTTGGCCAGTGTTTACGCAAAGCGAAATAATAATATTTTCAAGAAACTCAAATATTAGCCGACTTCCGGTTGTCGTGCAAACGTGAAATTGACAAATTTTGCGATTAACAATCAGGATCCATCAAAACTTTTGAAAATTTTTGAACAGAAAGTTCATTTGATAAGATGGCATATGTAAAAAAAAATATAACACGACTGTTATACTATTTAAATAATAACTACGTTAATTTTTGCCGGATTTGATCAAACGAAGTATCAATTTCTTCACCAGATAATCCACTTTCAGAATGTCATCACTTATTTTATTTTTTTTTAATAAAATTTTGCAATTAAGAATAGCTAAACTTGAAAAAAAAATGGGAAAAAACACATTTTCCAAGTTTTCCCGATCAAAACTCACAACATAGAAGTTTGAACCATATGCTTATTTACACCATTTTAAAGGCTCATCTGTCTGCTTTTCAAAAAACTTTGGATTTTGAAAATAGATTAAAAAATAATTGTTTAATCAATATTTTTGTGTGAATAGATCAAAAATACCGTTTTTGTCAAATAAAACAAGTTTAAGGGTTCGAGAAATATAAAAAAAACATATTTTTGACTAACTCTATATCTTTAGCTGGGTATATTTTGACTGTCGCACCGTGTAATTCATTACAGCACGAATGCATTTCATAATAACAAAGTGTGTAATGGAAATACATTTTTCCCCCAGCCAATATTAAGTGAAGAAATTTTGTTGAGTTTTTACTTTGCAAAGTGCAGCCTTGAAGTTGAGACATGAGAAAACTTCATTGTAAATATTAAATTACATTCAAAAATAATGTGTATTTAAAAGATATTTTCTTATAATTATTAAACCAACACAACCGAAAACAAAAAAAAAAATGGAAAATAATATGAAGAAAAATGAAAAGAAACGTAACGTAACGTAACGAAAGAAATGAAAGTAAAGTAAAGTAAAAAAAAAAACAAATATGAATGAACTTTTAGTAAATTTAGTGAAATTAAATAATTAATTATGAAACTTACTTAATGTACTACCACTTGCCTCTGCAATACTTTATTCATTCATGTATATATTCGTTTGCAGTTTTAATCTCCATTCATTCATTGCTGACAAGTGAAAAGACTTGCAAAAAAAGCAATTCTTCCGCATAAAAATAAAATTATTTCTCAATATGGAACACAGAGATTACAAAAGAATAAAAACTTCTCCTGCAGATTTTATAAAATGTGAAGAAAGGTAGATAATTCACATGGAAATTTCATTCAAAGTCAGTAAAAATTTGCAATAAAAATTAAAAGAAATTAATCGTTAAAGACATTCAAGTACCTTTTGGCAAGTGTAATTACCAAGGAAAAGCTTATGATCGATCCTTATGAGCGTTAATTAGTGAACCGCAACATAAGAGTGAATTACTACTGAAATATATCCAATGCATCCAAAACAGCAGTGTTTGGAGACTATTTCCCGGTGATTTTTATCAAATTGAAAAAAGTTGTTATAGCGTTGTGTTAGGCAGTTACAATTAAGAATGTTTGAGGACAAAATCGAATATAAAAAATATAACTTAGAAATTATTGGAAAAAATTAAAAAAAAAAATAGTGGGAAAAGTCTACGTACAAGGGTGTATGTAGACTTTTTACTGTGACTGTATATGGATTACTTCCCATAAACGGTATAAACAATATTCAGCATATTAGTTTAGAGAACTACTTTCACTGCAACTCGGAAAGACAGGGAAATGGAAAAATCAAAGTTGAGGTTTAATCAATGCCATGACACTGGTAGTGCGATCAAGTTTCACGCGTGATTGATATCAAAGCTGTAAACCTAACTAAAGGTTTAAAATGGTGATAGCAGAGCGGTGTGTAATGGCATATTGAGGCTTATACTTCCCAACGGAGCATCGATTGTGCATTATGTGGACCACATTTTGTTGGTGGTTCTGGAATAGGATTTGAGCTGCTGGAAGTAAAGTGCATTAATGTTCAAAAATGAGAATACGCAGTTAGATGAATAATGCTGGCCTGGAATAAGAGACGTATAAAACAGAAGCGATACTAATTAGTGCGTAAAGACAAAGACTGCAAGTGAAACTGTATATTGGTGGCTCGCTTCACAATAGGCATTAAATAATTATAGTACTTGGCAATAGTTTGTGTTAAGGGTATAGAAAAAATTTGCGCTATTGTGCGCATAATGCCAAATTTTTGTTATTGTTGGGGTGAAATTCAGCACCAATACGAAGAAATAAGAAAATTCTCTGTATGCATCATGTAACTCTGATTAACAGGCTCTCTGATTTAAAACCCTTCTTCTAATCTCTTGAAAACTATCAAGAATGGTAATTGTTGTAATATCCGGGATGTATTGATATATTTCCACGCGAAAGAGCTTAAGCTTTATAAAAAACCAAGATGTAGTACCGTGGCTGAGCTGCGTAGCGAACTGATATTAGAAAACAGTAGCAAAAGTGGTAGACATTTCACAATATTAGTTCGACATGTGCGCTCTTAACCTGTGTGAAAATGTGGATGATAAGATTGCATGGCAAACTGGATTATTACCTCACAGTTACCTGTGGCATCACAACAGGTGCTTGGCGAACTGTATATACAAAACTGTAACAATAGTGGTAGATGCTTCACAACATTAGTTGGATGGACCAACCTCTTTCCCTGGACCAAAATAAATTAATTTCTCACACTTACACGGCGTTACAAAAGGTCGCTGTGTTTGCTCTTAGTAGGCTTTAGTAATCAAAGCTACCACTTTAATATACCACCTACCTGATACTGTCCCTTAATGCTTACTTCGCCCAATACCTGCACCGGAAACTCGGAACAGTGTAACTAATAATATTCGAATGTAACAGGTTCACTATATAACATCTTGCATTACAGTTGATTTGTGGCTATAGACTAATCGTTGAAAATTTAATTACAGAGCTACCTATGTGAGAGTACCATCACCAAAAAGGGTAACAGGAGCTACAAGGAAATCTCACACTACAAGAACAGTGCGTTGGTTTATTAGAAGACAACCGTGGTTCAACCCTTGGCTCAGACATCTTAAACAAAACAAAATAATGATAAATATATTTCGGCGGCTTTCAGAAGTCTTTCAGAAGTCTTCTTGCAAAAACTCTGACACTAAAATAAAATTGCCCTGAAAAGTTTCTCAAAAATCTGTCGTTCGGAATTGACATTAGGCCCCGCCAATCCTGGAAGAAATTATAACACACAACATGAATGGTATGAGAAGCCAGTTGTAAACCTAACTAAAGGGTTATAGTAACCAATTAAGGAACGTAGGCTTTCAACTGATTTATCCCACGCCAAAAAAAGAAACCTTTTAGAACTAATTTGTTAAATATGATGATAAACAGTGACCAATTTGAAGTAAGCATTGTATATCATTTTTTATAATTTTTCCAAAATTGCAATTGCGACTCCCTTAGCCACACATCCCTTATTCTTACAACAGTGAAATTTATTTTGGGCCAAACATAGTATGAAATATAATAAAAGGCCTTTTTTTAACAACTATTAGATATTAAGTCGTTTGGTATAGCTCTATACGCCTAACAGACATTGCTGCCTATACACATTGTCGTCTTAAGTTCAATAAACTATCCCGCCTAATAATTATCTTCGAATAAAGAATTTTATGGTCTTGAACCCATGGCTATATATTAATAAACATTTTGATTTGAAGTTCTAAAAGTAAAAATAAAGTATTAAAAATATTTTAATTCAAATATTTAATTTTAATTTATTTATTTTACCATTTCTAGTGACAACCAAAAACCAACATTTGTTGCTTAAATCTTATAATAAAACTACGAAAAAAATGGAGATAAAAATCACACTTAAATTCAAAATTTACTTTAAATGTTTATATACATTAGTTTGCAGTTAAAAATAATTTACTATGTATTTTGTTATACTGGTATTGTATTTTAGAAACAAACCAAAATGTTTATAAACAAGTGGTGAAGTATCAACAAGTTGTTTTGTTGCCACTAACAAAGCTTATGACAAAGCAACATGTTTACATTAAATATTGCTGTGTTAATATACTTTGGCAACACATTTATGTTTATAAACATGATTTTATCCGTCAACTGAACTCAACCCAGTTTTTACTTCATTGCCCCTTTAAAAGCACACCTTCACAAACACTAGCACACAACAGACTCGCGCTCTTCTCATGCCAAATACACATTCTGCTTCTGTGTATGAGTTTAACTTTAAATTTCTTAAAGCTGGGGCAACTTGTCTATTTTTTTTTTCTTATTTTCGAAAAATAAATGACAAGCAAACACGCCAAGCGTGTTTTACCAATAAGACACTGTGTGTTGGTATTTGTTGGCTTTAAATCTGGTTTTTTGTATGTTTGATGCGAGTTCGAGTGGAGATTTTTTTAAAAGCAAAACAACATCAGCATAAACGACAACGACAACGCAAAGGCAAAAGCAATGGCAACGGCAACGGCAAATCATGTTTATGGACGAGACAGACACCACAAGGTAAAGTCAAATGAATTTTTATTTCTTTGGCTCTGAAGAACTTTTCAAAAATCAACAATAACAGCAGCAGTAGCAGCAACAACAATGACAACAAAACTATCATGTTCATGTAAATGATTTTTTTTTTGTAAAGAAGAAGTTGGAGTCGAGTGGCGATCTACTTTTGAACCGTTTTTTATTGTATGGATACACACACAAACAGCTCTGCCACTCAGTCAGTTACTTTTTTTCTTGTTATTGTTGTTAAACACAAAGTGTGTGTGTGTGTGCATAGGTTTTTGTTTTGAAACTTGATTATTATTATTGTTGGTGTTGTTGTTGTCGTTGTCGTTGTTGGTTTTTATTTATTCGTCAGTTGAAAAAAAAAACAGACGCATACACAAACAAGAAAAACAAGTTTTCTTAACAGTTGTTGTTGGTGTTGTTGTTGTTGTTGTAGTTAAAGATTTAACCTCATGTTTAACAATTTGAACGGGTTACAACGAATACGTTTTCTGTATCGTTCGTTTCTACTATCACCAGCCATGTTTAAAAGCCCGCAACTTTTAAAGATTTTTGTGTAGAACCTCAATAACAATCATGCGAGTAAGAGTAAGAGATTGTTCACTGTCGTTTTGCTTGCTGTTGTATTTACTTAAACTTTCAAAAAAAAAAAAATAGAAAGAAAAATTCTGTAACAGGAAACTATGAACAGTTGTTCGATATGTTTTATTGCCCAACCTAATCGAATGTCCTTTCCATTTATGCCTCGTATTTATTCATAACGTTGAACTTTATTTTTTTGATTTCGAAAATATATCTGAAACAGTTAGATTAAGATAGTTTAGAGGTTACTTTGGATAGGATTTCTATTCAATATGTATTCAAATGAATTCATCAATATTTACACAAGTTTGCTGCCTATTTCAATGAAGAGAAACAAATCGAATCTTATTCCGATTTAAACTGAGAAAACTTATTGCAAGCTAAAGAAGCGAACAGCTTTTAGAGTTATTTTAATGGATTAAGCCATACTTAAGCAAAGTCCTATATTAGTACAAGTAAAATAAGTTTGCAAAAAGAAAATTATTCTACAAATACAAAAACAAATAAATTTTTTTTGTTGTATTGATAGAAAGAAAATTAACAGGAATCTTCGATTATTTGCAGCTGTCATGCGGACTTTCACCTTTTTCTGGAGACGATGATCAAGCATTTCTTGAGATATTTGAATGTAAATACATTCGTTCCAGAAAATATCACAATGGATTCTGATATTTGAACAGAAATTTAAATCTAATGACGACCAGACAGTTTCAATGCCTCAGTCGGCTTATATGTAAATAAAAAAAGACTTCGTGTGCATCGAAATTTTTTCTTCGTTTGAAAAACCTATCGATGCCATTACGTGTGAAGTAGGCCATCGCTCAGTTTTCCATTCCTGGGCTTCTCAGAGTAGAGCTCATGTGAAATGTGCAGTTTCCGATGATTATTGCACATAATTGGTCATTACAACCCTTCAGTCAGGATTACGACCTAGCTTCTCAAACCACTTATGTTGTGTGCGTTAATTTTATACATGAGTGGTGGGAACTACATTTTTAATTCGACAGATTTTTGAAAAACTTTTTCATGGCAATTTTATTTACTATACGAGTTCTTGCCAGAAAAATGTTGAGATTAATTCGCCGAAGAAATATTTTTTCATATTTCAATTTGTTGTGGATATCTGACCTGGGGTTTGCACGACTGCGGCGACAGTAGTATGTTTATGGGGTTTCAGGGGCACTTATTTCATACAAAATTTGGTGCATGCATAGCTGTAAAAGAGTAAGAACATTGCAGCATTGTGAAATGAATTGTGTGCGATCGGTCTTTAGGTTTGTAACATGTATTATGAAAAGGTATTGCTTTTTAATGTGTATGTGTGTGTGTGTGTGTGTTAAAATTTGTGAGAATGCATATCTGGAAAAGAATTAAATCATTTTAATTTTTAATTTTTCCCTACAAATTTGGAATCATACCTGCTTTTTGTTGGTCCTTTCATTTGTATTGCTTTTCAAACGAATGGTTGGACGGACAGAATGAGTGCGTGCACGTTTCCTCATCTACATCTCAGAGTATAGAAAGACTGTAATGTGAAAATTTATATACGTATGCATGAATGATTGGACGGACAGAATGAGTGTGTGCGTAACATGTAATGTGGATCTACACCTATATAGTTGTTGTGTGTTTTTTATTTTTTTTTGTATATTTAATTAGAAGGATCTTTAATTTTAAATGTGATAAGAAAGGGTAGGTTGGTTGTGCGGTTATTTTTTATTTTTTGTGTGATTTAATTAGAAGGATCTGTAATTTTAAGATGATAGTAAATTCTTGGCACGTATTGCTCATGATCACAGGTAGAAGAAATAGAAATATAAACTAATAAGAAAGGGTAGGTTGGTTGTGCAGTTGTTTTTAATTTGATGAGAAAGAAATGTATAGTTGTGCCTGTGGGTTTTTTTTTTTCACGTATAAGTATAAGTAATATCTGTTTTCACATAATTGAATTTACTGATTGATCTACAACACCCCAGAGTATAAATAGACTTGTTTTTAAGGATTTAGAATTTTTTAGTTTTACTGTTTTAAATAAATGAAATTATAGAATAAAGGGATTAATTAAAACAAATTAGTTTTTTATTTTTTGAAAATTTTATTACATATTTCTTTTTTTCAGATTTTTACAGATTCGAATTTAAAAATACGTTTATACAGATTAAATAACTTAAGTGTTAACAAATATTGTGTATAGAATGTTTGGCATCTGCAAATGTCAAAAGATTCTGAATAAGTATTTTCACAATAATACAAACGTATGACATATTAATACATACAAATGGATTACTTATTTTACTAATGTTACATATTCTTAGTTCATTTATAAGTTTCATAAATAAATCTATATGCTCTTTATCAATCTGATTACTATGTTTTGTTAATAAATAGTTCTTACAATTCAGCTGATGTTACCATTTTTGTTCCCCTTCTTTAAAAATTTAATAGTAGGTTGTGTTAGTGCGGGACGATGTACTCTGAATTATTTCATTTTAATTTATATTTATTGAATAAAAATTTTAAACACAAGTGCCCACAATTAAATGTATTAAATTTTTGGTTTCGTTCATAATTATATTCAATAGGAAATTTTAAGTAGTTGACAATCTCAAGTGGTGGTTGTAAGTTTCCAAAGCTATCAAAGTATTCCTTATAGTTGTGGTTTTTATAATATGCTACCCAATGTGTTCCCATACCATTTGAATCATCTAAATTAACAATGCCGCATTCTTGTTTGAATGGTTTTTTAGGTAAAGAATCACGCATGAAAACACCCCTAAAGTGTTTGAGATGTCTTCCATATTTATTCAAATCCAAATCTGTTAATGGGCGATTGGGAAGGTTATCTAATAGTTTTTTGGAGCAGGACTATAGTAGAGACCATATCCAGTTTTATATGGTTTGAGGTACAACCCTTTACCCATTGCAATTGATTCCATATATCTATTATGACGGTTAGCTTCAGCCAATTGTTCTTTTCCATTTTTGATAGCATTTACTGCTTTGACAATAGCGGATCCTCCACTTGCCAAACCACCAAGCGCTGACAATGCTGTTAGTACGGGAATAAGTGGAAGAAATCCTCCAATTTTCGGTACAGGTATAACTCTCGGTATTATAATGTCTGCTCGCTTTTTCCCTTTAAAATTTGAATGAATAGCCTTTTGAGCTATTTTAACAGCATCATTTATATCAAGGGGTTTCTGTTCTTTCAATTGTTTTAAAGTTTTTCTCACAGTAGCTGTGAATAATTTCTTATTACACTTATTCATTTTTCCTTTTCTTTTCTTATGTCTCTGATCCTTCAAACCTAATCCAAATTTCACTTTAGTTTTCATAGCGTTTGTCACAAACAACGCGTTAGCACGTTCTTTAATATCACTATCTTTAGATTTAACTCGTTGCCAGGCTTTTTCAGCTAATATTTGATCTGCTTGATGTCTTGTGTCTATATCTTTTGATTGTGAATATGCAATATCGTGCTCTCTACAAGCTGCGTCTAATAAATTTATACCCTTATCTCCTCTTGCTAAACGTTTTTCAAGTTTTGTACCAGGTCCACAAAACTGATAACCAGGTAGATGTAATTCAACAGGTACTTTATTTATTAAGTTGTTTACAAATCCTCTCCTCATCTTACACTGGCTGGGGTTTTGTTTTGACTGTAGATTATAACAAATTTTTTCGTTACTTTTATACCTCTTCGCAAAAATAGCTGAAATCAAGACGATCTCCTATATATACAGCAATTTATATGATTTCAGTATGTTAATTTTTTGATATTGATTTTGATCTGCTCTGTATCTGATCACGATCTACTTTACATCTGATCACGATCTGCTTTGTATCTGCTCACGATCTACTTTATATCTGATAACGATCTACTTTTTTGGTTTTGTCTATTTTATTTTAATTTTTTTTATTTTTTTTTTTGACATTACCATGTTTTAGGTATACATGTTCTACCTCAATGTTTAAATTGTTTATTTGATCAGCTAGATCATCATGTATTTGTGTTATATGTTTTTCGATTACGATATTTTTGTTTTTATGGTTATATTTATTAAAACCTTCTCCAAATTTATTAATATAAGACATTTCTTTCACTCTTCTAATAAATTATGTTAGCTTCTTTAAGTTCTTCGATAATAGAGATTATTTCGTTTTGATGATTGTTGTGACCAGAACCTTCCGATGAAAGAAGTAAACGTAGTCTGTCAACTAGTTCATTAGGATCATCCCAATGTATGTAATTTGATCTCAGATTATTTTGTAATTTTAGCATTAAACCACTGCCTTTTGTTAAAATGTTTGTTGTTGTTTCGAATAAACGTTTAATTATTCGTATATATTTGAAGGCTCGTGTTCCTTTCACTTGTTCATTAGGTTCATAGCGACGTTTATGTGCATTGGTATTAATTAAAATCTCTTTATATTTTTTCAAATCATTTTTAGAATAATGGAGAGGTTTTTTATGAAATACTAGTTCAAATAATCCAGGCGTCATTTTCAATTTCATATTCCCTATCTGCATAGTATTATCTCTATTAAATATTAATTTTTCCTTGCCATATCTCCAACTACCGTCTACATCTTGATTAAAACCATAAATTTTATCCAATTGCTTATTATTAATAATTGTTTGTATATTTTCAAATAATGGAGAGCTTTTCGTCAGCTTTAAACATTGTTTTCTTTCCAAGTTCTTGATACATGTACTTGATACAGGTCTATTATGGTCATAGTTTTTTTCACCATCATTATCATCAGTTGAAATATTTTCATACTGAAAATCGTTATTATCACCGTTTACATCATCATAATCATCGCCATCATCAATAGTGTTGTCTATATCTTTATGCTTATCTTCAAGTTTTCCGATGATTTCATTATCACCATTTACATCATAATAATCATCATCATCATCAATAGTGTTGTCTGTATCCGTATGCTTATCTTCGAGTTTTCCAATGATTTCATTATCACCATTTACGTCATAATAATCTTCGTCATCATCTATAGTGTTGTCTACATCCTTATGCTTATATTCAAGTTTTGGGATGTTTTCATTATCATCATTTACATCATCATGATCATCGTCATCATTAATAGTGTTGTCTATATCCTTATATTTATCTTTAAGTTTTCCAATGATTTTTTTAAGTGGTTTTGTTATTGGTTGAAAGGTATCTTCTAATAAATTAACTCTATCTATTTGATTCAGTTTAATATTTTTTAACTTTTTCTTTAGAACAGCCCTTGTCTTTACAAGATCTTCCAACACTTTATTATGGTAATTTTTAGACATTATAATAATTTTTTTTATTGAATTTGATCTGGTTATGATCTGCTCGCTATCTGATTATGATCTGCTTTGTATCTGATTACGATCTGCTTTATATCTGATCACGAACTGCTTGCTATCTGGTCACGATCTGATTTATACCTGATCACGATCTGCTTGATGGCTTGTGTCTATATCCATTGATTTTGAGTACGCTATATCGTGCTTTCTACAATCTACATCCAATAAATTATTCCTTTATTTCCTTTATTCTTGCTATTCGTTTTGAAGTTTTGTATCAGGTCCACAAAACTGATAAACAGGTGGATGTAATTCAACATATAATTTGTTTATTAAGTTGTCTACAAATCTTCTTCCAATCTTACACTGATTAGGTGTTTTTCTTTTGACTGTAGTTTATAACCATTTTTTTCATTACTTTCATACCTCTTCGCATGAAACACTACACCAGCTATACCTGCTATACCAGCTGTACAATCAATCTATACTAGCTATACTAGCAAGCTGTACAATCTGTACTAGCTATACTAGCAAGCTGTACAATCTGTACTAGCTATACTAGCAAGCTGTACTAGCTATACTAGCAAGCTATACAATCTGTACTAGCTATACTAGCAAGCTGTACAATCTGTACTAGCTATACTAGCAAGCTGTACAATCTGTACTAGCTATACTAGCAAGCTGTACTAGCTATACTAGCAAGCTGTACAATCTGTACTAGCTATACTAGCAAGCTGTACAATCTGTACTAGCTATACTAGCAAGCTGTACAATCTGTACTAGCTATACTAGCAAGCTGTACTAGCTATACTAGCAAGCTGTACAATCTGTACTAGCTATACTAGCAAGCTGTACTAGCTATACTAGCAAGCTATACAATCTGTACTAGCTATACTAGCAAGCTGTAGTAGCTATATCAGCTATACCAGCTATACCAGCTATATCAGCTATATCAGCTATACCAGCTATATCAGCTATTCCAGCTATACCTGCTATACCTGCTATACCAGCTATATCAGCTATATCAGCTATATCAGCTATACCAGCTATATCAGCTATACCAGCTATACCAGCTGTACCAGCTATACCAGCTATATCAGCTATACCTGCTATACCAGCTATACCAGCTATATCAGCTATTCCAGCTATACCAGCTGTACCAGCTATACCAGCTATATCAGCTATACCTGCTATACCAGCTATACCAGCTATATCAGCTATACCAGCTATACCAGCTGTACCAGCTATACCAGCTATACCAGCTATAGCCAGCTATATACCATCTATAGCTGGTATAGCTGGTATAGCTGGTACAGCTGGTATAGCTGGAATAGCTGATATAGCTGGTATAGCTGGTATAGCAGGTATAGCTGATATAGCTGGTATAGCTGGTACAGCTGGTATAGCTGGTATAGCTGATATAGCTGGTATAGCTGATATAGCTGATATAGCTGATATAGCTGGTATAGCAGGTATAGCAGGTATAGCTGGAATAGCTGATATAGCTGGTATAGCTGATATAGCTGATATAGCTGGTATAGCTGGTATAGCTGATATAGCTACTACAGCTTGCTAGTATAGCTAGTACAGATTGTATAGCTTGCTAGTATAGCTAGTACAGCTTGCTAGTATAGCTAGTACAGATTGTACAGCTTGCTAGTATAGCTAGTACAGCTTGCTAGTATAGCTAGTACAGATTGTACAGCTTGCTAGTATAGCTAGTACAGATTGTACAGCTTGCTAGTATAGCTAGTACAGATTGTATAGCTTGCTAGTATAGCTAGTACAGCTTGCTAGTATAGCTAGTACAGATTGTACAGCTTGCTAGTATAGCTAGTACAGATTGTACAGCTTGCTAGTATAGCTAGTACAGATTGTATAGCTTGCTAGTATAGCTAGTACAGCTTGCTAGTATAGCTAGTACAGATTGTACAGCTTGCTAGTATAGCTAGTACAGATTGTACAGCTTGCTAGTATAGCTAGTATAGATTGATTGTACAGCTGGTATAGCAGGTATAGCTGGTGTAGTGTTTCATGCGAAGAGGTATGAAAGTAATGAAAAAAATGGTTATAAACTACAGTCAAAAGAAAAACACCTAATCAGTGTAAGATTGGAAGAAGATTTGTAGACAACTTAATAAACAAATTATATGTTGAATTACATCCACCTGTTTATCAGTTTTGTGGACCTGATACAAAACTTCAAAACGAATAGCAAGAATAAAGGAAATAAAGGAATAATTTATTGGATGTAGATTGTAGAAAGCACGATATAGCGTACTCAAAATCAATGGATATAGACACAAGCCATCAAGCAGATCGTGATCAGGTATAAATCAGATCGTGACCAGATAGCAAGCAGTTCGTGATCAGATATAAAGCAGATCGTAATCAGATACAAAGCAGATCATAATCAGATAGCGAGCAGATCATAACCAGATCAAATTCAATAAAAAAAATTATTATAATGTCTAAAAATTACCATAATAAAGTGTTGGAAGATCTTGTAAAGACAAGGGCTGTTCTAAAGAAAAAGTTAAAAAATATTAAACTGAATCAAATAGATAGAGTTAATTTATTAGAAGATACCTTTCAACCAATAACAAAACCACTTAAAAAAATCATTGGAAAACTTAAAGATAAATATAAGGATATAGACAACACTATTAATGATGACGATGATCATGATGATGTAAATGATGATAATGAAAACATCCCAAAACTTGAATATAAGCATAAGGATGTAGACAACACTATAGATGATGACGAAGATTATTATGACGTAAATGGTGATAATGAAATCATTGGAAAACTCGAAGATAAGCATACGGATACAGACAACACTATTGATGATGATGATGATTATTATGATGTAAATGGTGATAATGAAATCATCGGAAAACTTGAAGATAAGCATAAAGATATAGACAACACTATTGATGATGGCGATGATTATGATGATGTAAACGGTGATAATAACGATTTTCAGTATGAAAATATTTCAACTGATGATAATGATGGTGAAAAAAACTATGACCATAATAGACCTGTATCAAGTAATGTATCAAGAACTTGGAAAGAAAACAATGTTTAAAGCTGACGAAAAGCTCTCCATTATTTGAAAATATACAAACAATTATTAATAATAAGCAATTGGATAAAATTTATGGTTTTAATCAAGATGTAGACGGTAGTTGGAGATATGGCAAGGAAAAATTAATATTTAATAGAGATAATACTATGCAGATAGGGAATATGAAATTGAAAATGACGCCTGGATTATTTGAACTAGTATTTCATAAAAAACCTCTCCATTATTCTAAAAATGATTTGAAAAAATATAAAGAGATTTTAATTAATACCAATGCACATAAACGTCGCTATGAACCTAATGAACAAGTGAAAGGAACACGAGCCTTCAAATATATACGAATAATTAAACGTTTATTCGAAACAACAACAAACATTTTAACAAAAGGCAGTGGTTTAATGCTAAAATTACAAAATAATCTGAGATCAAATTACATACATTGGGATGATCCTAATGAACTAGTTGACAGACTACGTTTACTTCTTTCATCGGAAGGTTCTGGTCACAACAATCATCAAAACGAAATAATCTCTATTATCGAAGAACTTAAAGAAGCTAACATAATTTATTAGAAGAGTGAAAGAAATGTCTTATATTAATAAATTTGGAGAAGGTTTTAATAAATATAACCATAAAAACAAAAATATCGTAATCGAAAAACATATAACACAAATACATGATGATCTAGCTGATCAAATAAACAATTTAAACATTGAGGTAGAACATGTATACCTAAAACATGGTAATGTCAAAAAAAAAAATAAAAAAAATTAAAATAAAATAGACAAAACCAAAAAAGTAGATCGTTATCAGATATAAAGTAGATCGTGAGCAGATACAAAGCAGATCGTGATCAGATGTAAAGTAGATCGTGATCAGATACAGAGCAGATCAAAATCAATATCAAAAAATTAACATACTGAAATCATATAAATTGCTGTATATATAGGAGATCGTCTTGATTTCAGCTATTTTTGCGAAGAGGTATAAAAGTAACGAAAAAATTTGTTATAATCTACAGTCAAAACAAAACCCCAGCCAGTGTAAGATGAGGAGAGGATTTGTAAACAACTTAATAAATAAAGTACCTGTTGAATTACATCTACCTGGTTATCAGTTTTGTGGACCTGGTACAAAACTTGAAAAACGTTTAGCAAGAGGAGATAAGGGTATAAATTTATTAGACGCAGCTTGTAGAGAGCACGATATTGCATATTCACAATCAAAAGATATAGACACAAGACATCAAGCAGATCAAATATTAGCTGAAAAAGCCTGGCAACGAGTTAAATCTAAAGATAGTGATATTAAAGAACGTGCTAACGCGTTGTTTGTGACAAACGCTATGAAAACTAAAGTGAAATTTGGATTAGGTTTGAAGGATCAGAGACATAAGAAAAGAAAAGGAAAAATGAATAAGTGTAATAAGAAATTATTCACAGCTACTGTGAGAAAAACTTTAAAACAATTGAAAGAACAGAAACCCCTTGATATAAATGATGCTGTTAAAATAGCTCAAAAGGCTATTCATTCAAATTTTAAAGGGAAAAAGCGAGCAGACATTATAATACCGAGAGTTATACCTGTACCGAAAATTGGAGGATTTCTTCCACTTATTCCCGTACTAACAGCATTGTCAGCGCTTGGTGGTTTGGCAAGTGGAGGATCCGCTATTGTCAAAGCAGTAAATGCTATCAAAAATGGAAAAGAACAATTGGCTGAAGCTAACCGTCATAATAGATATATGGAATCAATTGCAATGGGTAAAGGGTTGTACCTCAAACCATATAAAACTGGATATGGTCTCTACTATAGTCCTGCTCCAAAAAACTATTAGATAACCTTCCCAATCGCCCATTAACAGATTTGGATTTGAATAAATATGGAAGACATCTCAAACACTTTAGGGGTGTTTTCATGCGTGATTCTTTACCTAAAAAACCATTCAAACAAGAATGCGGCATTGTTAATTTAGATGATTCAAATGGTATGGGAACACATTGGGTAGCATATTATAAAAACCACAACTATAAGGAATACTTTGATAGCTTTGGAAACTTACAACCACCACTTGAGATTGTCAACTACTTAAAATTTCCTATTGAATATAATTATGAACGAAACCAAAAATTTAATACATTTAATTGTGGGCACTTGTGTTTAAAATTTTTATTCAATAAATATAAATTAAAATGAAATAATTCAGAGTACATCGTCCCGCACTAACACAACCTACTATTAAATTTTTAAAGAAGGGGAACAAAAATGGTAACATCAGCTGAATTGTAAGAACTATTTATTAACAAAACATAGTAATCAGATTGATAAAGAGCATATAGATTTATTTATGAAACTTATAAATGAACTAAGAATATGTAACATTAGTAAAATAAGTAATCCATTTGTATGTATTAATATGTCATACGTTTGTATTATTGTGAAAATACTTATTCAGAATCTTTTGACATTTGCAGATGCCAAACATTCTATACACAATATTTGTTAACACTTAAGTTATTTAATCTGTATAAACGTATTTTTAAATTCGAATCTGTAAAAATCTGAAAAAAAGAAATATGTAATAAAATTTTCAAAAAATAAAAAACTAATTTGTTTTAATTAATCCCTTTATTCTATAATTTCATTTATTTAAAACAGTAAAACTAAAAAATTCTAAATCCTTAAAAACAAGTCTATTTATACTCTGGGGTGTTGTAGATCAATCAGTAAATTCAATTATGTGAAAACAGATATTACTTATACTTATACGTGAAAAAAAAAACCCACAGGCACAACTATACATTTCTTTCTCATCAAATTAAAAACAACTGCACAACCAACCTACCCTTTCTTATTAGTTTATATTTCTATTTCTTCTACCTGTGATCATGAGCAATACGTGCCAAGAATTTACTATCATCTTAAAATTACAGATCCTTCTAATTAAATCACACAAAAAATAAAAAATAACCGCACAACCAACCTACCCTTTCTTATCACATTTAAAATTAAAGATCCTTCTAATTAAATATACAAAAAAAAATAAAAAACACACAACAACTATATAGGTGTAGATCCACATTACATGTTGCGCACACACTCATTCTGTCCGTCCAATCATTCATGCATACGTATATAAATTTTCACATTACAGTCTTTCTATACTCTGAGATGTAGATGAGGAAACGTGCACGCACTCATTCTGTCCGTCCAACCATTCGTTTGAAAAGCAATACAAATGAAAGGACCAACAAAAAGCAGGTATGATTCCAAATTTGTAGGGAAAAATTAAAAATTAAAATGATTTAATTCTTTTCCAGATATGCATTCTCACAAATTTTAACACACACACACACACACATACACATTAAAAAGCAATACCTTTTCATAATACATGTTACAAACCTAAAGACCGATCGCACACAATTCATTTCACAATGCTGCAATGTTCTTACTCTTTTACAGCTATGCATGCACCAAATTTTGTATGAAATAAGTGCCCCTGAAACCCCATAAACATACTACTGGCGACATATAAATCAGTCTGAATATATTCGATTGGCTTTGAGGATAATTGCAGTTTGTGCCTTATTCGCATACTATACATATCTATGACTTAAAAATAACCCATAAGAAAAAGTCTAAAAGTCTTGGTGGCTAGTTCACATATTTTTAAGTGAAATGATCATACCTTCAAATTGTTCGTGGAGAATACCCAATGTGGCATGAGCTGTATGGTACGTAACGTCGTTCTGTTGAAACCACATGTCCTTAGTGGTAATGATTTTTCGATGAACTATAAGGTCAATTGCCAACTGCCCCAAAACTTTTTCAACGAACACACATCGTTTTTTGTGGCCGTTCACGGTGATGTGGCAAAACAGACGGCAATTAATTTGACAGATGTAGCTTCAACAAGATGGCCATTTTAACTGTGAAAGCTTGGATGTCTTTGTTGGAACACCCGGTGTGTTTGTTGTCATAACCGATAACTTAGAATCTGATAACTGAATCATCATTAATCATGACTTGGCATTTAACAGGAGAAGTTAACAACTTTACCTTTTCCTCAAACGTAGACTTCAAATTCTTGTGAACAAATGTTTTATAAGCTATCACCCTGCGTTTTTTCAGGTGTCATAATCTATGTTTCAGTATGTAACCATGAAATTGTTGGCAAGTGTAAGCAAATATAGGCTAACTCGACCGATTAGTCTCTTGCTGTCAAACGACTTTATATTTTTAGAATATAAAAACGCTACGATTGTCATTCATCAAGCTAATATTATTACATGAAAAACTAAGGATTTTTAAGCTGAAAAATGGCCACTTAATTCGGCAGCTTACTGTATTTATAACAACAATTTAAGGCTCCAGCTCTATTTGGGACAATACTTTGAGTGGTAGTAGATATTGAAATAAAATTTGTTTAAAAGTGTATTGAATTATTGGAGATGTTTTTGTATCGTATTGTTGCTGCCTTTCAATGCCGGTGATAGTTTTGATTTCCGATACACCCGTTTGTTTTCATTGTTTTTATTAAAGACTTTTCTACCTGGCATTTTATACTTTTTTTGTTTGTTTTCGGGTAAAACCCTTATACTTCTGTGACAGCGCCGACGAAACCAAACCAACCGTCCATACATCGTTGTATTATTGTGTGCGTGTGACGTGTTTTGCATAATTTGTTCGTGGCACGCATCTCGATCATATTCAAAATTATTATTATTGTTCGTCTCTATTCCTTTCTCATTCGCACCGTCTCCCCGTCACTCTATTAATCGTTTTTAATTTTTTTACGTCATTTTGATTTAGCGCCTTACCTTTACCATTAATTTTTATCATTTTCTTTGCCTACACCTTCGTATTCTTCCTTTTTTCATCGTTTACTGCTTCTGCTACTTCGTTCGTGGCACTGGCGACATGATATTGACGATGAGCTGACGACACTGAATACCTTCGGAGAGGTGAATGCGGCATTGGTTGTTCATTTGTTTTGTGCCTCTGTAGGTAGAATGGTGGATTGTTGTTGTTATTGTTGTTGGCTGTTAGCTGTTGCTAACAACGTTGGTTTTAATCATTGTTTTGCGTTAATACAACGAACAGTGGCTACTTTATGAATATTAATTATGGTCATGTCTTTAGTGTTAATAACGAACCATCCATCGTTCAACTAAGGAAAGAGAAAATAATATAAAAAGAGTAACAACAACAATAACAAAAAAAAAACACCAGGAATATTTAAACAAAATCAAATACATTGAAACCCACACAAACGACTGCACAATTTTCTATAAGGATCTGGCAAAAGAAAGCTGCAAAAGCGATGGTGGTTGCGCTATTGCTGCCTTCTAAGGTAAGAACCTAATTTTGACTTCGTCGAAGGTTATTCATCATCACGTTGTTGGTTGTGTTGTTTGTCATTGTTTGTGTTGTTGGCTGGTTGGTTGGTTGGCTGGTTGGTCGGTTGACTGCTCTGGAGCTGTAAGTTTGTTAAAATCGAGTTTAATTATGTTGGCTGGTATGCCAGCCAATTTGTAGGCTGGTGGTGTTGTTGGAAATGGAAATATTGGCCGGCTGGATATTGATGCGACAGGTGTTTTTAATTTACAGTTTCATTTCGTTATGAATTTTAAATGAACCCAAATCAACTGGTATGCCTGCCTGGCTGCCTGCCTTATGAAAGAGGATTCTTTGAATATTATTAACGTTATCAAAACTGATTGAAAATTATGTTGTAAATGACGGCAGTCATTAAATTTATTAACCCTTATAAATAAATTTTAATGGAATGGAATGTTATAATTGCCTTATACTACTACTGCCTACTGGTACAGCAGCAGTCAGTTGTTGCCGATGTTTTAAACTTTTTAAATGTAACCGTATTAACGACTATTAAATATTTTAGAAAATATCACAAATATTAGAAGAGAATTACCACAAAGAAATATCAAACTGATATTGATCGATCGATGTTACGATAGATAATATATTGTTTTTCATAATTACTTACGATTACTTAATTGGTCAATACAACCGTTTAGTCAGGATTATAATCTAACTTCTCGCGCCACCCATATTATGGGTATTAATTTTAGCCATAAGTAACGGGACCTACAGTTAAATGTCGACTGCGACATTTAATCTCGGAGTTTTTGCTAGAAGACTGCAGAGAGGAAGCTGCTGAATGGAATATTTTTCTGTATTTCGTTTTGTTCGAGATGTCTGATACTTATACGCATTCATACTTATTTTAATATCATAGTCGTTCTACTCGTATTCAAAGTTTGAAGTACTCATTTTACTCATACTTAACAATACGCATGATGTTGTTAATTTTGACTCTCCTTTACTCAACATTTACAAGAATCACAGAATAAGTATGATTCACGTACGAATACTACAATACTCACTAGAAGGTTGTGTGTTAGCTTTGCTTGCTGTCTTTGTCTTTTTCTTTTTTCTCGTTTTGTAAATGCAACAACCACACTAAGACTGTAAATTTTGATGAATGATTCGAATCACTCGAATAATTTATGAGTATTATAAGTATTTTTCTAAATTTATGAATCTGAATGCGTAGGCGTATGAATCAAACATATTTCGAATGGTATGAGTTCGATGTCGACGTTATACTCATACTCATTGAAACCTGTACATATAAATCAATGTTGTAGTTAGTACGAATGAATCAGAGTAGTTGAATTTCAATGCAGTTAACTCACTCCTACTCGAAAAAACGATTCATTGCTGATCTCTGAGTTTGAACCCCGGGCCTTTTGTGCAACAAGCCAACACACTACCTATTAGACTATGGCGACTTCTAGTTTCGTATTTGGAAATATTTTTGCCTATCTCCTCAATTAAAATGAGATCTGTAGTATAGCTCATTTAAAGGCAAATGGCTTCAACGAAGTCTAATGTGTTATAAGCCTGGAGATATGGATGGAAAAATAAAAACTTTTGCAAGAAATCCTTAGAATTCTCATGTAAAATCGAGTATGACGAACTATAGTACAGCTGTTGGCGTTTTTGAATTTTAGTGTCAGTTCCGAATAGAAGAAGTGTGTAATTCAAAATCAATTAAATTTGTGCTAATTTTTCCCCTGTGTGGAGTTTAGAATAATTTTTAAGCGAGTGTTAACACACTATTTGGTTTTTAATTGGTTATTTGTCAATAGACGTAATTTTTTATTTTTTATTTGTAACATATGCTTTAGACCCTACGATGCGTTTCTCAAGAATGCTGATAAAAGCAGAGTCATCAGCAAAGATCGGAAGCCTTTTTATTTCGAAAACTTTCTTTTCCACGTTTACTATTACAACTCTGTTACATGAGAGGAAAACATTTATTCTCTGGTGTTATCAGTTGTAGATTTCCTGTTCAATGAAAACTATAAAAGTTTGTGGTCCACAGACAGCTCTGGCGTACTTTTGGTCAAAGGTGGCATCATCTAAATATCTATCTACACGATATGACTTCTAAGCCAATTGGGACTATTGAGTAAAATAATTCTTGAATTCTTTGTACAACAAAAGATGGGTTTTATCATTCAAATCGCCGGCGACCGAAGAACGTATGCTTACAGATTAATAGGAACTTCCACATTGATGACCTGTTATCGAAAATCTAGGAAGTACGCTGATGATGTGATCATATTTTGATGAGATCTGTCAATACAGTTATTCGTCGCCAAATATGTTATCCCAGCTTGTTTCTACATACATACATATATGGCTGGTCATTACAACACTTTATAAGTCAGGATTACGATCTAGTTTCCCACACCACTTAGATATTTTGTATGTGTTAATTTTATACATGAGTGGCGGGACCTACAGTTTAAAGTCCATTCCCAGCGAGAAACTTTCATGACAATTTTATTTATTTCCAGAGTTTTTACCAGCAATCCGCTGAGAGGAAGTCGCCTGGGAAATATTTTTCATATTTCGTTTTTCTGAGGATGTCTGACCTGGGGTTTGAACAGTGGCATCACGTCTAAACGTCAGCACGCTACCTATTAGACTACGTCAACTACGACTACAGTTTGTTTATAATAATGGAAATTTACCGGGTTTGAAGGACTGGGATTTTTATTTTTATTTTTTTTTTTGTGTAGTATTGATGTATTATTGGTTAACTTTTACTCTGATAAAGACATGGTCAGTCTTTTGAATACTCCACAGTTTCTGAATCTCCATATCGTGTTAATCGTGGTGATCATGGTGCTTGCAGTGAGAAGCATGGAACAAGTTTTCATATCCCAAAACTCTTTGCAGTTAATCAATTAAACGGGTACTGTTCACTTATGGCAATTTTTCAGTGTAAAATTTACAAGAGTTTGTTATTAAAACTTTTTAAAAAACTGCTAATGCCTGAATTAACGTCAATATTAACAGCAGTCTGGTGTATTTCGGAAAATTAATTTTGTTTTAAAAATACAAAATAAAACCACAAATTGAAGCATATCAGAAGCCGGGCATTCGATGAAAAGAAACAACTGGAAAGTTTTATTCTCGGTCGAAGGTTTTTTTTCTTAATGAAAGTGGCTTTGTAAGAGAGAGTATACTATAGGTTGGTGTAGTTAGGACCTCTTATTTATTATTCATACTTGAAATCTTTGCTTATAAAAGAATAAATAAATTTAATTGAAAATTTATCCTCCTAATACAATGAAGGTTAGGTTAGAGGACGTGTACTTGTCAATTAAGACAAGTACAGTACGCGGAGGTCGAATTGACCCATTGTACGAAGAAGAAACAATGAAGAAATGTTTTAAATTTGATACGGGTGGTAGTCTAGTGGGTAGTGTCCTAGACTATTAGCGTGAGGGTCGTGGGTTCGATTCCCACCAGAGACTTTGGTCTGTGTCCCTACACCGAGCACATGGTCTAGTTACTCAGCTCGTATGTAATTAAATAACTAAAATTTGATACAGTTTTCTTTATATCCAAGAAAATAAACTTTTAATTCTAACAAGAGATGATTCTTTTCGTTGAAAATATGACAATAATAGTCTCAATATTAACATTTAAATGAAATACTTGAAATGAAATGAAAATATGTTCATTCGATTAATTTATTCAAATTGTTCACGATAATGAGTCCATAAATATTTATGGCCCCAAACAAATGAAAGAAAGAAAATAAAGAAAAAAAAAATCAAAACTAGATACAAATGTGTTAAAAATATTGTTCATAAATGGTCTGCTCTCTCGTCTGTTCATTATATTGGCGGTTCATTGGTCTTTTTAGAGTCCAATAAAATTTGATTTTATAGTAAAACTATTAAACAAAAATAAATTTAACAATACTTTTATGGTCCAAAAATGTTTACGATCATATTTTTTTTGTATTTATTTAATACGCACACATACATAAATCCATACATACATACGTACATACCTAAATACATAAAGAAAACTACCACAAATTATGAAAAAAGAATCGTAAACTAAAATAAACAAATAATGTGATTGCTCTACGCTCTGAGCTGTAATCGCTAATAAAATATATCGTAATAATTGTGTGGGCAATTTAACAGTTTTTCTTGTAAGTACTGACAGTGTTGGATTATGTTCATGCATCATTTCATTTCATTTCACTTCAAATACGTGTTTGTAGTCACGAGTTGCATGTGTTAAAAAGTAATTGAATACGCAAGAGACTCCAGAAAAGTGTGAGTTTTTTTTTGAAGGCCTAAACATTTAAATTTTCTCCTTCATTTCTAATAACACATCGTTTATGGTAAAATTTTTACACAAGGGTAGGGAGAATGTTAAAGTAAACAATTTAACGTAAGGTTATGTAGAGCACAGAGTATTAAAGAATACTGAACCCTCAACCATATACTATAATAATACTAAACACACCGGTATTCTCAGAACAAGGCTTCCATATAACGCGTAGCTGAAATTGCGACAGCCCTCCTATAACGCGGTACTATTACAGCGCAATTTCCGTTCAACAACATCCCAAAGGTTCCTTCCGCTAGAATTATTAATGAAGGAGGCTATTCACCTGATTAGATTTTTAATTTTTGATTTCTTGATACATACGACTCCCTAGGGGTTCTTTGGTGATGTGTTTGAAATTTTTTTAAGTTTTCAAAGATTTTGTTAAGTTTTATCGTAAATAATACATTGTTTATGATATTTGAGAAGGAATTGAAAGTTAAGTGTGCAATGAAAGTTCTGTTCTGGACATATTCTTGAGGTTGATTGAAGTAGTCGTAGGTAAGTATATAGTGTGGTAGCTTATTAGACCTCACACCAAGGTTCAAACCTCTGGTCAGACATTTCCAATTTACAACAAATTATACGATTATATGGGTATGTATATAATATTCCTGCTGCTGAAGACTCTGAAGAAGAAGAAACCCGAAGCTCGTCTTATGAACTGACGAAATTATTGGCACCAACAAACATGACAATAGGATGTTTATCGCCAAAGATGGTACTACTTGGAATAAGGAAACGTAAGTCTTTAGTAGCTTGGAAAGATCAAAAATTATTACTAATTTACGCGCAGATTGCTAGCAGCTGTTTCTTGAAATGTTGTAGAGTCTTTCTTATTGCTCTTCTCATATTTATCTAACGTGACAGACAAACATTAGAAAAAAGTGTTTCGTTCTATGTTTTATTTTATGGATATTACACGAGAATAATATTTCGGTCAACTATGCACGTTTGAGATAACAGAATCATTTGCTTTTATAATGTGCTACTCGGAAATGATAATAAATTTACACCTAATAAGGATTTTCCAAAAATGAGCTGCAAGTCTCATTTAGCTTTTAATAAACCCAATAATTTTATTATTGTAGATGAGTAACTAATTGCATTTTATGGTCGTTATAAATTTTTTGGTCCATCGTAATCGAATTGGCAGTTTTAGATTCAAGTACATGCTACGTGTGTAGCAACTACTTACTGCCGTATTTGGGGCTACATGTATCCTAGGAACCAGAGAGGAATCAAAGAAAGAGCATTTCTATTGACATAATCGATGTTCTATTACAACGGGAAACTTTTTACCTCACATGACGTTGACAACAACTTTTTCTAACGAAATATAACAATGGTTTGTACCATCAGATTTCAGTCAGCCCTCAATTGAGAGCGTTACTGATGCGAGTGACAATAAGCTGCCCCATCTAAGCAATTGGAAACTTATAAATCGCCACAAAGCAAGGGTGCTAGATATCAAATTATTACCATTTAGAAAAAAAAAATAAAACCAAGCTGACATGAAGTGTCGACTACCCTAATGTTAACCCAGGATTGGATAGTCAATGAGTTACTGAGGGGACTCTTCGAAAACAGAGCTGTCTCCAGAGACTCTGAAATGTTGTCAGATTTGTTAACAGTTTATTCGACAGCCCCATAATTCTGTTATAGTATAGATAAAGTGCAAAGTGGGAGTAATAATACGTTTTTGTGATACTCCGCCCTTCAATACATGTAACTGTAATTTGTAACTTGTAAACATTCACACATTATAATGTGATCTTCATTGTTGGCTCAAAAATGGAATGTGGAACTGGACCTGCGGTCTATTCCAATAAACACGCACTGTACGGGTCATACAGATTGAACAAGCGGCACGTATGGTTGAAACGGGGGTCGTCAGAAATTGCATGGACCCTCTACACCATATACGTCGACACAACACCCGACTCTATTACATTTCAGGCCGCTGTGGCATAAAGAGGAACGTAAAGGCTGGCGAACTGGCACGGAAGCGATCGAATATATTTGAGAAGATGATAAAAACAAGAATACTTTTACAAATTGGAAAGAGCAGCATGGAATTCAATAAACCGTGATAGGACCAACACGTGGACATCGGGGAAACCAGGGAACTACTTGAGTTCGACAAGAGAATGGTTCGCATTCTAACACGAATTCTAACGAGACACTGGCAGTTGCTGATAGGCTAATAGGGATGAAACGAAATCGGTACAATACCTTTAATGCAAGTGCTCCACACTTCAGAACAGATGTCATCGGTTTTTGGATGACAGAACGTTTGAAGATCTGGGCATGGTGGCGAACGTACCACTAATGGAACTGTCCAATTTCATCAGGAGTTTAAACCCCCGCCAATTTGGAAGGTGCTAACCTAGCCATAATACGATATGTAATATATCTTTCACTCCCTACCCCTTTTTGTACTTTAATGCATTTTTTGTTGTTGTTGGCAATTTGTCTTATGTGTCCAATAGAACAATGTTCTCCATGCTTTTCATTCTTAATTCCTCTGCAAGGCTCTGTATAGTTTCCGTTTTTATTGAAATATTTCTAACATTCCGTTGATAAGTCCAGTATGTTTTTAATTGTTGACTGCAGCATATGTTTGAAAAAACTAAATGGAAAAATTTAAACCTTGTTTGCTGAAGCACACTGACGACTTGCAAAGAAATATTTTGTGCACAAATGAAACCATTATTAATCTGCTGCAAAGCGTTAACTCTTGTGTTTTCAAGATTTCAAAAAATTTTTTATATTTAAGAATTTCTTTTAATTATGCGACTTCAATCAATTAAATTTCACTTTATTGAATGCTATTATACCCCCTAATATAATTTATAAATACACCCACGACTGAAAACCATGTATCCCTTGTATTCTATAAATAAAATAAATAAATTTATGTGTATGAATGTTTGAACAAATATGCGATCCTTCGTCTATAATTCAAAGACCAAAAATAATAAAAATAAAAATATTTAAACAATACATGTTGGGTTGAGGTTCATTTAATTTTGTTTTGATTTGACAGCCAGGCATTTGACGAAGCCATAAAACAATAAAGCAACAGTGACGTCGTTAATAACACAAACAAACAAACGAATCAAATCAAATATCGGCTTAAAACCATTCGTTAGAAGTACAACAAATGCAACAAAAACAAAAACGATTGAATTTTTTTTATCTTTTTTGTTTTCGTTTTTTAAACAATAAGAGGCTTACAATGAATTATTCTAGGATTGTTGTTGTTGTTTTTTTTTTTTTCATTTTCAATAACAATTTCTTCAGTATTTTGTCGTTTTCGTTGTTATTTGTATTATTTTTAATACTTCTTGTAAAACGATTCCATTTAGAATTTTTTCAACGCTTCCATTATGACATTTGTTGTGCGGCAATAATTCAATTTTGGATCATAAAAATGTTATGGAAAATGCATTTCAAATATTTTTTAACCGAGTAAACGAAAGGACGGACAAGCGATTGAAGTGTTTTGAAATACGATGCATTTTTCATTTGCTTGGTTTTAAATTTTAAAATTTAAATGCACTTTCTTAATATTTTTAGAAGGATAATTGGACAAGTGCAAGCAATATATGTCAGTCATATTTTATATAGCAAATTCCCTTTTAATTGTTAGTGGTGAGTATAAATTCCGGTTTCAACGTAAAAATTTTTGAATAAACCCTTTTGTAATACGAGAGTTTAGGATAAGACTAAAACTATACGTCTGAAGCATAAATAATAAGTTTAGAGTAACAATATCTCAGTGTAAGCCAGAGATCAGCAATGAGTATTGAAAAGAATGAATTGAATCTAACCTTAGTCATAATTTCTTATATTTATTTTAATATTATACTCATACTACTCATATTCAGAGTTTGAAGTACTCATCCTTCTCACACTTAACAATATGTACGACGTTGTTGATTTTGACTCTCCATGACTCAACATTTACAAGAATCGAGTCACTCGAATCATTTATAATTATTATAAGTATTTTTTAAAGTAATGAATCTGAATGAGTAGGCATATGAATCAACCATATTTCGAATGTTATGAGTTGAATGTCAACGTTGTATTCATTGTGACCTGTACTTATAAATCAATGTTGTAGTGAATATGAATGAATCAGAGTTAAATTTCAATATTGTTGACTCACTTATATTCAAAATTTTATGAGCGCTTATGAGTAGCTTATGGTGTATACATGCATGTAACCGTAATAAAAGCCGCTTAGCCCTCTAACCGATTATAATTTAAATTTGTCTAACGCCGATGGTTCTATAATTTTTTTAACCTTGTTTGGGAATCGAATATTCTTAACAGGATTAAAAGGCTTCCATTGCCTTCTACGCTTGTAAGAGTGTTGAGGAAATAATGCCTGCTTCTATACTTCTGTAGTCAGACCTATCTTAATCTACAGATGGCTCGCACGGCGACCTTAAGAGAACCAGATACGGCGGATGCAAAGGTGTGCTTTTATCAATATTAGTGATGCCCCACCTATGTTAGCATAGAATATGATTGTATGCGTCCTTTCATTTGATCTTTACTCTAGGATCCTGGAGGTTAAGTTAATAGGTATCTCTGGGTGACTGAACATTGAAATGGATCGAATATTGGTTACGCCAAGGTCTTAAGCTAATTCGGGATTAAGGGAAGTATTGATTATATCGTGTGTACCACCATATAATTTCACGGGGCAGTTCGGGGCATCTATTCCGAATAGAGGGGTTTGGAAAAATGTTGAAATCCCCATCCTGAACAATTCTATACAGATTTTCCCTGACGAATACAAATTAAATGGAGCTGTAGTCGGTGTTATTATTTTAGAATCGGCGGCAATAGCTTAACCTATAAGGCAAATGGATCACTGAAACGTCTTCCAGTCAAAAATTGCAACAATAGAGGCTGCAGCGAGAATTACAAAAGACGGGAAACATATTCCCATAATTTCTGATGGCCCGGCGGCTGTTAAGCACTAGATTCCGAAGTAATGGACCGGTATATAGCTGTTGCGAACATCTCAACGAGATGGCGGATAAGTATGGGTACTGGTGCATGACAATATTCAGGTAACTGCAGAGCGGATGAACTGGCCAGATGTGGCATAACCATCGAACTCTCCACTGGATTTTATAGTTTGGAAATTCTATTATTTTGGGTTCTATTAACACCAGAACAGTGTAGTAGGTAGTGTGTTGGCTTATTAGACGTAAGGCCACGATTCAAACCCCAGATAAGGCAACAAAACGAAAATATGAAAAAAATATTTTTCGGCGACTTCATCTTACCAGATAAAAACTCTGAGAGTATAATAAAATTGCCATGGAAAGTTTCTCAAAAGTCTGTCGTTCGGAGTCGACTGTAAACTGTAGTTACCGCCACGCATGTATAAAAATTAACACACACAACATGAGTGGTGTGTGAAACTCGGTCGTAATCCTGACTGAAGGGTTATAATGACCCATTATGTTTGTATGTATGTATGTAGAACGGCACAATAAATGTGGCCAAAGCTGGACAGAGTGCGTACGGAAAGTCAGCTTAAACTCTCGAGGAGCACTCTCGTTGTGGTTATTAGAGACATAACTGGACATTGTGCTATGGGCAGTCTTTAAGGCATGTATGTCTTTCGCACATGGCAAATGTCTTTTGTAGGAAATGCAAAGATGAGAAAGCGGATGAAACTGTTCTTCATTTACTGGGCACATGCCCAACACAATGTCACAGGAGCAAAAGCCACCTTGGTGTCTGCTACATATAGAATATCCTTTCGGCAATTAAAAAGTACAAAATCAAACGAACAAACGAACGAAATTTCGATAAGTTTTGATATTGTAGCCGACTTACTGATAATGTTTTAAGTCCAGTTATCCTCTATAAAGTCAGTTAACATGGTATTTTACAAAAAAAACTTAAACGAGTACACAAATTTAGCATTGAAAACGTTTAACTTTATGCAGTTTGAATGGCCAACGTAATTAACCAAAAATTTGTTCTACAAGAACAAAAAAAAGAAAAAAACAAAACAAAGAAGAACAAGACCACAAAATAAAAAAACGAATGTTCTGTACAACAACAATTGTATCTTAAATTACCTTACATGAGCAAGACGAAGAAGACAAAGCTGTAAAATAACTGAACAGTCATTAATGTTGTGTGGCATGTTGCAATATAGTATTTACATCATCTATACCATCATTCATCCATCCATCCATCAGTCAGTCAGTCAGTCTCGTTGTCCATTCAACCATCTATCAATTCCTTCAAGATACATTTGCCAAAAAAACCTGACCGATACTGGCCAAAAACAGAAACACATTTTCTACAGATAAAGTTACAACAACAGCAACATCTCTTACAAAATGCTTTTATATCGTTTGCGTTTTAATTTTTCTTCTCTTTATTGTTCTTATTTCATGTTGTAGTTGTCATTATTACTGTTCTGATCGCATGTTCTGTTAATTTTCATTTCGTTTTTTTGTTGTTTGTCTCCCGTTTTTCCGTTTTTTGTTCACTTTTACTTAAAGGTACTCAAACATTTCTTGTGGTTTTTCAAATTTTGTTTATTGAGCATCCGTGTTTTTAGATGAGTGTATGCACGTACATACTCGTATATGTATGTATGTATGGCACTTAAGCATTTGTGTGGCTGTGTTTGAAGAAGTGTTCAGAAGTTGAATAGAAGAATACCTTTTAATGTTGACCACATTGTCTTTTAAGTTGGTTAAAACAGAATAAACAAAAAAAAAAAAAACGCACATTTGCACACTCTTCTCAATCTTCTGCATGCGGAATACAATGTTTCCATCAACATTCTTAACTTTCGAAGAAAAACTCAAAAAATTATATTGAAGTTCCCAAAATGACTGATAGGATTTAGATTTTCCTATTTTTTGGGAATATTCCTACTCACAATTTAAAAATATCTGATTAGAAACAATGGCAATAGCCCTTCAATTTGAATCGATAAAACCAAGTCCATAATTTTGATTGGTAAACTGATCGATTTATGAATCTAACGAGCAGACATACAATCTATTTATAAACATTTCTCATTAGCAATGGTGATTATCTAAGATTCTCTCGAGTGCGGAATGAGGGCATTGCACTATCTAGTGCTATCGCCATTAAGTCAATACGAAATGGCTTGAATAAGTTTTTTTAAGTTTTGCCAGAGGAAACACTGTTTAGTAATATACTGGAATATATTATTGTAAATATGTATGTATGTATGTATGTGCATACTGTATATATATACATATTTATTTTATATATATTATTTGGTATATCTGCACATACATAGTATGTCGTATCAATGTGCGGACATCATGTGATATTGTTTGGTTGCTTTGATGGCTGGCTACTTACATACATATGTACATACCTCCATATGTTGCTACAAATTTAATATTGACCATTTAAGCAAATGTATCTTAATATGCTGTACAACATTGTGCAACGTTATAGCACAGTTTAAATCGATGTAGATTTTCTTCAAATATTACTAGCGGTATACCTTAACAATTTGATGGCAATATAACCCCTAAAAATTATTGTGTTACTCCTTTTGGAAAGTGACAAATATCTGAAAGATGTGGGCGACTTCATTTAAAAGAAAACATTATAGAGGGCAAGTATGTAGGGTATGCAGATGCCGAATAAATTGCCAAAATTGTCTGCGACAACTTCACATAGTGACGACTCTTTTCGGAAATTACACAGCGAATTCTACCATTCAAGGCTTTGATTTAAAAGGTTTTGATTTACAATTGATAGATTTTCTCTTTGAGTACTTCTAGTTTAACCGATATAAGTCTATGGGCCATTATTACAACTTGTCTTTAACTAAAAGCAGGATTTTAACAGGCAGATAACTTGATTTTCATTATTATGTGTATACAATAAGATAAAAGGGAGCGTTAAGCTAAATTGAAGATCATCCTAACTTTAACTTTTAAAGTTCACTTTATCATTGAACTTACCATATTACATATATTTTTTTCAATATGGCATCTTCAGATATAAATATGAAAAATAAACGTTAATATATTAATAGTAGGTAGTCGCCGTAGTCTAGTAGGTAGTGTGTTGGCTTATAAGACGTAAAGCCAGGGTTCGAGCCCCAGGCCAGACATCAAAACAAAATACAAAAAGTATTTCTTCGGCGACTTCCTCTCAGCAGATTTCTGGCAAAAAGTCTGGGAGTAAATAAATTGGCATGAAAAGTTTCTTAAAAATCTGTCGTTCGGAGTCGACTTTAAACTGTAGCTCCAGTCGTAGTAGCTTCTCCAGTGTTGTGAAAAGTCGTAAACCAGATTGAAGGGTTTTAATGACCAACTATGTGTGTATGGAAACAAAATCGACAGTTTCAACTTTCATAGGGCTATTATTACAACTAGCCGTTAAAGTTGGGTTTAGTTAAAGGTAACTTTAGCTAAAGTGAACTTTAAAGCCATCTTTAACTTTTTTCGTTATTACAACTTAATGATAAAATATAATTAAATTTTTCAAAAATATGGCAGAGCTGGAGCAATGTCGATAAAACTGCTCAATTAAACAAGTCTTTTTTTCAATGCAGTGGATTTTGTTATAACATAATCTTAACTTTAAAAGGTAAAGGTATGATGATCTTCCCTTTAGCTTAACGCTGACTTCTGCAAGATACGAGATTAAGAATGGTTCTGAAATGTAAAAAGGCACGGGTATCATTATATGGGTAGCTAGTAATCGGTAATTAGGAAACGAATATTCTGGCTAATAGAGCCACAACAGATATCATAACCTGGGACAAGCCCAATGTCTTTCATTGCATTTAAGAGCAATCTGAGAAAGTAGGTGGAAACGTCTCATAGAGATTCAAATATTTTGGGCGAGATATTATATCAGACCTAACCTGAGAAAGTTTGTGCAAGCTACAGGCTTTCTATAGAATGTAGGGTTGGGATCCTGTTATTGATGATTTATGTTTATGCCGATAGGCATGAAAACTTCTTTAGGCATGCGTAACTTGTTGATTCCTTTAAAAGCAAAAATTTTTGTAAAGAGCGTAGTATTTAATTTTGTCTTTGTAGAAGGCGCTAGAGTCAATACAAATTAAAATTACATAAATAGAACTACACAAAAGCAATAAGGGTCTTGAAGTTACCAGTAGTATAAATGAAGAGAAACGTAACGTTGCCATTTAGTTAGGTCAGGTTAGGTCGGAGTGGTAGCTCTGATATCAATAAGCTCACTTGAATACGCACAGCGGCCCGTTGTGATGCCACGGGTGAACGCAGTCTCTGACCAAGTTGCACTAAAATCAGGGAAGAGGAAGAGTTGGTCAGCGCAAGGGCTGCGCACGACTACCCTACACTGAAAAGCCAGCCTGAAAGTTTCATAAACGAAGCTATATCCTTGCCATCAACAGATGATAGCTCCGTCAAGCTAACAAGAAATGGAGAGGCGAATAACCTATATCTGCAACTCGCAAGAGATGGGCACTGACAAAGAAAGTGGATGACAGTCTCCTCTTCCTCAGCGGATCTGCATGCACGGCAGAAGTCGTTAAATGGGAGCCGCATCCTTTCCGCCTGTACACAATGACCTGTAAGTATAGCCACTGTGATTGAGATGATGCCACGACCAAGACCAAGTAACTGGTTGGTACGCCTTCTTTTCATCAGGGGCCAGGTGAGTCTAGCGGTGGAGCACGACTCATTGACCCAGGATAGTTTAGAAAGAATTTTTGCGCAATGGTCAGCTTGACCGAGGCGAGTGGCATACCCAAGTCTACTGAAGAGGATTCCGAAAGGTGTGCACCAGCTCTGGCGAGCACATCGGCCCTGAAGCTCCCCGGAATGTTACTGTGCCCAGGGACCCAGACCAGTGAGACACTAAAGCGCCAAGAAAGAAGGTCGAGACTGCGACGACATTCCTTTACCATCTTGGAGTTATTCACAACACTGCCATTTAGTAGTCAGCGTATTTATCTTTGGTTTAAATCAGTGTAATATGTTTCCTGAATTGTAGTCATTTTAATGCACTCTACTGTATGTGCAATATCCTTAGGTTTCAGTTTACGTTTCATGTTTTTCTTTCTTTCTTTTTTAAATTTTTAAGTAATTTCTGTTGTATTCTATTTTTTCCTTGACGTTACTTGTTTGTGTTTGTCTTTTCCATTTGTGGTTGATTTCCATGCCCTGCAGTCTCATGAGGTATCTTCATGTAGGCATGCCATTGTTCTTCATCATCTCTTTCCTTACTCTTCGATTCCTTATTTTCTTTCATTTCAAAGCTATTCTTTTATATCTTCTCTTTCTTTCTTTCTTGTTCTTTTTTACATTTTGTTGTTTTTTATTTGTCTGTCTTTCTTTAGCCATTTAGTAGTCGTTTTATTGTTGTTGTTGTTGTTGTAAATGGTACCTGTTGTTTAATTTGAAACTTAATATGTTTTTGATGAAGTCGACTCAAAGTTGATGATGTTGATTTTGATGCCCGGTGTTTTCGTAGGAATATGGGTGTGTTAGTTACTCTCTGTGCTCGTTGTATTTACTTTTGTTTCCCTTTTGTTTCTGGTGTGTACAGAATAGTTCTTTTTTTTTTGTTTCTTTTGGTTCATCATCATGTGGCCATATGTGGCTGTTGTATCAGGTAAGTTTACCTTAAGACGTTGCATTTATTCATCCATCCATCCATCCATCCATCCATCTATCAAACGAACCACTCAGATGTATGTTCATTATTTAGCATTGATCTCATAGAGGAAACTAGCTTCGGGCGATTCCAATCATTAGTTGGTCGTTTTTGATACACAAACGCCCATTCTCATTCACTTGCTTTCGAAATAGAAGTTGAATGTTGAAACCTTTTGGAAAATAGTTTTTGAAAAGTTTTAATTTTTTTTTTGTGTCTGTTATACTCGTCTAAAGGTAAAGAAGTTCAAATTGAAATTTGCTTCTTTTCCTGTGTATTTATACATGAGCATGAATTTAAGATGTTCACACAAATCGTTTACAATATTTTGCAGAAATTTAAGATTCCAACAAATAAAACTTTAACCACATTCGAACATCTTAAATTTTAAAAAAACAATTAATCTCTTATTTATTGCGATAAAATTTAATCTTAATTTTATTTGTTAAATTGAATTTTTTTTCGTCAAAATTTTAATGACACTCATGCTCAATACGCCACAGGCGACGAACATACATACGTACATAATTGGTCATTACAACCCTTCAGTCAGGATTACGACCTAGTTTCTCACACCACTTTTGTTGTGTGTGTTAATTTTTACACATGAGTGGTGGGATCTACAGTTTAAAGTCGATTTCGAACGACAGATTTTTGAGAAACCTTTCATGGCAATTTTATTTATCCTCAGAGTTTTTGCCTCAAATCTGCTGAGAGAAAGTGGCCGAAGAAATATTTTTTCATATTTCGTTTAGTTGGAGATGGATAACCTGGAGTTAGCACTACACAACACACTACCGATTAGACCACGGCGACTTTACGACGAACATATTTCAGTAAATGCGCTAAATTTGTACAAATATTAGAGAAAATTTATTTGTTAAAGCCATTCAGAAAAAATCATCAATTGATTAAATTTGCCTTCATATATGTACGTTACCGACTGACAGGCAATTTCAGAAGGATTTCCGGAATTTTTCATTTCAGTAGATGAAAAACGGAACACAAAAACTGTGATAAAATTTCAATTTTTTCAACTTTTTTACTCCGCAGTTGCGTTAGTGGCAAATTTTGAAATTTAATTGTAAAGAAATATTCAACGAGCACTCTCGGAAACTTGTGCTGTTTTTAATTAAATACGGGTTATTATAGATGGGACACCATCGAATGGGTTCAGGTTAAACTCGGGATTACCGAAAAGTTCCGTTTTATCTTCAATTCTATTTCTTATTTTCATAAACGATCTTTTTTCTATAACTTCTAATCCGCTCTACTCTTTAGCAGATGCCAATAATATTTGTCATTCACAATTTTTTTAATGATAGGCCGAGGGCTTTTAAGATTGATGCGAATGACACAAAATGAACACACTCACATCCAGTCTACAGTTTATATTGAAATGGGATCGTAATGTTGTTTGTTGGTCCCCAAAAGCGCAGCTATGCTAAGCCATCTGGGTGGTGTAAGTTTTATGGAGTCAGATGATGTACTGGGCATGAAAACTCGTTGTGCTGCTGGCTGGAACCAGTACTTTTAAATGTCGAAAAAGAGCGAATATGTTATTCGAAATAAATAAAGGATTTACATAATACTCGCCTTTCTATCAAAGCATATCTGTTTGTGGAATACTGGATCTCAAACTGCATTACAGTCAGAATTCGTCCTTTTTAAGGAACTCTCCCTTCCTTCAAAGGTCATTCCTGTCACTGATAATGTAAATGGATTCAAATATTATATACACATGTCCACTATTAAATACAATGTATTGCACGAGTAGGGGCCATCCCCTAAATGTTACTTGTAAGTAAGCAATACAAGTTCTTTTTTTATTTACAATTTTTCAGTTTGGTATACAATTGCCTCAGCGTCTTGCGACTTTTTTGAGGGGAGTTGGCATTTACTTATACACTATATAAGGTATGTAATTAAAGTGTTTGATACATATACATTTATAAATTCAAAATGAAAAATTATCCTAGAAGCATTTCTAAACTCTGAAGTTCAAAAAGTTGTTATGGAGCTCGGCAATATGCTTCTGAAATCGAAAGCTGTTTGATATTTTTTGATATTATACTGTTCGAAGGGGAAAAAGGGCAATAAAAATATATTTTTTCATACAACTTTATTATAAAAATTTGTTAAATAATTTATTTTTAATGTCCTAACACATTCGTATTGAGAAGCGAAATTTTTCGTTTTCAAAATATTATGTGTCGTAAAGAGGTTTCTCGCACTTTATTGATATTTTTTTTTAGAAATTAATTTTTAATTTTCAATTTTTCCGAATATGAACTGGACACTGGAATAGCGCACATCGTTTGATCTCCTACAATAATAGGTATTTTTTACAGAGCAGTTTCTTTTGTATAGTGAAATTACTTACCCTTTTAGAACTGTGTAAAATAACCATGCGAGGTAAACTTTCTATCAAGTTTTGGTATCTCTTCAAAGGAATATTGCTTTCTCTCAGCTATCACCTTGACATTGTTTCACTAACTTCCTAGGCGATTAAGGCGGGACGTTGTGTAGGCCAGTCAAGAACTTAATTTTCTAAGAATCAATTTTTCAGTACCTTCGCCGTATTGCTTTGGGTCGTTATCATGCATAAATATCCAACTCGAATGCATATCCATATTTCCATATATTCACTTTGTAGGTTCAACTCCAGATCAGGAGAACAATCCCCCAATTTTCAGGGATTCTCCTTTACAATTTTTCAGTATAACAAGAAGTGAATTTTTAGTTTTTTTCACGATGAACAAAGGATTTTCCATTAGGAACAATCAACACTTTAGCAAAATATAAACGTACTTTTATATTTTTGTTTGGCAGTAAAGCTTTCTTTACAGTAACACGACAATAAAGATTTTATTCTTAAAGCGTCTTCTTAGGAACTCAATTAATCCAAATTCCTTATTGATTTCTGTCAAAGTTGTCTTTGAAGACTTGAAAGAATCGAGCTTACCTTTTCTGACAACTGTCCTGTCCTCATGAGTTGTTGTCTTTCGCGGGGGCTTCCTTCACACCTTCTTCATAGTAAGCAAATTGGGATTCGAGTTTATAGCTTTGATAACATTGTATATCGTTTTATACCATCCTATCGAGAACATCCAATTAGTTATTTATTTATATTATTTACAGCTAGTTAAGCTGTACACTGCGCACGTTGCTGCGCCACCAACTAAAATAAATTTGAATGAAAGACATTACAGAAGTATCCAATTAATTTTGAATCATTTTATAGATTTTGTTTCCCGTTGTTTAGATGATTCAGATGAACGGGCCTGAGTAGTACGCATTCGATCAGTTTCTAATCTCATTTCTCGTTAATCAAGTGATTCATGCGAACGGTTCTCAGCGGCATGTAGGTCGACCAATTGCTTGTCGCTTTGAATGCATGATTGCACGGGAACGACGTAAAAAATGCGTTTAAATTTATTAGAATCTCACAATGTACCCAATCCAATTGAACCGGATGTTCAGACATGGATAGAAATGTTAGTATTGACGGTGATCACCAATTCGTTAAGGGAAATAAGAAGTGGCAAAAAATAGCATTCCAGAATTGTTGAAATCGATGTTATATCTCATTATCGTATATTTTTGTGGTACGTATTTACATTATATATCTTCCACACAACGTAAACTTATATCTATGTATGTATGAGTATATTAAAAGAAGGAAAATCAAAACGATATCTTGTCTTTTGAAAAATTTTGATTTAATTTTAAACCGTAAGTATTTATACGATATATTTTTAAAAATTAAATGTCTTTAAACGTGTGAGAACATACAAACAACAGAATTTTTAAAAATTTTCCAGAATTAAAACACATGCATAGTTTACGATTCAATTCATTTTGAATAATTTTCAGTGGCGCCATCTATCGGAAATTAATCGCACCAACTTAGAAACCTCCGTCGTTTACAGTTTACGATTTAATCCATTTTGAGTAGTTTTCAGTGGCGTCACATGTCGGAAATTGGTCATACCAACTTAGAAACTCGTCGGCTCATGTGTAACAACTTTGCTAAAGTTCATAACATGAAGGTAGATTAAAATACAATTACAAATTATATCATGTGCAGTGTTACAGACGGGAGTCTTTGGTGGGAATCGAACTCACGACTCTCACTCTAATAACCTAGCACACTAATCACTAGACCACCAGAGCACCCAAACATCCAATTATTTTCGCAGTTTTTGTTTTTCTTGGTACTGTTGTGGTAAAGCTTCTAAATAAACTTTTTTCTTAAGGGAGTAGTGTGGTCAAAAATATGAGAATCTTGCGTTATAGAACTTTTTCCTCATCCCTCTGGTGGTACGCAACATTTTTTAATTTTGTAAAACAGAAAAGAAAAAGAAAATCTTGGAAATAGAAGAGAACATAAAAACAATCAAATCAATTTAAGCAATAATTTTAATTTAAATATTTTTGGCAAATAAAAATATTCTCATTAAAGGATATTAAAGGACGACTAAGCAAAATTCTGTTGGATGTGGAATATAATTGGCATGGTGTAGTAGTGAGAGTGCATGACAACACTGTAAATTGTAAATCACTGTGTAAGTTGTCTCATTACATTTCCTTTCATTTATCTTATTGAAAAATCCTTTTCCAAAATCTTTTTCCATTCCAATATCTTTAGACATAAAACCACTTTACTTGTTGTACAATACAATACCAATAATAATTAAATTTCCATTCTAACTGGCTACTGGCATTGAATTACGAATACATTTTAAAGATTAATAGTACATTAGTTTACTTAAGAATATTATCATTTGAATGTATGGAGCTACGAACTGCGATTAGTGTCATCATCAACTAACATAGAAGACATAGAGGATACTTACTGTACGCTGCCATTAGTATCTCATTGAATTTAATTAAGAAAAGCAGATTCCTTTTAAGCTCTCAACTTTCAAAGTCAACTGCTAAAGCGTATAAAATGCATTCAACTTTGAATGTCCCATTTCAACGCAGTCGGTTTCCACTCTAAACGTAATGTTTCTGCACTTTTATCATCATTTGTGCGTTGTATTGGTGGCAGTTGTACGGTTAGAGAGTGTCTGGCTGCAGTTGTTATGTCTTATGATAACGATAATGTTCCTTCATTATACTAACAAAAGCATATATTTACACTCAAAGAAAAATAGTAGCAATACTATTTGACATGGACATGAATCACCAAGTAGCAGTCTCCTGCCAGTCAGCATTATGGCCTAGCTTCTCTCACCACCCATGTTGTGTGTGTTAATTTTATCCATGAGTAGCGGTACCTACACTTTAATGTAGACTGCGAACGATAGATTTTTGAGACTCCTTTTATGGCAATTTTATTTACTCTCAGAGGTTTTGCCGGCAGCCTACTGAGAGAAAATCGCCGTAAGAAAAATTTCTTGTTTTAAAGATCCCGAGGGATCAATACTGGGGCCTCTGTTGTTCTGTATGTATATAATATAAATGATTTACCAGATGTTTTGCTTTAATGTCATGTTCATAGGTATGCTGATGATGTGCAGCTTTATACCAGTACTCGTAAGGAGAATATTGATCCTTGCTTAAACTCTATTAACCATGATTTGGAGAGAATAGACAGTTTGGGCCCCAGCAAATGGACTATGCATCAATTCCTCAAAGTTAAAATGTACTACATAAATACATACGTAATTGGTGATTACAACCCATCAGTCAGGATTACGACCTAGTTTCACACACCACTTATGTTGTGTGTGTTAATTTTTATACATGAGTGGCGGTACCTACAGTTTAAAGTCGACTCCGAACGACAGATTTTTGAGAAACTTTTAATGGCAATTTTATTTACTCTCAGAGTTTTTGCCAGAATTTTACTGAGAGGAAGTCGCCGAAAAAATACTTTTTGTATTTTGTCTTTGATGCCTGGCCTGGGGTTCGAACCCTGGCTTTACGTCTAATAAGCCAACACATTACCTACTAGACTACGGCGACTCCAACTGTATTAAGCTTTTGAAAACCAATGTGTCGTTTGTCATACCTGAATTGAGTATCATGGGAAATAGAATTGACTTTGTCAAGTCTGCAACCAATCTGGCCATTGTCTTTAATGACAGATTACCGTGGTCTAGCCATATAAGTGTTGTTGTTGGCAGAATTTTTCAGCATGCTTCGAAATTTATGGGCTGTCATAGATTCAACTTCTTTTGCCATTCGTATGCAACTTGCTAAAACGTATTTAATTCCTGTGCTTTTGTATGTGTGTGAAATCTTCGCAAACTGCGATAGTAATGACAACCGAAAACTCAACTTGGCATACAACAATGTAGCAAGATCTGTCTTTCTTAAAGGTCGCCGGGATCACATTTAGCGTACCAGGTATTTAGTGTGAAATTTGATAATCTTTTGGAAATTAAATGACTCATTCTATTCCATAAAATTATTAACACGGGACAGCCGGAATATTTATTAAACCGGATTAGGTTTGCTAGATCATTCCGGGGCATGAAAATTATTCAACAACGGTAAAGGATTCTTCTGTCTCAGCGACAGTTTTTTTATACACACCACAAGTCTTCGGAATCCCCTACCGAACTACATCCAAAAGTTAGGCAATGCAGTGCGTTCAAAAAGGAGTTAAATATATTGTTCTTTTAATAATAAGTTCTTATGTTATTAGCTCGGTTTATATATATAATTTATTAAATAAATAAATAAAAAAATAAAGAAATATTTTCTATTTTCTCAGTGTAATATTCCATCGTGGCTAGTGCTGTCAAGTGAAACCAATATTGGCCGTGGATACTTCTTATGTGAATATGTAGGTAGTTTTTTGCAGTAGTGTTCATTGAGCAAAGCTTTCATTGTAACTGTTCACGCTCTTATTTAATTTTAACTGTTTAGTTTCACCCATTTTTTTTATAATGGCACCTAGAGCTGTCGAGTTTTTGGCTGAGAAAACTTTAAAAAAGTTTTTGCCGATTTTTATTTGAATGTCGTTGACTGCTTTGTGTGTTTGGTATACTGGCTTGAGGATTATTCAACTCATCCACCGAGTAGATGTGCCGTGTTTTACATCAACTGTGGTCACATACAAGCTGGGCTAATAGAAGAATTTTTGTTTGCAAAACGTTGTTTTGTTGTCTTGTATTAATTGTTGTTCTTGTTTTGTTAATCGATATTATTTTCATTGAAGTTTTTCTGTAAATGGCTTAAAAATTTCGTTTCTTCTTTCTCATCGCATAATTTCATTGCAACTGACATACTGTCATTATCCCATTATCTTTTAACCTTTAATTTATGCTAATATTTGCAACAGAGCCAATAACGAGTATAAAGCGAATTTTTGACTCTGTTAATAATGTTTGGTGAAGTCGCCGTAGTCTAGTAGGTAATGTGTTGGCTTATTAGACGTAAGGCTGAGGTTCAAACCACATCTCAAATAAAACGAAAATATGAAAAAAATATTTCTTCGGCGACTTCCTCTCAGCAGATTTCTTGTAAAAACTCTGAGAGTAAATAAAATTGTCATGAAAAGTTTCTCAAAAATCGTGTGTTCGGAATCGACTTTAAAAACTGTAGGTGCCGTCACTCCTGTATAAAATTAACGCACACAACATAAGTGGTATGGGAAGCTAGGTCGTAATCCTGACTGAAGGGTTTTAATGACCAATTATGTATGTATGTAATAATGTTTGATCTCTAATAAAGCTCTATATCCAGAACGAACCCCAGAAAATGCACCTCATCATTGAGTTCCAATTCAGCCCCATTCAGTCCAGTGAACGAAAAGGCGGCGACTTTAACTTTCTGGTGAAGACTATTAACTCCGTATGCATTCAAAGAACTATTACTTGTTAGGAAAGAATCATTTTGGCAACGATTAGGTTTTCTTCGCAAGACTTTAGAAAATTGTTGTCTTTATCTGAACTACTCCTACAGACAATTATCAATTGAATCGAATTAACAATACGAACGTTATCATCAAGCAGATGTGTCGTTTTTGATGAGGTAATATTGCGAATTATAATTTTTTTCAAATTGTTAAAAAAACAAAAATTCACAAATATAGAGGGGATAAGTTACCGTGTGATATTCTTGAAGGAATTCGGTAGTGGCGATTTGTAAGTGTTATCCAGATGATGAAGAATTTTCGGAAGCTACAGTAGTGCAAATAATGCAGTCAAAAATTAACATTTTGTGTGGCTCTTAAACTGATGACAGTGATGATTGTTATTAAGTTGGTGCTCTAATTTTTCTTAGTTTTTTATGTAAAAACATTTTCGTTTGACTGCACTTTATTCGTTTAATTTACTTCATTGTTACAACAGGTACTTTTTTATGATATCTTGAAGGCTATTGAGGCTATAGCTAATATACCCACTTTAGATTCGAACTCTTATACGATCTTCGTTGAGAGTTAGGCCATCCTCGATCTGGTGTAAATCACGACTTGTTCGTGATTGTAAGGAATCTACAAAAACCTTTGGACCTTACCGGCATACAGTAATAATACGGCAGATGCTCTCGCTAGGTTAGGTTCACTTTCTGAGGGTGATTTAATAGTTGGTCCTTATCCCCCAATTCCATGACCTCGTCACTAGATGGGTCAGGGAGAATGAGCAGAAACGTTCAACGATCCGTTATAGATAGTGCTAGAATAGATTTGTTTCTGGATTTGGAGAAGGCCTACCTGAGGTAAGTTATTGGGTTTATTACAGGGGACTGCTAGGCTAGATCGCTGCCAAGGCTCTGAAGCAGATTCCAGACGAACTATTGCAGGGTACGTAGTGACGAGGAGGAACACCTTCGCTGCAACTGTCCAGTCCTTAGTAAGATAAAATCGTGGACCCTGGATAGAGGGCTTATGTTCTCTGTCGAGAGCCGTCAGTAAATATGTATAACACGACTGTTATACATATATACAATAACTACGGTAATTTTGGTTCGATTTGATCAAACAAAGTGTCAATCTCTTCATAAGATAATGCACTTTCAGAATGTCATCACTACCTTTATATTTTTTTAATTAACTTTTGCAATTAAGAATAGTTAAACTTGAAAAATGAGAAAAAAGTTATATTTTCCAAGTTCGCCCGATTAAAACTCATAGCGTGTACGTTTAAACCATGTGTTTATGTATACAATTTTAAAGGCCCATCTGTCCTCTTATCAAAAAACTATGAATTTTGAAAATAGTTTAAAAAATATTTGGGTAAACAATAATTTTGTGTGAAAAGATCAAAAATACCATTTTCGTCAAGTAAACCAAGTTTAGAGTGTTCGAGAAAAATAAAAAATGTATTTTTGAGTTCTACTCAACAACTGAACAACTTAGACTAGGTAGTTACTCGGGTGTACTTTCACTGTCGCACTGTGTAATCTATGATTTAACACACAGTTTTTGTCAAATAAAACAAGTTTGGAGGGTTCAAGAAATATCAAAAAAAAAATATTTTGGAGTTCTACTCAACAAAGCTCACAACCTACACTACGTATGTCATTGAATGTCCCACTGTATTATTGTTTAATAAATAATTAAGGATTCTATTGAATCTTCTTATAAGTCTTCAATAACTCCTGAAAATATTTCATTACATGTAACGAAGTCCTCGTTATCATTTTACACAAGAAAAACTCCAATGCAAGAATTCTAAATTATATTCATTTACAGTGTGAATGAACAATATGCTGTAAAGTTATTAATGTTGCATGAGCAGTGCTAGATTATAATGCAGTATCAATATCAGAGTTTGGTTTTCTTATTGATAAATAAAGTGGCGTCGAATTAATTTCAAAGAAATTTTCTTCATCTAAATATCCCGTGGTGTTAAAATTTGAACATGAGTTGCGGTTAATTTCTCAATTAAATGATAAATAATAATGAAAATCAAGGGGCTTGTCAGATATGTAAAAGAATGAATTACAAAATCTTGTGCGATTTATGACTGCCTCTTAGGAAATAATATTTTTGAGAAAACTTAATGATGGATTAATTGGTTTTAAAAATTTAATTTTTAAATGATTAATTTCTTTTAAAATACATCTCTGCAGAGATTTGTGGATGGCGATTTTTCATTATTGTTGATATATATTCACAGAAAAACTTTTTATGCTGCGGCGAAAACCCTTGAAGAAAGAGATTTCACCTACGCCGGTATTTTACCCAATGTGATACCACATTCTTTAAAAATTTCATTGAGGAAACCAACTCGAGTCCAAAATAAATCTTCCCATTGCTGCAATGTTTATATTAGAGACCTCGGTTAAGGATGTCGGAGAGTAAGTGGTTGAAAACCTCCGTGTCTTTCTTCTCAGACTTACAGCTCCTGCAGAAGTCATTTATCAGAATGTCAAGTCTTTCACCATGCCTGCCAAAAGGGCAGTGACCCGTGACAATCGCTATTGTGCGATCGTAATGCGATTTATGCGAAATTAAGACGATCCTCTTCTTCTTATGCATACGTATACAGCAGGGTCTAATAATATTGCAAGTAGCCTCCTGCATCCAATAAGATTAAGACTCCATGTGAAACGATCAGATAATATTCAATTTAACTAAGGCAATCAGACCTGTAACATGTCGGAGATTATGAGTTCCCTACCAGTCAGCTTATCAGCAATAAATTACCAACCATATCCATATTTCCCATAACCTTTAAATTATTACCTTTAAATCATTCGAAATTTCCCTTAAAAATCCCCGGCATTCATGGACAACGACAAAGGTTGCAACTACGTTCGTTGGGGACTTAATTACAGTTTTTCGAGCAAATAAAAATATTTTCAGGGAAAATTCCGTCACCCACTGGCGTCCCTCAGTGCTAAGATAACATTTTTAGCATCTTCTGCGTTTCTATGGAATAGTAAAATTAGTTTTTCTATCGTCTGGATCCGAAGTTCATTCTTTACTTTTAAAATTGGTCCACAATTATATTTATACGAACGTGTGTACTTTTTCAACCAACTGATCATTTAATTATTTTCCGTACCTGACACAATGTATACCATACGCCTTTTAGGACATAATATTGTTGTGCATCATCATCGTGCAACATGATATAATGCGACGTTGAAAGCCAGCTGGTAACAACAGCAATCGCCTTTGCAGCAAACGTTTATAACAGATATTCTATTTGAAGATAATTTGACATCAGACAACACATAATAGCTGTATTAGAAAAACCAACTACAACAACAACAACAGTGGCAGCGACAGTGACAGTGACAGTGGTGGAATTATGTATGTATGTTGAACTTAATTAGGACACATTTTTGAATTGACTGACTATTACGCAGATATGTACTTTGCTTCTCCAACTCAAAATCCAGTTGTAAGAATGTGGTTTATGAGCCTGACAAATTTAAGTACAAAATCTTAATTAAACGGTGATGATAATCTCACATCAAATTCAAATTCATTGCCATGGACGTGAATATCGAATATCAACATAAAACAGAAATGCTGCTGCGTTTAAAACATACAAGTGAACGTCAGCTTTTAATAATGCTTTCAAATTTAATTTAATTGTTGGTATATGATATATTATGAGTGGAATTTCAATAAAGTTAACATAAATGTTCCAAGGGTAATTAAGTGTTTTTTCTAAGCGGTTCTTGAATTTGGGAAATAAAAAGAAATGAAACTTAGATTTAATTTGTACCGCTTGGCTTCAAGGCTGAGTATCTGTGATCGAATGCATAAGTTTGAATGGTTTAACGTGGCAGTTCTTGGGATTGTTTTTTTTTTTTTTTTTTGTTTTCGGAGTCATGTTGTTTTCAAACCATTTTATCAAGGTAGATATGCTCTCAAATGTACAGTGAAGTTGGTTTTATTTAAATTTTCACAATTATTGTTATTTCACTTTGGGCCATTATTACAACATCCCATTAAAGTTGGGTTAAATTAAAGGTAAGTTTAGCTAAAGTGAACTTTAAAGAACTTAATTTCTGTTCGTTATTACAACTTACAGATAAAATAGTTAACTTTTTCAAAAAGCGGCGGAGCAATGCCGATAACACTGCGCAATTATACAAGTTTTTTTTTAAACGCAGTGGCAACGACAGTCTCCATTTTTGTTGTATTTGCCCATTTTATTTATATTTGAAGTTGCCATATTGAAAATATTATATAATATGGCAAGTTCAAACATAAACTTAACTTTAATAGTTACCAGTAGTAGTGATCTTCCCTTTAGCTTAACGCTCACTTCTACCTTATCGTCCATCTATAATAATGAAAAGAAATTTATCTGCACCTTAAAATCGTCCCTTTAGTTAACGGCAAGTTGTAATAATGGTTCTTAGATTTGTAGATTCAAGAAATATTATGAGAAAATAATATCTTAAAAGTGGCCTAAATATGGACACTGTGTTTATCCGTCTTTTTGCAGTATGAAGATCTCGATCTGAATAACATAAATTAATGTTCACCAATTACTCCGGTCTAGATTCACTATTAACACTGTAAATCATAGCGGCGGAAATACTATTTTTCCTGCAATGATGTAACGTGTACAAGACAATTATGAAGTAACGAATTATGGTGTAATCCTATGTATTTCGTGCTTCTCCAGCAGCATAATGACCCTCAATATACTTCTAACTGTACTAATAAATAAGGTAAAGATAACAATATTAATGTATGAGAATGACCACTAACGTCTCGAGATCTAAAACTGATCGATAACTTGTGGAATGTAGAAAAAAAGAATTAAAGGAAAGTGTCCCACAAATTGTGATAAGATTTAAGAATTAATTTAATATGCATGACATGATCGTGTGCTTAGACGATATCTATTAGTTTTAAACAACACATGAGCGTACATAATTACAACCTACACCTACAGTTTAAAGTCGACTCCGTAGGACAGGTTTTCGAAAAACTTTTCACGCAATTATATTTATTCTCAGAGTTTTTGCCAGAAATCTGCTGAGAGGAAGTCGCCGAAGAAATATTTTTTCATATTTCGTTTTGTTGGAGATGTTTCACCTGAGGTTTGAACCGATGCCTCATTAGCCAACACACTACTCACTAGACTGCAATTATTTTTATTTATTTATTTATTTCTTAATTACAATACAATTACAAATTATATTCTAATTATATACGAGCTGAGTAAATTAGACCATATGCTCGGTGTAGTGTCACAGACCAGAGTCTCTGGTGGGAATCGAACCCCCGATCCTCACGCTAATAGTCTAGCACACTACCCCTAGACTACCAGGGTACCCGCAATTATTTTTATTTAACTATTTTAAAAAGGAAATGGGGTGACCTTACTTTTTTCAAAGGATGGATTTCTATTTTAATTTAATAAAAATTTTAAAATAAAAAATGTTTATAAATCCACAATTAAACGAGTTTTTGTAATATAAACTGAGAATATGTCCTGTTACTTATCAATTATTTTCTTATTTTATTTACATTCTCATCAAAGCTGTAAATGTTATATTGGTGTCCGTATTATTTTTCACAAGACTCTTTTCGTGGCTATCAATGAAAAGCAAATACAAATTTAGTAGGTGAATAGTTTTTGATGAAGAGAAAAAATTTGTGGATGAATACAAATAGTATTGGGTGAGTACCCAGTAACCGAATTGCTTACGTTCTATTATGGTTGAACTATTTAATTGCGTAAACCGAATCGTTGCTTATGTATGTACAGGTGCGACGAATTTGTACAAGTCTGCTGATCAAGGCCTATGTTTATCAATAAAATTAATAAATTATGAATAATATTGCATTGCTTTCAAGCACAAGCCTTTGGTTTTTAACTTGTCAGTATTACGACCTTATCACACTAAACATATTGTGTGTTCATTTTATCCATGGGCTATAAAACTTATACTTTAAAGCTGATTTCGAAAGACAATTTTTTGAGAAACTTTTCATAGAAATTTTATTACCAGAAGATTTCTGAGAGGTATTTGCCAAAGAAATAATTTTTTATACTTCATTTTGTTCGAGATGTCACAAGCTGATGTTTGGACTACGGGCTCTCATCCATTAAGTCAACACAATACCTACTAGATTATGGCTATTTCCGATAGCTGGGTTGTAATCCTGATGAAAGAATTGTTATAACCAAATAAGTAACTAAGATAGTTTGTTTGACATTAGTATTGATGTTGTTGTTGCCGATGTTATAAATCAGATGACTAAATTAAAAAAAAGAAATGCAAACAAATTGGTAGAGGATTTTACAAACTTTGTTTCTCGGGGAACTTGATTATGCAGATAGTTAATGGAAACACGTCCAACACATACTGTAAAATCATTATTAAAGAACAACGTAATCGATTAGGATCGGTTCAGAAGTTTGGTCACACGAAGATTTATTGTAATCTTCCCGCTGTATTCGGCATGTGCGAAAATGTTCATTGAACGGGTACATGCTAGAAGTACCACATATACTGGCAATCAGACAGAAAATTATTGAGAATGAGCAGTATACACCTTTTGCGGTCCAGGAAACTTGTATGAGTCTCATTTCGATTGTTAAATATTTCTTTAATAGCTGCTACACATGTCGATAATAGTTGCCAATATTCAAAATCAGTATTTTTTAATCAATAGGGCAGTTTCTCCAGTTTAAACACAAAATGATGTTCCGTTATCTAGTAGGTAGTGTGTCGGCTTATTAGACGTAAGGCCACGGTTCAAACCCCAGGTCGGATATCAAAACGAAAATATGAAAAAAAATATTTCTTCGGCGACTTCCTCTCAGCAGATTTCTGGCAAATACTCTGAGAGTAATTAAAATTGCCATGAAAAGTTTCTTAAAACATCTGTTGTTCGGAGTCGACTTTAAACTGTAGGTCCCGCCACTGATGTATAAAATTAACACACACAACATGAGTGGTTTGAGAAGCTAGGTCGTAATCCTGACTGAAGGGTTGTAATGACCAATTATGTATGTTATGTTATGTATGATATTAGGAGAGTAAGTCACAAATGATAAGTTCTTAGAGACTAAAGACAAAATGATGGTATACACCACAACAAGATTAAGAGAGTAGTTCACAAATGATAAGCCGATTATGACCGACGTGAATCAATTTATACTAAGGTCCAATAGTCCAATTTCAAAGTCAATCTTTCGACAAAGTATACATATTTATTTTTTTTAATTACAACGATTATTTAGAAGATAGTTTTGGTTATAATCTTTTAAAACATTCTTACCTTTTTGCCTTGGAGTAAATTCTGGCAGAGAGGCAATCTTCTGTAGTCGACATAGGATTACAATCTGCTGATATTCGTATTTCATATTAACACCAGCTTAATGACAAAAACCGCACATAAACTAAAGCTTTCACATTTCGTTCATAGGCAATGGCAACACAGACAAAATGTTTCAACCAGCCAGCCACTTATGCCTTGTGTGCCATTTTCGTGTAGACTTGTTCCTTCATACAATGTATTGCGAACATCGTAATGATGAAGCGATAAATTGCCATCATAACCAACAAAACAGCCGAGCAGAACATATACGGATTCATACAACTACAACAACGTTATACGCACATTTTGCATAAGGCTGCACATTTAATCTTCCACTTAAGTTTTTTTTGGAAACCATAATCAATGCGACAACCATAATAGCAGACAAAGATGGTTTTTACTCGATGATGGTTTGGTTTTTTTGCTGTCTGCTGTCTTGCTACCCACCCAAACCAGAAGGAAAGTCATAAAACAGAAGAGCATGCACTAAAGATGCGTATTAACTGGTTAAAAACCAACCATACTCATGCATGTGTATGTAGCAACACACATACGTGTAGACCATGCACATGCAAGGAGAATCAATGACCGTGATGTCTGTTACTTCGTGTTTTTCTGTTTTTTTTGGCCATGTTTGTTTGACGAATCCAACCAGTTATTTTCAAAATATTGCATGTTCGGTTCTCAGATATGAGGTCATGTAACGGCAACTTGCAATGCCACTAGTACTACCACCAGTACTACTACTACTACTGACTGTTACCACTGGAGTTGTGCATAAAAACAATACTCACACATCCACATGCAGCCACACACTTATAATGAAATATTTGATATTCATTTTCATATAAATCTCCACCATGCATTTGAATATTCAAACAGTGTACACTCGAGAATTGTTGCATATTCGGAATTAATTCAAGGTATATAAATGACGATATACAATGGTGCTTCAGTAAATGTTAACCAATGGATAACCAATATATTACGGTGAAGTAAGAGGGAAAAGAGTAGAGTAGGTAAGAGGTTCAATCACAAAGCCAGAGAAAACCCCATCCTGCAGTAATTCTGCACAGAGTATCAATTGTTGGAAAAGTGAAAGAATATTGAATTATCATCACCATAAAGGTGATCTTTGGAGTCGATATCGTTTGTACAAAGTTTGACTGTTCTTAGCTGCTTATTCTGCCACCCTTTATATTTGCTGTATGATCATTCAACTTGACAAAAAATTATTTACATCATTCGATATTCCCATATAAGTACATTCTATGTAATCTAGACGTCCTTGGTGGTTATGCCTGAACCTATAAGGGGCTGGATCACAATGTAATGTGACTAGAACAAAAGATTAGTCCGTCTGGAGACCAGCTGTAATAAAATTGACTAGTCGCGAATGGGTGAATATTTTTTGGTCATGCCAGGTTAGCGGAAACTATGACATTGTTGACCCCTTCTCCCTTACACTCGAAGAAACCAAAGAAGATACCGATAACAGTAAAACTTTAAAAGAAGAGCACCCATATTAATAAGTGCCCATGCGAACTGGGGTGGCTCCAACGACTGTTCTCTATTGGATCCCCCATACACAACGTATGGCTTTCACGGGGTACAGGAGAGGACAAGGCGACCTTATGCAAATAAGCGGCATACTGACAGGGACGTATATAGGTCAATGTTGTCTGCTAGGTTAAGACGGTAATAGTCTTACAAAATAGCTACCGCCAAAGCCTGCAGGGGGACGATTCCAAAGGGTAAAGCCAAATCCCAGTGGTTAAACCCTGAAATTTCAGCATTTGGAGCGAATGTACGAGGATGTTCAATGCGGCCAAGTTGAGGAACCATTGGAATGACTACAAAAAACAAGTTACGCGAATTTAAATATTAACGAAGAGAATATCTTGGAGTTCTTTTTGTGAACAAATGGAAGAATCTAATAAAGCTAACAGACTTCGTAATTTTCTGGAAAGATTAACTGTGATATTAAATCAGGAAATAATACTTGGACTATCGAAGGAGGATACTCTTGGAGTACCAATTAATACACATTTTATGGTGAACGTAGTTGTGATTCCCATTGTTTGATAACATCTTCACAGCAAATAGGCATTGGCATTCAAAACTGAAAAAAAATTGCTCGTGAAAAACTCGGGCAAGGACAAAAACAAACGAAACGTAAATAACAAAACAACAGAAACAGACAACAACAAAGTACATACATCATACGGTAAACAGAATTATACAAACAAGTACGTGGGAGATATAGAGCGTATAAGTAGTAGTATAAATAAATAGAGCGGAGAGCGATGCTTCCAATCAATCTGTGAGTAACTAATTGGCGGTTGAATTGCAAAGTTCGTGTTAAGCACAGTAATATTGAGCACCGGAAGATTAAATTGAAATTGTTTACAATTAAAATTTAACAATAATGTTGGTTTTTTGGAATTTTGTTATTCGAAATTAAATAAAAAATTAAAAAAATTTAACTGAATATTAATTTTAATTGGCACTTGAATACAATGTGAACATTCATAAGTTAATAGTATCTGGTAAATTTTAACTTCAGCTATTAGATTTGCTTACAAAAGATTTTCCCGCTCTGAAAGGGACATCTGTGATATTCAAATATCGTATTTTTTTCTAGTGTTTTTCCTCATCTGTTCGCGACAAATCCGAAATGGCAGACGCAGCAATTATTTGCGACAAAACTAGATTTTTACCAGTTTATAAATGTAAACGCATGCAATGTTTCTTTTTGAAAGATGATTGCCTCCATTTGTGGACAGTTTTCATATTTCCACTGAAATAATTTTGCATAGTACTCGAACTCTGACTAAAAACCAGAATCTTATTTGGATTCACATTCGCATCTACAATTAATATGTCAAACAAAAGACTTGCAATACGAAGATGTCGTTTCGTTACGTTTTATTTATGCAAAGTGTGGTAATTTTTTACTGGTTACTGGTTACTGTACTGCTTGGTCTTGTTGGTGGCCTATCATCTTCACTGCCATTATCGCCATCATCATCAATGTCATCATCATCACCATCACCACTTCCATCATGGAAATTGTGAGTGTGTGTGTGTGTTATTGCAATAAGCCAACCAAACTTCAATGATGTGTACGTGTTTGTGTTTGTGCAATTTGTTTGTCTGTGGTGTAGCCTTATCAAAATGATTTTCGTAAGAATTTTTGCTTGTGACACTAACTAATGTCTGTCAGACACATACATATAAATTCACTTACACTAACACACACGCATACACGCACGCACTCACAAACAGATAAACTTAATTTCATATGAAAATTTTCAAATAATTTTGCATTCCAACAACTCGAATGCATACAATTAAGCGCGATGATGTTTATTTGGAGTACTAAAGATGCATTATTAATGGAGGAGTTTTTCATTTTGTATTTCAGGAAATGCGGATGACTTAAGACTTCAATTGAATGCCGTAATTAAGGCATATATTCTCGTATTAGCACTTTTATTTGTTATTTGTTTAAAATTATTCTGTTTTGATGTACACGATATTGGCATAACTTAAATACAAATTTGATACCGAATATTTACTTGATAAGCCTCGTATATTTACTTGATAAGAAAGTTTGAATAGCTGGGACTTAACCCTGACTAAATTAAGAAAATAAGTTTTTCAGAATTTCTCTGTATGTACGTACATACATAATTGGTCATTACAACCCTTCAGTCAGGATTACGACCTAGTTTCTCACACCACTTATGTTGTGTGTGTTAATTTTATACATGAGTTGCGGGACCTATAGTTTAAAGTCGATTCCGAACGACATATTTCTTGAGAAACTTTTCATGGCAATTTTATTTACTTTCAGAACTTTTGCCAGAAATCCGCTGAGAGGAAGTCGCCGAAGAAATATTTTTTTATTTTTTTGTTTCGATGTCTGACCTGGTGTTTGAACCGTGCCCATACATCTAATAAGCCAGCACATTACCTACTAGACCACGGCGACTTATTTCTCTGTGTGTTTAGAAGGAAATATCAGGTCTTCTAACAAGGATTTCCGAACTTTGACGGTGGATAACGGTCGTCTTGTTGAAGACAATTCTGTCAAAATTGTTGTCTTTTCTTCAGTCTGTTTTGCCAAATCACCACGGACAGACAACGGGCAAATTTAGAATTGTTTTATTGTTCTGTTCGAGTTTGATACCGCGGGCTTCGTGCATTTTATGATCTCGTACAGAGAGAATTATTCGTAATGTAATGGCTAAATTCGATTCAACACCCAAACGTCGACGAAACACAAGATCTGCCGAAAACATCTGTTCTTGGGAAACTGCAGGAAAATCCCAGACAGTCGATTCCAATTGACCCAGGCCAGGAACTAAAGGTAAACGACCATAGACAACGATGAGTGTTCACTAAATGCGCTCTGAAGCAGTGGGCAGCTGGCCCTTATTTTCATCGAAAAATCATCTTCAGCGATGAGGTCTATTTCTGGATAAATGAGAACGTGAACAAACAAACAAAATTTAAGGCTGTATCAACCCAAATAAGATCGAAGAGTGACCAATGTATCGCAAAAAACGATACTGTTTGGTGGGGATTATGGACTGGCGGCGTCATTGATCCATGTTTCTTTAAGAACGATATTGGCTAGGGCATCACTGTCTACAGCAACTACTACAGTACTAAAGTTTTATGATTTTCAACTCCTTTTAACCAGAAACGATCAGAATAGGTCACATTACACGATAAGATAAAATGTATGACTAATTGATTTCCTTCAAAAGACGAACAGTTTTATTAGCGTGGAATGCATAAATTGCCTGAAACATGGACAAAATACGTAGCCAGCAATGATCAATGATTTGAATGAAATATTTTTTGCACTACCATTAAAAATTATTGTTTTACTTTTACAAAATAAGTTCATTTCATACCGTTTCATTTGGTAATATCAATGGAGAGTAGTTTTGCGATTTAAATGTCAAATATTATATATACCAGCGAATTTCGGTATCCTCCAGTCTATTGTATGTACCAAAGAGTGGGTACATTCATTAAAAGGAAACAAACAAAAGTATTCGTTTACTGTATTGGTTATCAATTCAAAGATGCGAATGCCTGGCGAAACACGCTTTAATTGCTTACTTACTGCACTTATATGTTTTTGAATAAATTTTGTTGGTTGGGTATGGGTATCACACATCATTCGCCAATTTTAATTAACAACCATAATTGTATCATAAGTTTTTTTTTTTTGATTTTTCTTTTTCATTTTAAGTTCCTTTTACGTTCTTAATCATATTTTGGTTTTTCCATTTCTCCTTATTCTCAGCAGCAGTGAAAGTAACCTTCTTTTTAAATTAAAAGATGCGAAAGAAGCCAAAGCAGCCAAAGACCAAAGACAACAATATTTTCATCCTTAACGGTTTATAAAAATTTATTGAATTTTACAAGAAACATTATGGCAGAAGACCATTTATTGACTTTAAATTAAACCACGTGCCTTATGTGTGAAAGTGAACTGAACCCGATTGGAAATACCGCGTGTATACTGTATGTTTTGTATTGGAGACTACACCAACGATTGAAATATAATTTTTACAACGTCGTCATTTCCAACTGGGACTTGGAATGTAATACTGAAAGTCGGTATAAATCATGGAAAATATAATTTTAATAACTCTTTGCAAGATGTGGCATATTGCCGTTATGTATTAACACAATAATAAATTCCAACTTGCAACCGAAGGTATAATTACGGTTCTTAAGAAATTCTTAAGGATGCATTGCATAAACAGACATAAAAAATTCCAGACTAAAAATAAATTGCATTCATGCCGCCGTTGCATTATACAGTTAATTTCACATGTGAGGGCTCTCTGCACTCACACTAAAACGTATGTTAAAGGCTTCGCATTAAAAATTTAAAGAGCCTATATATTAGCGAAGAGAAAATGAAAATTTTAATTTTTCGATAACGCATGTACATACATACATACATACATAATTGGTCATAACAACCCTTTAGTCCGGATTACGACCATGTTTCTCATTTTTATACATGCGTAGCGGGACCTACAGTTTAAAGTCGACTCCGTAAGACAGATTTTTGAAAAACTATTCATTGCATTGGTATATAAATTAGGGGCTCTGATATTAAACATTCGTATAGACCGCCAGTCTTATCCATGCCTTTAGCCGTAACACCCTTGGAGATGTTACCCGGAGTCACCGACGGCAATTCTCTGCCCACTACCCTATGTTTCCTTCTGGAAGGCATTAATTCTCTACAAATTCCCAGAATGTGTTCCGATGATTCATTCTTATCGTCACAGAATCTGTATATTAGGCTCGAGACCACTCTGGCTTTGTATAAGTGTACTTTGGTCCTTCAGTCCACTGTCAAAACCAGGTTATTCCTGGATGCATGGCTCAGATCTCCCCTTGTAATAGCAATTTGATTGCCTTAAACGAACAATAGAAGGGTTCTCACACTAAAGAAGTGTTTTGGCCACATCAACGGCGTGAAATCTGACCTACTCGTCAGCTTTCCCACCGCCGAGATCTCCCACATGACCTGTGTAGCAGCAGAGTGGAACCTTATTTTGCCTTCCTAATTGATTTGACTTTCCTAGACTGCACCACACTATCTTCGATTTAAGAACCGAATACTCCCAGATGTACTTTTTTTTGTACCTTCTAGCATAGACATCCATTTGAAAGATATTCGCAAGAGTTCCCAAGGGCTCTAAATATTTCATTCAGCAACTCCTGCTCCTGTTACAAGATCCGTTTTAACCAATCTGTATATCACAAAATATTCTGTCTTTTAAAAGAGCTTTGGACTCCGTTGCGGCCCTGACCATTTCCTTTATTCTACAACCCATACTAAAGTTATCTTTGGATACAAATCTGAAAACAGCTCAATTGGAGTTGGACAAGATACCAGACTGTGTTGTCATAACAATGTCAGTGAAAATCTGTTCCACTGAATAGTGAATACCATAGTCTTGGAGCTCATAATTTATTGATGGAAGTAGACTATGATATTAGGAAGTGCTTCGCAACAAGACTAACAAAAATGGGCTGAAATAAATGGACATCCCAAGCGAAGTGCATTTGAGGTTAACAGAGAAGGCTTGTCAGCCGGTCTTTTGGCAGAGCACACTTATTCAGAACGGGGATTCTATGGCGATTAGAAGATGTGGCGCATTAGTGCAAGCCGGAAGGAAACACTTGGGTAGGAAAATTGAGTTCTTGATACCGATATAAAGTATGACGGGAGTGCAATAGATTGTATGGCTCCAGTAAAACTATACTTCTTTACCACAATAATAACACGACATCATCTTGATTAATTCAAGGAAATAAATCCATTGTTAGGCAATATTTAATTAAATATATTTTAATTTTTGATATTTATGAACAATCCATTCTCCAGTAGTTAATACGGAATACATGTGTGTTTTACTTTCTAGTATTTTAATACATATTTCAAGTGTGAATAATTTATTTAAAACAAATTATTTGTAAATTATTTAATGGTTTTTCTCTACTGAAAATCTCTATTAAAATCGCATTTATTTCGGTTGTATTCTCGATTCCAGAAAAAAAATCAATTACAAAACTTTTCACTCCTTCTGTTTTTCTTTTGATTTTTTTTGTTGCTGTTGTTGTTGTTGTTTAGTATTTTGTTCAGTTTAACATTGTTGTGGTTTCCTAACCATAAGGAAGGTGAAGGAGAAGGCAACGAATTTTACAAAATTTACATTTAAAATTAAAAATGCAAGAGGAACTAATGGATTTCAATTCAAATGCCAAATTCAACAATACCAACCAACTACAACAGCAACAACAACAATAAAACAAAAACCAATTCCTATATCTGTTGTAGGAGTAGCACCAAGAGAAAAAAAGAAAACACCAAAAACAACAATGGAAACGTAAAAAATTAAAAGTATTAACGAATTAACACTATGCCCTACACTTGGATTTGATTCCGTTCATATATTCTGTTCATAAAATTATGAAATGAAATACCGGACCCATTAATACGGTGTTTAGATATGCACCTTTATTGCGTAAATCGCAATAAACGCCATTATTGAGCTTAATATTTCATATAAAGCTTCAATTAATTATTGCGCAATAAATACGAACATTGTTATAATATTGAGTAAAACCTCAAATGCAGCACTGTCATAAGTGTGTTCATTGAGCATATTACAATTAACCGAACACTTTCTGTTGATATTTGACAACTCAAATGTCAACAACGACAAACAAAAAACAACACAAAAAACAATGTTGTTGAAACAACCAGCTGTCAAATGAACATTGAAGAAGGAGCTGAATTGCGTATATTATTATGCCTGAACACTTAATATATTGTATTCAATAAACCGAATATTGACTCAATAAAAGTGCATATCTAAACATAGTATAGGGTCAGTAGGGCAGATGTGATCATAATTTTTTAATTAAACAAACAACTCAAATTATTCAAATGTAGGGTGTTATTAGAAAAGGAGAACCTAAATTAAATTGAATAGAAAACTTGAAATGAGTAAATCGTACTGCACTTGCATTTAAATTTCAGTCACTTCATCATCCCCTAATCCTTGTCTTGGCTAACAAGCCGAATAACTGAATCGAACACGTCAAGCCATTGCAAAGGGGAAAAACTTGCTGCTAAACATACTCAATGCGTTCGATTAATAAAAATAAAAAAAAAAGATTTTTTTTGTTGTTTATTTTTCTTTAACTTCCATTAAATAAACGACAGAACTTTCGAATTTAAATATTTGACTCGTTAGCAAAGTTCATTTGGTGTAATTATTATCATCGATAGAAAGTTTTTCCTTCTTTTTTTGTTGTGTTTTTAATTTCAATAAATATTTAGTGAATGAATGAAGTTTTCTTTATGCTTTTAGCAAATCTCAATTTAAATTTAATTAAAGAAAAATCGTCGCATGACAAAGTAATAATGGCAGCTAAGAAAAGTTTTACTCAGCAATTGTTAGCGAAACATTAAAGCATTCCCCCCAAATCATTAAAGTTTATGCACGGAATCATTAATTTTAAATTGAATGAATATTTCAAATCTTATAAACTGTACATAAAAAATAAACAAATAAAATAATGTAGCTTTTACAAGTGATCGAACCTCTACTTTGTTCAAGAATTTCTTTGAAAATTTTGCATTCTTAGTTTAGACTGTTCATACGACTAGATCTTTATATTTTCCAAGAATTATAGGACTTTAGTTTGAACGCAGTATTGTTTAAATTAAAAATAAAATAAACAATCTTTAAAGAATTTTATACATTTTGATAGTTTACATTAGATCATTAGCGGTCCAAACCTGCCTTGTATTTTCGAAAAGTTTAGCTGTAGGAATTCACCATATATTTTTGATACAATAGCTATCGCGACTGTATACCATTAATGGAGATAGATCAACATTATTAAAAGGCGACCATTTATTAGTTTTATACTTAACATTTTGTTTTGTTGAAAAATATAATACTTTTCAGAATTTAACTTTTACTAAAGGGTCCGCCAAATAACTTTTTTTTAAAAATGCTTTAAAAAAACTACTGAATATTTTCTCAAATTTCTTTGTTTATTTGAAAGTACAATCCTTCCGGTTAGTAATGGAAAATAATTTCATTCAAATGGCTGCCTCGGCTGGCCATGCAGTAGCCTACACGATCGGTCTAATTTTTAAGCACATTATCGATTGTGTGCAGCTGTATTTCACCAATGGCTTCACGAATATTGTCCTTTAAAGCGTCAATTGTCTCTAGTTTGTCGGCGTAACACTTATCTTTGACGACACCCCACAAATAATAGTCCAACGGTGTCAAATCGCAGCTTAGAATCTCGATCAAAAAGATCCTTTCAGCAAAAACTCTAAGAGGTAAATAAAGTTACTCAAAAATCTGTCGTTCGTTCGTCTATATGTCTTGCTGCTCTAGAATAAAATTAACGCACATAACATGTACAATGTGAGAAGCTAGATCGTAACTTTGAATGAAATGTTGTAATGAGAAATTAAGCAAGCAAGTAAATAATCTCATTTACAGTGAGCGTCAAACGAAATAGTATAATATGGATAAAATTCTAACAATCACCAAACTCAACTTTTCCACTTAAGGAGACTGTCCGAAAAAATTTTACAATATTTCGAAATTTTTTGTTTCAATTTTAAAAACTAGCAATGAAGCAACTTTAAAATAAAAATAACGGTAATTTATTAATGTATATTTTTTAAATGTAGTTTCTTTTGACGCTCACTGTAATTGTAGTAACTGGAAAATATTAAGTTATTTCTTTTTTTATCGACAAGATAAACGATTGATAGTGGCATCTTGGCAAATATGCCCTTTTTATCGATTTTTTCTTGTGTGGAATTTATTTTCATTGCTTCTTTAATTCCAAAGTTCTTGCCAATTCGGTGATTTCTTAACACTTTTTCACAACACATTTATACTCAGCAATTTTTCTATTAGAATGTCCCTTTTGTTTTAGATTATCGATTGAGTCCTTTTCGGTGACATTTAATTCAAAGACCACATCCAATGAGTTTACTTTAATTTTCCTCGAATATGTTACGTTTTTTCATATAAAATCTTTAATTAAAACGAATAATTAAATGCCTTCATACGATTTTGAATAAACGTTCGATACATACTATGCAAGCGCAGCACATTTATTTTAACACGGAATCATACTGTCATAGAGTTTACAGTAAAACCTCAAGTATAGTTTCTATCAATAGGTGAATATTTATTTGAAAGAAATTTCATCCTTATTTGTGTTAACTTTGTTTCTATCTGAAACTTCAAATAAGCGATCCATCCATACAGGCATGTATGCCAGAACACATTGTTACGAAAATGGAAACGGTGTAATATCGTTTAACATTAAAATGAGCAAAAGCTACACAAAAAATTACAACGAACTTGTTACAAGTAAACCAACAACATCAGTATAAAAGAAAAGGGGACAGACAAGTAAGCGAGAACGCAACAACAAGCAATGTGAACAAAATACACAAACAACAATGAAGTCGCAATAAAGTTCTCGAGAAGGCGAAACCCCGAACGTTCGACTTGAAGAACTTTCATCAGACTGAATACGTGGGCATATAAAAAGGCAAGACAAAGCAAGCAATGATTAGTAAGAAATCAGTCAGTCTTGTGTGAAGACCCGTTGCGTGTGAAAAAAATAGTAGTGTTTTAAAGATCGTCGTTGTAAAGATCTACCCAAGGCGAATTCATAGAATTCCTATGAATTCGCCTTGGATCTACCGAACATTTGTTAGTGTGTACACGAACAAAGTGTAAAGAAGAATAACGTATAAAGCAAATTATTGTTGGATTGATTGATTGATTATTGATGCGAACAATAAAGAGTTTAATTGAAACTAAACACAAATTATTTTTAACGAACTCATATTTTAAACGTTTTTAAAAAGGTAAAAACGTAACAATATTATATTTGCAATTGTAGATTTTGTGAACATAGTTTTGTTTGTTCACCTTTAACTTCATTAGGTTCAGCCACTTTTCCAATTGAAAGAATGTGATCCTGAAGGTGTGAAGTCACCGTAGTCTAGTAGGTAGTGTGTTGACTTATTAGACGTAAAGCAATGGTTCGAGCCCCAGGCCAGACATCAAGACAAAATACAAAAAGTATTTCTTCTGTGACTTCCTCTCAGCAGATTTCCGGCAAAAACTCTGAAAGTAAATAAAATTGCATGAAAATTTTCTCAAAAATCTGTCGTTCGGAGTAGACTTTAAACTGTAGGTCCCACCACTGATGTATAAAATTAACGCACACAACATAAGTGGTGGGAGAAGCTAGGTCGTAATCCTGACTGAAGGGCTGTAATGACCAATCATGTATGTATGTACATACGTATGTGATCCTGAAGATGGCGGGATCTTTGATGGCTATCTTCATGTACACGGTATAGGTTTCTTACTTTTAAAGGAATTCCTGAAGTCCTCATCAAAACTTTTACCCGATTTGCATCGATCTAAATAATTCACGGAATTTTGTTATTCGGAATCTCCAGTTGGCCAGTCTTTTATGAACAAAATATCTTTTGTCTCATGGTGTAGTATAAGAAAATAATTTGGAAACACACTGCAATTAACTTTAGTACACGAATATAAAATGCACACATTCATTGACATTTTGTCTAGACACGGTCAATTGTTATTCAAATTTGGTTTGGTTTCTTAAATTAGTTCTAAATTTATTCCCGTCGTGTCGAGTATCTGAAGAAGAAAAACAAGACAAATTCTCACGTTCGGGTCACTACGGAAAGAACATTTTTATTAATTGCTCACCTCGACATTGGTTACAAATATATACGCCGTACCTATTCCAGTGAAGGTTAATAAACCCTTAAGAAAATATCGACGCACCCTCATACATTTCTATTCTTCGAATATGTCTACAAGTACGTATGTACACATGCCGGGGTGTAAATGTTTAAGTACATCGTTATGCCAGAAATTCATTACAAAGATAGAAGCTGATATCGAATGTGTCTTTTTGATTATTGCTGTTGTGTAAACCCCCTCCTTTACGATGGAAATTGAAAGAAAAAAAACAAATTTTTTTTCCATATGGTCAAGTGCTGCTATTCCTTCTAATTTGTTTCTCTTTTCTTTTGTTCTTAGCACCACAATCGTCGTTAATCAGCGAAGCGAAAAATGGCAACAGGTTCTTTATCATCATCAACGCTCTTTCATTTTTCATTCGTTTTCATTTTTTTTTTTTTTTTTGATTCGTCGCCTGTCATTTTTAGTTGCCGGGTACGTACATATCTGGAGTAGAGAGGGCACGACCTGTATACAACACAACTGTGGGAATTTCTCAATTGTTCAGCACTCAAGTCGTAGTTAATAATTGCTTTTAAATTGTTGTTGTTGTTGTTGCTTTGTATGAAGATGTATGAGTATGGAAATGAATAAGTCTTTCCGATTTTTATTTCCATCTTTATCGTGGGCTTCTTTAAGTTTCTTGAGTTTTTCTTCTTTTTTTTTTTTGCTTCACTTTGGCACACTGTTGTCGGCATATGTACATGGAGTGTGTTGCCTATTTATGACTCCATAATCATCAAATGTGTCTGCAACAGTATTAGTTTTGTGGTCTTATGAGTTAGTATGTGAAATTGTGGTTTAAATTTGTTGTGTTTTTGTTTTTTTTTGCTTTGAACTTTTTTCTTCTCCATGTATTACTGCATTACATTTGACAGCACACACACATACATGTATACATACAAACACAGTCATTGTGTCGTACGAAGCAGAAGCGATGCAAAAGATAAAATTAGGTGTGTGTATGTGTATTTTTACATGACGAATTATTTTTTAATGTTGCCGGTTGTACTATATTGTGTTGTTATTGTTAATGTCTTTCAGTTTTATGTGCTTTTTACATGTATTCGAGTGTGAAATTCATAGTTTTTCTCAATTCTCGAGGCGGAAATAAACTTGTTACAATTTCTTTGATTCATAATTTTAGTTTCTATTTTCTATTATAATATCGGCAAACCAAAAACTTCAGAAGCTATTCGAATGGATTATATTGCAAACACAAAACCTTATTAGATAATAATAGAATAATAAGTTATAAACCGTTATATTTTCTAATACCTGTTTTAACACTTGTGGATTCTGATCAATATATGATGATGTAGAATTTCAGCCGGAGAATTGTACATTTAGTTTCACACATCACCTCTGTTATCACTAGTAAGTAGACTACATACAATAACGTTAAAAAAAAAAATCCAAAAAATAAAAGGGATTCAAATTATTCTATGCATCAATAACAGATGTTGGGTTACTTATTTATTTGCAAAGCATTTTATTTCGATATTTGCTTAATTGGTTATTACAATCCCTTAGTCTGGTTTGCAACCTAACTTGTTAGAACACGCAACACAACATGTGTGTGTTAATTTTATTCAAGAGTGGCGGAACATACTGTTTAAAGTCAACTCCGAACGGCAGATTTTTGGCAATTTTATTTACTAGCAAGGTTTCCTCTTGTCACTAAATGTCGGCCCAAGTGGGGATCTTTTTCTTTAAGAGAGATATGCCACCTTTCCTAACCTAACCTAACCTACTGCAGAAATTAAATGACGTAGCTTGACTGGAGTGAACACATGATGCAGGACCAATTTTATGCTATGTTCAGATATGCACTTTTATTGAGTCAAAATTCGGTTTATTGAGTACAATATTTTAAGTGTTTAGGCATTATAATATACACAGTGCAGCTGCTTATTCAACATTAATTTGACAGCTGGTAAACAAAAGAGCTGGCTGTTTCAACAACATTGTTTTTATTTTTTTTTGTTTGTCGTTGTTGACATTTGAGTTGTCAAATATCAACAGAAAGTGTTCGAATAATTGTAATATGCTCACTTATGACAGTGCTACATTTTAAGTTTTACTCAATATTATTACAATTTGCGTATTTATTGCGCAATAATTAATTGAAACTTTATATGAAATATTGAGCTCAATAATGGCGTTTACTTCGATTTACGCAATAAAGTTGCGTATCTGAACACCGTATTACGCTTTCAATTAAAAGGTGCTGAAACCAGAAAGTCACAGCCATATAAACACAGTCACATCCTTATAACTGCAACAGAGAAGAAAGGAAAAGTTGAGTGTGTTAAAAAGAAGTTCATTTAAAAACGTTTAATTTTTAAGTCAATTATCAGACACACCTACAAATTCAATATACATATTTAAATTTGATTAGATGAAAAACAAATTTGAAGAAGATTTGCGTGAAAAATTTAAGCTTAAAACTGAAACCAAAACTGTTTTGTATATTTTATTCGTATTATCATATTATTGGCCAGTACACATTCATCACCCATGTTGTGTCCGTTAACTTTATTCATTAGGGCGAATTTATTGTCGAATTTCAACGACAGAAACTTTTTATGGAATGGAATTCGTCGTAGATAGAAATCTCTTCTTATACTCAGATTTTCTTAACCTGTCAGAGTTAAAAAAGTACAGAAGATAATCTGCTTGGACATCACGGGTGCCCTGACGGTCTCACAGCAGGCATCTTCCTCGAAAACATGACTGATAAAACTGCACTGAGGTTTGAGTTCTCATATGCGTTCAGACCATGTACAGCAGGGCACGTTTTGATACTGCATGATATACAACCGAATCACCCGGGTTTGCTAGAGTTTTTATTGGTGACGGTGATATAACGGTCTTCACTGAAGGCTTAAAAATGGAATATGAAACTGGAACTGGGGACTATTCAGATAAGCTGGCACTGAACGACCAGCATATTTGAGACATAGATTTTTACTATCGAACAAGCTGCACGATTAATTGAAACCAGGAACCTAACTCCTTCGAACTTGACTATATATGTATGTGTGGACAGTCAAGCAGCAATGTAAGCTGGTGGGATTCCACCTTGTCAAATGAAAGGGCGTCAGGAGTTGCATAGACTCTCTACACCGTATAAGTCGACACAACACCCGCTTCTACTAGGTTCCGGAGCACTGAGGCATAGAGGGAAACGAAGAGGTGGACGATCTAGGAAAGTAGTATGAAATTCAACAAACCATTGGTGGTCCAACATACTTGGTTACCGAATTTCAAAACTGTTGTGTCTAACAGTAGTTTTAACGGAACACTGCGTTATTGGCAGTTTCGCTGACAAGTTCGGTTTGAAACGTCGGGATTACTGCAGAAACTGCCAGGACGTGGAAGAAACGGAATTGGTACAACACATTTCATGTGAGCGCCCTGCACTTCGGAACAGACGTTATCGTTTTTTGGGTGACAGAACGTTTGAAAATCTGGGTATGGTGGCGAACGTGCCAGTGAGTGGTAGGAGTGGTTCAAACCCACTATTAACGGATCATGACACTGGAGCTTACCTCCTACTGGATAACACAAAGGGCCGTATTGGCCACCGAGTGAACTTGTCTGTAAATGGCAAGCTACTCGCTAACCTAACGTAATCTATGCTGTCTGACTTGTCTGACCACAAGCATCCTTGCATTACGTCCATTAATTATTTGATAAAATAAGACAAAAACCTTAAAGGATTACATTGTAATTAAATTTTAAAGAAAAGTAGAAATATTTTTTTGGAATTTTTTTAAATTTTTGCTTTCGTTTTTTTTTATCTATTTTAGCAACAACATATGTTTATGGAAATTTTCTTTATCGTTTACTGTGTTTTTTTTTTTGTTCTCTATTTTGTGAATATTTGAAGCAGATTATTTCCATAATGCTAAGCAATGTTTTTAATGAAATTCTGAAAAGAATCTGACTCTATGCAGAAATCTTAATGCCAACATCAGCTCGAGCAGTATTACAATGAAATCTTATCTGAAGGCAACAACAAAACAACCGCATCTGCATGCTACAGAAGGTTGTTTAGTACCGAAATACAGAGATTTTGTGATATCGTTTTGGAATTTATTACTTAAGATTTTTCCGAAAGTCGTAACGGCCGACCTATTGCATAAGAATGCATATGCATATGTTGAAATAATATTCGAATAACGTTTTTGGCATAAAGGGTATCCGTTATAACCGATATTTTTTCTTCACATTGTAACATGTATTTAACGAATGTTTTTCTTAAAGTATATACGATTAAAGTATGTATGTATGTATGTATGTTTGTATGTACAGATATTTTAAATAAAAACAAAGAAATTTGAATTCTTAAAATCAAGAATATTTTGTTTTTTTTTGTTTATTTCGTTAATTTTGTTGTTGTTGGCGTTATTATTATTATATTTCGAAAATATTTTCCCATGATGATGAATATGAATAGATATGGATGCGCTAAATTGTTTTACAACAACAATAAATCAACTTCCGCATGGTTGCCTAAAAATGTCTGAAAGCCAAGACCTTTTTCAAAAGAAACCAACGCAATGAAAACAAAAACAAAAAAAAACAAAAAAAAACAAAACTATCTGAGGAAATCAACAACAGCTACAACAACAAGAATAATTGAAAATATGGTCAATAAAATGGAAAAATTAATGAAAAAAAAAACAGAAAAACTATACAATTTAAAGAAAAAAAAAAAAATAAGAAACACCAGCAGCAACAAGAACAATAACCAAAAACAACAACAACTTAGACATATTATAACCTTCATCAGTGGTTAGTGGTAAAGAATATGCCACGATAGTGGTCCCACAAAGGCAACCAGCTACGAAGTTAAAAAGAAAAGTTCACAATCCGTTTTTCTTTTCCTTTATCTTTATCATATGTACGAGTATTTCAGTAACTGGAAGTAGAATTAAATCCTCCCTCCTCTTCGTTCATAAGAATACAATTTATTTTAATTAAATGAAAAAAAAAAAATATGAAACTAAAAAGTAGAATTTCATGAGAGTTTCTTACAAACCGATTTATGATAAATTGTTAAAAACTTAAAAATTTTATTTCGTACTACAATAAATATTGACACAAAAGTTTTAAATTTTTAAGTCAGGAAAAAGGTTTTCGATTTAAAAATGTGAAGTACGTGGACTTTTTAAAATTTGAATTCAAATCGTATTTGAGTTTTAAATTTTATTGGAGTTTTGCATAGTCCCACAGGTCAGAGGTCAGCAATGAATTGTTTTTTCGCTACTCATATATACTCATGAAATTTTGAGTCAACAATATTGAAATTCAACTACTCTGATTTATAAGTACAGGTTGCAATGAGTATGAGTACAACGTTGACATCGAACTCATACCATTTGAAATATGTTTGTTTCATATGCCTACTCATTCAGATTCATAAATTTAGAAAAATATTTATAATACTCATAAATGATTCGAGTGATTCGAATCATTCATCAAAATTTATAATTTTAGCTGTTGTTTGCATTTACAAAAAAAAAGAGAGAAAAAGACAGACAGCTAGCAAAGCAAATACACAACCTTCTAGTGAGTATTGTAGTGTTCGTACGCGAATCATACTTATTTTGTGATTCTTGTAAATGTTGAGTCATGGAGACTCAAAATCAACACCATGCGTATTGTTAAGTATGAGTACGATGAGTACTTTAAACTTTGAATATGAGTAGTATGATTATGATATTAAAATAAGTTTGAATGAGTATAAGTTGCCGTGATCTAGTAGGTAGTGTGTTGGCTTATTAGACGTGAGGCCTCGGTTCAAACCCCAGGTCAGGCATCTCCAACTGAACGAAATATAAAAAAAGTATTTCTTCGGTGACTTCATCTCAGCAGATTTCTGGCAAAAACTTTGAGAGTAAATAAAATTGCCATGAAAAGTTTCTCAAAAATCTGTCGTTCGGAGTCGACTTTAAACTGCAGGTCCCGCCCCTCATGTATAAAATTAACACACACAACATAAGTGGTGTCAGAAACCAGGTCGTAATCCTGACTGAAGGGTTGTAATGACTAATTATGTTATGTATGTGAGTATAAGTATCAGAAATTATGAGTATGATTCGAATCTACTCATCTTTTTGAATATTCATTGCTGATGTCTGCTTTAGGTTTAGTTTCTTTTTTCCTATAGAATGTGTCAGTTTGAAAGCGATCAATGTACTACGAAAGGAATAGAAAGTATTTGTCGACACATTTGAATCAAGTAGTAAATTGGATGGTGTATCTATTACGTAGTGTGTTATTATATTAAACACATGTCCTTGATGCCAAACCCAGCTCAAATATCTCGATTAAAACGAAATATGAAGACATATTTCTTCGGCAACTATCTCTCATCAGTGTTCTGGAAAAAATGAAGAGTTTCTCAAAATTCTGTCGCTGGGAGTCCACTTTAAACTGTAGGTCCCACCACTCATATATAAAAATGAGTGCATACAACATAAGTGGTGTGAAAAGCTAGGTCATTATTGATTGAAATGTTGTATTCGATTGTTGCACGTTTGTTGTACTCACTAAACCATTCTGATCGGCACTGACTTCCTTCAACATTGCTGGCGCTTTTCGTGGTGTGCCGGTTTGAGCTCTTGAGTAAACTGAATGCTGTACATATCCTGAACGATGCCGAACTGATGTTGTCGAGTTTTTTATTTATTTATTTTATTTTATTTGCTCTCAGGGTTTTTGCCGGAAATATAGAACAAATTATCTCATGAAATTATAATGTCGATTTTTTTCTTTGAGGTTTCGTGAAATAACTTACTTAATTTATTGGCCATTAACAACCCGATTAACATATTTCGGAATGCCTTAACACATCCTTCCAGAGCTTCCTCGATTTGATCCTTCAACCGCAAACAAGGTCATCCCCTTCGCCGGCTTCCACAAATCTCCGCATCAAATACCCGTCTCGCGGGAGCATCCTCTTTCGATCGAACCACATGTCCGATCCAGCGCAGACGCAGGGTGGGAAAATGCATACATGTCGTTGAGGACGCCGTGCAGCTCATTAATGAATCGAGTGCGGAAATCATCACCGACTCGCACTGGTTCCAAGATCTTACGTAGGACTTTTCTCTCGAATACTCTCAAGGCTTCTGCATCAGTGCTAACTAGTGTCCATGCCTCTGCGCCATAAAACAGCAGGATGAAATGAGGGAGGATGAGCGTCTTGTGGAAATAAACCCGGCTCGTGAAATAAACTAGAACTAATTCCTCAGATCAAATCCGAGATCTAAGGCATCATCGGTGAGATAAGGGCGCAACTTCGCTGAAAAGTCAAAGAAAATTTCATGAAAAGACCAGTCATTAGACCCGAGGTATTCAGACCATTTGATGGATATTTAATATCATCCTTAATTACAGCTATCTCAAGCGCATTCCCATTGAGACACCATCTTGTATATGTCTTATTTTTGTTTTAAACGTTGTATCTTATCTTGACTTATACCGGAAATAAAATCAGTTGCCGTTTTTTTTTGTATCGAGAGATAACAGCTGAAACACATTTGCTCTCATAGTGTGCATTCCATTGAATTTGAAAAAATAAACTCGATCTTAAACGAGCCTGCAAATTTATAGAATATTGTAAGTTTTGAATTCAAACGAATTGCCAATGTTCCCCTTTCATTTATACTGTATACTAATCAAAGTCTAGCAATTCACGGTCGAAAGTTAAGTTCATATCAGTCCAATGAAGAGGGAAAAGAACAGCAATTAAGAAAATATTTCCCTCAAAATGCAGTTGAATCAATGAATTCCCTTTAACTTGTGTCTGCAATACTTTGTCTTTAAAGAAATTTATCATAATGAGCTGAAACATTTTTGCTGCTGCAAATTATTCGATTATAATGAAAAATTAATCGAATATATAACATGTTAGGTATTGTTTACAATTAAAATTAATTTTTTTATTTCTCCTATCTAGCTGTACACTGAGCGCGTTGCTGCGCTACCAGCTAAAATAAATTTGAAGGGAAGACATTACACAAGTGTCCAATTAATTTTGAATCATTTTATTGATTTTGTTTCCCGTTGTCCAGATGATTCAGATGAACGGGCCTGAGTAGTACGCATTCGATCAGTTTCTAATCTCACTTGTCGTTGTTCAAGTGGTCTTAGCGGTATGTACTCGAAGATTTTCCAGTCTCAATGCTCGTTGCTCGTCTGATTCTAAGGCTCGTAATGCTCTTTTCTTCCGTGCTTGAGGTGTAGGTCGACCTATTGCTTGTTGTTTTGGAGGTATGATTGCACGGGAATGACGTGAAAAATGCGTTTAAATTTATTAGAATCTCACAATGTACCCAATCCAAGTGAACCAGATGTTCCGACATGGATAGAAATGTTAATATTGACGGTAATCACCAATTCGTTGAGGGAAATAAGAAGTGGCAAAAAATAGCATTCCAGACTTGTTAAAGTCGATGTTAAAAATTTTTCAGAATAAATTTAAGCATATATTTTTGTGGTACCTATTTACCTTATATATCTTCCACACAACGTAAACTTACATATATCTATGTATGTATCAGTATATGAAGAGAAGGAAAATCAAAACGATGTCTTGTCTTTTGAAATATTTTGATTTAATTTTACATCGTAAATATTTATACGATATATTTTTAAAAATTAAATGTCTTTAAACGTGTGAGATACATACAAACAACAGCATTTTTAAAAATTTTCCAGAATTAAAAAGTTTCAAATTTGTGATTGACATTTTACGGGAATGAGTTATACCAAAGAAAATAAAGTATAAAGAATGTGCATTTTAACATATTTTGGAATATTTTTCAAAAATATTTCATGACGCGGGGGGAAAGATAGAAGGGAAGGATACAGAAACCAAGAGCGTAACAATGCGTTGTTATCATCGTGCGTTTTTGTTGATTGACCACTTTTTTATTTATTTTTCTGGTGTTAAAAACAGACGTCGGCACCAATGTCCCTCGGGCGAAGAACATCTTCGGCTTTTTCCACACATAGGACACGAACATCAAGAATGTTCGTTAAAAAGAGCGTAAAAATCTTGTCAGCTTTTAAAGAAGAAGGTTCATGTCGCTTTTTTCAGACTTCAATTATACACCCAAAGAAATATCACAGTAGTATTCACTAATATCAATGAGAAATGATTACGATTTTTGGAAGAATACTTGCCAAGTTAAATGCGGTGTCTTTAGGGATTTAGTGCAGTACAATTTTTCTATATTTTCCGATCACATATACATATCATTGCGTTAATAAGTAGACTTGACATTATTACTAACAATTTTCCTCTAGGTTAACACATGCCTATGGTTATGGATTAGTGAGTGAGAGAGAGAAAATAAGTCGAGAGAATTTATTTATTTACAGCCATATAAAAGTGTTAGTAATATACTCTATTTTTATTTTGATTTCATCAACATACATATGTAAAGCTATCTTTGGCTTAATAATTTTGGATAAATAAAAATAAAATAAAACATCGATTTTATTATTAAAAGAACATAAAGCTATCCATCTTTGGCTTAAAAATTAGGCCATGTTTTTTAGATAAATAAAAATAAAAAGAATAAAAAACAATTTTTTATTAAAAGAAAAAAAACGAGCATTCCAAAGCATTTAAAAAAATTATAATATGGGGCAAAATAAAATACGCCCAGCTAATGACATATAACATTCTTAGCACAAAATATTCTTCGAGTGTTATTCTGAAATAAAATTATAAAGCATCCGCAGCACATGTATTCTTGTCGCAGTCTGATCAACAACTAAATCAAAAAACACAGGAATACATACACATGTACATACGTACGATGAGAGCAACACATTGTTGCGCTCTTTGTTTGTGTTCATTTTCCTTCTGTCTTCCTCCCCCCTCATCAAGAAATGATTTTTAAAAAGATTTTGGTGAGAGCGGGTCGTAATGTTACGACCCGCCATAAGAAATTTTACTTCTACATGATGCGTATTACTTATATATTCATATTCTTTGGTTATACCAAATGTTATTAAAATCATAAATGATGAATCCTAAAATGTATGGTATTTATCCGATCAAGACATGATTAAATGCATAGTTTACAATTCAATTAAATTTGATGAATTTTCAGTGGCGCCATTTGGCGAACATTAGTCGCACCAACTTAGAAACCTTCGTCGGCTCATGCGTAACAGCATTCCTAAAGATCATAACATGATCAAATGCATAGTTTACGATTCTATTAAGGACATACAGACAAACATTCATTTATATATATATATATATGTATGATATGTAGATATGTAGATATGTATATATGTAGCTAGATTAAAGAATTTAGTGTTACATAATGCAAGCTATTGACAAATCAAAGTTTGCAGTCTGAGACTCGAATAGTAAACTAAAGCGTGCTGAAGACAAAAATTGTGTCCTTGAAAGGCTAATTTCGGAATAGTAAAACGTCATCATAATACGTCCACAAATCTATAAGTTTAAGAAAATTGGTATCAATAATCCTTAAGAATCTTTTTGTCTTTAACAGTTATTCGAATAATTTTCGAATTGAAACAACATTATTTTTGTTGCATGTAATGTTTTGTGTTTAATATGGATTGTGAGCGATATCAACTTCATCTAGTTGACTATTTCCTTAGCTACTGTTCAAGACCAGAGATTAATACGAGTAATAAAACCCAAGAAACTACGGAAGAAAGTCATTACAGTGCGGAAACAAACAAAACAGACAACAACAGGAACAAATGCAATGACAACCAACTATTGACCACCACAATCATAAAAAGATACAACAACAACATACAAACAAACAGATGGACAGACAACGGACAACAGACAAATCGAGGTGGTCAATTCAAAATGTTGCATGAACAGCAAGAAATTGAAAGTAAATGGAGTTTTACTCTTAAGTTTTATGGCAACTACTTACATACAATCAAAAACACACACTCACATACACACACCATGTGATTCACTTTAACCACAAAAACACACACGCACACATATTGTGTATGTGTTTGGTTGAGAAAAATATAAAAAAATGATTACGATTTAAATAAAATTTCTAGAAATTGTGTAAAACATTTAATTTTTAAAAGTTTTAAAACTTAAAATAAAAAAAGTTTTTGAGTTGAGTTTTTCAACATTAAAAACCAGACTCATTTTTCATGGTCTTGTTAACTTGACAGACATAGTTGGATTTCGGATTTGAACAGTTAAACACTGTTACATTACAATTTTAATAAAAAAAATTGAAAGTTCAAAAACATCTGATTCTTAACTTTACGTTAAGTAAACCACAGTGTTAAACAATTCAGTACTTTTGTACTTTTTTCAGTACGTTTTCATTTCAAAAATACTGCAGTACCACCGCTACGCTTTCAGTACTTTTTTTATTATTACATATTTTATGTCTTGCGCTTTTCAACTAACTATTAATGCATTAGCAACACGTTCAACACAATGCTAAAGTAGAATAAGGCTTTAGCCCCGGTTAGCCAAACGTCCACGGAACGTACGTACGTTCGTTTTTAGAATACGAAAAGCAATGAAAACCTTTGCCGAACAGTAATGTAATTACGGTAAGCATTTTCATTCCTTTTCAAACGAACGTTTGTATGTTACATTACTTTCCATCGACGTGACTAAACGCGGCTTTTACGTTTTGTTACGTTCCGAATCAGCTATTTTTGTCCTGTATGTGTATTAAATATAAATAAATATTTTAGTAGTAGGTATGTATGTGCTGGCTTTCTAGACGTGAGCCCACGATTCAAACCCAAAGTCAGGCATCTCCAACTGAACGAAATATGAAAAAATATTTCTTCGGCGTCTTCCTCTCAACAGATTTCTGACAAAAACTCTGAGAGTAAATAATTTGCCATGAAAAATTTCTTAAAAATCTGTCATTCGGAGTCGACTTTAAACTGTAGGTACCGCCACACATGTATAAAATTAACACACACAACATGAGTGGTGTGAGAAACTAGGTCGTAATCGTGACTAAAGAGTTGTATGTACATATGTGTAACACTGTTTCATTACAATTTTAATAAATAAAATTAGAAGTTACAGAAGGACTGCTTCTTAGCTTTACGTTTAGTGAACCATCAAAAGATCTCCGTTAATTTCATTCCGAATTAAAGATTATAACGAAAGAGATTTGAAATATGATGTTGGAAATTTTGAGTCTAGTCCAATATGTACCAAATGATATCCGCATATGTGTGTGTACATACTGCGTTACCGAATGCATATGATTGTACAGACGTTCATATGTCTGTTACAAAATTTAAAAGAAATTATTTCATTTTCTTAAGTCAAATAATTTAAAATTTAATTTAATTGGTACCATTGAACTGAAGAAAATTTATTACAATCACTCTTTCCACAACACTTTTCCAAAATGAATATCATTTCAATGCGCAGGCGTAACAAAACTTTATATGGGGACACCTTTATTGCTTCCTCATTTACGATCCAAAACACAAAAATAATTGCTAAGTTTGTGTGACAAGTGCAATTGTCATGTCGCGAAGTGGTAGCATGAAGTTGAACCTGTAAGTGAACATCAATGTCTGCTTTTCTTCGAGCATTTAAATGTTCAGCGAAGCATGTCACATTACGTGCTTCTTTAGGGTTTAAACATGGAACACATACACATGCACTAACAACAATAATAATAAAAACAATACAAATTAACAACATTTACATTCAATTTATTTCATTTTGTTGGAATTAGTACCAGGTATGATCCCAGTAAACGAATGTAAAGTAATGTATTAATGTTAATATTATTTTATATTCTCAATATATTCACGTGGAAAAATTTGAATGCCTTGGTTGCATTATTGCGGTGGAATGACAAAGGATGTAGCGAGTAGAATTAAAATGGCAAATTTACTCAAGGGCGCAGGGAATTCAACTCAGACACGTACGGCGTCAGAACTAATCTACATCTTTTGAGATTCTTTATGGTTGTAAGATTTGGGTAAGATAGAGTGTTTGTGATCCAATGTATCAGGAGAATTCTGCAAATATTCTAGTCACGCATAATCAGGAACGAATAACTGTGGATCATGGCAGATATGGGCGATATAAATTTCGAGATTCGCAGAAGAACAATTTGGGAGGACATTTCGGACGAAACCATATGAGAATAATTATTTTAAGGCCCTTCTTTCTAACTCCAAAAGTAATACTTCCTTATTATCTATAGTTTTGGTGGACTTACTTAATTGACTATTACAACCCTTTTGTCAACACTAAGAGATACCTTCTCACACCACCCATATTGTGTGTGTTAATTTTATCCATGAGTGGCGACACTTACAGTTTAAAGTCGACTCCGAATGGCAGACTTGAGGCATGGCAATTTCATTTTACTCTCTGAGTTTTAGCCAGAAGACTACTAACGATCCGTTTTCTGTATAATTTCTGAAGTAATATAAGAGCTAGTTACTTAATTGCTTACTACTGTATTATAATCCTAAACAAATCAAGCTGGAGAAAACATAACCTCAAAATCTTAAACTTTTAAATTAAATAATATTCATTGTCATGCGTAGCATGCAGCGTATTTGAATTCAGTTTAATTTATTTATTTTATTTATTGAGTCTTTCCACAACTGCAGTCTATTTTAATAACACATACCGATACAATACCGAATTTAAAACAATAAAAACCCAGGATCTGGACCATAATTTTCTAAAGGTTTTTGATACGTTCAAATTGAATTCGACCTGAGAATTGCTCCAGTATCCTCAGTTTTCCAAATATCCTAACCTAAAAGAACGAAAAACTTTTGGAAAAATATTGTTTGTTTTCTGGTATTAAAATATTGTTGATCGGTTGAATCCGTTCCATTTGCAAACATAGAGACCTGAGAAACTCCCACTCTCTTCAAATTCTTTCGCCATTTGACATCAAGGCACATATTTATTGCTTGATCATAAGCTGTAAACAATCTAAACATAATGGTATTAATATAACTATAAATATGGCTAGAGAGAAGTATGCCCAACGATAACAGGGAGCTCAGTATCCTCTGTCCTGTCCTGAAAAAGGATATGCGCCAGCTACAAGGTTATAAGCGTTCTTCCTATCCTATATAAGGTTCTTACAGGCGTATTGTGTGCACGACTGAAGCCACTCGTCTACAGACTGATTGGACCTTCTCAGCGCGGCTTCACACCTGACAAGCCCACCATGGACCATCTCTTTTTATGGCAGCCTTCGATAGCCCTATAAGGATCCCTGTTTTTTGCCGCAATCTCTGAGATCGGTACACCTGCGGAGCTGCCAAGTTTATACAGAATGACGCTGAGCAATGTAGGAATGGACCTCTGGACCGTGCGAGGTTCAGAAAAGGCGATCATTTATGATGCGACCTCTTCAACTTAGACATGGGGAGTATAGGATCACTTTTTCCACCAGGTGGTACTATGGTTTAATAGGCAATTTAGTGGCAGAAAACTCTCTTGTAAGACAAAAATTATATTCTACAAGACGCACATCCTCCCCGTTCTTGTTTATGGCGTAGAAACGTGGACACTTTAAGCACTAACGCAGCGTCCTTTAGGGTATTAGAGAGAAAAGTAAGTTCTTCCGTCCAGTGCGAGTTCGCGATGATTTCCGCATTCGATCTAATACTGCGCTGTGTGAGCTCCTCAAGGACATGGAAGTTGTGCAGTGTATTAACATCGTGCGGCTATGATATCTCGACCATGTCGTTCGATGCTCCGGCGAGACGGGTTTTTGATGTGGGGATTTGCGTCGAATATGACGATCTTGATTGCGTGGAAGGACAAAATCGAGAAAGCACTGTCATCGATTCATGTGACCAACTGGCGAAGTCGAGCAAGAAATGGCTGGAAAAATGAGTTAAAGCAGGCCGAAATTCGTTAATCGGGTTGTTAATGGCCAATTAATTAAGTAAGTAATGGTATTTATGTTGTTCTATAGATAGTCTAGAAATTATAGACCCATTTCTCCTAAAAAAAACTTTTCGTAGCAATGTGAGTTACAGAAATCTGCAATAAATATGAAAAGATTTCCTATTATTCATACGGAGTTTCAATATCAATTGCAGTAAGGGTAATATAGCGGCACATAAAGTGGTAAAACTGTTTAAACTTAGAAAACTTTGTAGTGGCTGGACAGCCCTCAACTCTTAGACTCGCTTGCCTTTATTTACGCAAACTATTTAAATCTTTTTCAATGTACAAATAATTTAAAATAATCGATAAAAAATCAATAAATTGGTTAATCGGATTCAATCATTTCCGATTCGATTTCATGAAAATCCCCAAAAAATGTTAAAAACAATCAATTCAAATGCTGAAAATATCCATTTGCTAAAACCAAAATTTAACGAATCAAGTGCATTAGCAATACAACAACAAAAAACAAAACACCAAAAAAAAAACAAATCTAATGAATGTTTCTTGCATTTGAGGTGAATTTGTAGCCACATCTCCACCCTTCAGTGGTCATTTTGCGTACCAACATCATTCAGGAGAAAAACTAAAACAAATGGACGAAAAATATATCGACGAAGGAAAGTATTTGTAAAAGCTCTGCTGCGCAACATCATGAGAAGTTAGTTTATGGTGCTCGTTAATATTAATAGAAATATACTTGCACATATACATTCACAAATACAAACACACGGACACACACACCAAGAAAACATGCTATTTCTCATTGAATTCATTCATTGTATTTATTGTAGAGAAATGATTGTTGAGTAAAAGGAATTAAGAAAAGAAGCTGACTGTAGAGAACCAATCGATCAAGTTCGAATCTATGATACTCTACACATGCATACAATTTGGTTTGGAACTGATAGAAATATGGACGGATTTATATCCGACAAATTTTACTTCAATTTGTCAGATTTTTTAATATTTTGGGGTTCCAAAAAGTGATTCCGAGTAAATTAATGCAAGTACTTGAGTGTTTCTGGGTAAATGTAAATCCAAATGTGAGTATAAAATATTATTTAATGTATAACATACATACATACATACATACATACATACATACATAATTGGCCATTACAACCCTTCAGTTAGGATTACGGCCTAGCTTCTCACACCACTCAAGTTGTGTGTGTTAATTTTATACATGAGTGGCGGGACCTACAGTTTATAAAGTCGACTCCGAACGACAGATTTCTGAGAAATTTATCATGGAAACTTTATTTACTCTCCGAGTTTTTGCCAGGAATCTGCTGAAGGGAAGCCGCCGAGGAAATACTTTTTGTATTTTGTTTAGATGTCTGGCCTGGGGCTCGAACACTGGCTTTACGTCTAATAAGCCAACACACTATCTACTAGTCCACGGCGACTTTAATCCATAAATCTCCGTATCAAATACTCGTCCTGCTGGAGAATCCTCTTCTAATCGAATTACATGGTCGAGCCAGCGCAGCCGATAGCTGTTAATACGTTGCACAACGTACATGCCGTTGAGGAGCTCATACAGCTCATTGGTGGATAGGATGTGGAAATCACAGCCAACTTGTACTGGACGAAAGATCTTACGTAGATCTTTCCTCTGAAAACGCTGCTGCCTCAGTGCCTAATAACATTTATGCCTCTGCGCCATAAATAATCACTTGGAGTATGAGCGTATTGTAGAATATTATATTTGTCCTACGTGAGAGGTCTTTGCTAGTCAACTGCCTGTTGGCAAGAGTGATTCTATGCTTGGTCTCTAGACTGACATAATTTAAGTGGTAAAGGCGGAGCCAAGTAGAACAGTTTCATTGACTACACTGAGCGCCAAAAGTGAGTAAACACAACTGAAATAATTCATTTTCTTAGGATAGCGAGAAAAGTAAATGAGAATAGTCGAATAAATTTCCAAAAATAAAAACGTTTATTTGTTACTTATAAAATGTTAAAATAAAAGCAACAATTCGTGATAAAGGAACTTTTTTTTATAATTAAGAACAAAAGTGTTGACTCATTTATGGCGCTCAGTATATATCGAAAATATAGTTATCGGCCGTAATCCGGGCTTCAATAAGCCATATGTCACTATTTGTCGACAACATATACTTCGTTTTGCCCTCATATACTGCCAGAGTTATCTTAACAGACTCCTGTTCAATAGCACTAAAGTCTCGCTTGGTACGACCTATGATGTCAATGTCGGCAGCTTTCATAATCCACTGTACAAGGTATCAAAAGGTTCATAAATATCCATTCCTACCTTGACGTAGCTGCAGGAGTTCCTCGATGTCATTTTGCATAGCTTTAAGAACTTCGCTGGTATACAGAGCTCAGACATTACGACAAAAACACGAGTCTTTATGGGGCTATAAAAGGCTGCCTTGTAGTCGAAAAAAGATGGTATCTGTAGGCTTGTTTTTCGTAGGTAAAGATTTGATCGATAGTGGACTTGGAGAAGAAATATTTTTTCATATTCCGTTTTGATGTCTGACCTGGGGTTTGAACCGTGGCCTTCCGTCTAATAAGCCAACACACTACCTACTAGACTACGGCGTACTTTAGTCTCTCATTCCATATCTACCCCTTTTCCTTTCGTGTATATATAACTGGATTTATTTTTTAAAAATGGTGTTGGCTATTGTAGGCAGTGTTGAAAAATTCAGTACTTTTGCACCTTTTTCAGTACTTATTCATTTCAAAAATACCGCAGTATTATTATTACATATTTTATGTCTTGCGCTTTTCAACTAACTATTAATGCATTAGCAACACGTTCAACGCAATGCTAACGTAGAATTAGGCTTTAGCCACGGTTAGCCAAACGTCCATAGAACGTACGTACGTTCGTTTTTAGAATACGAAAAGCAATGCAAATGCCTGCCGAACAGTAATGTAATTTCGTGACTAAACGGGTCTTTTACGTTTTGTTACGTTCCGAATCAGCTGTTTTTGTCCTGTATGTGTATTAAATATAAATAAATAAATAGTCTAGTAGTAGATATGTATGTGCTGGCTTACTAGACGTGAGCTCACGATACAAACCTAATGGCAGACATCTCCATCAAAACGAAATATGAAATAATATTTCTCAGGCGAATTTCTTCTGGCAAAATCTCTGAGAGGAAGGAAATAAAATTTCCGCGATAAAGTTTCTCAAAAATCTGTCGTTCGGAGTCGACTTTACACTGTAGGTCCCGCAACTCATGTATAAAATTAACACAAACAACATGAGTGGTGTGAGAAGATAGGCCGGAATCCTAATTGAAAGGTAATGTAATAACCAATTATGTATGTATGTATGTATTTGTCTTTTACAAAAGTACTATTTGATGCAAAAAAGTACTTTTACAGTTATCATTCAATACCATTTCAAAATTTAAATTTAGCAAACACTGGTTGTAAATGAAAGTGTCTGCCGAGTAGAGCTATCGCTCGTGTTTGTTTTTTGCCTTTCTACCTTTGCACAATAGAAGAAAGAGAAGAAGAAAAGAAAAATTAACGTTGCTCTTTAATGTGAATGTTGCTGTTGCTTCTGTTGATTGTTGTTTTTGTTGTTGTTCAGGCTGAACGTGTATTCTTTTTTCTTTCTTTCATTCGTCGTCCTGTTTTCATTCTACAATGTTTGTTTGTTTGTTTGTATTTTATTTAATGTTTTTATTGTTATTGTTCCTATTGTTGCTGTTGTTTTATTTGTTGTTGCTGTTGTTGTTGTTGTTGTTTTTCAATGATTTTTATGTTTCACATTTTATTTGGGGTCAAGAAAAATCCATTAGCAGTCAGTAAAAGTTAAATAGAATCCATTAGCCACTTTAGGCTAAAAAAAATACAAACACATACGTATGTATGCATGTATGTATGTGTGTTGGTGTAGGGATATACCATACACATAAATTTCTAAGTGCGAGTGTTTGTATGTATTTCAATAATAAAAACAACAACAACAAAAATGAGATTTTTAATAGAATTTCTTACTTCTTTTCGTTTTTATTATGCCCTCAAGGTATTGTAAGTAATTTTGTATGGCAGCAACACCTTCGGAGCAATGAAGTCTATTGATCGAATATAGAAGTAGACTTTTAAGCCTGTTTTCAATATTTCTAAATTAAATTTTATAACAATTTACGAATAAAGTGCTCAATTAGAATTCCCATTGAAATGTAAAAGTATGAAATGTGCTTAGTTTTCATCAGGTTTAATCACTTTGGATTTATGTTTTCGGGGGATTTTCATGAGAAGATGTAACACTGCTCTACTCTATCAACATCATCATGAATATCAGAAGAAGGATTTAGGGTAGGTACGCACCGAACTGCACCCAACGGCTTGATTGCAATACTCAGCATAGACATACACAAGGAATGAAATACACAATTCAAACAAATAGACTTGGGTTTTGAAACAGTTTTATAACATCTTAGGACCCTAACTAAAGTTCTGTAGCTGTACCCTCTGTCCGATATCATTCATCAGTCAATTTAATTGTGAAGGAATAAATTTTACTCACACCACTATTGGCTGATAAGTTTATGGTGTCTGAATGTCTAAAAGTCTTTCTTCTTAGTCTGCCTTAGTCCCGGAAACTGACAGGCAGGTTCAGTGGTTCCCTATTCTTCATTATAATTACAGCAGCTGGAAAAATCTGTGTATGGTGTTCTCAGCTTTTGGACTTTTGGGCGTTATCTCTAATCACACATATCCTTGATATGGCCTTATTATCTTTGCAATTTTTATGAACTTACCGCTGAAATTGGTTGTCCATTGGAGACTGGTTTGGTGGCTGATGAAGTCTTTATCTTGCTAGCATGTAGTCAATTGGGACCTCAAGAGTATTTGATCCATCGGATTTCAAAGAATCTGTTACCAAGATTGATTTTAAAGCTCTTGATTACCGGAGCCTGGGGCCACCGAATTACAGTCTGATATCGACTTTGTAATATTTGAGTTTTGGCACTCTTTATCAAACACTTACATGAGTACAGACGCTGAGAAGGCACACGGACTCTATATGTGGGGTCAATGGGTAACATTTTTGAATTTCCCTAGACACTAGGGTGCTAAGAAAATCTTTTGGAGTTCAATTCCATTTAAAATTTAGAGATAGTCTCTGATATTCTTGATAAAGTTCTAGGTTTTTCAACTCAAGCGATTTTAAGAAATATTCAGAGCAAAATTTGGTTTAAAACAGAATAGATTCTCTCAGGGCCTCATAACAGTTATAAAGGGATAGCAGCTTCTGCGTGCATTTGCCCTGAAATTGGAAACACTTTACAATGGCTTTTGTACAAGCTATAAAAACAAAGAAGAAGACGAAACCACAGAACACATATTTTTTGTGATTGTCTGGCGCTAGTAATAAAAGAAAGTGAATTCTTAAGCACCCAGCATTTATTGACAGAACGTGGCTTTCTCGAAACGGATGAGAAAATCCATACAGGAGCTGTAATTATATGACAGAAGAGGTAATATGGAGTTGCTGCAGTCTAGCAGATAGTGTGTTGGCTTATTAGATGTGAGGCCACGGTTTAAAACAAAGGTCAGACATCTTCAAAAAAAAAAACAAAATATGAAAAAAAATATTTCTTCGACGACTTCCCCTCAGCAAATTTCTGGCAAAAACTCTAAAAGTAAATAAAATTACCATGAAATATTTCTCAAAAACCTGTCGGCTTTAAACTGTATGTCCCGCCACTCATGTATAAAATTAACGCACAGAACATTAGTGGTGTGAGAAGCTAGGTCGTAATTCTGACTGAAGGGTTGTAAAGGGAAAGATATATTTGTTTCAGTATTCTTTTTTTAAGATGTCAGATCGAAGGTTTAAGCTTGGCTGTCTCGAATAGTAAAACAACAACGATAACAGACGCAGATTGTTTTATCGATAGTTTAAACTTCTAAAATTAAGTTCTCTTCAATTTAAAAAAAACCGAATACATTCCGAAAATAATGGAATGAATAACAATCCATAAAAAAACTAAAAATCCATTAAAATATTATCCTGAATATGTATGTATGTACATATGTATGCAGTGATGTGGATTAAATAATCCATGTTAAAAAGTATCACAGTTAATGGGTATCATGTGTTTAGTCTAGACAATGAAAGAGAAAACTTTTTTTGTTTTCACTAAACCCCTGTCATTTATCGCAGATGGGTATTCAAACTAACAACACAAGCATTCACATTATAAATCACGTGCAAAATCAATGAAGGAAATAAAATCAATAAAAAAATTAATTCACATCTTTTTATATTTGAAATATCGAATACTTAAACAATAAAACAAATCACAATAAATAAAACCAAAAAATAATCTACATACGTACGTATGGTATTGTATGGATAGTAAATGTTTGAAGAGAATTTTAATTTCAAATTGCCAAAATCATTTGTTATCAATCAACCCGAATGTACTGCTGCAAAGAAAAATGCGCGGATGTTTCGAGAATTTCAGAATAGAGCCAAACAAGTTCGCTCCAGCAATTCTTAGGTTATTAGCTAAGCCCTGATCGTGGATTGGGTGTTAACCCGGTGAAAACGGAAGTAGTACTCTTCACGGGAAGGTACAAGCCACCGACTTTTCGTCCACTGTAACTGAACGGGACGGAACTGAAACTCAAATAGGAGGCACTCTAGGACTCATTCTGGATAGGAAGCTGTGTTGGAAATCGAACATCATTAACAGAATTAAAAAGGCTGTCATTGCCCTGTATGCTTGTAACAGAGTGTTGGGGAGAAAATGGGGCCTAGGACCTAGGATGACTCACTGGATCTACACAGCGGTGGTCAGACCTATCTTGACCTATGGATACCTAGTTTGGTGCGAATCCCTTGAAAAGAAGACTAATTCGAAACTAATACAGCGACTGCAGAGGTCTACCTGTATTATCATTAGTGGTGCCTTACGCACTACACTTACGTCGGCACTGGAGATAATTTTGGGGCTCTTTCCGCTTGACCTTTTGTATAGGGGAGTGGCTGCTAAAATAAGCAAACGTCTCTGGGCGACTGGACAGTGGCATGACTCGGATATCGGCCACGCAAGGATCCTGAGGGAAGTTGGAGCTGTGAGGAGCAGTGACTACATGACACCGCGGTACGACTTCACGATGAGATTCAGGACATCGGTTTCAGACAACGGGGCCTGGAAGGGTGGTGTGACCCATCTGTTAAGAGACTCCGTACAAATCTACATCGACGGTTCTAAGCTGAACGGAGCTGTTTGCAGTGGAATTTTTTCGGAATCAGTTGGAATAGCTCAGTCCATAAGACTGCCAGACCACTGCAGTGTATTTCAGGCGGAGCTGGTGGCCATATAGGCTGCGGCGAGTATTATTGGGGACGGAAGGGTCTCCAAACGGAGCGTCACCATACTTTCTGATAACCAGGCGGCTATCAAGGCTCTGAATTCTAATGTGATGAACTCCAAGACGGTGTGCAGCTGTCGCAGATATCTCGACGAGATGGCGGAACGATATGATATCCATGTCGTATGTGTACCGGGGCACAGTGGTATTCCTGGCAACTGCAGAGCTGATGAAATTGCCAGGCGGGGCACGACCATCGAACTCTGCGATGAGTTCTCGAATCTGACCATGCCTATGAGGACCTGCAAGCTCATAATTGATAATGCGATCGTCGATTCCGTCAACGACAGGTGGGCGGTCTCGGACTCGGGTAGAACGGTCCGTAAAATCTGGCCAAGGCTGGATGAGGGGAGCACAATGAGTTCACTTGAATTCCAAAGAGGCGCTCTCAGTGTAGTTGTTGGTGTCATTACGGGGCATTGCATTATAGGTGTGCATGCGAGGCGCATTGGTCTTGGACACCTTGCTAACGACTTCTGCAGAAGCTGCAGAGATGAGGAAGAAGAGGAGACTGTCCCTCATCTGCTGGGTACATGCCCGGCTCTTTGCCAAAGGAGAAGGAAGTACTTGAGTACTTACTATATGAATGATCTGAAGAAACTGTCAAGGATTGACATTGGCAGCCTGAATCGCTTCATCAGGAGCTCCGAGCGGTTTCGAGACTAGGGAATAATGGATGACTGTGGCAGCACAATGGGCCCAATGCGGTCTAAGTGAGTCCATCCAAAAATGTTTCTTGGATGGACAGCCACCTCTACCTACCTACCTAGCTAAGCCCTCTGACTCGTTCAAAGATGAGCTGTGGCAAAAGAGTTAAAACCCTATATGTAGGTCAGCAAAAAAAGCTCGACTTAAATTCGCAGCGAAATATCTTAACCTGAAGTCGTCGTAGTCTAGTAGGTAGTGTGTTTTCTTATTAGACGTAAGGCCGCGGTTCAAAGCCCAGGTTAGACAGCAAAACGAAAATATGAAAATATTTCTTCGGTGGCTTCTAGGTCGTAATCTTGACTGAAGTGTTGTAATGACCAATTATGAATGTATGTATGTATGTCAGTTGCCAACTGTTCCAGAGCTCATTCAGCAAACACACGTCTTCGGCTGTGGTTTTCCATGGTGATTTGACAAAACAAACTGATTAAATGACAACTGATTTGAAAGAGGATCAAATATCGTAAGTATTTGTTAGAAGATCCCGTAGGACATAGTTAGCTATGCTCCTTGAGATGGCTGCCTATTCAACCTAACCTAACCTAAGTGCTCAGATAGAAATTGTATGTTTTTAATCATTTTATTGAAATACATCTACTCATAGTATGCATCAACGTTAAACTTATTCACTTTCATTTCCTCAAATTTATTGATTTGTACGGTGATGGATGAATTTGAAAAAATGGTTGAATATGCTGGAGTACTTTTAATGTTAAATCCATTACATCATCTGATTTGTTTCGCTTTTTCCATTTTTTCTTTCATTTGTTATCTGTTTTTAGTTTTAGATTTCACTTCTCTTTGGATTTCCCTTTTTCTTATTATTTATGAAGTTTTAGTTTTCCATTGTATTTCGTTTCATTTCATTACGAATGCTTTTAAATACCCCAACCATAATTACATATGTATGTTCATACATACATACATACATATATTAGCCAGACAACTCGTATTATTAATTTTTTTTTATTATTTTATTATTTGAATGTTATTGCCTTTACTGTAGTTTCTATTATTGCTGTTGTTGTTGTTGTTTCTGTCCATATAGTCAAAATTGAAAAGGACAAAGTAGAACTCATACCACCACCACCTCTAATATGTTGTTCTGGTTTTTTTTGTTCTTTTGCTTCAGTTTATTTGTAATACGGCCGTTTTTTTCGCTTTTTCCCTTTTTTGTTGTTTGTTTGTTGTTGTTTCTTTGTTTTTTTTTCTGTTTTTTCTGTTTTTTTCTGTTTTGTTTTGATGATTTGGAAGATTTTCAAGTACGTACAGATCCATTAATATGGCTTTTTTACACTCTTAATGGTATTTGCCGTTGCTGACGATGAAAATATTTCGATATTTTGATGGTGGTCGTGGTGGTGGGGGAAAACACTACGTTTCATACTTTTATTGTTTTCTTTTGCATAAATGTTGTTGTTGTTGTTGTTGATATTGTTTGTTGGAGCATTTCATCGAGTACTGTTACTTTTCATTTGCAAAAAAAAAGTAAAAGGGAATGTGTTGCCTGGTCCATAGAATTGTTGAGAAAGAAAAAGTATTCGTATCGGTTTTATGCATTCTTTGTGTGACTAAAAACGCCCTGTTTACAGTCATATATTTCTTTCTTGTTGTTGTTATTATTATTTCTCTTTTATTTTTATTTTGTTTTTTTTTTTTTTTTTTGTGTTGTGCTGTTGTGCGAATATTGTACTGATTGTGTGTGTGTGCCAAAAAATCTATCTAAACTCGCATGAATCCATACTTGTGAACATTCACAATTTTATGCACTGGCACTGTGGTATTTTCAATGTGACCACTTTCTCTTTAAACTCATTGCTTGCGAGTTAAAACAGCCGTATTGTGATACAATGCGAAAAAATTGTCAATTGTTTTGGCTTTAAAACGTACTTTGGGTTTTACTTATTATAACGCTTTTTAGCCTTCGTCTAAGGGTCTCAAATGCCAGACATAAGCAGAAAAGATGACTCCTCTTGTTCCTTGTCTTTCCGGCTTCTGCAGAAGTGGTTGTGTGGTTTTCTCAGAGTTCGGAGTCCGTTTTAGCTGCTAAGAGGTTCCTAAGATGGACTTTGGTTAGGTTAAACATAAATTCTTTCTGGATATATTCATGTCAGACCAGGTTTTCGGAGATCAATATAATTGAATTCGTGTTAGTATCCTTTGAAAAAGTCAATATCACGTAAGAAATTATTCAAATATTCCATGTCCCACATGATTTTTCAATCTTAGATGTGTTGTAGATTCTCTCTAGTGAGCAGTTACTGCCACTAAATATGCGTACAGCTCTATTATAGGTATTCTTTATATCCATTACTTCACTCTCTAATTAGGTAGTGCACGTGACAATCTACGATTTAACTGTTTTGCAAAAACTCCGCATACATCCGGATCCATCAGTAATTAGGATTTCCGGTATTTTCGTTTAATTTTAATTCATTAATAAATATTTTTGTTTTTTAATAAAAATTCACAGAATCTTGTTTTTTGACACTTTGCGGATATTTTGATTACGAAGGACATGTGAGTGGTCAACATAATTTTATTTGTAATATCTTACTTACTTAACTGGTCACTACAGCCTTTTAGTCAGGTTTACGACCTAGGTTCTCACGCCGCTCATATTGTGTGTGTTAATTTTATTCATGATATATATTTCACTTTTAGTTTTGTTCGCGATGTCTGAGCCAGGGGTTGAACCTCGATTTTGTTAGGAATACTTTACCTCCGCAGGAAAACACGAGACAACCCTTCCTTTTGGACGCATTATTTCAGAGTGATTTAAGAAACTTACAATCTAAATATTTACAGCTCTATACAGTTACCATATATTAAATAAATATAATTCATTGTCACACATAAATATTATGCAATCGTGTTGCCATATATAAAATTCATATTTTCAACAGACCTATCGCCTAATGAGTCAACACAGTACATACCTACTATACTTATGGCGACTTCGTTTGTAATATAAATGTGCGTAAAAGAGCCGAATATATTTTCAATCTCTTCCCGTTGTAGTTGAATTGTAAAAATTTTTTTAAATGTCTAATTGCAGAAGGTGTTTGCTTTCATATTCAAATCTTTAATCACGTTATATTGCCTTCTTTGGCCATCAATTTTATATTCGATCCCCGTTTAGAGATTATATAGGTGCTTCTAACAGGGATTTTCGAACTTTGGTAGCTCCGTCCAATTAATTGTCATTTATTTAGTCAGTTTTGCCAAGTTACGTGAAAATAATAATTTTTTTAGAATCAAAATGAGTGTTTTTTTCGCCGCTGTTCGAAAAATCATTTATAGCGGTGAGGCCCATGCTGGATAAATGGGTACGTGAACAAAAAAAATCTTCGAATTTGAAATGATCCAAGAGCTTCTAATGCGTCCCTAAAAAATCATTGTTTGGTGTTAAATTTGGTCTGGTGGCGCTTTCGGTCCATGTGTTTTAGAGAACGAACTCTATACTTAGATGATTACTAATTTCTTTTGGCCTGAATTGGATGATCTTGACACCAACAACCTATGGTTTCATCAGGACGACGCTACGTGTTACACAGCTTATGTCACATTAGATATTCTACGCGAGCGATTTGAGGGTATGTTCATCTCACGTGAAGATGATGAGAACTGGCCATCAAGATCGCGCGATTTAGCCCCGCTAAACTTTTTCTTGTCGGATTTTCTAAGTCAATTTAAAAATATTAATAATTGATAATTAAAAAAATAAATTCAATAAATAGATTAAATATTTCCTGACTATTAAAATATAAAATAACTTTTCTGCTTAGAAGATCATGGTTTCCCGGTGGAAACTTATCTGTGTTCAATACAACATACACTATACAAAGTCGTGTGAATTGCCCAAATTATTAAATCAATATGGGCTCTACTATGAATACATACTTAAAGGCTTTACTATGCCCTTGACAGATACCGAAACACACGTTAAATCCGCTTACGATACGGATATGATTTATAGATGACAAGTAATTGAACTTATTTACAGCTACAAACACGAATTAAAGACATGTCGTCCATGTCTGACTGAGTTTAACGAAATTGTGTTTTTTTTAATTCGAAGATTTGCAAATAAAATGATGATGATATTTGATAAAATGAATATGAATGAATAATAAATTTAAAAAAACCTTAAAAACGCTGTTAAATTACGAATTTAGAAATGTAAAGAGTTGACAATACTGGTTTTGCTGGATTTGCTTTTAAGCTGCCCCATCGTAAATTGTAGTGGATGTTTAGGAGTTCTCGTGTTGTGTTGGGTTATGTTGTATGTCCCGTTGTATTGTGTTACAGCCCATTGTGTATGAAAAGTTTTGCTAAAACGCATGTGATGGGCGATATGATATCATCGCATCGAACATTCATGCTCTTAAAATCCAATACAATCATACAGCCATACGGGACTTTGTAAGCAGGGGAAACGGCGAATAAAGCGGTTTGGGTTTGTGTCTTTGTTTTTCTAGATTCTTTCGCTTGCTGGTTTGTTTTGTTTGCGTGCATGTGTGTGTGCGTTTGTGTGCATGAGTAGCATAATTATTGTTTATCCTAAAAGCATGCAATAAAATTGTTTCCAATTTTTGTTTATTCATTCATTCAATCGTTTATTAGTCATTATCGAGAGTAAAGCATACTTTTAGGGATACCATTATAAAAATTCTCTCATACACACACTCATTCTCCACCCCATCGACTGCTTACCATTTTGTCGAAAAACTGATTATTTTCTTTTTATTATTTCCTTCACTCTTGTTTTGTTGTTGTTACTATAGTTGTGTGTTTGATTTTGTTTCGTTGTATTCTATTCCATGCGGTTCTTTGCTCTTTTGTTATTCTTTTGAATTTCTTAAAAAAAAAAGAAAAACGAAAATATGCTCGTTGTGTATTTACATTGCATGTGACTGCATGTGTACAGAAGAATTTTCTTCTCCTAGCGGCTAAATAACGAATTTCAATATTTCTGAAATCATTTTAATTTATTCCGTTGCAGTACGAAAAACGCAAAACAATTTAAATCATTCGACTCCGACTGTTTAAGATCCTTCATTACAATTAATATTTTGAAAATTCTTTAAAAGATTGTTGAATGACTACAGAGAAATATACTTTATATCGGTCTTATTGATGCGATTTCTATTGGAATTAATGATCTGGAGTCCTAGTCTTAGAAAAGATCCACTAAATTTATCTCAATTGCATAAAGTTTTTTCGTTTTTTACGCAGATCTATAGTATGATACAGTATGCATCATGCATACCGTTTCCAAATTCTATTTCATCCCACTACATGTGCAAATACCATCTACATATTGAGGTGTAGCGAATAAATATGTACATAAATTCAAAAGAAAGCAAAAATGAAAAAAAATACAAAATTTTAAGAAATTTATTTTGGGAAATCAGTCTGCATTGAAGAAGACTGACTGTAAGAAATGCATGTGATTAATAAAAATCAATCATAAAATCTTATCAAAATTACTTCTCTCACCTAAATAGAGGAAAAAAATATTTTAAACGTAAAATTCAGATTTATTCAAGTCTTTGCAAATGTTGGGGTACAAGATTTGTATTTGTATGCACTGTTTCGTCAAAATGAAGAATAAGAAATTCAAATTAGTAAAGTTAGTCGATTTTAAATTTTAACTACAGAATCGTAAATAAATATTCGATTGCAAGACTATATAAGAGGCTCGACTTCGTAAAATTAAATTATGGTTCCAGAATGTCTATCAAGATTGGGAGAACTTTTTAATACCATGTATTCACACTCTATTCTCTTATTATTCTCATTAATACATGGTGTGACAGTCAAAATACACCCACCTAATGACATAGTGTAGGTTGGAAGTTTCTCGAACTCTCCAAACTTGTTTTATTTGAAAAAAAAAACACGGTATTTTTGAAAATTTTACACATAATTATTGATTACCCAAATATTTTTGAACCTATTTTCAAACTCCAAAGTTTTTTGAAAGGGGCTGAGATGAGCCTTTAAAACGATATACATAAACATGTGGTTCAAACTTATATGTTATGAGTTTTGATCGGGTAAACTTGGAATATATGGTTTTATATTTTTATTTTTTCCAGTTTAACTATTCTTAATTGCGAAACTTAATTAAAAACTATAAAATAAGTGGAGACATTCTGAAAATGCAACATCTTGTGAGGAGATTGATACTTCTTTTGATCAAATCGGACAAAAATCACCGTAGTTACTATTTAAATAGTATAACAGTCGTGTAATATTTTTTATATATGTCACCTTATCAAATGAACTTTCAGTTCAAAAATTAACTGAAAGTTCATTTAAAAAAATATATACTCGTATATGAAAAATATAACACGACTCTTTACTCTTTAAATAATAACTACGGTAATTTTTATTCGATTTTATCAATCGAAGTGTCAAGCTCTTCTCTTTAAGAATTTCCCCACTTTTTTATACTTTTTAATAAAAGAGTGCTACTGTGAATGGCTAAACTTTAAAAAATAAGAAAAAAATTCGCATTTGCCAAGTTTACCTCATCAAACCTCACAGTATATTAAGTGGAATAATACATATCGTTAGTCTCATTCGCAACTGTGCTAAGTCCCTTTTTTCAAATTTTACAGGAAACGCAAAAAACATTGCGGCTTCTTCAGTTTTTAAAATTTGTAAACTTTTTAAACGTAATTATTTTCACAAAATAGCTCTCTTTAACTGCCCTAGATCAAAAATTAAGAATAATTAATAATTAATCTTCGTGGAGTTAGCACGTGCTGTTAATATTTTTCAACAACTTTAAACTACATACTGACATTTTTTGTTGTTGTAAAATATGTATTTTGTATAGTGTTACCGTTTTGCATTAAATTCTCAATTTTGGAAAAAAGTGGACTTATGGTCTTTGCGAATTATACTAACGATATATGTATACCGTTTTAAAGATCCATCCCCAAATAAAACAAGTTCTGAGAGTTCAAGAAAAAAAAAAAAAATATTTCTGAATTCAAATCAACAAAATTCACAATCTACACAATGTCATTAGTTGAGTGTATTTAATTTTTTTTTATTTTGTCGCAGAGTGTTATTTAAATTTCAGTCAGTCTTGAACAAGCTTTGCTGATTTAATTAATCTGCATATTTCATATGACTTTTATAGAAATTCTATTGCCACTATTTACTTATTTAAAGGGTTATTACAACCCTTAAGTCAGGATTACAATCTAGCTTCTTGCACCATACGTATGGGTTATTTTTTCCATAAGTAGTGAGACCGAGTCCACAAATAAACATCGACTTTGAACGACAGATTTGAGAAACCTTATAAAGCAGCTTGATTAACTCTCAGAGTTTATGCTGAAGATGGCAAAAAAAAAAATATTTTTTCTGCATATCCCGTTTTGTTCGGATATCTGAGCTGAGCTTTGAACCACGGGCTTGCGTCTAGTTAACTAACACACTACCTGTTAGGCGTTTTTCAAAATGCTTTACTATCATGATGGAACGAAAAAAGGATGGAGAAAACCTTAACAACCACTGGAAAATTCAAACATATCTCGCGACCACAAACATAACAGTTTGACGAATTGTATTTAATGAAGGAATTGGAGAAATCTGTTTTATTAGAACACCATTAATGTGGAGCAGAACAGTGTGAATAAGTTTGGTTTTATTGCTACTAAAAAATTATATTTCAAAATGTTATCGGTGAAAATATGGCCAGGCTGCAGAGGTTAATATTATATTTTTTAGGTATGATAATAGCTCCTCTATGCCGCTTTGTATTAGGTTAGGATAAATTTCATTCGTTTCCCTAGTTCCTAATTCAAGTATAAGCCTGAATTTATCATTTGGATTTACTAAAGTCAATTTATCGTCAGCTTACTGCCTGTTGCTATCAGTATTACTACTCAGAAGTGTTCACGCGGTAGCAATTATCCAACTACACATACATACATACATCATTGGTCATTACAACCCTTTAGTCAGGATTACGACATAGTTCCTCACACCACTTATGTTGTGTGCGTTAATTTTTTTTATACGTGAGTGGTAAGGCCTACAGTTTAAAGTCGACTCCGAACGACAAATTTTTGAGAAACTTTTCATGGTAATTTTATTTACTTTCAGAGTTTTTGCCAGAAATTTGCTGAGAGGAAGTCGCCGAGGAAATGTTTTTTTTTCATATTTCGTTCGGTTGGAGATGCCTGACCTGGGATTTGAACCGGTGCCTCACGTCTAATAAGCTAACACACTACCTAGGCCACGGCGACTTACAGCAATTATCCAACTTCTCGGTTGTTATTAGTAAAAATATTTCACAATGACTTTGAAAACCTTTGGTAGCGTTCTTTATCTTCTTATTTTATTCCATAAGTTTTGTTTTACATTACTTCCTATGAGTGTTCTGCTCTATTTCCGAGTCTGCTAAGTTCGGTTTTAAGTGCAGAAAAATGTCCAATCCTGTCATCATGCGCCTTTCTTTTCGTCTGTATGTTTATCTCTGCAGCTACCATTAAAGGCATTTAATATTGTCCCGTTCAACTGTAGACGTATATATGTATGTATGGCGCAGGCTTTTGTACGATATTCTTGTATACTAAAGTTTTATTATATTTCCATCAATGGCTTTTTTCAGGCTTCTGATTAATTGCGTAGAGGTCTCTAAACTGTCCAAAGCGATTTTCATTAATATTTGGTGAGTTTGCTCGTGGAACATATTCTTTGTTGCAATTCTCTCTCAGCCAATACCTAAAAGTTAAACAATTTTTTAACCCTAAACAGAGACTTAATTCTCAGCAGAATATAATATCTGTTCTTGCAGTAGAGAAATAAATTTTCTTCTTATGGTCCACTAGATTTTTATATCTTTTATAAATGAATCGAAAGCATTGAGATTAGATGTGAGCTGCTTCCAAAGCTGATTATATCCTGCCTTTCCCTATCTATTGGGTATAACACTTTTTCCAGGGCCAGACTTATACTATGTTCAGATATGCAATTTTATTATTACAAGTATTCAGACATAATAATATACGCAGTTTAGCTGCTTATTCAATGTTCATTAAACAAAACAGCTGGTTGTTTCAAACAAATTTTTTTTATTTTGGTTTTTTCTTTTCTTTGTCGTTGAGTTGTCATATATCAAGAAAAAGTGTTCGGTTAATTGTAATATGCTCACTGAACATACTTATCACAATGCTGCATTTTAAGTTTTACTCAATATTTTAACAATTTTCATATTTATTGCGCAATAATTAATTGAATCTTTATATGAAATATTGAGCTCAATAATGGCGTTTATTGCGATTTACGCAATCTGAACACCGTATAAGGCTATTCATTAACCCAATCCATCGCAATGTATGGATGTATAATTGAATATGAATTTTTTTGCTAACGGTAATATTCATTTAAATAAACTATGACAAGTTATTTGTATTTAATGTTGCCAGATGGAACAGCTTTAACGATAATTTATTGAAACAGAAACAGTAATCTAATAAATCTAGATATCGATGGCATATTTGTTGATTTTCTTTTCTTTATATACAATACGTACGTATTGTATCTAATAAAAGATTATTGATTATTATTTATCCTTATTGATGATAATTTTCTCTCTTATAAAATATCAAAATTCTAAACATAAAAAAAGAAAAGAAAATGAAATAAAACGTAACAAAAGAAATAAATCATTTATTCAGTTTGGATTTCAAACAATCGAAGAAATATAAACAGTTGGAAAGTAACAATTCTACAACAACAACAATAATAACAGCAACAACAACAACAACAGCAATATAAATTCCAAACTTAAGTGGTCATGATGCAATGATGATAGTCTCGTTGTAATCTTCGCATCAGCATCGCCATCATCATCATCAATAAGAATAACAACAACAACAACAATGTCTCTGAATAGTAAAACTGCGATACAAAAGGAAAAGAGAAAAAAGGAGAAAGAAAAATAGGAACAAAGATGCAACCACATTGACAATGTGACCGACCATAGCTATTAATCGTTATTCCAATTGTCGTCATCATCTCATCTACGGATTTTTATCGGATTTTTTTATCGTTTTTTGTTTTCTTTTTTTTTTGTTCAAGAATTGTTCCAATAAAAGATGTCTTTGTGTGTTCGAGAAAAGTAAAAAACAAGAATTCCTCCCAATTTCTTTTTTTTTTTTTGTTGATGACACAACAAAGCGACAAGTTAAATATCTTTATCCACTGCAAATACAATGCAACCAAACTGACCATTGTCAACGCCGACAACAACAACAACAATGACCAGGAATAACCAGCAGCAACACTTGTAACAAATGTATGGACACAATTGTCCAAATACAAACAGTATTCGATTGTATCGTTCGATACGCTCATATACCATACATACATAGTACAGTCATCCCAACCCAACACTTAACGGAAGTGGAAAATACTTATTTGCTCATCGAAATATTGGTCAACAATTGCTAAGTGCAAGCTGTGTTGAGTTTTCTGTTGACAGATCTGTATTCCTGGACAAGAAACAATAGAGATTTTTTTTAACAATATTAACTAAAAAATTTAATTCCACCCACATACTTATATAATTTAAGTTATTTTCACTTTAATAGATACAAGAGTCAAGTTTCTTTAACTGTAAGTACAGTTACATTATAACCCTTTAGTCAACTTCTCACACCACCCATATTGTGTGTATTAATTTTATACATAATTGTAGGGACCTATAATTTAATGTCTTCTTCGAACAACAGATTTGAGATACTTTTCGTTGCAATATTGATTTACTCTCCGAGTTTTTGCCAGAAGACTGCTGAAAGAAAATCGTTGTGAGAAATATATTATTACGTTTTTACCTATTAAAAACGTTTAAAATATGTACTCGTAGATTGCAAATAAAATAAAAATAAATCTGTGTTTAGTTTTAATTAAAATTCTTTATTATTCGTACAATTCTGTGTGCCACTGCTCACAACTTGATGTAACAACAACAATTGCTTTCCTTCGTTATTCCTCTGTTTATACCCTTTGCATGAACAATAACAATTCAATTTCAATTTAAATTTTTTTTATTGAGCCTTTTAAGGAAGATTACAAAGAAGAATTGATTGATAACATAAAATGATAAAAAACTTTAAACTATAAGTATTATTTTAATAAACATTTACGACATTATAGTCACGAATAACGCCACAAGCTTAGTTAAACGAATAAGTACAAGATTTTATATCAAACGGTAAACAAGTAATCTATATTGCTCAAAATATAATAAAAGTTTACATTGACTAAAAATATGTCAAAAACAATAACAATTAATAGACAATTATTGGACAGATCTTAGTAACGGAGTTCTTCAAACGATTACTCTCTTCAAATGCACCGCGTCTTCACACAAGACTGACTGAACTTCACTAACTCAGTCGCCTGCTTTGTATTGCCTTTTATATGACGACGTAAACAGTCTGATGAATGTTCTTGAAAGCGAATGTTCATGACTTCGGCTTTGTTGTTGTTTGTTTGTTGTTATATTAAACAGAACGATAATTTGTAAACAGTTTTGTTTACCGCATTGTTTTGTTTTTGCAGCTTTTGTTTATAATTTTAATGTTAAGCGATGTAAAAGCAAAACACCAGTATCTTGATTTTTCATTTTCGTAACAATATTTTCATATTTCGAAACGTCTGAGCCAAGACTTAAACCAAGGGCTCTTGTATAAAAAGTCATAGAACTACAAACTAAACGGCGTTTAAAAACATATACAAAACATTAATTATCTGTAGATGATATTGCAAAGATAATTAACCTTAGAATACAGCCTATGTAGGTAATCAACATATTCTGTCATGTGCTGACACTGTAACTTCTAAATTGCACAGAATATTGTCTGGAAATTGTAATATTGTTATTCGGCCGAAAATAAACTCAACGAAAATAAGTAAACAATACAAATTGAGAACAACAAACTACACATATAGAACGGTTGACAGAATTACACAAACAAATATGTAGGAGCTTACAAGAGGCAAACAAATAAGTTTCAAAAATACAACAACAACAGCTAAAGATAGATCGTGAAGTTTGCAGGCATAAAAATAACGGGCAATATAGAGCAGAAAACGATGATGCCAATGAGTTGAGCATAATAACCTTGTAGGTCCTTATTCAGAGCTTCTTGAGGATAGACATTATAATATTAAATGCCACATGCACCTTTTCACACATCGTTAGTTGACGCAAAGAGTGACTTGATTTTTGAGTAGAAAATTTTTGAAAGAGAAGAGATAAAATGTTGTATCCTAACCGAGTAGTATCCTACAATCTAATATTTTTGTAAAACGTGAAACTATAGCAACAAACATTCACGTTAACAATTAAACTTATATCAATTTTTGATGATGGTGACTGTTCTCGATCATAGGTCTTACAGACAATGACGTCTAACCTTACTCTGGTCTAAGTATTGCATACTGCATATTCCAATTGAAGGGCATTTCTATAACTAGAATCCTTTTCTGTTTGGCACACATACAAATGTGTAGGAAACCATAGTTTTATAACTTTTGGAACGCAGATTTCTTGCTAATAACAGAAATAAATATGAAATTTAAAATTTTTGCGCTTGTAGGATAAATGACGTCATTATAGTAGATTTTCTACTGCCTTAAAATACTCAATATTCCTTCTTGGAATATTTGATAAAAGTGCCAGAATTTACTTTCAGTTCTTTAACATTATTCGTCGGAGTAAAAGTATTCGATTGGAAAACAACCATAAAAATGTCTGAGTGATAAATAGATTTTTTTATACTTGCTGGAGACAAGCTACATCACATAACGAAAAACAATACAAACGAAATATTCTTGTAACGCAGGACATATACTTAATTTGCGTTATGTAAGATGAGTTACAAAGAATTTAAAACAAAAAATTTGAATAAAATATAAAATGGCTTAAACTTTTAAATTTTTAGTTTTCCATGCAACACAAACAGACGAATTGAGGTTTTTTTTTGCCATACGAAAATCGGAGAAGTATGGCATGCCCTAGAACAATGGGTCATAGGGATCAATTGCCGTACATTGTAAATATATGCAGTGGTCACCTAGATTTTGGGTGGAAGAGCGTAAATGGTGTTAATTACAAAGACGGGAAAATAGGTCACTACACACCAAAACTCCTTTAGACAAATTGACCTCATACATAGCTTTCGAGTTAAAATCACTTCTGAAAGCTATTTCTTTCATCACAATGGCGTAGCTGGGATGAACTCCTTATGAAACTGTCTACCAATGTTGGTATATAGTTCCGATGGCTAAAGAAAAATTTGAATATTCTTTTTGTGACAAGTCTCAAATATCCGCCAGTGTTTCTCCTGACGACTTGTATCCGAAAGGTTAAATTCATGAGTTTCATGTCGCATAAATCAAGCCGCAGTGGTTTGCGGTTCACGGGTCTAATTGGTACATCGTACAATCTCGGTGGTTAGTTTACAACACCTCTACGTGATATGACAAAAGAAGAAGGAGTTTATCTGGGCTATATGCAGTGGTGTTGTGCTATTTTTTTTTACCGGAACGCGTTCCGGACTCCGGCTCACGGTGCGGAAAAACAAGCCGGTTCGTTCCGGTTTTTGTTCCGGTTAGAGTTCGGTTCAAACCCTTGTTTATAAAAATACATATAAAAATTCGTCAAAAATTAGAAAAACAAATCAGCAATTCTTTTTAATTTTTTTTTTTTTTCAAAACGTCAGCCAAATCTCGTTATCAGAAATCATCTTTAGTTCCGGAACGCGTTCCTGTCCAAAAAGGAAGTACCGGAACGACGTTCCGGAGCGTTCCGGCTCGACAACAGCACTGGCTATATGTTTAATGGAGTCATTATAGCGATATCCTATATAGTTTCAGCGCCATGCAATAGACCATATGGTCACAGGACTACGACATCTCTAAACGAGAATGTTAATACTGTTACGAAAAGGGATCGGTGTACATCGTTTATCATTAAAATGAGCAAAAGCTACACAAATAAATACAACAATAAAGTCGCGATAGAGTTCAAAGAAGGTGAAAACCCGAACGTTCGACTTCAAGAACCTTCACCAGACTGATTACGTGGGCATATAAAAACGCATGACAAAGCAGGCAACGGGCAGTAAGAATTCAGTAAGTCTTGTGTGAAGACGCGTTGCGTGTGAAGAAAACAGTCGTTGTTTAAAGATTGTTGTTGTAAAGATCTACCGAACATTTGTTAGTGTGTAGGCGAACAGAAGTGTAAAGGCGAATAGCGAACTAAACAAATTGTTGTATCATCAAGTTGCGAACAGTGGCACACAAAAGTAGTGAGAACAATAAAGAATTTAATTGAAACTAAACACCAATTTATTTTTATTTTATTTGCAATCATCGAACTCATATTCTAAACGTTTTTAAAAAGGTAAAAACGTAACAATACTATTCCTATGTGTCTGATGAAAGTATATTTTAATCTGTTTTTTTCTTTGTAATCTATATATAACAGTATATACTGTTATTAAATCGGTTTTATATTTTAATTTAGTTTATAATGTAGTTTATGATGCTCTTTTGAATTTAAAAAAATCAAATTTTTTTTTTTATCAATTTCGTATTTTCTTTATGAAACCTAATGCTGATGATGAAAATACAACATGACGAACCGTATATACCTTAAGAAATTTTTATTCTTTTGCATGTAGTTAAGGCTTGACAGGAAAAATAATTCAGATTTAATTTAAATTAAACTTAAAAACACATAATTTGTCAACGTACTTCATATTCGGACGCATCAATGTGATGGCCATCCCATGAATGGTTAGTGAAAATTGAGAAATTTTGATTTCTTTTCAGAATTTTGATGAACAATTGATTGCGACTTGAAGAACATAAAAATTATTTTCTTTTAATTGAAGTTCGAAGTCGTTAATAGCAATTGGAAGGGAAATTAAAAGACATTCAAAGTAATGATGAGAATGACTTGAAATATTTCGCTAATAACCCATTACGTAATGAGTTCAAAGAGTTTCTAAATGCTGCCACATAATGCTGTAGTAAAAAAGGGGCACTTAATTTCCGTTTATGAATAAAACGAGTAACCAAGTACAAAATAATGCTTAAAATTATAATGAAACTTGAATAGAATCGTAAAGTATGGTTACTGGCGTGATGATAATGATAACGATAACGGCGATGACTCAGAATTTAGCATAATACGCGTACATAGTAATATGCGTCCTCATCATTTTATTTCTATCAAATCATAATCAACAGGCAACTGGCTGGGCATTATCGTAAATATTTTGTTGCTATTATTATTGTTAATGTTGTTGTTGGTGGTTAGTATTGTTTCTGCTTCTCGAAGAAGAAGAAGAAGAAGAAGAAGGAAAAGAAGGAGAAGAATAAAAGAAAAGTTCAGTTACATAAAAGTCATCATCCCTTTTAATCAAAATTATTTCATCTTTTATTATATTACTATTGTTGTTCCTCTTATTGTTGTTGTTTGTGTTATTATTGTTGTTGTTGTTATAATTTACTTTCTTATAAAGAAGTTTTTTAATGATTTTTTTTTGCTTCGAAAAGCCTCTTAAGCATGACAAGTGGTCATTACGGGTTTAAGTATACGACAATGAACACATGCATATATAGACACAAACACACATCCATACATACATATAAACATGTAGGCATACATACCTAAATACGCATTTAGACCATAAACACTCATCATTTTTAGTCACACACACAAATACGCACACAAGTGGTTAAGGATAATAACATTTTCAAATGGTTTCGCCTTCTGCTATTGTGGGGGAGTAGAGAAACAATAGAGTTTTTATTGTTCCAAATGAAACAACAACAACAACAGCAACAACAAGGAATATGTGATTATAAACTAAAAGCATGCAAAAGTAGTCGGCATACAGATGATTGGACGGACGGTTGGACAAACAGTTGGAAAAGCCAGAAAAGAAAAAAATTTGTCAGACGCAAACAAAAATCCGGCAATGGTTGCTGAAGTGCCAAAACAATACAAAAAACGAAAAAAAAAAACAAAATTTGAGAATTAAACTCAAGTAGGCGACAATGTAACAAACAATTGTAATAAATAATAATAAATAAATAAATTAATATGTTTCATATAAACAATATTGTTTTTTTCTTTGTTGTTGTTGTTGTTGTTTTTATTTTCTGTCATTTATTTATTATGAAGGAGGACAGAATCCTTAGAGTGATATTATTAATGTATTTAAGTGCATTAGAGGGTGGAATTCGTATAATTAGTTACGGTTAAGCAGTAATTAAATGTTTATTTATGTGTAATACAAGCGCTTTAGTAGTTCTCATGTGTACGGTGCAGTACGTTTACAGTGAGTGGCATAATGAAGCACAGAGAGAATTGTCTCATTAAGATCTCAAATATGCACATGGTTTGAAAATGAAGTATATAATCGCTTAAACGATTTTGTAATAATACCAGGTGTACCGGTATTAAATTTGTTTTTTTTTTTAAATAAATCATGATTTTTTAATGGGAAAGTAAAAAACATTCTATTCAAAGTATGGCCCATTGCTGCAATTTGTGGATTTTACGCCAATGAAACTATTCGTTTTTTGAAGCAAACCAATTAGTCACCCAATTTTCGACATCCTAGTAGAAATCGAAGTGCTGTTTAGTTAATACATTACCCATCGATGTAATCATTTAATAGTTGGAAAGAGGCAAGTCCGATGAATATAGCGGGTTGGGTAGTAGCTTCCATCCTAATGCATTGTTTTCATTCTGGACCGGTTTTGCTTTGTGTGCCGTGTCTTGTAGCAAATGAATCATTTGATATTAGTGTTCTGTATTTATGGTTTCACCAGGTTTTAGGAGTTCGTGGTACACCACACCTTTCTGGTCCCAACAGACACACAGCAATGTCTTCCTCTTGAATCGATCTAGTATTGCAGGCGAAGTTGCTGGTTTTTCCGGATTTACCCATGATTTTTTTCCGTTTCGGTTTCTGAAAATAAATCCACTCTTCACTGCCAGTAACAATGCGAGGCAACTCTGATTTTCTATCATGTGCAACAAGTGATTATTCGGTCTCCCATCTGTCTGTCATTCAATAATGTGACATCCATTCTTCAAAATATTGAACATTTCCCATAGGTTTTAAACGATCAGTTATTTTTTGTTGTACAACATTTGACATTTCCGCCATTTGTTTCTAACTCAAAGTGCCATCTTCATCCAATATTATTTGCAAGTCGGCGTCTTCATTTCTCACATTAAAACTTTTATTCCTGAACCGTCGAAACCATCTTCTGCATGTTGCTTCTGATAGAGCATAATCACTATATGTTTAGACAAGCATTAGGTGCGTACTTTTCCTTCAATCAAAACAAAAAATTAATATTTTCCGTAAATCATCATTTTCTGTTACAAAATACGTCATAATAAAAAATGTGATGTTGTCTGTTCACTCATTTGACATATACTGAATATATTTGGCAGATATCATCGCCAAAACAAAAATAAAAATGTAAATTATGTTAATTTATTGTTGCTTTAGTCCGAAGTAGTCTAATAGGTAATGTGTTTGCTTATTAGACGTGAGGCCATGGCTCAAACCCCAGGTCAGACCTCTCCATCAAAATAAAATATGAAAAAAAAAATATTTCTTCGGCGACTTTCTCTCAACAGATTTCTGGCAAAAACTCTGAAAGTAAATAAAATTACCATGAAATGTTTCTCAAAAACCTGTCGATTTTAAACTGTAGGTCCCGACACTTATGGGTAAAATTAACACACACAACAGGAGTGCTGTGAGAAGCTATGCCGTAATCCTGGTTGCATGTTTGTATGTATCCAGATATTGGAGCACAGCTATTTCTCAAGTGTTAACATTCTGGGTCTGTGGAAGGTTCTATTTTTCTTCAAGTTAATGATCAAGAATAACTACCATATATACGCAAAATTTAAAATCCCCTACAATTTTCCAAACTTAATGTTACTGAACAATTATGAGATATTTAAAAAATAATACAAATTTTAAAAAGATGTCATGTTACATCAATTTTTCACCCTGAAGGAGGTTCTAATGAAGAAGTGGCGTAATTTTACCCATAAATTACTCTTAAATAACTTTCTAATTCGATTAACAATTTAATAGAAAAATATCTCTTCCCTATCTTTAACAGATTATTGTATGGAATACAACTGTATTCGTTAAATCAAAATCTTTTCACCCGCTTTTTATGATCTTTACCTGAGTTGCTTGCAGTTGAAGTAAAATCCTAAAGTCAGACTCTGCCAGTCTCACTATTTGTGAATAAGATATTAAACCCGGAATTTTGGATTTAATATGAAATATGAAAAGCAAAACAGAGGTACACACTTTTTAATCTCAACTGTATTTAAGGAAAATAATACATCATATTTGTTGTTGTTGTTGTTGTTGTTTATTGTACACCCAAATAATATTTAACATGCATTTCGGTGTTCGATTATTTCAATGTTTCTTTGTCACTTGGGGAAATCTTGGTGTTCTTCTTAATATTGTTGTTGTATCGTCGTTGTTCAGTTGTTGTTCAGTATGGTCGAGGGATACTTAATAAATTTGTTTCATTATTTATTACATTCGCTAATGAATAAATTCAATTGAGAAAACATATGAAAACTACAATACAATACATTAAGTGGATATCGAATTAATGACTCATAATGTTTTATCATGAATACACATTCATACGTATGTACATCCTTGCATACATATATATGTACGTTTGTACGTTTGTACGTTTGTATATATAAAGTGTGATTAATTATACCTTAAAGTTGTCGAAAATGTAACGGGAAATTTGTAATTTTTATTTCTTATACGAGTACAAATTCAGTATTTTCCCACGCTTTATAATTTCGTGTGGCATGTCATTAAAACTCTTTAAACGAAAGTCAAAACTCAATTTAATCAAGCCCGTATTGTTTGAGTGTAGCTATGCTGGTCTCCAAAGTGACTCAGTTGAGCAATTTGCAACAAAAATAATTTACTTTTCTATGACTGTGAATTATTGAAACATTTCGCGACAGCTCTGTGTTGACCCGAATACATATATTGGGTCTTTCCTTACGATCTGCTGCCTATCTTTAAATTTAAATAAAACATAGTGTGTGTGAGATATTATAGACTTTTTTTTCTTCATTTAATAGACCTGGTCTGCTTTTGACTGTGATCAAGTGCTAACGTGTAAAATTCCAAGATCGCTGAAGTGTTTCAAAAAAATAATATTAAAAATAAAAACAATTGTCTTGTTACAATTTCAAAAAAAAAAAAATTAAAACAAGAACAATTTATATTTCAAAAATTCTTTTGAATAAAAACAATTAACAAACATTCTTTTGTATAAAAACAATTAACAAACATTCTTTTTAATAAAAACAATTTACATTGCTATCATGGATAATGATAGCAATGATAGTAGTGACGATGATGATATTTGCTGGCAAGTAGTCACATCGAGTAAAGCAAGAAAACGTAGGCAAAGCAAATCACCAAAAATATTCTTAAACAAAAGACAAAACACCAACAAAAACAACAGCATTGCTTCTGTATCAACAAAAATAAATACAAACAACAATATTAACAGTGTAAGTCAAAATAAATTTTCGAGTTTAAGTGACGATGATGGAGATAATGATACCGAAACTGATAATAAACAGACAAAAAATAATGATACACCAAAACCACCTCCAATTATCATTCCTAATGTATCGGATATAAGCGCTATGATAAAAAGTTTTAACACCTTAATACCATCCTCATTATTTAATTACAAAACTTTAAGAGACGGACAGATAAGAATTATGGTAAAAGATATTGGAAAATATAGAGCGCTGATCTCATTCCTAAAAGTTAAAAATATAATGTTTCACACATACCAACTGAAACAAGAAAGAGCTTACAGAGTTGTAGTTAAAAACCTACATCCATCAACACCAAATGATGTAATAAAAAGTGCTATAGAAAATCTAGGACATAGAGTCAGAAATGTCACCAATATTAAGAGCAGAATTACAAAAGACTCTTTACCAATGTTCTTCGTTGATTTAGAGCCAAGTTCAAACAATAAAGACATATATGAGACTAAAACTCTGTGCAATGCTATTGTGAATATAGTACCACCAAAAAAGACAAATGATCTCGTACAATGCCACCGTTGCCAGGAATTTGGGCACACTAAAACTTATTGCAGGAAATCTGTTAATTGCGTTAAATGTGGTTTAGGTCATTTAACTGCAAATTGTACTAAGGATAATGATAGTGAACCAAGATGTGTTAATTGCTTACAAAACCATCCAGCAAGCTATAAAGGCTGCATTGTATATAAACAGCTCCTAAAGAAAAAAGTGCAACAAAAAATAAGTAATAAACATCACAGCGCTACTTATAACTACAACAACGATGAGTATCCCTACCTAAACAACAACACATTTGAACCAAACTTGAACGTAAATCAGAATACCAAATCTTACTCTGAAATGCTTAAAACTGATCAGAAAAATTCATTTGAAAAGTTAGAACATTTAATACAAAACCAAATTGAGTTAACTTACAAACTACTCAATATGATGACGGTTTTGATTGCCAAACTATGCAATTAAATTTAAATATTGCAATATGGAATGCTAATGGGCTTTCCAACCACACTAATGAAGTTGAATTATTTCTTAAATTGCATTATATTGACATAATGTTAGTGTCAGAGACACATTTTACTTCCAGATCCTTCTTTAAAATAAGAGGATATGAATTGATAACGGCAAATCACCCTGATGACAGAGCACATGCTGGGGCTGCAATTTTAATAAAATCGACAATAAAATATGAACTATTAGATGTAGTAAGAGAACCATATCTTCAAGCTGCTTGTATCAAAGTCATATGTGATCAAAACAGTATTTCGTTCTGTGCTATTTATTTTCCACCTCGATTTTCGGTGAAATTGCCTACTTTTCAAAATTTTTTTTATAAATTGGGACACAGATTTTTCGTTGCAGGCGATTTTAATGCCAAACACCCCTGGTGGGGTTCAAGACTAGTTAATCCTAAGGGTAGCGAGCTTTACAGATGTATAGTTAATAATAATTACTCTGTCCTATCAACCGGTAATCCAACATATTGGCCTACAGATACTACAAAAATACCTGACGTCTTAGATTTTGCTGTTTTTTCTGGAATTTCTAGTCAACTTCTTGACATTGCGAATATTGACGAACTCAGCTCTGACCACACACCTCTCATAGCCACACTTAATACTACTTTTGAGCCAGATACAACAAAAACTATCATAAATAGTAGAACCGATTTAAAATCGTTTTCTACTTGGATTGAGAGAAATATAAATCTTAATATATCTCTAAAAACTCCTGCAGAAATTGATGATGCTGTTGAAAGGCTTAATTATGTAATTCATAAAGCAGGATTTTTATCAACTCCAAAATCACCGATTCAACGTAATCATAACCAAATTTTGTTAACATCTGAGATCAGGCAGCTTTTATTAATAAAGAGAAGGCTTAGAAAAAGATGGCAAAATAGCAGAGATCCTAACGACAAACGCATTTTTAATAAAGCTGCTAAAGACCTCAAAATTGCTCTTTATAATATAAAAAATGATCAGATTGGTACCTATCTTAGTAATTTGAATACCAATAATATAAAAAATAATGAGTTCTCGTTGTGGAATGCCACCAAATATATAAAAAGACCAACAAAAAGAAATGCTCCTGTGAAAGATAGTAGCAATGTATGGTGCAAAACCGATAAAAGCAAGGCAGAAGCATTTGCTCGTCATCTACAAAATACTTTCCAACCTTACGAAAATCCTAACCCTTTTACTGATGAAATAAATGCATTTCTAGATAGTTCTTGTCCTATGGATTGGCCAATAAAGCATGTGTCTCCAACTGAAGTAAAAGAAGAAATAAAAAAACTAAACTGCAAAAAGTCCCCTGGTTACGACGGCATAAATGGAAAAGCAATTCAAGCACTGCCAAAAAAGGCTATCTTATATTTAACATTTATTTATAACTCTATGTTAAGACTGACTTACTTTCCCTCGCAGTGGAAGTGCGCAGAGATAATAATGGTAAATAAACCGAACAAGCCTGAAGGAAATCTTGCATCCTATAGACCCATAAGTTTACTGGCTATATTCTCCAAAATATTTGAAAGAATATTTTTGAAGAGATTATTGCCAGTTTTGGAAAAAAACAACATCATTCCTGATCACCAATTTGGTTTTAGGAAAAAACATGGTACTCCGGAACAATGCCATCGTATCGTTGCATTTATAAGAGATACATTGGAAAACAAAAAATATTGTTCAGGGGTTTTTCTAGATGTACAGCAGGCCTTTGATAAAGTATGGCATGGTGGGTTATATTTCAAACTGAAAAAATTACTTCCAACCCCATTTTATTTGCTCTTGAAATCGTACCTAACTGAAAGAAACTTCTATGTGAAAATAAATAGCACGTTTTCCCAAATATGCGATATTCAAGCAGGTGTTCCCCAGGGTAGCGTACTTGGACCAATACTATACACAATTTTCACCTCAGATATTCCAATCAGCGAATGCGCTTTAATTGCAACATATGCAGATGATACTGCTATTTTAACGGCCGATGTTTGTCCAAACACCGCATCAATTCAGCTTCAAAATGAACTGAATGCAATTGCAGCTTGGCTAAACAAATGGAACATCAAGGTCAACAGCGAAAAATCAACACATGTCACATTTTCATTACGACGAGGTAACTGCCCTGAGATACGTCTAAACAATAATCCTATCCCTCAAAGTGACTGCGTGAAATATTTAGGAATGCATATTGATAGAAGGTTAACATGGAAGACTCATATCAAAATGAAGAAGCAGCAATTAAATATAAAAACAAAACGTCTATTCTGGTTATTAGGCCCAAAATCTCGTTTGAGTTTAAGAAACAAAGTACTGATTTACAAAACTATCCTGAAACCAGTTTGGACCTATGGAATTCAACTTTGGGGAACGGCCAGCAATTCGAATATTGAAATACTTCAACGTTACCAGTCAAAAACTCTGAGGCTCATTGTCAACGCTCCATGGTTTGTATCGAATTTTTCAATCCACAATGATCTTTCTATTCCAAAGGTAATAGACGAAATAAGAAGGTTCAGTGAAAACTATTTAGACAGGCTAATTCACCACGACAATCCATTAGCTATTGCTCTTCTTGATCACACCAACGAAATAAATCGACTGAAAAGGCATCACATACTGGATTTGCCATTTCGAAATTAATTATATATGTATCTATTTTTCTGATTATAAATATGTAAATATGTATATACTTAACTACTATTAATTTATAGATAAAATTTGCATAAGTATGTATGTTGTTGGTCTCAATGGAGTTCAACAAATATGTCAAATTAATATAGTATCAAATTTGCTTATTATCCCAAAGGGATAGATTGTAAATAAAGTGTTGAGAAAAAAAAATTTAATAGACCTACTTATGTCATTCGTTGTAGTCAAGTAGGTAGTGTGTTGGATTTGATGTAAGGCCCTAGTTCAAACCAAAGGTTAGACATCAAATCGAAAACATGAAGAAATATTTCTTCGGCGACTTCCTCTCAGCAGATATCTGGTAAAAACTCTGAGAGTAAATGAAACTGCCATGGAAAGTTTCGCAAAAATCTGTCGTTCGAAGTCGACTTTAAACTGTAGGACCCGCCGCTCTTCTATAAAATTAACACATACAACACAAGTGGTGTGAAAAACTAGGTCGTAATCCTGACCGAAGGGTTGTAATGACCAACTATGTATGTATGTATGTATGTATGTATGTATGTATGTATGTATGTACTGATGCCATTATGTGTGGAATATAAAATCGTTCAAATATCCGCTGAGCCTTTTCTAGTTGGAGCACATCTGAAATGTCGAATTTTTAATTTCTTTGTAGTATAAATCATTTTAAATTTAATCAATGGCACGGGTTATGTTGGTTTTGAGGCCCGTCCTGGTATGTGGCTTATTCGCATACACCTACGTCTTAAGAATACTTCCACAAGAAAAGATCTAATGGACTCAAATAACATGATTTTGGTGACCAGTTCATATCACCTCCACACGAGATGACAATGCCTTCATAGTGTTCGTGTAGAAACAACATATCGTCGGTCTCCAGATCTTCCAATTCAGCCCAAAAGAAAGTGGTAATCATCGATCTATTCTCAAAGAAATATGGACCGATGATGCCGCCAGCTTAAAGTCCACACTAACTGTTTCGAAATACTCTCTTTTGCTCTTGGATTTCTTTTAGTTTGATACGGACTCAAATTCGACAATTTTGTTTGTTTCCATACTCATTCATTTAGAATTAGAATGGGTCCCATCCCTAAAGATGATTTTCAGATGAAAATTAGGATCAGTTGTCAACTGCTTCAAAATCTATTCAGCGGGCACATATCATTGTCTTTTGCCATGCATGGTGATTTGGCAAAGCAGACTGAATAAATGACAACTGATTTGCTAGATGTAAACAACAAGATGGCCGTTATCAACTGTCAAAGTTTGGAAGCCCATGTTGTAAGGCCACATACGTTCTATAATTCCCATGATCTTTTTCTTTTCTTCTTTTGTTTATAAAGACATGCATACGTATAAATACGTATATGTCTGTAGATATATGCCAACAATACGTGTTCAATTTGTCGTTACAACTGACTTCTATTTAATGTGGTCAAAAAGTGAATTTAATATTTATAAAATTTTATATATCGGGGATGCATTTTATTTGAAAATGTTTACTAAACGATTTTGTATTATTGTGGTTGTTGTTGTTGCATTTGTTAAAAATCATTTGGAAAAAAACTGTTGAAAGTATTATTCGGAAAATGTTAAAGTTGGCAAATGTTTACCTGTGTACACCAAAAGAATCTTTAAATTAAAATTGATTGCGGTAAATGAATTCCCTTTTCATACCACATATAGTAATGGAAACAGTAATAAAAATTGAGGAAATGGTTCAAATCACAGGTCGGACATCTCAAACAAAACGATTTCACCAGATTTCTGGCAAACACTCTGAGAGTAAATAAAATTGCCATGAAAAATTTCTCAAAAATTTGTCGTTTGGAGTTGACATTATACTGTAGGTCCCGACACTCATGTATAAAATTAACACACATGATATAAAGTGGTGTGAAAAGGTAGGTCGTGATTCTGACTAAAGGGTTGTAATGACCAATTTTGTATTTGTATTATAGGGAAGCGCAATCAGCAAACCCGATGATATTGCTAGACCCTGAAATATTGCTAGACTCTGCAGGAATCGTATCATATTCTGCTATCTTTAAATTGTATGGCCATTTATCGCACAATTCCCACTGGCCACTGTCCTTTTGGTAAGCATGCCGAAAAGCTTGGTATTTTGGCAAATGATTGTGAAGACGTTATGGGTCTGAGGAGGAGAATTTTTTTTCATATATTATTTATTGAATCTTTCCTTTCGGAATTTACAATAAGTATTCAAATCTTAACCTAAAATAATACTAAATTAAAAGTTGTTATTGCCACTGCAACGTTCAACTAATATTGCTTATTAAAAGTAAATCTATCTGATCAGACCATTCGTTCCTTTGAGACGTCTGTGACCCTCGAATACAAGTGAGTCTCTTACAGGACGTTTGGGATGTTCTGTAATCCTAAAGATGTAATTGACACTTGCTATTTTTATTTCCTCTCGAACTAAGGGCACCTTCAGATCTTTGTGGATGCTACTGTTTCTCATATACCAAGGAGCACCTGTTATTATTCTAAGAAGTCTAGATTGCCGCCTTTGAAGCTTCTCTACATTAGATGGTGAGGCTGTTCCAAACAGTTGGATAGTTGAAAGGCAAATAGGTTTCAATACTGATTTATACAAAAGCAGTTTTAGTTCTAAATCACGGGTTGACTTGGGTCCAATAAGCCAGTAAAGCTGTGCTGTTCTGAGTTTGATCTGGGTAATTTTGGCAGCTATATGGTGAGCCCAGGTAAGGCGACGGTCGAGATGGATGCCCAGATATCTTACACTATTATGTTCTGGTACTGTCACACCATAAACGTAATGTGCATGCACTTAGAAACATTGACTTTTTTTCAATTTTTCAATTTTCACAATTTTCCAAATCACTGACATGAGATTGAAGTCTTTGTGAAGCAACTGTAGAATCTCTATGAATATTTAAAAACGCCGTATCATCCGCAAAAGTAGACGTGTGAGTCACTAAACTTGTAGGCATATCTGCAGTGAACAATAAGTAAAGGAACGGTCCTAGAATACTTCCTTGAGGTACGCCAGCAGGTATCTTTCTGCGGGAAGAGGTGACATCTTTTGATTTTATTTGTAAATATCTTTCCCATAAGTAACTTTTTAACAATTTATGCACGTTCGTTGGTAAGAGCTGCGTGATCTTAAAAAGAAGTCCTTCGTGACAGACCTTATCGAAGGCTTGAGATACATATATCAATAAATAGCGCAGAGCAATACTGAGGAGGAGAATGAAACAGGGTTTCACCTCATGTATCAGGGCCCTGCTATCGTCATAAAGAGACGGATGTTTTTGACTCTGTTTAGTTTTCTCTAAGGAATGTTTGATGGCTGGGTTGAATACTGATTCTGGTATCTCCCAATGGACCTAAATGCAGGCCAAAGTGGGCCTTCTTCGTTTATCTAGCCTCACTTAGCCTAGTGTTTATCAATCGAATATTCAATCTTTCGAAAACTGACTGTTAACGATTCTTTTACTCGCCACAATTTTCATGAGTGTATTAAAAAGTGAACGTGCATATTGCACACGTTGTCATGAAATATTTGTATCCATACCGATACCGTACTATATATACATACATATGTATGTATGTACATACGTATCCATGTTTTATATGAAGCAAATTATATAAACTTCTTGATGGTGATAATAACGAGAAAATCAATGGTGTTACCAGGATTTAATCCCTAAGTACACACAACTTGTATCCTGCTGCATGACGACAATATAAAGAAATCATTATACGAGTAGATGTGAGTGTTTGCTGGTCGATCATATTATATGTTTACACATTATACTTCTTCTTCTATGCACACAGGTGTATAGAAGAGGTATGTACTGTGTATGCAAGTGTATATTAAATTATTGATATCCTTCAATACACTCTACACTCCTTTAGCTCATGAGTCGTAACTAAAAAAGTTCATTCGATAACTGCCAGTGGAAGAATTTTTTTGTTCATATTAAACAAATAATATTTGTAAGTGTGTGTATATGTATACATATACGTAAGCATATGGATATGTATGTAGGTATTTGAAATGGTGTATATGGTGTCAAAGTCTATTGATATGTTACCTAAGGGAACTATTTAATCTGTTTGTACACACTAATAGAAAATATACGATATACAGGATACACGACTACAAACGTACAAACATACCAATGGCAATGCTGTAAAAATAACCACATTCAATACATAAGTATAAACATAAATACGTATGTATGTATAATTTTTATAAGTATAAATGCATATACATATGTATGTATGTAGACACCATATAATGTGTGTATAAAATCTGGTACTCATATTTACAATACCATACTTACCATAGAGGTAAAGGTGTTGGAAAAATAAGTACAAAGAATTTAATAATGCTCCTGTGTATATGAATTTAATGTGTGTTATTAACTCAATGTTAATAAACCTGAAATATTTATAAATTTTAAAGCCGATACACAGATGTACATACCATGTATGTATGTATGTAGGTAGGGCCTAGGTTAGTTAAGGAAACAGGATATACCTACATGGACATTCATCCAGTGGCTGTTTGCACAGGCTGTTTCATCGAATAATAATGATTCACATTGTTGTTGTTATTGGTGCTACTACTGCTGCTGCTGGTCACCGATGTTGACTTTGAAATATTTTGACAGTCTTAAATAAACATTTAATTTGAGATTGGCTTTAATTTAATTAAGTTAATGGTGTAACAGCTGTTGGCTTATTATAAACAAACATACATACATACGTACACACACACACACACACACAATATTTGCTTATTTTCTTAGGAATTTTTCAGAGAATTTTATATTATTAGAATTCGACAATGACGACGGAATGTCAAGGAGGCTTTGAATGGATTGATGTAAATTATATGTAAATATTTAACCAAATAGCCACAAACTATGTGATCAATATGTATGTATGTATATGCAAACAAGATCAATATTTATTTTAAATAAGATGTTGGGAGTCAATAATTTATAATAAAAAATACCAATCATTCATTCTCAATAAGATTTCTTGAAATGTTACATATAAACAGTGATAAACAGGTTTGTTGTCTTTCACGTTTTCCGTTTCGATTTTAAATTTTTAATATATTTGAGAATTTAATTTGTTTGTTGTGGTGAGATGCCTTAGTACCCAGCACTGAGGTTTTTCTTTCGGGGATGCATTAATACCCCACAGGTTCCAAGAATTTAGAATAGAATTTTTCAGTTTTTTTGAAAATAAATACTAGTTTCCCCAAGAATTTGGAATATTTCATTCTGGGACCAAAAATTCCTGCTCCTGTTCCAAGATACGTTCTTGATCCATCTGTATACCACAAAATATTCCTTCTTTTCAGTCCCGAAATCTTCTTACGAATTTGAAATTGATCTTGTCTACCATCAACCTAATCACAGAGCCAATACCATGTTTATCGGACTTAAATCCAACAGAGTCTCCAGCGCCACTGTAAAACAGGTTCTCATTGACCCTCTTATGTCAAAACACGTCATTCTGGCTGCCTTCCAAAATGTCTCAATACAAAGTTTGTATGCAGTTCTACCACGGTATATAAACTATGTAGACATGCAAAGTAACCAAACAATGCATCAACTATAAGTCCGATGCCTGATTGCTTTTAGACTGCGTTAAAAATACACATTGACGACGTTTTGAAATAGAATACATTGTATATATTTTGTACAGCGACATTATGAAACACGATACTTTGTTCAAACACAAAGCAACTAACATTTTGAAGGCAGCCTCTATGTATCTTGTCTAACTCTAGTGAAGCTGTTTTTATTTTTTTTCGCTCTATTTGCGCAGAATATATAATTCATGGGTTGCATCCCCAGGATTTTTCTGTAAGACATTTGCGTTCCATTATAGCAGGACTAGATTTTCCTGAGATACTCTCTTTATGAGCCCTCCATGTAGATTTTCCAGTGTTATTGGTACTATTGCGGTAGTGTCCGGGTTTATTCGCAGACCCACTTTTTATGAATCCTATAAACTTTTGATACCACAAGTAGAGATTCTTTGCTATACTCGGTAAACTTCCTGCCTATGGCCGTTACGCATGTTGCCTTATGCAATGTTAGTATTCGATCAATAAGCGAATTGATTTAAACTTTTACCAAGTGAATCCGATTGCGTGACCTAAGGAATCGATTAGCTGATAGCTACCTCCTTAACTGACTCCTCGACAGAAGCAGTAGACTCGCAGGTAGTATCTTCAAAACCAAAGTTTACCATAGAAAGATGTGCTCAATTCAAATTGAATAAAAGGTTCTGTCTAGAAAAGCTGATTCGGCTAGCTAAGGTAAATAAGATTATCTTCTGTCGGGTACCAGGTCACGTGGAATTCTGAGCAATGATTTAGCAGAAGAACTTGCTAGGAGCAGAGCTTCCATACCATAAGGCCTTTCTTGGAGTGGGTGCGAATGCTTAGAAAGTTATGTTCAACGAAAGAGTGAGACATAGAGAGTGAAAGAGTTTTCTCAAACCAAATGGATGTGTGACAATCAAAGCCTTTGTTTCGAAATTACAACAAGTGAAGATCTTATTAATGCATCAGACTTCACAACTCTGGTATTATATCGCACTTGATAAAACAGGATTGCTTCGTCAATCTGTTGTAAAAAAACAAAGTTTAAACGATAAAGAAATTATAGAATAACATCACGTATATAACCAAGAATACCATCAATTTGGAATTATGTTGACTTAACCGTCTTATGTATTTGAAATCATTTAAATATTAAAACAAATATTTACTAATTGGTTAAAGCCGTTTAAGGCAATATCAATAGAAGTGAAAACATTTTAATTAGTCTTCGGATATTACATTACGAAGTCGCCGTGGTCTAGTAGATAGTGTGTTGACTTATTAGAAGTGAGGCCTCGGTTAAAACCCCAGGTCAGGCACCTCCAACTGAACGAAATATGAAAACAATTTCTTCGGCGACTTCCTCTCAGCAGATTTCTGGCAAAAACTCTGAGAGTAAATAAAATTGCCATGAAAAGTTTCTCAAAAATCTGTCGTTCGGAGTCGACTTTAAATTGTATGTCCCACCACTCATGTATAATAATTAACGCACACAACATAAGTGGTGTGAGAAGCTAGGTCTTAATCCTGACTAAAGGGTTGTAATGACTAATTATGTATGTATGTATGTATGTATATTACATTATGGTGAAGATATTAACCCATTCGCTGCCAAGTCTAAATTATATGAAGTCGTTCCCATTGCCATTTATATTTTGAGTGTTATTGTTTATCAAAACCCTGTTATTTCTTCAATCATACCCCAAGAACAAAGTTCCCTTCATTATCTTGATGCTATTCCTCCCACACAACAAAAGAAAAACCCAACCCGCAAATGTAGAGTTTGTTGCACAAAAGCATTCGAAAGGAGACTCAATATTATTGTCCGAGCTGTCCTGATAAACCTCCTTTATGTATTGGACTTTATTACAAATCCTATCACGAAGATAAGCTATCATAAGTGATATAGTTGCTATAAAATTTTGTTATAAATACACGATGAAATTAATTTTTGCGTGGATCATTCCCTATAAGAAATAAAGTATTATTTTTGTAAAAAATTTTATTTGTAGTATTTTTCAAGCTTTGTACATATTTATATTATGTTTGTGGCAAAAAAAAAATTTGCTAATTCAAAACCCTGCATGTTATAACATATTTAAAGTAGGACGAGTATACTCGTCTTTGACAGGGTATCCCGCATTGCCAATGACGAGTATACTCGTCTTGGTATAGATTTGAATGGGTTAAGATTTGAGTTCCATATAAAGAACTGTTAACATTGACTCGTATTAAAAATAAAGAGGCACATCACTTCACATGTTTAGCGAATAAATACCGTCTGTTTCATTTTTACGATGACAAAAAAAAGAAACGAATTGAATACAATTTTTCCTGAAGCTATGATGAGCAAATACACATGCAATACATTCTTATGTAACGCATGGAACAAAATCTCTGTTTTATAAACAACGCATTATTATTATTTGTTTTTTTTTTGTGCAGATGAATCTTTAACTCCATCGTTCTAGACATTTTTGATATGTGAATACTTTTGTATGTGGTATGTCCTTGAAAACCAATCTCAATATTGAGTTCAAAGGGATGTCAAAATTGGTTTCCTTTTTTAAGAAAATTTAAATCAATATTGGCATTATGCCCGTCCTCGTCCTTAAGGATAATACCATAATACCGCTATGAATTGTTGAAATGTTTTGTTGATTAAGTTGAAATTGGATCATATTTCATTGTTAACTGTCAACCATTACATTTGCCATTTACAAGTATTGCAGAGAAACAAAACAAAACAAAAAGCAGATACAATAGATAAATGACGTTTAAAAAATTTCCATAGTTTTGTTCGCCATTTTTTTCTTCAACGTTTATTCTTTGGCGTGTTTCCTTTGTTACACAATGAATTACAATTTCCCATGCTATGCTCATAATTGAATTCCTAACATGATTATCTTAAAAACAAGAAAGGAAAGAAAAGAAATCAAATAAGGAAATAAAAGAGAGACTATAACAGAAACTCAAATCGAAATCAAAGCTTTTCGTTCATAATTTAATTCATTTTTAAAACGAAAATGTGGAGTCAAAATTTTTAAAATTATTTCTCATAACAATCTAAGCCCATGACTTTTAATATTCAATCCATTTACAAAATGAAAAATAAAGAAAGAAGAGGAGGAAAAAATGGAAAATTCTTTGCCAAGTTCCAATAGTCATAATATTTAATGGACTCTGCAAGGGAATGAACTCAAAAAGCAAAAATTAAAATTTCAAATCTGATGCGGCAGATATTGAGACTGTGGAATACCATTTTGTTTTCAAAGTAGCGATAGAGGGGCAGTCAAAGACAGAAGCTATTAAAACTCTTTTTGTTAAATCGTAATACTTTAATCACGGGTTCAATAAAAGTTTATCATGTTTAAGCAGATTTAAACACTTTAAGCACATAATTTATGTCCTTTAAGACCAATTTACATGATAAGGGTTTACGTACGTAAAGTCATAGAGAAAATATTACAGAATTCCATTCGTATTTTAAAAATGTCAACAAAGATCATATGATAGATTTTTTGCGTTTACACGATTTGTAAAGTACGATAACAAAGTATAAAGTGCCAGTTACCCGAACGTAACGTAACGTACCGTAGCGAACGTTCTCTTTTTAGCATATGGAGAGCAATGTAAACGCTTACCGAAACGTTCTCTCTCGTTAGCAAAACGGAACGATCTGTATAATGCGGCAGTTACCCACACGTAACGTAACGTACCGTAGAAAACGTTGCCTTTTTAGCATATGGAGAGCAAAGTAAACGCTTACCAAAATGTTCTCTCTCGTTAGCAAAACGGAACGATCTGTATAAAACAGAATTCTCTCACGTTTTTACGTGACATTTGAACATGAGTGATGGGGCTATTGTATGTAGAGTTGCATTGCATTGAATGCATTCCTGATCTAAAGTAGTGCGACTGCCAAATTTCCATTTTTATTTTTCTTTATTTCGTACGCTCTCATAATATATTCAGTTTATACGATACTAATTGCTCTCTTCTTCACAGATACTTGTAAAACTCGTTTGATTCGTCTATATCCCTCTTTAGCCATAACGCCATGTTAAATGTAATGTGTTGCCAACACTTAAAATCAAAAACGGTTGGGAATCCATTAAATTTATACGCATACACGATGTTTTAAAATTTTTTTTTTATTATTTTTTAGGGTCATTATTACAACTTTCCGTTAACTAAAGGAAGGGTTTTAACGGGCAGATAAATTGTTTTTCGTTATTATGAGTACCCAATAAGATAGATGTGAGCGTTAAGCTAAAGGGAAGATCATCCTACTGGTAACTTTTAAAGTTAAGTTTATGTCTGAACTTGTCATATTATATATTATTTTCAATATGGCAGCTTCAAATATAAACAAATTGAGCAAATACGACAACAAAAACAGAGGTCTTTCGTTGCCACTGCGTTTAAAAAAACTTGTTTAGTTTGAGCAGTTTTATCGAAATTACTCCGGCCCTGGCATATTTTTGAATAAGTTTACTTTATTTTATCATTAGGTTGTAACAAAAGAACAAAACAACAAAAGAAGTTTAAGGTGACTTTAAAGTTGACTTTAACTAAAGTTACCTTTAACTAAACGCAAGTTTAACGACAAGTTGTAATAATGGCCTTAATCTTTAAAATTTTTAAATGTATATTCTTATGATTATAATGTTCATAAGGAATTATAAGAGTATTGTTTGTTATTACTATTCTAGCTAGAGGTATTGTTTTTCAATTCAATAAAAAAAAACAATCACTTTGCATAGAACAAAATTCGACTGTATTTATATCTAAATTCCATAAATATTGTCTCAGATTGAACCAAAAATGTAACACCCTATAATATTACAAGAATAAATATTTAAAATAACATAAAACTTAAAGCAAATATAACTTTTTACAATTAAATCATAATTGGTACTTTTTGAATTTTGCATGACCTTAACAACACTCATCACTGTACTGAACAGCTGACTTCGTGCAAATATGTGTATATTAATTTCTTTGCATTGTGTTGTGTTCGTTTGTGTGTTGCTTTTTGTTCTGTTTCATTTTTATTTACACTCTTCGTTGACAGCTGTCCCGTTTCAAACGTTTCTATAACTGCACATACGTTCTTTCGGTAACATACGATACGTTTTTACGTTCCCTACGCTTGAGTAACCAGCCCTTTATGAATGCATTCCTGATCTAAAGAAGTGTGATGGTTTTAAAAAATTTTTAAAAACGGAGAGACTGCTAAATTTCCGTTTTTATTTTTTTCTTTATTTCGTACGCTCTCGTAATATATTGAGTTCACACGATACTATCTGCTCACTCTGTGATCGTCTATATCCCTCTTTAGCCAGAACGCCATGTAAGATGTAATGTGTTGCGGTCACTTAAAATCAAAAATGGTTGGCAATCCATTAAATTTATGTTTTGAGATTTTTTTAAATTAGTTCTTAGAGGTTTTACTTCTGTGTGATTAAATATTTCAAAATCGGGAATCAAAGAAGAATTGAAATTGATAACGTATGGTTCACATCTAGAACCTCTTGAGGATTATCAACTTTTAAAAAAATTTGTGTTTTGGCTTGAAAGACCAATTTACTCCTACCTAAGTTGCCCGGTGCATTTGATATGGAAAAGTGGATATTTAAATATATTTCATGAGGACTATTTGCTCAATTGTATTCAAGCTTTATCAGTTATCTTATAATTCATTCTCCAAACCTATTGCCCTCACAAATTTTAGGATGGCAACCAGGTGTTTCTCCCAGGGATACTTCAATGCCCCACAGGTCCCAAAAATGTGTTCCAATGAAACAATGCCCATTCTGAATAAACGTAGCCTTTAATCTACATTGACCCGCCAGGTATTCCTGTATAGTCAGTTGAATAATTTAGATCTCCTCTTATTGTAATTTCCCAACAAAGGTTTTGATTTCCTCAAACCCACTTGAATTGAGGAGAGCCATTGTCTCTCTTTGTTTTTCCTTTCATTGAGTATGTTTTTCAAAACATCCGCTCGCAGTCTATAGATTGGTTCTACCCACATCAGAGTTGTGGAAGCTCTTTCCCCCTCAAGCTTATTGCTGAGAGTTCAATCATGATATGCGAGCTAGCTAAGGGCAGACTTATTTTCATTATCTAGTCGAATCAGCTTCTCTAGACAGCCCCATACTATCTTCGACTTAACCTCATAAAAGACGAGTGCTCGAATGGCGGCCTGGCTGTTAAATAGTATTGCTGTGTCCTGTCTTTTGTACCTTCTATCCAGTTTGAATTGAGCATATCTTTCGATGGCATTGACTTCAGTTTGAAAAGATACACGTGTGTTTCCCTTGGGATCGGAATATTTTATTCTGTTCCAAAATCCGTTCTTGACCCATCTGTATACTACCAAATACTCACACTCCATTGATTTTTGTTATTATGTCTGCAAAGCATTTCCCAAAATCTTGAAGTCTACAAGGTTCTGTCGAATTTCCTTATGAATTTCATTTATATTCGAAAATTATTGGAAGAAAACATTTCTTCTTTAAAATTTTTCAAATTCGAAGTAAACAAGCTGAATGATATATTGTGGCGTACATTCAGAATTCCGTAAGCATAGCCTTTAAGCAACACTGAGATGGTACTTATCTGAAGTAGAAGTGGTAAAAAGTCGGGTGATAGTGAGCAGGACCGCAGCTTGCAGTTGGCGGGGAAAGGCAGTTGTACACTGTCAGAGTATTTTTGGGCGGCGTCGGATTTCTTACAAGTTCAGACTAGTTGTGGTATTTAAAGCGGTAATAATTTCAAAAACTTATTGGTTAATAAGAACTCGCCATAGTCTAGTAGGTAGTGTGTTGGCTTATGAGACCGTAAGGCCACGGTGCAAACCCAAGGTTAGACATCAAAACGAAAATATGAAAAAAAGTCTCAGAAGTTTTCTGGCAAAAACTCTGAGAGTAAATAAAATTACCGTGAAAAGTTTCTCAAAAATCTGTCGTTCGAAGTCGTCTTTAAACTGTAGGTCCCGCCACTCATGTATAAAACTAATAAACACTACATAAGTGGTATGAGAAGCTAGGTCGTAATCCTGACTAAAGGATTATCAGTGAATATAAATGAACTCAAAACACAAAAGAGGTTAATTTGTTGTGCTATTCAAAGTATTGCATTCTGTTGTTACTTGTTTTCTAGTGTTTGATAAAATAAATTAATTTTGGCAACCCAGTTTTCTTGTGCCCAAATTTTCATTTACTCTTGTAGCCAGTTGGTGAAATCGTCAATTTCTCTGTGTCATAAAATTTTTAGAAGAGAAACCAATGTCGGAAAGCTTCACGAACACACACACAAACTATACAAGAATTCACACACTGGTTAACTCCTTTATACAGAAAACTGTCAGTTATACGGCAAATTTAAGTGAGTTTATCTCTTAAAACTACTAGAGATTGTGTGTTAAATGAAGCCTATTAACCGCAAATTTACCCCCAAAAAAATGAAAGTAGAAGTACAAGTTTTAAATGGTTGTCATGAAATAAGGTTAATTGTCCTTTAAAAGATTATAATTTAATAACTATTTTTTGTTTTTGTTGTTTTTGTACTCTGTTTTTTTTTTTTTGTTCTTCTGGTTGATTGTTCTTCATTGATGTGCTTCGTTTTAAAACAAGTTTGTATTCGATTCGTTTGTTGATTTTTGGTGGAAAATGAAATTAGAAAATTACAACAATAGCGTTGCAATCGAATAACAATTTGTTTTAATAGATTTTTATTTGATGTTGTTATTGTTGTTGTTTTTTAATTTGTATTTGCTTTTAGTTTTCTGCTCGTCTATTGAGTTTGGTTCGGTCCATTTTAATGGTTACTTTCGATGTTTAAAATGCTAATTATCGTCAAAAACAAATAGATTTTTGAAATTCTTTGTTAATGGATTAGAGCACCACCACCACCACTCTAAATGCAGCGTTGTTATTGAGAAAAAAAAAACAGAACACAAAAAAGAAAACCTTACACTCAAATCAGTTGATTTGTCAATATTGACTATGGAGCGAACGTATGTACATGAATACTTTATTCATGTAACAAAACGCAACGTCACTGGGTATACACACGGGTGGGGGTAATTGAATAATTAAATTTTTATTTGAGACTAAAATATTTGATTTCAGTGCTGCGATTTAATGAAGCTTTTTAATCAGCCTACAATTTTTTTTTTGTTTAATTTTTGAACTTTGCTGGTTCAATTGTAAGCGTATTTTGATTTAATTGTCAAAAAAAAAAATTCTATTGGAAACCATTTTTAGTTCATTCAAGTTATTGTAATTTTCCTTGGGTGTAGTTATTTAATTTCTTTGTGTACCGAATTCTATACAATCACACACTTTAATTAGTTGAGCTCGGTTGAATGGCGAACAAATACCGCCACAACAATTGTGTTTTGGTGCAATAAAAATCGATGACCCAAATTGTACGTGTAATATGCACATACCCAATCGTACAATACACGATTGCATGCAACATACGAGATGGACATAAAAATAGAAATACAGTAATGACTCGATAACAATAAAATCGAAATATTATCTCTCTCTCTCTTTGTGTATACAGTGTGAATGTCACAAGAATTGCAATGTGCCAACCATCCAATAAAACACTGTGTGAAAAATGTTTTCGATTTTATTGACATTATTTAAGTGTTAAAAATCTTAACCTTTGGCTAGACTTGTTCTGTCACCAATTTCTGGATGCCCAAGAAGTCTTCTACTTAGGTGCCCAAGCTACGAACAATGACAAAGAAGATGTTCTATGGTGTCCGCTTCGTTAAAGCTCTGCTGAAATCTGCTGCAAATTCCAAGTGTGTGCACCCAGAGGCCAAGTTCCTAAAATGGACTCTGGTCAGGTTTCTCGAAAATTTTGGACCGCATGTGTATATTCGAATCGCGCCAGATTTGTTGTGCCTCTCTGCAAGTATATTCATCTTGTGAGACCATTTGTTCGCCCATTTGTGGAGGAATATCAAACCCATGAGCGAATTCAATTCAATTTTTTGTTGTACCTTCCTCCGCAAATGACTCACCTTTGCTGTTAATGTCCCAATGACCAGGAACCCATATTAGAGTAACCGCCAATTGCCTCACTATCTCCTCTAGAGACACCCCGCATACTTAGGCAGTTTAAGATGTGATGTACACACAGATTATGGTATCGAACTCGCGCAGCGGCTGTCTTCTTATTTCATTATTTCAGCCTGAATAGTTAGACAATATATTATATTAGTCGCCGTAGCCTAGATGTTGGCTTATTAGACGTAAAGCCAGGGTTCGAGCGCCAGACCAGACGTCAAAACAAAATACAAAAAGTATTTATTCGGCGACTTCCTCTTAGCAGATTTCTGGCAAAAACTCTGAGAATAAATAAAGTTGCCATGAAAAGTTTCTCAAAAATCTGTCGTTCGGAGTCGACTTTAAAATGTAGGTCCCACCACTCATGTATAAAAATTAACGCAGACTAGTTGAGACACTAGGTCGTAATCCTAACTAAAGGGTTGCAATATCCAATTATATATGTATGTATGTATGTACATATGTAATCGGGTAGCACAAAGGACAATCTAAGTTTCATCTGTTCCGAAACGATTCCATATCCGATTTTGGCGGGTAATCTGGATCCATAAAAGAATATTTGAATGACGTTCTCTGATGTATGACGTTCTATATGTATGTGGTGTAAAGCATCATTAGATGTATTAGGAACTTCGTTGTAAAATCAGGAAAACACGGTTTTCTTGTATAGTACAGCCGGACCAACTGTACCCAAGCATAACCATAACTTCTAAACTCCTATGATTCTGTGGCGCTCAGCTTCATTGCTGTGCTCACAGTAATGAATGTAAGTAATTTGAAATAATTTTGAAAAATGATAATACTAATAAGGGTGGCAGCTTTCAAATTTTAACAAATTCCTTATTTTTCTTTTGCCTCCTTCCGAAATAATATAACAACTGTTTGTTAATAAAACACGTTGTGTGATATTGCAGGGCTAGCCGTACTTAAATATACGTATTTAGTAGAAGCGCCATCAACCAGCTCCCAAAACGAAGTATTACTTAATTGATAACAAAATTAAACTAAATTTTTAAGAGGAACAGGTGATGAGTATTGGCCAGTGTTGAAAAATTCAGTAATATGGTACTTCATTCAGTACTTTTTCATTTCAAAAATATTGCAGTACCCCCGCGACGCTTTCAGTACTTTTTTATTATTACATATTTTATGTCTTGCGCTTTTCAACTATTAATGCATTCGCAACATGTTCAACGCAATGCTAAACGTAGAATTAGGCTTTAGCCCCGGTTAGCCAAAAGTCCACGGAACGTACGTTCGTTTTTAGAATACGAAAAGCAATGAAAACACTTGCCGAACCGTAATGTAATTTCGGTAAGCCTTTGCATTGCTCTTTATATGCTAAAGAAGAACATATGTTACATTACGTTCCATCAACGTTTGACGTTCCGAATCAGCTGTTTTTGTCCTGTATGTGAGGAACATGAATAAGTTGTTAGTTTTTCTGTTCCGTGCTGTATGTTATAGTAATATATAAATAAATAAATAGTCTAGTAGGTAGTGTGCTGGCTTACTAGACACGAGCCCACGGTTCAAACTCCATGTCAGGCATCTCTAGCGAAACCAAATATCAAAAAAAATTTTCTCCGGCGATTTCCGTCTGCCAAAAACTCTGAGAGTAAATAAAATTGCAACGATAATGTTTGTCAAAAATCTGTCGTTCGGAGTTGATTTTAACCAATAGGTCCTGCCACTCATGTATAAAATTAACACACACTGAAAATAAGTGGTGTGAGAAGTAAGGTCATAATCCTGATTAAGGGGTTGTAATGAACAATTATGTATGTATGTATGTACTTTTTTAAAAAAGCACAATTCGATGCAAAAAAGTACTCTTTTAGTTATAGTTCAGTACCATTTTGCAACACTGGTATTGGCAGAAATAAGAACAAAATTTATAAATTATTCATGTAAAGTCGCAAATTTCAAATCGTTTAAACCAAATTGGTGATTGCTGCTGACAATATTAGTCACATTAGTTGAGAAATGCGGAGAAAAGATTCGGATGCTTTGAAATTGTAAGGCAGAAGTGATTCTTCGGAAATCTTCTTCCGTAATCTATTTGGATTTATGATGGCAATTTATGCTCGGCGTCACATGAACAATATTTTTAACAATATTTTTAATAGATTTACAGTTACTGGTAACGTCGTAATTTTTTATATTTTTCTCATCAAATGAAATTTTTTTTAGTTTCAAAATATTCTTTCTTTATCAGGTTCCACTGTACTTTGTTTGTATTTTACAACCAATGTTAAAGTGTATACAAACATTCTCATTATGTTCATTCTAACAAACCGACATACATACATACATACTTATGTACATTCAAACATTCATTTAATCGTACATATATACAATATAAAGAACGTTTTTCTAAATGTATGTATGTATGAATAAAAGTAGTACATTTCTATGCTAAAAAGTGAAAGCATTTCAACAAAAAAAAGAAAAAAATCGAAAAACTGTAAAAGAGACAAAATAAAAAAAATAAAAAAATACACACAAACGACAATATCAACCTAAAATGAATGCATTTCTCTATTTGCTTTCCTTTTTTGTTTTGTTGTTTTTTTTTCTGTTTTTGCCACACAAAATCAATTGAAAATCCAGTTTAAATATAATTAAAATTCAGTGCTAAAAGCATCAGGCATTAACAACACAAGTCTACATACATACATCGGTTGGAGTACTTTCAATCAAATCCCAGCAAACATTTGTGATTACAATTCTAGAGGCATATAGTCAGAAATTATTTCATTTTATTAGCAATTGGCAAAAAAATTCAATTTCATTTGAAATTCAAATTCATTTCAATAATTTGCTGGATCACGGCAACTACATGGTATGCTAGATGCATATGTATGTATGTGCATACATAAATTTGTATGTTGTCACTCATTAGGTGATCAAATAATGAATGATGACTTTAATGAACAGTAATGATTGTCAACGGCAATAATTCAATGAAATTTGAATTTTACTCTTCTTGCAATACAAATTAAATTTTCAAGCATCATTTTATCAACGGAACACTAAAATGAGCCACTTTTTAAATTTCCATTTCATTGCCTCGCTGCTCCTCGCACACAAAAATATTTTCTCTTCGAAAATTCGAGCAAATTAAAGCCCCATAGAGTTTCCATAAAATCAAGTTTATAATGAAAGGGGGGAGCATTGACATTCAAGTGAAATTCAATACACAGTCGCTGGACAAATCTATGAAAAAAAGAAGAAGAAGAAAAAATATCATTTGATAACATTTGATTTAATGATAAGTGATATGCAGGCATACGGTCATAAAAAACATTATTAACTATACAGCAATCCCTCATCAAATACTATCTTCCCTCTCACATCCATTTACGTCGTCAATCGATTTACGTCGTCATTCAATTTACGTAGTCTTGGTAATAAAAATGAAAATAAATTGATGAGGGGGATATAACACTCAGCAACTAGACTAGCTTATATTGGAAGCAAGTGCCCAAAATGATATTCATATCAGAAGAGAAGATACCAAAGACTTCACGTTCACTCAGAGGAAATGTTGCAAGAGATTTTAAGATTGCTACTTAGTAGCGTCAATATCCGACGGCTATGAAAAACTCTTGAAATACTGCCTAATATTTAAACGCTTAACGAAAAATTCCGAATTACTTCCCAGTTATTTAATGTATGTTTCGAGAATAACTTTTGTCAGCCGACTTGAGAAATATTGCAAAGCGAATAATTTGTCAAAAAAGAATTTCTATACAGCAGACTCCCACAAATTAGAACTCTCATGTCTGTGAAGTGTCCAGAAATTAGAACTCGTGATTTTAATGTATGTAACGCTCTGAAATTGGAACCAGAAATTAGAACATTTCGGAGATTAGAAAAACACAGGGATCAAAGTGGTTCTAATTTGTGAGAGCTTGAGATATTGCTCGGGCCTACTGCTTGATTTACGCCCGTTGCAGGTGATAGTGCGGACCATAGTTACACGAGATTCATTAGGGATCATTAATACCTAACATATCGAATGGCCGACAAATCTTATTTTAGGATTGATTTTGGGTTTCGCAACGAGAATGAGTAAAGTAAGAATGAGTGAATGAAATCAATAATTTTTCTGTCACATGCTCTTATAGGTGTTAATAGGTAGTATGTTGTAGGTAGTATGTTTGCTTTTTGGACATGCTGCCACGGCTCCACACATCAGACATCTTGAACAAAGCGAAATATGAAAAAAAAATTTTTTCGGCGAGTTCCTCTCAGCAGAATTCCGGCAACAGCTCTGAGAGTAAATAAAATTGTTATAAAAAGTTACTCACAAATCTGTCGTTCGAAGTCGACTTTAAACTGTGGGTCTAAAATTAGCACACACGACATGAATGGTGTGAGAAGTTAGGTCGTAATCCTGATTGAAGGGTTGCAATGTTCGATTATGTACGTATGTATGTATGTATGTATGACCGTGCTGTGGTATACGGATGGATCAATGACATAATGTAGTACGGAACTGACGGTATTTGACCTCGGAGTTAAATATTCAGAGTTTAAGGAGTTCTGGTGAATTCCTTCCAACCGAAAGTTTACATTACTGAAAGATGTGTTCAATTAAACTTGAACGGAAAGAACAGAAGATAGAAGATAGCAATACTGTCTGTCAGAGCACTCATTTTCAACGAAGTTGATTCGAGATTTGAATGAAAATTTAAATTAGCAAGGGAGGAATGGATTCCTGCACTTCTCGACAACGAACAGACAAATCAACTTTCTGTGGAGTGGTAACAAGAGTTTAAAAGGGTACAGTCTAATGCAGTACTATTTCATGGAAAATGTGTGCCGCTAATGCACCTGAGTAAACACTTGGATGCTCATCAACTAATAAGCATGGTGTTGCTGAAGTCTTCTAAGGCTTTAACGGGCTTGTAGCAGACAGTTTATATATTCTATATAAGTTAAAGCCTCCATTGCATCATATTTTTTTTATTTTGTTACAAAAATGAATCGATGCACCACAGAAAACATCAATGTATTCTGGGATAAATCGATATAACATCGATTGCTTATTTGCGATACATTGCATTGATGAAAACATTGATGTTTTTTGTAATATCCATTAATAACTGGTGTGTAATGACAGCATAATGAACAATATAAAAGGGAGAGAGAGAGAGAAAGAGAGAGACAGGGAGAGTTTTCTAAGTCGTATGATCTGCAGATGGAAGTATCAATCAATCTTAACGTGATATAAACAATAAAATTATCAACTTGGCCTACATACGAGAATTTTTTATATAAGTTTTACAATTCCTCGGGGTACATATTTATGTCTGAAATTAAATTTTTAATGAATTGTTGTTTTCTTTTTAACATTTATATTGATTTATTAAAAAAACACGTTTTTTATTTTTAAGACAGAATTTGTATGACTTTTTTCAATTAATTTTTAAGAAGTTACTACTTTACGTAGTACGTGTGAGCATTTTGAAATTCGCTTTACGTCTTTTCGGAATACATACGTGAAATTTTTTAAAACATAATGCGGCGTAATTACTGTTTTGAAAATGACTTACGTTCATATAATTTTATCATTTTAAACGAATTCCATGTACATATGTTTACATTTCAGAATTTGAAAGTTTAAATTTAATCAATTTGCTTGGCTTTATTTTTAATAAACAAAATTCTTGTTTTGTAGTAATTCTGTTGTGTTGTTTTCTTCCCCACTTGGCGAAATATTGTACATTATCGATTATTGCTTATCATTTGTAAGCAGATAAGACTAGTATAATAATAACTCTTATCGATAATATGCCGTAAATTCTTTCTATCGATTTGATTATTTGTAACACCAAGTTCTGATACCCCAAAGTTAAGACCAAATAGTCAACTAATAGCAGTCGACAAGTAAAGATTTTTAAGTGGAATTAAATAGAATTTAAATTAAAGTTAAATGGCTCCACCACCTCCACCAACAGGCTGTATACCAAGTCAGCCACCACCTTTTCCTCAGCCACCGCCACCTTCATCCCATCATCATCATAGACCAGGAATAAAAATTGAAATTGTACCGCCATGGCGTCGCCGCCATCACCATCATCCGCCACCACCACCGGCACCTGTAGTTGTAATAATGCCTGGACAAAATTATCCACATTCATGTCCACCTCCGTGTCCACCACAATATCCAAGTTCTCAACCAGCCAGCTACTATGTACCACCTGGACAACCACCTACACATTATCACAATCCCGGCTACTAAAGTTTCTCTAAAACATAACTACGAATTTCTATAATTTATCTAAGTATTCAGTATGTTCAGTTTTATCTGTAGAAAAGAAAAAAAAATTATTTTTGTTATTTTCATTCAAAAACTATATTTTAACAATTGACTTAATGAAAGTGTAAAAAATAAATAAAAAAAAAATATTTTTAAAAAAGAATAATGAGGATTTGATTTGTTTAAACACGAGTAATATGAACGAATAATGCGTACCATATGGATACCCTGAATGTTTAAAAATTAAAAAAAACCCAATTCCTGTAAAGTATCTGGTTACTCAAATTAGTATCGATAATCCATATTTTCCTAAATGAACGAGAATTAATTTAAAGATAATAATAATATTGCTAATGACATCTGTCAAACGTATTCAGTGTATAGTACTTCAAATCAATGAAAAAGCAACAGCATATTTTCGCATCGTGTGAAAGACCGCGAAATTGATGATTTCCAGAAAGTATTAATTTTTTCTTTTCCTTTGAAGAAAAATGCTAGAGAGTCGTATAGAATGCTTATCGAGGCACCCGGTGACCATGCTTTATCAGAGTCAATATCCTGAAGATGGTTTCGATGGTTCAGAGATAACGATTTTGATGTTAAAAATGAAGAACGTGGAACACCAAAACAAACATGAAGGCACCAAACTACAAACAATGTTGGATGACAATAACATTTGAGTCAGAAAGGCTGCCTTCCAAAATGTATCAATACAAAGTTTGTATGCAGTTCTTCTACGGTATATAAATTAGGTAGATATGCAAAGTAACCAAACAATGCATCAACTATAAATCCGATGCCTGATTGCTTTTTGACTGTGTAAAAGATACACATTGACGACGTTTTGAAATAGAATACATTGTATATATTTTGTACAGCGACATTATGAAACACGATACTTTGTTCAAACACAAAGCAACTAACATTTTGGAAGGCAGCCAAATAAAAGCCAGAAAAGTTAATTGTTGCACAACAAACTATTTCTGACCGTTTAAGAGCCATGCGAAATACTCAAAAGTCTTGAAAATATATGCCACATGAATTGAATAACAGCCAGACGGAAAACTGAGGAATGACTTCTAAAAATTTGCGTCAAATTCATAATAGAAAATCAGTGTTACTTTGAATTATTACTGGCGATAAAAATGGATTTATTTTTAGTATCCTAAATGGAAAAAATTATGGGTTATTCACGGCTGCAAAATCAGATTGATTCGGAAGGGAGACATTGCTGTGTGTCTGGTGGGATCAGAAACGTGTGGCGTACCATGACTTCCTAAACTCTAGTGCAGCCGTAAATCCGGATCGTAATTTGACCCATTTTTGTGGTATTTGATAAAGAACACATCAAAGCTATATGCATCATATTTTGTTTTTGTAAAAAGTTAATGACAACTGCTTAGCAGGTGATCAAAATCTTATTTTGGGAGCTAAGTGGTGAACGCAGTATATACAGTACGATTTGTGCAAATTTGTTTGTGTTTAAGCAATTAAAAACGTGTTGAATCAAATCTTTTTAATTTATTTTTGTCATTTTCGTGTTACGATTTTTTGCTTTTCTTGAGAAACATAATTATTTAAAAATTTTTTTTTAACTTTAAAATGGTTTCTACAAAAGTTTCCACTAATTTTTTTAAAATTTTTTGGTGGCTTTACACAGTTAGACCTCAGTTGTACCAAAATGATGTGTATCACACTAGCGCTAAGAAGATTCTCACGTGCATGAATAGCGGACCGGGCAGACCAATTACAATTAATGGTACATATGCATTGCTTTGTCGCATAGATCCACATTGTGAAGTCGTCGTGGTCTAGTGGGTAGTGTGTTGGCTTATTAGACGTGAGGCCTCGGTTCAAGCCACAGGTCAGGCATCTCCAACTGAACGAAATATGACAAAATATTTCTTCGACGACTTCCTCTCAGTAGATTTCTGGCAAAAACTCTGAGAGTTAATAAAATTACCGTAAAAAGTTTCTCCAAAATCTGCAGGTCCCGCCACTCACGTATAAAAAAATTAACGCACACAACATAAGTGGGTATGAGCAACTAGGTCGTAATCCTGACTAAAGGGTTGTAATGACCAATTATATACGTTTACACAGTTAACAGTTTTCCCCCTTCAATTCAGAAGAAATTTTAAAATTGAATATTGGTTCTTCCATTTTGTATTTTAAATTTTTTAACTCAGATTCGAAATCAGTAGCCTCAAAAACACTCGTATATCAAATCTGACGAAATTTTAAAATTTGTATGTGATATTGAATGCACCATTTTGAATTTGAAAAATTTTACATAAGATGCGAATTCAGCAACCTCTAAAGCCCCCGTATACCGATTTTCATCATTATTCCTAACAGTTTTGGCTGTGGTTATTTTGCCTATATTCCAAAAACGACAGGTCAATAGGACTCGACAATCTAATTTTGCTACATGACAATGCAACTACACATGTGCGTTATTTCGATAACACCAGCCAAAATCATAATTTATTTTAGTTTGAAGTAATGGCTTCTGTTTGGCAATTTGCTTCTATCGTGTACAATTTCAGAAAGTTTATGGTCATTTTACGATTTCTTATGCTTTGTTTTTATTTAAAAACAAAAGAAATATGTTTACTGTGTACATTTTGCTAACAGAAATGCTTTTGAAATCTTATCAGTCCACCAAAAATAGTTCAAATATTATCAGGTGCTGTTTTATGGTGACTCAATTTCGATACGCAAAAAAAGTACATTTGCTTATCGTTCGATTCTACTTTAGTATTGTGTTTATCTTTCTGTTATCAGTAAGTATTAAAAAAAGAAACACAAATATTTACTTTTTTAACACAAATAAATCTGAAATATAAATAATATGACACAGTATATTTTGAATATTTTGGCACTGCAGTACATTCTAAGACAGTAGTAGAGTTAAAGGATAAAGAAAGGAAACATAAATCTGTGTTAATAGCTGTTAAACGTTCGGTATGCCACCGCCACCATACTATGAGGATCCATATAGCTATCACCATCATCATCACCATCATCGTCCAGGTATCGAGATTGATATTGTACCCGGTTGGAATCGTCCATACTATCCTCAACCTCCCCCGCCACGCGCTGAGGTTGTTGTCGTAACACCGGCAGCTACATATCCTGCAGCACCATATCAAGGGCAATATTATAATAACGGCGGTGGAGGATATTGTAGCAACAATGGAACATACAATGATGGTTGCAATTATGGTTACAATTATCCACCAAATCAACGCTGGTAGCCTAGTTTTATATTGTGATCAAGTTTTTCATAAATAGCAAACAATTTCTTGTGAACTAAACTCGAAAATATTCTAATAAACGAATACAATATTGAAAAAGTTATTAAATTTTTATTGAAGTTTTTGAATGTAGAAGAGGTAGAGGATTTTATTAAAATAACTCAGATATTCACAATTATGAAGAAATACAATACACAAATCGAAGTGTAAAGCGTATTAAGAAGACTTTGCCCATTTCAAATAAGTACTCTTTTGATTGATAACACAAAATTATTGATTACCCAAAAATTTTTTAACCAATTTTCAAAATGTAAAGTTTTTTGAAAAGGGGAGAGATGGACATTTAAAACGGTATGCATATCACATGGTTCAAACTTAAATGTTATGAGCTTTGATCGGATGAACTTGAAAAAAATTATTTTTTTCTTATTTTTTCAAGTTTAGCCGTTTTTAATTTGCCAAATTTAATTAAAAAATATAAAATAAGTGATGACACTCTGAAAGTGCATTATCTTGTGAAGAGATTGACACTTTGTTTGATCAAATCGGACAAAAACTACCGTATTTGTTATTTAAATAGTATAAGAGTCGTGTTATATTTTTTTATATATGTCATCTTATCATATTAATTTTCAGAATTTTTGATGGATCTTGATTGTTTATCGGAAAATGTGTCAATTTCAGGTTTGCACGACTGCCAGACGTCGGCTAATATTTTTGTGTTTTTTGCAAATATTATTATTTCTGTTTGCGCAAACATTGGCCAACTTCCGGTTGTCGCTGAAACGTGAAATTGACACATTTTCCGATAAACAATCAAGATCCATCAGAAATTCTGAAAATTTTTGAGCTAAAAGTTCATTTGAAAAAATATATATCGACTGTTAGACTCATTAAATCTCTTCATAAGATAATGTACTTTCAGAATGTCATCACTTATTTCAAATTTTTTAATTAACGTTTGCCACTATGAACGGACAAACATGAAAACATTTGAAAAAATTCGCGTTTTTTCAAGTTTACTTCATCAAAACTCACAGAATATCAAGTAAATTAATATATATATGTATATCGTTTTAAGGGCCCATGCCTCCCTTCTCTAATAAGGTTTAAATTTAGGACATCGGTTCAGAAATGTTTGTGTAATCAAAAAATTTGTGTGTAAAGTCCAAAAAAGCAGTTTTTGTAAAATAAAACAAGTTTGGAGGATTCGAAGAATATAAAAAAAATATTTTTGAGTTCTACTCAACAAAATTCACAACTTGCACTATGTCATTAGCTGGGTGTATTTAGCAATCACGATGAAAAAATAATTGCACTCTCGATTGCCATTTGCTTATGAAATACGTGTGTTGCAATTCTGCAGTGATTTGCGAATATAAATTCGGTCCAAATGAAATTCTTTTACGTCAAATCGTTTACGATCAATATGTCTTTAGAATTTGAGGTCATATGCTCGTTATATGCAAACAATCAATCACACAACTGTCTCAGTGTTCAGTTTACTTACTTAATTGGTAGTTGGGACACCGCGATATGACTTCTGAATGAATTTTAGAACATCCATTCCGGAAAGTGAGGACTGGAGGAATGGTGCGTCGCACCTCGCAAGGGACTCCGACAAATTTACACCGATGGCTCCAAACTGCAACGAGCAGTTGGAATTGGTATTTATTCGGAATCAATCGGAATATCCAAGTCTATAAGGCTTCCGAATTACTGCAGCGCCCTTCAGGCGGAAGTGTCAGCAATTCAGGCTGCGGTGAAAATTATTGTGGACAAAAATGTTCACAGGCGGAAAATCACCATATTTTCCGATAGCCAGGTGGCTATCAAGGCATTGGATTCTAGTGTAATAAACTCCGAGACGGTCTACGACTGTCGCAGATATCTCAAAGAGGTGGCGAACCGATATGATCTTTTTACCACATGGGTATCGGGACATAAGGATATTCCCGGCAACTGCAGAACGGAAGAACTGGCCAGAAGGGGCACGACCATCGAACTCTCTGATTAATTCTTTACATTGGGGATCCCTTTGGGTACCTGCAAGCTTATAATTGACGCAATCGTAGATCTTTTCAACAAAAAGGGCAGAACGGCGCAAAAAATCTGGCCAAGACTGGATAGGAGCCACACGGCAACTCTGCTTAAATTCCAAAAAAAGTAGGATCAGCACTGTTATCGGGATTATTACGGGGCATTGTATTATAGGAACGCATGCAAGGCCTATTGGTCTTGGACACCTTGCGAATGATTTCTGCAGAAGCTTTGGAGGTGAAGAGGAGGATGAGAGTATTCTTCACCTACCGTGCACATGCCGGCACTTGGTCGGAGGAGAAAGAGGCACCTGGGTGCCTACTACATGGAGGATTTAGATGAACTGTCATGCATGGGTATTGGCAGTCTGAGTCGCTTCTTCGGAAGCCACGAGTGGTTCCTGGAATAGGAGAGAATATAAAACTGTGATATCACAATGGGCCCTGTGTGCGGCCTAAGTGCTCATGACTTCATCGAAGGGACAGCCATTTCTACCTACCTACCTACTACTTAATTGGTCATTACAACCACTTAGTCAGGACTACAACCTAGCTTTTCACATCACTCATGTTGTGTGTGTATGTTAATTTTATCGATGACTTACTGCTTAATGTCGATTACGAACGACAGATGTTTGAGAAATTTTTCGTGATAAGTTTATTTACAACTTGCCATTGCGCTTCTTCGATGAGTTTGGTGGAATTCGGTCAGTACTGGGACTGCAATGCGTGCTTAAGTAATCAAACCTACCACTTCGGCCTAACCTAAGCTAACCTTTATTTCCGTTCAGAGTTTTTGCCGAACGAAATATTTTTTCGTTTTTCGTTTTGTTCGATATGTCTGAGTCAGGGCTATATCCACGGGCTCCCTTATAATGAACGAACCATCACATAACTTTTGTTCAGCTACTGTTAACAAATACGTAAAACAACAAAACTGTAGTCTCCATGAACTTTCATATGCAATTACAATTTAAAATATTTGTTCTTGTAATATGCACCATTAGAGAAAAATAATCAAACATGAGCCATTCATAATAAGCCATTGGGACGGTGCTTTGAGATCAATTTCTTGTGAAGGCAATCCAAGTTGTTTATAAAACACATTTTTTTATAAAGTTTTTGAATCTTCGTTTGTATTTGATTTTTTTTTAGGTTTTCAGCGTTAAGTACTTATATAGTCCGCCCTCTTATTTAAAGATTTTTGACCAATAATGTAGCTTTCCAACAGTCTCTCAATATTATTAGAAAAACTTTGTTTCAATTTCATTTCATTACGTAACTAATGTTAATGCTTTGCTTAAAATTGCAAATGTACACATACACGTACATATTATGTGTTTTAAAGTTTAAAGTGTAATTAATCGTCACTGACGGTGTTGTGCACATCCTTGTGAATTTCAAAAATCTTCCAGTTTTGATTTTTGACTTGAATAAATTAAAATTTTTATTTTATTTCTTGAGTTTACAATCGCGTTTAAAATACATTTTCTAAGGAATTTTACAAATTTTCTAATGAATTAAATCACCACCTTGGACGATTATCCCAATGCTCGGGTGGTGGTGGTTGTTGATTACCAGGAACTACAACAACCATTTCACGTGGTGGTGGTGGTCGTTGAGGTTGTGTTACATACACTATTTCAGTTGGTCTGGCCTGAGGTAGTTGGGGAGCAATTATAACTTCCGTGGTTACTCGCGGCGGTGGTGGAGGACGTGCCAACGGATTTACAATGTCAACTTCAATAAACGGACGATTTGAACCGTGATGATGATGATGATGATGGTGGCGGTAAGGTTCATCCCATGGTGGCATTTTGATTTTTCTTTTTTTTTTAATTAATTAAACGAATAAAATACTATCAATAATAATTTTGCAACTGATTCCGCAATTAGTTTTTAATGCAACGAAGTCCACAACTAAACTGTTTGACTTTGTGGCAAATGTTATCAATTTAAGTAAATAATTAAGCCTGCTTTCTTATTTTACTAAATTTGTGTTGTTTTATTTAAAAAAAATATCTACAATACCGTTAAGGAAAATGAGCTTAATGAGGTGTCAAATTTTATCATTTTGTTTTTTATTTTTATTTCACTTTAGTGTTGTAATTTGTATAAAATATTATGATAAATTAATGAAAAAGAATTGATAATGAAATTGTGTGATTTTTTTTTTGAACCCAGTATATCCATAGGTAGTAGACGTTTATTTTACGTAATTTTAAAAACAAAAAAAAATTAGTTGCATAGGCTCTTGATTCATAATAAAATTCACAATTTTTTTTTTTAAATTATTATGTAAACAAGTTTTCTGAAAAAATAATACATTCCTTAAATATAACACAGATTTTTTAATTGGTCATTGCAAGCTTTAATTACTCACCATACTTACTAATTTGTTCAATAATTTTAGTATGGACAACAACCTGAATTTTCACACCATCCATTTTATGTGTTAAATTTATCCATGATTGACCGCAACTACGATTTAACATCGTCTGCGAACAATAGATTTGAAAAACTTTTTTATTTTATTTTATTTACTCTTAGGGCCTTTATTACAACTTTCCATTAAAGTTGGGTTTAGTTAAAGAAGTTTAACTTCTTTTCGTTATTACAACCTAATGATAAAATAAAGTTAACTTTTTTAAAAATATGGCAGTGGCGCAGCAATGTCGATAACACTGCTCAATTAAACATGTTTTTTTTTTAAACGCAGTGACAACGACGGGCTTCCTTTTTTTGTTATTTTTGCTAATTTTGTTTATATTTGAAGTTGCCATATTGAAAATAATATATAATATGACAAGTTCAAACATAAATTTAACTTTAAAAGTTACCAGTAGGATGATCCTCCCTTTAGCTTTACGCTCATTTCTACCATACATATCATCCACTTATAATAATGAAAAACCATTTATCTGCCCGTTAAAATGCTCCTCTTAGTTAAAGGCAAGTTGTAACAGTGGCCCTTATAGTTTTAGCCAGAAGGCCTGAACAACGAGCTATCGTCGAATAAGCAAACACTTTGCCTATTAGATTACGGTGACTTCTATGAAATAGAAAACTTCTATTTTGAATAAAATCGTAGCCTCTAAGTATATGTGAGTTACTCTATCTAAAGTAATGTGAAACAGTTTCACGCATATGATGAAACGAAATTTCGTTAAAACGTTTTAAAATTGCAAAAATAACTATCTAGTAGTTGTTATCTAAGTAATATAGGGATGTAATAGTATACAAGTCCTCTTTCAAGCACATAATTATGATCAATTGAAGGCAAACTATAGATAAACATGTCGGTCCTCAAAAAATATTTTCACAATTTTTTTCAAAATTAGATTAATACTATCATCCATGAATAGTGCCGAGTTAGTAGATAAGGTACGTCTCGAAACCTCACAAGAGGAGGAGAGGTACTACTTTTGCAATTGAACCTGATTATGGACAATCTATTTAAGAAGGTAGTTCAAAATAGTGTCAAAATGGTAGGTTATACCATACTACCGATATGTACACAGTAGCTATCTCAGGTTTATATTTCGAAAGCCTCGCGTAGTAGCTCAACATTGCTTTCGAAATACTCCTTAAATAAACTATAGAAAAAAAATTTTGAATATATGCTCCCTGATTGGGAGAAATTAAATTCAGTTTCTATTTTATCTTGGATACCAAACTCTCCGGAAACAGAATATCATCCAATTGGACTGGAATCTTATGTGTTTAACTTGATTTGTAAACAGGCCATCGGTAAAGACAGGAATTTAAGCCCTTCATTATATCCTAGCTATACAGATCAATAGTTGAATCGATAATTTCTTACGGTTCGCCCGTCTGGTGGGTGGTCTGGTAATAGATGCGAGACAATGTAATTACAAGGTTCTTCTTGTCTAGTGTTCGTAATCCTTAAGTTTATAAGAAAGTGGCAGCCTACTGGGCTTCTGTGGAATAGAAACAACTCCTGCGGCGATTATGTTGAATTAGGAAAGCTATTGGATTAAGCAGCTCCCTAGAAATTCAAGAGCAATAAAATCTTATTTCGAGGTATTACTATCCAAAAGCTGTCTTATTTCGAATAGAAATTTCTGAAAGTTAAGGTCCTTGTCCAAATTATTTGGATAAAGACATTATTGGCTTGAAGTTCGATAAGAAAACTTCGAGGTATTGAATAATAGACGCAAATTACCGGATCATTGCAGTGTCTTTCAGCATTAAATCATGGCTATCCTCAGTAGCAGCATTCCCTGATCATACATTGATATACTAGTAAGCTAGAATGACCTTAAATGCCTTTTGAACATCATGTTGACAGCCCAGTTTGTCAATAAAGTTGTATATTTTTACGGGAAATGGCGGAATACTTCATAGTTTACATTATTTAGGCTTCTGAGCCTAGCGATACACTATAAAAATGTGTTGTATACGTACTAGCCATAAAGAACACCTATTAACTGGATATTAGGCATAAATTCCTCTTCTTAACTAACGCTTTCTGAGTAGAGAAGATCTGTCACTTCAAACGTCACAGCCCAGTACTCGCTGTGAACCTCATTCTTGACACATATACATATCTAATAAAACTACCTGAACTTAGGATAAAGCATTTTACCTTATATAGGGTGGGTCATCTATCGGTTTAAATCTGGCAATACTTATGTCATTCTATTCTGTCACTCTATGAATGAATGAATCGATTTACGCTTGAGCATCGTTGGAATTTATTGGCCCAATGAGAAACTGCACGATGATGCCGAAAAAATCATCTTTTCGAATGAAGCTCATTTTTGTCTTGGTGGATACATTAACAAGAAAAATTGCCGCATTTGGGGCGCAGTGACTGTTTAATATGACTTGTATAACCGATTTTTGACACTGTTGGACTATTTGCTGTGAAGCGCCGTTAAAGAAGCAAAGTGTTATGTCGACAAACCAGAGACAATTGACCATTTTAAGGCCAACATTCGTGATGCGATTGCCAAGATACAACCCCACACACTCGAAAAAGTATACGAAAATTGGTCCGCTCGAATGAGGTACTGTAAGGCCAGCTACGGCAGTCGTATGAATGAAATAATATTTCATTTCTAAACGGAACAATTGTACTTCACAACAAAGAAATGAATTTGAAAAATTTTAAGTACAAATGTATCTGACGTACATATCGTCTACCGTATACAATGACTCATATTTGTGACTCATTGGAAATGTGAATATTAAACGCATCGTGAGATTTTTGGCGATTCCCCAGCGACAACTTTTGATCGATGACTCAACATTCACAAAATGTTTGTTTGTTTATTATTTTAGAATCTTTATTCCAAATTAATCTTTAATTTATTAAGTAATTTGTGTCTACCATTAGTGCCATTTTTAAACACTGAAAACAAATATTCATACGAATAAAATGTGATTTTTATCAGCTATAGTGTGTTTTATAATTATAATGTCACTTTCATTTTCTAGATTCTCTTAAAATAAGAGAACAGAATTTTACAGAACAGCAATAATATGTTATTTAATTATAATAATCTTCTTATATATAAAAATGAATGTGTGTTTATTTGTTTGTTTGAAGTGTATAGACGGCTAAACGGCTGGACCGATTTTCTTGAAATTTTCACAGTATCTTCTTGTATGTCTGGAAGGAGTTATAGCTACTTCAAGTAGGCGGGGTGCCACGCCCACATACCCAATAAGTATTTAATGTCGCATATCTCATAAACTGCAACAGCTAGGGTCCTCAAATTTTGTATGGGCGTGTCATCTCTCATAGTCTATATATATATAAATGAATGTTTGTTTGTATGTACCTTATAGAATCGTAAACTATGCATTTGATCATGTTATGATCTTTAGCAAAGTTGGTGCGCATGAGCCGGGGAAGGTGGCGCCACTGAAAATTACTCAAAATGAATTAAATCGTAAACTGTGCATTCTTTAACAGAGTTGTTGCGCATGAGTCGACGGAGGTTGGTGCAATTAATTTCCGATGGATGGCGTCACTGAAAATTATTCACAATGAATGACAAGCAATTGGTAGACCTACATGTCAAGCACGAAAGAAATGAGCATTACGAGCCTCAGAAAATCTTCGAGTATTCGGCGGGTGTCAGCGCCGTTCGCTTGAACCACTTGAACAACGAGAAGTGAGATTAGAAACTGATCGAATGCGTACTACTCAGGCCCGTTCAACTGAATCATCAGGACAACGGGAAACAAAATCAATAAAATGATTCAAAATTAATTGGACTTTTGTGTAATGTCTTTCCTTAAAATTTATTTTAGCTGGTGGCGCAGCAACACGCGCAGGGTACAGCTAGTTTAATTATAGTAATATTTAAGTACATGAAGATGTCGCCGTAGTCTAGTAGGTAGTGTGTTGGCTTATTAGACGTAAAGCCAGGGTTCGAGCCCCAGGCCAGACATCAAGACAAAATACAAAAAATATTTCTTCGGCGACTTCCTCTCAGCAGATTTCTGGCAAAAAATCTGAGAGTAAATAAAATTGCCACGAAAAAAAAAGTTTCTCAAAAATCTGTCGTTCAGAGTCGACTTTAAACTGTAGGTCCCACCACTCATGTATACAAATTTACACACACAACATAAGTGGTGTGAGAAACTAGGACGCTGTACAATGGGTCAATTCAACCTTCGGGTACTGTACTTGCCTTAATTGACACGTTCACGTCCTCTAACCTAATCTAACCTAAGGACACGAAGAGATAAATAAATTCAGAAATAATATCTAAAATATTGTAGTGACCTTATAATTGTAAGATCTACTATGTTTAAATTATACGTTTAGAAATTATGTATCAAAATTCTAAGACTGATAACGGTAATGATAATTTTGCATCGCCTATCCAATTAATTATTTAAAAAAAAATTTTATTTTTCGTTTTCATTTCTTAAAAAAATGAAAAAAAACTTCTTCAATTTTATTTTGACTCATTATTGATATCAACTATTATTTCAAGTGTAAAACGATCAATTTTATTGTTCGGAGTGTCTTCTACAGGCGATAAGATAAGAAAATGGATAACTATTGTAACAACAAAATCAAAATGCTTTGCGTTTAAAATCCAAACTAAAGAGGTGTGTGTGTGCGTATCGTTTTTTAAATGAATTTAATTTCATTATTTCTATAAATATTTACCTGTAATTAATAAAAGGCAATAAAAAGTAACGAACCATCGAGGAATATACTCTACTCTACGAACGAAAATTTAAAACGAAAATCGATTTTAAATTAAAGATGACAACAACGGAATATAAAGTGGAATTGCATTGTGAGTGCACCCATCGTCGATATGGTTTAATTTCAATGATTCTGCCATGGAGAGAACCACGACCCTGCCGCCGTTGTAGACGTTTTATGCGCAAACCAGTCGTGACAATCGTTGCACCCCCAGCACCAGCACCAGCGCCTCAACTTCAGCCAATTGCTCAAACAATTATCTATGAACAGGCACAAGCACCACCACCCTCTTATCAATCGGTAGCCTGTGTAACAGTCAAATAAATTCGATGCATGGAAATACAATTCACTTTGGAATAAAGCTGGCTTAAGATTTTGGTTTCATACTTGAAAAGAAAAAAGATTTTTTTTTAAATAAAGTGATGAATCTGTTGAAATAAATTTCATAATTTTAATAAAAACTTTGTTTAATTGAAAGTTCAATAAAACTAAGCTGACCCAAATGTTGGTTCATTTTACGAGATTTTGCACACAGTAAGTCGTAATAATTTCAGTTCTTTATTATCAACGTATGTAACTTTTTGCTTTTGTGCCAAACATATGAACAAACTTTTTCATATTGCCATTCCATATATAAATTCTCATTGTCTGCTGTATTATTTTTGCATTCAATTTCTTTTGATTTTAGTCCTGATTTCACATTTTACCTGCAATTTGAATCATTTACTTAAAGTGCAGCCTATTATGTCATCGAAAAAAGAAAATTGCAATTAATTCATGCAATAAAATGCAGTTTTATTGCTTCAATAAAGTGTGTCCTCCAGATATTACACTAGGACTCGTTGTCGTTAGGAATTCTTTGTGGTTTTTTCATAATTCATTACGAAATCTAACACCCTTATAGTCATTGTTGACAAACATTTTCTCTATTACGCATTCACGTTTATTTCCTGCAATAACTTCTCTCACATACAGATATAAGGTGATATCAAAATCTGCAACTGGAAATTACGTTTTTTCTGTTGATACAGGTATCTTCGACAGTTTGGATACCATTTATAAACGAAATGACGATTTTAATTTCCGAAACGTATCCAGTATTTAAAGATAAAAATGCACAGATTTCACAGCAAAAATAGTTTAAATAGTATATTACCGATGTTGTTGTTGTTGTTGTTGTTCGTTTAAACAATTATAATAAATTATTTGTAACAACAAACAGGAATCACTAGTTCAAAGGTTTTACTTTGGATAGATAGAGCAATAACTTATAAAGAACCGTTTTACTAGGACACGAAAATTTCCGTTCCAATTACAAGCATCTGCAATAATTACCGGTATTTTAAGAAATTCAAAGTCAAGTGCGAAGAAGTAGAAATAAATTTCCAAACATTGGATCTTCTGTTCGTCTTGTGCAAACTTGGTGTATGGATTACTGGTTCGATTTCCTCTTGGGGCTTTACTGAACTACATCAAGCATATGTTTTTTAGTTTTTCTGCTCGTAATACTTATAAATACAAAATAAGTTCTGAGTCTTCCATTTGTTGTAGTTTTTATAGTTGTTTACAAAAGTTGTTACACAAAACCTGATTTTTGAAGGAGCAACGTCAACGTATGGATGCCATTATGTGTGGCATTTAACATCATTGAAACGTCATGACATGGCTTTAAAGACCGCTGATTTAGATCTTAAGAAAAAATCACTTAACAAAATTTAACGGTGTCAAATCGCACCATCATTAGTTGAGTTCACCTAACATGAACAGATAAGATGACCACGCCTTCAATTCGCTTGTGCAGAATATCTAATGTGGCACTACCTGCTATCATGTCGAAACCATATTCAGACCAAAAGAAGTTGGTCATCATCGACGTATAGCGCGTGCCGGTGACAGGATGGCGGTTCAAAGAGTCAATAAAAGTTCGTTTGGGATTGTCCTGTTTGTATGGTCTTGCTATGTTTGCACCAAATTTTTACTTAACTTACTTAATTAATTGGTCATTATAACCCTTTAGTCAGGATTACAATCCAACGAAAGATTTCATTGCAATTTGTTCACTTTCTGAGGGCAACTTGATAATTGATCCCAATCTGCCACTTTTACGGCCTCATCAGTGGATGGGTTAGGGAGGAAGAGCAGAAGCGTTGGGGGGATGTATCAAGATATTGTGTTTCTAGGAGCCTATGACCTGCTATAGACAGCGCTAGAACGTCAATAATAGGATGTAATTGCACTCTCTTGTATGCTTATAGTCCATCATTTTTCCTTCTTCTGTTGTATACTTTTCTACCTCTTCTCCTATTCTATATTCCCTATATCCTTTACTATACTTTTTCTCCCTTCTAGGCCATACTTACAATGTCATTTTGACATATTGTACTTGTCTCAATGACGAGGTCACCAGCTGGAGCTTAATCTGATCTAACCTATTCCCTCTCAGAGTTTTTGCCGGAAGAATGCTGAGAGAAAGTCGAGAAAGAAATATTTTTTTAAATATTTTGTTTTGCTCGAGATGTTTGAGCCAGGGATTGAATAAGTGAACATACTATCTACTAAGCTACATAAGACTGCCCAAAACTGTATACAATTCTAATGTAACATTTCATGATATTCGTTGGGCAGTACTGTTTAGAAGTGAAGCTTTGGATGAGTCCTACTAAAATAATTGTATAAGAATTGCTTGAAATTATTTATACAGTGTGCCTGCCATGCCAGCTGCTGATCCATTTGAAGTCTTGTATGATTTGTAAAATCAAAAACATGATGTAACGTTTATTGTGGAGTTAGGGGCGGTTCGTATCAATTACGTGTAAATAGTTTGACCCCATTTTCATGATTTCTAATTGTGGCGTACTTTTTTTCATCACACATAGGCACACACAGGCACACAGACACAAAACAACGCTTTGTAAATAGAAAAACAAGGTGTTTCCGACAATTTCTACGTTTAACGTGTATTTTGATTGCATTTGGATCGCGTGAATTGCGAGTTTGCATGTGGAATATGGGGTTCTTGTAATTCATGAACACCAAGCTGTTAGAGTAGAGGGGGTAGTAAGCAAATTATAAAATGTGGCCTAAAAATGGCTTACACCTATGATATGTTGTGACTGGTATTGTTATTGCAGTCCACATGCATGCATGCATACATACATACATACGTACATGCATACATACATAAGTCATTTGTAAAACAACAATGAAATCTCCAGTGGCGAAGAAATGCTTTTGGTTTCGGTTTGTTAGCTGGTCGGTTAGTCTACCGATTGTTTCCAATTTCTTTTTGTTGATATTGCAGTTGTTGTTGTCGTTGTATTCCTTTGTTCTCTGGCAGAGTAGTAGGATATAAAAGAAATTCATTACTTCTTCCATTCTCTATTCTCTGTTTTCCATTCCAATCCATTCATTCGTATCTAGTCTTTCTAATGCATTTGTTCGTTCGTTACGGTTTTATTTGTTTCTTTCTTTCTTCGTCTGATTTTCTTCTATGAATTGTAAAGGAATTGTGCGGCAATTGTTTTCTGTTTGAAATTGCCAAAACAGAACAGTAGCAGCAACAGCAACAGCAGCAATTTTGGCCTATGAAAACATGTAAATTTTTTTGTTTCGACTTGTGTTTGTGGAAGAGGTGCATGCATGTATTGTGTACTATGCCAGTGTGTTGTTGTTGTCTACTTTGTTGTAAATTATATTGGGTGTATAATTTACAAAATGCGAGACTCTGTCTTTTGTTGATTTTTACAGTTTGTGTGTCTCTAATTAGTTACAAAACATTTTAGAGAGTAAACGCATCAGTCACTGTACGGTAGTGTGGTAGTGTAGACACCAGAAATCAGCAATGAGTATTCAAAAAGATGAGTAGAATTGAATCATACTCATAATTTCTGATACTTATACGCATTCATACTTATTTTAATATCATGGAACCTCTACTCATATTAAAAGTTTGAAGTACTCATCATAACTTTACAATTCCCTTTAACTATAGGTACCTTTAACTAAAGCCAAGTTTAACGGCAAGTTGTAATAATGGCCCTAAATGAGTAGGCTTATGAATCATACATTTTTCGAATGGTATGAGTTTGATGTCAACGTTGTACGCATACTCATTGCAACATGCTCTTATAAATCAACTTTGTAGTGAGTATGAATGAATCTGAATAGTTGAATTTCAATACTGTTGAATCACTTATATTCAAAATTTCATGAGTGCTTATGAGTAGCGAAATAACGATTCATTGCTGATCTCTGGTAGACACCAAAGGTTGATTTGCTTCGAAAATGTCGAATTTTGTTTTGTTTGCTCTGAAAAGTTTGCTCCGCTTTTTCAATTTAACAATTTAATTCTGCTGAGGTCCCTCTTAACCTGTAAATTTTCCTTTAAAAGCAATGTGCGAGTGCTGATTTGTGCGTTTCAGATGTGATGATTATGGAATATGATGAATTACAGTCGTTACTCTGTGAAAATTATTGTCAAACTCACAAAGACTTGCAATCGACAATTTGAAAATGTTTGTTAATAGCAGTTATCTTACCAAATCAATGAAATTAAGAACATCATGACACTGGCCGTCATTTTCTATCGAATGTGCTGTATTTGATAGCAACATATTCAGCAGTACTTTACATAGATACATACTGTACTAGGTGTACCGGAAGTCGAAAATTGGGTGACTAATTGGTTTGCTTTCAAGTTTCTTTGACGTGGAATCCATAAATTGCTTGAAAGATGGACAAGATGTGTAGGCAGCAATGACTAATACTTTGAGGATGACTTTTGAAAAGGCAGCTATTCTTCTAAGTACAATCAATATTCTGACAGAAATATGGAGAAAGATAACAACAACTTCTGATCAATCTTCCACAATAGATTTCTTCATTGTCAAAATTTTGCCTTTTCCAGAGTTATACAACCAACAGTGCAAGTGATTTCATACCATTTATGTATGTATGTATTTGTGTATGTATGCATGTATGTGGTGAACTAATTCCCTTTTCTTTTTAACACTTTTAATTGTTCTTCTGGTAATTTTCATTTCAACGATATTATAAATTACAAAGCACCACCCATTTTATTAATGTTTTATTTGAGCTGGTTTTGGTAGATATTGCAGTCCTTCTTCTTCTTCTTTTTTTTCGTCTGCGGTGTTTGTAAGATGTCTGTATGGTGTTGGTTGCTACTGCTGTTGTTGTCTTTCTTTCTGTTGGGTGCATGCATTCCTGGTCTGTGGTCTTTCATTGTTTTGAAAATTTCTGGTAAAAATAAATTTCTTTATGTTCCAAAACAGCTGTAGGCTGTTATTTTAAAGTTCTTCTGCCAGAGTACAACAGATTTTATGTGTTTTAAACGAAACCCCCCCACAAAACCAAAAAAACAAGAAACTTAAAATTGATTTAAACATCTTGTTGCGATTATTTTTTGCTTTCATGTTTTCGTGTTTATTAGCGGATCTTTCATATGAATAATGCAAAATAACAGTAATTTTTCAAATCCTCACCTAAGAAATATTCTGTTTGATTTATTGGTGTTTTAATATCAATATCTCAGCTACACAAGTTCAATAGAGGTAATTGGATAAAGTATTGTAGAATAATTCAAAACATCCAGAGTTGCACAACGATGATGAACTGATAACTTGAGCTTGGTTTACTAATTGACGAGTCGACCAGGTATTAAGAAGACATTACCGCATATTTGATTTCAGCTGTATTGATATTTGATTTTCTGTAGGTTAATTTTCTATTTAAATAATGTGACCAAGTTGTACAACAGTTCGATGGCCTAGTAGGTAGTGTGCTAAACTTCAAATGCCGAAGGCGTGGCTTGAGTTTCACGCCAGAGACCCTGGGTGTTTCGTGATTGTTGACATTATATACCCGCAATAGAAAAAGAAAGTGAAGCAATTCTCGAGAAAAAACGTGATACTGGTCAATAAAAAAAATCCAGTGTTTCAGAAATATAATTTGTCGCACACTACCCCTCTTTCCTTGCTTCCATAATCATGTTTTTGTTATTCAAACACAATGTGCTGCATGAGTAGGAGTTATCCTCTGAGTGTTGGCCTTAAAAAAAATAAAAAAATGGATACCCAAGCGCTCACATGTGCGTGTATCTGTAGAAAGTTGTATCATTCGACAAAGTTCTATTGGCAGTAATACACAGTAGGGAATCAACAAAACCTTAACACAGATTTTTTTGAACTGTAAAGAGAATATTTTGATTGCTCTAGGAATAGTATCTCGTGACACAAGTTGTTGTTAAGTTGTGGGCTTCTTTGATAGATTCTTTAAAAACCTTTTTAACAGAATTAAAAAACTGATCGGTTTCGATTTGTATGCGATCTAAAGTTCGGAATCCTAACTATTTACAAATCTTTTATAGGCAGGGGAATAAAGAGGTGTTATTGTAAATATTACGAGAATTATTCTGAGAGCCGCTTAAGGGAGTTCCTTTAATATTCTCTCTCTTACACCATCTTCTCGAGGTGATGTGAGTTCTACGTCTTTAAATCATTTTTTGAACATTTGACGTAAATACTGTTTTGAGCTGAAATGCATTTGCCAAAACTTTCTTCTCAATGCTCGTCCAATTTCTAAAGCTGGACTTGATTCGCAGGCGTAGGTAGTTTCATATACTTTGTCGCTTTCCATAAGGTAGAATCTTTTCATTCACAATTTCTCTACTCTGACATTAGAGTTTATATTGGCAGTTTATAAATGAAGTGGAGAATCGAATGGCAACGATAATTCTTTTCTGAGGTGCCTTTTCTTCTTGATTAGATCCTCGATGTTCTAGTTCTGTGTGGAAAAATTGTGTTTTTGTAGCTGTGATCTTATTAAAGTCCTCCCTACATAGGGGTTAGCTATTTACTGCCCATCTAAATACCGTTTTATCCCGTTTCATGTAACGAAATGACCTAAGTAGTACAGATGAAGTTTGAAATAAGACGCTTCTTCAATTGCCCCGCTTAGCAATTAGAAATATTCCTTTAAATTATAATCTTATTTTGCGATTTAAATATTACTCTTAGAACATAAGGGTGAATTTGTTAAGGTGAATCCAAGCCTAGCAGGGTTTATATCAAACAAATCCGTAATTAGTGTAAGGCTTAGATAAACTTTTCAAAGAAAGAAAAAAAATATATTGTGCTTTCTTCTGTATGTAATAATGGATGATATATTCGATGTAGTCGCCTTAGTCTAGTAAGTAGTGTGTCGGCTTTATGAGACGTAAGGCCACGATTCAAATCCCACATCAGACATCAAAACGGAAATATGAAAAAAATTATATTTCTTCGGCGACTGCCTCTCAGCAGATTTCTGGCAAAAACTCTGAGAGTAAATAAAATAGCCATGAAAAGTTTCTCAAAAAATCTGTCTTTCGGAGTCGACTTTAAACTGTAGGTCCCGACTATCATGTATAAAATTACAACCCACAACATAAGTGGTGTGAGAAGCTAGGTCGTATATATTATACCCACTTATTCAATACAGTCCTGACTAAATCTACTTTTCCTGATGAATGGAAACTAGATAAAATCCTTCCCATTACCAAAACGAACAATGAGTTCAGACCAATTGCTATTCTTCCTTTTTTGTCAAAGGTAAAGGAAAACATTATATGTGGCTAGACAAATCAGAGCTAGATAAAAATACTTGATACCGTCACGATCACAGTCTTATTGAATAAGCTCCGAAAACTGTGTAATTTCTCTAATTCTGCCGGTAGTCTAATTTTTTCGTATCTGTTAGACAGATGTCAAAAGGTTCATTTAAATGGATCCGCTTAATATTAGTAGAGATATTCCCCGGGGATCAATAATGGGGCCCCAGCTGTTCTGTATGTATATAAATGATCTTCCAGATGTTTTGGTTGACTGTCATGTTCATATGTATGCTGATACCACTAATCCTAAGGAGAATATTGATTCTTGTTTACACTCTATTAACCGTGATTTGGAGAGAATTGACAGTTTGGGCCTCGGCAAATGGATTATGCATAAATCCCTCAAAGTCCAAATGTATTATGCTTTCGAAAATCAATGTGTCGTTTGTCTTAGATTATTTGAGTATCAAGAGAAATAGTTTGCAACCAATCTGGCCATTATCTTTAATGACAGATGATTGTGGTCTAGCCATATAAGCGTTGTTGTTGGCAGAATTTTTCAGCATGCTTCGAAATTTATGGACTGTCATAGATTCAACTCCTTTTGCCATTCGTATGCCACTTGCTAAAACGTATTTAATTCCTGTACTTTTGTATGGCTGTGAAATATTCGCAAACTGCGATAGTAATGACAACCGAAAACTCATCTTGGCATACAACAATATAGCAGGATATGTCTTTCGCTGGGATCATATTTCTCATTTAGCGTACCAGATATTTATGAACAAATTATAAAAAAATAAAATTAATAACTTGTTGTGTTATGTTAATTATAATAAATAAATAGGGAGCCCTGGTAGTATAGTGGGTAGTGTGCTGGAGTGAGGGTAGTGGGTTCGATTTCCACCAGCGACTGGTTTGTGACGCTTCACCGAGCATATGGTCCAGCTACTCCGCTCGTATATAATTAGAATATAATTTGTAATTGTATTGTAATTAATAAAAAATAAAGCCATAAATATCGACTCGTCATGAGATTAAATTCCAGTGTTTAAAACAAAATAGAAAACCTTCAGAACATACGAGTAATGGTTTTTTCTATGTATGAATTTATTTATTGGCATTTATAAAGACTTTTCAAAGGAATTGAATATGTTTTCATAGAATTTCCGTATTTTATTATTACTTCCAGTGGAGGTGCATGACGAAGATACATGATAGATGTACTAAAAGAGGACAAAGAGTATAACTTTTTACGATAACAAATAGAAGCGCAGATACCATAGGCACACACCATATACTGTATACTGTTTAGAACCAAGTATAACCGTCATATACCCTAAACTCATACACAAATCAAGTCAACCATACATAGCCTACCCGTGTATGAATATGAATAAATTGAAGAATATTTGTAAAGTTGTCACATTTTCATATTTCATGAAAGGGCATATTTAAAGACCTCATTTCGTTCGTTGATCTAAACATATTTTATGGCAATAACATTTATCATTTCGTTTTCTTTTTTTTTTTTTGTTTTTATTTTTTTCTTTCATTTAAATATTCTAATAAAGTAAGTAAAGGTGAAACAGTTCTCAGTTCTCATAAAAGACGAGACAAACGAAAAAAAAAAAATGAATTCACTTTTAATACATGATGACTAAATTTATCTTATTTTGCAAGCAAATTTATAAAATCAGTGTTGCCACATAAGTACCATACAAATAATACAAATAGATGTTTGAATTTTTAATAAATACGTTTAATATCAATCAAGAATTTATCTTTAAGCATTTATCTTTTTCTAGTAGGTAGTATGTTGGCTTGTTAGACATAAGGTTTAAACACCCAGACATCGAAATATTAAAAAAAATTTTTCGGCTACTTTCTCTCAGCGAAATTCTGGATAAAACTCTGAGTGTAAATAAAATTGTCATGAAAAGTTTCTCAAAAATCTGCCATTCGGAGTTGACTTTAAAATGCAGGTCCCGGCGCTCGTATATAAAATTAACACGCACAACGTAGGTGATGTGAAAATCTAGGTCGTAGTCCTGACTGCATAGTTGTAATAATCAATTTTGTATGTAATCTTCAAGTTAAGTCAACGATTTTTCTTTTCATTGAAATAATGAACAAATTGGATTGATTGTTAAATATTGTGAACAGTTTTATTTAAATTCTAGTTCCCTAGGGACTATATTTTAATATTTATTGTGTTCTTTCTCCACTTAATATGTAAAGTTTGCGGTATTCAAGTCAAATAAAATGAAATCGTACTGTAAATGAGATTTTAAAAAGCTAAAGCAGTCTTTGACGTCTGTCTTAGTCTAGTAGATAGTGTGTCGCTGGTTCAAACATATCTACCAAAGCGAAATATTCTGTTAGCAGTCTTCCGGGAAAAACTCAGACCGCTCAATAAAATTGCTATGAAAAGTTTCTAAAAAATTTAAATTAGTCAGTGCCACTCACTGATAAATTAACACACGCAACATAAGTGGTGCGAGAGGTTGTAATCCTGACTCTATAGTCAGGTTGTAATGACCAATTAGGTAAGTAAATAAAGTAGTCTTTTGGCAATAAAACTTTTGGATACATTTTCGCGTCGTTTTGATTTTCTGTAATGACCAAATTCCACATCGAAAGTTTCTGAGAGATGACTAGAGATTAGTGGTTTAGACGCATACAAACCAAATTCCGACAGCGCAAGAAATCAAAAGACGCAAATGGAATTGCCATACTTTACGAAACCTTCTGACGATATACTCCTAACTGTAATAGTTTAATCCTGGAGATTATTTATTGTGGCCCAATTGGTTTTTTCATATTCCTGAATTTTAAATTTCTCGGGAAAATTTTTAAAAATCAATTCCCTCTTAAAACATAAGTATGCATATTTTATCTTAAATTTATATGTATTAATGAGATTAACAAAATAAATAAATAAAAGAACAGGGTGCCCTGGTAGTTTAGTGGGTAGCGTGTTAGACTATTTGAGTGAGGGTCGTGGGTTCGATCACCACCAAGGACTCTGGTCTGTGACACTACACCGAGCATATGGTCAAAGTTACTCAGCTCGTACATAGTTAAAATATAATTTGCAATTGTATTATAATTAATCAATAAATAAAAGAACGTACATATAAAAGATACATTTCTTTAAACAAATAAATAATTCAATGAATTTTGAAAACTAGTTAATACATACACAAGCCCTTAAAAACTTTTGAAATGAGTTTTTAAAACCGACAATGAGATTATTGATTCATCTAAAATTCGACTTCAAATTTTAGGTAACATATTGACATTCGAGAGAGGAACTCTCTCGCTTTCAACAGATGTTAGCTTAACAGTTAACCAGGTCTCTAAAGGATTTTTTATGTCTTCCGGTTGTTTAGCAGATTCTTCTTCAACAAAAAAGAAGCCCATCGTTGCCACTGCGTTCAAATAAAACTTGTTTAATTTGAGCAATGTTATCGACATTGCTCCGCCACTGCCATATTTTTGAAAAACTTAACTTTATTTTACCTGTAAGATGTAATAACAAAAAGAAATTAAAGGTGACTTTAAAGTTCACTTTAGTTAAAGGTACCTTTAACTAAACCCAAGTTAAACGTCGAGTTATAATAATGGTCCTAAGTCTTTTTTTACCGAACAAGTAGGTGCATTAGTGTTTGATGTGGATATTTCACTGAAGATATTTATTCCATCGTTGAAAATTTTCTCAAAATTTTTATATTCCAAAATATCATTAACGTTGATTTCTATTCCTTTTAATTTTATGTTTTGTTTCAGTAAGCAGACCGGTTATAAATTTATTGTGAATACAAAATAATTGAGTGTTTTGAAGCATTCGTGAAAATTTTTTTTAATTTTTATTTAAAATTTTTGGATTTGTCAAATATTTGACCAAGGTATACAATTTTTTATCTCTTCTTTCTCCAGTTTAGTATATGAGTGATTCAAACATTGCTTTGCCTAGTGAAGTATTAGTTGAAGAAATTTGTTGGCATAAATTATTCACTGTCACAAAAATATTAACTTCATCGCGGACATAAAGCTCCCACAGTTAGTTTTATTGGTTTTAGAATGTTCAAAGAGTTCTGGAAATTATTTATATCGGACTCCATCTTCTGAATTTCATCTTGTTACCAAATCCAATACAAGACAGATTTCCTTATTATATTCGGCCAATACATATAGTCGCCATAGTCTAGTAGCTAATGTGTTGGCTTATTACACACAAGGCCACAGGTCAGATATGAAAACGAAAATATGAAAATATTTCTTTGGCGACTTCCTCTCAGCTGATTTCTGGAAAAAACTCTGAGAGTAAATACAAATTGCCATGAAAAGTTTCTCAAAAAAATCTGTCGTTCGAAGTCGACTTCAAACAGTAGGTGCCACCACTCATGTATAAAAATTAACGCACACTGCATAAGTGGTGTGAGAAGCTAGGTCGTAATCCAGACTAAAGGGTTATAATGACCAATTATGTATGTACATAATACATATTTTTGTAACCCAAAATTTTTTGTTGCACTCTTTTTAAACAATTAAATTAAACGATGAGTTAGTTCTGCTACCAATTTGTAATTAGTTTTGATTACAAAAACATAATCTTCAGAGCCGTTTTACAATTTATATTCAAATTCATTACTATAGCCCGATTCCAAATCGGCAGATTATAGTTCCACTTCAGTTTTTTCTTTTTTCTTTTTGTACAGAAAATCAACATCTGCTAAATGTAGCGCGTGGCCAAGCAAAATGTGCCGTCAACTGGGCCTTGACTGATAAATTTGTTCATAACATTTGGTCCGTCGGTTGTGATTGCACCTGTGCGGTTAAAACTTGAGTGAATATTTTTGTAGGTGGGCCTAAAGAGGTGTAAATTCATACAAAAACGGCGATGAGGTAAATCAACAGTTAGGCGGGGAGAAAATTAAATAAGGTCATATAAAATTGCAAATTGTAATTAAAAAAAAATTGAAAAGAATGTTAAGTTTCTGGCGTAAAGTTAAATCTGTGACTTTTTGAAATTTCCGCCTCATAACTGAATGAGTAACACCGCTCCTGTCAGAGGTTCTTGATTAAATTTGTACAGGCTGCATTTAGATTATGTTTGATAGCTATTGATAGCAGACTACTACGTAGTTCGAGTAGAAAATAAGAAAAAGAGTATTTCGTTAAAAACTGTCAAAAATTAAGGAATTCAGCTACTAATCGCTCTTAAATTCATTTTATTCTAAGAATTTAGTCTTAAGTGACTATTTCTGGTTTCTAGACTTAACGAAATGGCTTGACAGAAAGGGGTTTCACTAATTAACTCGGCTTGTTGTTTTATAAATTTGTTAAAAGAGCAACAGAAACAATATAAATATCATGAAATGAAATAGTTGCTAACGGACATGAATGCAACCAAGTTTCGCTGAAATCGATGTTTGAGTTTATTTATTTATTATTTATTTATTATTTTGTTTATTTGATTTATATTTATTTATTTATTTATTAATTATAATACAATTAAAAATTATAGGCACCCATGTTTGAGTTGCTATTATCAAAAAGAACTTCAGTTTGAATACATTGGAGTTTTTGCCATTAATATGGAAATTGAAAGGGATATGTGGCCCCTACAAGAATACTTTCCAAAATGAAAAGAGCATGGACTTCAACAGACCATGAGTGAGATAACATACATATGTACCTTGTTGACGAATTTCAAAACTGCTGTGTCCAGCAGTAGAAGCGAGAGAAGCAGGGAACTATTTGAGAAAGACAAGTGAACGGTTTGCACTCTAAGAGGAATTCTAACGGGACACTGCGCTATTAGGAATTTCGCTGACTACTCGATCCGCCCCACCACGATTACTGCATAGGCTGCCATTATGTGGAAGAAACGGAATTGCTACAATATCTCTGTGCCCTGCACTACAAAACAGATGTCATCGGTTCTTGGGTGACAGAACGTTTGAAGATCTCGGAATCGTGGCGAACGTGCCACTAAGGGAACTGGCTGGATTCACCCAGAGATCGGGGTGATCCAAGCCCACCACTAACGGATCATGATAAGGGGGCTTACCACACACTGGGTAACACAGTGAACCATACGGGCTACCGAGTGAACTTGCCTGTGAACGACAAGCTACTCGCTAAAATAATTTAACTTTGAAAATTAAAACTTGCCCCAAAATCAATCTTACATACATACATACATAATTGACCATTACAACCATTTGTCAGGATTACAACCTATCTTCTCAACACCACTCATGTTGTGTGTGTTAATTTTGTACATGAGTGGCGGGACCTACAGTTTAAAGTCGACTCCGGATGACAGATTTTTGAGAAAGTTTTCATGACAATTTCACTTACTCTCAGACTTTTAGCCAGAAATCTGCTGAGAGGAAGTCACCGAAGAAATATTTTTTCATATTTCGTTTAGTTGGAGATACCTGACCTGGAGTTTGAACCGTGGCCTTACGTCTAATAAGCCAACACAAGACCTACTAGACTATGGCGACTTCATATAATTAAACCAAAAAGAAAAAAATCAAAGGAATCAACCAGTAGCGTTTTATAATATATGAAGAATATCTGCTACTGTTGGACGTTTTTGACGCATCAGATTTCCTATTTTCTACAAGAAAAAATATCTGGCTACACTTTTGTACGTTACGCATACGTTAACTCACATTTATGAACAAAAACAAATACAACGATTCGGTGGTCCATAAATTTTGTGTTTGTATTGTCTGTCGGATTCTCTATTTACAGAATCCTTAATAAAATCAACTTCTTTACAATGTTGTTGTTTAGCCTACATTTTAACTTTTCTGTTCTATAATTCCTTTAATATGTACTTGTATTACGAGACAATTACAAGAGAAAGAAAAGCAGAAACAGAAACAGAAAAAGGAAAAAAATGGAAAACATTTTCATGTTATTTTATAAAAGCAGTAACACAACAACATTATTAAAGCAACAGAAGCAAGAAGGAAAAAAACAAAAACAAACATAAATAAAAGGTATGAAATAAATAGAAAAAAAGAAAGAAAGAGAAAATGAATGCATGGGAGTGTGTATGTAAAGAAAAGAGTATGAAAATATAAATCATTTTTACAATAAATTTTATTTTAAATGTAAGATTATAATGGCACCCGACATTTTGGATTTCTACACATTTATACGCACACCCACTGACACATTTACATTCGAAAAAAAATTTATGCATGTTTGCCCAAAACGTATGTATGTGTGTTTCAGAATTTTTGTTTCAATGTGTTTTTGTTTTTATTTTGTTTTTTTGTTTTCGGTTTTTTTCGTATTTGATGCCTTTAAAATAGTATCCACTTAAAAGTGACAAATTGTCAAGGCATGTATGTACGTATGTATGAATGTATTTACCTCAGAAACAGTGTACGTTTCTTTGCGAATATGCATACGAATGTACTCATGTGTACACATGTGTGTGTATGAAAATGAGTGCAGATGTAGATATGTACATATGTAAGAACACCTTTATTAATGCATGCAAACGTGCTACAGGGAATCATTTCCGAAAATAAAGAAAAAAAAAAATATGATGCTTTTTATATCGTATTTTATTTCATTACGTTTTTTAATGGCAAATGGTTTTATTCATTTTGTGCATTTTTAAACAAAGAAAATAAATTCTCTTAACTCACACATTTGATCACTAAAAATGTCTCTCTCTCTCTCTGTGTGTGTGTGTATGTTCGTTTTTTCCAGCTTCTTCTAATACAGTTTACATGTGTTAAGAGAATAGAACACATTTCAGTTTACATGTGTGAGGCACGCATTAAGCGATGTTAGAATTTAAAAAAAAGAATCAAATTACAATTCAGTTTGTAGGGTTGCCAGTTATTTAGTGTTTCTTAGACAAGTAATTTGCCCGATTATTACCATAAGCCTGTATATTAAATGATTATATACTTATATTCACTCTATGTTTACTTATTCCCATCAATATTCGATTCTTCTTACCGTATTTTGAATTATTTAACGAAATTTTGTTATAACAGTTCAAATACAAATATTGCGAAGCTAATGGGTGTGTAGATTATCATTCGAAGTTGTAGAGTTCATGAAGATAACATTTTCAGTGCTTCCCAGCTGATTAAAGCCGATATATCACCTCGTGGTACATCATGAACATGTCATTGAGCAGTCATACTCATGTTTACAACACCTTTGCTGATGAAACTGCTTTTGAAAGCTAAGTATAGAATGCATTAAATGTGTTAGGAATGAAGATTAATGAATATGAAAATTAACACATGTTTCCATTGCATTCAGTAAACAATTCGACGGGACATATTCCCATATTCTAAATAGACATGTAAATAATTACACTATGCGACAAAATACAAAAAATTAAATACATACCTAGTCTAAGTTTTTCAGTTAGTTGAGTAGAACTCAAAAATACTTTTTTTTATTTTTCTCGAGCCCTCCAAACTTGTTTTATTTGACAAAAACTGTTTTTTTCGACTTTACGCACAAATTTATTGATTACACAAACATTTCTGAACTTATGTCCAAAATTTAAACCTTATTAGAAAGGAGAGAGATGGGCCTTAAAAACAATGTACATATATATATATTATTTGCTTTATATGCTACGGTGTTTGATAAGGTAAACTTGATCAATTTTAATTTTTTCCATATTTTTTCAAGCTTGTCAGTTCATAGTAGCAAACTTCAATTAAAAAAATATGAAATAAGTGATAACATTCTGAAAATGCATTATCTTGTGTAGACATTGACACTTCGTTTGCTCAAATCGGACAAAAATTACTGTAGTTATTATTTGAAGAGTCTAACAGTCGATTTATATTTTTTATGTCATCTTATCAAATTAACTTTTAGTTCAAAAATTTTCATAATTTTTAATGGATCTTGATTGTTTTCACGTTTGAGCAACCACCAGATGCTGAAAAATGTTTGCGCAAGGCGAAATAATAATATTTGCAAAAAACACAAATATTAGGCGACTTCTGGTAGTCTTACAAACGTGAAATTGACACATTTTATGATAAACAATCAAGATTCATCAAAATTTTTGAAAATTTTTGAATTGAAAGTTCATTTGATAAGATGAGATATATAAAAAAAAATAAAACACGACTGTTAACTACTTAAATTATAACTACCGTAATTTTTGTCCGATTTTATCAAACGAAACGTCTATCTCTTCACAAGATAATACACTTTCAGAATATTTTATATTTTTTAATTAAATTTTGGAATTAAGAATGGCTAAACTTGAAAAAATAAGAAAAATAATAATATTTTCCAAGTTTACTCAAAACATATAAGTTTGAACAAAACGTTTATGTAGACCGTTGTAAAGACTAATCTCTCCCCTTTCTAAAAAACTTTAGATTTTGAAAACATGTTGAAAAATATTCGGGTAATCAATTATTTTGTGTGAAAAGATCAAAAAACCGTTTTTGTCAAATAAAAGAAGTTTGGAGGGTTCGAGAAAAATAAAATAAGTATTTTTGAGTTATATTCAACCTAGTGAATAACTTAGACTATGTAGTTACTCGGGTGTATTTTCACTGTCGCACCGTGTTGTTTATCTTATAAGGCCCCTGCAAGTTGTGACTAGTTATAAACATCTTCTTCACTTGTCTCTTCTTCCACCAAATTTACTTATAAATTGTTATTGTGACATCGTATTTTACATCGGTTGAGTGAAAATCAAAAATTTTTGATCTTTAACCAACCATTGAACATAAGAATTGTTTATACAAATTAATAAAGTTGTCGAAATCCCCGTAGTCTAATAGCTAGTGTGTTGGCTTATTAGACGTAAAACCCGGGTTTGTATCCCAGGTCAGGCATCAAAACGAAATATGAAAAAAAAAATATTTCTTCGGCGATTTGCTCTCAGCAGATTTCTGGCAAAAACTCTGAGAGAAAATAAACCTGTCATGAAAAAGTTTCTCAATCGTTCGGAGTGGACGTTAAACTGTAGGTCCCGCCACTCACGTATAAAATTAACGCACACAACATGAGTGGTGTGAGAAGTTAGGCCGTAGTCCTGACTGAAGGGTTGAATTGGTTCGATGCCGTTGCAATACGTTGCTGATGTCGAATGAAATTGGTGTTTAAGAGGTACATAGCAAAACAATTTAAAAAGTGTCCAGGAATACTGAATGTTATCAGATTACAAAAGCTACCAAATGCAAGAAATTACATTCTTTTCAATACGCCTTATATTCATTCATTCAATGAGGACACCAATGTCCCCCAGGGAAAGAACATCTTCGGCTTTTTACACACATAGGACACGAACATCAACAATGTTTTATTTTAGAGAAACTTTTCATGGCAATTTTATTTACTCTCAGAGTTTTTGCCAGAAATCTGCTGAGAGGAAGTCGCCGAAGAAATATTTCTTCATATTTCGTTCAGTTGGAAATGCCTGACCTGTGGTTTGAACTGTCTCACGTCTAATAAACCAACACACTACTTATTCGACAATGGCAACTTTCCAATCAGCCCAAACACGAATAACAATTCCGTGGGCGTTTATTCCCTTTTCCCCTTCCTCTTATTATGAATAAAAATTTCCCATTTTTTCTCGAGATATGCCGTGGGAAAGAAATTCCTAGTGCTGATCAACATTCAAATGTGTCTTTACTTTATATTGCAAATTCGAACAAATAAAAGAAATAAGTTTGAAATGTTTCTTAGCCTTTTTTGTTGGTTTCTTTAATTATAAATCATTTCGATCATTGCATACGTTCATATGTAGTCAAGAAATCGCTGTTATACCTATTTACAGTGAATACAATGTATTTTTTTTTAATACAATGTAAATAAAAAAACTAGGCTGTAATCTCGATTAAAGGGCTTTAAGTTAGAAATATTATATCCTTACTTTTATTTCTAAAATATTAATTTTTTTTAGGTTTTTTTGCGAATGATCTTTGTTTTAATTTTGAAAAACTAAATCGTGAAAGTAATGGCAACACCATCAGATGGTTTATGTTTTGAAGCTTTTATTTTGTATCAGTTGATGTGTCTGTACACATTTAATGAGTGACTGCATTTGCAACTTGACATACTCAAAAATAAAAACCGTTATTGTTCTGTTAGTAACCCACATAAATACATATACACTACATACACACATATGTACATACATTTATTTATCAAAGTAAGTCATTAGGATTGCCTGCACTCACAATCCATATGCAGGTATTGAAGTGCGTATTGTATGGGTATATAGGGTAATGCTTACAGCCATATACACTAAAGACTCGATTTACGCCAATTCGGTTGCGTCGCTTTTTAAAAATTACTATAATCGGCCGAATTCAGCGACGCACTATGTGGCATTTTGCCTGAAAACCTGGCCGAAATTAATAGAAGTGTATTATGAGTTAATGGCTGCAATTTTTTGATATTGTTAGTGATAATTAAGCCCGAGGATGAACCCAACTGATTTTGGTTCAAATCGGTTCGTGATTTCGCCTACTCCCATACAAATTCCCATCGAAATTGCACTTATTTACACATAACTATGGTAATTAATACTAAGTACTAAGAAATCATGTTGCAAAGTTTGGTGAAAATCGGATCACATTTGACCATAGTCCCCATATAAAGTCCGCTTATAAATGGCTTAAAAACATCGGTATGGTGATGAAATTCGGTATGAACGTGTATTTTGTAAATCTAAATCATATTACCAAATTCTGTTATGGTCGGTCCATAATTGCCCCTTGGTCCAAAATAGGGCCCCTTAAGAAAATATGTTTAGCAAATTATAATTGGCTTAAAAATTTTATTACCTCGATGAAATTCGACATGAACATGTTTAATATGAATGTGAATCATTTATGATCACATTTTATTATGATCGGATCATAAGTGCCCCTAGGTACCACATACGGTCCATTAAGAAAATCAAACATACATCTCATATTGTTATAATAGTCGATATACATATGTAATTAAGTTTTTGAACTTCTATGATAATTAATATTTATTCATAACATTTATTTTACATTATTTAATACTTAACTTAAAAATACTTAAAAAGTGAAACTAACTACAATCGTTAAAATCGTTATCATTTTAATCATCAATGTCAGGAAGGAGTAATTTAATAGTATCTGATGAAAATGCTTTTCTATTCCTTCGCGAATTTTGTGTACTGCAGTTTATAAAAGGGTCACTGCTTAAAAGTAACCTATTCAGGACATCGCGATTGGTATCGCTTCTACTGAATTTCCTCGCATAATTCGTACGCCATATGGCTTTATTGCCTATGGCTTTATTACACTGCGTCTAATTTTTTTAATTTTTCAAAAAAAAGTAAAATTTTCAAAAAATCACCAAAAATAATTGCGCAAATTTGCGCAAATTTTTGTTTTTGTTCCTGAATGTAGAGAGTTCATATTTTCTTGTGGTATATAACATTAAACTACTAAAAACTACTTTCACCTTTAAAATCCTTATCTTTTTTTTAGGGAGGGTAAAAAAATGTGAAATTTTTATTATTTTTAAGTTTTTAACGAATAATTTTAACATTAATATATGAGATATATATATATATATAAAAGAAAGTAGCAGTAGCTCATACCTTTCAAATAAAAAAAATCAATATAAAACCTCTATTCGTTTAGCCACAAAAAATATCATATAAGCCTATTAAAATTTCAAAAAAACACCAAAAACACATTTAATTTTCTTCACTTTCCTGACTTTGAAATCATCTCAAATCTCAACTTAAAGTCGTGAAAATTCACTATATAATGCAGACTTCTGTTGTCTATCGAACTGCGTATTCAGTTTCTTAAATTTCTTTAAATTCATTTTTGCCTTTTTGGCCAGCTTTTCAGGGTAAATGCCACATAGTGCGACGTTGTGATTTCCATATGCATTTTTTTTAAAGGAGGCCTAATCAAGCAGGTCGCAAAACAAAATGGCGAAATCTTAGAGTAAATAAAATTGCCATGCAAAAGTTTCTCAAAAATCTGCCATTCGGTGTCAACTTTAATAGTAGGTCTAGCCACTTATGTACAAAATTACCATACACAATATAAGTGGTGTGAGAAGCTAGGTCGTAATCCTGACTAAAGGCGGTTGCAACATAGCGACAATTTGCAATAAATATAGTGACAGAATTACTCAATATGATGCCGATGAAAATCTATGCTTAAGTGACGCATCATCGATTGAGCACACCATCATTTGCTACAAGGAAATCTATGCTCAAAAGCGCCCTTTTATCAATTGTTTAGATTTTCGTCGATTTATTTCAAGATCAAAGCATAAAAGTAAAATATTCGGTTTGCGGTGCATTTTTCCCATCACCAATAATGGCGCTATTCGGGACTTAAGTGCTGCGGCTGCACATAAAATAATATTCTTCTAATTGCTACATAATGTTTTTTGATAAAACTTGAAAATGATTTTTAAAGTATTTTAAGTATTTATGAAATTATTTTTTATAATCTAAATAGAGAATTTGAATAACTTTATAATTTTGTAACTCAGTGTTATGCACCTTAGGACAAACATTTTTGTGTAAGCAGACATGTAGATCTTAATAGATAAATATTTTATAAAATTATTATCAAGTAAATAGGAAGAATTGTTGTTGTTGTCATATTTTTTATGTACGCTATATCATCAATTCAACTTTAAGTTAAAAATTTTCAAAATTTTTGACGGATCTTAAATGTTTATTGAAAAATGTGTCCTTTTTCCGTTGAACCAACTACCGGAAGTTGGCTAATGTTTATGCAAAGCGAAATAATAATATTTGCGAAAAACGGAAATATTTGGCTACTTTTGGAGTGCAAAGAGCAAATTCTCCTGTAAACTATCAAGATCCATCAAACATTTTGAAATTTTTTTATAATTAAAACTCATTTGATGAGACAGCATATATAAAAAATATGACTAAGCTGTTCTACTCTTTAAATAATAACTACGCCAATTTTTGTCCAATTTTATCATACGAAGTGGCAATCTCTTCAAAAGAGAATGCGCTTTAAGAATATAATCAGTTGTTTTAAAGTTTTTAATTAAATTTTGCTATTAAATATGGCCAAACTTGAAAAATTAAGAAAATAATAAAAGTTTCCATATTTACACCATCAAAACTCATAACATACAAATTTGAACAAAATGTTTATGTATACCGTTTAAAAGCCTAATCCCTCCCCTTTCTAAAAAAAAACTTTGGAATTTTAAAACAGGTTCAAACAAATTTTGGGTAATCAATATTTTTGGGAAAATATCAAAAAAAAAAAACCGTTTTTGTCAAAAAAAAAACAAGTTTGGAGGGTTCGAGAAAAATAAAAAAGTATTTTTGAGTTCTACTCAACCAAGTGAATAACTTGGACTATGTTGTTACTCGGGTGTATTTTCACTATCGTATGTTTATCGTGTTATTTTATTATTGGGCAACACGCTGGGTGACACCGTTACAACCAATGTAGAATGGGGAAATTAGGAAATTTTTCTAAAAGATTTTCAATTTAAAATAAAAATGCTTCAAAACAATTTTTTGAACATCGAATTAATGAACTACTGCGGCCAAACCAATATGTTACAAAAACTGTTGTTTTTTTACTTAATTGGTCATTACATCTCTTAGTCAGGATTACAACTTAGTTTCTCATACCATGTTGTGTGTGGTAATTGTATTCATGAGTGCTGAGACCAACCATTTAAAGTCGTTTCTAAACCAACAACGAATTTACCATACAAATACTACTAAACTACTAATTATATTATTATTTACTAAGTTTAATAACAAAACTAAAATAATTGAAGTACCTGTTACAACGGTTATACGATTGTACATGTGGAACGTAGAACGATCTTTAAAAATTTCATAATTCCAGCTGTGTATCACTTTTGATACATACTTGCAGTAAATGGAATTGTCACAATTATTGATAGATTCTGTTAAAAATTTATATATTTTAATTTATTTTAATTCTTTTTAAAAAAAACTATTTTATATTATTACATTTAATTATCAATTCTTTATATGATATACTATACATTGCAACATAGTTTTGGTTTGATATCTACCCCTGCTTTTTGGCGATTTATAAATCTTCACACTTGCGATAATTACGAATTCGAAATTAATTAAGCTTTTTGAACTATCTATCGTTAACTGTATTGCTTTTTTATAAAAACTAAGCAAATGATACGTGATTACATACAGTTGCCTTTTAGGAATATGAATTAAAGAGTGTCAATAAAAAAAAACACCACTTTTATGAAAATTCAAAAACTTTATTCTTACTTTTCGATTTTTGCAGAGTAACAAAGAGAAACATTGGATGTTTCATGTTGCACAAGTGAATTTTGTTTCTTTATATGGATTGCGTCCAATATTATCGAATGAAAGTTTTAGGGAAGAACATACTCGCTTTTTATGAGTATTACAATGACAGTCAATGTCAAAATTTTTCAACAATAAAAAATAATAATAATATGCCCAAATGTTCTCGCTCTTCCATTAGGGCGGTGCTTGAAAATGATACAAGTAAAATGAAAAATATATTCAAGGTATTAATATTCCTTCAAGGCAAATACAGAGACATATACTATATGATGCGATTATTTTCAGTATATCTGTACGAATAAGAATTTATAGAAAAAACTTTTATTCAGTTTCAAATTTATACACTAAAAAGCTTATAAGCTAAAAACCAAACATACAGGAAAACAATTACTTTAAGCCACTTACTATATACAAACAATTAAATGATTTGAATTAATAAAAAAATTTCAATTTCAAAATTTAGTTTTTCGGAACTTTGGAGTAAATTTGCATTGAGAATTTTGAGCTCAACAATACCTGTACTGCGGAAACTATTCGCCGTGTTCTTCGAATCCACGACTGCTGTGGTAGTGTAGTCAGATATAACCACAAAAATTAACTATGTTTTGCTCTAATATTGCTGCATAAAACGCCAACTTAAAATTCAGATCGCGAATGCCCTGAAATGATCTGCAAGCGTGATATTCTATTGCATGTACCAATGTCGCTATTATAAATTCGTTGAAGTGCTGCTACAACCTTGTATTTGCTTTTGCACATTTTTTTAATCATCTGCTGTTTTACCATTTAAGTAAAATACGAGTTTTACCTTTCCCTGTGTCGGAGTGTAACTTGAAAACTGATAGAGCTGTACTGTCTTCGAAGCAAGGCGCCTTTATCTTGTTTGATGCTTCCGACAAAGCGCTTAATGGTTTGCCTTGCGTGTATTGAAGGCAGTTTAATTTTTTTCCGTATCAAAAATTTCAGTTTTCACTCGGCTTAGAAAGTTTTCTTTAGGACCGCAAACTCTCCAATTACTTTAAATATTGAGTATATACTCTCATGTTTGTGTATGCATTGTTCTGAAATGATTCGGTAAGAGCGAGTAGTATTTATGAACATTACATTTGTAGGAAGAACGTTCCATATAAGGAGAGTTATTCTATTTTGAAATATCGAAAAAACAGTGAAGCACAAGTTGTTATGCTACGGAGATCTAATTAATAACACTATGCGACAAAAAAAAAAATTAATAAATACACCCAGCTAACGACATAGTGTACGAGGTGTGATAAAAAATAACCGTTATTTTCAAATTTCGTGGGTTACGTATGTTCGATTTTCGCATTTTTTCTGTTATGTTGGTACACATGTCTGTTATATACATATGTTGACAATATCAGCAATTTTGGATTATCAGTTTGTTTTTGACAGATAAAAAGGTTAGTCGTGTTTTGGTATGCTCTTCGAATTTTTACTATTCGAAAAAATTAATCAAAGAAACAGTATAAAGTGTGCAAGGGCATTTGAAATGTCGATTGTGGCGTTTGGCGAGCAGAACACAAGTTCAATTGTGGTATAACCGGTTTAAGGAGGCCGAAAAGATGTCAATGACGATGCTTGTCCTGGTCTCCCGAGCACGTCAACAACCTATGAAAACATTGAAGCAGTGAAGAAAATGATTTTGGATAATCGTCGAATCACTATTAGAGAGGTTGCTGATGATATTGGCATATCGTTCGGCTCATGCCAAGCAATTTTTACGGATGTTTTAGGCATGAAACGTGCGGCATCGAAGATTGTTCCAAAACTGGGTGTAAGGCTATGACATTGAAACCAAAGCCCAATCATCCCAATGGAATGAAAGCCAAGACCGAAAAAAGCACGTCAAGTTCAGTTAATTGTGAACGTTTTGCTCACTGTTTTCTTGGATTGCAATGGCGTGGTGCATCATGAATTCTTGCCACAAAGTCGTACGGTCAATAAGAAATTCTACCTTGAAGTTATGCGCCGATTACGCGAAGCAATTCGTCAGAAACGCACAGAATTGTGGAAAACCAATCATGGATTTTGCACAATGATAACACACCAGCTCACACATCGATGCTTGTGCGTGAGTTTTTGGCCAAAAACAAAACCGTAATCATGTCTCAACCACCGCATTCACCGGTCTTGGCCCCTCTCTTCCCCCTCTTCCCAAAACTAATGACACCGATGAAAGGAAAACGTTTTGCTACGATTGAGGAGATAAAAGAAAAATCGAAACAGGATCTGTTGGCGATACCAAAAAGCGTGTTTCAGGAGTGTTTCGAGGATTGGAAAAAACAGAAGGCACAAGTGTATTACATCTGAGGGGGGTTACTTTGAAGGGACAAGATAGTTATTGATAAATAAATAAATACTTTTTGAAAAAATTGAAAATATCGGATATTTTTTGATCACACCTCGTAAGTTGTGTGTTTTGTTGAGTAGAACTCAAAAATATTTTTTTTTTATATTTCTTGAACACTCCAAACTTGATTTATTTGAAAAAAAAACTGTTTTTTTGGACTTTACGCTCAAAGCTGTTGTGAAATCTTGTTTTGGTGTCATTAAATATTTTCATCATATGGAACTGAGACATTTTCCTATAACAGTATAACATATCACCATATTGATCGTATCACCATTCAATTGTGCTCATTTTTATCTTGTACGGAATTAATAAATTTATGGGCCTATACGATGCTGATTTCATCACTGCTTGTGCGCATTTGCATTCTTAACATTCGGACTTCCTTTATTTGGAAATTTTCTTGCGTCTCAGCATGGTTTCCGTAGAGGTAGCTTGAAAATCATGTGTTTCTTAGCAGTGCGCCACAAATAATAACTGGATTCAGGCGTAGAATCAAGAGCTACTGAAATATATAGTAGGGGATGTCGTCCTCTAAAATTTCAAGAGTTCCCTGAGTTGTTTAATATATTAAATAGAAATGCTTACGTACGAGTCTTATTTTAGCAGAAACCAAACTTTCCAATTTAAAAAGCACCTCTCAGCCCATCAAATAGAGTATATAGGGTGAGAACTCCAGAGGATATTGATGTTTCTATACTCAGCATGACACTATAATCTACTACTCCATAGATATGAAAAGATTTGATAGTGGAAGAGGTAGTTAGATGACAGTGCCAACACGACAGCATTAATAAAATCGGATTGAGGGAATGCACTACCATCCTCAGAGCATTCTTGAAAAATATTTGTAAAGCGTTTAGTGCTACGTCAGAGACAAATTACTCATTATGGCGACTAGGAGTCTTAAAATATCTGTCATATTTAAGTCACCTTTACGAAACGCAACTGGTAGAGGCTTATTTGTTAACCATTTCAGAATCAACAGTCTGTCATAAATATAACAACGAAGGGATAGAACAACCAGCCTACCAGCAATGATGTATCAGCGGAAAGCCTAAGAGCAGATGGGTTTCACAATGGCCTCAGTAGAGATCACTTTGGTGTAACTTAGTTACTCGGAAAACTAAAATGGTGGTTCAGTGGGTTTGAATGCAATAAACTCTAGTAGACTGGATATCGAACTGTGCACACAAAGTTTCAGTATGAAAAAAAGGGGACAACTTAAGAAATACAAGTCAATCCTGCTTTTTGAAGGAACATTCTTGTAGTCATGGACTATTAATTTTTAAGGGATTGTTCAAAATATACGATTATTTACGAAATTTCATACTATCTGGTGTAGATTCCATAAAATTATCAAAACATCAAATGCGGTTCGAGGTTAAAAACGAAAATCGTACCCACAGGATATAACCGCGTTTGAAAAATGTAAAAAACAAGGAGCATTAAAATTTACACTGCTTGCCTGGGCCCATCGATATTATATCACTTCAACACAATGCCCAAAGGGCTTGGTCAACTGTCGGAAGAGTATGAATGACAAATATCTCTGTCATGTTGATCTAATACGATGGAGATATGATTGGTATAACATAGACACTATTCCTATCAAATAATTCATTTAAGGCCCAAAAGTCACTACTGCCCTACTATGAAATTTGAGCATATCATCTCTGTATGTAGCCAAGTGTGAGTGTGGCGTTATATGTAAACATTTTGAACAAATAACGGAAATATTAAAAATAATAGAACATCATTTCCATATGATGCGATATTAAGGAAAATAGCAACAGCGAGGACAAAAAAAATATATGCAAATCGATAACTGTCAAATGGAAAGTAGTATGAAATTTTAAATATTTATAAAGAAAAAACTGCTAAAAATTTTACAAAATGAAAGAAAATAAAAAAAATTAAAGAAAATGAAAAAAAGCCAAGCCAAGCCGAGCAAAAGAAAAGAAGAAAAAACTCTGCTGCTTAAAATAGCGATAACTCAGCAAATATGAATGCGCAACTAAAAAACGCATTTCCTAAAGACGTCAACATAAACGACAACGATGGGCGAAAGCAGCCGGAGCCGAAGAGCAGTGTTGCAAAGTTGAGGCAGGCAATAAAATAAGAAATACACGAAATCCTCTCCCCTTTCTTGTGCATGTCGAAGAGGAACCGAAAACTATAAAAAGAAAAAAAAAAGAGAAAAAAAGAAAAGGAAAAATAATAAATTTTATTGAAAAGTAAAACGATAAACTAAAAACGAATAAAATGAGAAAAAGATGAAGATTTCGATGTCGATGTCGATGTAGATGAGGATGTGACGATGGGTATGTTGTTGTCGATATTGTTAATGTTTTACGTTCGTGTATAGTGTATCGTGTATCGCTTAGTATCGTATCGGTGTTATGCTAAAAGTGCTATGCTGGTAGTCAAATCTAAAATTGTAAAACAAATAAGTGGTAAGTGGGTACGTAAGTTAGCAAGTAAGCAAGTATGTACGTAAGAAAGTGAGTACGCATAAGTATGGTTGAAATACATAAATAAGTAGTTTTTAAGAAACTCCACCAAAAGACTTCTCATCAAAATTGGCTCTCTGTTTTTGCTTATTTTGGGTTTTGTTTTCGGTTTTCGGTTTTTATTGCCGTTGTTTAATGTTTTCCATACACACGCTGTATGCGAATTTCTTCGTTCTTTTTTTTATCTGCATTTGATGTTTTTACTGAATATCATATTCAATGTTGCTTTTTTTTGGTTTTTTTTGTTTTGTTTTCATCTTTTAGATTTGCCAATGTTGCAAGTGGATGATAGTTTTGACAGTCGAACATGAGCCTGACAAAGTTCTGTTAACTTAAACTTTGAACATAAAAAAGTTTCTTTTTGTTTTTTTTTATTTGACAAGAAAATGTAGAAAAAGGCAAAGAAATTAAAGTAAATGGAAAACATGTTTCCATAATATCTCTGCATTTTTAAAGATGAAATGTTGTCAAGTGGCTGAAAAGGAAGACCGGAATTGGCTTCTTAATTGATTTGCGATGAATTCTGTTTAATTGGAATAGTGGTTGAGGAAGTCAACGTTCTATCAATGAATGGCAATTACATTCGTAATACTATGTTCAGTAATTCACTTTTATTGAGCACAATATTTTAACTGTTCAGGCATAACAACATACGCAGTTCGGCTGCTTATTCAATATTCATTTGGCAGCTGGTAAACAAAACAGCTGGTTGTTTCAATAACATTGTTTTTTTATTTTGTTTTGAATTTTTTTTTTTGTTTGTCATTGTTGATATTTGAGTTATTAGAAATTTACTACATAGACAAATACAATATTGTCTACCTAATATAGTAGAACGATTTGGAAACTCATTAGGAGTTGGATAAGATACAGAACTGGATTGTCGTTCATATTGTCGTAACAATGAAAGCCTGTGCTGTAAATAAAGGCCCTAGTGGGCCTGTTAGATTTAAGTCCATTACGTGTAATGCTGAAGAGCAGAGGCTTGAAAATTTTGGATTGGATAATGTAATTCAAATCTAAGAGATTTGAAGTAGCAGCATCGTGATCTAATACATCGAAAGGCTAATAGCCTCTTCCTTAACTGTAGCCTAGACAGTAATAGTATAACCTAAAATTTTGGGAAATAATTCACAATGAGAATGAATAATTAGGGCAAAAGATACAATTTGGTTGCTAACATACTCCCTCAAGAGAGAGATAATGCAAGGCTTTGGTAGGGCATAATCAAGGATTTCAATCCGAAAATGAAATATTCAAACCCCGTATGGAAACTCGCAAATATCTTCTAAATAAAAGTTTACGCACTCGAGAGATAAGCTCAGTTCAATTTGGACTGGTAGTTCTTAGGACGGAACATAGCAATAATAACTGACAATAATGCCACCATATAGGCACTCTCCTTCTATGAGGTAGTCTCGAAATTAGAATGCAAAGCTGAATCAGTTAGTTAAAGGAAATAGAGTTGCCTTCTGTTGGATCCTAGATCATGTAACAATTCGCAGATCAGCTTGCGAGAAAATAGCTTCCACACTGCTGATGAAGTCAGAATATATCGATGGGGGAAAAGTGATTTGGATAAGTGTACTTGGTAAAAGCATCTTCGCCCTCTGCTGATGTCTAACGTTTTTGAGAAAATCTAATTTATGTTACATAACAACAGTGAGAGAAGGAATTTGAGTTATAATCAGACTATGTAGCAGTAGCATGAGGATAGTTACTTGTTTTAGAATAAAAATCGATGCAATGATTTCGTAATGAGTAGAAGAAAGGCTAGGACACAATCTATCTCAGAAATACTTGTGTGTTTATCAACTAAGAGGGAGGTGTTAACCTTACTAACGCCGAACAGCATCCTGACAACAATATTGGGGAGACATTATAAATAATTCGTTTGGTCTGTGTATTCTACTATTTCTACGCATCAATTTCATTTTATTTTATTTATTTATTAATTACAATACAATTAGAAATTATGTATATTTAATTACATACGAGCTGAGTAACTTTAATCATATGCTCGGTGTAGTGTAACAGATACTTGGACACTTCAAATTATAAATTCGTCTTTAGTCCACTCAGCTATTTTAGTTACAATTTGAAAACCTTATGGTAGGTATTGTGACATCCACTATAAACATGAGGGAGACTAAGTGTACAACCTAGACGATTTCATGTAATTTTATTACTGATTATGCACCCGTGCAAGTGTTAAAATAAAGTTACGCCCAACAACTTTATTTTGGGCCATATTTTTTGTGTTAAATACATTTTCACCTTGATCCGGTCCTCACACTATTTGCTTAGCCACTCGATCGTAAATAGTTAGGGATCGTGTTGTTCTTGAGCTCGGTATACCTGCGAAGCTGATAAGGCTATGCAGAATGACGTGAGAGCAATTCCTGCAGCTCCGTCAAGGTAGGAATGGACTTCTACGAACCTTTTGATACCGTGCGAGGTTTAGTACAAGGCGACCTCTTTAACATCGTCATGAGGCGGGAGTGCATCGCAATCGCACTATTTTTTCAAAAAAGTGTCCAGTTGCATGCGTATGCTGACGACATTGACATCATAGGGCATACCAAGCGAGATGTTACTGCTGCCTTTAGTGCTACTAAGATGGGTCTGACAAAACAAAATATATGTTATCGAGAAGTAGAGACGTGCGGCGTATTGATTCTCAGATTGCGGCCGATAACTATACTTAAAGAAAAAGTTAATGATTTCTAAACATTTATTAATGACTCCAGCCAGATGGCCGATTAACGGAAACATTAGCGATCTTTGCCTGCAGGCACGACCTGATGAGGGAGAGTGTTTTGCTATTACACTATTCAGTCAGGTTTGTCAAACATCATGAAATTTACATCGTGTTTGTGTATTTGACTGAATTGTTATAACATGAGTTGAATGATCTTAAGAAAAGATATGTTCTTGGTGGCCAATTGAGATCAAGATTTCGGCGAAATAAACGGTCATCAAACGTTTGTCGCAATAAATCGATTGTGACATGAGATATGTGGCAAGTTGCACCATCTCGTTGAAACCAAACATCGTTCACATCAATACCATGAAGAGCGGGTAGAAAAGTATCTGTTACCATAGTGCAATTGACCGTAGGGGTTGCGCCGTCCTCATTTTCAAAGAAATATGGGCCAATCATAGCTCTGTTCCACAAGCAGCACCAAACAGTCACTCGTAATGGGTGCATTGGCTTCTGGAAGACCACGTGTGGGTTTCCTGAGCCACAAATACGGCAATTTCGCTTATTAACGTACCCACCAAGATGAAAATGAGCTTCATACGAAAAGATAACTTCTTTTTTGGCAAAATCGACATGATCGTGGAGTTCCTTGTTGGGTCAAGAAATTCCAACGTTGTTCTAGTGCCTCAGTGGTTATAATATACTGAATTTTGTGACAGAGTTGCATGACATAAGCATTGCCAGATTCGAAATAACCGAGGGTTCAAATTTGATGGCGCACCCATTGTGAGATGGTTTAAATACTTTTTAATCATAATTTTCAATCTTAATAAAAAGCGCTAAATGTACATCATTGATAAAAATTTATTACAAATTGTTGCACTGCCCTTAGAAAACCTCAAACAGACGATATAAAAATAAGTAAAAAAAAATCCAAAGCATTAAAATAAAATTCCAGAAAGAATGTTTGTGGCTGAGCTCTTAAGGAATGTTTAATGGCACGAATTAAAAATTCAAAACACTATTAAAGAAAATATTCAAAATAGGCACTACCAGAGGGAAAGACCATTAATGGTCAAACAGAAACTGTAGTTGACTAGAAAGTTTTTCAAGTGGCCATCAATAACAGATCGTATACGAATCAGAAACTTCCTACTATATCTTGAAGAAAATAATCAGCATAATAACGAAACTTAAAATATTTTAAATCGTCCCAAAATTACTTCAAGTGAGGGAAGACGATCGCTTACATTAACATGAATTTAAATTAAAAAGATGAACATACTTATAACAATATTTAATAATATTTAATGGTATAATTAAAACTAAAATTAAATTGGAATAAAAAAAAAATATTCTCAGCACTTTTATGATTACAAGAACTGTGTATGAACATTCGTAGAGTTCATGCACTTCCCACGCTGATAGCAGGGATGTGCACTGAATAATTGAAGACACTTTTCTTTCGCCAAATTTACAAAAAGGCTGGCAAAGTTGTGAATTACCAGAAGAAAAAACAAACTTAATGCTTAAAAATAGTTTTAAGAATCCTTTAATGTTTTCTTTTATGAATAAATAATGAATAATGAATTTCTTCATTCATTTCATTTAAAAATTGAGTCCAATAGTGTTTTAATTTATGTTGCATTTTCCTTTTTATTGTAATAAATACTCCAACTATTAAGTCTCGATGGGAAAATTTGCATTATCAGGGTTTTGGAATCGAATAAATTTAAATAATTTGCATGCAATCAATATAATTGATGTGAATCATGGATTCAGTAAAAATAATTCTATTTAAACTAAACTGATTTAATTTTAAGTTTCTTACTTATTTCACCGGTCATTACAACTCTTTAATCAAGATTAGGACCTCGCTTCTCACACCACCCATTTTGTAAGTGCTAATTTTATTCATGAGTGACGTTCGATTCCAATCGAAAAATGTTTGAGAAGCTTATCATGGCAATTTTAATTTTAAACTACTAAGAGGAAGCCTCTGGAAAAAATATTTTTTCATATTCCGCTTTGTTCGATATGTCTGAGCTAATTGAACCTCGAATTCGCATCTGATAAGCCAACACACTACCTACTTGGATACGGCGACAGTTTAAGCCTAACATACATACTTAATTGGTCATTACAGCCCTTTAGTCAGGATTACGATATAGTTTCTCACACCACTTATGTTGTAAGCATTAATTTTGATACATGAGTGCCGGGACCTACAGGTTAAAGTCGACTCCGAACAACAGATTTTTGACCAGAAACAGAGTTTTTGCCAGAAATCTGGTGCGAGGAAGTCGCTGAAGAAATATTTTTTTATATTTCGTTCAAATGGAGATGCCTGACCTGGTGTTTGAACCGAGACTTCACATCTAATAAGCCAACACACTACCTACTAGACCACGGCGACTTTGCCTCGTTTAAGCCTAAATTTTAATTAAATTCAATGCGTTCTAAGGCCTAAAAACAGAATTAGCTCAACGTTCATGGAATGTGCGTTCGTTTTTAGCATACTTACCGAAATTACAATTGGGTTTGGTAATGGCTCTCATAGCTTTTCATGGAAGAAAAGTCCATTAAATGAGCTAACAACAGCAACAAAGAATGACTTTTAGAATTGGTAACTACTACCACTATATCATAAGTATCGTATGCAATCAGTGAAAACGAAATTGAAAAATTTTATCGACAAAGATGGGATTATCGCTAAGAGTTTTGAATCCGTCCGTCTGGCAAGGCTGTTAGGTTTGCCACATGCGAATATGGATCGTTTTACAAAAGTGGTGAAACAAACATGATCACTCTTCGAACATTATGTAACTAACACGGGCGTTATAGTCGACTTACTATGCAAGGCATTCGCAAGAACAAAAATTTGTAAGAGATTGAAAGCGTTAGAGACAAGGTTAGTCGTGTGCCTCATCTTAATGCACGCACTGTCGAAAATATTGTTTCTGTTTTCTGCGATTCGATTACTTTCTCAATTGGGCCTGTCTTTTTGGGTATTTTAATTTGTACCTTCGTCCTTATAAAGTCCAATTTACGTTAAAACCGCCGACCATTCTCAACGCTGCAGATATGATAATTGGGCGCCAGAGAAAAAACCAATTTTTTCATTATTTTCTATTACGTCGTATGGTCTGAACAAGCTATTGACACGTATTTTTTAAAGATCACTTTTGAAGTATCGTTACCGTCAACTCAGAGCGCTTTGGCCGCATGACAACCGACATTTTTTTTGGGCCTGCAGTTAAAGATCTTAAACTGAACGGCAAATGGCTTAAAAAATGCTGTTACGAACTGCACAACATAAACGATTTTAGTTTTAATGCTTGAAAAGTCTCCAGAGTGAGTTATTTTATATGCCCTTATGTGTAGGTTTGACTCTCTTAAATGAATCAATTCTTTTAAATTTAAATTATATTTATTTTTTTATGAATTCGCCATAGTCTAGTAGGTAGTGTGTTGGCTAATTAGACGTAGGGCCACGGTTAAAACCCCAGATTTCTGGCAAAAACTCTGAGAGTAAATAAAATTTCTCAAAAATCTGTCGTTCGGAGTCGACTTTACATTCTAGGGCCCGCCACTCTTGTATAAAATTAACACACACAACATAAGTGGGGTGAGAAACTAGGTCGCTATCCTGACTAAAGGGTTCTAATAGCCAATTATGTATGCATTATATTTATTTATATATAATAGATGTGTCGTTGCTGGTTGTACTAAAAATATATATTTTTAAATCTATTCGTCGCTTGTTAAGTAGCGTAACTTAATCCCAGTAGTGTTGCAAATAATTGCAGTCTTGTCTGCAATATATTACAGTCCTGTGTCCTACCGTATTAGACCAATAAAGACTGCCACTTCTCCCGACTCCACATTCGGCTTCCCTAAATGGTCAATCGGTTTATCTCTTAATATAATCCACCACGGCAGTTTTCCCCGAATCTTCTACCTCGCATACTATCTATTCTTCATGGCGACTATGCTTCACCATTTTTACGACTTCACAGGGTCCGTAATAATTAGAATTCTATTTTCGGCTTTTCATATTAAATATCTTGCGCTTCTCAGCCTATAATGCGACATTCCGTTATTGATCCAATTCTGAAATTCCAAATTCTTCAATTAATTTTTCAATTCTGAATCGTGCCATTTTGATGCTACCGTGAGAATTGTTATTAGAGGACATTTGAAATTTGAATAGTTTTTTTTGATAACAATAATATTATGGATTTTTTTATTTTCTCTATCAACCTAGTGGCTTTAGGGCCATCTGTTGCTTTTAATGGAAGCTGAATACTTTGTTCCACAATCGCATTTAAGGTAAAGGCGGTTTTCTAATTTGAAATAATTTATTCGGGATTTTCGAAAACTGTATATTGACTGTTTTGTCAATAACCTATTCACTATCTGTTCCTGTCGGCGCATACAGCCATTTAAATTTGTAAAATTTGAACCTTCATTCTATGGGGGCTTGGCAGAAGCGTAGGACTTAAGTAACCTTCTGTAGGTATAAGATCTGTAAAATTCCTTTTCCATTAAATCGGGCGTTCTCTTTACTTCAAAATGCCCTCCGCGGTGAGCGTATTGTATATTTCCTGCTCTATACAGGCTGGAATTACTTAAAGCACTTGATCATACATAAAATAATTGGTCATTACAACCCTTTGGCCAGAATTACAACCTAGCCTCTCACACGACTGATGTTATGTTTGTTAATTTTATACCTGAGTGGCGGGACCTACAGTTTAAAGTCGATTCCCAACGACAGATTTTTTTGAGAAACTTTCCATGGCAATTTTATTTACTCTCACAGTTTTTGCCAGAAATCTGCTGAGAGGAAGTAGTGGACGAAATATCATATTGTCGTTCTGGTGTCTAACCTGGGGTTTGAAAAGAGGTCAGGCCAACACACTACTACACTAGTTCTTGATCAGAATATTTAAAAAGTCAGTTATGTTTCAAATAAAAGTCTTCGTAACTGTCCTTTTTGGTAAATTTCCTTATAGCTTTCATCCAATCATCTTACATTTGAGTTTCCATAAGTCGGTGTAGTTTAGTAGTTAGTGTGTTGGCTTATTAAACGTGAGGCCACGGTTCAAACCCCATGTCAGACATCTTCAGCAAAACGAAATGTAAAATTTCTTCGCCGATTTCCTTCCAGTTGGATCGTAAGCATGACTAAAGGGTTATGTATGTATGTCCAAAACTTTGAAACTTTAAATAGTACGTCTTTCTTTTTAAAAATTAAAAAAAATTTAAATTATTACTAAAATTATATACATACATACATACACATGTATGTATATAAAATGTTTGCTTTTTAATAAACCTCATACAATCGCAAGAAGCAGCGCAATAAATTATTAAATCTTGCCAAAATATATTGTTAGTTGGCAACCAAAAAAAAAAAAATACACTTTCGCTATAGGTTTGCATAAATCACAGACTCACTGTACATTTGAGCAAAAAAAAAAACAACCATATTTAGTGTATCATAATTATTTTACTACTTTATGAAGTCAATCTCTATCACAAAGAGAAAGAGAGGGAGAGGGAAAAAAGAGAAAATCAGATTTATTTTCAAGTTTCGGTATAACAATCCATTCAACCAGAATGTTGTACTAAATAAGGCGAATAAATTTTGTTGCAACTCATTTATAATGCACTCTAAACATGATGGGCTGGCTGACTTTCTCTCTCTCCCTCTCTCCCTCCCCCCAATTTTGTACCGCCATTACATTTAGAATTTGTAAGTGTGCCTGCTGACGTTTTTTTTGTTTGTTACTCTGACATATTTCACACAACATTCATCAAAACTGAAACTTCATACCATCAATCTCAACACATCATGAAGTGTATGAAAAAACAGACGAAGAAGAAAAAAACAACAACAACAACTGTAAAATTGACTGTAAGCGAATTTGAGTTTGAGAGAACTGCACCGCCAACTCGTCAAACCGACACATAAAAATATTAATAATTTTCATTGCATGGATGTATGAATGTATGAATGTATGAATGTGTGTTAGCTTTCTATACTTAGTTTAGTTATGAAAGTTGTTGTGGAAGTTATGAAATTATGTTTTAACTTCATATAACCCAGTAAACCCAATACCCTGGAGTTTACTTGGTTTGGCAATAATTTTGTTTTTTTACAATAACACTTGCGAAGGAGCGCAGAAGTTGGATTTGTTTATTAAAATCGATTGCAAATTTTGTCTAGCCAGACGTAGGCCATTGTGAATTTTGACTTTACATTTGCTTGTATAGTGAGTAACTCATGATGAATTCATTGCTACTCCCAAAGAATTTATTTTTATTGATTTTGTCAATACCAGGCGTGTTTTTAAAGTCTAAATCAACACCAGCTTTCTTCTTGATAAGGTCTTTTAAGACTCCTTCCAGCAGTCCTTTTTTAGATATGAAATTCTACGCGATTGGGGTCCGTTGTTAGCTAAAAATCAATGTAAACATCTCCAAAATTAAACCCATTGTACCTGGTATTATAATGAGTAGTTGGATTACTGTTTTAATTAATTGCGAGGCTTCTGGCAAAAATACTAAAAGTAAATATAAATTGCTAGGAAAAGTTTCTCAAAAATCTTTCGTTCAAACCTTAAACTGTATGTCCAACACACTCATGTATGAAATTAACACGTACAACATAAGTGGTGTGAGAAGCTAGGGCGTAATCTTGGCTATGATAAAGGGTTGTAGTGACCAATAAAGTAAGCAAGTTCACTGTCTTCTTCTGTTTCTTTTTTCTACAATTTAGCCAACTTTTACGCCTTTCTGTGGATTCCATGACTACCTACGAAAGTGAATAAATATGTCAAGTGCAGTTTCAGTGTTACTCAATGCTCTGTAGATGCAGATTCTTTAAGTCATAACCAATCAATAGATGGTTTACGATGTCAGTGTCTGAAGGGGAAAAATATATTTTTGATTGAAATTTTGTTTATAAATTGTGAATAACCTGCATAGTTAGTGCAGAATTAAATACATGGGCTTCAATTCAACACAAAATACTAGTTGAGCGTTTTATTTGAGATTTCTGCTACAGTGCGTTTAGATTGCGAAACACGTATGACTTAAACGGGAATATATTTCTTTTTCACTATTATTCTTAGAAAGCAAGAATATGGTTTTAAGGTTATACACGTGTGATAATTGTTGAATTATCCTAATTCTGCAGAATTTCCCGCCCGACCTCGGTTTTTTGAGTGTTTGAAATTTTGGTCAAACGGTTCGATTTATCTTCCTTTTTTTTGTTTAAATTATTTTCATATTATTTGCTCGTTTTGGTTATTATTATTATTGATGAATAAATTAAATCTCAATTGTTTTCTATAATTAAATTCAAGTAAGAGTGTTGCTACCGTTGCTACTTAGCTATCTATACAGCTGAAGATATGTATGTAGGTATTCGAATGGTTGACCTTGTAGCCTGTTTGATAATCACTGGATAGAGAGGAATATGTAAATGTGTAAGCTGCTTATTATAATGCGTAGAATATTGACCTGATTTACGAAGATTTTATTTGGACAGCAATATATCCGCCCACTGCGTTGTTTGTACTCTATTTTACATTGCAGTCTTGGTTATGTTGGCACCGCCATTTTTTATACATGAGTAATTCATCTCTAGTTGTGGCAAGCTTTCAAATCCACACATTCCGGTAACTTTAAAATGATGATTTTTTTTCCAAATTTCTTCCTCGTGGACGAATGTAATAATATGAGCCTTCAGAATTTCAGACGTGGTTTTAATGTCAAATCGTAGAATGTCTGCAGGTATTGATTGGATGGATGGATTAATTTCACAATAACCACTTAACTCGACTGGGATAGCAACATGATATTCCTAAATTATTTTCTGCAGTGGTGCTATTGTTTATTTAGTTTAGTTTAGTTGCCAACCTTTTGATTAGTAAAATATTTAATGGTGGTTTCCTGGTAGTATTCTTATGGCTCAGCTGTCGCTTCTGTTCCCTATTTTGAGGAACTAGATCCAATGTGGCTGTTATACAGAGTTTTTTGTGTGCACAAGTACAGAATATAACGCTATAACGATCTATATATCTGGTATATAGTATGCTGAGCTTTTAGCATCCGCTTTCACAATGAATGTTAGTAAATCCAAAGCTTTAATTGTAAAATTATCTTTCATTGACATAATGTTTACTTAAATACTATCTAAAGATTGAATGTAGTGGAGTGGCGCTACATTATACAGGGTGTCATACAGTTAGTTTCTGCATCGTTTTATATCAATATTTGACAGGTTTATATGTTATAAGATTGTATGTCCGGGTTTATCTCAGTATATGTCAACTGCTATCTCTACCAAAAGGACACTAATTGAAATTTCCTTGCAATCGATTCCATTGCACATTTTCTATTATAATGTCACCGCTGAGCCCTAAGCAAATTAACACTACCATTGGAGTATCTGATTCCCAAAATTACCTTCCAAAGGGTATTTCCAAAGATATGGCAACCAAAAATTAATTAGTGTTGTCGATAAACAAGTTTATGGTGCCTCCACTGTTTTATGCCAAGCTTTTGCTGCATGACTGATAATAAACCGAATAATAGCAGTATACATCCATAGTGAGCGTCATTCTTAACCAAGAAGCTTTTATCTTAATGTAGGAAGAACTACTTCAGAGGTTCTACGTGTAAGTAAGCAATAAATAAATTAATCTCTAGAACTGCATTTGGTATAAAAACCAAAGTCATGAAACCAATTTTATCCAGATTACTTGTGGTTATATACCTAGAACAGAAAAGAATTTTCAGCGAATTCAGTTTATTTGGAAAATTGTTTACTGGGATGTAAAATTTACGTGTATGTAATGAAAAGTGCAAAGTGAATCAAGGTATTGCGTCTGTTGACTCTGTCATAAGTTATTGGCGGTGTTGGCCATATTTATATATGCATTCATATGCGCTAATACATTCATACATTCATATTAAATACACATCTAAATGCACGTATGTATATGTATGTATGTATGTAAATATCGTATTAATGATTTTCTGCATGTGGCTGTAAGTATGTGTGCAATGACGATGGAGGTGGATGGATGGCTGGATGGATGGCTGAATGGATAGATGGATGGATGGCGTATTTATGTTCACAACAAGTGCAAATAGTGATGAAGGTGGCATTTAGTGCAACAACTTAATTTGCATATCGGTTGGAATGTGCCAAATTGCACACGACATGCAAAAAAGGAAATGTGACCCAATGCGCCTAAACACGAACAAATGTTATTATACAGACGTACAGACATACACACAACCATGCATCCATACATTCAGCTACTTTCAACGATAATTATTGTATATTCATGATCATCAGAATAATGAAAATTATGGTTACAAAATAATAATGATGACGAACACGATAACGAATACGATAACGATAACGATAAAGTAGTTGTATTCCATCAATTGACTCAAATTTAGTTTGAAAGTGAAATATTGTTGTACCGACTACTTCAATAAGCTATACTGCCTGGAACAACTACTGTTATGAAACTATAACTATGCATTTACGTATATATGTATGTCTGTATGTATGTATGTGCATTTTAATATTTATTTGAGTGTGTGTGTGTGTATGAGTATTGTTATAAATGCATTCATACTGTGCTAAACTTAACAAATTTTAAAATAACGTTCCTAAAGCAACAAATTGTTGGCAGGCATTTATTGAAACTTCCAATGAACTACACATACAATTACACTACACCACACCACACATACATATGCATACTCACACACACATACAATGAATTCTGTCTTATATTAAGAAATTTAGGTTTGTCTCTAGCATGTTCCCTTAGAAGAATGAGCCGGCTGTTCAATTTATTAAATGACAGCTGCCACTTACTTGTGTTGAATGATAAGAATGAATGAGAGTGACTGACTGAGTGGCTGAGTGAATAAATTTATGTGACTTGCAAAAGCAGCAGGTGGTGGACATTTCAGATGGCAGTGCCAGGCATTATTATCGATTTGAATGCACATGCAAAACTTTTTCTTTGCTAAACATTTGGAGCAACAAATTATAATTGATTTAACGTCCTGCCACATAATGAACGTTCCTATGTGTTTGTGTGTGTTTCCTTTCTGTTGTAGACACTTTAATTATTCATTTAAATATTTTGTTAAAGTTAGAAATCCATTTTGATTCCAATTATATTAGCTATAAAAGAGATTAAACTAGTAGTTAATAATATTGTTTCATAAGATTTTTTTTGTCATTTTGAGAGGGAGTGCAAACTGCTTACAATTAAACAGAGAAAATATCGATTATACGATAAGAAAAATTGATTACAAATCTTGATCTTGCTCAGTTAAGAAATGTTAGAAATACTCGAATAGCAAACTATAATTAACACTTCATTTTAAGGCGATAAATGACTTACACTCAGCCACAAAAGTACGGATAAAAAATTTCAGAATTTTTTTAACTAACCCGTTTTCGTTGAAAATCTTTGTAATTGTCTGAGAACTTTCCTCGATTTTAAGACGGTCTTTTGCTTTGGTTCAGAAATTTGTGAAATTTGTAAATCGGATGCATACCTTTGTGGGCCTGTGCAGGGCCACAATTCAGTTTAATTTCAGAAATTTTTTAACCAATGCAAAAGACCGTCTTAACATCAAGGAAACTATAAAGATTTTCAACGAAAACGGTTTAGTTAAAAAATTTCTGAAATTTTTTAACCATACATACGGTTGGAATTTAGTAACTGTCTTTAGATTTTGCGATCCAATTACACTGACATTGTTTAGTATAGTTTTTCTTAATAAACCAACCGATATTTGCTAGATATATTGAAAAAATATATATCATCGTTCGGTAATACCTTGAATGTTATCGAAATTGATAAATTTTGTTCCTTTCCGAACACAATTTTATCCAACATTGATAAAGATAAAGCCAAGTGAATTTATTTTCACAGAAAGCTATGCTTATAAACAGCAATAGGTGGTAACTCTATAATCCTAGTAAATGATACATTTGACCACTTGCTTAGCTAGAGAAACTTTGATATTGAAATAAAAAAAACCAGAAAAGAGAAGTATTAAGTAGGTGTGGGACATGCTTTGTGCCAGACCTATGGTCTACAAAGGGCTCTACATAAACTTAAATTCTTAAAGCATAAGTAAGGAAATAAAAAATATTTGCATAATATTACTGTTCTATTATAAAATGGTAAAAGTATAATCGGACTTTAAACAATCATTGACGCTCGTTAAATTCAAACTTCTTGCGAAGAATTAAATTCATGTTAAAAGTTTAGAACAAATCAAAATTAAATTTTTCTGAATCAGATTTCGGTTTGCCTTAATTTATATACATTTTAAAAAAATGCAGTAATTTGATGGAATATTAAGCATATCGGCATACATTCCAATAATAGAGTGGTGATCTCTCAGAATTATAATTGAGAGAAACATAGCTATTTAAAGAGAGTCATCAGTTCACCAGGCTATAATTCGCAACACTATTAGAATTACTTTTGAATGATCCGAAAATTCCATGAGAAGTCGGCATTCATGGACGAGGCGGATGGTGAAGCAATTTAACCACTGTTCGAGAAAATCAATCGAAACACTTTCAATAAACCTATGACATGCAAACATACAACCATTGATAAATATCTTATGCCAGGGATTCCTCTGTGAATTTCCTTGCATTTCTAAAATCAAACTTATAAGAATTGCAGAGTGGCTATTATCCAAGTTGGGCTAGGATTTAACTGCATTGGGCCTTATTGCTACCATCTCAGTCCTCTGCTCTAGTCAGAGGGGACTAGTAAATAACGCCTTCGTGGAAATGGAGCATAGGGCACAAGTAATCAGGATCAGATGGTATTGAGATATCGATCCTTCCACGACTACAATTTTTAAACTTTTCAGCGAGTCTTAAAACATAATTTCATACCTTTACAGACAAAGAAATAAATGAATTACATGATATGGAATATTGTTATTTTAACCGAATAAAAATTAAAAACGATTACGATTTAAAAACATCAGCGTATACCTCATTAGCTGCACTTACTTTGTTTGTTAAGTGGGGATAACACTGCGTAAATCGCAATAAACGCTATTATTGAGCTCAATATTTCATATAAAGTTTCAATTAATTATTGCGTAATAAATACGCAAATTGTTATAATATTGAGTAAAACTTAAAATGCAGTACTGTGATAAGTACAGTGCGCATATTACAATTAACCGAACACTTTGTGTTGATATTTGACAACTCAAATGTCAACAACAACAGACAAAAAAAAAACAAAAACACAAAACAAGAAACAATGGTGTTGAAACAACCAACAGTTTTGTTTACCAGCTGTTAAATGAGTATTGAATAAGCATCTGAACTGCATATGTATATTATTATGCCTGAACACTTAAAATATTGTACACAATAAACCGAATATTGACTCAAGAAATGTGCATATCTGAACATAGTATAACCCGCACTATTTTGCATTTATTCAATGATTGATTGATTGAAATACTTGAGTTTTTAGACATATTTAAAGCTGATCAAAAGGAAGGTATAGCTATGTCAATTGGTGTCATCGTAGTTTAAGGAATATTGTCGGCAATGTCTGTTATCCAAACAAACACGCAACAGCACAAATAATCGATTTTTCTCGAGTGGTAAGAGCTTAGTCCTTTGCAAAGTTAACCTGAAATAATTGATATCCAGATTTGGACTGATACATACATACATAAGCGGTCATTACAGCCCTTCAGTCAGGATTACGACCCAGCTTCTCACACCACTCATGTTGTGTGTTAATTTTATACATGATTGGCGGAACCTACAGTTTAAAGTCGACTCCGAAAGACAGATTATTGAGAAGCTTTACATGGGAATTTTATTTACTCTTAGTGTTTTTGCTAGAAATCTGCTGAGAGGAAGTCTCCGGAAAATATTTTTCAAATTTCGTTTTAATCCCTGACCTGGGGTTTTAACTGTGGTCTTACGTCTAACAAGCCAACACGCTACCTACTAGACTAAGGTAACTTGAATTTGGACTGATATGTATCATATATTATTTCACTATGCAGTTCACACGGTTGTTGTCTTCACGGAGCATTTACTTTAATTGATTTTTTTTAACCATAAAAAATACTTCAGTGGTTTTAGAAAACATCAAAACTTTTTTTTACTAATTTTGTAATAGAATTCACCTCTACATCAATTAATGATGACGTCTCTGAGGTGATTAAATAAATCTTATTTAAATAAGTCAACAAACGTTACAATGTTTCCAATTATGATGACAACTTTGAATATATTTTCAATACAATTTTTACAAAGCGTTTGTAGTTTCTCTGGCCCCTCTGTGCTACCGCTTTTTGTGTTGCAAACGTCAAATTTACATTTCGTTTTGGGAATTTGTTGACACCTTCATAGTTTTCACTTCCGCCAATGATTACTTAAATCGTAAGTTTGTTGAAAGATTTTCCACGTTTCCAGTTCATCCAATTATTCATTCGTGTTTGGTATTTGAATTGTGAATAAAAGTGTGGCACAATCGCAAATTTACAAATTTTATATTCAAAATCGCTTATCGTCTGCAGGACCTGCCAGTCGTCTATGAAAAGAAGAAAGTGTATGTGTGTATACATATGTATGTATGTGTGTATGTAAACTGTTATTTCATAATAACGGTTATTCGTTTTCTGATTGCAGACATAAATCACACGTTTTAGCATAAAAACATTCATGAGCACAAATGGGAACATGAAGAAGAATGTCTGTGTAGACATTGTTAGTGTATTTAGGCGTTAATTTATTAAAGAAATGTTAATTCATGGATGAACAAAAGCCACAAATGAATCTAAGACAAGCATACTTTGTTTTACAAGAGTAGTCCTTCGGTAGCACTTTTGCCGGATTAACATGGTGGGAAGTGACCGTTTTTTTTTTCTAATAGAATAGTAAATAATACTCCGGCATTATATTCGTCAACTTCGATAAGATCTTCCAACAGAGACTTCCGAACTTTGGCAATTGAAGGTACATCCGTCAAATTAGTTGGTATTTATTCAATCATGGATGACCATAGACAACGACGTATGCTTGTTGAACGGGCTCTGAAGCAGTAGTTTACTGACCTTACTTTTTAACGAAAAATCATTTACGGCGTTAACGCCTATTTCTGGATGAAAGTGTGTGTAAATAAACAAAATTATCGATAATCGACGATACCAATCCACTTGAGGCTAAGAGCGCCTAATGCATCCCGAAAAGGTCACTGTTTTCTATGAATTTGGGCGACGCCTCGGTCCATATTTATTTGAAAATGATGTTGAACAGGCTATGACTGTTAATGGCGAGCACTATAGGTCCATGAATAACAACTTCTCTTGGCATGAATTGGATGATTTGGACATCAACCACAATTTTACATGGAGGTTATGTGAAGCGGTTTCATACAATATTACGTTAAACGTTTTCTTGCGTAGTTTTCTTAAGTCTTGGGTGTTAGCGAATAACCCACAATCTACTGCGGTCCTCAAAGCCGACATAATCCAATCACCAATCAAATTCAGCCGGATATACATATATGCCTGGGGAGTCTTGGGAAATTAAACACTTAAGATGCGCTCTACTCAGGGAAGTCATGTCTGACATTTGAACGACGTTGTATTCACTGTAAGGACCGTGGTCTAGTAGGTAGTGTGTTGACTAATTAGATGTGAGGCCTCGGTTCAAACCCCAGGTAAGGCATTTCCAACTGAATGAAATATGAGGAAATATTTCTTCGGCGACTTCCTCTCAACAGATTTCTGGCAAAAACTCTGAGAGTAAATAAAATTGCCCTGAAAAGTTTCTCAAAAATTTGTCGTTCGGAGTTGACTTTAAACTGTAGGTCCCGCCACTCATGTATAAAAATTAATGCACACAACATAAGTGGTGCGAGAAACTAAGTCGTAATCCTGACTAAAGGGTTGTAATGTAATGAATGTTATGTATGCATATTCGTTACATAATGGCATCCATAGGACTTTCAAACGAACTTAAAATTTCGATAATATTTCACACACACTTTGTTTTATTTGGATTTAAATAAAGGAAACTCTTAAAAAAAGATCCTATACATTTACCTTTGGGGTGTTTCCATAATTGCATACTTTTAGGAATACTTACTCATTTTATTTTTACATAATTGAACATTGAAGGCGTAAATCGACAATTTGTCTGACACCCCTCTTTAACACCACAACATCGATTATTACAAACAAAGCATTTACAATAGTTTTCGGGATTCAGGTTTGATTTTATTTGGAGAAAGAGCAGAAGCAGAAGCAGAATAATATGAAATTTTTTCTTTTTTTTTGCAACTATGTTCACAGGGTTTGAATGTCTAAATTTTGTTCTTGTGTTCATGCTTGTATTCACTCCCTGTTCGTAATAGATTTTGAAATCAATTTGTTACGAGTTCGATTCGTGAATTGTGTGTAGAGTCATGAGTGTGATTTCTGTTACACTTTTGCGGTTGGCACCAACCGAATTCATAATATTTTTCATTGCGAGTATTACGTTTGTAATGCAAAACTAAAGAAATCAACGAATTCATTTCAAACTAATCAATTAAAAAAGCATTTGCACTCCGAAGGCGTCGTGTGTTGTTGCGCGTTTATTCAGACTGTAACGTATTTATTTATTTATTTTTAATAAAGTGCACTCAAGGAGCACTTTCAAATAAAAGACCAATAATTTTAACTAAGTGCAGTTGAACCGCACTATTTTGTTAAGTTTTATTGATTGACTTCTTGAGGGAAAATGTCCCTTCTTTTATACTAAATTTTGGCTGATTTGACAATTCCAAATCAAACCCTTAATTCTAATACAATTTTGTATTGACTTAATACTATAACATATGTTTGTGTGTACATTATATGTTTAACTATATTATATTGGTTTGTGTGTGTAATAATTATGGGACAAGTGGATGTTATATGACGCGCGCCTATTATCCACAATAATTCCCACGGTAAAGTGTAAAGAGAGCTACACACGATCACCAGCAATGCTATACAACAACAACACACATACTACATATTATATGTAAACCAATGCAGTCAGCGGCCTGACAACAAAGTGTCAAATGATCGTTGCATGTGCGCGACGGTCAATAACATTAAGTCAAGTGGTCGCTGCTCATATGCAATTGGATATTCTTTTGTTTATGCATATGAAATGTTGTGCCAGTATTGACAACTGTAAAATCATGCTACACCTCCACCCTTTACAAGAATGTTCATATAACTTTTGTTCTATGGACATTCTTTTACACAACACAGTACAATGATTTTACGTCTATTTCAAATTATATTTTATTAGTGAACTTAAAATGTAAAGTATTTATTTAAATGACTAAGAATGTTTTACATATTAATCTTAATTTAACGTAATCCAATCTTAATATTATTTCTTATTTAATTTTAATATTTATTTTGTTTTTAATAAATGTTTAGTGATAAGTTTACTTATGTAGTTAAAAAAAAATCTTGTCTTAAAGATTATTATTTCACTTTTCTGATCAGTTTAGTGTTATAATTAAAACTTATTTATTATATAGCTTAAGTCTATTTTTATGAACTACTTGCTCTTTATTATTTTTCTTATCAACTATAGTTACATTATTTCTTAAATCTATATTTTTAATTTTGTATGGACCTTTATATGATTCCTCTAGTTTATGTCCTGTATTATTCCTAAGTAAAACTAAATCTCCTATGTTAAAATTATAATCTAATATATCCTTATCATAGTTATTCTTCTGTTTGATTTTATTTATTTCTAATAAATGTTTTGCTCTCTTAAGTGCAAGTTCTAATCTAAATTTTGCCTCTTTGGCATAATCGTCTACATTGTATAGTGGAGTAACTGTGTCTACCTCATTGAAATCTTTGAAACTGTTTGGTACCTTGCTAAAAACCAATTCAAGAGGACAATAATTATGTACAGTTGATGGTGTTGTATTAAAACAATATGTGAAATACCTAATCCATTCATCCCAGTCATCTTTTTCTACAGATATGTAAGAACGTACGTATTCATTAAAAGTTCTGTGACTTCTTTCTATTGTACCTAAGGTCTGGTGATGATGTGCTGTTGATGTTAGTTTCTCGATTTTCAACAAAGTGCACAATTCGTTTAATATAGAATTCTTATATTCTGTACCCATGTCCGAAATGAACGTCTTCATTGGGCCATAGGTAAGTATAAAATTTTCGAATATCGCTTTTGCGATCGTCTTAGCCGATTTATTTGGTATAGGTATTGTTACCAGGTATTTAGTTAAGTCGCATATTAATGTGATTGCGTACTCATTTCCATGTATTGATCTTGGAAATGGTCCAATTGTATCTACATACACTGTATCAAACGGTTTGTTTCTGTTATTATCATCGGGCTTTTAACGTGCTTGGTAGTTTTCGTTATTTGACATTTGTGACATGCTTTTACATATTTAGCTATTTCCTTTGTCATATTTTTCCAGTAGTAGTATCTTTTTATTTTTTCTGCGGTTCTATATATGCCGCAATGACCTCCTTCGATAGGGTCATCATGATATTTCAGCATGACTTCTAGAATTTCCTTAGAATTCTTTATATCAAGTATCTTTATTTCATTTAAAAGCGCTATTTTAATTCTATTTAGTACCTTATTGCCCATATTTCTAAATTCATACTTTGAGACAAATTCGAAAATTTTCTCACTAGGTGCTACTTGTAGCTTATTGATATTTAATTTACTGGCCGCTTTCTCGAGCCTAGAGAAAAATTGTCCTAAGTCAAATTCCTCTTTAGTAAATATATCATTTATATTTATGCTAGCTAATATCGATTTTCCCTTCTTTATATAGCATTTATTGGGATAAATCTTTAATTTGTAATACTTTCTGACGTCACTATTCTTAATTGGTACATATATTTTGGGCTCATTTAATACATCTGTTTTATTTTCTCTATGCTGATTATTTATCCTACTACTGTCTTTTTGCTTAGTCACTGACCTTGTCGTGACTCTCAACACGCGTGATACCTTTCTATTCATTTCCTTAAAATCTTCTATAGTAATTCGCGATAACGCATCCACGATATAATTGTCCTTCCTAAAGTATAATATAGCGTTTTGTTGCCCTGTTTGTTGCTTTAGTGCAACTATTTACGAATTTATTGGCTGTTTTTTTTTTTAACATGGTTCATATATCAATTGCATATTAAAGTAATGAAAACAATTTTTACTTTAAAGCATAGAGGCTAGATTTATATATAAAAAAAGTTTGGCTTGGTGACGTTCATGTTTAATGTATGTAATTTTAGATTAATAGAACACACATACAAAAATTTAAGCCAACCTTTTAGTCAATTTTTGGCATTTGCTCCATCAAATTCTTCAATCCTATGTTCTTTATGAATATGAAAGTGGACATGCTGGAGATGTTGTATTCTATGGCAACATCCTCGCAGTCATCAATATCGACTCTGATAAAGACAATTCTGTCAGCATAGTCCCTGGAGAGTTCCTCCAACCTGGGGGCCATTACTTTGCAGGGGCCACACCAATTGGTACAGAATTTGACCACCACCAACCTATCACCAGCATTTTCCAATTGCTGATTGAAATCGGACTTGTTCCTGATAGTATAAACCATTTTGTTGCGAGTAGACACAATTTTTTACTGTGATCATACGCTCTAACTTTTACCTCATTAATGCCCTAAATCAATTTACTAATAATTAATGCTTGATTATCTTAATATTTATCTAAAATTATTGTCTATTAAAGTCCAGTATATCCCTAATGTTTTCTTCCTATGTATTATTACAAATTTTTCCTTATTAATAATTTAATGTAAACTAAGTTATGGATAAAAATCTAAATATATGTAAGTATTATTGACAAATCTTATATTAAAAGTCCATGTATATGATTTCTAATTGTAATATTATATTGTTTCACTTGGAAATCATAAATATTGTAGTTAAAAAAAATTTTCGTAGCAAGTTTCGACTTAAATTTTTTTTTTTTTTTTTTGATATTATTTTTGCCTCGAGCGGTTAACGCTTATAGGCCCTGCCAGTGCAACCCTTGAGGAGCACGTTGGTTTGAATAAAAATTTTTTTTTTTTGTTTGGTTTTATTCTGCAGCGGCGGTAGAGGTTCTGTTCGACCTTAAACCACATGCGGGTTGTCTTCTTCATGTTTTTGTTCTTTGGTCCTTGATTCTTGAGGTCCTTGGTGCCTCTTGGCCAGGCGGTACTTCCTTCAACGGATCCTTGGCTGTCCGTCAGGATAAGCAAAATTTTTGGGTGCTTTTGAGCACACCAGTTGTTGTTATATATTTTTTTCGGGTCCTTGGGTGCTTTAAATTTTAGCACACCAAGGCCCAGGCAGGATTGACCTGCTTTTTGGTGCTTGATAAATCAGCACTCCAGGATTGGCAGGATCACTGTTATATTCTAGGTGCTAATAACTGGAGCACTTCTAGAATAGTGGCAGGATCGCCATGTAACGTATTTATTTATTTATTTTAATAAAGTGCACTCAAGGAGCACTTTCAAATAAAAGACCAATAATTTTAACTAAGTGCAGTTGAACCGCACTATTTTGTTAAGTTTTATTGATTGACTTCTTGAGAGAAAATGTCCCTTCTTTTATACTAAATTTTGGCTGATTTGACAATTCCAAATCAAACCCTTAATTCTAATACAATTTTGTATTGACTTAATACTATAACATATGTTTGTGTGTACATTATATGTTTAACTATATTATATTGGTTTGTGTGTGTAATAATTATGGGACAAGTGGATGTTATATGACGCGCGCCTATTATCCACAATAATTCCCACGGTAAAGTGTAAAGAGAGCTACACACGATCACCAGCAATGCCATACAACAACAACACACATACTACATATTATATGTAAACCAATGCAGTCAGCGGCCTGACAACAAAGTGTCAAATGATCGTTGCATGTGCGCGACGGTCAATAACATTAAGTCAAGTGGTCGCTGCTCATATGCAATTGGATATTCTTTTGTTTATGCATATGAAATGTTGTGCCAGTATTGACAACTGTAAAATCATGCTACAAGACTTAAGATTTGAGTACCAAAATTTTGAGAATGCAAATAAATGGTAAGGCACGAGTAGAAGTGATGATAATCCCAGTTTAAATTTCTAGAAACCCAAATTTCGAAAGTATTTAAATCCTAATTAAATCTGAGTTGTTTTATCCCAAACCATCCTATTTGGTCTTTGGAGAAAACATAGCACCGTTCTAATGACTCGTTGCGAACTTCAGTTGAAATTTGCTGTCTTCACAAGTCTATATTTGTTATGGTGGACACACTGGTAGGACCAGAAGAAGAAGAACAACAGAAGTCTTCTTCTGTACTGGCTACATGACAATCCTGTAGTTTTTAACCTGAATTAGAATAGAATGCCAAGCGCATTGACGGTACCATCGTCCAATTTTTCTCACCAAATTTGATCTTTCCATCGAAGTCGATCTCTTCAGCGCTTTCCTCGGATACAGTTTCGAAAAATCTTTTAACCAGAGTATCTTTACTCATAAGCATGACATGCTTAAGCCAGGGTAAACGTTGTACTTTAAAACATCTAACAATAAAGCTCTTTCAGCTCATCATTCATCCGATGTCTATACTCGTCGTGAACGCAAACGAGTTCATATATTTTACTAAGAGCTTTTCTTTCAAAAACTCCAAACACAAGTTCAACTACCACACAAATACCCATGCCTCTGCGCCAGATAACAACGTGGGTAGTATGAAGGACTAGTACATTGTGGTTTTGTTGCGCCATCAGAGGTCTTTATTCTTATTTTATTTTATAATTTTATAGATAAACTGATCTTATTAGTTTTATTTGTAACTGTACCAAGATACTTAGAATTGTCCACTCTTTCAAAATCCTAGTTATACGTAATGTCCTGATCTAATGGATTCCCTATTCGTCGAAACCAAACGTTTTTTCACTGATTCTTTTAGATCATTAATTATATCTCGAAATACTCGTCTACTAACTGCAGATAATCGATCACCCCGTCTGAAATCTTGTTTGGTATTACACGATGCGCAGAGGCTCTTTCCTATTTTAACTGACAACCTTGTGGCAGTTAACGTCATCCTACAAAGTCTTATCAATTTGTAGGTATTCCAAACTCAAATATGCTACGAATCGGACTATCAGAAGCGAACGAGTAAAATCACGAATAGGCGATATGTTTCCTGTTTTTTTTTACCGTATCTAAAGTCACATTGGTACTAACTAATTAATTTAGGGTTCCAATCAATTATACAGAACGTTTAAACGAATTTTTTATGCCCTGCGGAGGAGGCTTGAACCTCTATAATTGGTTCATAGGGTTTTGTCTTATTGTTTATGCAACAGGCTCCATTAACCATGCCTTCTTCTAAACAAATGCGTGCATTTTACCAAATCAACGTCTTCTGTCTGTCGACTGAACTATATAAGTCGGCAATCCGTCGGCACCAGCTACTTATTTTTCGTTGGACATAACGCCCTTTTTACCTCGGCTAAGCTGAGTGGGTCACTTGGTGAATGTCATATTCTTTATTGACGTTACAATTTGATATTAGCAGTCTGGAAATATGGTCCTTCCAGATACTCAGCATGCTCTTTGTGCCAGCCACAAGATTTCTTTCGTCATTCCTGTAAGAGGAAAAATCTTTACCAAAACCTTCAATTCCACGCTTAACTCTTAGGTAAAATTTTCGGACTTCATCCACACACCCCCGTCTTTCCACTTTTTTGTCTGCTTTCGGAAAAGACGTTTCTCCTCTCTTCATGACATGTATGCAGAATCTTTTGCTGCGATAATTTAACGACATTACCGATAGTACCATGGGTTTTTATGGTAGGTTTCTGAAACCAAAGTATGGTCGTAGCTGTACTTTCCAGACAATATTTAACCACTGTGCGCCAATATCTTTCGGACGAAGAGTGCTTGATTTGAGTCATCTTTCTGTAGTGTGCGCAGCTTCGGGAGGTCCAGCTTAATTCGGTAGGGAATTCTTGCATTTCTCGCTCAACTTAGCCGAGTAAGAAACTTGACTGTAACTAAATAATGATACGAATTGATCGAACGTGTATCAGGTTGGAATAATATCTTCCGTCCACAACAATGTGATGAATTAAGTTTTTCGAAAATTAAACATAGTTACGTCGCTTTAGAAGTCGCCGTAGTCTAGTAGGTAGTGTGTTGGCTTATTAGAAGTAAAGCCAGTGTTCGAGCCCCAGGGCAGACATCAAAATAAAATACAAAAAGTATTTCTTCGACGACTTCCTCTCGGCAGATTTCTGGCAAAAACTCTGAGAGTACATAAAATTGACATGAAAAAGTTTCTCAAAAATCTGTCATTCGGAGTCGACTTTAAACTGTAGGTAAAAAATTAACACACACAACATAAGTGGTGTGAGAAACTAGGACGTTGTACAATGGGTCAATTCGACCTCCTGGTACTGTACTTGTCTTAATTGACAAGTAAACGTCCTCTAACCTAACCTAACCTATGTCGCTTTATGCGTCGCTGCTGCGAAGTCTATTAGTCTACTGTCGGACTGAAAATATTTTTCCATTAAAGGTTCCCAGAATAATTTGAACATCATGCAGCGGTCAAATTTCATGTCCTCCTCTGATGCGTTGGCCAATGTTGAAGAGTTTTCCTTTGAACAAATTGTCACTAGAAGTAAATACGAAGAAAGCTATAAAAAACTGTAGGGATTGGATCGTTTGTTTTATTATTGCCGATTGACATAAAAATTAATGCGACAAAATTTTTACTGAGTCATTATGCTCAAGTTCAATAAATCTTGATGTCAAGTGTTAAGGAAATCTTAAAAAGTTTGATCAGTTTTAACCTCCTGCCAGCCAAAGGAAAAGGTATACAATTTTTCTTTTTTAATTTATTTACTCATGATTTGTTCGGTTTTGTAGCAATTTTACAATATCCGTACCAAATATTTATTGAAAGCTGCAATGTGTGTGAATGTAATTTTTCAAAATAGAGAAGAAAAGTTTGATTCAAAATATAAGGTATTGTAGTTAACTTAAAAAAATTTGTTTTATATTCACGACATTCGTTCACAAATTCAATTTACTTATCCCCGCTATTGTGGTTAAACTTTTCATGCAACGCTTAAATAAAATTGAAATTATTTCGATAAAACAAAAAGGCCAAGAACTCTTCGTTTTATTTTCATTTAATCAGTGCATTCGATTAGAAAATAGTCAGCAGTATTTCACTCAAGTGTGTTTTGTTTTTTATTTGATTTGATTTAATTTGTACGAAATATTTGCAAAGTACTGGGATTCACTTTGCCAGTATGTATGGGATTTCCTTGTCCATATTCATTTGGATTTTCGTAAATAAATAACGAATTCAACACAGACTAATTTGTTCATTCGTTCATTGGATTACATTGTTCGTGACGATTCACACACAGCCATTTAAGTTGTCGTCTTTTTCTTCAAAATTGTTTTTTTTTTTTTTTTTTGAAAATTGTTTAAGAAATTTATTGAAAAATCTTTCTTCTTTTCCATGAAGAAAAAGTTGCATTTTCTTATCAAACAACTAGAGCGAAAACCACTTAAATATGCATTTTAATGTTTTAATTTACCAAAGATATTTGGTTGGTTAATAAACTAATAACAACACTATGCAACAAAATAAAATAACTGAAATACACCCGAGTAACTAACTTGTCTAAGTTGTTCAGTTAGTTGAGTAGAACTCAAAAACATTTTTTTATATTTCTTGAACCCTCCAAACTTGTTTTATTTCATAAAAACTGTTTTTTGGACTTTACACACAAATTTATACCTTACACAAACATTTCTGAAACGATGTCCAAAATTTAAACTTTATTAGAAAGGAGAGGGATGGGCCTTTAAAACGATATACACATATGTATTATTTGACTTAATATACTATGAAGTTTGGTGAGGTAAACTTGACAAATGCGTATTTTTTCATATTCTTTCCAGTTTGTCAGTTCGTGAAGAGATTGACACTTCGTTTGATCAAATCGGACAAAAATTACAATAGTTATTACTTAAAGAGTAGAAGAGTCGAGTTATATTTTTATATATACATATATTTTTTTCAAATGACATACATAACATACATACATAACTGGCCATTACAACCCTTCAGTCAGGATTACAACCTAGTTTCTCACACCACTTATGTTGTGTGTGTTAATTTTATACATGAGTGGCGGGACCTACAGTTTATAGTCGACTCCGAACGACAGATTTTTTGAGAAACTTTTCATGGCAATTTTATTTACTCTTAGAGTTTTTGCCAGAAATCTGCTGAGAGGAAGTCGCCGAAGAAATACTTTTTGTATTTTATTTTGATATCTGGCCTGGGGCTCGAACCGTGGCTTTACGTCTAATAAGCCAACACACTACCTACTAGACCACGGCGACTTTATAGAATTTTTGATGAATCTTGATTGTTTATTCCAAAATGTGTCAATTTCAAGTTTGAGCGACTACCAGAAGTTGGCCAATGTTTGCGCAAAGCGAAATAATATTTCCACAAAACGCAAATATTAGCCGACTTCGTCGTCGTAAAAACGTGAAATTGACACATTTTACGGTAAACAATCAAGATCCATCCAAAAATTCTGAAAATTTTTGAACTCAAATTTCATTCGATAAGATGGCATGTATAAAAATATAACTCGACTATTTAAATAATAACTACGGTAATTTTTGTCCGATTTGATCAAACAATCAATCTCTTCACAAGATAGTGAACTTTCAGAATGTCATCACTTATTTTATATTTTTTAACTAAATTTTGCAATTAAGAATATTTAAATTTGAAAAATAAGAAAAAACTCATATTTCCAAGTTTATCCGATCAAAACTCATAATAAAATGTAAGTTAATACAAAACGTTTATGTATACCGTTTTAAAGACTAATCTTTCCCCTTTCTAAAAAACTTTGGAGTTTTAAAATATATTGTAACATATTTGGATAGTCAATAATTTTGTGTGACAGGATCAGAAAAACCGTTTTTTGTCAAATAAAACAAGTTTGAAGGGTTCTAGAAAAATAAAAAAAGGATTTTTGAGTTCTACCAAAGAATATGGATATAAATAATACGCATCATGTAGAAGTAAAATTTCTTGTGGCAGGTCGTAACATTACGACCCGCTCTCACCAAAATATTTTTTAAAAATCATTTCTTGATGAGGGGGATGGAAGACGGAAGGAAAATGAACACAAACAAAGAGCGTAACAATGTGTTGCTCTCATCGTACGTATGTACATGTGTATGTATTCTTGTGTTTTTTGATTTAGATGTCGATCAGACTGCGACAAGAATACATGTTTATATTTACAAGAATACATTTTATTTCACAATAACACTCGAAGAATATTTTGTGTTAAAAATGTTCTATGTCATTAGCTGGGCGTATTTAATTTTCTTATTTTGTCCCATAGTATATTTTTTCTAAATGCTTTGGAATGCTCGTTTCTTTTTCTTTTAACAAAAAATGGTTTCTTATTCTTTTTATTTTTATTTATCTAAAACATGGCCTAATTTTTAAGCCAAAGATGGATAGCTTTATGTTCTTTTAATAATAAAATCGATGTTTTATTTTATTTTTATTTATCCAAAATTATTAAGCCAAAGACAGCTTTACATATGTATGTTGATGAAATGAAAATAAAAATAGAGTATTTTACTAACACTTTTATATGGCTGTAAATAAATAAATTCTCTCAACTTATTTTCTCTCACTCACTAATCCATAACCATAGGCATGTGTTAAACTAGAGGAAAATTGTTAGTAATAATGTCAAGTATATATTATATATATTAACCCAATGATATGTATATGTGATCGAAAAATATAGAAAAATTGTACTGCACTAAATCCCTAAAGACACCTTATTTAACTTGGAAAATATTCTTCCAAAAATCGAAATCATTTCTCATTGATATTAGTGAATACTACTGCGATATTTCTTTGGGTGTATGCTTGAAGTCTGAAAAAAGCGACATGAACCTTCTTCTTTAAAAACTGACAAGATTTTTACGCTCTTTTTAACGAACATTCTTGATGTTCGTGTCCTATGTGTGTAAAAAGCCGAAGATGTTCTTCCCCTGAGGGACATTGGTGCCGACGTCTGTTTTTAACACCAGAAAAATAAACAAAAAGTGGTCAAACAACAAAAACGCACGATGAGAACAACGCATTGTTAAGCTCTTGGTTTCTGTATCTTTCCCTTCTATCTTTCTGTTAAAATGCACATTCTTTATACTTTATTTTCTTTGGTTCTACTCAACCTAGTGAAGAACTTAGACTATGTAGTTACTCGGGTCTATTTTCACTGTCGTACCGTGTAATTAATAGAAATCATAAAATGTGTGTCAATGCCATTCTGTTTAATTTTTTTTACTCAACTCAGCTAATCACACAAAGTATATGTGTATCTAACTCACATACACATGCATATATATTTAGAAACTAAAAAAGCAAAAAATATTACATTTTAATATAATTAAATATGATTTTATATGTTTTTCTTTTTACATTGAAAAGCATTTTCTCAATAATTATTTATGAATCAGATTTATTACAATATTATTATGGAAACTTAAGTAGCTGCTGTATTGATTTGATTATTTCATGCGTAAAGTATCATGCAAAATAGTATTCCAGCTAATTAAAATAGAAAAACCGTATAATTAGATTGGGTGCTTGCTTTATATTTTTAATTATCACTTTAAAATTTATTGGAACATATAGAAAATTTGTTATGATAGTAACCCAGCAAACAATAATTCATCGTTGTAAAGTATTAGTCCAACATTTCAAATGAGTTCTGATATATTCTGTGTTTTGTTCAGTCAAAATATATAATTTTTAATCGTACGTTTAGCATGAATGAAAAAGAAATGAAGAGCTCGATCTCATAAAACGATCGCAAGAGAGAGTAAACATTCCAAAGTACAAATTCCGCAAAAGTTCAAAAGGAATAATAACTCGTACTCAATGAACCCAATCATACTGATGCTTTTGCAAAACATAATTTAAGCCCACCAGGATTAACACTCTTGCACAAACTCCCGATATGACTCCAAGAGAGTATTTAGTAAATCATTTGGAAGAACGGTTACGTAGCCGCTAAACCTCAAATAAAAGGCAACTGAAAACCTTGCTCATGAATGAGTGCATGGCGGCAAGTATCAACAGAAAACGCTAAACAAAACTGCTTGACCTTAAGGAATATCCTACTAAATACTGGTTATAACATTCTAATATATGTACTCTGTGTTCTTCTTGGTGGTACTTACACTTTTGCGGTGCAAACACCGTCTTCAGAGAGTTACCCTCAATTTTCTTTCGTAAAAACTTCAATTTTTTTGTTTTAATAAAATAGAAATAAGTTAATAAAATAAATATAAAAACATCAATTATTTTTACTCATTATTGCTTTCATGAAATTGCTAAAAATATATTTGGGTATCAAAACTTTTACTGTCCACTTCATATTAAAAGATATACGACGTTAGATTTGTAAAAACACTCGTTTAGTCTCCCCCAATCACGCATATAATTACGCTCAGATAGCAAATTGATATTCCAACGTATGCTATAAACACAATAGACACGACATTTGCGGCGCAGCAATTTTCTAATTGGCTTTTTAGGCAAGCAGCAGGCAAGTTCATTATTTTAAGGCGTTAGCGACAAAGCGAAAATAAAACAAGTAAATATGCAGTAAAGCAGTTGATTTATTCTTTATTAATGGTGCCAAAATTTGTTAGTGTTTTTAGTAGTTGTATTGAATATATCGTGTTTTAAAACCTCTGTTTCATGCACGTTATTGTATTACCAACATTAATCCTCGCATTACCAGCACAAGTAACCTTTTTGTCAGCACTAATTCTCTTATTGCTGCTAGTAACAATAAAAATTAGCCTAAATGCGAAGCAGCAGCTTTGTCACTTGCTGTCGCGTTGCCTTTAAAATGCTCATTTGCAATACATCCATGTGTTGTATTTTTGACAGATTGCTCTGACGCAAATCTTGTTTCTTTTGTGTCTTTATAGCATTCGATTTCTAACTTCACTTCTTTATTATCTTTAAAGAAGAATTTTAATATTTAATCAGTTATTTGAGTTTATTTGCTGTATACCGATACTGCAGACTCTTTCAGAATTAAGCCCATTGTATGTGATAGTGATAAGCAGCGTAGTGCAGAGTCTTTAGCTGAATGAGCGATAAGTCAAATATCCGCCAGCATTGTGACCTAACAAATCCAATATCTGATAGGATAAGCAATAAGAGTTAAAGGAATAAATATTCTACTACGTATTCCTTGAAAAGAGCAAGTATTCTGTGGACTATCTGTCAATGACATTGATTGGAACGGAAGCGAAGCTATTCCAGCGCAGACTTAAATATTTAGAGACCTTGGAAGGAAGACTCGCGATTTGCTTCGAAGCGAAATTTTACGTCATCGAAAGATGTGCTCAACTAAATTTGAAGGGGAAGTGCAGATGGCAGAACATAGAAATACTTTCTGACAGAATATTTATCTCCTCTAAAGTTCATTCAGCAAGGCAGGCCAAGCTACTGACCATGTGGAATTTCGCGAGCGTGATCGCCGTGGAGCAGTAAAATGGATTTGTAAGGGTAAGCTTGGCAAAAGAAAAGATGAAGAGAGGTTGTCACTCTTTTAAGTTATATGGGTTTGATACACTCTAAATGTTTCAATAATTACAAGGGGGAGTGATTTGTGGTATAAGCAGACTGTCAAACAGTATTCTATGGGTTGTAATCGGCACTCTATCGGGCGTAGTAAACTCAAAGAACATTTGTTTTAGAATATGAAAGCTCCTTGATGGGGAGAAGGAATTACCAGAGCCCTTAATAGAAATCGGTTCGACGTTAGTGCATCTCAAAAGAAAACATTTGGATGTTTATTAAGTAATAACAGGGGATTTAACCGAAAAGCATCCTGAGCTTTTCCAAGGCAATAGGCTAGTGGGAGAAACCCTATATATAGTGAGAGAAACCCTATATATAGGGTTTGGTTGTGGTACTCCAGTTTTTCATTTTGTTTGTAACAAAATCGATCTATTTTGTGATAAGTCAATATAACACGGATCTGTTATTTTAATATCCATCACAAGCGTAAATTTATCTCTGATTAAAGTTGGAATTATCAATGTTGTCCGGCCAGAATTTTATTATATGTAAATGTTTGCCAGCTCTATTTTTGAGAGAAAGTGAGAGCGAAAATATTTTTTAGTATCAATTCTCTCCTAGATTTGGTTCAGCTTTATATTTTCCCGTACCGTACGTAAAAAGCTACATCCATTACTGAGTGAAAGCGAGTGTATTCCAAATCATCAATTTGCATTTAGAAACAAGCACAGCACAATCGAACAAACTCACAGATTGGTGAGTGCCATAAGAAGGACATTTGGGGGAAAAAGTATTGCTCCGCTCTTTTTATCGACGTTTCTCAGGCATTCGATAAAGTATGGCATGAAGTCGTGATTTATAAATTGAGACGCAATTTACGACCAAATGTCTGCAACCTATTACTAAGTTATCTATCAGAACGCAAATTTAGAGTGAAGGAAGGCGATTATGTAAGCGAAACCCAGACAATTAAGGCCGGTGTACCCCAAGGAAGCTTGTTAGGTCCTTTATTATATTCAATATATATCTCTGATATGCCAACATGCAGCAGTAACCTTACCTCGACTTTCGCTGATGACACAGCCATCCTAAGCATCGATGAAGGCCTGCAGGAAGCATCTCGGAATTTGCAAGACCATATAGTGCGGAGAATAAAGGTCAATGAAAAATGCACTCACGTGACATTCACATTGCGTAGGTAATCATGCCCATCTGTTGAAATAAACAACCAAATAATACCTCAGAGTACGGGGTTTAAATATTTGGGCTTACATCTTGACCGGCCACTCGCTTGGTAGAATCACATAGATGCTAAGCTAGCACAGATTAAATTAAATGTGACACAGTTAAATTGGCTAATTAATAGAAATTCGGTCCTTAGCTTGGACTGCAAGCTTCTTTTATATAAAGCAATATTAAAACCAATCTGATGCTATGGCATACAGCTATGGGGCACTGCCTCATCTTCATATATAAATAGAATACAAAGGCGCCAAAATAAAATTCTGCGACTGCTGGCGAACGCCCCTTGGTACATAAAAAATTCGAAAATACACAAAGACTTAAACGTGCCCACGATTAGAGAGTAAATTGCGAAATATGCTGATAAGTATCTAGCGAAGCTAGGGGATCACCAGAATCCACTAGCTCGCGCTATTCTAAATGATGCCGACCATATTCGACTGAGGAGAAGAGACACTGTGGACCTTATTAGAAGACGAGCGCAAACAATTGAGCGCAATAATTAACTTAAGATTCTATGAAACCATGAAATTTTGTCCCGCCCTGGCGGGTCTTAATTATTGTTATTAGTTTTAAGATTTGATATAATAATTGTTATTTCACCTTTATATTGAAGATTAAATTGAGAACAAAAAAAAAAAACAACAACTTTTACATTCCGGAAAATTTTTTCGAATTGTTGGAATCCTGGTAATATTATCCTTGAGTGGCGGGAGTCACTGTTTTACGTCAACTCCAACCAACGGCAAACTTAGAAAACTTTTTCATGGTAATTATTTACTTTCAGAGCTTTTGCCAGAAGACTGTTGAGGGAGGAAGTCCGCGAAAGGGGTATATTTTTTACGTTTCGTTTCTTCGAGATGTCACATCTGTGGTTTTAAATTCACGAGCTCTCGTCTAATAAGCCAATAAACTATTTACTAGATTACAATGACAGTTAATTTAAGTCTCCGTAGACTTTTTAAGTACTTTACAACGTATTCACAATTTATTGTATTAATTTTATTTTTTGTAGATTTTAAAAGATGAATGTTCAACAAATTTATTAAAACAACACACGTGTTAAAAGGAAACACCGTAGATAGGCATACGAATTGAAAAGAAAACAGAAAGAAAAACTTTTATTGATTCAGTAATTAGAAGAAATTAAAAGAGAACGGAGAAGAAGAATAAACGAAAATTTCGCATGGGCACGTCTTCTGTTGCTGCTCTTAATAGTTTTTGTATTTTTTTAAATGAATTATGGTCGTTAATGAAATTATGTTTCGTAATTAAATAAAAAAAACTTTTTCAACACATCCAAACAGTACTAAAAATTGATTTCGTTAATTTAATGAAAATACGTACGTAAAACTAACAGTAGCAGAATCAGCTTACAATTATGTACATATATGCAATAAGTTTTACGAAGACTGAAACTATGCAGACACCCTTCCATTTGCTTTTAGCGGCAATCACTTAAAAACTCTTCCAACAAAAAATCGTATTTTTTTTATTAGCCAAAATAATTATTTGAATCAAATAATTATCAGTGATATCTTTGCCTAATATATATAAGGAATAAATCATAAAACCGATTACACTATGCGACAAAATAAAAAAAAGTGAAATACACCTAGCTAATGACATAGTGTAGGTTATGAGTTTTGTTGAGTAGAACTCAAAATTTTTTTTTTTTATATTTCTTGAACCCTCCAAACTTGTTTTATTTGACAAAAACTGAATTTTTGATCTTTTCACACAAAATTATTGTTTATCCAAATACTTTTCAACCTATTTTCAAAATCCAAAGTTTTTGAAAAGGAGACATTTTAAAGGGTATGCATAACCAAACGTACATGTTGTGAATTTTGATGGAGTAAACTCGGAAAATATGATCTTTTCCTTGTTTTTTCCTAATTGCAAAATTTAATTAAAAAATATAAAATAAGTGGTAAATTCTGAAAATTAATTATCTTGTGAAGAGATTGACACTTCCTTTGATCAAATCGGACAAAATTATCGTAGTTATTATTTAAATAGTATAACAGTCGTGTAATATTTTTTATATACGTCACCTTATCAAACGAACTTTCAGTTAAAATTTTTTTGATAAATCTTGATTGTTTGCCGCAAAATTGTGTCAATTTCACATTTGGACGACTATCAGAAGTCGACTAATATTTGTGTTTCTTGCAAATATTATTTCTCTTTGCGTAAACATTGGCCAACTTCTAGTGGTCGCTCAGACGTAAAATTGACACATTTTGCGATAAAAAAAATCAAGATCCGTCAAAACTTCTGAAAATTTTTTGCCTAGAAGTTCATTTGCAAAAATATATGTATGAAAAATACAACTCGACGGTTAAACTCTTTAACCCTGGACGGCTACTCTTCAATTTTGTACATTAAGGTTACTCTTCGTTGTATCGACGAACACTTTAACCCTAATTGGTTACTGTTCGTCGAATCGACGAATCTCATTTACTCTTTATCATATAACTCTTTTATGTTTGATCAAATTTTGCTTTTTTTTATCAACAATGTTGGTTGATAACGAAATCTTACCGTGAGTAAATGTACCCTGGCCAACCATTTTTTAATCCTGGATGGTCATTTTTGTACAGTAAGGTTACTCTTCGTTGAATCGTCTAGCGACTGCAAGCTTTCATTAGCAACTAACGTTGTTGAAAAAAGAGCGAAATGTGGTCAAACATAAAAGAGTTATATGATAAAAAGTAAATGAGCTTCGTCGATTCGACGAACAGTAACCGTCCAGGGTTAAATAATAACGGCGGAAATTTTGTCCGATTTGATCAAACAAAGTGTCAATCTCTTCACAAGATAATACACTTTCAGAACATCATCACTTATTTCATATTTTTTAATTAAAGTTTGCTACTATGAAAGGACAAACTTAAAAAAAAATATGAAAAAAAATCGCATTTGTCAAGTTTACCTCATCAAACCCCATAGCATATTTAATCAAATCATATATATATATATATATATATATATATATATATATATATATATATATAATTGGCCTTTAAAACGATATATATATATATATATATATATATAATATATATATATATATATATTTATATATATATATATATATATATATATATCGTTTTAAAGGCCAATCCCCCTCCTTTCTAATAAGGTTTAAATTTCGGACATTTCGGTTCAGAAATGTTTGTGTAATCAATAAATTTGAGCGTAAAGTCCAGGTTTTGTCAAATAAAACAAGTTTGTAGGGTTCAAGAAATATAAAAACAATAGTTTTGAGTTCTACTATACAAAACTCACAACTTACGCTATGTCATTATATGGGTAAATTACAATTTTTTTATTTTGTCGCATAGTGTAATTATTTGAATCAAATAATTGTCAGTGATTTTTTGTCTAATATACGCAAGAAATAAATCATAAAACCGATTATTATCTGGTGGACTCGACCGATTAAATTGTTATTCTGATGTTGATTTACTTCAGCCGACAGGGAGATTGTGTAGGGTACCTTGCAAGTCCATAACCATTGAACAGAAACTCAAGCACAAATTGAGTACAAATTGGGGCAGAATTGAACATTAATAGACTTAATTTAAGTGCCAAACAATTTATTGGAGATACTTTATCATCTTTATCCCCCAAATCAAATACTTTCATAATAAAATTTACCATTAGTTAAGCATTTCTCTGTTGTTATTGCTGCTAAATATTGTAGAAAAATTCTATGAATTTGATTGCGATGAAATTGTTGTCTAACAACATTCCACAATTTATTTTTGGATTCATTGATTTCAATACCACCAACAACACCACCATCCTCATCACAACCACAAGTCAGTTCATCTCGAATGATGGTTATTACATACATAAATGAAGGCCATTGACAGTCATCTGAAACACTGACAGGGCACTAAGAGCCTTGTTATCCTTGCCGTTATTCATATTTAATTGTGCAGCGGTTGTTTTTCTCTTCACCTCTCAGTTACTGCGCTCCGAATTGCCGCTACCACTGTTTTGTTAATGTGATTTCATATTTATTTATTTATGTACGTGTATATGTGTGTGTAGTAGCGGGGAAGTGTTATTGTTTTGATTTTCTTTAATTTATTGTTGTATTTATTGTGAGTGTATGTGTGTGTGTGTATTTGTAAACATAAACTAATTAAAAGAATTGTACATAAATTAGCGAATTTGTATGGAAAATCTTAAGCGATAAAAGAAAAGTGTTAAAACAAACTTTCTTAATTATTTATAACTCGCTCGCTTGCTTGCTCACTCGCTCATTCAGTCTCTGTCTCATATTTGTAGAAATAATTTAAATTCATTTGAGTTCTTCTTCTTATTATTTTTTGTTTTTCTAATTTTTATTGTTTGTTTGGCTTTGTGTTTAATTTCTGTGTATCTTTCGCATACAATTAAAATAAAAGTCTTTGAATTATTATTTTCATTTTTGCGAACCACTAAAAAACATGCACATACAAACAAACACACTCACTTACACACATACATGGGTATATTCTTAAGTTAAACAAATATCGGATCTTTCATTAAGTACTTTCTGTCTTTAAATTCAAATAAAACTAAGTAAGTGTGAGGTATCATCGAATTTTTATACGTTTAAAACACCTATTCATGGCATTATATTTGGAATATATGTGGTGCATAGGCTTTATTCCGCTACGGCATCTCTCGGTAGAGCGCATTCTCCCTGACTCTGGCGCATAAATCAGGCTGAATTTGATCGCTGGTATGATTTATGTCGGTCATAATGGCCGCTTTGGGTTGTTGTTTATTTACATTCACTTAACAACTTAATTAAACACCACAAGAAAGAGTTTAACAAAGTCAAATACCACGATCTCGATGGCCAGTTCATTTTACCCCCAGTGAGATGAGTGTGCCCTCAAATCGCCCGTATCGAATTCCAAATTCGACATTTTTTTTGTTCACATACCTATTTATGAGAAATGGGTATGGCCTCGTAGCTGAAGGACAATGTTTGCTCAACAGACGCCCGAACAGAACGCCAAATCTGATTTTTTTTATTACTTGTGTTGGATGTTATATCTGTCCACGGTGATTTGGAAAAAGGCACAGTATATATGTATGACAACTAATTCGACAAATGTAGCTTGAATCAGATAACTGTAATCAACAGTTAAAGTTCGGACGTTACTATTGGAAGATCTGACAACATTTAAATACACTCAAAGAAATTTTAATTACAAGACTGTCAGACTAGCTGTTAGAAGCTTCTGTTCAATTTAATTTGTTTAAACGAAAATAAATTTGGGAATATTTTTTAAACTATTTTATTATTTGAAAAATTGTAATTATGTGTCGATATACATAGCACGTCACCTGAATTCATACTATTTTTTATTTGGTCATTACAACCCTTCAGTTAGGATTACGACCTAGCTTCTCACACCATTTATGTTGTGTTATTTTTACATGAGTGGTGTGTGTTGTTATTTGTAAATAAGTGTAATGATAAAAGTGAAAGTAAAAATATTATGACAAAATGTAATACAGCGTGAATATAGTGAGTTTTGATGTAAAGTCCGCTAAAATGGACACTGAGCATGAACTACAATTATGATACTATAAAAATTGGTAATTGAGTAAATTTTTTTTCATATATAGACTAACAGTTTCTGAAATATTGGATGAACTGGAAGACCTTCATGATGATGCTTTCAATGGCGCTGCAATTTACACAATTCCCCCTCAAGATGGAGCCGATTCAGAACAAGCTGGCGATGAAAGCGATGATGAGCATGAGGGAAATCTTAATTATCTCGATCCAAAATTTGTATCTACTGCATGCGAAGTAATACAAGAAAATGATGAATGGGATGACAGTGATGATGAACCCCTAGAAAAGTTAATGCGAAGCTCCTACAGATCTAACAGGCATACAAGCACAAGTTCAAATTGTTGGCGAAAAGTTGAATCAGTATATAAAATAACCACACAGTGTACAAAAATTCCACCAATCGTCCAAAACTCCAACTGAATTTTTGGAATTAATTTTCTCAGAACACATATTAAAGCATTTTGAGGAGGGCTTCTCTTTTCTGGATATGAAAAATATCCCAAATAAAAGAATGTATTGGACAAGCAAACCTGACTGCCCTAAACTGCTCTGTAATAGCATGCGAGTGAAAAGATTTGAACAAATACTAAAAAATTTTCATTTCAATGACAATCATCAAGCAGATATAGGGATCGCCTTCATAAAATGAGGCCTTTCATAACATCACCTAAATACATCATATTTGCGATACGGTGAGATGGATGAATATTTGTCAATCGATGAAAGTATGATCCCGTATTATGGCAAACATTATGCCAAGCAATATATTCGAAGAAAACTGATTCGATTTGGTTTCAAAAACTGGGCGTTAAATTCAGCTAACGGTATTATGCTGCAATTTGATATATATATGGGAAAAAATGCAGAGTCTACTCCCAAAGGATTTGGTGTAGGTGGCGATAAAGTGCTTGACCTCCTTTCAAAATCTAATGTTCCCCGTAATAAAGGATTCGAGGTAATTTAACCACAGTATTACCATTTAAAGAATAAAACTTATAATGTGTATTTCAGGTATTCATAAATAATTATATTTACCTCCGTCAAATAACTGCGACACTTATCATCAATCAGAATTTGTCAGAAGGACGAACAGAAAAATGTCCTCTTCGCTCAATCCCGATAATGAAAAATGAAGAAAAGTGATCTGTGGATCATAGATTTACAAACAATGGGAACATTTTGCTCAAACGATGGTGGGATAGTAATGTTGTCACAATTGCAACAAATTTTAATATGAATGAAATGGGATCCTGCAAACGATTCGTCAAAGTAAGTATTCCCCAACCAAATGTGGTGCATCGTTATAATATGGGCGGCGTTGATCAATTAGTTGCAGTCTACCGCGCGCGGATAAAACAAAAGAAATGGTGGGGTGGCCAATATTTGCATATCTCCTTGACGCCTCGGTTATTAATGCATGGCTGCTGATGAAAAAGTTGCATCCCAATGATCCGACATGCGTGTCTCTTCTTATTTTTCGTAGAAATGTAGCTACATACTACCTAGAAACTTATGGTACCCCGTCCATAAGAAGCTCGGACTTCACCCCAAATAATGCTTAAAGAGTTATCATACGCCAAGTGTACCTACGGCGCACTGTCCCTTATAACGGACGGTCTATAACTCGAAAACTATTAATTTTTTTTGAATAAAATGTTTTAAAAATGAATTAATTAGATCATTTTTATTAATAATTGGTAAATATTATTAAAGGAAAGTGCCCAGGGAACTTCATCCATTAAAGGGTTAAGCTCATCTCCGGAGGACAGATATTTTCTCATTGCAGTTTTATTTATTCTCAGGTTATTTTGTCTGAATTCTGCTGAAAGGAAGTCGTCGAAGAAATATGTTTTACACATTTCGTTTTGTTGAAGTAGTCTGACCAGGGGTTTGCATCGTGGCCTCACGTCTAATGAACCAACAACAAAACAGCAGAAAACTGAAATAGGATGAAATAAGGTAGAGGATATAAGGAGAGTTACACAGTATCTTCGAGAGGTTTAAATGAGTATTCTATTGGCATTATAAACATTTACATTTGATACACCCTATACAACTGTACAACGAAATGAGTGAAGCGATAAAACCTTTGAAGAAATTTTGGAAAATAGATTTTATCGACCTTCAGTATTAAGTGCGTGTTGGAATCAAATGAGCGCGTCTTATATTTTCAAATTGCCACAATAAAATAAAAATTCCAACAAGCTTTGTGTATTGAAAGAATGCCTTGGGAAATATTGGTTAAACGGCTTTAGTAGCCATTATAAAAACATTTTAAGTTTTAAAAAGCAGTCTTGATTTCTTTAGATTAAGTAGGTTTGAGAACTTTCACCCGCAAGTTATTTGGTCGTCTTAAAAAACAAAAGAAGAAAATGAAGGGGCCAGGAAAATATGATTGAAAGAGAGAGAGAGAGAGAGAGAGAGATAAAATGTATATTAAGCATAAATTTCCACACACATACACTTATTTAAAAAGAAAACGAAACGTGCTATCAGTGGTGACTTTACTGCAAACACAAATACTTTCTAGAAAAGACTTATAAGGGCTCAGGAAAAATCAAAATCCTCTTTTTATGGAGAATACTCCGTCTGGGTCGATATAGTCATAAAATATCACTGGGCTGGTCCAAATTCGTATATTTTACCAAATGGCTCAAACTCTTGTTAAAGAAAAAACGTCAATGAGGCGAAATAACTATAAATATACTGTCGTACATTATACCTCATAGCCCTTGTATGGCATACATCTTATACAGGCAAGGAAGAAAATATATGATACAACAAATTTATTTTACATGTTTTGATAAGGTATAGCAAAAACTTAATTAAGTATGTCAAAAAACAAAAAATGATACCCAAACCACGTTGACCCCTAGACCCAAGGCAGAGAGATTGGCTTTCGCTGAAAAATACAAATTTTGGGAAGAGGAGTGGCGTATTATTATATTCAGTAATGAAAAAAAATCAACCTTGATGGACCTGATGGATTCAAATATTATTTGAGGGAAAAAGGATATGATACGCGGACCAGAATTGCACGTAATTTTCAGGGAGGATCTTTAACCTCTTCACGCCCTTGGCCACATATGTGGACGGTTATTTTTTTATAATTATAATTAAAATAATAATAAAAAGAACAAAAATTTGATAATAACTTATTGACTACCAAATCCTCTAACAAGAGAAGTAAACATTTTACCATTTGTCTGCACTGATGATATTATTTCAAATGCATAGTTAGATACAAAAAAAAAAAACGTGAAATATTTCTTCTGCAATCTGTTTATTGAATTATATCAAGAAATCGTTAATATGTAAAAAAATAAGATCAGTTATATTTAATATAATAAGTTTTACCATTACTACCTCAAAAATCTAAAAGCTGGACTAAAGTTAATCTTGGAATTAGACTGGACGGTATAGGTCATTATTCTAAATACAAGGAACTGAAAAATCCCCCCAGATGTCACGACAAAAATTGTGTAAGACGAACTCTCTACATTTGTGAGAAATGTTAAGAATATATATGCCTGATATGCCCGGAATGTATGAAATCATTTCACACATAAATTACCATTAACAATCTGTGGCCACAAATGTGGACGTTATCCCTTTTTGTGAATTTTCATTGTTTTTTGCTTTCTGAATTCCTATTAAAATAAAATTAATTAATTTAAAAAGAAAACAAAATTTAATCAGTTTTTGTCACCATAAAAAATCGTCCCTAATGAGCACGTTCTCCAATCGGTTTTATTTCTCATAAAATGAATACAGAGAACTATGTGGAATTACTGAACAATGTTTTCATTGAATTTGGTGAGGAAAATTATGGAAATAATTTTACTTTTCAGCAAGACAACGCCCCTATACATGTAGCCAAAAGGACCAAAGAATTTTTTGAAGAAAAGGATATAACTGTTTTGGACTGGCCACCTGTTAGTCCCGATCTAAATTCTGTTGAAAACCTCTGGGGAATTTTAAGTGACGAAATATACAAGAGTGGGTTGAATTATAACTCCTTAAATGAGCTGAAAGAAACTTTAATAAAAAAATGGGATGAGTCACAAAAATTAATAAACTCTATGCCACTTCGGTTAAATGAAGTAATTAAACATCGAGGAGGACACAAGCACTATTAAAATTTATATCGTAATTGAATATATTTAATTAGCTTTAAGTTTTGAATTTTTTCTTATTTTATATCATATAAATATTTGAATTGGCCATAAGAAATATTTAATAAAAATAAACAAACTCCGAAAATGTTTTACTTCAATTTTTTGTTTCTCTTTACTAAATATAAAGAATATATAAACTTATAAATTAGCTTTTAGCGAAGAGATTTTTAGAAAAAACATGTTTACCATATATTTTCTTCATTGACTGTACATCTGGTATCACCGAAAATGTGGATTCAATAGTTTAACAAATAGTTTCGAGAAAACACATATCGGCACTTACTCTAGGTCAACTTCACTCTAAGTTTTTATTATTTAATCGATCTGCTAATATTTAATATGGTGTTCAGATATGCACCTTTATTGCGTAAATTGCAATAAACGCCATTATTGAGCTCAATATTTCATAAAAAGATGCACTTTTTGTTGATATTTGAGGACTCAAATGTCAATAACGATAAACAAAAAAACAACAAAACAAAATAAAAACAATGTTGTTGAAACAACCAGCTGTTTTGTTTACCAGCTGTCAAATGAATATTGAATAAGCAGCTGAACTGCGTATATTATTATGCCTGAACACTTAAAATATTGTACTCAATTAACCGAATATTGACGCAATAAAAGTTCATATCTGAACATAATATAACGGTATTTTATAAAAAATATTCTTTTGTCTACAATTTATTGAATTTGATTAAATTTTTAATTTAGAGACGTAATGACATAATACATCGTTGTACGCTAATCATATAACATAAATCGGTTTTATTAAATTAAAATTTATTGCACAGAAGAATACAAAAATAATAATATTAGTGGCTGTGGCTTTGATTGTTAACTTAAAATTTCCACAAACAGGTAATTCTTCCATTTTATATTTAAAAGACATGACTTGATATTGTCTTTAAACAATTTTATTTTGAAAGAAGAGAGATTGGCTGAAATTTCTTTTCATATTTAAGTCTACAGTGTATTCGTCATTTGAACAAAGAGCCATTGAAACCAATACAGGCAATAGAATTTTAAACGATGCCTTTTTAAAATTGTTCCGAAGTCGTAATTTAATTCGATATACCGTTACATTTTACAGATGTGTGTGCCTACATGTGTATGAGTATGAAAGTCGTATTGTACCTTAGTATGTACGTGCAAATGTGTATTTATTTGTGTTTGAATTTTAATATCTCTCACCTTACTCAGGTGTTCATAAGAGTTCAAATATCATGAAATTTGAGTGGAATAACTCGAGAGTTTTCACTTAAGCGTTGGTATGGTAAGACTGTTTGCCTTAATTGAAAGCCAGTGAGTACAAGTATTAGTCGACTTGTGGATAGCACTACCTCAAGTAAAAAGTGGAATATTTAAAGAAGTTTTTTTATTATGACAAGAGTTCCTTAAATAATTTAATAAATAAATCCCATGCAGTTATAAGAATACTGACGAAACTGAATATTTGATGGTATATCTGTGTAGGTATTAAAGTAGTAATCTCTCTCGCCGATTAGAAGCTTTTTTTAGTACGTCATATTGAGTCATTCTTTTTATTTCGTGCAATGAAAAAAGTATAAGGCGACTATGAAGTCGCACTAGAAGATATTAAATTTAACCCCCGGATTAGCCTTCGTGAACATAAAAAATCATGAAAAAAATATTTTTTTCGGCGTCTTCCTCTCAGCAGTCTTCTGGCAAAAACTCTGAAAGTAAATAAAATTGCCATGTAAAGCTTCTCGAAAATCTGTAATTCAGAGTCGACTTCAAACCCTAGATTAAGAAGTAATACACGCAAAATGGTTGATGTGAGAAGTTGGGTTGTAAACTTTACTAAAAGGTTGTAATACCAACTAAGTAAGTAAGGAAGCAAGGAAACGGCTAACATTGAAAACTACTCCAATTTGAAATATGTTCTCTGGCCTTTAGATGTTATGGGTTGACTCATAGGCGTAGTCGTAGTTATAAAGCAACTGCAGAAGATCTGAATGATTGCGGAATAAAATCAAATGCGGAAATTTGTTGTAAACATATTTTGCAGATATCAGACACTTCTGTCTCGGTTCTACTTATTTTTCGTGACGTACTAATATTGAACTCTCTTTATCTATTAAATAGAAATAAAAGGAAACGTGCCTCCCGATAATCGCGAATTTTGAGGAATTTATCAATCAACTTACTTTCATCGTCAATTGGCCACTACAAAGTGGAGTTCTACTCTTGGGTGAGCTATTCCAATTTGACTCCTTCTTCTTGTAGTAAACTTCTTGTATCTGACAATGCAATCGGATTCAAATCTAAAGTCTAAAAATTTATGAGGCAAACGATTGCTGTATAAACTTACATACGTTATATGTATGTATGTATATTGATTCTATTTGTTATTATTGGTTTATTGTGTGTGTGCACCAGAGATCAGCAATGAGTATACAAAATGATGAGTAGAATCGAATCGTACCCATAATTTTTGATACTTATACGCGCTCATACTTATTTTAATATCATGGAACCTCTACTCATATTCAAAGTTTGAGGTACTCATCGTACTCATACTTAACAACACGTATGATGTTGTTGATATCGACTCTCCATGACTCAACATTTACACGAATCACAAAATAAGTATGATTCACGTACGAACACTACAATACTCGCTAGAAGATTGTGTGTTTGCTTTGCTTGCTATCTTTGTCTTTTTCTTTCTTTTTTTCTTGTAAATGAAACAACAACTAAGCGTGTAAATTTTGATGAATGATTCGAGTCAATCGAAGCATTTATGAGTACATTATAAGTATTTTTCTAAAGTTATGAATCTGAATGAGTAGGCATATGAATCAAACATATTTCGAATGGTATGTTCTGCTCATACTCATTGTACTCATACTTATAAATCAAAGTTGTACTGAGTACCAATGAACTGATTCACTCATACTCGAATTCTCATGAGTGCTTATGAGTAGGGAAAAAACGATTCATTGCTGATTTCTGGTGTATGCTGGTAATTTTTCGTCTCATACACACACTGATGCAGGTTCCTGTTGTAGGGCTCAATGATTGCTATTTAAGGACGAAATAAATTTGTTGTCGAACAAGGTGTTCTGTTTTCAAATATTTTTTTTCTCTTCTTCTTGTTCTTGTTGATGTGTATCTCGTTTTTGACTTGAATTTATGTGCGTGTGTTTGAATTTTGCAATACTTTACAACCTGCTAACCACTCCAAACACATTTAGGTATTCACACACACACATGCTCGTATATACACATACACCTACCGTCTCGGTAACAACTACTGTAAGTGTGTGTGTGTAAATGTTCATGTATTTTAAATATTTCTTTTGTTACGAAATTGAGTTGTCATAAAAGAATATTTGTGTACTTCTCGGGTTTGTTTCATTCTTTCCTCTCCTTTTTACCGGATTATTTTAACAACTTTTTTGTGTGTGTGAGTGTGTGTGTTTTTGTAACTCTTACACAAGCCATCCATTAATGTTGTAAAACATTTAAAAAGGAAACCCCATGAAAGTGGGAAATACAAGTCACAGAGAAACCGACGAAATAAGGCCAACTGAAATGCTAAAATCGAGCTGGTAAAATGGGTTACTGGAAAGTGTTAAGAGAGGCACGGCTTCTGGAATGGCAGTTAATTTGAATAAAAAAGTACTTCAAGATACATATTTAAACTTAAAACTTTTATTGTTTTTTATGTTTTTATTTTGAACATGTTTCCCTTTTTGTTATTTGTTTTCATTTTTATTTACCTTTTTCCTGATACATGCTGTATGTAGCATTGGATGCTTGGTTGCATCACTCAAGTCATTTCCTTCATAATTTTGTTATCATCTAACAACAAATATTACCTGACGTTGATACAGTGATGATAATGACAATTATAACAATGGCAATAATGATGATTTGATTTGAATGAATACAATAAAAAACAAACCAAATATGTAGGCGCCAATTGTCTCTACAGCTGTAAAAATTCTTTGAAAAGTTAGTTTTACAATAATTTTACAGAAAGTTCGCAAAGAACGACGAGCTACTGCAATGGCAAGGTGTTTTATTTCATGTACAATATCTTCAAATTTCTAAGTAAAACATCGTGTATTTACAAATATTTGCCATTTTTGCTGAAACATAAAAGAAAGAGAACATAAAACTTTATTTATAGTGGCATTGCAACCTACTTGAGTCGCAGCATGGGCTGTCCAACCATTTTAATCCGATACGCCACTGTCTCTAATAAAGCTGTCCAAACACCAGCCGATAGGCAGTAGAACACAAAAACAAAAGAAAGCGATGAACAAAACATGAAAAGAAAAACATTAAGTGTACTTTGAGAATATAGCGTCCAGCCATGAGATCGGCTGGATAGTCTAATGCATAACTTAGATCCTCTCTTTGTGAATAGTTTTTGCCTCTCTTTATCTTCCATTCTAAACATCCGCTCTCACTCCACAATAGGGCGTGGAAGTTTGTTTACTCATTGCAGCGAATTCCTACATGATCTGATGCTAAGAAGATCCCATATTATCTTCAATTCAACTTCATAAAAGCCGAGCTCTCAAATGGCTGCCTGGCGGTCAGAAAGTATGGCTATGTCCTGGCTTTTGTACTTCCTATCCAATTAAAATTAGACACATTTTTCTCATGCATAGACTTCTGGTTGGAAGATACATGCGAGTTTCCACATGGGCTTGGAATACTTTATTATTGAACTGATAACTCATGCTTCTGGCAAAATCCATTCAGAGTTTTCAGCTTCCAGATTACTTCATTCATTTGCGGTACTAATTCCCGTCCAGAAACGCTTCTAAAAATCATTAAGTCTACGGATTCTGTTCAGGGGACAGTTAAGAAGTGAACTGTTAGTCAATTGACCTCCTAGGAATCGAACTCATTCAATTTCATATTTCACTTATCCCAGTCATAAGCTCTAATGCCATGGTCTTCACTGCCATGTGAACTCTTTAAATGATGTTGCAGAGAGTCTGTTCGTATTTGCTTTTAGCATCCTTGGCAGGTTATGCCCGCTTCAGAGTTCATATACAACTTGGCTCAATGTTAATGGTGACAGGTGACTTCCCTGTAGCCATCCTCATATTTTATCGACCTTTATGACTTCGTTTCCTGCGTATATTTCTGCTGATCGAGTATACAGGACCTATGATGTCCAGATGGATATCAATCCATCCAATAAGATCCAATAAGATATTTATGAGCTGATGAGTAAGGTTATCACAGAAGACCTACATACATATATGCAGCAATGCACTTACGATTGCCTCCATCACATTCAAAGACTACAGAATGTTTCTCTCTAAATCTACAAGAGCTGATTCAGTAGATCTATCTGCCCTAGTAGAATCTTGCTTAGGATGGAAAGGTTACTTTGCTAATATCCCACATCTTATATGGCTGTCCACATATACCGTATATAATAGATATTAAACGTAGTCTACTATCGTGTGTGTTCGCATGGAATTGATGGATCATGATCCATATTTCAAAATAAAACCTTTCTGATCACAAATCACAGATCATGCGATAAAAATTTAAGGCATGACAGCCTTTGCGCTATCAATGTGAAATACGTTGTTGCTGTAAATTGAGAAATAGAAGAAAATAAAATTCATACAAAAGTAAGAAAAATATCAAATGCCTTTACCCCAACATTTTATTAGCCAAATGGGCTTTCTCTTCGATTTTTCACTTTTTTAACAACCCATACAGCACAAACTTTGATGCTCCGAATATTATGCCTGATATCGATCCCAATTGCATCCGATTGTATTTATATTAAATGAGTAATAGTATAGAGTTAATCACAATATTAACTGTATCTAGCTCTTCACATATCAAAACATCAGAAAATGGCGGATATTCTAAATATTTTTCAAACTCAATTCTTCAATTCACGTAACAGACACTTGGGTGCCTTATAAGTTGTCTTACCAGTGTTTAAGAAAATAAAGATTTGAAGAACTTGTTAAGTGTATAATAAGTACCACTTTCTGCCAAGTATAAAAAAGGAAGAAAAATGAGAAAAAAATACACGAATAATCTTAAGTTTTCCAACACATGTGCCAGGATGGAGTGTAAAATTTTTGATTTTTTTTCTTAAATTTTTCTTTCTGATTGAGTGTTAATATTTGATTTTGTTGCGTTATTTTGAATTTATTTTAACTTTAATATGATTTTATTAATGAGATCACTGCAAGAGAGAATAGAATTGTATCATGAATATTTTGTAAGCAAATTAAAATGGTGTCCCATTGTTATATCACAGTCATTCAGTTCCCCTAGTTCCGATATCATTCAAAGTATTTCAGCAGTTGAGTTAGTTCATCTTCATAGCAAAAACCCGTTCTTTTTCTGCGACATATCGTAACTGCTGCTTACAAGTCAAACGACTAAGAAATATCGCCTCCGTGAAGGAAAACATTGAAGAATTTCATAACCTTTCAATTGGATGGCGTTTACAACTTTTACTTTCCTACTTACTTTTACACACCAGTCGCGGTTATTTTTGTTCTTAAATAAAATGGAGCATGACTCTTGTAGAATAGAATTATGATTTATTCAAGTCTTAATTGATCTTTTGTTAGGATTACAATCTAACTTCTCACATTACTTATGTTATGTTTATTTTCGCTAACAATTTTTGCCAGAAAGCTGCAGAGAAGATATAATCGCCGAAGAAATATTTTTTCATATTTTTCGTCTTGTTGGAAATGTCTCTCCAGGGGTTTGAATAGAAATAATACCTTGTCTTTCAAAAATGGAAATGGTTTACAATTAGGGAGTGATAATATATATCTTTGAGAGACGAAAGACATCTTTCCATTCCCTCTTCATATATTTTAGCCTAAATATTGTTAAGTTACTTGATAGTTTCTAAATTTATTCTCAATGGAATTGCGGCTGGGTGGTTGAACAGGCATTCGGAAGTATTTAATTGATTTATATAGACGATGCTATTTCACAATATCAGCGTTGTGTTTACGATCATTATTTTATTAAATGATAAATTTTCCTTCATCCATCATTATTTCAATAAATTGGAGAAGACCTACTTTGTGTGCTGCAATATGCCCTTAAAACAGCACAGTATCAGCACCATCCTTCACAGTGGTCGGCAAATGCTCTTTATAGACAGCAGTAGCCCTTTTTTCCTTCTAATTTTCTTCCATTGGTGTCAAAAATATAATATTGACTGTTTCCCATAACTCTTGTGTCTACTAAAAACGAAATGTTTCGATTTCTTCATAGTACGCGGCCATTCTAGCGATTTGTTAAGAGCTATAGGAAAATTTTTCAAAAAAAAAAACACATAAAATTCAGAAAAATGCATGAAATCTTTATTTGAATCGATAGTACGATTCATATAATTTAATGTTTGAAGATTATTTCATGCAAATGTTGACCGCGACTGCGCCTTAAATGGTCCATCCGCTTAGTCCAATTTTGGCATACTCTTTCCAACATTTCGGCCGGTATCTCACGAATAAATCCTTCAATGTTGTCTTCCAATGCGTCAATTGAAGTGGGCTTGTCTGTATAGACATGAGCTTCATCATAGCCCCACAAAAAATAGTCTAAAGGCGTTAAATCGCACGATCTAGGCGGCCTATTGACCGGTCCCGAACTCGCCTCTCTATAAGTCAATTGTTACGCGTGCTGTGTGGCATGTGGCACCGTCTTGTTGAAACCACATGTCCTACAAGTCAAGCTCTTGCATTTTGGGCAAAAAAAAAGTTGGATATCATCTCACGGTGGCGCTCACCATTCACAGTTACGTTACGATTCGCAGCATTTTTGAAGAAGTACAGTCCAATGATGCCACCAGCCCATAAACTGCACCAAACTGTGACTTTTTCTGGATGCATTGGTAGCTTTTGCAATGCTTCGGGCTGATCTTCACTCCAAAATCGCCAATTCTGCTTATTTACGTATCCATTGAGCCAAAAATGAGCTTCGTCGCTGAACACAATTTTTCGATAAAGAAGTGGATCTTCGGCCAACTTTCCAAGAGCCCATTCACCAAAAATTCTGCATTGCGGTAGGTCATTCCGCTTCAATTCTTGCGCCAGCTATATTTTGAAAGGCTTCACACCTAAATCCTTCCGCAAAATTTTCCACATTGTTGAGTAACAGAGGCCCAATTGCTGCGAACGGCGACGAATCGATAATTGATGGTCATCATTAACACTGGCCGATACAGCTGCGATATTTTCTTCAGTTCGCACTCTACGTAAGCGTGTTGGTGGTTTAATGTCCAACAATGTAAATTTGGTGTGAAATAGCCCACAATAGCCCGAATTGCCGCTTCAGTGGGTTGATTAAACTGACCATAAAATGGAAGAAGCGCTCGATGAACTTTCTTAACAGAGCACGCATTTTGATAATAAAATTCAATGATTTGCAAGCGTTGTTCGTTTGTAAGACGATTCATGGTTAAATTATAGACCAAACTGAAGATGTTTGACAGTGAAACAAAACACGAAACGTGCGTGAGCTGTTTAAACCAGTGTTGCCAAAAAGATAATAGCTAAAAAATCACCCATTATTTTTCGAATAGTATCACCACAAACAGTTTTCTTAAAGCTGATTGCAACATCCTTTGATATGCTGAAAGCAGTCGTCTTAAGCTATTTTTGAACAGTTTTTGAATAACTTTCCTCTTCTCTTGTTATGTACTTTTGTAGGAATGGCTTTGAAACAAATTCTTGTATATTACAGTGATATCTTCCAACCTTTAGGTCAACAATTCTTAGACTTTTTTCCACAAAATTTATAAGAAATTTTCGCTGTGCTAGATTTACTCTTTTTACTGAAGTCGTCGGAATCTAGTTGGTAGTGTGTTGGCTTATTAGACATGAAGGCACGGTTCAAGGCCTAGGTCAGACATCTCCAACAAAATGAAATATAAAATAATATTTCTTAGGCGATTTTTGGCAAAAACTCTGAGAGTAAATAAAATTGCCATGAAAAAGTTTCTCAAGCTTCTGTCGTTCGATATCGACTTTAAACGGTAGGCCCGCCACTCATGTATAAAATAAACAAACACAACATAAGTGGTGTGAGAAGCTAAGTCGTAATCCTGACTGCTTGGTTGTTATGACCAATTTTGTGTGTTATGTAGTTTTACTTCTTTTCTTTTTCGATTCTTAATTTTAAAAAATGGATTTAAAACCTCTGATACAAACACAAAAGAATATAAGATCTTGAATTGAAACGAAAATCGTACAAAAGACACGTTTATATATAACAACAGTTATAAAGCAAACTTTTTCTATGACGGAAAAAGATATTTTTTCTATTTTGTATCGATAAATTTTATATTACCGATAAATGTTGTTGCAATTTGCTACTAGTCAAATATTTATACTGGACAGATGCACAATGTACGGCGACCAAATGTATTATGATTTAAAGACTGAGAGATGAATAAAAGGCTCTAATGTTTTATTGTTTATTACAATTATAAATCAACAATTGTGTTGTAAACTTATTGAATAAACAGTCAACTTACATAGTTTAATAAAATTGAAAATTTTTTATATTCAAAGATAAATTTCAAATTTGTTTTTAATTTCAACCTAAAAATGCTTTCAGAAGATGTCTGTTATAATCGGGTTTTAATATTTTCTTCCAATAATTTTAATATTCATTTAACGTTTTTAATTGATAGTTGTTGTAATTTCTCTATCGTAACCGTATTGTAGTATAAAAGGCAATCCACAAAAATTGCATTATATACACATACACAGCTACATACATAATTATATTTATGCACGTACATACATACATATTTACAGGGTCAGTTACAGTTGTAGTATCAAATTATAAAATTTAATTAAATTTTATTTTTTTTATTTTATTCTGGTAGTTTTTTTTTGTTTTTGTTTTCTTCTTCTGTTGAAAAATGTAAAAATTAAAAAGAAAACGGATAAATTTAATACAACATAATCATTGGTGTTATTGGTATTGTTGTTGTTGTTGTTGGTAGTTATAACAGTCTTGCTGTTGTTATGCCTTCGTTCAGACTCCTTCATGCCAAACAACTCACCCACACTGACTTATTACGAAAGCACTTTGCAAAAGTTGTTGCATCAGCAGAAATTTATTTATCTGAAAGACTCTCTCTCTCTCTCTTTTTATTTTTTTTTTTTTTGTTGCTGTAATACCCAGTAAACATTAAGATGGGCATTGCATACATAATTGAGTCGTTTATTTTGAAAGTGGTTTAAGTCCATTTTTAAAAAAATTTAGTTAATGATAACAATAATCACAATCCTATATAATCTTTTTTCTATAAACAATTTAAGTCTAGTATCATTAAAATCGCTATGATTTGGAGCATTTGAAAATTAGCTAGTTAACGAAATGCATAAAAATTTATTTTGAAACTGGTTTAAGTCCATTAAAATCCATACAATTGGCAGTAACATGGTTGAAAATTATGTATAAGTTTTTACTATCAGGACATTCATTTTTGCCAAATGATAGTGATTTTGGAGTGATAGAAATGGCTTTGAGGAAAAATAATTTAATGTATGTCCCCCAGGATTCCTATGAAACCATAAAAACATGTCGAAAGAATAACAAATTTTAACAAATTTTTATTAACTAAAATTAAACGTGGAGATTTATTTTCTACAAAACCTCTGGAAGAAGCAATTCATAAAAGATTTAAAAACACTAGTGGCGAACCTGTAAATTGGCTAAGGATATGTTGGATGCGATTTATAAGAAGTGAACACTATAAAATGATTTATAAAGAATCTATGGAAGTGGATACAGAGTCAAAAATATTTGATTTATTACCTTGTCGGGGAAGACCAAGGAACTTCAGCAAAATAAATTAACGCCATTATACAAAAATATACGTCCCATTCCAACTCCTAAGTATAAGGATAACTATTTAGAGGAATCACTATCACTAGTGGAGTAACTTTAAGTAAAAAAATTAACTTATAATAATATTAAACAAAGAACACAAAGTGGACTTATTCCTTTTCACAAACAAAAAAAGTCATTTTATTAATTTTGAAAGTGGTTTGAGTCCATTTGAGGTTTTGAAACACAGCTTATTTTTCTAGTAAAGTTTATAAAACGTATTACGTTATATATTCTAACATGTTTAAGGTCTCATAGCCATAAAAGGAACTTAATACCAGTTAACAATATTTTTGAAACAGTTCAAACGCAAACCCTCAATATAAGTAAAAATGGGCTTAAACCACTTTCAAAATAAATGGCTCAATTAATGATTTTAACGAAAGTAATTTTAACTTTAAAATGCATTCATTGCCATTAAATTGTTCGCTGGGTTAGATGTGTAGTTCTAGTATTACTCTTTGATAAAGTCAGTTATTTTAATAAAATTATTCAAAACACGTTACAAAACAAAATCAAGGTACAAAGATATTTCAGTTGTTGGTTGCAGGTTGTTTTTGTTCTTTTAGAAACTAAATATTGAATAACGCCCAGGCATTAAATAAAATTTCTTAATTCTTCTTCAGCATGGAGTATATCCAGTCCAACCTGCTGCAGTAATCATACGTTGAAAGTGAACAATTTAATGCAGCAACAAATGGTAGTTAAAAGTTCTAAATTATTAAATATTCAATACAATATTGTTACGTTTTTACCTTTTTAAAAACGTTTAAAATATGAGTTCGTAGGTTGCAAATAAAAATAAATTTGTGTTTAGTTTTAAAAAAATGTTTTATTGTTCGCACAATTCCGTCTGACACTGATCGCAACTTGATTTAAACAACAACAATTTGCTTTATTTGTTATTCTTCTGTACACTCTTCCGCGTACACACTAACAATTGTTCGTTAGATCTTTACAACGGAGATCTTCAAACCACGATTATTCTCTTCACACAAGACTGACTGAATTTTTACTGATCCCGTTGCCTGCTTTGTCTTGCCTTTTATATCGCTGGGTAAACAGTCTGATGAATGCTCTTAAAGGGATATGACTTTACCTTCGCGAAATCTCTATAAATGTAAACATGTTGTTTATGTTATTGTTGTATGCGCATTTTGTTTACGTTTGTCCTTGCAGTGTTGTTGTCTTTTTATCCTTTTTTTATACTGAGGTTGTTGCTATATTTTTGTTTATTCGTGGATCATGTAAACAAGTCCATTGTTTTGTTTTGTATTTTAATGTTAAACGATAACATCATTTCCATTTTCGTAACAATATCATTCATTGTATTGTGCCTTGTTTTACAAAGAAAATACAAATACAAATTGATAAAAAATTATTTTAAATATCTACCGAGAATGGATTCTAATGAGATCCGATATGATCAAATAAGAAATGTTAGTAGTTGTTGTTGTTGATAGTGAACATTTTCTTTCAGAAATTAAAATTTTTAAGAGGAACGATTGCACTTGAATATGTATATCTATGTAATGACAGTTTCCAAAAGATTCTTGTATTTGAGTTGGTAACACTGTTCTGTCTGACAACCGATTTAATATCTGATTCAGTTTGGTTTGACATTTCATTGCAGATAAAATAACGATTCTGTTCGTCAAACTTCTCTAGTACTACATCCATTTCATGGCGTACATAATCGTTCTTGGGAGCGGCTAATTCAGATAACAAGAGATAGTTTCGGACCACTCATAATGTTCACTCCGTGAAACATTATAATAAGCTGTAGCTCCTGTACAGGGCTTCATTGAAGAGGATAAAAATCAGTAAATTCGTGACCATTATCAGCAAATGGGCTGTGTCGTACCATTTTATAAATGATCTTACGAAATGGTCTTGAATTAAAAAGTTTTAAGATTCATCTTGTGGAAGAATTTAAGTCAATCAACTATCATATGGATCGCCAATTTTGTAAGGGGGTCTAAAGCACAAATTAATATCGATAATAAATTTCCATTAAAAATTTTGATCTCTAATAACATGAGGCCAATATTGAAACCCCATATCAGACATGTCCAATAAACGAAATAAAAAAAGTATTTTTCAGTAACATCCTCTCAGCAGCTTTCTGGCAAAAACTCTGAAAGTAAATTAAATTGCGGTGAAAATTTTTTCCAAATCTGCGATTCGGAGTCGACTTTAAACTGTAGGTCCCGTCACTTACGTATAAAATTAACACACACAACATAAGTAGTGGGAGAATCCTAACTGAAGTGTTGCAATGATATATGTATACATTTCCCGGGTTATCTTTAAAAACATCTTTTTTACATCGCCCCAAAGATGTTCAATGGGATTTAGGTCTGGGGACTGAGCCGGCCATTCTAATACCTCAATTTTCTTAGAAGAAAGAATAAAACGAATGGTATCATCAGACCCATTTGTTACTTCAACAAAGATAAAACAGAACTTGGAGCTTGATGTTCATACCTCAACTATTCGCTGGCATCTAATTAAAGACAATTTATATGGTAGAAGTTTAAGGAAAGTACCATTTATGAATTCAAGACAAGTCCGCAACCGACCTTAATTTACTAGACTTCACGTTGATTGGCCTCAGACGAAATGGCGCAATATTCTGTGGACAGATGAATCCAAAGTTGTTAATTTGGGTAATCCTGGCACCAGAAAATATGCAAGAAGACCATAGAACAAGGAATACGATCCTAAATTTGTCATGAGGACCGTAAAGCATGGTGGTGCAAAAATTAACGTTTGGTGTTGTTTTTCTTATAATGGTACAGGACCCATATTTTGAATTAAAGGCAACATGGACTCCTCAATGTATGTGGTAATTTTAAAAATTGTCATGCTACCTTATGCAGAATATAATATGCCGCTTAAATGGGTGTTCCAACGATCCCAAACAAACCAGTATAATGGCAAAAAATTGGTTTTCTGAAAATAAAATTGAGGTATTAGAATGGCCGGCTCAGTCCCCAGACCTAAATCCCATTGAACATCTTTGGGGCGATGTAAAAAAAGATGTTTTTAAAGATAACCCGGGAATTGTAAAGCAGTTGTGGACGTCAGTGAGGTCAGCTTGGGAAAGTATTCCTATCAAGAGGTGCAGAACTTTAGTTGACTCAATGCCTCGGCGTTGCGCAGCTGTAATAGCCAATAAGGGCTTTTCAACTAAATATTAAGGTCTATCTAACAAAATAACATAAAAAAGTAATCACTTGTGACAACATTTTTTTTGCAGATACGTTTTCTAATGCTACTACTATTTTTTTGCACGCCAAATATTTTGAGTTTTTAACAATTTAGCATCGTTTTCTTTGGAAAATTAATATTTGTCTTGAAGTTTTTTTATTTTTCAATAGTTTAGACTGGTGGTAATAAAATGTAATAACAAACTTTTTTTAAATGGAATAAAAATTAATTTTTTTACTTAACTAAAATATTTTTAATACAGCGCTACTATTATATTTCACACAACTATATGTGTAATGAAGGCTAATTTTGTTTGAATGGATACGTAAATAAGAAACAATTCCGCTTTTGGAGCGAGAATAATCCACAGATGAACAATTAATTTCACTTAATGCTCCAATCAATTGGCCGCCAAGATCGTGTGAACGTTAAAATAGGAATAAAATGTAAAAGAATTTTCTTTGTAACATTGGAAGAATCACATTTTTAAGCATTTAGAATTTACAACGTAGTCATCAGGTAAGTGAGTGTAATTACTGAGTTCAGAACTTTGTTCGATTTAAGAGAAATTAATTTCGAAAATTTTTTAATATGATGTAAATTCGCCGTAGTCTAACAGGTAGTGCGTTGGCTTATTACACGTAAGGTCACGGTTTAGACCCCAGGTCAGACCTGTGAAACAAAACGAAATAACAACTACTTCCTCTCGGTTGATTTCTGACAAAATCCCTGAGATTAAATAAAATTGACATCGAAAGTTTCTCAAAAAACAGTCATTCGGAGTCGACTTTAAACTGTAGGTTTAAGACGTAGGAAGACTGTAGGAAGACGTCTTCCTCTCACAAGATTTTTGGCAAAAACTCTGAGAGTAAAAACAAAAATTGCCACGAGAAGTTTCTCAAAAATCTGTCGACTTTAAACTGTAGGTACCGCCACTCATGTATAAAATTAGCACACACAACATAAGTGGTGTTGAGGAGTTAGGTCGTAATCCTGTCTGAAGGGTTGTAATGACCAATCATGAACGTATTTATGTATGTCATGTTTATATCTGTTTCTTGCTACACGTAAAGTAGTATACTTTCGATGAGATGATCGTTCTCTATTCTTATTCTGCCAGAAATTAGAGAATTTCACATAATTATGATGTGCATAAGAATGAATTTAAAATTATTAATGTTTAAATTAGAGAATAAATGTAGAAGGTAGTGTCCTTTACTAAAATCTGAAAAATTTGAAATCAATACTAATGATACTGCAACTTCAAATAAGATCAAAAAACTCAACTCAATAGAAAGTTCTTTACCCCGAGTGGAATGTAAAAAATGTTGTACGAGGAACTGCAAAACTGAATTTAAAATCGAAATAAATAATGTTATCCTTGGCTCCAAGCAAACTCTTCTCACAACAAACTGTTAGTGAAAGTAAGAATATATCCGGCAACATGTTGCCATAAAGTTTTTTTTTTTTTTTCTTTGTAGCCAAATATCACGTGTTATTTTTCGGTAAAAAGCTAGAGAACCTTTTAAGAGCGAACAATTTTTAAGAGATTTAAGAATCTAAAAAGAAAAGAGAGGAAAAATACGCGTCTCTCTCTCTCTCTCTTTGGAAAATAATCATTGAAATAAAAAAAAAGTATTACGACAATAAAACAATTAAGCGTGTGAAGCATAAAAATAAAATGAAAAGGAAAAGGCAAAAAAAAACCAACAATGTTGGCGATAATATTAAATTTGTTTTCATTAAACAAGAAAAAAGAACGAAACAAAAAAACAAAGGCATACAGTTTTTGGCTGAAATAAATTCAGGAGAAAAACAAGAACAAAGGAAAATCGAATGAGAAAGACGATAAAACAGAAACTAAAACTGTAACACATATGATGAGTGAATGCACCAGAATCCTTGTGAACACACGTACCGTACCAAATACTGTATGTGAGTAAAATGAATGAATGAATGAGTGAACGAATGAATGGAAAAACAAAAATTAAATGATGACCCAGTTCTCAATAGGAAGAAAATGTACATTTAGAATCTACTATAAATCTGTATGTTTGTGTGTTTGTGTGTGTATGTCGTATTTTTATTAGAACAAAATAACACTCATACATATGTATACAATTACATGCACACATATACATACATACATGATTTGTGGATTGGGGACATACGAAGGAAGTTAGTAAAATTATTACAAAAATAAGAAAATAAAACACACACACAAACAAACAAACAAAGCGAATAAAATAAATCAGATTTGTTTTTATGAAAATAAAATGAAATTAAATTTAATGACGCAGCAGGAGACAATTTCATTTTTTGTTGTTTTTTTTTCTTTCTTTGGAATAAAATTATTTGAAATTAATTTGAATTCAACATTCATCATCAGGGCTGTCGAATTATGTTTCCTTCCTTTTCATTTTATTTTCCATATTTGTTTAATTTGATTATTGTTGCTGATATTGTTGTTGTTGTCTTTTGTATTATTTTAAACAACAATTTTCAAGCTTTGAATTAGCATAGGAAACTAACCTTAGACAATTGAATTAAACTCTCGAAAGGACACAAACACCAAAGCAAACAGAGATTAATTTCTGTTAATTTAAGAGAGAATTAGTGTTAAGAGAGCATTATTAAATGAGAGTTTCACCGGATTTTGTAAGCAAAGCTTTTTGAAGAGAAAGTAAGAGAGTAAAATATTAAGTACGCCTGTGTGCTACATAAGTACTCTCCGTGAGAGAGTTTACTTATGTCTTGCTCTCTCATTATTAAATCATATTGTAATAGATTAAGTCTATGCGATGTTCGTGTGTAAAAGTAAACGACAGCTGGCAAAGCATGTTGAACGCGCGAACATTCTTGCGGCGAATTGGCATACTTATGCTGGTTTTGTTGCTTTTTGATGCTTACGTTTTAACTGTTGTTGTCGTACTACTCCGTATAAATGGTAATATTTTTATGCTTAAAAACTTCTTGTTTGGTAGGTCGTCGTGGCGAATGGCACAATTCATAAACAGTTACAAAACTTAGTCGGTGTTTAGTTGTTAATAAGACTTCTTTAACTACGGGTGCAAATGTCGCCATTTAAGCGTACACTAAATAAAAGAAAAATTATTTAAAAAGAAAAAAAAACAAAATAAACAACAATAAAAAAATGTGTAAAATTTAAAGCAACAAAAAAAAAAAGAAAAAATGAAATCAAATAAATAAATTGAATGCAAATGTATGCATAAAACATGTTGTAAAGTATTACTGTGTGTGTTTGAAGAGTGTCAAGTGCTGCCTAAAAGGCGTATGAGTGCTTTAAAATTGGCTTTTGCAAATAATATTCATCATACGTACACCATACATTCTATTGTACGTGTTTATGGGGTAAACAAAAGTGAAATAAATATGTATTGTGTGTCAATTGTTTATTAACAATAAAAATAAATATTTGGAATAAAATATAAATAAAAATGTTATTATACATACATACATACATACATACACACAAGTGTGAAATATAAAAAGAAAAAAAATCACTAAAAGTTTTATAAACCGTAAATAATTTTTTTTTACACCCGGCGTTGAATATGCAATTCATTTACACTTACTCTCACACATTCAATCACAAGCATATTGAATGTATAAAGAATGAATGTCAGAAACCGTTACTTTATTAAGCATGAGTAAAAGAGTAAGTGTGAGTTATAGTAGCTGCTACTTATACTATGAGAAAAAAAAGAGAGCTTGACACATACTCTAACAGATACTGTCAAGTTGATTTGAAAAATGATACAAAATGCGAAACGACAACAGAAAAAAATTAGAAAAACGGGTTGCCATCACTACTCTTACTTTTAAATCTCTCGCTAACAATTTATTTTAATTACTGTTACACCAACACCAACTCATATACACTCTCACATACTTTAACATACATATGTATGTGCATAGTGTGTGTGTAAATTTTAATTTATTTATATGCTAATGTATAGTATACCTAGTTTTATTATTATGTATAATATTTGTCGTACGACCTATGTAAATACAGTAAAACAAGAAAAAAAAACAATAACAAATACAATAACTATACTAATAACAACATCACATGTGCAACTAGTGATAATTGTGTTGGTTGTCTAAAACGACACCTTTGAGTAGATCTTGCTACCGTTAAAAGTGATGTACATACATACGTTTGTACATGTTCACATGTCTGGAAATTTGTAAATAGTCTTGTGTGTTTGTGTGTGTGTGTGTTTTCTATTTTATAACTGTGTCAGTGTTTGTGTTTTTGCTTTTGTGTGTGTGTTTATTTTTACGTAAAATAAATTTTAATGAATATTTATGAGACAAACCCGTCTAAGTGTATGCGTTTGCAACGCTGTGTGTTTATGTGTGCGTGATTTACTACTACCAAAAATAGAACGAAACATGTTTCCAAAATATTTTTAAAGTAAATACACATACACACACAATCTATTTTAAAAAGAAAATTGAAAATTATTTATGCAAATGAAAAGAGTTTAGGACCGGTAAAGTATAAACAACACAGTACCAAAGGACCAAAAAAAAAAAATGCGAACGAAAAGAATAAGAAAACAGAAGAGCTACACTATCATCGTCTTCTCTAACTAAATGATGAAGTAGTAAATGAAAAACTAAAGAGAAACTATTAAAGCAAAACGAATTTTATCGTAGCCGTTAAAGAATTTTCAAGTTGCTCACATGCTTAAGTGTTGCATGAATCTAAAGATTACATGCTAAAAGGAGATAGTAAGGACAACGAAAAAATTCAGACATAAATTTTACCCGGTAACATTTTAACGGATGTCTGAGCAATTTATATGGATTTATGAATAAAAGAAGTGACTTTTATGTTTTATTTATAGTTTTAGTCAGTGAGTCCATTAAATATTATTTAATTGTTAAAATTTTGATATAATTTCTAGGCAATGTTTCCAAAAAATGTGAAATATTTAAAATAACTCAAAGCCCTGAATCGTACAAATCGAAAGAAAAGAAAAATTTACCGGATATCGAAAATAAAAATTGATTTTCGACCTAAAAATTTCTTACTTTAAAACTTATTTCCTTACATCAAAATTCTTTCCAATTACATACATACATACATACATAATTGGCCATTACAACACTTCAGTCAAAGTTACGTCCTAGCTTCTCACACCACTTATGTTGTGTGCGTTAATTTTATACATGAGTGGCGGGACCTACAGTTTTTAAAGTTGATTCCGAACGACAGATTTTTTGAGAAACTTTTCATTGCAATTTTATTTACTCACAGAGTTTTTGCCAGAAATCTCGAAGAAATCGAAGAAATATTATTTTTTCATGTTTCCGTTTTGATGTCTGACCTGGGTTTGAACCGTGGCCATATGTCTAATAAGCCAACACACTCCTTAATAGACTACGGCGACTTCATTCTTCCCAGTTACTCTCTAAAAAAGGCAGCAAATTTTAAAACTTTTTTAAAAAATATATAAGGTTAGTATGGTTGAGGGAATTGAAAATATTCAAAGTAATTTTTCAATGAGAATTTGTAGAGACCTAAACCAAATCTTATGGCCTAACATATAAGTCACAAAAAGTTGATTGTTACAGTTTCAAAAATACAAAATTATTTCCATAAAAATAGTGATTTAAACATTATTTTTTAAACACCGGCTGCGGTTATATTTATTATAAGTGGAGAATGATTTGATTTCTGCCTTATTTGATCATTACAACCCTTTAGTTAGGATTACAAACACGATTTTCACTGGACTCATATTGTGTGTGTTAATTTTATACATGAGTAGCGGGACCTACAATTTAAAGCCGACTTCGAATGACAGATTTAATAAACTTTTCATGGCCATTTTATAATTTACTCTCAGAGTACTTGCTAGAACACTGTTAAGAGGTATTTTTTTGTTTTTTTACTTCTATCAATTACGGTTATTTATTTATCCTTTCTAAGCAACTTTAATGCCTCAATTATCAATTACATCAGCAATCCCAATGAATTCAGTCATCATGTTTATAAAGATTTGTAGATTAAAATAGGTTTACAGCCATTTTTGTGTTAAGAATTTGTAGCTTTTGTCATGTCTTCAGATAGAATGACACAATTTTATACATTTAGTCCAGAGAGACTATCCACCATTACCGCACTTACGATGAAGCTTCTCATATCGTTCACTTTAGTTTTAATATCCACTGGGAAGCATTTTATTTCAATTACTTACTCCCAGACCTTTTCTTAGAAGATAGCTGAGTTCTTCTTTTTTTTAAATGTCAGAGGTTCGTCCTTTCTCCTCACTGGGATACTAATTCTTTACTAATGTATTTCTACGTATATAGTCACATAAGGAAAAAAACAAATATTCACTTAAAATCTCTATTGTATCAGTATCTATTTGGTTATGGAATTTGCTCAATTCTAACGGTAATTTCAATTAGCTTCATCAGCCAATCCTAAGTACACATGTTTAACTTTCTCTTTAATTAAGTCAGAGTTATTTAAAAACGATTTCTAAAATAAAATGCCATTAATTGCTTATAAAACACGCTAAAAACCCAAGAGAAACATACGTAGACTTCGTGTTCACCCAATACATACATACATACATGCATACGCCAAATCCAGTGAGTGTTACCATATATCGCAATAAAAATGAAAAGACATAAAACGATTTTTATCACCGTTTCGTTTTTATGTCACACATTCAGTCCGTCACTCATTGAGCCACACAAATCCACTCATAAGATGCAAAGAAGTCTTCTCCTCGTTCTCTTTGAAATTTTTTTTTTTATTTTATTTTGTACGTTTTTATGCGTTTCTATACGTTTTTATACGTTTTTATAAATAAATAAACGAAGAAATCCTTTGATTTTGCCAATAAAATTGTAAATGGTTTGGTTTTTATGAACGAAAAATATATGAAAAGAAAGTAAAACTTTTCATATTTATGATCAGCGTACATTGAAGGAGAATGAGTTGGCGGCTTAAAAAAAAACATTCAAGCAGATACGGAAGTTTTGATTCTTATGGACAAATTTTACATCAAATTTGATATGAAAATCAAAGTTTTGAACAGGAAATAGAAAATTTACGATATTTTAAATGTTAAAATTATTAAAAGCAAACAAAATATGGAATAAATAAAGCAGCTTAATGTTCATTATTTGAAATACTTAAGTTAGGTTAGAATAGGTTTCCATACCCCTTAAAAGAGCTACACAAAGATGCCACTTTGGCCGTATTTTTGGAAAATTTAGAATTAATTTATATTAAAGTCTTTAGTGCCATTTATAATTACATCTTACGGATTTTAGCTGTGATTGGAATTAATCTTTTACCACTAAATATTTCTGAATTACAAAATCTGGATTCTAATTGTCTTCTACTACTGCCTACTTGCCGAATATACTAATAAATATGATGTCTTGTAAATACCAACCACATTTTCACTCAACTAGATTTAAAATTAATCTAAAAAGAATACAAAAACTACGTATTTTGTATTTACAATTATAATTTGGCAATCGTAATGACACTTAAGTATTGTTCCATAATATTTGAAAACTAAACCGCAGCCTAAGTATAATAATTTTGAAAACAAAACATAATAATGCTCTATGCATAGTAAATATTTAAAGTTATTTAACTGAAGATGCAGTTTTCATCGATTGAATATTAAAGAACTCGGATAAGATTTCGAAGAAAATGTGTAATTAAACGATTAAATGTTCATAAATTTCTTTCTATTCTGATTTTATTTCTTGTTCTTAAGGATGCATTCGTAGAGTGTTGGTATGAAAAAGGAATTAGAAAACTGAAAACTTGTGGATATTATGCTTGAATACAAAGTTTTCAACGATTAAATACGTGGTATGCAGTCGTAGCTGTTAGTGTCTCAAAAAAATACTTTGGATCTGTTAACCGCACAATTCTACGTACAACCACAATTTAGAAGTTGTATGGGGAAAAGAGAAATTAAAATATCACGCTTAATCAATTCATTCCTTCTTAAAACGTTCAAAATCTTTCCATTAATATCTGATCACATGAAAGCTTTTTACTACATTCCAGCTAGTTTGCATACTTCATGCTTCGATTTCAAACCCACGTGTTAAAGATTACGTAGCGGTAAGCAATTCAGGCTTACTTCGAAGATAGATTATATTTACTTTGATGCGACAAGATAGAGATAAAAAAATTCAGTTAATATTGTGGTTGAGAGTAGACAGATTGTTTTTATTTCCAATTCTGAAAATAATGATATCTGGTCAGTTTTAGTGTTATTGTTGTCGCCTCTTTTATAATTTTATGATAATGATTTCATTGCCAGGTCAGACATCAAAACGGAAACATGAAAAAAATAATATTTCTTCGACGACTTCCTCTCAGCAGATTTCTGGCAAAAACTCTGAGGGTAAATAAAATTGCCATGAAAAGTTTCTCAAAAAATCTGTCTTTCGGAGTCAACTTTAAACTGTTGGTCCCACCACTCATGTATAAAAGGCCAATTATGTTATGTATGATTTCATTGAACGATTTCCGCACATTTGTGTTTGTATTTCGAAATGCCTGCAATTAAAGGAAAAAGGATTCCATGTTGTCAATGATTATTATAACATTAGACAATAATTGAGTAATGACGGCTATAAATATACACAATAAACTTCTAAGATAATTCAAAATAATTATCCCAAGTGGAAAACATTAAGAAGCATTAGGTTACGCACTTTTTTTTTAAATTTTACAAGCCTACCGTAATAATTTTAATTTAGTTTTCGGAGTTTTTGAAATTTCTCTCTACGATTTGTGTCGACCGCAGTGCTGAAAAATTCAGTACTTTTGGACTTTTTTCCGTACTTTTTCATTTCAAAAATATCGCAGTACCCCCGCGACGGCTTCGGTACTTTTTTATTATTACATATTTTATGTCTTGCGCTTTACAACTATTAATGCATTCGCAACATGTTCAACGCAATGCTAAAGGTAGAATTAGTCAAATGTCCACGCTTACTCAAATGTCCACGGAAAGTACATTCGTTTTTAGAACACGAAAAGCAATGAAAACGCTTGCCGAACCGTAATGTAATTTCGGTAAGCATTTATATTGGTCTTCTTATGCTAAAACCGAACGTATATTACATTTCGTTCCATCGACGTTTGACTAAGCGGAACTTTTACGTTTCGTTACGTTCCGAATCAGCTTTTTTTGTCTTGTATGTGAGGAACACGAATAATTCGTTAGTTTTTCTGTTCCGTACCGTAGGTGTATTAAATATCAATCAATAAATAGTCTAGTAGGTAGTGTTGGAGCTTACTAGACACAAGTCCACGATTCAAACCCCATGGCAGACATCTCCATTAAAACGAAAACGAAATATTTCTCCGGCGACTTCCTTCTGGCAAAAACTCTAAGCGTCAAATAAAATTACCACGATAAAGTTTCTCAAAAATCTGCCATTCTGAGTCGACTTTAAACAGTAGGTCCCGCCACTCATGTATAAAACTAACGCACACAATATAAGTAATGTGAGAAACTAGGTCGTAATCCTGATTGAAGGGTTATGTAATGACCAATTATGTATGTATATATCTTTTACAAAAGTACCATTTGATGTAAGTAAGTAGTTTTTCAGTTATAGTTCAGTACCATTTCAGTTTTGCAACACTGGTCGACCGACAGAATAGAGAGCAGCTTAATTTTTTTTTTTTGGGCTAACAATACGAATTCGTCATTAGAGTCACTAGAAACCTACTGCTTACGGATTGGCTCTTTTAAATCAAAGTTTTTATTTCTCATTAAATTTGAAATTTATATGACTTCTGCTAAGCAGATGGTATGTTCTTACGGTATCTGAACTTCATTTGTACTTTCTATCGAAAAGAAGTTGACGCTACTTTCGATAGATTGTGAAGTGATAACTATTTTGCTAAGTTACGTGATCTCTTGGTGACCATATTACCTTGCAGAAGTCTACGTAGGAAAATAAACTTAATCGACCGCGGGTTTACAAAACGTTTTCTCCTAAGTTAATGATTAATGCTTATTCAGAGTCTTAAAGGGAGTGTTATTTCATAGATGTTGTATCAATCAAATCTAAAGTTCTACTGCTTTACTAAATAAAATTCAAAAGTTTTTTCTTTCCGAATGATGGATTGTATCAATCTACAAAACATATGCCTGAGTTACGAAAACTCAGTTTTAATAATTTCGAAATATATTGCTTTAATACGTTTTAAAAAGTAAGCTTCTTTTTCAAAGTGATTCTAAAGTCACTTACGTTGAGCGTTATAAACCAAACGCCTTTGATTTGTTTTAAGACCACATGTATGTATACTCACTTGGTGTAAATGTGTTTGTATAATCATAAGCCGGTTTTAATTTGCCGTGTTTATATTGCATTTAAAGCGGCAATAATATTTAATCACTGTTTTCGTCAGCGTTTTTAAGCTTTTCCTGGACAATATAGACGATTCAATAATACTCACTCACATATGTATGTACGTATGTATGTACGTATGTATACGGTATGGTATGTAGAATATGTGGTAATAATACAAAATTAATAAAGAAATAAATACAAATTAAAATTAAAATGGAAATACAAGTTAAAATGAGAATAAAAATGTTAATTTCTGTTCATTAATGCAGATGTTATAAACTGGAAAAATAAAAATTATAAACACATACACATATGTATTGTTACAAGAGAAAGAGAGTGAGAGAAAGTGTAAGAGAGAGATGGATAAAGAGCGGTTTGTAACATTTTTATCAACACCATCAGCAACACCAACACTACTATCATGCAACGACGACAATAGCAACACATTTGTCATTACAGTGAATAAAATTCATTCAACTAAACTGCAATTATAACAAGTGGCAGTGATTTACACACACACACACACAGACAAATTCAGACAAAAAGGAACAAAGAACAATAAAATAAATATAAAACAAAAACAACAACATTATGAAATATCGTATAAAATACAGGAAAAAAATGGCACTAAAAATTTCAATTGAATTAAATACACAGAAATGATCGCATTACAATGGATTAATAAAATGAGTGGAAAATAACAATTTTCATTTAATTACAACAAATTAAAATGTATAAAACGTAAGGAGCCAGTATCAAAAAAAATATAAAAAAACCAACAACAACATTGTATACCAATAACAACAACAACAACGACAAATATTATAATAAATTGTTGCAAACAATTTAAATTGACAAATTTATTATGCACATTATATTATGCGAATTGTAAAAAAATTAAATAAAAAATACAACAACAACTTAATACGGAATAAATAAAAAAAAATAAGAAAGAAAACAAACGTAATGTGCCCAATAACAATTGCTACCCTCACATCCACAATCATATTATGCAAGTTATTAACTACTATGCATACGATATAAATAATGAATGCAACAACAACAACAACAAGAACAGAAACAAAAATAGCTATTGAATTAAAAAAAAATACATTCCTTAACATACGCACTAACATACATACATATGTTGTCACGTAAAGATAGGGAGAGAAAAGAGACAGAGAGAGAATGGGAGATTGAGTTCATAATCCAAAAAAGTATACGTTGTGTCGAATAATTAATAATTTAAAACATAAACCATAATACCATCCATCCCATGGAAAACGATAACAATAACAAATTGCCAACAAATACCATCGATTTGTGGACAATACATACAAAAAAGTTATAGACAGAGGAACGGAGAGAGAGAGAGAAAGAGCGAAACTTTTTGTCTCCACATGTCATTCATTATATCATTATCGCAATTAATGATTACAATCGTAATGACGATGCTATTGTTATTGTGCAAGTATTTTAATCGTTTACAACTGTGTAGAGCGGCCTGCACAACACATTTCAATACACTTACTCTTAAATACGTTTAAAAAAAGAGAGAGAAAAACACAAACAACAAAAAAAAAGAAAAGAAAAAACTGTAATTTGTTAAAATTAAATTTTGAAACAAAAACTCAATAAATTCTATACGTATTATGGGCAATTGAATGCCCGAAAGTTTGTCAATCAATGAAATCTGAAACATTATGCAGATTTAAAGCAACTGCCCTTTTACAAGACTTTATAAACCCTTCGGTAGAAATTATCTCCCTTAAAACTGTCTCGGTTTACGTGTCCACTGCCTTAATTTCTTTGTTAACAACAGCAGTACACCAAAGGAAACAACAAAACAACATGGCTACCATTAAGCTGTTTATTTTCGGTAAGTTTATTAAAGCAATTAAATCCTTCTTATTACTGTTATTATTGTTATTGCTGCTTTTAATTCATTCTATAAACAAAATATTCAAATTTATATTCAATTAAGAAACAAGTTCTGTTCACTTTGAGTTCATTGTGTATGTTGACACAACGTATTAGCAACGCCAACTGGGCTGTGTGTACTATTTATTGTAGCGCCTTTATTTTAAATTAATTTTTATCAATATTTAACATTTAAGGTGGTACCAAATAATAATATATAATAATACTTTAATAATATCACGTACATATCAGAGATCAGCAATGAATCGGTTTTTCGCTACACATAAGTACTCATGAAATTTTAAATATAAGTGAGTCAACAGTGTTGAAATTCAACGACTCTGATTCATTCGTATTCACTACAACATTGATTTATAAGTATGAGTACAATGAGTATGAGTACAACATACCATTCGAAATATGTTTGATTCACAAGCCTACTCATTCAGATTCATACATTTAGAAAATACTTATAATACTCATAAATGATTCCAGTGATTCGAATCATTCATCAAAATTTACAGTTTTAGCTTTTGTTGTATTTACAAAAAAAAAAAAAAAAAAGAAGTTAAAGAAAGTCTTTCTAGAGAGTATTGTAGTGTTCGTAAGCGAATCATTTTGTGTTTCTTGTAAATGTTGAGTCATGGACAGTCGAAATCAACAACATCATGCGTATTGTTAATTATGAGTACGATGAGTACTTCAAACTTTGAATATAAGAGTTATGAGTATAATATTCAAAATAAGTATCAGTATTAAAATAAGAATTGAATTGAAGTCGTCGTAGTCTAATAGGTAGTGTGTTGGCTTATTAGACGTAAAGCCAGGGTTCGAGCCCTAGGCCAGACATCAAAACAAAATACAAAAAGTATTTCTTCGGCGACTTTCTCTCAGCAGATTTCTGGCAAAAACTCTGAGAGTAAATAAAATTGCCATGAAAAGTTTTTCAAAAATTTGTCGTTCGGAGTCGACTTTAAACTGTAGGTCCCACCACTCATGTATAAAAATTAACACACACAACATAAGTGGTGTGAGAAACTAGGTCGTAATCCTGACTGAAGGGTTGTAATGACCAATTATGTATGTATCAGAAATTATGAGTATGATTCGAATCTACTCATCTTTTTGAATACTCATTGCTGATCTCTGATACATATATAAATGTATATATATGTATACAAAATAAGAAAAAAACATAAATTTCTAAATTCCATATGTATGTACGTTAATTTTGTTTGTAGTTGCTTATTTGATTTTCATAAAAAATATACGAGAAGGCACTTTGTCGGTGTTCGTTTTCGGACAACCCATGTTCGAATCACGGCAAAGGCAAAACAAATCTTCATCACAGTACATCGATACCTCGTTTTGCGTCATAAATCTGTGCGGACGACAGATTTTGGAGAAATTCTTCAAGACAATTTTATTCACTGTCAGAGGTTTTGCAAGAAATCTGCTGAGAGGCAGTCGCCGAAGAAATATTATTTTCTTCATGTTTCCGTTTTGATGTCTGACCTGGTATTGGAAACGTGGCCTTACGTCTGCTAAAAATGACACACTGCCTACTAGACTAAGGCGACTACATCGAATATATCGTCCATTATTACGTACAGAAGTAAGAACAATATTTGTTTTTCTTTCTTTTCAATTACAAGTTTATCTAATCCTTACACTAATTACGGATTTGTTCGATATAAACCCAGCTGGGCTGGGATTCACTTATGTTCTCAAGAGTAATTTAATTAATTTAATTTAATTTAATTTAATTTAAATCGCAAAATAACATTAAAATTTAAAGGAATATATTTAAGTGCTATGCAGGGCAGTTGAAGAACCGTCTTATTTGAATCATCAATACTGGGATCATCCTTAGGTCATTTCGTTGCATGGAACGGTATAAAACGGTATTCAGATGGTCAGTAAATAGTTAACCCCTCTGTAGGGAGGACTTTAATAAGATCACATCTACAAAAACAAAATTTTTCCACACAGGACTAGAACTTCGAGAGCCTAATCAAGAAGAAAGGCACCTCTGAAAAGGATTATCGCCGCCATTCTATTCTCCACTTCTAAGAACAACATTTATAAACTGACAATATAAACTGAACGCTCAGTATACTTAGTAATTAAATTTAAAAAAAAATATTTTATTGTAGAAAGTTAAAGATTTCACCAGTAACAAGGAACTTTCATAAGTTAAATTCGGTTAATCGCCTAGCATTGAATTTAATATCGGTTAACAACACTGGAAATGTGGATAATTGCCAATTTACCCTCTATTTTGCAACCAGTTTTCTAGAATTTTCAAACGTTCCAAGGTATACAAATACAAATACAAATACACAATAAAAAAGCAAAAGAAACGAAATGAAATGAAAGTGTATGGAAAAGGAAAAGGAAAAGGGAAAGAATTGTTATAAAATATTGTAATGTTTTGTTGTTGTATTTTATATCTAAGCAAAGTATTTGCCTCTCTATGGTCGTCTGTGGGCATTTGACATTTAACCGTTATTGTAATGGTCTCATTTCGCATATAATGTCGGATAATTTTTACCCTTAATCGCAGTTAATTTTATAACAGTGAATGGATGGATGGACGTTAACGCATGGGATTGTCCTCGCCCGTTATAAACATAAAACGTTTATGCGTGACCCCATAAAACAAAAAATCATTTCTGCTACACGAACATACATACATTTCGGCATACATATGTACATACATATGTACGTATACCTGGTTACTTGCACAGAATTAAAAAAGAAAGAAAATGAATTTTATGACAAAAAAGAATCTGAATTCTTAGCTTTTTCTTTTTGTTTTTGTTTTTTTTTTGCCTCATATTACTTGGCCCACATGTAATTTAAAATCATCTTAATGGTTATGTGTATGGCTTTGTGTGTTTAATCTCTATAGGGGCCCATTTATAACGGTGTTAAACGTTATGTTAATATGTATATAATCTGAGGCATATGAATGTGTGATGGTATAGTTTTTGTTTTTGTTTTCGTTTTCGTTTTTTTAATAAAACCGTAAAGAGCAATTGAAATTAATATTTAAGCTTTTCCTTTGTCAAATTATTAATGACGGTAATTAAATATTCATCACTGCGGCCAGTGAAAATAGGTACGAAAAAAAAAGTGAAATGTATGTAACACTCCATGATGTAAAATCCATAATATGTGTACAGGGTTTATAAATTTATTCAGGGAAATTTTCTCTTGGGGAATAATTAAGTGCCAACTGCTGAGGCTTGTTTTTAAAAATCATGTGTGTTTCAATTTCAATTAAGTATACTCGAACAGTCCTTAATATATATCGCATTAAATTGGAATACAAATTTTAAACGATTGGAATAAGTGGTATTAAAGTTTACTGCACTTTCAATCAGATGAACAAGTTCATTTGAACTTTGTAATGCGCATACAATTTAAATTTTTTTTTTTTTTTGATGTCAAGAACAGATTGAATATTGTGTTCTTTTAAGAGACTCTGAACTTAAAATGATAATACAAGACAGAAATATTTTATGGCATTTATTTCTTAAAAGTACATGGTCCATTCGATCAGTCCAATTTTAGACTAACTTTCCCAATAAATCTACCAGTATGTCGTAATCGATAGTTAAGTGCGCTGTATTGCACAAATTCGTTAATTAATTTTGGAAAATAAATTCAATATGGCTTGATAGTGCAACTCATTCATTGCAGCTCCATTTTGAAATAACGACTGTTAATACTGCCACAATAAGCAGTCAATTTTAGTGTTTCAATAAGTAGAGAACGACGATGTTTCCGGTGTTTTCTTCAAGAATTCGCGCTTCAACAGCAATATTCTCTTCGGTATGCACATCCCTTTGTCGTGTTGATGATTTTGAATCGAAATTGGTAAAATTGGTTTAAAAAGTCATAGTTTTCTCCGAACTGAGAGTTTTTGAGGTTAATCAGTCATTTTTTCTTATTTCTTTGTTAACCTATTGCGAGAAATGGGTGAACTTTCTTAGGCAGAGGAAAACCAAAACTAAAGTATTCGTCAAATTAGGTGAACATTTTCATTGTTGGCATTGACTTCAATCAGGAACACAACTATTGGGATTCACGTCTTACCACGACAAAAAGAAAGGACTTCTCTAAACAACTTCTCAAAAGTGCTGGTCTGGTTACCAAACTTTATTGGCCTTAGTCTTTATTATGAGAAAAATTTCGAAACAGACGAAGCTTTATGAAATGATGTCTGACAACTTTATTTACCTTAACTTTACTAAAAAGAAATTTCTAAAATAAAACATCCAGCCCCCAAATCTTATCAGTCTTATATACCAACTGGAAATACTTCCGCCAAGTAGTATATGAAATGTCTTGCGACAGCGATACAATGAATCAATAGAGTCCCTTCCTGTATGCTTTCGAGAAGCCTTAAAATTGACTTCGAGGTATCAGCCCATATATTATCGTTCTCAATCGGGTATATGTGGTGTAAATAAATTATCAAAATAAGTTCAGTGTTTCTCCTAAGAAACAGAAGCTTTTGAATGCGTCTTTCGACGCTTGAAAAATCTGTTGGTTCCAGCAAATTTCACATTGAATTTTCATCAAGAGCTTCTGATTCCTACATAAAGTTGTAGATGACATAATATTATTGTGTATCAATAAACAGCATTTGGTCTTTCGCGCATTACAATCAACCCTATTTACTGGCCTGCATTCAGAGATTTGTGATTTTGTAATACGATTTTCGCTTCAATATCCAAACAGAGCCTTGATAAGACCAACGTTAGCAGATCACCAGTTGAACGGGCCTTAAATACATCGTACTGCCTGTCACTAATCAAGTAATTAGATTCTAAAAACTTCCCAAACTGATGGTTAATTTTACTTTCCATAACCTTGGAATGTGCGGAACAAATTGCTATTGGGCGTTAATTTTCAGAGTTGTTAACCTCACATTTTTTGAAGATTACAATCTTCCAGTTAAATAAAAAATACTGAAATGGTTACCAAATGAAAGAGCAAGTGTCGAAGTGTTCAGTGGCAGTGCTGGAATACCACCCGTCCTAAAAGACTTGTTGAAAAGTCTTTTAACTGCGTGAACTTCAGAGAACATACTGAATGAATTCCTTGTAAATAAATTAGGCTAAATATTAGCTCTTTCAACCGGGCTAGAGAACGTGTGGTCATTTACTATAAAAGTTGAAGTCGCCGTGGTCTAGTAGGTAGTGTGTTGGTTTATTAGACGAAAAGCCAGGGTTCGAGCCCCAGGCCAGACATGAAAATAAAATACAAAAATTATTGCTTTGGCGACTTCCTCTCAGCAGATTTCTGGCAAAAACTCTGAGAGTAAATAAAATTGCCATGAAAAGTTTGTCAAAAATCTGTCGTTCGGAGTCGACTTTAAACTGTAGGTCCCACCACTGAAGGGTTGTAATGACCAATTATGTATGTATGTGTGGAGTCGAAATAACATTGTTCCTTACCCTTTTATTTAATGAATAAGAGGGCAACGCTCTTACAAAAGTTTTTCTTGCCTTGGTCCAGTAGCATACGCAAATGTCGTCAGCTTGCCAAGTAAATTAGGTTATACGGTGTTCAAATATGCACCTTTATTGAAAATACAAAATGGCGAGTGAGGTGTAAGGCAAGTTTATTTATATTAACACTAAATCTACCGATACTTCTTGTATTTCTCTTGCTTTTCTCTTTCTACTATATATTACTTATAATTTTTAATGATTTAAAATATTTTGAATGTTTCCTATGCTCAGGGCAAATAACTTCCCGCAGTAATTAGGCAGAAGTAAATCTTCAAAAATATATTCGATGTATTTTTTAGTAGAAGTCGTAAAGGCAAATAGCGGTGTTATAATGTTATATTCAAAAAATTTTGATAAACAAAATCTTAAATGAGTAATTTTTCCCGTCACGGTAGGTTTAGTGTTAAATTTATGAATTGTTATAAAAAAATAAAAAAAAAGGTTGTTGTTTTCCAGCTATCAAATGATTATTGAATTAGCTGATTCGCGTATGCCTGAACACTTAAAATAATTTTGTAAATTAGACGAATATTGACTCAATTAAAATTCATGCCTGGACATAGCATTGCGCACAATTGATATTGCACCAATTTTCAAATGTTTCTTCTCTGGATTAAATTCCAAAAAAATTTAAATTTATTACAATATTAATGACTTTAATTTGAATAAAGAAAAGTAATGCTTGCTAGATATAATTGACAAATACAATAACAATGTCTGGGTATATTTAATTTCAAATAATTAAGAATTCAATCTTTCGAAATCCAATATTTTTCTTTTTCCCCAATACACGTTCGTATTCTACTGAAACATTTGAATGTCGGGCACAAATAAAATCAATATTTTGTTATAAAGATCTCCGTCCACAAATGCTTGTTCATTTTTACTTGGCTGCAACAGAACAAAGTTGCCAGACGAATGGTCGTTGGAAGAGGAAGAAGAGGGAAAAATATCAACAATTTCGTATATTCTCATTCACTTCTCATATTGATTGTCATTGTGTTTTTGTTTTTTTTTTTTGTTTGTAACTGTGTGGGTATTTTATTAATTTATTTACTTCGTTATTTGTACCGGTAGTTGTTGTTCTTTTTCTCTTTTTTTTTTTGTTTTTTTGTTATTTATTCAGTGGTAATAGCTTGTGGCTATCGTTGGTCAGTATTGAGATGATTTGTTGTCGTTTTGTTGTTGCGGCTGCTGTTCTTGTTGTCATTATTATTTCAGACAACCGTTGTATTGGTTTTGTATTGCAATATTTATCTTTGTTGTTGATTTTATTTTTACAACAAAAAAACGAAAAAATTCACACACATCAACTCAGAAACCCACACGCAAAACAAATACACACACAGCCACAAATAGCCAGAAACTTTTAATACGAACACTTACTCTCTCACTCCTTTTTATCTTCAAGTCGAAGATTTATTAAATCTGCTTGATGAGAAGAGAAGTTAATTAATTAACAAATATTTGTGATACACAGCCGGAGACACAGTCACAGCCAGATACACAGTCAAGTATACATAGTATGTATGTAGATATGTTGCTTATAGTATTTAATTTTTAAATTTTGATTCATTAAACGTGTTAAGTTCGAAAAGTCATTTTCCATTGGATTTATTAAATATTTTAAAGAGGACATACATACGTGTGTTAAATTGTGATTTGGGATGGAAGCTACCAAAATTAATTGAACTTTATATGGTTTAAGATTCAAATAAATAAATAAAATAAAAGAAATACATTTTCAGGGCATCCCATATAAAAATAAAAATAAAAACCAATTCAGAAAAAAGTATATTTCGAGATTTTATGATTATTTTTATACCACAACTTTATCACTCAACTTTGTGAAATATAATCAAACGCGGAATATAGCCTCTTGGTAAGATTTGGTAATTATATTTTGCTGGTCTAAATATTTTGGAATTTATTATGAACCACAAGAGGTGTTCATTGATGAAATTCACCAATTACACTATGCAACAAAATAAAAAAAATTAAATACACCCAGCTAATGACAGTGTAGGTTGTTAGTTTTATTGAGTAAAACTCAAAAATATATTTTTTATGTTTCTTGGAGCCTCCAAACTGTTTTTATTTGCAAAAACGGTAATTTTGATCTTTTCACACAAAATTATTGATTAGCCAAATATTTTTGAACCTATTTTCAAAATCCAAAATTTTTAAAAACGGGACAGATGAGCCTTTATAATGGTATTCATAATCGTATATATATTTTCACTGTCGCACCGTGTTATTATTGTTATTAAATTTTTTTCAGTTTCTACGATAAAAAAGTATTTAATTTTTTTATTTAAATATTTAAGTGGCAGTGGTGGCATTATGTTATCATTGGCATTTGAAAAAAAATTACAAAAGCTAAATTCTGAATGGTGTATAAGGGCAAATTATTTTAAAAACTATAATCATACAATATTGATATCATATATCATTCGCAAAAGTCAAATACCTTCAAGCGTAATGCACTAACGTCCCCTTTTAATGCTCTCAGCGGTTTACCGTTTAATTAATAATTACTGTAACACAACTTTTTTTTATTTTACACTAAAAATGTTAAAATATTGTTACAACGATTTAATATAAACTCAACAAAAATTAGTAAATAAGACAAACAGACAAAACACCAAATACAAAATACACAAAATGTGTATATATGTATGTACATCGTACAGTACAGGATTACACAAATAAATTTAGTGGCAGCAAATGAAGTGTCTATTGAAATTGAATTTATATTTAAAGTTAATATTCTACGTATAGACACTGTAGTTTTTAAATTGAGAAAATTTATTTCTTACCCATCTATGCAATACAATTGATTCCAAGACGTCCTTTAAATTTTAGATCGCGGTTTTGTCTGACAAAATTTTAATTTCCCATTTGCCATAAACACTTTGGCAGAGAGTGTTGAAGAGCATTTTAATACTTTTGTTAGAAGCATTCGATGTCATTCAAATCAAATTGCATTTACAGTGGCGTTCGTTTACAAAGCTGTTGCGTACCAAGCTGTCTTGTCTGTCTCTCAAGAAACTCTGGTCTATCTATTGCAGGTAAATTAATTAATTGCCACATGGAGTTTCAGAGCATTGATAACATACATGCAAGTGAAGCGAACTGGCCACCGAGATCATGTGATTTCACTTTGTTAGAATTTTTCTTGTATAGTTTTCTTAAGTTGCAGGTGTAAGCGCATAAGTCACAAACGACAGTGATTCTTATTGTCAACATAAATGTACGCTCCGGAATCATGGGAAAAAGAACATTTGGGATGCGCTCTACCCAGTGAAGCCGCGGCGGACATTTGAACGATATTATATTCAACACATAATAGATTCAATAGGCCTTTCAAATGAATAAAAAGTTTCATGGATATCTCACACATACTTTGTTTTATTTACATTTAAAGATATGATGCGATTAAAAAGGCCCGCTAGAACGACTTAAACCAATTGCATCGATTTGAAATGAATTTGATGATGATCGATATACGATAAGAATAAATAATTTCTGTTTACATATGACGGTGTACATAAGTATATGCGTGTCTATTGATATATGCATGTGTAAAGAATTTAAAGTCATTTCATCGAAGTATTAAATTTCGACTTGGAATTCATTTCATTTTGCAAGACTGCAAAATACGATTAATGAGGTGGTTTTCTATTTTTCTTGAGTCTTGTTTCATTCTACACATTTAGCATATGTTGCGTTTATTAACACTAGATTGCCGAAGAAAGTCATTTTGATTGCTTTTTAATCCCAATTGGAAAAACAAAATTCATTGAAAAGAAAACTGATGTTGAATAACGATACAATTTTTTTAGAATGTTGCAACTGTTTGCTTGTGTAACTTTCAATTCATTCCCCCCATTTATGTATCATACCTTTATAAACCGAAAGCGATCAAAATAGTAACGCAATGTTTCAGTCTTTCTAGTGTTAAATGAAAAGTTTTGAATTGTTTTTTTTCATTCATGTTTTACTTTCGATTCTGACGACCGACCACACGCAAAGGAAGTAAAATGGCAAAAAAGAAAGAAATTTCAAATGCTTCACATGCAGTCACACGATTTGTATTAAGCAACATGCAATTCGAAAAATATGTAGTTGCGGGCGTTAATTCATACTCAGTAATAGGCATTTGACCATTTTATAAATACAATAAATTTTCAATTGGTATTTAAAATTTCTTTGTTTGTCATTTTATTGAAACGTTAGGGAATTCTAATACTGAATTAACCGCATTTGTAAATTCCACTCATGGACAGTAACTGGAGTTGTTTGCAGTAATACAATATCAATATCATCGTTGGCAACACGTTAAGAACTTGTCGCGCAAATGAGTTTCTTTAACAAAAAGTATCTTACTTTTGCGGCTGCTGATTTAACTCAGTCCCAAATTTATTGGGACCCTCAAATTGAAATTATGCCTCAATTTAAAGTGCCAACACTTTAGTCAGGATTACGGCCTAGCTTCTCACACCACGTATGTTGTGTTCGTTATTTTATACATGAGTGGCGGGACCAACAGTTTAGAGTCGATTCCGAACGACAGACATCAAAACGAAATATAAAAAAATATTTCTTCGGCGACTTCCTCTCATCAGATTTCTGGCAAAAACTCGAAAGTAAATAAAAATGCCATGAAAAGTTTCTCAAAAATCTGTGGGATTCGGAGTCGAATTTAAACTGTAGGTCGCTCCACTCATGTATAAAATTAACACACTCACAACATGAGTGGTGTGAGAAGCTAGGTCGTAGTCCTGTCTGAAGGGTTGTAGTGACCAATTATGTATGTACAGTGGACGGCAAAAGTCTTAGTACGGCAATATCTTTTGACAAAAAAAGTCCTCACAGGCTTAGAACTCTTGCACAAAGTTCCAATATGACTTTAAGAGAGTATTTAGGAGATCATTTGAAAGAACGGTTACGTAATCCCTAAACCTCAAACCAAAGTCAACCGAAAAACTTGCTCATGGTGTCACCAGAAAACACTAAACAAAACCTGTATATTCAATTCCAAATGGGTCAAATGGAGTGCTTGACCTTAAGTGCTATTCTACTAAATACAAGGGATAACATTTTCATATATTAGGCCTTTGAATTTGATATTTACTCAGGGTTCTCCTTGTACCCATTTAGTCATTTGAAACTTTCCCTTATTTTTCTCTTGTTTTATGAAAAACATTAAAAAAAATTGTTTATTTTATGTTAAAACAGATATAAATTAATAAAATAAATATAAAAACTGTAAATATTTATACAAACTTTTGGTAGAACTAAAGAATTTAAACGGAGGCTCTTACTGACAAATAAAAGACTAGGAAAGGATGCATAACCGCCGACACTGTCACTCAAAAATTTTAAAATAACAACAACGGTAACCGTTTTAATAAAAATAAAATTGGAAGAGTATAAGTTGTTGTTTTCTAATTGCAATTACCTAAATGAGATTTTTTGTAAAAATATTTCCTTCTATTATTATTTCGCCGTAGTCTAGTAGGTAGTGTGTTGGCTTATTAGACGTAAAGCCAGGGATCGAGCCCCAGTCTAGACATCAAAACAAAATACAAAAAGTATTTCTTCGGTGACTTCCTCTCAGCAGATTTCAGGCAAAAACTCTGGGAGTAAATAAAAATTGCCATGAAAAAGTTTCTCAAAAATCTGTCGTTCGGAGTCGACTTTAAACTGTAGGTCCCACCACTCATGTATAAAAATGAACACACACAACATGAGTGGTGTGAGAAACTAGGTCATAATCCTGACTGAAGGGTTGTAGTGACCAATTATCTTATGTACGTATGTGTGTATCTGCGTAACTATTTTTTTATTCTATTGCACTGTAAAAAACCCGTTCAGAAAAATATTTGTACATTAAACACATGGGCGTTATTTAAACTCGTAATAATCGAGGCTATTACACGGGTACATCCGTTAAGTAAATAGAAAATTATGTATTTATGTTAAATAAGAACAAGCATCGAATAAAAGTAAAAACAGTTAAGAATTATTATTTCTATTCAAAGCTTGAAAGCCAAAGATACATTTGTTAGTTTACAATTTATTTGGAGAGGAACTAAACGATTGATTACCTTGAAATAAACCAAGCTTATTATCTATGTCTATACAATATAAATTGATTTTATCAAAATTGTTGCAAAAGAAAATTTTTCAATCTGATATTTTATAGGATGTACTGGGATAGATACTATTTTTTTCCATTATCCCTCTAGGGAGCATATGGCCTCCACAAAGTATCTCCATCTGACACGATTCTTCGCTGATGTTTTTGCGCATTCCCACGTTGATCTGCCACGGTTTCGTGAGCCCTGGGGATTCCATTCTAGTGCCATTTTTGTAATACTGTCGGGCTTCTTTCTCAATGTATTGCCGATCCACCCTCATTTTTTCTTTTTGATCTGCTTCTGTAAGAGTTCGTCCTCTGTGAGAGTCCAGAGATCTGCGTTTCCGATGGTGTTGGGCCAGACTATTCTACATATGATTCTTAGGCATTTATTGATGAATACCTGAAGTTTTTGCGTGATGATGTTAGATATAAGCCAAGTTTCACTACTATATAGTAACGTTGACTTTACACAAGCATAGAATATTCTTAGCTTGGAACGCCTAGATATATATGAGCTTCTCCATACGGAGTGCATTCGCCCTAATGCCGCTCTCGTTCTATTGAGTCTGCTATCTACGTCTGTTTCTGCGCAGCCGTTTGTTGTCGTAGTACTGCCTAGATAGCAGAAGCTATCGACGTACTCGACTATTTGGCTCTGTACCCTGTGCTAGTATTGTTAATTCTCATGGCTTTGGTTTTCTTGATATTTATCTCAAGTCCAACGTTGCGAGCCAATCTTTCTAGGTGTTCGAGTTTTGACTGCATGTTGGAGACCTTGTGCGAGAGTAGACAAATATCATCTGCATAATCCAAATCCTCGAGTTGGCGTGAGAGACCCAATGTTATTCCTCTTCTCTTTGAACAGACTTCGCTCATAATTTCATCACGCACGATGGTGAATAACAGATAATAATTACTGTACGTATATGTATAAGCGGATGAATCAATTTTAATACATCTCTTTGCAGTCCGCACTAAGTTTACTTCACTAGAAGCTCAAATGGCATTGAATATCGCTATAAATTTTTCAACTATTTCAATGAACTTTGTCTTCAAATTCACAATATTTCAATTCTTAGATTTTGCGTATACAAATCACATACATACATACATATGTATATAAAAAAGTCATCATCTTGAAAAGGGGTACATTAATGTCCACCTAAGTTGTATGCAGACTTTTTTGAGTTTCCATTTTGTATTGTTTTTTCGAGTTGTTATATAAAAAATAAATTAAATTGCGCCTTTAAAACAATTTTCCTTTTTTCAAATCTGGTGTGCAGTTTTTGAAATATTGTGTATATAGTTTTCTCCTGCTTGATGTATCCACACCTATTTGACCCAGTGTACAAATAAACGTAAATTTTGAATCAAAGTTGAAAACTTACCATTTATTCTGAGTAGAAAAAAATGTAAATAAATTAATTAAAAATACCATGAAAGATAATATAAATTTTCAAATGGCAATATTCGTATCAGATATCAGTTACTTGTTCGTATCAGATTCAGTACTCGGCTAACAAGGCCCAGGAGATCGTTTGACAGCTCAACAGATTAATGGCGAATATTGCAGGACCGCTACCGATAGATGGAGACTCCTGATGGAGGTTGGAAACAGCATTATGCTTTATGGGAGCGAAATTTGGGCTGAAACACTAAATGTTAAAAAGCGGGCAAACTCACTCGTATCGGTACAGAGAACGGCTGCATTGCGTATCGCGTCGGCATGTAGTACAGTGTCCGCTCCAGCCGTACTGGTGATAGCAAGTAAATTCCCTGTGGATCTGCTGGCAGCGGAGCGGATGGAGGCTTATAAGGCGAAATTGGCTGGAAATCAAATAACCGGTTACTTCAGGGGAAAACACCATTTCAAAATGGCAACAACGATAGAACGAGGAAAATAGAAGAAGATGGACGGCGAGACTTATTTCGGACATAAGGCCATGGATTGGTCGGAAATTTGGAGAGGTAAATTACTACGTTACACAGATGCTATCGGGTCTCGGATATTTTAGAAAATATATGCACAGAATGGGCAAGACCGCCTCTCTTTACTGTCTTTACGAGGAAGGGGAGGTAATTGATGACGCAGAGCACACTGTTTTGATTGTAGATCGCTCTGTACTGACGTCAATAGTTGGAACGATCACAGCTGCTAACATTGTCGGGGTTATGATTGCGAGTAGTAAATATTGGACCTCGGTGGTGAATTAAGTAGAGCACATTCTGAAATGGAAAAAGAGAGATCTTGAGGCTGCAGAACAAGTGAGCATGTCGGCATAGGTGATACTGCCAAAGGGCCAAAAGGACTCCACTCCGAAGTAATACCACCGTAGTCCCGGAGCGGGCACAAACAAGTCCACAAGAGACGAGGGGGGACTTAGTGGGTAAGGGCCCCACATACGGCGGATGTGACGATTGCCTCTATGGTGCGGTTAGGTACATTTACCCTTCCTCGGCAAAAAAAAATATCTCATCTTTTTGACTGGATCTTTCAAAATGGACCAAGTGAACGTCTAAAGAAACTGTTCATTAAAAAATTATACATTAATAAATTACCGTTATTTTTATTTTAAAATTGTTTCATTTCCAGTTTTTAAAATTGAAAAAAAAAATTCGAAATATTGTCAAATTTATTTTAATGTACAGTTTCTTTTACGATCACTCTCGATTCCACGATTCTTAGTTTCGTATGTAACGGTGATTTGTACTTTGTACATTCCATTTTAATATTCGCAATACAATAACTCATTACGTTTCCACCAAGGCAAGGCAATCCCATCATTCAATATGCTTACTTGGAAATAAAACCCCTGATTACTGAAGCTGTAATGGATATGATTTTTTAGAAGACTTAACTGATACTAAACGGACTAATGTCATTGTGAATTTCAGACAATATGATTAAAGATTTCCATAAAATATCATGAAAAATTTTATTAAATGTGCCATGACGACCTTTTTCAATGAAATAATTTAAAATAATAAGTAATATTTCGAATAATTGTATACATATGTATGTATGCCATATGAAAATAAAGAATAATTTATTGTGGTATTTTTCCACTCCTTCTATAATAAAATTAAAAATGTGAGTGAATGAATTAAATTTAAAATTTCCTTTAAAAATTTGATTTGAAAATTAATTTCTTTAATAAACTTGTTGGAGACTGAAAGTAAAGTAAAGTAAATTGAAATAAGGAGAAGAAGACGAAGAAGAAGAATGTTTATTAAAGCGCAGCATGACAGAAATCGAAAACAAATAAAATTCTGGCACAAATTTTTTTATTTTCAATAAGAGGAATAGATTTAAAAGATTTTAGCTCGTATTTCGTTTATCGTAAATCGCACATTAGAAAATACTCAGTTATGGTATGACAATATCAGCACTTGATAAAGCCTTTTGGGGATTTTTTTCTCTTTATTTCCTTATAATTTCACATATTTTTCAACCATTTGAAATGGAATCTCAGAGCCACCTTGAATAAACATTGTGTGACTTAGTGTACGTACCTGCGTACGTATATTCATACAAATGTATGTATGCTGTTGTAAAAATATGCGTTTGGTTTTGTGTGCGTATGTGTATGTAATTGAACATGAAAATGAAATCCACTTGGGAAACTCATCACATACTCATTGAAACTTAAATACAATTCCTTTAAAAAAATACACTTTCTCTCCTAAAATAAATTGTACATTCGTATGTACATATGTATGTACACAATAACACATTTTATTCCCTTTATTCCTGATTCATTCACTCTCTCTCTCACTCTCTCTGTCAGTCGTTTTCTGTTTGCTTACCAAAAATTGCAAATTACACACACACATAAGAATACAAATAAATGTGTGTGCATGTGAATGTTGGATGTGTGAAGGTTTGTGAAGGTGCTTACATACAATCAAATCAAATGCTTGAAATAAAAACAAAACAAAAATAAACCACAAATACAAGCGAAATACATGTGTATATCACTCACACACACTTACACACATACAGTACAAATACAATCAAAAGATGTAAAAGTACTTGCAATATGATTATTGAGTTTGACACATGCACAAATACAAACACGCTCCTCTCGGAAAGTATGAAATTCAAAAATATGTACATGCTGTACACAAGTGTGTGTGTGCCACATATGTATACCCACTTCCTCTGTACGTATTAGTACGTACGACAGGACAAACGATGCTCAAACACAAGCACATGGGTTTTAATACGTTAAAATTCCGTAGAAAAAGATTTTTGCTGATGAAACATTTCGTAAAAATATATACAAAATGAATGAAAGAATGAATGAATGAATGACTGGATGAATGAAAACAAATGTTATCACATACAAATCCAAATAGAACACATACACATACACATACAAATATGTATGTACATACAGAAATATTAAAACCACAAATCCAACAAAATGTCCTTTGGGTGTTACATCGATTAAAGTACACAATAACGGAAGTCAATCAAAGGCACGCATCAGCAACATTACCAATACTAATAAACAGTACACACACACCTGCATACATACACATGTATACATGATACATTTGTAGGTATTTACGATTGAATAGCACATTTGCGTAGGTCTATTTGTGACTATTAAAAATAAAGCTTTTCCCCACACCTTTTCCTATCATCCGGAGATTTTCCATACTCTCCATATATTTTTGTTTTTTTTTTGTTTGTTTAATGTAACGCGTTCGTTTAATAGTGAGTGTGGCTTTAATCTTTCATACAATGTCTCTAAATGGCATTATTATTTTATGATTAAACCAAATCCCTAAATGATGTTCAAAACAGTGCATAACAAAATTGTGACATACATCGCTAGAATGGAGAATAGCATCGAGTGTAATCGGAATCAACGATGAGTAATTTTTAAGATGATGAGCGGCTTACATATCACGGCTTTGAAATTATTTTGGAGATGGTGCTTGGCATTGCTGAAAAAATTAAACTGGAAGCTTATTTCGAAAAAAAACCGTAGTTTCTATACGATAATGCTGATTAATAACAAAACATTGTTTATGCGGCTGCTTTAGTAGAATAATGTTGAATTATTATTTGACAATTTGTTTACGTGGATGGAAACTTTGTTCATCACCAAACAAAGCTCCTGCAAGTATCTTAATTCTCCTGCTCTTCTTAGGTGATGTGGCCTTTTTTGAAAATATCAAGGAAAACTTTAAAATAATATACGAATTAAATGTAAATCGCAATAAACGCCATTATTGAACTCAATATTTCATATAAAGTTTCAATTAATTATTGCGCAATAAATACGCAAATGGTTGTAATATTGAGTAAAACTTAAACTTCAGCACTGTCATAAGTATGTTCAGTGCGCATATTACAATTATCCGAGCACTTTCTGTTGATATTTGACAACTCAAATGTCAACAACAACAAACAACAACAAAAAAACAACAAAATAAAAACAAGCTGTCAAATGAATATTGAATAAGCAGCTGAACTGCGTATATTACCATGTCTGAACATTTAAAATATTGTATCCAATAAATCGAATATTGACTCAATAAAAGTGCATACTTGAACATAGTATTTTAGGCTCGTTTCATCAAATCGTCGCCACAAAGTTAGAACGTTCATTTTGTTAATAATTTAGTAAGGATAAGATTAAGCCAATACAAGTTCCATCAACATTATAACAATTTTTGTTATCTGCTTTATGTCTTTAATCTAAAATGCTTTTATCGAGCTCGTTTTGCCTAGCCTATAGAAAAACATTTACTGGATTTCATATATAAATTTTTAAAATTGTTACCTAGATTGGTATCCATATAATAAAAAAATTTTTAAAGTTTCTTTACTCTAACCAGAAGTCGGCTAATATTTGTGTTTTTTGCAAATATTATTATTTCTCTTTGCGTAAACATTGGTCAACTTCTGGTGGTCGCTCAAATGTGAAATTGACACATTTGCCGCTAAACAATCAAGAGCCATCAATATTTTTGAATATTTTTAAAGTGAAAGTTCATTTGAAAAAATATATAGAAGATGAAAAATATAACTCGAATGTTAGACTCTGTAAATAATATCTACGATAATTTTTATCCGATTTGATCAAACGAAATGTCAAACCTTCACAAGATAATGCACTTTCAGAATGTCATCACTTATTTTATATTTTTTAATTAAAGTTTGAAACAATTAACGGACAAACTTGAAAAAATTTGAAAAAAATTCGCATTTGTCAAGTTTACCTCATCAAACCTCATAGCATATTAAGTCAAATAATATATATATGTATAGCATTTTAAAGAACCATCCCTCTCCTTTTTAACAAGGTTTAAATTTTGGATATCGCTTCAGAAATGTTTGTGTCATCAATAAATTTGTGCGCAAAGTAAAAAATACGGTTTTTGCCAAATAAAACAAGTTTGGAGGGTTCAAGAAATATAAAAGAAAAATTTTTGAGTTCTACTCAACAAAACTTACAACCTATACTATGTCATTAGCTGGTTGTATTTCATTTTTTTATTTTATCGCATAGTGTAATGTTTAAAACATAGATTAAACAATATAAGATATTCGAAACATAATATGCATACGTACATACATATGCATATAATTAGTTATTACAACTCTACAGTTAGGATTACGATCTAGCTACTCACGCCACTTGTGTTGCGTGTGTTAATTTTATACGTGAGTGGCGGGACCTACAGTTTAAAGTCGACTCCGAATGCCAGATTTTTTAGAGAAATTTTTTCATTTCAATTTCTATTTACGCTCAGACTTTTTGCTAGAAATCTGCTGAGACGAAGTCGCCGAAGAAATATTTTTTCATATTTCATTTTGATCAAGATGTTTGACTCGGGTTTTGAACCCGGGCCATTCATACTAGTCGAAAAGCTTTTTTAAAGTACAAGAACTCTAAAAAAAACGAAACAAATGAGAGATCAAATTTATTTATGTTTTAACTGCGTGTCTACCACTGTATTTTCATAAATTTTATTGCAATATTAGTTCCACTTATAAAATTTTAATTTAAATAAGGACTCCTACTTTTCTTATGCACTGTATTGAACACTTGTCTGCAAGGGAACTGAATTAAAAAAAGATGTATAAAATCTTCAGCAATATTTATTTGATGTGGGTGTGTGTATGTGTGAGTCACACTCACACACCTGAAGTGATACAGAAGAATGTGTAAATAATCCATACACTTGGGACAGACGATTTTTATTGTAATCGTTTTTTTCCATTTCGATGTCACTCTCTTTGATTATTTCAAAGATTAAACGTTAGAAGAATTCACAATGAAACACACAACATTATACCAATAAACGACGATAAAACAACAAAGGAATCCCGAACGGCTCTAGTACAAATTACATGCCATATTTTTATTGATTTTCTTTGTTTCTTTTTTTATCTTAATTATTCTTTTTTCTTTTTTTTTCTTTTTTTTTCTTTTTTGAGTTCAAAATGTTGAAAATAAATTGCATAACAGTTGATACTGCTTGATAGTGATGCAGCGATTGCGATACGACCAAATATATGCTTAAAACAGTAGTCTAGTGTGTTCGCTTAGATATCTCCAATAAAACGAAATATGTATGTAGAAAATATTTCTTCGACCACACGCTCTCGTCAGATTTCTGGCGAAACCTCTGAGAGTAAATAAAATCGCCATGAAAAAGTTTCTCTAAAATCTGTCGTTCGGAGTCGACCTTAAACTGTAAGTCCCGCCACACAGTATAAAAATTAACACACACAGCAGAGAAGCTAGGTCGTAATCCTGACTGAAGAGTTGTAATGACCAATTATGTACATATGTATGTATTACATCACATCAGCTGTTAGGTTAGGTTAGGTTAGGTTAGAGGACGTGTAATTGTCAATTAAGACAAGTACAGTACTCGGAGGTCGAATTGACCCATTGTACAACGTCCCAGTTTCTCACGCTACTTATGTTGTGTGTGTTAATTTTATACATGAGTGGTGGGACCTACAGTTTAAAATCGACTCCGAACGACAGATTTTTATTTATTGAGAAACTTTTCATGGCAATTTTTTTTTACTCTCAGAGTTTTTGCCAGAAATCTACTGAGAGGAAGGCGCCGAAAAAATACTTTTTGTATTTTGTCTTTGATGCCTGGCCTGGGGCTCGAACCCAGGCTTTTGCGTCTAATAAGCCAACACACTACCTACTAGACTACTGCGACTTCACATCAGCTGTTAGCTTGGGCGAAAATTAAAACAATCGATTAGAAGTAAAATTGATTATGATTTTCGTTGAAAAAAGCGTGAGTGTGTTTAAAACTTCAATTCAAAAAATGAACGTGTAACCCCAGGGTATTGTCCACTGCTGGCTACTCGTTTTCTGCATTTTTCAAGCAATGTATAGATTCCACGCCAATAACACAGTTTGACTTTTGGAATAAACAAATTGTGTTCCATCAATAAAAATAAATAATAGTCATCAGTCTCCATTATACAGACATTTCGATTTATCTTCCAGCTTTTACATGATCAGAAATTTTTGGCTTGTTTCTGACAAAATGTGTCACAGTGATTCAAAATTATTTGTAATTCGGTGTCTTCAAACTTTTTGGTGTCCTTTCACATTCTACATTTTCCACATCACAATCATTGTCTCTAAAGCTTAGAAACCTTCTTCTACATGTTACTTCTGATACGGCACGATCATATGCCTCGACAAGCATTAGGTGCGAGTCTCCAGCAAGTTTTATTCAAATGAACATAAAAATTAATGCTTTTCGCAAATCATCATTTCCTGATGCAAAATTCGTCATCTTTAAGACAATGAAAAAATATGGCGCTGTGTGTTCACTGATTTTATGTATACTGAATAAACATATGCGACAGATGAAAAAAAAGTAAGGCTCGGTTACAATAAATGTTCGATACACTTCGTATATTTCGCACATAATTCCATCCGTAATACTAAGTTTGCTGTTCCAAGGGAACACATGTAACTTTTACCCAGTGTAGATAATATCATCGCTGTCTACTCTGATCAGTGATTAAACAATACTACATCATGGGCATATACCTTATGTAGGTAGGCAGAAGTGGCTGTCCCCTCGATGGAGTCATGCGCGGACACACTTAGGTCGTACACAGGGCCCATTGTGATACCACAGTTTTATATTCTCCCCTATTCCAGGAACCACTCGGAACTTCCGATGAAGCGACTCAGACTGCCAATATCCATGCATGACAGTTCATCTAGATCCTCCTTGTAGTAGGCACCACCCAGGTGCCTCTTTCTCCTCCGACCAAGTCCCGGGCATGTGTGCAGTAGGTGAAAAATAGTCTCATACTCTTCCTCATCTCCACAGCTTCTGCAGAAATCATTCGCAAGGTGTCCAAGACCAATACGCCTTGCATGCCTTCCTATAATACAATACCCCGTAATAACCCCGATAGCAGTGCTGAGCGTACTTCTTTGGAGTTTAAGCAGAGTCGTCGTGCGCCTCCTTTCGCCGTTCTGCCCTTGTCCGAAGCTGAACACCTACTGTTGACAAGATCTACGATTGCATTGTCAATTATAAGCTTGCAGGTACCCAAAGGGATCCCCAATGTAGAAAATTCATCAGATAGTTCGATGGTCGTGGCCCTTCCAGCCAGTTCTTCCGCTCTGCAGTTGCCGTGAATATCCTTATGTCCCGGTACCCATGTGATACAAACATCATATCGGTTCGCCACATCATTGAGATGTCTACGACAGTCATACACCATCTTGGAATTTATTACACCAAAATACAATACCTTGATTGCCACCTGGCTATCGGAAAATATGGTGATTTTCCGCCTGTGAACATTTTTGTCCACAATAATTTTCACCGCAGCCTGAATTGCTGACACTTCCGCCTGAAAGACGCTGCAGTGATTCGGTAGCCTTATGGGCTTGGATATTCCGATTGATTCCGAATAAATAACAATTCCAATGGCTCCTTCCAGTTTGGAGCCATCGGTGTAAATTTGTGCGGAGTCTCTCGCGAGGTGCGCCGCACCATTCCTCCATTCCTCCCTCTCCTGAGTGGATGTCCTAAAATTCATTGAGAAGTCATATCGCGGTGCCATGCAGTCACTGCTCCCGACAATATCAATTTCTCCAAGTATCCTTGTATGGTCAATGCCCGATGCATGCCATTGTCCAGTCGCCTAGAGACGCCTACTAACCTTAGCCGCCACGCCCTTGCAGTAGAGGTCAAGCGGTAGAAGGTATACGATTATCTCCAGCGGCACTTAACGTGAAGACAAAATCGCTCAAATCAAAGAGAGGACTTAGACTAGACACTCTTATGGCACATGGTGGTATGGAAGCAATTCGTGTGATACTGTCTCAAGAACACTTAAAGATGACAAATCAAAATTCTGCAACTTTATAAATCCGAGACTAACGTCGTATATTGATATTATATCACCGACTTCCCGACTGATTGGCAGCATTGTTTTTCTCTCTATTTATAGCATTTTTTATTTTACATCTGGTAATTTCGTGATATTTCTTAAAGTGTTTTTTATTTTGTTCCAATTCTCGCAAAGTTCGACGTATCTATTTGTGTAGTTCTGTGTACCGTACGATGTGTGGATTTTGTTGTTGTCTTATTTTTTTTTTCTTTTACAACCGTAAATATGTTTATTTATGTAACATTCGTTAAATACACAGATATAAATATATTTTTTTTTGGTTTTAAGATTTTTAATTGCCAGTTTTTCATTATTAATAAAGATTCAATGAATTTTATTAAAAAAAAAAAAAGAAAATAAATATTAAATCTAATCATCTAAAGAGCTTTTCTATTTTATTATTTTAAAACAATTTCGAATGCTAATTCGAATTATTTGTTCGAAATACTAAAGTAATCGCTGAATGTTTTCAATTAATTCTTAAATCACTTTTAATTTACAAAACAATCGCTTTAAATTGCTTGATTTGAAGAATTTTCTGGTAAAAATAATATCTTGATGTTGTTTTTGTTTTGTATTACAATTACAATCATTCGTTCATTCTCTAGGTATTGTAAACTAAACTGCTAAGAAATTAAACATTTGAACAGTCTGTGGCGCACTGAGATCTTTTTATATTCCTTAGAAGAAGAAGTCTATGAATGAATAAGAAAGTGTGTGAACGTCTGAGCATGTGGCAACTGACAAGTTAGAAAGAAGTTGTATCAGCTGTGGAACTCTGTGTGCAACATTCTAAGTGTACAAGAACTTTAAAAGTCGACGAGAAAGTTTCTTACCATGACTAGAAAAATGAAAAGAAAAAAAATATCACAAATAAAATAAAACGTAAATCTATAGAAAAAAGAAAACAAAAAAAGAAAATGCAATTGAAAAACATAAAAAGGAGGAAGTTGAGCTGTTGATGTTGTTGTTTCGTTGCAACATAATTTGAGCGATGCAACACTTATCCATGTAGTATGCATAAGGACTCAAATGTTGCATTGTTCCAAAACTGAAGTATATTGTAATGAAAACCTAAACAGATGGGACTTTCAGTTATCTGCGATGACTTTGTGTTGTGCTATCGCTGGGGTTATTTAACGCAGTGAGAATTACGTATTTTTCAGACGCTATGTAAACATTTAAAAAGAAACACTGTAAATTGATACAAACATTCAGTATTTCATTTTTATTCGATTTATTCATTTCGACAAATTTTAAAGACTAAAGGCTCCGGTTTCGTTACTGTGTTTTAAACCTCTGTTGTTTTCGATCTTTGTAAGTCAATGATTTACTCTTACAATCTCATAAATATCTGTCGTACTCAGGCAAACCCTTTATATACAGTAACAATCAATAATTATTAACCAATTCCTGTTTATGGCGAATATACTCGTCAGAACGAAATTTTTTGGATTAATGTTGAGTATACTCGTCCTGAAAAAAAAATACATTCGTATTATTATTCAACGAATGTACTGGAAGCAGTCGCCGTAGACTAGTAGGTAGTGAGTTGGTTTATTAGACGTGAGGCCACGGTTCAAACCCCAGGTCAGATATCTTCAACAAAATGAAATATAAAAAAAAATATTACTTCGGCGACTTCCTCTCGGCAGTTTTTTGGCAAAAACTCTGAGAGTAAATAAAATTGCCATGAAAAGTTTCACAGAAATCTGTCGATAGGAGTCGAGTTTAAACTGTAGGTCCCGCCACTTGTGTACAAAATGAAAACACACAAAACAAGTGGTGTGAGAAGCTAGGTCATAATCCTAACTGATAGGTTGTAATGACCAATTATGTATGTATGTAATGTACTGGAATTTTTTCCCTGAGAAGAGTCAAATAAAAGCCTTTTCAAATTCTTCAGTTTATGAACAGTCGTCAGTTTGGCAACAATAGTTGTATTAAGCTGAAATAACAAATACTAGGGTATTACCGTTAGAAAATTTATATTAGGTGAACTTTTACATGTATTAAAAAACATACTTTTTAAGAAACCAACACTTTTAATTTCTAGTCATAATTGCCTACTTTTACAGCTAGTGCCTCCTTACTCCGCTTGTGCCGAGTATACTCGTCGTCGCGGAAAAATAATCAAGCTGACAGAAAAAGCATTTTAATTTATTATTCAAAATGACAACGGGAACATTAGTAAAACTGTCAATATATAAACTCCAAAAGAAAACAATGATGAAGTATTTTTATCACATTTCAAATCGATTCATCTAATAATACCATCGTATATAGTCGTCTTATCTAATTTTATCAATTGCTGTAACATGATTCGTGAATAACATTTCAATGCGATTCTTTATTGTAACTAAATGACGTAGGGTGTACAGAATACTTTAAATATTTTAAAAGATTTTGTTTTTAAGAAAAAAAAAAAACAATACAAGCGAAATGTCTAAGTACATGTGTTGGCTTTATTTCCTTTTCCTGTCATTTTCTTAATTTGATTATTATACAAGTTTATATTTACTGTTATACTGGCTCAACATATTTGCATTCTTAAATGCTTACATGCACACATACCTAAGACTTTATTATACATGAACAGTTATTTACACTGACAGTAGGAATCATAAAAGAAAGAAATCCTTCAACATTAACATCTTATTCTGTTTGATTCTATTATCCTGTCATAATAAACGTTTCACTACGAAATAAAAGCTAAGAATGTATTGGTCGTAGGCAACTCGCTAATGGCTTGTAATTGGGAAGGCTTATATTTTGCTATGTTCGGAAGTATTTCGCTGTAGAAATTGAATCGAGAATAAATAAATTTGTATGCCCAAAGGGGATTTATTTGATGGCAAGAAAATCGTGTTATGAATCAGCTGAAGATGGTAATGTAGTCGGTATTTGCAGTGATCCTGCTACTTCCATTGTTCTCAGCCTTTAAGCCCACTAGGCGTAAGGCAGTGAGTCTCGTAGGATAGTTGAAGAGGTGAGCCGTGTGGGCTTTGAGCACATACTGGACAACGGTTCAATTTTCGGGAATAAACCTACTACGATAACAGTTGTGGATGATTGCACAGCAGTATCGAATTTTCCTGAGCATGTGGCTCCCACTGACAAAGATTGAGTGTGAATGTGAATTTATTATAACTTGGCTACTTATCGCCGACTGATGCAATGTCCGTTAAACGCCATTATTGAGCTCAAAATTTCATATAAAGTTTCAATTAATAATTGCGCAATAAATACGCAAATTGTTATAATATTGAGTAAAACTTAAAATGCAGCACTGTCATATGTATGCTCAGTCCGCATATTACAATTATCCGAACACTTTTTGTTGATATTTGACAACTCAAAAAAACAAAAAAAAAAAAAAAACAACAAAACAAAATAAAAACAATGTTGTTGTTTACCAGCTGTCAATTGAAAATTGAATAAGCGGCTGAACTGCGTATATTATTCTGCCTGAACACTTAAAATATTGTACTCAATTAACCGAATATTGACTGAATAAAAGTTCAAAAGTGAACATAGTATTATTGAAAACAGTTGCTATTATATTTAGAATATAGGTGTTAAAACGGCCGAAGTCTTGTCGAATACAACGAGAAGGGAGGGGAAGGAATCCAAATATTATCAGTCAGTCTCTCATTTGTCATCTACCCATAATCTGGGGCGCACAATCTACTGCACAAGCCACTGAGTTTCTGAGGAGGTGGATTCATATCAATTCAGCATAATTAAGAAGAGAACATCCTATTGCCTTTTAAGTTGTGACCAGTGACTGTTGCTCATACCGCGAAATTGTTTTAAGAACCCTGTTCCTAGCTTTCACTTTTTGGTTCAAATAATATAATATAAAGTGTCGCAGTTACCTCAAAAATCTTTGGGCCCTGAACCGTTGTAATACGTAATCCATAATCTTAGAAATACAAATTTACAATACTTCCCCTTACTTAATTTTCTGTCAAGAAAGCAGGTACATTGCGTTAATTTTTACTGAATTCATCGAACAGACTTCAAAACATTAAATTCATTAAGGATTAATGATAATTTCGGACCAAGAAAGCTTTAACCTGACAGCTACCTCTTTAACTGGAATGTAGTAATCTAGAAGAAGCAAAGAAAGACTATTTCGTTGTATACAGACGGGTCAAGAACGGATCTTGGTAAAGGAGCAAGAGTTTTTGGTCACAGAATGAAATACTTCGTGCTCTATTCAACTTGGACAGGAGATACAAAAGCAGGACATAGCAATACTATGTAACAGTCAGCTCTCGCCGTTCGAGCTTTCGTCTCTTATGAGATTAAATCGAAGATACTACCAGACAATCTGGGGAAGATGAATCGACTAAGTAAGAAATATTAGGTCACCTTCAGCAATAGAACGAACTTGTAAGGAGCATCGGAGGCTTTAAGAGGTATATTCAACGAAAAAGAAGATAAAGAGAGGCAAAAACTCTTCTCAAACCAAGGGGTTTAAAGCAATTAAAACTTTGCTGGGAAGCTACAGTAAGGGGAAATCTAATACCTGAGGTTGATAACCGGAACTTTGGTAGGATTCTATGGACTCAGAAGGCACTTACTCTTAAAGTGGGTTGCTTTGAGCACAACATGTAGATCCTGTGATCTGCTTCGAAACACATTCTTGGACCCTGTATGGCATTAACGCATCCCGGAACGAAACGCTTGGGTGTATAACAAGTGCTAGGTAATTGTTATTGTAGACTCCGAACATACATACATAATTGGCCCTTACAACCCCTCAGTCAGGATTGCGGCCTAGCTTCTACACCACTCATGTTGTGTGTGTTGTGTGGCGGGACCTACAGTTCAAAGAGGACTCTGAACGACAGATTTTTGAGAAATGTTTCATGGCAATTTTATTTGGCGCTCAGAGTTTTTGCCAGAAATTTGCTGACAGGAAGTCGCCGAAGAAATATTTTTTTAAATTTCGTTTTGATGTCTGACCTGGGGTTTGAACCGTGGCCTTACGTCTAATAAGCCAACATACTTTCTACTAGACTACGGCGACTAGACGCCGAAAAGCATCCAGAAATTTGTCAGGGCTTGGGGGAGACATTATAGGTTGCAGTACTTAGGTACCTCTTCACTACGATGGGGCGATAATAGCTGCTACTCTGTAGTTGTTATCTTCAAGAGCGTTGTAAGATTGCTGTTTCTGCAAAACTATTGAATTATTTTGCTTATGAAATCTAAGCTTCACTCAAAAAAAAAGTATAACTTAATGTGTAGGGAGCTGTTGGTACTGATCTCAGTTTAAAAATCAGAGCTTAAAAATATTTCAGAAATTCAGAAACTCGGCGGACTGATTTGTATTCAAATTAGTTGTGCCATCTTAGTCTTTACACGGAAAGTCATTTCACAGTTAATGGTTTTGCCTCCATTCATTGGAGGATCTCATTTCAGATTTCTCACTGTGTTGGTTGCCGTGGCAGAGTGTAACATGATTTTAAGAATACTTTGTTTAGCGCAAAATTATTTTTTGGACACACTGTGATATACGATTTCTTATTTACTTTTTCATATATAACACTGTATATATGTGTGTGTTTGCATTATTATATTTTAATTAGCGTCTTTCCGTTTTTTTAACACTCATTGTTGTGTTTATTTCAAACATAGTGCATGTGTGTGTGTGAGTGTGTGTTTATTTTCATTGTTGAAGCACGCGGCATATTTCACATGTCTTGGGTTAGTCGTCGCTCTGTTACAGCTGTCAGTCATTTTCTTTCATTCATACAATTTCAGTTGTTTAGCGTTTCTTGCATTCACAGTCTTTGCCATCTCCTCCGTTATAGTTTGCATCAACTGAACTACATATGTATGTATGCAAGGGTACTCTATTTTATTTGTTGTCTGCACTGCATGTCTACACCAACCCGTGCAAGCATATGTTTGTTTAGAGAAATCTATTCAAGCGTTTGTAAGTATGTGCATGAGCATGAGTATGAGTATGAGTATTTCTGTATGTAGGTGTGGGTGTAATAGTAGTAGTAGTAGTAGTAGTAAATGGTATGATATATTTTACATAATCATGCCACGCAACCCATTCGTAGAATGTCTGTTTTTCCGGTATTTTGTCGGTGAAAATGAACCCTTAAGTTGACGTTCGCACTGATGTCACTCATTATGTGCCATGAATTTTTCATAAATTTTATGTGTTTTTTTCCATCGCTTTGCTTTGCTTTGTTTTCTTTTCTTTTCTTTTTCTATCATTTTCAACTTTTATTTTCTGTAGCCTCAACTATTTCTTATCCTCTGGTTTTTATTGCAGAGTTTTTTGTTTTTGTTTTTTCCTGATTTGATTCTTTCAAATAAAATTTGGGTCATTTTGGGTCATGCCATTTAGCAGCAACGTACCAAAGCAGAGCAGAGCAGAGCGGAGCCCAGCATAGCACAGCATATTAAATAGTTGTGTGGAAAACTTGTCACAATCATAAAAGGAACAAAAAAAAAACAGAAGAATTCTTTTACTGGTATAGCTTCTGGCTAGTGAGTGTTTTTTTTGTTGTCTTTGTTTTACTGGTTCATTTCTTTCTTTGGCCTTTTTCTGCTGTTACTTCTTATATTTCTCACATAATTGGTCTACAAAGATTTTTTATTTGCTTTTAAATTTTTTTATTTTTTTTTAATTTTTTATGAGTGGAACAGAGAAAAAAAATAGAAAGTTTTTCTTTTTATTTCAATTAAAAATCTGTAACATTCAGACGAGCACTGTGTACATTGAGATAATTACATCATGACTATTAAAGGATTAAGGGACGTTTTTCTCTTTTTTCTTTTCGTCTTCTTCTAAATTAAATATTATAATTTTCATTTCATCTTTATGACATTTTCTTTTCTCTCACACACCACACAGGACAACTGGTTTTCCCGGCATATTTTCGTTGAATTTCGAGAAGGTTTAGTTCCCATTACATCTCGTTACTGCCAAGGGAAAATTTTTTAGCAGTCATTTCTAAATTAAATGTTAAATGTTTTACAAAAAAAAAAAAAAACACCAGCAACAAATTGCATTCAAAATTGCGTAATGTAAAGACCGCATATATTTTTTTCTTGGTTTTCATTTGGACAGTTTTTGTTATTAATGCCAACAAAGGAAGAAATCTTCATTTTTTTTGGTCATTTTGTAAATGGCAGACACATTTTAGGATTTAATGTGCATTTTCAGGCAGTTATAATGCCCAAAGTAAATTTTATGAAAATTAAATTTTATTGCGACAATCTGTTATTAGCTGTATAGTGAGCGGTAAAAGTTTTCTATCACTTTGATCAGGTGTACCAGTATGAAGTGAGTGTTTCAAACATTAATTTTTAATGCGAAATAAAACACATTTTATTCAAAGTATTAGCTTTTTTCCATCTTTTAGGCAATTTGTGGATTCCAAACAAATAAAATTGTTGGTCTTTTTTCTGGATTAACCCATGATATTGTCCGTTTGAGATTCTGAAAATAAATCCATTCTTCATAGCCAGTTACAATTCAATACTACACTGATTTTCCATCGTGCTTTTGAATCAAATTTCACATGTTTTTTTCGGCTTTCCATCCGTCTGCCATTTAATTCTTGTGGCACCCATTTCCCAGACTTTAGGATTTTTCTCTTAGCTTTTAAGCGATCAGAAATTATTTATTGTGCAACATTTAACATTTCCTAAATTTCCATCTGCCTAAATGTATCATAGTCATGTTGTTTGCCATTTGGTGTCTTCAAACTTTTTTGGTAGTCTTCTACGTTCTTCATTTCTCACAGCAAAATCGTTAACTTTGCACCGTCGAAACCCTATTTTGTATGTTGTTTCTGATAGAGCATGAATGATCACCGTATGCATATGCACCTTTCTTCGAATGCTCACCAAAAACTTAATAAATAAATATTCTTCTTTTATGAGTTTAATTTATAAGGGTAAATGCAATCTTGAAAAAGGTTCCACAAATTGTAGTTTTACGGGAGCCGCTGCATGACGGTTAACTTTAGAGAAAAGGAATCATCAAACCTGGTTTGAGGGATTTATGAGATTGATGAACACGGCACAAGTGCCCTTCCTAACCATTGTTTACTATTCTCAACTAGCTACCATCAGTGCGAACGCAACATGAAACTGAGTGCTATAACAGCATGTAAATATAGAACACAGGGTCATGCCAAAATCTTGTGCTTAATTGGTCTGATTACTCGACAATTGAACCTTCCCTCCATTACATTGCAACGCAGATACTGGACAGATATGTTTATGATGACAGTTTGAACCTCCTGGGCCACTTTATGGATCCGGATGACGCAAGATAGTCGAATGTGGAATCTTTTCAAAACAACTGAGTATCAAATCGCCCCTTGAACTACCCCTTGTAGTACTTTTCAAACTAAAATAATGGCTATTAAAATTGCTCCGCTGCAAATTCTTCATCAGGGTATAACGTATGTTGATATACGCATATCTACCGATAGTAAATCGCTCATTAAACCCTAGAGAATGAGTACACCACATCTAGGATTATCCAAGAATGCTAGGTGGTGTTGGAGGAGATAGCGAAAAATTCGACGGTTACTGGGTTCCTGGACATGGGAACATCGAAAGTAACAACAAAGCAGAAGCACTTGGTAAATCTTGCGCCGTGGAAAATTCAATTGAATTCCTACATGAGATTGGCGTTACACTGCAGAGAGCCAAACAAGTGGTTTCACACTTCAGTCACTTCAGTGGCAAAGGCATATGGCATAGAGACAGAAAAGACAGATCTGGACCGACATGTTTATACATATGTAAAATAGAATTTTCATTGAACGTATCAAAATTCCATCTAAATAATCTCATAACAATTATTACAGGGCAATGGCCTCTGGGTTTTCATACCAAGAGTTTGGAAAGAGCTCATAACGGCTTCTTCAGAAACTGCAATGAGGATGAAGAAAATAAGAACATCGTCATTGTCTAACACTTGGGACTCTGAGTAAAAGAATTCTTGGTCACTCAGAATTTAGTGACAAAACACGTCTAGCCAAAGAAGATTCGAGAAGAGTTCATACCTTCATAAGGCTCTTCTGATGGAAGAAAAAAGCCAACCATGAGCTATAATTACATGACGAATTAGATAATATCGGTGTTATAATGGAGTAGTAGTAGTATCTAAATAAGCAGTGCCTATTGAGGCGGCTATCAGTTTAACCTTACTTAACCCAGATAAACGCTAAATAAATAACGCCTGTCGCATACAGTGCATATAATAATTAATTCAACAGTGGCAATTGGTTGCCACAGCAAGCTTTTAAAAACGTTTAAATATGAGTTCGTAGATTGGAAATAAAAATAAATTTGTGTTTAGTTTTAAGTAAATTCTTTATTGTTCACACAATTCCGTGTGCCACTCTTCGCCATTTGATTAAACAACAATACTTTGCTTTATTAGTTATTTTTCTTTACACTCTTCCGCTTACACACTAACAATTATTCGTTAGATCTTTACAACGGGGAGGGCCAAACCAAGATTATTCTCTTCACACAAGACTGACTGAATTTTTACTGATCCCGTTGCCTGTTTTGTCTTGCCATTTATATCGCTGGGTAAACAGTCTGATGAATGCTCTTGAAGGAGAATGACTTTGCCTTCGTGAAATCTCTATTAATGTAAACATGTTGTTTTCATTATTGTTGTTTGTGTATTTTGTTTACGTTTCTCCTTGCAGTGTTGTTGTTGCCTGTTTGTTTACTCGTTTATTCCCTTTTTTTTTTGTACTAATGTTGTTGCTTTATTTTTGTTTATTCGTTGATCATGTAAACAAGTCCATTGTTTTTTTTTGTTTTTGTAGCTTTTGTTTATTTTTTTAATGTTAAACAATGTAACATCATTTCCATTTTCGTAACAATATTTCTTAAAGGACATAACGCGTGGTCGTTAAGGTCAAATGTTTACTTTTAATATTCACACATCAATTGATTCAAAAATAATTTTTTCACTCCATAGAAACAAAGTGTTTAAATTTGAATGTATTTCCACTCATTTAATAGAAAATATAGCACTTTAGTGAAGAGGCTTGATTTAGAATTTCTTTTCAACACCTTTGCGTTGAAATGAAATTAATTCGTACGGCAGACAGTATTTTATTTCATTTTAATTAAACGGAGGTTCAGTGGTGACATACTAACTGACAGACTGTTTAGATTAATGGACGGGTATTGTTTTCTGAGAAATGTATTGTTGTTGTTGTGTCTTTTATTTGTTACATGGACATGGACAAAATCAAAATCTATTTCAAACAATTTGGCACCTTGTTGCTGACAAATCGAAATCAAAATAAATTTGAAGCAAAAAGTTAACATTGAACAGAAATTTGTTATCCTTTGCTTGAACAAAATCCTTCAAGCAGAAAACTTATTTATGCATGCATGATAAATGCCATCGCGTTTGTTTGTGTTTGTGTATGGTATGTATGTGTAGCTAATATTTGGGTTCCCTTTATACATAACGAAAGTATTAATTATCCTGCTACACAGGCAATCACATCAATCAATGTGTTGTCAACTGATGAAAAAAAAATAAACGAACACTTGATGTTCTCTCTTCTATCATATACAGAAAATTTTTAATAAAAATGCTTGACCAACAATCTTATTTTGCTTATAATATTATTAATGAATAAACAAGAATGATTTTTTTCTTGCACTTTATTTGTATGGTTGATAAGAAAATATTTAATCTTTCTATCCCTTATATACCTATGTGTGAAATGGATATGTTTCTGAGAAATTTGTTTTAGAAACGTTATACTGTGAATGGATACGGCTTGTAACAAGACGCAAAAATTACAGTAAATATACAGTGGGAACTAGAAAGTAAATAAAAAAAAATTTAATTTTTTCTTTGATAATTTATTTGATTTAACCGTAGATTGAGCTTTTGTATCAAAGAAAATACATTTCAATTTTTGAGATACTATAACTTTAATTCCGAAAAAAGTTAGATGCCTGATATCTTTTTAATTCGTTAGAATTGTTATCGCCATTATTTTAAACCAAATAAAAAAAAAGAAAATTTTAAACATTTTCTTTTCACAATTCTGGTTTATGTATCATTTTTATACATACGATTTTCCTAGGAATTCTTTGGTATTGTGTTTGAAATTTTTTTGAGTTTTCCCAGATTTTGTGAAGATTTATCGTAAATAATACATTATTTATGGTATTTGAGAAGGAATTGAAAGTTGGATGAACATGAAAAGGTTGAATTTTCTGTTTTTGATATGTTAATTATATTGATTGAAGTAGTCGTAGTCTATATGAAGAGTGTTAGCTTATTAGATGTCACACCAAGAATCAAGCCTCAGGTCAGACATTTCCAATTTACAACGAAAGGTTGTAATGACCGATTATGTATTTCTGGGTAATAGGTTTAATTAGCAGTCAGTCCACATAGTTGAGCACATTGAACTTTTCGAGAAAATTCGATGCAAGGGGGAAAAATGGTAAATGTATTCACAAGCATGTGGTGAAAATATTTAATCTTGTGGTATTTTATCCTTCGCTCTTAGAGGCGTTTTGAGTGTTTTTTCTATTATTTTTCTTTTTTTTTTAATCAAATATTTATCCGTCATTCTAGAACTGATATTTGGATCCTTCTTGAACGTGTATTGATGTTGCTGTTGTGTGTAAAATTTGAGGAAAGAATTATTAAAACCAAGCTGGTGGTAAAAATGCATCTGAGTGACTTACTTGTATCACGGCTAGAGTATCCGAGAAAAGGCTTCACGATCTCTAGATATAAGGCTGTAGTCAGTTATTTCCTGGTTATTTCAATTATGTCGCAAGACGCCATGAAACGTCATGCTAGTAGAATACCAAAAGGATCACAAGGTCACATGCTTCGAATGCCTGTATGGTAGAATTTACTAATGTTTTGCAAGAGCCAACAGTTATGTATGGCCATAAGTCAAACAATGATTCAAATAATCTCTGAAGCAGTTCCTTCGTTCTATACGAACCACTAAGCCAAAAAAAAAAAATAATCAAAAAACGCCTTCACTACCTGAACTATCACTGGTATTCCTTTGCTGTAGAGAAAGGTCAGTTTAATGGACACCAACTAACATGTTGCCTAAACGACATCTTTCAGAGGGAGATGTCCTTAATCGAATGGAAGATGAAGACAAGATGTTACAAAAAGGTGACAAAAGACAATCTTGTTTGCATATCAATTTCGCTTTAACCGGTATTTTCATGAGTGTTATTCAACAATGTGTTAGCTTGGCTGGTATTAATGCTGATGAGCATTCGATGCTGCTATAGAGGAGGGCAATAGCGTCGCTCGAGATGCTTAGACTAGCGCACAAACTTTAAGACCTGTTGCTAATATTGTGCCGTATCCCTCGGTTTTGGTTTCAGTGAATGTGTTGTATGGTGTTTTGAACGACGACAGCTAGGTATAGTAGTGGTGATGAGTATGCTCACTCACCCAAATTTGTTGCATTCACTCTTCAGTCACTTTAAGGAATACTTTTGGCACAACTCAGTTTTGTTTAATAATTAAACTTAAAATTTTTTCATCCTGCATGATTATCTTGAACTCTATATTAAAAAGCTTTACTCCCTCATGCATGTGCATGATATGAGAACAATAATTACGAACATCTGTCTTTAGAAATTAAGAAATTTATTAAAAAAAACACCACAGTAACGAACAAAACGTGAGAAATTAACTTTAAAAATTACATACATTGATGTGCTCTACCCTGAACAGAGCACAATCTTAACAAATTTAAAGAAATTTTAGTACACCTTACAGTCGCACACTACCCACTATATTTTTTGTGAGTTTCAATGTATTTTTCTATTCTGTGTACGAGTTTTTTTTTCTTTTTGTTTTGTTTTCATTTTTAATTTGTTTTAATTTCGCTTGTTGTTCTTTTCATTTCTCCAGAATTTTTTCATTCTTTTTGTTGTTGTATTTTTTTCATCTTTTGTTTGGTGATATTATTTTCATTAATGCTTTCGTACCTTTTTTTTGTTGCAGTACAGTAAAGTATGTAGCAACATGCAACAATATTGCTTCAAAACATTTCTGCCAAGTGCATTTTGTCACTTGAAGATGCTGAACAATTTATATTCATGAGAAGAAGTTTCCATGAAGATGCACTCATGAGGGGTCTGAGTTCATGTTCATGCCTTTTTGAAAAAGTTTCTTGAAAATTTTCTTTCTTTCGTTTTTTATTTTTTTTTTTCTTTCACTCTCCTCTTTTGCCGCTTTACTTTTGTCTGCTCGCCAGGGAGTGTTTTAAATTGTACCTTTCTTTCTTTCAATTATTACGAAAGCTTCTTTTGAATACCCTACGGACTGAAAGTAAACAGACACAGAGAAAGTGTGAAACTTCTTAAACGATACTAAGACACCTTATTTTAGAACAGTGACTGGCTAATAGAAGTTAATTGTATAGTTACACTGTCTCCTTCATCTGACATTTTCCAATTCAGACAATATGATACGGGCTAATGTTTATAGGGGTCCCTAATAATCCGGCTTGTTCTTCTTTTTTATTTTTCAAAATTAATTTTTTATTTTTACTTCTTCCAAGTGCAACAGTGCAACTATTGTTTGTGAAATGTGTGTGTTTTTTCGTTGTCATTGTTCAGTTATTTATTTTCCACTTCTTTTAGTTCCTTAGTTTTATAGTGCAATAACAACAATGCCAACAACAATAAATAATAATGATGAAAATGATAATAGCAGGAGCAAGAACAACATACAACAACAACATACAACAGTGTTGGCTATTTCAACAGTTTCCCGCGTATTTATTCAGTACCATTTGAAAATGTTGCACATAATCGAGACTGAGTGTCATTGTTCAAATACTTAACTATGGTGTCGTCTCCATGGATAATTTTGCACAAAAAAGTGGCAACGTTTTTTCTATCGTCTTCATTACCATCGTCAACATAATTGGGTTGGCATGACTGTCTCCTTAATATTCACTAGGAAATGAATGCCAGAGGTGAGTTCATTTGACTTTTGCCGAAACATTTCAACAAAAAAAAGTCAAAGGGTGCCCCTGTAGTGTAGTATTAGCGTGAGGATTGTGGGTTCGATTACCATCAGAGACTCTCGTCTGTTACACTACAGCGAGCATATGGCCTTCGTTACTTAGCTCGTAAATAATTATGATATAATTTGTAATTGTATTGTAATGAATAACTAAATAAATCAATTCAATTCAAAATGTATAAACATTGCCATCTAAATAAATTTGACTTCAATTATCTTTAAAAAAAAAATGTAGAGTCGTTGTGGAATCATGGAAAGAAAAATCAAGGAATATTTTGCTTCTTGGAAATCATTACTTATTGTGTCTTTGAGAAACATTATGAAATTCATTTGCTTCAGATATTATATTTCAAATTCTCCAAAATAAACGAAAAATAAACAAAAAATGTTTCTTTCCAATTAAGATTTTTAATTCCAACAGAAATAAAATATTTTGTTGAGGATTTAATTTTCGTATTTCATTTTCGATTCATTACACAATTAATGGCAAAATATCGTTAATTTAGAAATATTATATAAAAAAAAAAAAACAAATGAAAGGAAAATAGAAAGTAAGAAAAACAGAACTACTGTGGACTGATTTCAAAATTGTTTGATGGTTCGTTGTAAAATTAAAATTAAGTTTAGAATTAATAAATTCGTATTCTTTATTTTTATTAACACGTTCATAGCCACGATAATATCAGAAAAATTTTCACATGGGCCACGGTAACTTTATTAGACAATTTAGTTAAAAATGTATCAAGGAAACTTAATGTATCACAGAAAATTTTTTTTGCCAAAATTCCCGGAAAAACACAATTTTTTTTGTCAGACATATATGACTGACATGGCCCTATATTTAAATTTTTTTTTCTACAAGCCGTGTCAGTATTATATGTCTGACGCATCCAAACAAGATACAACAAGTATTAACCTGATGTTTTAAACACAGCGTCGTTTGCGTCGGACATTTGTGATTTACCAAATCGCGTACGTCAGACACATATGACTGATATGGCTCATGTAGAACTTCTTAGCGTCAGACACATATAACTGACATGGCGATGAACGTGTTAATTACACTATGCGACATAATAAAAAAATTAAAGACACCCAGCTAATGACATAGTCTAAGTTTTTTATATTTCTTGAACACTTCAAACTGGTTTTATATGACAAAAATTGTTTTTTTAGACTTTACGCACAAAATTATTGATTACACAAACATTTCCAAACGGATGTCCAAAATGTAAACCTTGTTAGAAAGGAGACGGATGGTCCTTTAAAACGATATACACATACACCTATCCCCCGATTTACAGGGTACTTTTTTTATACGATTTCGCTTTTACACGGATTTCATTACGAAGTCTCGCCAATAAAAAATCGTTCCTAATCGGTCTAACGCCGAAACAGAATCGCATAAAGTATTATCGAGTGATGAAAGTGACGTCATAGCAATCAGTAAGAAAAGATTATACATATCCTAAGACAGTGATAACAGTACATAATAAAATTTTTGGTAAATATGAATAACATATCCATATACAGGAGTACACTTTCATATAGTTTTGTATTTTAATGAATAGATAGCTACTTTTATGTATTTCAAAATAAACATACATATGTATGTATGTGCTATTTACTTTTATTTTACGTTGAAATAAATGACTGAGCTATGCCTATTTTAGTTTGTTTTCGATTTATACGATTTTTTAAGAAACCTATCCTAGTGTAAATCGGGGAATAGGTGTATATGTATATTATTTGAGTTAATCTGCTATGTGGTTTGACCGTTTATAGTAACGAAGCTTAATTAAAAAATATGAAATAAGTGATGACATTCTGAAAGTGTATTAAATTGTGAAGAGATTGACACTTCGTTTGATTAAATTGAACAAACATTAACGTAGTTAATGTTTAAAGAGTCTAACAGTCGAGGTATATTTTTCATATCAATATTTTTTCAAATTAACTTTTAGTTCAAAAATTTTCAGAATTTTTGATGGATCTTGATTATTTATCGCAAAATGTGTTAATTTCGTGTTTGAGCGACCACCAGAAGTTGGCCTATGTTTGCCCAAAGAGAAATAAAAATATTTGCAAAAAAACGCAAATATTAGCCTACTGTTGGTAGTCGTACAAACGTGAAATTGTCACATTCTACAATAAACAATCAAGATCCATTAAAACGTTTGAAAATTTTTTAACTGAAAGTTCATTTGATAAGATGACATACAAAAAATATATGTGGGTAATCAAGAATTTTGTGTGAAAAGATCAAAAATACCGTTTTTGTTAAATAAAACAAGGTTCGAAGAATATAAAAAAAATATTTTTGAGTTCTACTCAACAAAACTCCCAACCTACACTATGTCATTAGTTGGGCGTATTTTGACTGTCGCACCGTGTTATTACTGTTAATAATGTTGGAGTTACCATAGTTTTGCCTTAAAATAAATTGAGGTTTTCTTACAGTTACGATATTGAACAAATACCCGCTATCCTATAGATATACTAACGTATTTAATTGGTCACTACAATCCTTTATTCTGATTTATGATCTCGTTTAATTGTTGTTAATTTTATCCATGAGTAGCGATACAATCGACTCCGAACAATAGATTTTTTTTAAAGTTTTTCATGACAATTTTATTTACTCTCAGAGTTTTTGACAGAAGGAATGCAGGGAAAAAGTCACCGAAGCTTCGTTTCATTCGAGATGTCTAAGCTAAGTTTTGGAACACTGACTCGCGTCTAATAAGCCAATACACTACCTAATAGACTACGGCGACCTCATCATATTGCATGCTTAAATTAAATGTTTAAAATAAAGTAAGTGGGGATTATAATTAAGTTCGGGCTAATTTATTAAATTTAGGCATGATTACAGATTAAGGGAGATTAACTGCATCTGTGAAACAATAACAAAATTTTTCCTCATTCCCCATTACGTGAAATTCTCGATATGAAACGGATGTTGGTTGTATTGAATTACAGATCAGTTTAAATATAACCCGATTCAATTTTCTCTATGATCTTGAACAAATAAAATATTTACATTAAATTTACTTATGTATGCATGTACTGGTGTGTGATTTGCTAGTATACGAGTATATGATGTTGTTAAGTTTTTACCTTTTGTAAAAACGTTTAAAGTATGAGTTCGTTGAAATAAAAATAAATTTGTGTTGAGTTTCAATTAAATTCTTTATTGTTTCCACTACTTTTGTGTGCCTCTGTTCACAACGTTCGACTTCAAGAAGCTTCATCAGACTGATTACGTGGACATATAAAAAGGCAAGGTAAAGCAGGCAATGAGCAGTAAGAATACAGTCAGTCTTGTAAAATTCAGTACTTTTGTGCTTTTTTCAGTATTTTTTCATTTCAAAAATACCGCAGTGCCCCTGCTACGCTTTTAGTACTTCGTATTTTATGTCATGCGCTTTTCAACTATAAATGCATAAGCAACACATTCAACGCAATGCTAAAGTAGAATTAGGGTTTAGCCGCGGTTAGCCAAACGTTCACGGAATGTCTGTTTGTTTTTAGAACACGAAAAGGAATTAAAACGAACCGTAATGAAATTTCGGCATTTCATATACTAAAACCGAACGTATATTACATTACGTTCTATCGACGTGACTAAACGGGGCTTTTAAGTTTTGTCAATAAATTTTGTGAATCAATTATTTCTGCCCTCCTGTATGTGTATTAAATAACTATATAAAAAGGCTAGTAGGTAGCGTGCTGGCTTACTAGACGTGAGCGTACGACTTAAACCCAATGGCAGACATCTCCATCAAAACGAAATATGAAAAAATATTTCTTCGGCGATTTCCTCTCAGCACATTTCTGGCCACTCATGTATAAAATTAACACACACATAATAAATGGTGTGGGAAGTTAGGTCGTAATTCTGATTGAAGAGTTATAATGACCAATTATGTATGTATATATGTATGTATGTATCTTTTACAAAAGTACTATTTGATACAAAAAAGTACTTTTTCAGTTATAATTCAGTACCGTTTCAAAATTTCGGGTTTGCATCACTGGTGAAGACGCGTTGCGTGTGAAGAAAACAGTCGTGGTTTGTAGATCGCCATTGTAAAGATCTACCGAACAGTTGTTAGTGCTTACGCGAACAGAAGTTTAAAAATTTTTGCTGTATACGCCAAGTTGTAAACCGTGGATAAAGAATTAAATTGAAACTAAACCGCAATTTATTTTGATCTTGTTTGCAGTCAACGAAGTAATATTCTAAACGCTTTTAAGAAGGTAAAAACCTAACAATATATTTGGTTAGCGCCGAAAGTAATTTATTAAAATTAGAGCTTATTCTTCTGCCTTTTTAAGATAATTAGTGGCGACTAAAAATCCAAACTTAATAACAAATCTTCAATAGTATTCTGTTCAGTATAAGCAATCTTTGTTAATGAAGTCACCTTACCTTGATAGAGAAAGAGAGAAGTTGAGTTAAATAGTCGAATTAGAAAATTTCTCATTGAGTTAATCAAATTATAATCCAAATTAAAAAAGACTTGACTAGCCTTATTGCTTATAGAAAGGAATTTAATTTCTTTTTGAGTTTCTATACAAACCTCAGACGCCCCTAAGGGTGATGTAAAGAAGAGTGAAGATAATTTCCATAATAAATGACTACTCATTGAAAGCGAAGCAACACAACGACGAACCTAATACGAATATCTCTCACAAGGTGTTATCAATCTATTTGCTTTGATTGCAATGCAGTTACAAGTGAAGCATTCTAAACAGGTACACATGAACAGCACAGAGTCAGCCTATTGCTTAGGGCGAAACGTGCCTTTGTTATCGTTATCATGATCATAATTAAGATACCACTGTTGTCTTTGTAAACGGTGATGCACTGATGTGCAACAATGCCGCCAACACCACCACCATCTTTAGGGAAAAAGGTGTGAAAAAAGTTTAGAATGGTGATTTGCAGGCATCCTTTGTTTTTCTTGTTTTCTAAGATTCCTTAGAAAAGAAATTGAAATTATTAAACAAGACTATGTACACACACAGTGGAGAGGAAGCAAAACAAAAAATAATCTTACTTTGTTGTTGTCGTTATTGTTGTTGGTTTTGTACAATTTTTTAGAAAACAATTTTTTTTTGTTTTATAATTCCATGGCATTTTTCTTTCATTTCTTAACAAGAATAACATGTTGAAAGAGAAATTTCCATTTCTTTAGGTTTTTTCATTAGGCTGTCTTTGAGAAAGTAATTGAAAAATATTCCATGTTTTATTTCTTCTTTTTTTTCAGTTTTCTTTAATTGTTAACCAAGATTGCCTGCCTTTTCTTCTCCCCTCTCTTTCTCTCTCTCTCTTTTATTGACTTATTCTACATATTTAACACTTTTTTCTTATCATCTCGTTTAAATATGGAATTTTTGGATGTGAATAAATTTGAAGGGGGGGGGATTAAAAAAACAATCAAGTCGAGCGTTTTGTTTTACTTTTCAATTTAGAATTTCTATTTCTTTTTTGTTTTGTTTCTTTAGTTTTCTTTCTTGGATGTTCTATTTGGATAAAAACAAAATCTTCCTTTATTGCTATTCAATTAAAATAATTGTTGTGTAGATTTAAGAAATTCTGATTCAAAAGTTGCCCGTCTGCCCAAACACTGCCTAACGATCTTAATTAATTATAAAACGTTGGACGCTGCGACGAGTCGTTGTTACCAAATGAGTGAGGCAGATGAATAGTGGCACAATATATAGGATTTTCGTTACTTATACTAGAGCTACTTACTATCTACGCGTTAATAATAGGTAACGCAATACACAATGTTAAAAACCTTACAAAAAGCAGATCTTCGAATCATTCTTCGAGTTATCCCCCTACATGAGAGTTAGCATCTGAGAAACAAGTTGGTGGCTGACTTAGTCACTTCCACATGACAGGTATTCGATAGAATTGGATACCATCCGTACTTTTTGGCCTTAGTGGTACCGGATTTCGAAGAAACAGTTACTAAGCTGTGTTTTCGCTCGCTTACTGGCTTGATCATTCTTTTTGGTCTTCAAGCTCCAATAGCATGCCAGTTAGTGATACATGACGCCTGCAGTATTTGTGATCAGGAAATGTATGAACTGGACTAGTAAGAATTTTTTAGACTAAATGTATAGGCATTTACGTATAGTCCTATAACAATGAGGGCAATAACATACAGCACCGCGGGATCAAAGAACGTTCTGAAGTGTAAAAAGACGATTAACAATTACTGCAGGTTTGGAGAGATACGCGTAATATGTGTTCTGGCAAATGGAGCCAGAGTAAGTATACCATACTTGGGTAATCCAATGTCTTTCAGTGCATGCAAAACTATTGTGGAATTATGACTGAGAAGGAAGAATTACAAAAATACTTTGGGGTGATCCTAATCAGGGGACAACCCTGAGTATTTTGAACATAATAAGGGCGACCAGAGTACGCTAACGCGTGACACTCCGTTTTACATGTATACCTGCTATGTATATATTGTTACGTTTTTACCTTTTTAAAAACGTTTAAATATGAGTTCGTTAATTGCAAACAAAGTAAAAACAAATATGTGTTTAATTTCAGTTAAACTATCTTTATTATTCACACTACGTTTTTGCCACTGTTTACAACTTAACGATACAAAAACAATTTGCTTCTACACTATACTATTCACACTTCTGTCCGCCTTAACACTAACAACTGTTCGTTAGATCTTCTCTGCTTACAACCTTTTTGCAAGCAATGTCGCTTGTACGTTCCAACCGCAAAGCGTCTTCACACAAGACTGACTGAATTATCACTGACTCCTGGCTGCTTTGTCCAGCCCTTTTATAGTCCGACACAACCAGTCTAACGAACATTCTCGAAGTGGAAGGTTCGTGTTCTCGCCTTCTCGAAAACTCTATTGCTAGTACATTATTGTTTGTGTACTTTGCTTATGTTGTCTATCCCTTTTTCTCACATATTTGTTGTAGCTGGTTTTCATTTCATGTTGTTGTTGGTACCAGGTGCAACCGGGTTCGTTGTATATATGTGTGTGTGCAGCTTTAGATAATCAACACGTTCATTGTATTCTTAGTGTTTGTATCGTGTGTGTAGTGTTGGTGTAGCTGGTAGCTTTTGTTTATTGTTTTTATTGTTAAACGATATTAGGTCGTTTCGATTTATGTAACAATATATATACATAATTGGTCATTACAACCCTTTAGTCAGGATTACAACCTAGCTTCTCACACCATTGATGCTGTGATGTGACGAACGAACCTTACTGTACAAAAATTACCATCCAGGATTGATAAAATGGGTATCTAGGGTACGTTTACTCACTACAAGCTTTCGTTATCAACCAATATTGTTGATAAAAAGAGCGAAATTTGGTCAAACATAAAAGAATTATATGATAAAGAGTAAATGAGCTTCGTCGATTCGACAAACAGTAGCCATGCAGGGTTAAAGTGTTCGTCGATTCAACGAAGAGTAACCTTAATATACAAAAATGAAGAGTAACCATCCAGGGTTAAAGCCGATTCTGAACGACAGATTTTTGAGAAACTTTTCATGGCAATTTTTTTTTACTCTCAGAGTTTTTACCAGAAATCTGCGGAGAGGAAGTCGCCGAAGAAATATTTTTTCATATTTTCGTTGTGATGTCTGAACAGGCTAGGGCTGGAGCAGAGGCCTTAAGTTTTTTAAGCCAACACACTGCCTACTAGAGCACGACTACTTCACGGCGACAATGTTTTGTGATGATTAAAAATTTTAAATGCAGGTCATGTATAAATTGAATAAAATTCATTGAAATATTTTCTGTATCACAGAAGCACTTGTGATTTTAATTTGTGTTAAACGTAGTTTTTAATTTCATTTCAATTTCTTTTATTCAATATGATTTCATATGTGTACGAGTATTTAAATGTTATTCAATACCAATAATTTTAAATATTTTTTTCTATTTTATTTTTGTTTTGTTTTGTTGCCATTGTAACGTTAATGATTGCATTTGTAGTCGTAAAGGCATGATGATGAAAAAATAAAATTCAAATTAAACTCAATATCAACTACTACTCTACATGCAAAACATTACAACTACATACAAGCACTTCTTATTTATTTATTAACTTTTTTATTTTCCTCTTTTTTTTTGTTTCATGCACATTACAACTCAATTAAATTGGGGGAAAAAGTATTGAGAGGCACAACAAATCGAAATCGATTTAATTTTATAAGTTTTGTGGAAAAAAATTATGCTGTTTGGATGGAAATAAATGAATGAAAAACAAGGAGAAACTGTAAAGCTTTTCATAATAACACTGTGCGACAGTCAAAATACACCCAACTAATAACATTGTAACATAGTGTAGGTTGTGAGTTTTGTTGAGTAGAAGTCAAAAATATTTTTTTATATTTCCCGAACCCTCCAAACTTGTTTTATTTGATAAAAACGGTATTTTTGATCTTTGCACACAAAATTATTGATTGTCCAAAATATTTTTTAACCTTTTTTTCAAAATCTAAAGTTTTTTGAAAAGAGAAGAGATGAGCCTTTAAAATTATATACATAAACATATGGTGAAAACTTACATGCTATGAGTTTTGATGGGGTAAACTTGGAAAATATTATTTTTTTCTGATTTTTTCAAGTTTAGCTATTCTTAATTGCAAAATTTAATTAAAAAATGTAAAATAAGTGATGACATTCTGAAAGCACATTATCTTGTAAAGAGATTGACACTTCGTTTGATCAAAACGGACAAAAATCACCGTAGTTATTAATTAAATAGTATAACAATTGTGTTGTATTTTGCATATATGTCATCTTATCAAATAAATTTTGAGTTCAAAAATTTTCAAAAGTTTTAATGGATCTTGATTGTTTATTGCAAAATGTGTCAATTTCACCTTTGCACCACTACTAGAAGTCGGCTAATATTTGTGTTTTTTGCAAATATTATTAATTCTCATTGCGCAAACATTGGCCAACTTATGGTCCTCAAGGTCCATCAACAATTCTGAAAAATTTCGAACTAAACTCTTTACATAATTTTTGTAATTTTTGTCCGAATTGATCAAACAAAGTGTCAATCTCTTTACAAGATAATGTGCTTTCAGAATGTCATCGCTTATTTTATATTTTTTAATTAAAGTTTGCTACCATAAATGAACAAATTTGAAAAAATATGAAAAAAATTCACATTTTCCAAGTTTACCTCATCAAACCTCATAGCATATTAAGTCAAATAATATTTATATGTATACCCTTTTAAAGGCCCATCCCTCTCCTTTCTAAAAAGGTTTAAATTTTGGACATCGGTTCAAAGAAGAAAACAAGTTTGCAGGGTTCAAGAAATATAAAAAAAATATTTTTGAGTTCTACTCAACGAAACACGCAACTTACACTATGTTTAGCTGTGTGTATATTAATTTTTTTTTTTGATTTTATCGCATAGTGTAATTAATAAGCATTTATTTATTTATGATATTTTTGTTATTATTTTTATTGTTTTTTATAATTTTTTGTTTTTATTTTTTACTGTTATCCTTTAAACATTTTAATTAATTGAGCAAAAAAAATTCCGATAATATATTTTTTTCCTTATTTGAAGCGTAATTTTATTAAAAAAGTACAATTATTTAATCCGATATTACCGTATAATAATAACATAAAATACTACGCTAAATACCGAATGTAGGGTGTATAACACACTTTTTATTTGATTGGCTGTTTGTATGTTGTTCGCTTATTTATTTTTTTTTTCTGGCTGCAAATCTTTTAATGTCAGTTATTAACGTATTTTATGATGTGATCGAATGTTATAAACGTTGACCTGTTTAAAACAATTATTGTACTCTCACTCATATAAAGGAAAAATTTATTTATAAAAAACACACATAAAAACAACAAAAATATGAAAATATTTTTGTAATTTTTTCTTGTTCTTTTTTTTTGGATAGAAAAATATTCACTTCAATGACAAGTGGCGGCAATATTATGGTTGTCATAAAAATGTCGAGATTTTTAATTATACATTCTTATTAAGCGAATGAAGTTTCATTTGTATTTTTATTTTATTAATTGACATCTGATTTATTTATATTTATATTTATTTATGTACGTATGTGCATATTTATTTATTTCAATATTACAAATGAAAATAATAAAAAAAAAATATTGTGTATTTTAATATGGGCTTAATAGGCATTTAAAGTATTTTTGATGTTAAGAACATTCGCATGTAGTTGGAAGAGATTGTCGCAGCACGTAACAGACAGAGTACGATAAAATGTTTGGCATTGATTTTGGCAGTTATTTTCAAATCATTATTCACTGAAGTAAAATTATTAGAGATCCTGATGAACTTCAAAACATAATAATGCTACTCGTGAGTCATGTGGCAAGTGTCTTGCGGAAACTATATGTATGCCAGCCAAGTCCATTGACCATAATTTCGAAATTTACATCGCTTTTAAAGAGGTACTCTTGAATAATGTCACAGTTCCACAAATCGTAGCAAACCCCCTATGGTCATAGCTGCCAGATAAATAAAGCATATAATCGTCGAATATGAGAAAAAAAGTCAAAATCGTCAAAGAAAAAAATAAGTAAATAAATTAAAAGGTTTTCTAAAAAAGTTAATTTTATTGTAGTACAACAGGAATAATATCGCATCATCTATATCTTTGGGTGGTGTAAATATTAGGGCTCAAGAGCTTCTTGGACACGAAAATTCTGTGTGATGTTTGCTGGAACCGACATATTTTTCCGTCCCTTGGCTTCTAAGACGGTGTATGAAATATTTCATTGCATCTGATCTTCTTCATCATTATACAACGAACGGAATACAACTATAATGTATGGGCCAATGCCTCAACGTCTATTTTCAGAGTCCTCGATCGCTTACAGAAGAGAGCAAAGGTGTTCGCGATAGAGTATCCAACTCCATTGATTTATTCGAGCATCGTTGCAATGGGCTTGTGTTTCACTGTTCTATCGCTACTACAATGGATTTTGCTCGAGCAAAATAAGGGGACTTGTCAAAAATTTTATGTTTCAAGTCGAATTTAAACTGTAGGTCCCGCCACTCATGTATAAAATTAACACACACGTCGTGGGTGGTGTGAGAAGCTACGTCGTAATCCTGACTGAAAGGTTGTAATGGCCAATTATGTTTGTGTATGCTCAAAACACTCAGAGCTTCAAAACTCACTGTGTTTACACTATTTATTGCAAAGCAATGCTTGCTTACTTAATTGGTCATTACAACTCTTTAGTTAAGATTACGCTCTAGCTTCTCACACAACCCATGTTGTGTGCGTTTTATGTTGACTCCGAATGACAGATTTTTGAGAAGCTTTTCAAGGCATTTTATTTGCTCTCGGAGTTTTTGCCAGAATACTACTAAGAGGAACTCGCCGAAGAAATATTCTTTTCATATTTTATTTTCTTTGATGGACAGAAGTAGAGGACTACCGCGACTAGGCGATATTACATCCACATCCCGCATCCGCTGCAGTTACGCGAAATATCTTCATGCATCCGAGCCTACATAATGTGAACGTCATACCAATTCACCATCTGATTGATATGTTCGCGACAGCTATATAGTAGCTCGTTACTTCGGAATAGTGGCCTGGCTATCAGAAAGAATGATAATATTTTTTTTTGAGATATTATCGTCTTTTATAATTCTTACCACAACCTGAATTACTTACACTTCCGCTTGGAAGACGATGCAGTGATCTGGTAGTTTTAAGGACTCAGCTATGCCCCGCGAATCCGAGATAATACCAACACCTACATTTTCATTCAATTTAAATCTACGAGTGTACGAAATCGTTCCTAAACTCTTTTTCGAAGAGAATGTCCTGAGTTTCCGTGTGTATTATAAAGTCAATACCGTTTACATTCTCAGAATCATTCAGGACCCTTGCGTTAGCAATATTCGATCCGAACTACTGTCCTGTCACCCAGAAAAGCATACTAATCTTTGCTGATAACCCCTTTCGACAAAGGTCAAGCGGAAAGAGCCATAAAATTATCTTCAGCATTAACGTAAGTGTGGTACGCAGGGCACCACTAACAAGGATACAGACAAATGTCTGAATCTGATACGGCGGATTCAGACAGGCAGATCAGCCTGTATCCTTGTTAGTGGATAGTTGATCTATTAAGGAATTCGCACCATACAAGGCACCGATTGGTTAAGATAGGTCTAACTACTGCCGTGAGTCATCTTACATTTTCCCCCAACTCTTTGTTACGAGTGTAGAGGCTAATGTAGTCCCAGATTTTGTATTGTATTCTCTATTGAAATAAGGTTAAGGCTTAAGAATTTAAGAATTCAATCTTTTAATTTTTCTTTCCATATAAACTTTGTTTTTTTTGTTGTGTTGTTTGTCTCCACAGGGCATGATGTGTGAATGACAAACATTGAGAAACAAAAAAAAGAAAAAGAAACAAAAAATTACAACAAAGAAAAACAAAAGAAAAAACAAAAACAAACACATCATTAATCTCAATCAAATGACAATTCAAAATACTCAATTATTCATTGATTTTATTTCTGCACTCTTCTTTGATTGTTTTCACAATTTATGTCGAAATAAATACATTCTAAAACACACATACAGAGAGACAGACAGAGAGAGAGAGAGAGCAAATGAGAGATTAAATGAAGCCTGGACCATAAAATATTCCACACAAAATGTACCCGAATACCGAATAGAATGAAAACATAAACAAACTAAATGAACAGAAAATAATGCTTAAGATTTAACAACACAAACGAAATTTTGGAAGAAAAGTAAGAAGATTTCCGTTCATGATGAAAGGATTTGATTGCAACAACCAAACAACCCAGCCAGTCCTGTACTTGCCCACAAGAAACACAAGCAAACAATAGCAGCAGCAACACGATGAATTAAAACCAATTGCATACGATGTTGCTCTGCCGACATTGTTCTTCTTCATGCACATTGAGATGGAGGAACTCATAATATTTAAATGAAAATGAAAATGAAACTGAAAATCATTCACTGAGTGAATCATATGTATGTATGTATGTACATATGTATGTATGTATGTATGTATGTATGTAGAAATCAATGAATGATTGAATGTAAATGCAAATATTGTTAAACGAATTTTGTAGATTTTGTACAAAATCTATTGCATTGCATTGTATTGTTTAGCTTAGAAACAAGCACAACAGAATGAATGAATATTCCTTCCTCTCTCTCTCTCTCTCTGTTTGTTAAAGATTCTTTAAATGAATTGACTGCGAATGAATATCAATATTATTGACATCCTTATCATCATCATCATCATCATTATATCATCTTTATTTATCTTTATTGTGATTCTTGTAATCAACATTATTATAATTGAGTAGAAATTATGAATGTTTGTTATTTACTCGCCTCGAAATGAAAACAATCTTTTAGGATTTCTGATGGACTCTTAACATTTCATTTGAATTTCAAATATGAATCACATTCTAACAAAACTGTTCAAATTAAAATATTTACACAAAAAACAAAAAAGAAAACAATTTATTCAAATTACTGTTCAGCATTTAAAGTTTACATTAATCATTAATAATAGAAGAATATCGGAAGGAAGAATATTTACAATCGTAATACACTAATGGCCATTATTACAACGCGCCGTTAAACTTGGGTTTAGTTAAAGGTAACTTTAGCTAAAGTGAACTTTAAAGTTATCTTTTACTTCTTTTCGTTATAACAACTTATAGATAAAACAAAGTTAACTTTTTCAAAAATACGGCAGTGCTGGAGAAATGTCGATAACACTGTCGATATCAAGTTTTTTTACAACGCAGTGGCAAGGAAGGGCATCTTTTTTTGTTGTTGTGTTTCCTCATTTTGTTTATATTTGAAGTTGCCATATTAAAAATAATATATAATATGGCAAGTTCAAACATAAAGTGACCTTTAAGTGTTAAAAGTAGGATGATCCTCCCTTTAGCTTAACGATCACTTCTATTTTACTGGGTACTTATAATAACGAAAAACAACTTATCTGCTCGTTAAAATCCTCCCTTTAGTTAACTGCAAATTGTAAAAATGGTCCCAAACGTATTAAATCGATAAAAATTCTAAATATGTGTATGAAAGATCAGCTGGATCGTAACATAATTAATAAATTAATGTTTTCCATTTCAACTTTCATTATTTCAATTGAAATTCATTTCAATCATTTCAAAAATTTCAGAAAATTAATTTAATTTGTATACGGTTTTTGGCTAATAGACGTCCATAGAAATATAGTTCATTTAAAAAGCATTAAAATTACAAGCAAATTAATTATAACCGGTTTAATCTGAATTTTTTACATCCTCCAATAACAGCAATTGCACTCTACTGGACTTTGTGTATGTACATATGTGGGTCATAGTATATTTATGTATAGTCAACCCTCCTATAACGCGGTGAGTGCGTACCGCGTTGTATGGAAACCGCAGTATAAGAAACCCGGATTTAATCATACAAACCAGGCTAAATCGTAGCGCGTTGTATGGAATCCGTCTACCGCGTTGTGTGGAAACCGCGCTATAAGAAACTCAGAATTAGTACAAATCCCATCATTGGTACCGCGTTATATGGAGACCAAGACAAGATAAATTATAAATTATTGTTATTGAATTAAAGAGTTCATATAAAGATTGGCAAAAAAATTAAACTAAAAGACTGTTTTCCCACAAAAATAAGAAAGACTTTTGTAAAATTATATAATTTTTGAACATTCATCCTCACTGTCAGATATGAGTTGCAGAAAACTTTTTGGAAAGACTTGGTCACCAACAAAACGTATGTACTGTGAAAAAGCTCTGTGATGACTGAAGCCGATGTCGTAGACGGCTATGAGATAAGCTGGCATGTTTATATAAACATGTTGTTTGTATATCTCGGCTGTGCTTTTGCACTCTAGTTACTAGAGTTATTCATAGGCTGTGCGGAAGGAACTTATGGGATGTTTTTGAACGGAAACCGTGCTGTAAGAGGACCGCGTTATAGGAGGGCTGCCGCAATTTCAGCACCGCCTTATGTGGAAACCGCGTTCTGAGAGTACCGCGTTATAAGGGGGTTGACTGTACAGTATTTGACCGATATGATCACTCCGAATGTAGTAATTCCCCGCTTAGAAGTGCTAATTTTTGCTCCAAAATTTACTAAACCTATTTCGATATATGCACATATGAATTCCGCTTTTGAGCATTCCCCGCTTACTTACTTACTTAATTGGCCATTAACAACCCGATTAACGGAATTCGGCCTGCCGCAACACATCCTTCAAGGAGCCTCTGCCTCCTGCGCGCCTACGCCAGTTGCTCACACCAATCGATGACATGGCTTCCTCGATTTGGTCCTTCCAACGGATACAAGGTCATCCTATTCGCATGAAATACCCGTCTCGCCGGAGCATCCTCCTCCATTCGAACGACATGGCCGAGCCAGCGCAGCCGCTGGATATTAATACGCTGCACAATGTCTATGTCGTGGAGGAGCTCACACAGCTCAGTGTTGGATCGGATACGGAAATCATCGCCAACTTGCACTGGACCGAAGATCTTACATTGGACTTTTCTTTCGAATACTCTCAAGGCTGCTGCATCAGTGCTTAATAGAGTCCATGCCTCTCCGTCATAAAGAAGCTCGGATAGAATAAGCCTATTGTAGAGGATTAGTTTTGTCGCACGAGAGATGTCTCTGCTACTCAATTGCCTATTGAGACCATAGTAGCACCTGTTGGCAAGAGTCATCCTGCGCTTGATCGCCAGATTGACATCATTTTTGGTGGTAACGGCGAAGCCAAGATAAATAAATTCCTTGACTGTATCGGCCGTAATCTGAGATCGAATACGCCGCTTGTCTCTACTTGTCGATAACATATACTTTGTATTGCCCTCATTTATTGGCAGATCCATTTTAATAGACTCCCGTTCAATACCACTAAAGGCAGCAGTAACACATCACTTGGTACACCCTATGAGGTCAACATCGTCAGCGTACGCAACTGGACACTTTTTTTGAAAATAGAGCTAATGCATTCCCCGTTTATAAACGAGAAAAATTGTACTTCACACTCTAAATTTACTAAAAAAAAATTCGTTTATATGCATCGGCTTTGTGACAACTTCCTTTCTGAAATTGGTCGTGTCAACAGTCTCCCCCGTTTGTGCGAATAAACGTTTCTCGATTTCTTTTTATGGGGATATGTTAAGTCAATGGGTTATGCAAATAATATATGAACTCCTGAGCAATTGCAAGCCAATATTCATCATTACTGCCATAGGGCAGATTTATTTGAGAAAATTTCATAGTTCCATATTCCTTATTATATCTCCTCGAATCAGAAGCTGCATTCTGTCCCATCCATGAGACGTAATCAACTAATGCAGCGCAATCTTAAATACCTGATTCCTAATAGAAAACCTACAAACCCTCAATGTTGGCCCTTCGTAATTTGTAAAGCTCTTTCTCTACTAATCTGGCATAGAACAGGTCCCGGGCGAGACAACGACTTAACTCTCTGCTCAGTTAGTGCTACAATAGGACTCTTGACTATGCCTATGAAGTTTGCTTAGGATCCATCTCTTTTAGAAATTTCTTCGCAGTTGCTCAAAGCAAATTAAAAATTTGTTCTCACCGAGTTGTAGAAGATTATTAAAGCTCTCTCCGACTACCTAGCATTCCATCGAATACCATTGCTCTCAGGTGCAGGAATTTTGGATGTGCTTATATCCGGCGGATACTGTATATAGAGTATCATAGAAAATAAAGTTAATACCTCGTTTCATGGGATTTTAAAGTTGTGCGGCTTATATTAAAACGTGATTGTCATTCGTTGATTATAGATTATTCCTTATCCTTTCCAATGTCTACGTGCAGTGAAATCCCTCTTCGTGGGAATTTTTATCGGGAATACCTCATTTAGTGCAAACGGAAGAGATTAGAAGATTTTATAGATTCACCAAGATTTATTTCGGCTATAAGCAGCCCTGGGTACGTGTCCTCGTTATGTTATTACGATAACTTAAAGTAAACTAAACTAAAATATGTATACAAGACAAACTGACAAAAACGAAATACACATCGTACGGTACACATAATTGCATAAACAAAAATAGAAGAAATTACGAGAAGGCAACAAATCAATGATCAAATTTCAACAACAACAGCTGAAGATAGTTTTGAAAGTAGCCAGACATAAAAGTAAAGGAGTATAAATAAAGCGAAGAACGATGCTGCCAGGTAATCATGAGATGGAAGTGAGCAATGAGACGTGAGCCTTTGAACCAAGAGTTGTATTAAAAATGACGTTGAATAAACGATTTGAAAATCTTAAAAACATTACGATTGGTATTAGAAGTCGAATTCCAATCAACAAAATTAAATGAAATTTAAAGGCAAGACGGTTAGACATCTCAAACAAAACGAAATATGAAAACACAAAATTTTCTTCGGCGACTTCATCTCAGAAGATATCTGCCAAAAATTTCTGGGAATAAATAAAATTGCAACCAAAAGTTTCTCAAAAATCTGTTGTTTGGAGTCGACTTTAAACGACAGCTCCCGCCACTTATTATGGGTAAAATTAACACACACAACGTTAGTAGTTTAAGAAACTAGGTCGTAATCCTGACTGAAGGGTTGCAATGGCCAATTAAGTAAGTAAGTAAGTAAGGTGGACCGACTGTAACTAGAACTGGCCCAACTAGACCATTAGCCGGTACAAGGAGCAAATTTCAAATGAGATTATTACAAGGCAAGTCTGTATCGTTCGATAGTATAGTAGTAGTATAGATTTTGCGACGATACTGGCTGCCATAAGAGAAGAAAATAAAGCTGCCCATGACTAGAATAAAGTTGCTCAAGAAAAGTTGATAGAAGCGCTAGAAAAAACAATGGAAACAAATCTCGAACAAATTAAAGTTTTGGAGTAGTAGATACGGAATTCGAAAGCGTTAGGAAGATGGTAGAAAGCTTCGTATAGAACTCTGAAAGCATTGTAGAGGAAGCTGAAAAGCTATCGTACAAATAAAGATGAGGGCGCTGCAAAGAGAGTTGTTGATGTCACAGAGAGGGTGATGAAACTCGAAGCCGATGTAATTGAGAAGTCTTCTATCCAAGAGATAACTGTTGAGGATAACGTACAAAGTTTTCTGTTCTAGGGAAATCTGATGGCGAAAAATGTGATAACTGGAAGACTAAAGCCAACTGTGTACAAGACCAATAACAAGAACCATTTCCAGCCGAATTGAAGGAACCCAGCACAATAACGGTTCCTTGCTTCTTTTGTAGAATACTTGTAACGTTTGACAAACTTCGATATGAAATACAAGGAGCGAAGACTTTACAAAGAAACATTTCCTCGGAGTTGGCCTCGAAAGTGATTTATTACGTTCCCTTAATAAACGCGATTTTTTAAGGAAATATTATTCAGCGTATTAACTCGAAAATACAAAATCTCTTTTGCACAATTGATGAGCATCAAAAGTTAACCTCAAATTTAATAGCAGTTCCTCAGTATTTATAAATATGTGGGCTATCGAATCAGATTTTATTTAATTTTATTTCTAATGAATACTAGTCATTGTCCTGCTTGATTTTGTCTCTCTGTTAGTCTGTTTAGTCTCTGTTTTAGATTTAAGAATTTGACTCTTACTTTTTTGGACAGTGGATTAAGTACTGAATTTATTTATAATTGACGAGATAACGCGCAAATAAGAAATTAGTATAGAAACGGAATTCCTTTCAATATTTTGTTGTGAAAATTTGAAGAAAATTAAATTTTATTGTGTATTCTCGTACAAAACGTTATGAATAAAAGTGACAATTGCAAGGAGAATTCTAATGGAATCAAGTTATCTACATGAGACGCTTTATAAAATGATAAGCGAATAAAATTATTTGAGGAGAGTTATTTAAAGTAGAAATATTTATACCGCACATGGTCATTTAATGAAAGTGGAAACGGCAACGAAAAGTAATTTGCTTTATGATCAAACGGGCAATTTCAAAAGCCTTTGATATTGCAATTCCTCACTCACACCGTCGTGCAAAGGCATATAAATCAAAGCGTATCTTTATTTCTATGGACGGATAAGATAAGAACTGCAATGCTGATGACAATAATGATGAATTTCATCACACACGTCCCCATACACATGTACCATATATTGCCAATCAACAGGGGGTAGCCAACATTGTTGTCATCCATCAGTTCCTTTTGTTCTGATACAGCCTCAGTCATGTCATCATCACATAAATGCATACAAGTGTATGAGGGAGTGAGTGAGTGTGTGTTGTCTCATATTGCAAATATGTATGTATAACCCCTTATGTTGAGTGCATTAATAATTTACAACTCCAGCCATCCAACCATCCATCGTAATTCTGCAACCTCCCCATACCATTTAAATTGTTGTGACCATTCAATTTCAATGTTTAAATGCGTAAAACGAATGGAATGTCAGAGATCTTTAACCCTTAGGATAATCTTCTGTTCATGTTTCTGTATGAATGGACAAAATGATGTTCATAAACGTTAAACTCTGATGAAATGTCGTTGCTGGCGTCTTTATGAAAAAAAAACAAACTGGTGGTACTTTTTTTCTGTACTGAAAAACAATACCGAAAGGGTACAAAATAAATGCAAAATGTTTTCTTGTTTTTTTTGTCTTTCTTTTTTTATTTTTTTGTATAAATTTATCATTTCAAATGTTTTATTATTATTTTTGTTGTTGTTGCTGCTGTTTTTATTCTTTTTTTTATTCATTTGTTTTTGTGCTACGCTTTCTGTTGTTCTTTTTTTTGGTTTTGTGTGGGCAAATGAATGGTTCTGAGTGGTTGTGGGATGGTAATGTTTCTGGAATTCCTTTTTATTTGCGATTTTTGCTCATGTTTTGTAAAATTGTTGCCTTTTTTGCTGTTATTTTCGTCATTTTATTGTTTTTAACTGCAAATGTAAACAACACATGAGAGGGTACAACAACGTCCAATGACGATGACAACATCAGCTTCAGCTTCACCATCAGCATCAGTTTAAGATTATGGCCTTTAGTCGTTGCCACACAATGACACTTTGTGGAAAAGCCATTAAATTGTATACTTACAGTAGCAGAATTAGTTATAAGTGAACAACTGAAAGGATTAGAAAAGAGTAGCATAACTAAAAGGGCACATAAAGCTGTCAGCTTAACAAGTCGCCGTAGTCTAGTAGGTAGGGTGTTGGCTTATTAGACGTAAAGCCATGGTTCGAGCCCCAGGCCAGGCATAAAGACAAAATACAAAAAGTATTTCTTCGGCGACTTCCTCTCAGCAGATTTCTGGCAAAAACTCTGAGAGTAAATAAAATTGCCATGAAAACGTTTCTCAAAAAATCTGTCGTTCGGAGTCGACTTTAGGTCGACTGTATAAAATTAACACTTACAACATAAGTAGTGTGAGAAACTAGGACGTTATTCAATGGATCAATTCGACCTCCGGTACTGTACTTGTCTTAATTGAAGATACAGGTCCTCTAACCTAACCTAACCTAAAAGGGCACATATGGTGTGTTAAATATTCTTAAAGGGCTCAAAGTATTTAACTTTAAATTAGAAAGGAAAATCACATCACCAAAATATTACAGACTTGTTTGCGCTTACAATATTCATCAAAGTAATTCAATTAAAAATGAATGAGAATGGGTATGAGTGCACCTCAATTTAGTTTTAAAGGGAGAAGAAATCTACTGAGAGACGTCTTTCAATGGTTCGTATGCTGATGGCATTTCATTGCTTCCGGACTTCAATATTTTCTAGTGAAACTGGCTGAATACAAGGAAACATAAGTAAAGCAAAAAGCGGAGAACAATTAAATACAATCGCTTTAGAACCTTATGTTCAGATATGCACTTTTATTGAGTCAATATTCGGTTTATTGAGTACAATATTTTAAGTTTTCAGGCATACTAATATACGCAGTTAAACTGCTTATGCAAAATTCATTTGAGTTGTCAAATATCAACAAAAAGTGTTCGGTTAACTGTAATATGCTCACTAAACACACTTGACAGTGATGCATTTTAAGTTTTACTCAATATTATAACAATTTGCGTATTTATTGCGCAATTATTAATTGAAACTTTATATGAAATATTGAGCTCAATAATGGCGTTTATTGCGATTTACGTAATAAAGGTGCATATCTGAATACCGTATTATTGTTTGTTTGTTATTGTTATTCTCTCATAAGGTAGATAAAGCATATCATCGTAAAGTTGAAGATCTTAGGCCCATCGTCTGAGAAAATCATTGACATCTATATTAGGTACAACAAGTCTACACGAATGGTAAACCTATCCAAACTATGCTGCAGTAATTAGTTGGTCATACTACAAGGAATATACTTTGATCGCTTTCCTTGATATAGAGAGTGCTTTCAACGCCGTTAAGCCGTACACCATGAGACAACTTGACGTTGATCCTGTAGCCTTCACTTTTATTGAAAACTGCTAAGATATAGGCGGATCAAGTGTTTTCAAAGTGCCGGTACAGCGCAGATCACCTTGTCTTTTTCTATGGCACTTCAACTTTAATACTCTATTGGAAACCATAGACAAAAGCAAAGATCCAAAATTACATAAATACATATGCACATAAATAATTCATCATTGCAACTCTTCAGTCAAGCTTACAACTTAGCTTCTTACACTACTTATGTAGTGTGTATAAATTGTATTCATAAGTGGTGGCACCTACAATTAAAATAGTTTAAAGTCGACTCCGAATGACAGATTTTTGAGAAACCTTTCACGATCATTTTATTTTCTCTCAGAGTTTTTGCCAGAAATCTGCTAAGAGGCAGTGGCCGAAGAAAATTTTTTTTCATATTTCGTTTTGTTCGGGATGTCTGGCATGGGGTTAAAAATTATCTTCGGAAATTCGGAGATTAAATATCAAAATGGAACATAAAATATGGACTACATACATAAAATGTCTGATCTGGGGTTTGCATAATACTATTCACAAGAAGATACAGAATCTCTCAATTTGCTGTCCCTGCAGAGTAGCTCACACTCTATCTTACAGCCACAGATATTTTGAAATGATATTGGACGGCAAAATATTACACAATGCAGAATCACAAAGGCGATAACTGATCTTTATTCTTGTAACTGGCCTAAAATATCCTAATCTTTATTTGTAATCAAACCAACTCTATCCTATGAGGTGGCGGTTTAGTGATTGGATTTAGAGAAAAGGGTTTGATGTTAACCCGGTTTTAAAAGATTATGAGGATCGTCAGTATCCTCATGGTAATTTGAACAACAACATTTAAGGCATTGCTTCCTATACTTAAATGGCTATCACCAAACATGTTGACGAAACAAGTGACTGCGAATGCAACATTGAGACTGAATTTCACCGGAGTATAGAAATATGGAGACTTTTGTCACACCAAAATATTAGATATAGTATGTCAAGAGTTCAGCTACATCTGGCCCGATATAGGTTAGGTTAGGTTAGAGGAAGTGTACTTGTCAATTAAGACAAGTACAGTACCCGTTGTACCATTGTACAACGTCCTAGTTTCTCACCCGATATAAGCAGAATAAAATTTGTGTTAAACCTGATCATATGTAAGATAATTTGCGTGAAAATCAAACGGAATGGTCAATATCGGTTTACAGCGGGATCTTATTGAAGCCCAGCAAGCTATGCTCGTTGAGGAGAGCTTGTTATTCTTTTTTACCTTTCGTGGATTTTCAATGTAGTTTTGTTATTGTAATTTTATCCTTATTCCCATATTTCGACTGTTGTATTGGTATAGCTTGTTATTCTTAATTTCTGTTTTCTTCTCTTGTAATTTCATCTTTCCAGAATAAATATTCTTAACATTTTTCTTTTGCATCACAATATGAATAAATTTATAAGTATTTACCGGACTTTATTTGAACGACTATCCCATACGAGTAAGATTTATTTTTAATCTGTTGTGGTACCTGACAAATCGCCAACTAAAGTCTGTTTTTTGGGTTGCTTTGATAAAACATTCTTCTTTTCTTACCAGATTAACTCATGTTTAAACAATAAAACTCTAGTATTTTTTGGTAGTTAATGTTTTAAGTATAGAATATAGCAGACGCGGTACTAGTAGAGGTGATGTGATGAGCGTTGGTAGTAGCTCTATTGAAAAGAAAAACAAAAACGAAATTGTATTGCAATTTTGCAACTTTTTATGGAACATATAAAAGTGCTTTAAAGTCCTGAATTGATACAATTTAAAATAATTTTAATTTTTTATCTTTTACATTCGTTTATTTCAAATTGAATAGAATTGTAAATAGAAAGCAAAACGAAAAAAATTAACAAATATCGATAGTATAACTTAAAACATTGGATGTACTCTACGTCATTTGAAAGATCAGTCAAAATTGTTAGTTTTGTTAGATTTGGTTGTACATATCACAATTTTTTTACGATAGAAAATAGTTCAAACTGTGGAAAAAAAACATATCGATGGCTTAATTTAGAAAGGTCGTATCTTAAATTTTCAGTACTTTACAGGAGAAGGGAAAAAATTAATAAAATCTACAACAAAAATGTTATAAAAAAAGTTTAAATGCAGTTTTTAATGAAAAATTAATGAGGAATTCAATCATAAAATAATTTTTTGAATTTCGGTTGATTTTAAGGAGTAATTTAACTTAGGGATTTTTGGTATTCAAATTGTTGAAAATTAATATAGAAATAGGGTTTTTTAAAGTGAGAAGAAACAAAGATAATAACAAAATTGTAAATCTATGTTAAAAACATTATATTAGGGTGAGTTCTAATTAAAAGCAATTTTTATTAGATTTCGTAAGTGGTTCCAGTTTTTAAATTTTTTTTTTAAATTTTATTATATATTATATTATACTCCTAAAACAATTCATGTTTAAATTTACATTTAATTAAATAAATCAAAGAAAAATTACATATGTTTAGTAAAAACACAATGTACTTTTAAATTAAATTTATTAGTTTTTATAAGACAAATTACAATAGAAGTGGTGGTAATCTACTGGCAGGAACATTTTTAAATCTTGCTAGTGGTTCCACTTTTTTAAAATATACTAATGTTTCTTTATAATGAGAAACATATTTAATAGCAGGAGCAGCTCATATTCATCTGTTATATTAATTTTAAAATAAATTAGTCCTGACGATTCATAACCCAAGGCTTGTAGCATATTTACTGTTGGATCACTAATTTTTCTGCCTAAAAATTGGGATTAATAATGGTTATAAATATCTTTAGAATTTCTTTGTTTAAGCAATATTTTTTACCTGGTCGAATGGACGAGTATATCTGAGAAATACTTTCAAAATTCAAAAAATAAATCATAACGTAAATGGTGCGCATGTAAAGGTACGGGAACTTTACGTGCTTCAGTTATAAATTGAACAAATTGAGACGGCAAGTTTATTTGCTTTTTATTCATTTTTCTCTCTATAACATAATGTGTTGCGTCAATCGAAATATCGGTTTCTTCTGAAAAAGTGAGCAAAGCATTAGACAAAATGACATTTCGATTTTGGTAAAAGCAACCATCCGAATAAATGATTATATGATGAATTTCGAGCGATCGATCATGGAAATTTCTTATGTATTTAATAATGCATGTTGCAAAAACGGAAGAGACTAGATTACCATCAGTTTCATCACAAACATAATTATCTGATGCATGTGTGACAACATTATGTAATATTTTTGGGAAGTGCACGATGCAATTAAAAGACGATGTTTATTAATCGGCGGTTATAATGAGACTGAGTTTTAGTTTAATAATATACTTAAGAGATAAGATGTTATGTATTTTATGTATTCATGCAAACATATAATGTATGTAAATATATAACACATTATATACTGTGAAATTATGCATTTGCAATTTCATTTTAAAATATGTAGCACGTGTCTGTAATTGAGGCACTTATTTAACAGCTTGAACATCCATGCAAAAAACTGAACATAGTCCGGATTAAGCATTCTTGATGGCATTCTGTTTTTCCTCGCGTATTTTTTCTATTTCATCCCTATGTTTACGGAAGTGTATACTACAGTTGAACTCTTCACTCGGTACAAAGATTCAAAAATATTTATTCAACTTTATATGAGTTAGGGCTTTTTCTTTCAAAAATTTTTTGAAATGAGTTTGGGCTTTTTCTTTTAATTACTGTAAATCAACTACTCGTGAACATAGGAACCTGAGGACATGTGTGGCGGTTTTGTCTACCAGAATATGTAAAAATCCTGATTTTGAAAAAACGAGATACGACCTTTCTATATTAAGCCATCGATAATGTGGGAAATTTTGTTGAGTCATTTCTTTGAGAAATAAACTGCAGATGTGAGATATCGTTTATACGTTGAGTACACACTATCAAAAACATAGAACTTAGCAAAAACGGTGATTTTGACATCAAAGACAAAGAGCTTCCAGGACAGCTTAAAAATGTGAAGACTATAAATTCGAAACATTACCCGAACTAGATTTGTTTCCAACGCTAAAACAGCTTTCACATCAATTACGCTTGATTCAAACAGCCATTTCAAAGCAGTTAAAAGCAGCAGAATTCATTTAGAAAAGCAAGTTAATTGGGTGCCACATGAACTGAAACCGAGAGACGTTGCAAAATGATTTTGCATATCCGAAATACAGTTTGATCGATTTAAATGGAAATCAATTTTACATTGAATTATCAATGGCGACGAGAAATGGCTTCTTTACATAAGCACAGCATATATCCATTACGCCAAGGTAATGCTCTGTATTTGTTGGTATCTGAGCCTTATGAGCTGCAATAGCTGCGCCAGACTGTTGTGGAGACATGCATAGACAAAAATTAATTCCTATGATCATTGGCCACGGTTCAAACTTCGGCCCAGACCTCTCGAAATAAAAGAAAAAAGAAAAAATATTTCTTCGTCAGCAGATTTCTAGCAAAAATTGTGAAATAATGAAAAATTAGGTCGCAATCTGGACTGAAGGGTTGTAATACCAATTCTTCAGTATTCTGTATATATTGGCCGCATATTTCCACCTCGGCAACGCTTAGCCACATATTCCGGCACCCATGTAAAACTATTTGACTATTTGGTATAGCCCATACCTTAACCATTCCGTCTGCCACAAATTTCGATCGATGCAGAACGTTCGCACTGGAATACGCTTCACTTCAGAGCAGATTAACATAAGATGATAAGATGAGTTGAAGTCGCCGTAGTCTATTAGGTAGTGCGTTGGCTTATTAGACGTAAATCCGCGGTTCAAACCCCAGGTCACACATCAAAACGATATTTTAAAAAATATTTCTTCGGGGACTTCATTTCAGCAGATTTCTGGCGCAAACTCTGAGAGTAAATAAAATAAATAAAAGTTTCTCGGAGTCGACTTTAAACAGTAGGTCCTGCCACTTGAGAAGCTTGGTCATAATCCTAACTGAAAGGTTGTAATGACCAATTACTTATAAGATGAGCCGTTTTTTGGGCTTTAATCCATAAAATGTCAAAAAGATGTGAACAAATCATATCTTCCGATGGACAAGACTTTGAGTGACCTGTTACAATATGCACTTTCAATCAAATGAAATCTTTCTTTGGAAAACTTACAACTTAAATTCTGTGTGTGCATTACCAATTTCTTTTAGCACAATGCACAAACTTTTTAAAGTTTTTAATTTTCTGAAAGCACAAGTTTTTTATTTATTTTGTTGAAATAAATATCGACTGTACAACGCTTAAACAAATAAAAGAAATTTTAGAATGAGTTCGTATAAGAAGCGAAAGGAAAAGTTTTAAAACAATGAATGCCTTACATGCCCAAAATTTTCGTTTGACCCTCGAACATTTCCCTTTTTGTTTGAATGCGATTTGGAACAAAACTTTGTCGTTACAATTGTCTACGATTGTCTAGACTGTTTCATTGAATTCACAATTGTACGTGAATTAAATTCATGTGTGGAATGAAATTGAGATGAAAATATTTGCCGAATTAAACATTTTTTTTTTTTTTGGTTTTTTAATGGAAGTTTATCATCAACGTCATCATGGTTGTCATCAATGTGGTGTGGTAGTCGTTAATAACAGTAATTTCACTTGAATGGCAGAGACGTCATTCTCTTTTTGGTTTTGTAAAAACTCCTTGTGGGATACTCGAAAAGCAATGACGAAACAATTAAGCTGCCGAAGAAATCCAATTGGCTTTAAGCCTGTCATGGTTTTAAGATTTTTTCAAACAAGACTCTTAACGCAAAAGCAAGCGTTTAAGTACCTTTTTCTTGTTGTCATATGAAGTGCAATCAAAATTATTTTTTTTTTTTTTATTTCTCAAATAAAATCTCTTTTAAAATGAAAAATAAAATTTTAGGAACATGATCCCTTGGTAGCATTAAATCTCTATTGGATTAGAAACAAAGTCTCTGTATCAATTTTTTTTATTGTTCTTTAAATAAATAAAATTAAAATTAGATTAGAAATGTTTTAAATACAATGCAGAAGCCCTACCAACATTGGAACATTATCCTTTCAATTCCAATCGAAATTCATTTAAACCGGCAAAATAAAAAAGTGGTGAAAGAAAGTGCTTTGCCATTGAATTCTATTCAGTTTTACTTGAGAATCGTTTAAAAAAACGTAATCCATTCACCATTTGGAGTATTCGTAGAAACAATGTTGAAAATTATTACAAATAAATAAAGAAAAAGCACCGACGAACATGGTAATCGTAAACAGGATAACAGGATAAAATTTACCGCCCAATCGCAATATTGTCATACTTATCAAAAATTTTCGAGAAATTAATTTCTAAGCAGATGACCCAATACTTGTATAGCAATGGCGTGCTTTCTGAGAGGCAGTCTGGTTTCAGACCTAATCACAGCTGCATTTCTGAGCTCATCGATGTTGCAGAAGAGTTGCGATTAATGGCGGATAACAATATGACATCATTTTTGGTTTTACCCGATCATTCTAAGGCATTTGACACCGTTAATCATACTATTCTCCTGCCAAAAGTTAAAACACATGTGCTATGCATGTGTTATGCTAATCTCGTTGTATTTACGGGATAGAAGTCAATTTGTGTATTATACATACATACATACATAATTGGTCATTACAACCCTTCAGTCAGGATTACGACCTAGCTTCTCACACCACTCATGTTGTGTGCGTTCATTTTTATACATGAGCGGCGGGACCTACAGTTTAAAGTCGACTCCGAACGACAGATTTTTGAGAAACTTTTTCATGGCAATTTTATTTACTCTCAGAGTTTCTGCCAGCAATCTGTTTATTATGATAGTAACAAATCGAAAAATTTTTTAATATCTAGAGATGTACCACAAGGCTCGATTCTTGGTCCACTTTTATATTCAATTTATTCTAATGATCTGCCATCTAAGTTGAAGTTCTGCAATGTACATATGTACACAGGTGATATTCTGCTAAACAGTTGCTTGGCGTCTGATAATACAAATTGTATAGAAAAAATAAATTGTTATCTGAATAATGTGTTTCAATGGGCGTCGACTAATGATTTTTGCCTCAATCCGAGGACATTGAAAGCTTTCACAATAGGCAAGGTAGACTCTACAGCACGGCTTACGCCATTACAGGTTAATAATACTACTATTGAGACTGTGCATAATGTTAATAATCTAGAAGTTATCTTTAACAATAGTCTCAACTGGTCCAACCATGTAAATGCTATTTGTGGTAAAACGGTTGACATGTAGCGAAGTCTTTGGCTAACGGAATATTTTACTCCGTTTAATATTCGTATGCTGCTCGCAAAAACATATCTCATCCCCACTTTACTGTACGGATATGAACTATTTTCTAATTGTGACTCAGTAAGTAGGAACAAACTCAAAATCACTTATAACAATATAGCTAGATATGTATGTTTATGATCGTATAAAGTACAGTTCTCATATAAAATCTATAATACATCTTTTGAAAATTTGTTAAAGTGTCATACTGGTATACCTGCATAAAATCATTTATATTAGGAAACCCCATTATCTGTTGAATAGATTAGTTTTCTCGAGATCCAATAGAGACTTGAAAATTAATAGCGCTAGACACCGTAAATAAATATCTGAGAGACACTTTTACACCAATGCAATTCGTGTCTGGAATGAACTCGTCCCGAACAACATACAGTTACTAAGCAATGCTAAGCATTTCAAGACTTCAGTAATTACATTTTTGAATGAACAATAATGTAGGAATGTAATTATTATTATTATTTATTCATATAAATCCGAGGGATTAATCCAAGGAGTATATTCAGTTAAAGAGCACCAGCTGCTAAGGCCATCAGCTCGCGAATGTAATTAATTAATCATAGTTTTTTAATATAATTATAAATTTTTGTTTTGTTGTTTGTTATTATTTCTCAAACTGCCTATATCCTTAGCAGTACTATTAAATAAGATGATATCTTGTTGTACTGTATTTACGCCTGAATGAATAAATAAATAATTTGTCCACTGGGCGTATCTGCGAACATCGCATTGAAAAATTTTAATTACTAACTTTAATTAAATAATACCTTTCATTAACCAGCAATTGAGGTGCTGGCGAATAAAACTTGATATGTCCACAGTCAATGATTTTTTTAATTTTATTTTCGGGAAATATTTTTGTTTAAAACCAGTTCGATCTTACTTTTAATTTTTTTTTTAATTGGTCATTACAGCCCTTTAGTCAGGATTTCAAGCTTGTTTCTCACACCACACAACATAGTGTGCGTTAATTTTGTGTACATGATTGTCGGGACCTACAGTTTAGAGTCGACTCCGAACCACAGATTTTTGAGAAACTTTTCATGACAATTTTATTTAGTCTTAGAGTGTTTTGCCAGAAATCTGCTGAGAGGAAGTCGACGAAGAAATATTTTTTCAAATATCGTTTAGTTGGAGATGCCTGACCTCGGGTTTGAATCGAGACCTCAAGTCTAAGTCTAATAACAAAGTAATGTCTCAGCAATCCCGCAAAAAACAAAAAAACCTTGACATTCACCTTAATAAATGCCTGAATTGGATATTCCGACTTGAAGTAAAATTATCACAAATTAAATTGAAACTTTTGAAATATATTGGCTCATTGGTAGAAATGCCTGCTTGAGCTTGGATCGTAAACTCTTTAAAACCAATATGGGGTGCATTATATAGTTATCTAGTGCTGACTCAGCTTTACACTACGAAAAACTCCAAAGACATCAAAACAAAATTCTTCGTACGATTACAGCAGTTTCGTGTTGCCCCAATGTATGTACTTAAGTACCTTAAAGTGAAGACTGTCAAATTAGAGATTAGAAAGTAGTCAGGGAGGCACTTGAAGAAGCTCGTATTCCACCCAAATTTAAGCTATCGTGGCCACATTCACCTAAAATAATAAGACACCTCAGCGCTCATACCTCATACCCACAAAACACACAAAATTGTTGAACCCCGAGCATTCGACTTCAAGAACCTTTATCAGACTGATTACGTAAAAAGACAAGACAAAGCAGCCAACTGGTAGTAAGAATTTAGTCAGTCTTGTATGAAGACGCGTTGCGTGTGAAGAAAACAGTCGTGGTTTGTAGATCGTCGGTGTAAAGATCTACCAAACATTTGTTAGTGTGTACGCGAACAGAAGAAGAATAACGAAAAAAGCAAATTATTATTGGATTCATCAAGTTGTAAACTGTGGCACATAAAAGCATTAAAGAGTTTAATTGAAACTAAACACATATTTGTTTTTATTTTGTTTGCAATCAACGAACTCATATTTAAAAAGGTAAAAACGTAACACTATGTTCGGCTGTGATCAGCTTTGTAATTAATATGACCAGTCTGGTGCGTCAATCAACAGCCAATCAACTGTGAAATAATCTGCTTCTGAAGACATTTAGCATTTGATATCAAGAAGCCTATTTAACATGTTATATGATTGCAAGGAGACCCTGAGCAGCTTTAGCTATTCTAATAGAGTCAAAACTTAAACATAACACCTGCAGGAAAACTTTTATCAAAATTTTTGTAATGCCATCGGTTTACTTGCCTCCTAGACTTTTAATTACAGAGAATAAATAGCGACGCTTGTATAAATCCATAGTTTAATGTATGTATTTCGATAGCCAGAAATTATAATTCCCAGTATATCCCCTTTTTATACCTAGACGTCGCATCCTATTCGAATGGATAACCATTTTATTGACCGTGAAAAGATAAAAGAATTTTTCCATTGATCTTGAAGTGAGCAAAGATGAGTCCAGTGATTGAATTCAAGTTGAATATTTGTACCATACAAAATGAATGACATGACAGTAGAATTTAGTAGTAGAATTTAAAAAAATATCTTCAGAATAATATCTTAAAAATATCCAGACGATGTCGTATACGGTTGAGAACTCTAGATAATATAAATGTATCTCCAATTTTAAATTAGAATAAATAAGCAGAGCCCGTAGATAGTTACAACAGGAAAGATCAACTCAATCAAAAATCGTACTCAAGACGTGCAAAGTAAAGCTGAGAGATCTCTTAGAATCTGAAAGGACGGTATCTATTAGAGAATGATGCTATATCAGAGTCAAAATACTCTGCTAGCAATTCTGAAGCCGTGTGGATTCTTCATGTCATTTAAAATGTTATTTTATGATTTGAATAATAAACTCAAGTAGTTTGAGGAAGGCTTCACTAATTAAAATCATACCTACCAAAGATTTTATTTTTTAAAAACCTGCTGATGTTTAAACTACCGCTAATATTAAAATTTAGATTTGAGAAGCAAACTAAGTTTATCAAACAAATCCAAAAAATCCAGCTGAAACAATAAATAATTTCTAGAAGAAAATCTTTCTTTTTTCCATATTTATTAACATTTTTCAAGCATTCGACTAAGCTTGGCATTAAGATCTGATACGGTGATTACGTAAATCACAATAAACGTCATTATTGAGCTCAATATTTCATATAAAGTTTCAAGTAATTGTTGCGCAATAAATACGCAAATTGTTATAATATTGAGTAAAACCTAAAATGCAGCACTGTCATAGGTTTATTTAGTGAGTATATTACAATTAATCGAACACTTTCTGTTGATATTTGACAACTCAAATGTCAACAAGGACAAACAACAAAACAAAAAACCAAATAAAAACAATTTTTTGAAACTGTTTTGTTTACCTGCTGTCAAATGAATATTGAGTAAGCAGTTGAACTGCGTATATTATTATGGCTGAACACTTAAAATATTGTACTCAATTAACCGAATATTGACTCAATAAAAGTGCATATCTGAACACAGTATGATGCTACACAGTTCTTTATTTTCTAAATAGTTTTTTATTACATTTTTTTTGTTCTTCTTTTCAATAAATCAGCTACTTAATCTGTAATTAAAATTAAACTCCAATTATAAGAATTAAAAATGCATCGGCATTAAATAATTTACAGAAAACAATAATTTCTTATGACATATTGTAGTTTATTTAGGTAGAAAACAAAATTTTATTTTATTGTCTGTCATTTTAATCAAATGAGCGCTTTAGGCCACTAAAAATCTTTTTCGTTTGTTTAACAATCTTTTGTCTTATTAGTATGAAATAAAGGTGAGCCATTAAAAGTGTGTCTGTGTTTATTACACCTTTGAATGTGGCAAACAACTTGTCTTGACGGCATTCAATTTGATTTAAATCACACATCGTATAACCTGTACATACATACAGATGTGTGTTTGTATGTACATGTATGTAAGTGGATGTTAATGTATGCATTCACTCATTCATTCATTCATTAAATGTTAGTTTTAATTTAATTATTCATTAAAAGAAATGCTCAAAAGACCCATAAAAATTAAAGAAGAGAATCTTGAATAGAGGATATTATTCAGACTCATTCGTCTCTATATATGTATTCGCACATTAAAACAACTAAAAATGTATACACACACACACACACAGTCTTGCATATGGACGTATTGTATACAAACTCTATTCGCATTTACCATATGCGGCTACAAACACATGCGAACATTAAACTTTGCCAGTGTGAAGTGAAAAATGAATAAAATTTTATTAAAACAACGACTGTGTGTTGGAAAATTTGCAAATAATTTTGCCGCAAGACATTTAACTTTTCCACAAACACCCTCCCACCACCATCTTTTTCGTTTTTTACCGCCCTTCTCCACCGTTCGCTGCTAGTATTCTCTTTTGTGGTATTTTAGTATGTTTTTAATTAGATTTCTTATTAAATGTGGCTTTTATTATTAATTTTTCATAGAAAGAGAGAGAGAGAGAGAGCGTATAAATAAAAAAACACTGCTTTATTCACACCTATACGTATATGTGTACATACATATACAGTCGTCTTATACAACACATGCATACATACATACATATGTATGTACATACGTAAGCATACCATGTACATCTAATAAATTGAAATGAAAGTCTGGATGTATTTTTAGTGAAATGTTTAGTGCAAGAGCGTATTAGAACTAATAAAATGAAATAAAATCAGCATAATAGAGTTTAAAAATAAAATGAAAATTCGAAAGAAGAAAAAATAATAATTAAAGAGCCTTTTCATAATAAAATAGAATAAATGTGCGAAGAATAAAATAAAATTAATTATTTAAATTTTAATTCAAAATATTCTTTTGCAAATTACGCCTTTAACGTAACGTGTTGCTTCGAGTTGAATAACAAAAAAAAAAAAAGAAGGAAAATTAAAGGAAAAAAAACACTTGTTCGCCAAGTATCTCGAAGCGAAATAGAAAATTTATAATTAAATATGCAGAAATAAAATATTTATTTAAGAGCAATAATATTAAATAAACATTACCATGCAAAAATGTTCATTTGATTTGAGGCATTTTAAATAGTTTTTATGCGAAATTTTAATTTTTGACAAATGCCTGGCAGGTAAATAAATTTGCTACACTTTATTTAAGATAATGTTTCGTTATTAAATTAATATTGTTTCCTTATATTATACATACAACCGAAGAAATATTTTTTTCATATTTTCGTTTTGATGTCTGATATGGGGTTTGAACCGCGGCCTTAGGTCTAATAAGCCAACACACTACCTACTAGACTACGGCGACTTCAAAAAACAAAAAGAAATCATAAAATATGCTCGAAAAAGTCTACATACAATTTTAAAAGTAAATTTAAAACTTATTGCAGTTGAGATAACTCGCTATTTTTAATAGCTGGTAAGGTAGAATTTACGTCTTAAACTAATTTTTAAATATAATCTTAGGATACCCTAATCCATTTACTATTTATTGACGGTTCAAATTTCTCAATGAAATTGAGGTCGGGCTTTTGAGGAGACATCTGCAATTATTTAGATATATTATGTAGAAGTCATTGTTTCATTATATGTGGTTAGGTTCATTATTTATGATTGGTTTTCATAAGATCTAGATTTCTCCTCTCATTCACCACTTTTTTTTTCAATAAATTGAAGTAGACCATGCATCAATTCAAACCTAAACCATCCCATCACCACCACTATGCTTCTCAGTGGTAGACGAATTGTCTTTATATAGGCTAGTACCCCTTTTCATACACTGTTTATCTTAGTTTGATGCCCAAAATATAATATTTGCTATCATCCGAAAAAATTATATTTTTGCCAATAATGTGGAGGTTTGTTGATATTGTCTTTGACAAACACTGAGTATCTAAATAAGTCAGATAACTTTTGGTCATATTTACTGGCAAGGTACTATAGAATGATCCATAGAAATGACTGCCTGCAGTTTAAGAAACTTAAAAAAAACGTCAAACATGGAGGTGCCTTAGTCGTGTTGTGGGTTTACACCGGCTACTGCAAGCGCCAAAAATCACAATATGTTTGGGAAAATAATTTAAATATTTCATTAAATTTGGACATACCATACGATTTTCGATTCTTTCGCAATAATCATCAGAATCATTCCAGTATTGTGGAAGAATGATTTCTATACCTCAGATCTAAATCTTTAAAAACTTTTATGGGGTATTTTGGAAAAAAAAATTACAGCACACAATAATTAATAAGCAAATGCCCCAAGGCGCCAATGTTACAGAAATATTATTGAGGCACGTCAATAAACTGATCGATTAAAACCACAATAAATCCAATTCTTAACACCAACGTAAGTCTATCATTTCGCTCGGTTGTCTCCTCTGAGGGGACATGATAATTTGTTAACGATTACGGACAATGAATTTAATCCAACGCAATTTTTTAAGAATTACATGTTCTCCTTTAGTTTTTGTGTTAAAACGGCACAAAAAACTAATCGAAATATAATAAAATTAACAGGATTCATGACAAATAAATCAACCGTTTTACACGTCGAAAGAGAACGTGCAAAGTGCGTTTACGACGGACTGTACACTTCTCTGATCCGTTGAGCAAATTGTAGATATAATGGATTAGGCGTACAAAGCTACTGACTCAATGAAGTGGGATACTTGATACGATAATAAAGAAATCCGTTAACAGAGAGAATAAATGTACAAGATCTCAGTTCGAATTGAGCGTCGAATTGAAAAGATCTCTGCTGTAATGAGACAGTGTTGTATTTTCGTAATTTACCGTTTATTATATAATCAAAATCGATTATTATATAATCAAGTCGAGTAGGTAACGTCCGAAACGGTGCTGATCAAAGGCTGAATTGCTCTTTATTATGTATGTCACATATTTATACATTCATAATTGGTCATTACAACCCTTTAGTCAGGATTACGACCTAGTTTCTCGCACCATTTATGTTATGTGCGTTAATGTTTATAAATGAGTGGCGGGACCTACTCGACTCCGAACGACAAATTTTTGAGAAAATTTTCATGCCAATTTTATTTATTTACTCTCAGAGTTTTTGGTAGAAATTTTATTTGCGATGTCTGACCTGGCGTTTGAATCGCGACTTCAGATATTTATAGACACATATTTATAGACTTTCCATTTAATTTAATTTTATTTTTAAGTGCAGTTTTTGATTATTTTTGACAACTTAAATGACATTAAGAAAGTATGATGCTGCTGCTGCAGTTGTATCATCGTTAACATTTGCAACATTGCGTCACCGTTGCCGCAAAAAGTGTAAAAAGCATTTAAGAATACTCTTTATTTTTTCTTTAAAAATATTTCATTTTTTTAATTTCTTTATAAATAACCGTATGCCACTGATATTAGATATTAGAATTTATTTATATTTTTACAACTTTTTAAAATAAATTAAAATTTATGTTTTATTGTTGTTTCTTTACAGGTGAGTAAACCTTTGATTGCAAAAATATGTTAAAATGTAAGTTTAATATTATGTTTAAAATAATAATCGATTAATAAAATTAATATTTATTTAATCCATTCAAGAAAAAAAATTTTACAGTACGCGTTCGTTTGACCGCAGCTGTTTCTTTTCTTTTTTTCTCTTGCAATTTATAATTGCTTTCATTTAAATAAAAAATTTAATAATCAAATAGCACTATGCGACAAAATTAAAAAAATTGAAATATACCCAGCTAATGAGCCTACACTAGGCTCTGAGTTTTGTTGAGTAGAACCCAAAAATATTTTTTTTATATTTCTTGAATCCTTCAAACTTGTTTTATTTGACAAAAACTGTTTTTTTGATTTATTGATTTACACAAACATTTCTGAAGCAATCTCACAAATTTAAACTTTCTTAGAAAGAGGAGGAATGGGCATTTAAAACGGTATACATACAGTGGTGTTGTCGAGCCGGAACTCTCCGGAACGTCGTTTCGGTACTTCCTTTTTGGACAGGAACGCGTACCGGAACTAAAGATGATTTCTGATAACGAGAATTGGCTGACGTTTTGAAAAAAAAATTAAAAAGAATTGCTGAATTTTTTTTTCTACTTTTTGACGAATTTTTATATGTATTTTTATAAACAAGGGTTTGAACCGAACCCGAACCGGAACGAAAACCGGAACGAATCGTCTTGTTTTTCCGAACCGTGAACCGGAGTCCGGAACGCGTTCCGGTAAAAAAAAAAATAGCACAACACCACTGTATACATTCATATTATTCGATTATTCGATTTAATATTTTATGAGTTTGATGAAGTAAACTTGGCAAATGCGAATTTTTTCATATTTTTTCAAGTTTGTCCATTCATAGTATTTATTTATTATTAAAAAATATAAAATAAGTGGGGAAATTCTTAAAGTGCATTCTGTTGTGAAGAGATTGACAGTTCGTTTGATAAAATCGAACCAAAATGACCGTAGTTATTATTTAAAGAGTAAAACAGTCGTGTTATATTTTTCATATATGTATGTATGTACACCTATTGACACCTAATTAGAAACGCTTTTTTTACTTTAGCGCAAAGTCAGTAATATAAATAATTTTTGGGAAAATTACCGTTATGTTGCCTTCCAAATACTTGTATTTTGTTTATTACTCTGTTTTATCTTTAAATGCTTTTACTTTCTTTATTAACCATTTCAATTACCGTTATTTTTTTGCAAACTTGTAAACACGTTCTTAGTATAGTTTAAAAATAAGTGCGACACATAATTAGAAACGATCATTTATTGTTTAAAATTTGCTGTGAAAGGCAATATTTAGAAAAAGGTAGTAAAATATTTTTTTAATTCAATATGTTTAAATATATAAAGCTAATGTAATGGGAAAATGTAAGAGCTGACCTCTTGAAGTAAGGAGCTCTATTTTCGAACAGCGTAAAGCTGGAAAGACATATAGAGAAATATCAGAGCAGCTTCAGTGTTCAATAAAAAATGGTTTTAACGCTCTGAAGCACATTCAAAAATATGATATTACATTGAACGTTCCACGACAGAAAAGGCCCAGGAAAACATCAGACAATACAGATCGCATTATTCTTATTAATTAATTAATATTAATTTATTAATCGTATGCGGATATCCAGCGTGAAATTTGCGACAGATTTAATATTTCCATATCCAAGAGCACCATTTTACGTTGTTTGGTTGAAGTCGGGCTAAATGGCAGACCATCACGCAAGAGAACACTTTTGAGCAAAATTCAGACAAAACGTACCATTTGAATTGGACAGCCTATTAATGGAAATATGTGCTTTGTAGCGAGGAAACTAAGATAAATCGCCTTGGCCCAGACGGTGGAAGATTTGTTAGAAGGCCTATCAACCAAGAATTTAATCCTCGCTAAGTTTCACGTGTAGTGAAGCAAAATGGAGAATCGATTATGGTGTGGTCATGTTTTTCATGGAATGGTGTTGGTCCAAACCACAAAATTTATGGAATTTTAGATTAGGAAAAGTATGTTGATATAAAGGGTGTTTTTTATAGAGGTATAGAACTTTAAGTTGCAATAAAACAACGATGGATTATTCGATTGACATGAATTTTATTTATCCGAAAGATAATCTTGTGGCATTACATTCTAAATATGATTTCTGGCATATGACCGCCACGGCTGGCGCGGATGTAGTCCAATCTGGACGTCCAATTTTCGATGACTTTTTCCAACATTTGTGGCCGTATATCGGCAATAATACGGCGAATGTTGTCTTCCAAATGGTCAAGCGTTTGTGGCTTTACCGCATAGACCAATGACTTTACATAGCCCCACAGAAAGTAGTCTAGCGGTGTTAAATCACAAGATCTTGGAGGCCAATTGACAGGTCCAAAACGTGAAATTAGGCGGTCACCAAACGTGTCTTTCAATAAATCTATTGTGGCACGAGCTGTGTGACATGATGCGCCGTCTTGTTGAAACCACATCTCCTGGACATCATGGTTATTCAATTCAGGAATGAAAAAGTTAATAATCATGGCTCTATACCGATCACCATTGACTGTAACGTTCTGGCCACCATCGTTTTTGAAAAAGTACGGACCAATGATTCCACCAGCCCATAAAGCGCACCAAACAGTCAGTTTTTCTGGATGTAACGGTGTTTCCACATACACTTGAGGATTACCTTCACTCCAAATGCGGCAGTTTTGTTTGTTGACGTAGCCATTCAACCAGAAGTGCGCTTCATCGCTAAACAAAATTCGCTTATGAAAATCGGGAACAACGGTAATCTCGTTTTCGGCCCATTCGACGAATCTACGCCTTACTTGATGATCGTTTGGCTTCAATTCTTGCACGAGTTGGATTTTGTAAGCACGCAAACCAAGATCCTTCCGCAAAATCTTCCATAAAGTGGATGGACACAGATCCAATTCCTGTGCTCGATGGCGGATGGACTCATTCGGGTCTTCCTCAATGCTACGCTCTACAGCAGCAATAGCTTCTTCTGTACGCACCGTACAGCGTCTCTGGGGATGCGAGTTATCAATAAGAGTAAACGTGGTGCGAAAACGTTCCATGGTTAATCGAATTAACTGCTCTGATGGACGATTTTGTCGACGATAAAATGGACGTAGTGCGCGATACGTTTTCCGCACAGAACCATTATATTCGAAATAAAATTGCACTATTTGCAAGCGTTGTTCAGGCGTGAGTCTATTCATGATGAATTGCCAAACCAAACTGAGAATAAATCACTTGACAGTTGTTAAATCGGTCGCCATCTTGAAAAGTAATGCCAACTTAAAGTTCTATACCTCTATAAAAAACACCCTTTACTTAATAATGTGATGTTGCCGTGGGCTGAGGAGAATTTCCAAGTTATCTGGAAATTTCAACAGGACAACGATCTAAAGCACACGGCCATGATAACAAAAAAGTTCCTTGAAGATAATTCCATCAATGTGTGGGAGTGGCCATCATCAAGTCCGGGCCTAAACCCCATCAGACATTTATAGGGCGATGTGAAAAAAGCGGTGAGCCTAAAATATGTTAGAAACATGGCGTCTCTTTGCGAGGAAGTTAAGAAGGCATGAGAGGCAATACCTGTGGAGCGATGTCGTAATCTTATAACATCAATGCGAGGACGATGTGAAGCTGTGGTAAAGCAAAAAGGGTTTGCAACAAAATATTGACAATAAGTAAGAGTATAAACATAATATCACAATTTTTTTAATGGTTTTTATCGTTTCTAATTAGGTGTCGCAGCCAATATTTGAAAAAATTGTGTTCTTTTTTTTAAGTGTTTAGTAATAAGAGCTAAGTTAAGTTTTTTTTGTTTCTTTTTTATGACTTTATAAAATTAAATCAAAATTGTTTGAAATCAATAAGCAATATGAAAAATATTTCAATATTTTATGAAATTTTAGAGCGTTTCTAATTAGGTGTCAATAGGTGCATATATTTTTTCAAATTAATTTTCAGTTCAACAATTTTAAAATTTTTTAATGGATCTTGATTGTTTATCGCAAAATTTGAGCGACCACAAGAAGTTTGCCTATGTTTGCGCAAAGAGAAATAACAATATTTGCAAAAAACGATAATTTTAGCCTTCTACTATTTTGTCGTAAACAATCAAGATCCATCAAAAAAATTTAAACTTTTTGAACTGAAAGTTCTTTTGATAAGATGACATGTATAAAAAATATAACACGACTGTTATACTATTTCAATAATAACTACGATAATTTTTGTTCGATTTTATCAAATGCAGTGTCAATCTCTTCACAAGATAATGCATTTTCAGAATGTCATCACTTATTTCCTTTTTTTTTTAGTAAATTTTGCAATTAAGAATAGCTATATTGACCCGGTCAAAACTCATAACATTTAAGTTTGAAGCATATGTTTATGTATGCCATTTTAAAAGCTCATTTGTCCCCTTTTCAAAAAATATTGGATGCTGAAAATAGATTAAAAAATATTTTGGGTAAATAATAATTTTGTGTGAAAAGATTAAAAATACCGTTTTTGTCAAAGAAAAGGAGTTTGAAGGGTTCGAGAAATATAAAAAAATATTTATTTTTAAATAAGCAAATTACACTCAACAAAACTCAAAACCTACACTATGTCATTAGCTGGGTGTATTTTGACTGTCATAGAGTGTAATTTGCTTATTTATTAACAATTACAAACATTAAATAAATCTTTAAAATATTTTACTTTGAAGTTGCATAATTCATTAAAAATGTTCTCCAAATATACTCGTAGTTTAGGTTAGGTTAGAGGACGTGTAATTGTCAATTAAGACAAGTACAGTACCCGGAGGTCGAATTGACCCATTGTACAACGTCCTAGTTTCTCACACCACTTATGTTGTGTGTGTTAATTTTATACATGAGTGGTGGGACCTACAGTTTATAGTCGACTCCGAACGACAGATTTTTGAGAAACTTTTCATGGCAATTTTATTTACTCTCAGAGTTTTTGCCAGAAATCTACTGAGAGGAAGTCGCCGAAAAAATACTTTTTGTATTCTGTCTTTGATGCCTGGCCTGGGGCTCGAACCCAGGCTTTTGCGTCTAATAAGCCAACACACTACCTACTAGACTACTCGTACGTTTGAACACAGTTTTATTTAAATTTTAATCTGTTGCAAATGAGATTGCAATTTGCACAACATACTGCCTGTGGAAGTAGTTAAACTTTCTAAAATGAAATCAATCCTTATTATTGTTGTGGCGAGAGGTGCCTTAGTAATCCGACGTATGTACTCCCCCTTCAACTTTATGGAGTATCTCCGTAATATCTTCTACAAACCTATTGACCCGAGAAACTTTAGGATGCTGCTTGATATCAACGATGACAATTTCCTGCCTGAAATATACGCACGTGTTTGATTCTGCGATGCATTAATCATCACTTTTATGGATAGCATATACAGCCGTATTATCTTTTTAGCAAATGTAGTGATCTTCACACTTTTCGTCAAATTTCGGGATAAGGATATGTTATCAAATATCCTTCTATCGTATCTTTCATTAAGAGCTTCGTATCTTAAAATTGCGTGTAAGATAATATCAAGTTTTTTTTAATTATTTGTCAAACCTATTGATGCCAGTATGTATGTAATGTATGTATGGTACAATTTTCAAACACTGATTTCTGGGTGGAGAACACCGTTCACAACACTTCTACGTAAGATCCTCATTGCATCAGGAAACCGGGAGTGGTGGTGTCCAGGTAATACAATTCCGATTAAATTGAGTTGGTTAAAAGGACTTGATAAAGGAGTTGATCACTGTAAACAAAGATTGTCTGGTCAACGTCGTTCTCAAACAAACGTGAAAATATGGCGTCGCTAGCCTAAGACCCACAGCGACCAGCGACTCTTGAATCTCGTGTGTATTAGTATTGTCCCAATTCCACCATTTTTTTGTTTACGTACCCATTTATCCAGAAATAAGCTTCATCACTGAAGATGATTTTTCAATAAAAATTAGGGCCAGCTGCCTACGGCTCTAAAGACAATTCAGCGAACCTACGTCGTTGTCTGTGGTCGTCCATGGTGATTTGCCAAAACAGTTTGATTAAATAACAATTCCACCTCCAGTCGACTGAAATATAATGTCTCCGGTCTAATAATGAAAGGACAAGTTTTCAGTATTCACCTCCACAGAAATTGCGCTATAGCTCACAAAGAAAATAAAATTAATTGAGGAAAATTGGACAGAAAAAAGCAGACTCGCAATTTCTTCAACAAAGTGGCAAATATTCTGTGGAATATAGAGCTATAATAGCCACGCATAATTTCCTGATTTACATGGAACGACCAACGAGCTTACTTCAATCAACTTATTTACAGATGCCAAGACTCTTATGACCAACATAAGGACGTATGTCAACGGATTGGTATTCAATATCTAAAATAGTCATCACCGTGACTTTCCTTAGCAAAGTGCGACATAACATTTCTATAAAATTCCAGGGGCAAACAGAAGTAGCTTCTCTGGAGGAAAATTATATCAACAACTAGTTTTCAAGAAGTCGCCGTAGTCTAGTAGATAGTATGTTAGATATGTTCAGATATGCAACTTATTACGTAAATCGCAATAAACGCCATTATTGACCTCAATAATTCATATAAAGTTTCAATTAATTATTGCACAATAAATACGTAAATTGTTATAATATTGAGTAAAACTTAAAATGCAGCACTGTCATAAGTATGTTCAGTGAGCATATTACAATTAATCGAATACTTTTTGTTGATATTTGACAACTCGAATGTCAACAGCGACAAACAAAAAAAAAAAAAAAAAAAAAAACAAAAAAAACTAAACCAAAAAATAAAATGAAAACAATGTTGTTGAAACCACCAGCTGTTTTGTTTACCAGCTGTCAAATGAATATTGAATAAGCAGCTGAAATGTGTATATTATTGTGTCTGAACACTTAAAATATTGTACTCAATAAATCGAATATTTACTCAATAAAAGTGCATATCTGAACATAGTATAAGGCCACAATTCAAACCGCAGGTCGGACATCAAAACGAAAATATGAAAAAATATTTCTTCGGCGACTTCCTCTCAGCAAAGTACTGGCAAAAACTCTGATAGTAAAAAAAAAAATTGCCATGAAAAGTTTCTCAAGAAATCTTTCGTTCGGAGTCGACTTTAAACTGTAGGTCCCGCCACTCATGCATAAAAATTAACGCACACAACATAAGTGGTGTGAGAAGCTATGTCGGTCGTAATCCTGACAATTATGTGTCTTCAAAAAAACATAATGTAAAGGTATTGAAATCATCTTCGGGGACTAGTCGTAACGTAATCGTTAAATGCGACTTCAAGCATGTTGGCCTCGCGGAATATTTATTGCAAGGATAAAATTTGCCACCAATAGACTGGAAATAACCCAGGAGCGAAACCGATAAGCAGCAAATGGCAGTGACTTCTGAAGGAGTATAAAATAATCGCGTGCTATCAAACGCTAACTATCGGGAAACATAACGATTAACGTTTAACAACAAAATACAACGCATCTGGGTAACTGCGGATAATATTAGTTTGCACTGCAAGAATGCGATGGGACTAAGCGCACTGAAATAATGAAAAAGATGATTCTAACAGTAGGCACTCCAACAACATCCCCAACTCTGAGAGCTTTGGAGAACTTAAACAAAAGTCTGACAATCTTAAGGTTGAGGTTATACATACACTGAGTAACAACTGATGAAAGAAATTTCATACGAACCTCGCCAGGGATTCTATTCCGTTCTAAATTTTAATTTGTCCTGATGTGGATACTTTGTCAATGCAGACATTTCACAAATTTTGTTGTTTCATTTTGTTTTTAACGAATTTTTCCAACTGTTGTTCACAATTTTACTCATATTGATATCAAATTTGTTGCTATGTTTTGAATGAATAATAAAAAGTTTTTAAATGCGTTCGAAAACTTATGACATGTATTTGCACTTTTCAATACACAGACCATCAGAAAGTCTTTACATGCGTGGGAAAATAATGAAAAGACTACAATGAATGACAGTTTATTCAAATTGGCAATAGAAACGGTAAGACTGTCGTTGATTAAATTGACAAGCAACACAATAAACCCTTTTTCAGTTCATGCCTTTTAATATCTGCTTACCCTCGATATTTTTGATAAAATTTTTAATGAAAAATACTTTCAATGCTGCTGCTAGTTTCTTTCTTTTCTTAAATTATCAAATCATAAGAAGTTTATTGGAACCGGGGATGATAAGAAAGGAAAAAAATACTCATCAAGTAACATTAACTTTGGGTTCAATTTAATACCCACAGCATACGTAATTTCGAGCTGGTGGTAAAACTAACTGTTTCGAGCCTGTAATATTTTTTACAAGCTAAAAGCTACTTTTTAAATATAAAAGCAATATAATTTTCAAATATTTGTTCCCGATTGGAACCTCTTTATTATAATGCAAATTTAATACTAACTAAATTTATGTTTCAAAATGTAAAGCAAAGTTACAATAATTATTATTGATCTTGTTTAATGTAATGTACTTACATACACGCATACATACTTATTTACTAAGTAAGAAGACACTTTCGAACATAAGTCTCCAACTTCGAACATTTACATGTATGAACAGTATTGTGGAGATCGTAAGTATGTATGTGTGTATGCCTGTATGTAAATATAAATCGAACTGTTGCTAAGCAAGAACTAAAGAACATTAAATATGAAAACAATTTAAAGTAAAATAAGAAAATAAAAAATAACTGAAGTTAAGCAGGGGCGTATCAGCATTTAACATCCTCCCCCCGTTGGAGGTTTATAGCCTTCAACAGATGATTCTATGGGTAAAACAGCAAGTTTAGTAACCGCGCGTTTAATTAAACCATTATTTGTGCGAACAACTGCGACACGAGCAACTCCGTCTTCACCAGTTATAACTTCAGAAATACGTCCAATTTGCCACTTCAAGGGTGGTTGATTTTCATCCTTGAGAAGAACCATTGCGCCGCAAGTTATATTTGTACCTTTTTGTTGCCATTTCTTTCGTTCTTGAAGAAGAGATAAGTAAGAACTGCTCCATTTTCGCCAAAAGATTTGTTGCAATTGGGTTACTCTTTGCCACCTGTTCAGACGGCTAGTATCCATTTCGGTGATATTAGGCTCAATTATAGAGACTAGGGGACCTCCAACTAAAAAATGCCCGGGTGTTAGCACCTCAAGGTCATTACAATTTTCAGAAATAGGAAACAGTGGTCGAGAGTTTAAAATTGCAGAAATTTGATATACCAAAGTTTGTAGCTCATCCAATGTAAGAGTGTTTAGTCCAACTGTGCGATAAAAATGCTGCTTAGCTGATTTCACAGCTGCCTCCCACAATCCGCCAAAATGGGGTGACCTTGGAGGGATGAACTTCCACTCTATTTCATCTTCTAGGCATTGCTGTTGCAGTGACCTCTGATGTGACTCACTTAAAAACATTTGTTTTAAATCGAATAACTCATTTTTAGCACTAACGAAGTTAGTTGCATTATCGGACCAAATAGTTCTGGGCTTTCCTCTAATAGCGATAAAGCGATGAAGAGCCGCTAAAAAACATGGTGTTGATAAGTCTTGTACTACTTCCACGTGACTAGCCTTGGTTGAGAAGCATATAAAAATCGAAATATAGCATTTGACAGGTGGGCGATTTCTCACTTCAGACTTATAATAAAATGGGCCGCAAAAATCCACGCCAGTAGTGTGAAAAGCTCTGTTTGGGCGTACTCGATCTGCAGGCAAGTTTCCCATCACTTGCTGACTTAACACCGGCTTCATTCTGAAGCACTGGAGACATTTTGAGATAATAGAGCTTACCAATTTACGGCCTCCAATGGGCCAATATTGCTGCCGAATTGTAGCTAGTAAAACCTGAGGACCAGCATGCAACAACTTTTGATGAAAATGTATTATTAAAGACGATGTCAATGGATGATGTTTAGGCAAAATAATAGGGTGTTGAGCATCGAATTCGAGACAAGAGTTTTGAAGACGACCGCCGACACGAATTAATCCAAATGAGTCAATTATAGGCATCAGTGAGTAAAGTTTGCTGGATGAAGGTAAATTTTGATTTGATTTGAGGGCCTTATACTCAGCTGCAAAATGAATTAACTGTATGTTTTTTATTAAAAGATATGTTCCGTTTTTTAAGTCTGTTGGCGTAAGCCTTTCATCTTGGGTCTTCAATTTAGGGTACGCAAATTTAAAAACATATGCAAATATACGTTGCATTTTTGGAAAAGAATTGTGGTACTTACACTGCAATGCAAAATCAGTTAAAGAAGCTGTAGCTAGTATATTTCGACGTCTTTCAGGTAACTCCGTCAAAAATTCCATATTGGAAGGCCATTTTGAAGATTCAAGACACAGAAAATCAGGACCATTGCTCCATAATGTAGAATTGAGTAATTCCTTAGGTGATGAGCCTCTTGACAGTATATCTGCAGGATTAAGGTTTGTTGGAACATAGTGCCACTTCATCTTATTTGTGATTGTTTGTATTTGAGAGATCCTATTGGAAACGAAAATATTATAATTTGAAGGCTGCTCCTGAAGCCAAGAAAGTACGACCATTGAATCTGACCAGCAATGTACATCACAATCATAGGGTAGTGTTTTTACAACTTCATCCACAAGTTCTGCTAGGAGACACGCCGCAGAAAGCTCAAGTTTCGGAATCGTTAAAGATTTAAGGGGTGCAACTCTAGACTTAGAGCATAACAATGATGCTTTAACAATATTTTCAGATTGTGATCTTATATAAACACATGCCCCATATGCTACCAGACTGGCATCACAAAAGGCATGTACTTGGACATTTTTGTTTGACTTCAAAACATATCGAGAAAATTTAAAATACTCAATGGAATCAAACTGCGAAATATATTCGAGCCATGATGAATGTAAAAACTGGGGAAGGCTTTCGTCCCACTGTAGCCCCAACTTCCATAAATGTTGCATAAATATTTTTGCTCTAGTTATAATTGGACCAATTAAACCTAGTGGGTCATACAAACGGGCAATGGACGATAATATAGAGCGCTTCGTAACAACTTTGCAATCATCAACCGAATTAAATGAAAAAATAAAATTGTCCGCTTTGGGATGATAAATCAGGCCAAGTGTTTTAGTGATATCAGTACCATCACTAAATTTTAAAAGTGTCTCGCATTGTTCTGGCGGCGTGTCCTCTAAAACGGCTGGAACGTTTGAGCACCACTTTCTAATTACAAAATTTCCACGCTTTAGCAAGGCTGCGACCTGCTTTTGAATTATTCGCACCTCCTCAACAGAATCACCACCGGACAGCATATCGTCCACATAAAAATCACGCTTTATGACCTTTGCACCCACGGGAAAATTTGTTTCCTCTTCATGTGCCAATTGATGCATTGCTCGAATAGCCAGGAATGCTGCAGGACGTGTACCATACGTAACTGTATCCAATGAATACGTTTTGATTTCATCTTCTTCGTTTTCTCTCCATAGAATACATTGTAGATAATTATCTGGATAAGAGACACGAACACACCTATACATCTTGCAGATGTCTCCACTAAGAACAACTTTGAAGCATCGAAAACGTAGAAGTGTACTGAACAATTTTGGCTGTATAGTTGGACCTGTATACAGAATATCATTAAGAGACAACCCAGTTGTTGTTTTTGCAGAACCATCAAAAACAACTCTTAATTTGGTTGATGTGCTGTCCAGCTTATGCACACAATGGTGTGGGAGAAAATAGGTCTTCTGGGAAACCTGTGAAGAAATTAAAGACATATGGTTCAACGATATATACTCAGCCATAAATTTTGCGTATTGCATCTTCATATCGGGATTTCTTCTGAATTTTCTTTCTAAACCTTTAAAACGTTGTAAAGCACGCTGATAAGAGTCACCAAGTTTATGCCTACCACTTCCATCTATTTCAGGCAAACGAACGGATAATGAACCACAATCGAGGCGAACCGTATTTTTTAGGAAATGATTTTCACAGAAAATTTCCTCCTCAGAAAACGAGCTACAGCTGCCAAAATTATTCTCCACTTCCCAAAAGCTTTTTACTACAGAGCACAATTCATCATCATGTTTTGCTTTGGAACTAACTGCTAATGACCAGGAATGATTAGAACGAATATTACCGCCAGCAACTACCCAACCTAATAATGTTTTTTGTAACATAGGCAAGTTTTCAGCCAATTTAATTTGTCCAACTGACATTAATTCAAAAAACAATTCGGCGCCAATTAAAATATCGATACGGCCACATCTATCAAACGAGGGATCAGCGAGCTCTATATTGTCAGGGATTTTCCACTCTGATCTGTTGGAAATAATGCTGGGCTGATAATCAGTAATGCTGGGAATCACCATAGCCGTCAATGATGTTGAATAATTTCCGTTCCTGGACTTGATTAATATATCAACTGATTTATCAATAGTTAAATTACCATCACCGATTCCAGAGATACTTGCGAATGTCCTTTCACACTTCAAATTTAAAAAGTTTGCAAATCGGTTTGTTATTAGATTAAGTTGGGAAGCCGAGTCGAGTATTGCGCGACAAGGTGCAAAAATTCCAAAACTATTTTTGACCATCACTACTGCTGTTGCGAGGAAAACGGTTGTAGTGGACGCTGATGTTATTTTTGCTTGTGCATCATTGGACGAAATAAGCACCGTTTGAGCAGGGCTGGTAACCATGGATGAAGCGACGAGACTATCTATGGGAGTACTATCAATGTGTAACAATGTATGGTGCTTTGAGGAACACTGATGGCAGCAACCAGAAGTACAACTTTTAAGCATATGACCTTTCCGCAAACAATTAAGGCATAATTTTAAATTTTTTACCTCTTTAAAACGTAGAGAGGGTGATAAATTCAAAAATCTCGAACAATTACTGATGAAATGATCTTTAGAGTCACAGAAAAAGCACAATTTATTTTGAGATGCAACATAAACATGCCGATTGATTTGGTTAGATTTTTTCAAAATAATCGGTTTCGAAGGGTTAATTATTCCCGAATTTTCACAGTTTTCTGCCATGCGACACCTTTTGTCTAAAAATGCTGCCATTGAGGCCCAAGTTGGCAAGTCATTTATTGGTAGCCCTTCTTCCCATTTTATATGCGATTTGGCATCCATCTTTGTTGTTACCAAATGGATCAATAAACCATCGGTAATTTGCCGTTGATTTCCAATAGTTTGCATAGCACGCAAATGTGCATTAAAACTGTCACTAAATCGACGCAAATCAGCAGCAGACCCACTTTCAGCACTGCTTAATGCAAAGAGCCCCTTTATATGCGTTTGAAAATTTAGCAGCTTATTGTCAAAACGATTTTTCAACAATACCATGGCTTCGTCGTAGTTAGCTTCTTTCAATTCAAGCGACGCAATTGTGTCTAGGGCGACACCTTCCAAATTTGCACGCACGTAATGAAACTTTTCCAATTTACTCAAGTTACTATTATCATTTATAATAGTCGAGAATAATGCGAAGAAATTAGGCCACTCTGAATATGAACCACGGAATTTCGGCAATTGGATTTCTGGAACTTTGGTTTTACGCGATGTTGCGTGAGACGGTGACTCATCGAGAGAAAATTGGCGAAATGTTGACGAACGTTGGTTGGAATCAGTTCTGCGAACCTCAGCGATTTGACGGGTTAACTTAGCTTTCACTTCGAAATACAATGACATAAAAACCATGCTGTCACTGGTATCCGATGCACTGCATTCATACTGCTCTATCATACCTTGTGCCTCTTCGTAGCATTTGTTGATTTTCTCGACATATTCCAAACGGACAGACAGCTCTGCATCATCATATTCCTTAAGCTGTGATTGCGTAAGGTTTTTATTTAGGTCTTCTAGTTTTTTCAGCGAAACAGCAATCTTGGAAAAATAGGGCAACAAATTCACCGACTTATCTGCTTCACCAGAATTAGAAGATCCTTCACCATTATTTTTTGACATTTTTCCTTTAACCGAAAAAACAAGACAAACTAGTATCCGAATTGATACTAATTTTTTAAAAATTATTTAAATATGCCGACGGCAAACGAATTATCAATATTCGAATTAATATTGATCTTCAAGAAAGATTACGCGGTACCTATCAATATCCGAATTGATATTGATCTTTTAAAGTATCACGTCGGGGTCACCAATGTTTCGAGCCTGTAATATTTTTTACAAGCTAAAAGCTACTTTTTAAATATAAAAGCAATATAATTTTCAAATATTTGTTCCCGATTGGAACCTCTTTATTATAATGCAAATTTAATACTAACTAAATTTATGTTTCAAAATGTAAAGCAAAGTTACAATAATTATTATTGATCTTGTTTAATGTAATGTACTTACATACACGCATACATACTTATTTACTAAGTAAGAAGACACTTTCGAACATAAGTCTCCAACTTCGAACATTTACATGTATGAACAGTATTGTGGAGATCGTAAGTATGTATGTGTGTATGCCTGTATGTAAATATAAATCGAACTGTTGCTAAGCAAGAACTAAAGAACATTAAATATGAAAACAATTTAAAGTAAAATAAGAAAATAAAAAATAACTGAAGTTAAGCAGGGGCGTATCAGCATTTAACACTAACCTTTAAAATCTGTTTTTGATATTGAATGAAGGTTTTTTTTATCATAATCATAAAGTTGCCGTCGTGTAGTAGGTATTCACCCTTATTCTGGTTGTCGTCGTCGTCGTCGTCGTCGTTTTTGAGTCGACATCGTTTTCTATCGTCGTTGATATCACGTCGACACTCTTTTGGTATTCTGTAACACTACTGTGTCGACGTCGACTGTTTATCGAAAATTGTAATAACACAAAACACACATCTCTAATATTTAAGTCAGCCGATTAATTTTATGGTTTATTTAGAAAAAGAAAAAAGTTTTTTATCATCAGGCCTGTCAAAATCAGCGATGTATTGATCCATGTCAAGGAATACGTGGCCGTTTTGCGCTTTGCGATATTGTAAACTACAATCCGTTCTGTACTTGTATTCAATACTATACAGGAAATCCATTTGTTCAGTGCCAAAGAATGAGTAAGTTTGATAGGATTACAATTGCTGCGAAAACTTAGCTATTAATGTCTGTAGTGGAACCTCAAAAGGATGTTGTTGCTTTGAATCCTTAACCTTCACCGTGTGGTCCGAATTGCATTTGTAAGGATATAGGGACAACACCTTCATGTACTTGCTTACCAGAGTATACAGGATAACCACCTAGTTGCCGCCCTGTATGTGTTACAAACTCTGAATGTCCCTCGCAACAAACTTGTATTAATCAGAGATGTAAGGATCCCTCCTCAGGACTTTGTGGCCAAAGTGCAGTTTGTCGTGTTAATAGCCACACTCCAATGTGTTATTGTGAGTCTGGCTATACTGATTAATTTGGCAATCCTTATGAATGATGTCGACCGTTAATGTGTGTTAATGAGAAATGTAAAGGCCCATGTCCTGGTACCTGTGGGTAGAATGCCGAATGTTTTGTTAGAAATCATTTGGCGACGTGTAACTGTATTTATGGATATCAAGGCGATCCATATCGCTATTGTGCTAAGGAAGATAAACGTAAGACAATAAAAATTCACCACAAGAGTTAATTTTTTAATGCTTGTCGTTACCAAAAATGATGTCGACAAAATCAGAGTCGACACAACACAATATCGACTTAGTATTGACTTACAGAATACCAAATGTGTGTCGACAGTCATCGATAACTGTCAATAACGACAAACAGAATACCAATTTTAAATTGTCGACGCAAGTCGACGTCGTCTTGAGTCGACGACGACAACCAGAATAAGGATGATTGTGTTGGCTTAGTAGACGGGAACCCGTCGTTCAACCCTTTAACTCAATATTGAAATATTTATTTATTTTTTTTTATTAATTACAATACAATTACAAATTATATATTGTAATTATATACGGGCGGAGTAACTTGACCATATGTTCGGTGTATTGTCACAGACCAGAGTCTCTTGTGGGAATCGAACCTACCACTTTAACGCTTATAGTCTAGCACACTACTCGCTAGCCTACCAGGGCACCCAATATAGAAATATGAAAAAGCATTTCTTACACAGAGCAAAATAAAATTGAAAAGTTTCATAAAAATTTGTCGTTCGGAATTGAGTTTAATATGCAGGTCCCACTATTTATCATTGTTTAGAACACAATTATTTAATCGAATATTTTTTATGTCTCTACGATTGATGTCCTTTAGCATCATTGTATTCCTTTAACTCATTGCATTTGGAAATTTTCAATTTCATGTCATTTCAACTGTATTTCTTTTTTTTTGAGATTTAATTATTTTCGAAATTAATCTTTTTGAGGAACCGCTACTATGTAAGGATGTGTATGCAGACTTTTTATACGTAGTGCACCATATAGTGTGCCATTGTTAAGATTAAGTCTTAAGATTGATTCAATTCTAGTTTTGAACGTATAACAATAAGTAAGTGCTCTTGTCTTATTTGATCCATTTCTACAATCTAACATTATCGTCTACAGTATTACTTTTTTTTATTTTTACTTTTTTGTTTTTGTGTTATGAAAAATATGTTTTCTTTCTAATTTTCATTGATTATTTAAGCTGAAACGAAACGAAAAAAGCATGAAAAGAAAAACAAGAGAATATTATTTCATAAAATAAAACCTTTTGAACAAAATAAATGATTTTAAATTTGAAAAACATACTCGTACTAGAACACAAATATGGTGGGAAAAGGAATAATAGAGAGAAAAATGAAATTCAGTTAAAGATTATCGGATACTTTTTCAATTACATCAGCAAAGACATGAACTCTCCTCGTACGACCATGAGCATGAACTCGAAAAAGATAAATGTTCTTCCATCTAAATTGTAATATGTTAACATTAACAACAACAACAACAACAACACACTAACAATACATTGTATGATTGCAGAGAATGCAATACTAGAATATATGTATGTATGTATGAGTCGATAGCATCCACATCAATTGAATAACAACTCAAATCTACTTCAAGTACGAGTGTGCATCTGATATGACCGTATTGGTATCAAATATTGTAATAACACATACACTCATATTCACATCGAAAAAGTGCCAGTTTATATATACACACATACATATGTATGTATGTACATGTGTATGTAATATTGCAGAACCGAAAACGACAGCCAAAGAAAATGAAATGAAAATAAGTAATAAATGGAACGAAAACTACATTAACTTCAATAAAAATATCGAATGATGCTCTTTTCTTTAACGGTAAAATTAATATGAAATACAATTTATTGAAAGAAACTTGAACATTTTACAATGTATTCGTGCACATACATACTATCCGAACATAAGGTGCACTCTACAGAAGCACTCTCTACGGAACACTCAAATAATTATGAAACAAAAAATCAATTACGTAACGTAATAAAACAAAATTCGATTTGATGGAAAAATTAAAAAAAAAATATTCAAGAGCAGATCAGTTTTTTTTGTCAAATCGCCAAAAAGTATTTTTCACAGGTCACTGCAGCTTTACATTAGTATGTTACATTTAACCGAGAATATAACGTTAAGTACTCAGATTGTAAGTGAGAGCTGTAATGGGACCACTCGTTTAATGCAGAAATTTAAAAAGCAACGAAAGCATGAATTTTGGTGGAATACTAACTTCTTCAAGGAGTTCTCTGTTTATGACTGTAGCCACCTTAAGATCCTTAATGTACTAAGGTGCTCCTGTGATTATACGTATTTTGTTGTGGAGTCTTTGAAATTTCTATATGTTTGGACAGTTCTTCACAATTCTATACATACAATAGGAATTGACCGCTAGTTAGGCATGAGTTTCTATCAATTAGACAATCTACATTGATTCAAAGAATTTCAATTTCATTTGTGGTAGTTTTGATTCTACATTAAATTTTCAATACAGACAATCACGGAGTTGATTAATAAGTTCGTGACTTATTGAAAGAAAGTATTATCAGTTTGATGAAATTTTAACGAAAATCAATCGAAAGACTGACTCACTGATGTGTGTTAAAATATTTATTATTCATTTGTTGATCGTTTACTTGAAAATTTAATAAAACTGTAGGATTTATTTTGAGTCGCCATAGTCTAGTAGGCAATGTGTTGGCTTATTAGAAGTGAGACCATGGTTCAAACCCCAGCTCAGACATATCCAGCTAAACGAAATATAAAAAAAACATTTTTTCGTCGACTTCATCTCAGCAGTCGTTTGGCAAAACTGGGGAGAATAAATAAAATTGCCATGAAGGTTTAGGTTTAGGTTAGAGGACGTGTACTTGTCAATTGAGACAAGTACAGTACCCGGAGGTCGAATTTAACCATTGTGCGGACCGTCCTTAAAATGGAAGGATGATAGAGGGGATAGGAAAAAGGAGAGGAAGTAGGAAAGGGAGAATGGGAAGCGAAGGAATTACACAGATCAAACAAAACAAAAAGGGAGAGCGCGACTACACTGATGAAGCCCTAGCACTTCTCAACCAGCTACTACTAATGAATTGATGTCGGCTCGCGACACAGAATTCAAACCCTCAAAGAAGTCTATGCAAAGGGTCTTCAACCTCAACCTACTAAGGGCTGGACAGTTACAGAGGATATGCTCGACAGTTCTGTTCCAGATCCCCGCCAGCGATCTAATCTCGCAGTGAGTGCACTGTGATAAATCCAATAAATAACCTTAAACTGGCTTTATAAATAAACTGTGCCGATAATTCATTCTCATATAACAAAATCTAAATATTGGGCTTCCGACAACCCCCATTCTGAATATGTTTACCTTGATCTACAGTTCCCTCTCAAAATACCGGCTAACAAGTGTTATGCGAACACATTTTGATTCATTCACCTTTAATTTCCACAGTTTTAAAAACTTTTCTAGTTTGGAATCTTCTGTCAGTCTGCAAACTCATTTGATGAAAGATCGAATCTTTTACAAATCGATATATCGAACGCAAAAGTTTTTTGCCATGACTTGTGATCCATACGATTACCATTGAATTAAAATTAGAAATCTGTTAGGAGGAAGTCGCCTAAGAATTAAATTTTCATATTTTCGTTGTGATGTCTGACCTGGCGTTTAACTGAAAGGTTGTAATGACCAATTATGTATGTATGTATTTGATTAAACAATAAATGAATGATTGTTTGTAACTTTTTATTGAAAATTGTCTCGTTCTAAAGTGATTTTATTGATTATAAAGTTTGAAGTTTTTTAGTTTGACATCAGGCCCTAATTAACACACTATAACTCAATACCTTCAAGTGGTAAACATTCTTTGGTGGCTTAATCAAATAAATGTTTCTCATTTAACTGAGTATTGAATTTATACCAGGTTTTGATACATCTGTGATTGAAAAAGTCTTTCTAAGCATATAAGCCTATACTTATTAACATATGTACAGTGCATGCAAATTGAACCTTCACCTTCATTTTCATCCAATCGTGCACTCCTATTAAGTATAAAATTTTTATATTTTTTTTGTTTTCTTCTGACGGCCACTCAAATTCATGCTGATATGGTTGCACAAGAATGGTGCATACAAACACACACACTGATGTACATGTACATTTAATAGCAATTTTAGCTGTAATTGCTGTAATAGCTTTAAAAAAACTGAGGGAGAGAGTGAGAGAGACGACTGAAAAAAGGATAACACATTATAATGCACTTCGATGCAGCAACGACGAATGTAAAATAAAACGCCCACATACTTTTCACTGTATTATTTCAATAAATTTAATGCCGAAGAGCTTAACACTGAAAATGTATACAAAAAAATAGCGAAAAAATAAAGAAAATAACGAATAAACTCATAAAGAGCAGGAAAAAAATCACTGAGAGAAAGTCAATATTAAATTTGCAAGATTGTTGCCTTTGGCCATGGCCAATGAGGTATGGGTTGCTTGGTGCATCGAACAATAGTTGGCTCACCCGGTGGTTGGTCTCAATAATTTTGATTAATGGTTTCTTTTATATGCACATGTATGGTATTGTATGTATGTATGGTGTGTATGTATGCATATCCCCCATATCTTATCTATAAATTGATTATATTTCAATGTCTGTTCGGTTATTATCGTAGCAATATTATCAGCTCGTATTGCTCCATTACGGCTACTGTTACCGGTAATGTTGCTACTGACAATGCAACTCTTAATATTACAGTTACAGCTTCAGTTACAATAGCTGCTGATGCCAGTCCATTTTTAAAATTATGATGAGGATGGCTGATATGCATACATGCAAATTTAATGCAAACCCCCAAAAGACTACTGTTTTATGGATTTCAATTTGAATTAATAGTCAGAATGAATAATAACCAGTTTGGCTTTTATATTATTGCGTAACGATGCAACAAAAAATCTGTGGTAATGGAATGAATGGTAAAACCGTCAACACGTGGCCTAGCACGTTTTAGGCCATAATGTTGATTTGGAAAATCATAGAAATTACACTCCTATTGGTATTTATTTGTCAATTATGTGTAGATTTTTTATTGAGAAATGAATCAGAGAAGAAAACTATAATAAAAAAAAATATCGTTTAGAATTTTAAAACTAGAATTATGATGTGATTAAGTCAATCTTCTTTTTGGTAATTTAAATGTAATTAATGTTACGGTTTTCTATTCTATGAACACGCATAATCGAGTCGATTTGTTCTAAATTAAATTATAAAATCTAGTTTCCTAGTTTCAATAAACGTCATTGTTGAGTTCAAATATTTGATATAAAATTTCAATTAATAATTACGCAATAAATACTCTAATTGTTATAATATTGAGTAAAACTTAAAATGCAACACTGTCATAAGTTAGATCGTTACAACTTATGCGAACAAATTTTGTTAATAATTGAAAATACAAATATGTATGTATCAACAACGTCAAATAAAAATGGCGAATGAGGTGGAAGTTAAGTTTATTTATATTAACACTAAATCTAGCGATACTTCTCTTTCTACTGTATATTATTTTAAATTTCTAATGATTTAAAATATTTTGAATGTTTCGAAATAATGGGGATAAGGACTATAACAAAACAATGAAATAAGAATTTTTGTTAACAAAATAGCACTAGAAATTTTTATTGCAATACTCGCTTGGAGTAGAGTGAACATCCATCTGACAGAAAACAAACAATATACCTCAATATAACAAATTATACTATACGAATTATACTATAATAATGCCAAAAAATGTCCAAAACAGTGGTTTTATATTACCAAATATGCAAATCAAGATACTGAACCTGTGCTCAGGGCAATTAACTTCCCGCAGTAGTTAGGGCAGATTACAAGCATTCTTCAGTAAAAAAAAAGAAATACAAGATAGGAGTAAATATTCAAAATATATTCGATTTATTTTTTAATAGAAGTCGTAAAGGCAAATAGGGGTGTTATAATGTTATATTCAAGAAATTCTGATAAAAAAAAAAGATCTTAAATGAGTCATTTTTCCCGTAGGAAAGTAGGTAGGTTTTGTTTTAAATTTATTGTTATATTATAATGCATTGGATTGTTATTAAAAAAAATAAAAAAAATGTTGTTTTCCAGCTGTCAAATGATTATTGAATAAGCTGATTTGCGTATGCCTGAACATAGTATTACAACGCTTTGTTTTTCTTAAAAATTAATTTTTTTTGTATTGTATTGAATTAAAATATCATTTTTTATATTATTTCCACTGAATCTATTTATTATATTATATATGTATACTTCATGCAACTAGTCGGCCAATAAGTATTACAATTAATAAATTAAGCAGTAGTACGAATAATTTCACTCAATTAAGGTTTTAATGTCATTTTTCGATTAAAGTTTAGGTGGAACCACAGCACTGATCTATTTCTATGACCATTTAAAATGAATAACACATCAATATACATATATTCATTATCTCATCTGAAATTTTGTGGCCAATATTTGAATAATATTGGTCAAGTTAATCAGAAATAGATTTGTGTTAGCCGCTAATGTGGTTTCTTATACCCAGTCCTTCTACAGCCTATGGGATTAGAATATATCGTATTTAAGAGGTTAACATTTCCAAAACATTTTTGGCTGAATTGCACTCATCTAAGTTAAGTCTGCAAGACTCTACTCCAATACATGTATGTATTCTTTATGGATAAAATTAAGACACACAACGTCGGTGGTGTGCGAAGCTAGGTTGTAATCCTGACTTAAGGCTTGTAATGCCCAACTATGTTTGTATGTATGTCACAATGTGCGTTTAAACATAAGCCTCGAGAATAACGGTGTAGTACAAAATGTTACCTTTGAGGTTGAATAATACAAATCTTGAACTTTAAACACTTCCCAATACCTGTTTTGGGCAAAAAACTGGAAGAAAGTTTTCCTTTGCTCTCCCTTTTTAAAATCTACAGCAGCTACAAAGATTCTGCAGTAACTAATACTAATCAATAAATTTGGATGACTATAAAGTGTCACAAATCAAGTGTTATATATATGTTGTTAGTCTGTGTAATTCCTCCGCTTCCTTATTCTCCCTTTCCAACTTCCTCTCCTGTTTCATATCCCCTCTATTATCCTCTCATCTTAAAGCCGTTTATACAATGGGTCAACTGGACCTCCGGGTACTGTAGTTGTCTTGCTTGACAGGTACACGTCCTCTAACCTAAAACCTAAACATATATATTGTTAATTTGTTGTTAATCACAGACTCATGCATCATCACTGATTCGCTGACAGCTTTGCGCTTCTCTCTATTTATTCGTTTTTATTTTATGTTTGTTTTGTTAGTCTGTCCAATATGCAAGTATTTAACATTAATATGTAATTGTTTTATGGTGTAATTCTGTGTACCGTACGATGTGTGTGTTTTGTTTTTGTCTGTTTATCTTGTTTACTTATTTCGTTAGGTTTACTTTTGTCCGTGCAACAAACTTATTTATTAAATTGTCTGGAACGAAATACAATTTAAGGGAATGTAAAGGAATTTTTTAATAAATTTTAGTATCTTTTTCAAACTCGCCTTCATTACATTGTTTCACAAAATTTTTTTAATTTAAAATCTAAATCTCTTAGTCTTTTTCCAAAAACAATGTGCAATTCAATAAGAATTGGTATGATAGTCAGGTAGAAGACCTCATTATTATTTGAAATTAAACAACAAATTAAACATCTTAAATGTTTTCAATCACAATCATCCCAAAAAGCTTCTTTTTTACGTTTTATTAGTAGCTTTGCCAATCTGCTGTCTCCATTCGACAGTAACAGATTCCCACTCAACATTTCAACATTTTTTCATTAATTTAAGTTGTTTCGTAATTAAATTCGAACGTCTGTACAAAGCGCCTGCCTGATGTCTGTCGAAAATAAAACAAAAAATTGTTCGATAATAGCAAGTGTTACAACAAATGCTGTGATTAATCTGTACCAGTCAAATGTAAACTCGAATGTGGTTCATGATACTATTCAGTTCCTTTAAATCTTTTTCCGTAAACAATATTTTTTTTAATTTACATTTTTTTATTACAAAAACACATCTTTTTGCAAAACCCATTTCAGCGTGAGGAAAAAAGTCTTTAAAACCACTTTCACTACTGAGCTCATTACAAATAAGGGAGATTGTTTGCTAAAATTTCTATACGAGGATTTCAGTTTGGAGGTGACGACTGAACCAAATGAAATCGCTAAACCATCATAGGAAACGAATTAATTGATTTTGATGAGGTTTAAAAAGAGGATCCCTGTTTGAATGAATGAAACATTTCACCATTCAAATTGGGAGTAAAATTTAATTAAAAAGGGAACAGAAAAATAAAATGATAATCAGTACTGCCACAAACGAAGCGTTTAGACAGATTTGTCAGCCTCTCAAAGGCATTAGCAGTAAAACAAATCATCATTATTTTCATTCCCTTCTCTTGTTTTAAAAGATGATGGCATTTAATAGTGAAAGCTAATTTAGGCGCATTTAGAGCAGTTAAAACTATTTGGGGGCATGCTGTGTTTGTTCAACATTCGTATGTAGCATTTTAATTCGATGGACTTAGAATCTCATTCGAATGGAGGGGAAAAATTATGGATTTCTAAACAATTTTAAAAAGTCTCTTTCTTAAACACTTTAACGTGATCTATATTTGCATAAAATTTTAAAACAATAATCAATTCTACTGGCCCATAATGATTGCTATACACACAACAGTAAATTTGAAACAAACCTTAGATCGAGTTGAATTAAAATGAAAATTATCTCTTGTTTCTATACTGCAGGTCTGTTCATGCTTTAAAGTATTATATTGAAGAATGTCACTCTTTTGGATTAATACATACGGATTAATACTCCGTGAACTGTGTTCTAAACTTTAAGTTGGGTGCAGTCGCTTATGATACTGTCTTAACATACAGAGATGCATGCAAATGAATGAATATGTACATATGTACGTACACTGGGTATAAATAGTCTGCGTAGACATCTTTACTCACTTTATCTTATACGGTGCTCAGATATGCACCTTTATTGTGTATATCGATATGAACGCTATTATTGAGGTCAATATTTCATATAAAGTTTCAATTAATTATTGCGCAATAAATACGCAAATTGTTATAATATTGAGTAAAACCTAAAATGCAGCACTGTCATAAGTATGTTCAGTGCGCATATTACAATTATCCTTTCTGTTGATATTTGACAACTCAAATGTTAACAACGACAAACAAAAAATAATGCTGCCTTGGTAGTCTAGTGGGTGCTAGACTATTAGCGTGAGGGTTGTGGGTTCGATTCCCACCAGAGAATCTGGTCTGTGACACTATACCGAGTATATGGTCAAGTTACTCCGCTCGTATATAATTAGAATATAATTTGTAATTGTATTGTAATTAATAAATAAAATAAAAAAATTTATTCTTCGATGCCTTCCATCGATTTGCTCGTTAACGCTATTCAAAGTTGTTCAGGTTTTGATGAAATAAATCGTGAACTTTGCGTTTAAATTTAATATTCTGCTAAAAGTGTGACCCCGAACATTAATTTTAGAAATTAAAATTAGTTTTTGAAAAAAAAAATTGAACCTAATTCTACACAGATTTTTAACGCCCTCAACGCCTTAAGAGGTTAATTAAAAAAAAAAAAATATGCATTATTAAATTCAGTTGCCAGCATGTTATTTATTTTGTTTTTAATTAATACTAACGAATTAAAAAAATATCAGGCATCTAACTTTTTGGAATTAAAGTTATATTGTCTCAAAAATTTAAATGTATTAATTTTGGATACAAAGCTCGATCTACGGTTAAAATGATAATAAAAATAAAGAAAATAAGCGTTTTAATTTAAATTTATTCGAATACTTTAACTGGAAAAGGACATGCACATTTCCACTCAGTCTACCAACAAGAAATTCACATCTTTAATTGTATAGGTTTTACTCTCATTTTATTTTATTTTATTTTTTATTTTTTCGATGTCATTTAATAAGTTCCACTAACACTATAAAGCCACAAGCCATTCTACTTTCTTTATGAACCAAACTCGTTTGTACTTCATCTTTTAATTTAACCGAATACACCTCAAAGGTCTTTTACAGATTTTCAAAATATCGTAATTCTTCTAAATGCAGAAAGTTGGGAGAAATAAATTCATTAAAATAAATATCTATTATGGTAGAATTGTTATTAAAAAGTTTTTAGCACATCGACCACCACCTGTGTATAACAAAAAAAGGAAAAAACACAGGCAAACCATAGCCGTAGGCTGTTTAGAAGCACTTTTACACAGACATTTCCGTTTCCACCTGTCTCTCTCTCTCTCTCTCTGTCTTCTTGTGCTGGGAAACATTACATTATTGTGCTGGTGCTAGTGAAAGTTTAAAATCTGGCACATAAAGGAAACGGAAATGCAATATTGTGGCTTTACAAGCAAGCATGAACTATGAAGTTGATACATATTAAGTAAATGAATAAGTGAGTGCATAAGTATTTACTAACCGACCGTCTAACGAACCGAACCGTCCAGTAATTTTATAGACTTTATTTCACTTCTTATCTCTTTTCCATTCTCCAGCAAATTTTTCTATATTCATCCGGTGGTCTCTTACACTTTGTCGTCCGTTTTTGTGTTTTTGTTTTATTTTTTTGGTTTGTGAGATTTTGAATAAATGTAATAGTAGTGATAAATGATATCGTTCTTCCAAAGTCCATAACCTCACTCGAACACAAACTCAAATTCAAACTTACGCCAAACCAATCTGCTGCACACAATCTCACACAAACTGCACTGCACTGTACTGCATTCTTATATTGTAACGACCAGTGATAATTTTGAACAAACTTTTCAAATTTTTAGTTTTATTTGTAAATGAGAATTTCTTTTTTCTTTCCTGTTCTTCGTTTCTTCGTTTTCGATATTTAAAAGTTTTCTTTCTTCTTCTTCTTTCACTATCATCTCTTATCGTTTCGTTCCTCAATACCTTTCATTTATCAAAATTACAAAGTATCCGTTTGTATCACTAGTTTTCCACAAAATTTATTTTCCAATGAATAGAAATTTTTCTTTCGTTTTTTTTCTTTTTCTTTCTTTTTTCTTCTCTTTTTAATTACAATTTATTTTTGATACTTTTCCAACCACCTTCGTAGTAAATTGTTGCTGTTGTTGTTGTTCTTGTTGTTTACTAACAACACAAAATTCAAAAAGTATTTTCCTGTGTATAGTTTTAAGTTTTAATCCCAATTTTTACTTCTTTTCTTTGTTGTTGTTGCTTTTTTTTTTTTTTTTTTTTGTAGTTACGGCTTCGGAAATTCAAAACCATTTTTCCATTATCGTAGACAACATTGTATGTAATGGAGTGTGTTAGTAAAACGATAAACGCTCAGTCGTTTCTCTTTCATTTTCTTAACTTCCGTTACACCTGCTCTACAGTTTCTTTAAGTTTATTTATTGCTGTTGTTGTTGTTGTTGAGTGTTAAAAATGACAGTTTGTTTGCAATAGTCATACAGACAATGTGATCAACTTCAATTTGACAATCAACTGCTCAACTGCTTCACTTTATAGTTTTCTTTATGCATAAGAATAAAAACAATAGCAACAACAACAACTGCCATAATAATGATGACAACAACACTTGACAAGTATTTATTATAAACAATTACCGACTAAACAGCTGTCATAAACTTGTGACATGTTCGTTTTGTTCTACCGGCAGAGCTTGTAAGAAATTCAAATGAAATATCCTCTCAAGATGCTGCCACCATAAATATTTGCAAGTTTTATGACAGCATTTAACAATGCAATGTTGCCATTCATTTATTTAAATTCGTTTAAATTGTATTATTAATTGCTTGCCATGCAGGTCAGCCTCTCTCCATCCCTCTCTTTGGCTGTTATCATTATCGATTGTGAATGTGAAGGCTGTAATAAAGTTGATCAGAATTTGTATGTCAACGTCAGTTAAACATTACATCGAATGCATTGGTCAACCATTGAAACGAAGGAAAATATGAAATTAAAAAATAATTGAAAAACATTTTAATCTGCAATACATGATTAGCATGAATGAACAGACGTGCTAAGTTGTGACAGACACGTAAAAAACTTTATGACACACAGTTGTTGTTAAGTGGTAACTATTTTGATTTGATATAACGATCTTCACCGATGGCTCAAAAATGGAATGTCGAACTTGATCTGTGATCTATTCCGATAAGCTGGTACTGATCGGTTCATATAGATTACCTAACCAGGCCAACGTATTTCAAGCGGAGGATTATGTTATTGAACAAACTGCACGTATGAATGAAACCGGGAGCCTACCTCCATCGAACCTGCTAATATCATAATGTACAGTGGAGCAGCAATCAAAGCATTGGGATCACACCTCGTCAAATCAAAACGCATCCGGAGTTCCATTGCTCCTTACACCGTGTACGTCGACACAACACTCGCCTCTACTGGGCCACTGTGGCATAGAAGAAACGAAAAGGCGGACGAACTGGCACTAATAGGATTGGAGATGTCTGAGGAAGAGAGGTTAGAGGGGTATATGCACACACAATACTTTTTCAAATTGGAAAAAGCGGCATAAAGGGACACATCGCTTTTGGCAGTTCCACTGACAAGTTTGGTCTGCCCTCCGGGTTTATTGCAGAAGATGTGAAAGATATCGAATCGATACAACAGCTTTTATGTGAGAGCCCTGCACTTCAGAGCAGACGGTTTTGGTTTTTGGGTGACAGAATGTTTGCAGATCTGGGCATAATGGCGAACGGCCGGTTCCACCTAGAGTGGTTCAAACCCACCACTAACAGATCATGACAAGGTGCTTACGTCACTCTGAGTAACACAATCGGCCATATGAGCCGCATAGGGAATTTGCCTGTGAACGGAAACCTAACCACCAACCTAAACTAACCAAACTATTTTGATTTCGAATAAATTTAAATTCATAAAACTACCCCTTATTCGACCTGATAACAACTGAAGTTCTTGAACATCTTCAAAACAATTAATTTCTAAAAATAACACAAATTTTCAACTGATTTGCTTTCCATCGTTTTGGAAAGTAGCTGAAGTAATAATCATACCGAAACTTCGAAATCCTCCAATCTCTTTCGCTTTTGCCCATCTTAATAACACTTTAAGAGAAGGCCGAGTTGGTCAGTTCAAATATCATTTGCTTCCATGTGACCTATGTAGGGACATGTATGCGATGAATCATACATATGGTTGTTAATAATGAAGAAATTTTCCAGAGTGTCAGAGAGTGAGATCCTCTTATACTTCCGCCCTTGCTGATGGTATTGCAGATACGAAAATTTCCACAAAGTAAATATAAGGATGATGCACCTGTGCAATATAAGGATGAGAGGAGAATTTCGTAAGAAGGCATCAATTAGAAATAGAAGTTGCTACATAGAAGTGTGATCTTTTGTACTTCACTCATACTTTATTGGGGTATCCCTATAATGTCTGCTTCAACTCTATTGTTCAGACAAATTTTAGGATGCTGAAACAACAGCGTGTTTACTTCTAGTGTATGAATGTCTCACAAGTTCCAAGCATGTGTTCGAATTATTCATTCCCATTGGCATATACGTTGACCTTGAGATCACCTCCATTCTAAATAAATATACCCTGAGTCTATAATATCCTATCGAAAGACCAGTTATCAATCTCAAATTATTTCTTGTTAGTGTGATGCACGACACAGATCTTCTCTTATTGTGATCTCCTAACAAAAATTGTGATTGCCTCAAAACCACTTGATTTTTGGAATTTCTTTGCCTCTTTTTATCTTTATCCGAGCATTCATCCACACTTAGGTTAAAGGAAAGGTTAGCATTGTTTTTCCTACCTGGCCGATTCAGCTTCTTTAGGTAGTGTGTTGGCTTATTAGACGTGAGGCCTCGTTTCAAACCCCAGGTCAGGTATCTCCAACTGAACGAAATATGAAAACAAATTTCTTCGGCGACTTCCTCTCAGCAGATTTCTGGCAAAAACTGTGGGAGTAAATAAAATTGCTATGAGAAGTGTTTCAAAAATCTGTCTGCACAGAACATAATTGGTGTGAGAAACTAGGACGTAATCCTGACTAAAGGGTTGTAGTGACCAATTATGTATGTACAGTGGTGGTCACGAATTTAAGACACAACATATGACTGACTTAGTTGTGAGTTGCTGAGAGGAAAACAATATCACTGTTTTAAAGTAGCCAGCTCAATCCCCGGACCTCAATCCAATTAAGAACTTGTGGAATGATGTTGAGGAACATGTACGAGCAGTAAAACCAAAAATTTAAACGATCTGTGGAAAGAAATCCAAAAAACTTGGTATGCGATTCCAAAGCAACATTGTATGGCATTCGCCGAAAGTTTACCCAGGAGATGTGCTGCTGTGATCCAAAATAAAGGATTTTCCACCAAATACTAAGATTTTTTTATGAAGCTGAGCTTTACTTTAGTCAATTATGTTTTATTTTGCCTATGTCTTAAATTTATGACCAGGATACAATTTGTGTTGATCTATATAATATATAAATAAAAATTCTTAACCAAATGTAGGTTGCAAAATATTATTAATTTTTCTTTCTAATATTACTAAAATGTTAAGAAAAATATCATGGACCTAAAATTTTTTGATAAGATGCAAAAATTATCACAAATAAATAAGTAAAATGTCGTTAAATTCGTGGCCACCACTGTATGTATGTGTTCTGTAGTTTGTATTTGGTCTGTATGGGATCCAATGGTTCGTATCTTATGTACGCATTAATTGTTCTATTATAATAGTAAATAGCGAAGACTTAAATGGCTTTTAGTCATCAGAGACCAATTAATTAAATTTCAAAGATTTCATCAAATTATCTTACTTTTGTTGGCATTTATGATACCAAGAATATTTATTTAAATTGTGTCCCTTCAAAATAAAAAAAATTTCCCATATTTGCGATATGTCTGCCTAATATATCATGATTCTTATTTGTGATAAACTAACACAACTGCATACATTTGTTTGTATGGATATATGTATCTGTATGTGTGTATGTGTCATCATAGCTACCAATAATAAGTCTAAAATTTCTAATTAATTGATAACATCTCGAATGTTGAATAATTATTTTCAATGAAAATCATTATCATCATTGTTTTCTTGTTGTTGTCGTACACAACACTCTATTCACACATACAGTCATGTGAAAAATAATAGGGACAGTGCCGACCCAAACATACATTATATTTACAAACAAATAAATAATCGAAAATTCTTTCTTGTTTAAAAACGATTTATTTTGATTTTATTGAATAGAGTTGATTTATTTATGAATATTGTTGTATAAAGCTTTAGTGCCACATTAGTACTCTGTTGCGGATCCTTTGTTATCCAGAACAGCAGCACATCTTCTAGGCATTGGGTCGGTATTGTGTTTCACTCATCCTATATAAGATTCCAAAGTTCATGCAATGTGTCCATAAAACTACCTCTGATTGCCCTTTTAACTTCTTTTCCATAAATTTTCTATTGGGTTCAAATCAGGAGACTGTGCTGGCCATTCTAAAACATTGATTTTTTATATCCTGGAACCACTGCTTTGTATACTTTGCCATATGCTTTGGGTCATTATCCTGCTGGAAGACCCATTTGAGTGGCATATTTTCTTTGACATATGGCAACATTGTATTTCTTAAAATTTCAGTTTAATCAGCCGATTTCATTATATTCTGGATGCGATATAGAGGACGCACACCATAATAAAGGGATGCTCCCCTTACCATGATGCTACCATACAATGTTTGACCGTCTTTAAAGTATATTTTGGATTAAATTCTTGATGGATAGGTCTTCTTACATGCTGGACACCTTTACCAGAAGAAAACAAGTTTACTCTTGTTTCCTAGGACCACAGAATGTTACGCCATTTGATATGATTTTTAGCAAACTCTAATATTTGTTTTCTATTCTTTTTGGATAACAATGACACTTTTCTTGCAGTACAGGCTCTAAATTCCTCACCGATGAGTGTTTTTCGAATAGTTGATGTGTCAACGTCAATGTTTAAATCATTTTTTATTCGTTTAGATGTGATAAATGTATCTTGTTTTACGCATCTAATGATTCTTCTCTTTATAGTAGGTGGAATTTTTGATTTTCTACCACGGGTCTCATCCTTGGGAATCCATTTAATAGCATTTGCGGCGATCTTTTTTGAACTACCGAGTTTTCTGTAAGAGTGTCCGCTTTTACTTAAATTTTTAAAATTATTTCGAGTAGCGTGGTCGCAATGCGTATTTCTACCCATATTCGCCTAAAAAGTTACAAAATTGCAATTTATTTAGCATTTAATGTGACGCCATGAATTTGTTTTACTCATTCAAATACAAAAAAAATCTTTTTAATGTTTATTCTTGTATTTTTATCAAAACGAAATACTGTCCTTATTATTTTTCACAGCAGAAATCGAGCTCACTTTACAAAGAAAATAATTTGTTATCAAAACTAAAGAAAAAGAAACACAAATTGTAACGGGATTTCTTAATGCCGTTTACAAGCATTGCAAAACAACTCTCTTTTATCACAAATTCTTTCATTTTACATGAATTCGTAAACTGTCCTTATTATTTTTCACATAACTGTACAGATGCATATGGAAACTTTTCAGGTAATTGAAACTTCTATTCGAATACAATATCTTGATTGCCATACATTATCATTTTATTTTCCACTCAATTTACATTTTATTTCAAAGTAAAAAAACAAACAAAAAACAAGAAAAAACTTTTGTCGTATTTAATTTGGTATTTTATGACAATAAAACTGTACGTATATGGAAGGCATACGACATATGTTTTGTTACAAGTGAACAGAGACTTTAAAGGATACGTTTAAATTCATTATGGCCTCCATTTAAAGGCAGCAGGATGTCAAATTGTAATTCATTTAATGTAAAATAAAATAAAAACTTTTTAAAATTACTTTTCTTGCTGTGAATAGCAAAACAACAACAATAAAGTATGATAAGAATAAAGAAAATTAATATTTATACATACATTAATAGGGCCCCCTCCCCCCTAAATATCATGTTTCATTATTTAATGGTAGTGACTTCATTTCTTGCCAAATTTTATTAAGTTTGTATCTTAAAGTGTACATTTTATGAATCCAATTTAAAAGTAATAAGAATACTGAACTGTTTTCTCTTAGTTAACATTGTTTTTTTCTATTTTAATTCGTTATCAGAGATAAATTATTAACAAAACCAACAAATTGAATTTGATTAACAGATCATCTATAGATTAAACGGACGGATAATCATATCTAATTATAAATTTTTTCTATCAAGTAATGTAAACACTTCAAGTTCTCTTGAAGATCACAACATCGTGATGTCTTTTAAGGGAAAGCAATTAGTCACACAATTTTCGACTTCCTCATAGGAATCGTAGTACCGCTCAGTTAATGCGTAACCCATCGATGAAAACCAATAGTAGTCGGAGAAAGTAAGGTAAACTGGTACCAATCTAACGGTTTGATAGTAACCTGAACTGGTTTTGTTTTGTGTACAATTGCCGGTTTCACCAAGTTTAAGGAGCTTGTGTTATACCACGCGTCTCTGGTGCCATCAGACACTCAGCATTGTCTTACTGTCGAATCGATCCCAGATAAATCCATGATTTTTTCCGTTTAGGATTCTGAAAATAAATCCATTTTGCATTGCCAGTAACATTTCTGCCATTTGAAACTCAAAGTGTCATTTTTATTCATTATTGTTTGTAATTCAGCGTCTTTAAACGGATTTCGTAGTCTTCCACGTTCTTCATTTCTCACAACAAAATAGTTATCACTGAACCGTCGACACCATCTTTCGCAAACTTGCTGAAAGAACATGAGCACTTTTCTTCATATGAAAATAAAAACTTTCCTTAAAACATCATTTTCCGTTAAAAAGTTGCCATCTTTAGCACAATGAAAGAATATGGTGTTGTTTGTTCACTGATTTGATGTAGACGGTTTGACAGATATCATCGTCACAATAAAAATGCCTATGAAGACGATCTACTAGACATTTGATTGATTGTCTTGATTACACAGACAGTTCTTAGGACCGATTCATAAATATGATAAAGACAAACGAAAAACTCCAAACCTTTTTAAACTAAAGTCTTTTCCAAAGTAGTCGCCGTAGGCTAGTAGCTAGCGTATTGGCTTATTAGACGTGAGGCTCCGGTACAAATCCCAGGTTAGATACCTCGAACAAAACGGAAACAAAATATTTTTTTTGGGACTTCGCTCAGCGAATTTCTCTGAGAGTTAATAAAATTGCTATTTTAAGCTTTGAAAATAAATCTTTCTTTTCTGACCAAAGGAATGTTATGACTAATTATGTACGTATGTATCAAATCTTAAACCTAAGAAGATCTATATATGCCTGGTCAACATCAGGAATAAATGCGGCTTTCGGCGTTGCTTATATTTCAAAAAATATTATATAATTTGTGCTGGTCTCCCTCTTTTTTTGGACACATGTAACCACGGTATTCTAAGACGTTACAAGCCAGGATATTCTGTTGAAACAGTAGCTTTTTCAAATATTTTGATAAATATTTAGCAATCTCTACTTTAACATCTAGCACATGGTGATTCTAATGTATGTTCAATGTATTGACGTACCACGGTACTACTAAAATCATTAGTAAGATATTGTTTTGTCGTCTTCGAAAGAGGCAGTTCTCCATAGCGTAACACGGTGTTCAGATATGCACCTTTATTGCGTAAATCGCAATAAACGCCATTATTGAACTCAATATTTCATATATTTTATATATATTATAGTTTCAATTAATTATTGCTCAATAAAAACGCAAATTGTTATAATGTTGAGTAAAACTTAAAATGCAGCATTGTCATAAGCGTGTTTAGTGAGCATATTGCAATTAATCGAACACTTTCTATTGATATTTGTCAACTCAAATGTCACCAACGATAACCAAAAAAAAAAAAAAAAAAATTGCTGCAACCAGCTGTTTTGTTATCTAGCTGTCAAATGAATATTGAATAAGAAGCTGAATTACGAAACACTTAAAATATTGCACTCAATAAAGCGAATATTGACTCAATAAAAGTACATATCTGAACATAGTATAAGCCTTTATCAATTTTAGGAGCGAATTGTAAAGTAACTTTGTTGTGATTGCTTGCCAATTAGCCAATAAATTTAAAAAATATTCAATTTTATATCAGTTAATTGTGCTTCAATATACAAATTGCAATACAGGTGTCTAGTAAAGTGTAAATGCCAAGATATTTGATGTACTAGCGTTAAGGCACAAATTGATTATTTTTACAAATGGGGGTGCATGTTTCACGCTGTAACGTGAATGTTATGTGTACAAATTTCTATTTATTCACTTTAATTTGCCATATCTTTAAACATTTCTCAAGTTTTAAAATGTGTTCCTGAAGGTATCGAGTCGCTTCGTTGGAGTTCTGAGTCTTCTGCAAATGTATATAAATATAAGTTTAATAGAAACAAGGTCATAATATACTACCCTGCGATACACTAGCAGCAATCTGCTTCGGAGGACTCATGAAATTACCTACATTAACCGCAAACTTGTGCTCGATAATATAGTTTTCCAAGGAAAATTTTTGGTTTCAATTTTTGAATCACCCCTTCGTGCCAAACCTTGCTAAATGTTTGCGAAATATCACGACGACAATGAAAAGGGAAAAGCGGTACTTATTCTCTTCGTATGGCCATCTAATGATTTGCACTTGTTCAGTGTTTTTATTTTCTGAATTACAGTGTTTCTTTCTGAATCCAATATGAGGGTCAGAAAAACATCTGCTTGTATTTAATATTGGCATGAGTTTAGATATCAGCCGTTCTTCAAATAGTTTTGACTGTGTTTGTAATACACTTTTAAACATGTAAGATTCCGGTTTGTTTGATCCTTGCCAGGCTCAGGTATGGTCTTAACTAGGAAGCTATAGGTAGTAATATTCAAATCCTTAAATGTCGTTGAAGATAAAAGGAAGAAAACTTACGCCTTTAAGAGGCATTTCTATTAGCATACTTGTTGCTGATTTTATCAATTTCTGGAGCTTTTTTTCGATTAAGATGGGCAAGATGACTTTAGTAAACGTCATAAAAATTTTACTTTAAAAAAAAACTTCAAATTGTATAAGAGTTAGAAATGGAGAAAGTGTATAACAGTTGGCTTTAGATCTTCTAAAATGTGTCTTAAAACCATTTATATACATAAATATGTTTATATGCATATATGTATACATGCCCACAATGACGATTTAAATGTTTTAAAACATCGAAAATACGACCATAGTCTAAAATGATGTCGAAGAGAATAAATTTGAAAGCCAATGTGTTTAACTATGCTCCCACTTATCCCCACCCTCTCCACCACTCACGGTATTCATGCTGTAAAACAATATAAAATTTTAAAATTATTTACTCCACTGGCAACACACTCAGCAAGTATGAGTATGTGGCGTTTGTCGTTTGTCGTTTGCTGACTGTTGCTGCTGCTGCTGTTGCTGTTGCCATTGCTGCTTGTAACAAATGGCATTTAGTTCGTATGAATGGATAATCATTTAGTATCCTTAAACTGTGTACGAAAATTAAATTAATGACATCATTAATTGGCCAAACTTAATGGCCTTGAGCGAACGTTACCAAAGCCACGCTAAATTTGTTTTAGTTTGTAACAAATTACTCGGGTTGTATTTGTAGATACATGGGTATATGTATGTACGTGGGTGCAGAAAAGTGCAACGTATGTAATGTAATGTAATGAAAGCGAAGTTTGTTGGACATAAAAAAAATTCAAGTAAAGTTGAGGTATTTTTACAAAATTGTTCATTCGATTGTTTTCTTTAATTAAAGTTCACTACACTCGATTGACTGAACGATTGTTATGCTGGGTGTATTATGATGGCTATTCGCATGTTCCAGATGAATTCTAATTCGGAATTAAAGAAAATAAAATATTTGCAATGTTATTTCTCCGAAATGCACGTCCAATGAAGAATATTGTTGGGTGTATTAGTTTCGTTTCTTTCAATTTTTTTTTGTAATATACATAAACACTTGTTTCAAGTGGCACTTTATACCATTTTAGAGAATTCATTGCTTCTTCATCTTGTCTTTTATTTTCTCGTTGTACTTCCATCCCTTACCCTCCTCCTCATAAGTACATACAGATTTTTATATTATTTTAGTTCTTTTCATCAGTTGGCCCTCAATAGCCATTGAGATCTTTTGTAAACATTTAATATTGGGATCTTTGAAGTGCGCATCATAAAATGAAGAAGAAGAAGAAACTACTACTATTACTTGTATTTCGCTATAAACAGTTATAAACTTACAACAAAAAAAGGCTGAAATAAAAACAAAAACAAAAAAAATTCAAAAACTTAAAGTAGTGCCCCTCTGAGTTTCATTCGCTTAAAAAGAAAAAAAAAAATCAAAACAAAACAAAACAAAAGAAAAAACTGAATAAAAGAAAATGCATCACAAGTATGAGGAGCGAAGAGAAAAAAGTATTCAAACTTGACTTTTAACACTGTAAAAAAAAAACGAAAGAAATGTAAAAAGACGACGAAGAAAAAAGAGGTTGGAAAACAGAAACTACAAGTCCACCAACTACTGGCAGCCAGTTGCCAAAACTATGAACTCATTTAGTGGATATTTGGGTCAACAATTTCAAACGGGCACTCCTTGGCGGCACAGCTCTGCTGGACTTTTGAAATTGATATGAATATTTTTGAACGAACTTAAAGCGCAGAATAAAAGACATGAAAGAATGAAAGAAAGAAAATCAAAGCAGCACAAAAAGCATAATAAGTATACTATGGGTATAGTTGGATGTAGGGATAGTTGGATGGATGGATGGATGGATGGATGGATGGATGAATGAATGGCTGGATGTGAGTGAATTTAATTACAATAACGGCAATAGCAATAGCAACAGCAACAACAACAACGGCATAGACAAAGGCAAAGACAAACTAAGAGATAAAGTATAAAGCAAGAAAAGTTTAGCAAAGTAGAGAACAAAGCGACAAAAAAATAAAAAAAAAAATTTGAAAGCAAGAAAGAAAAAAAGCAGAATAAAAATAATGGTTGCTTCAGCACTAAAATTGCATCATCGCCTTTTTGTTTTGAATTTCCTCTCTTTCTTCCGATTTATTTTGTTTTTTTTTTCTTTTTTTTGGGGTCTTCATTTATCCGGGCTATAATTCTTTCGGCTCGGCTTTGTTTTCCTTTTTTTTTTTTGCTTTGATAGAGGAAAAGATTTAATGAAATAAATTGAAATGCAAGCCAAAGCGCCACTTTGAACGATGTCATGCTTATAACGTTGGCATTTGTTTGATTACATACGCTTGTAAATGCCGCACACCACACACACACACACACATACACAACCAGTATGTATTGTGTAAATACCAGTGTTAACATTTGATTACATCGGCATTTACAATACATATGTATTTGAATTTTGGTTTTTGTGTGCATGTACATATGTATGTATCTGTTTTACTTTGTGTATCTGTTTGTTTTATTAATTTAAAACAATTTTAAATGCCAATATTTGACACACAAACACACACACACACATACAACCGATTTAATTTATGGACATTTGTGATAACAAACAACTCGTCACATGACGTCTTCCTACAATAATATTGTATTTAAACGTACATACATATTAAGAACAGCAATTCATTGTCAGACATTAATTGAATTATTTGTGAATTTCATTCGAATTACTTGCCAAAATTTGAAATTATTTTTGTTAAAGGCGATTGAAATATTTTGTTGCAAAACGATGCACTAGCATTACGGTCATGCGTCTATTGGTGAAGGTAATATGTTTGCAAATTTTATTCCAAGTCTTATACTATGTTCAGATATGCACTTATATTGAGTACAATATTGTAAGTGTTAAGACATAATAATATACGCAGTTTAGCTGCTTTTTCAATATTCATTTGACAGCTGGTAAACAAAACAGCTGGTTGTTTTAACAACATTGTTTTTATTTGGTTTTTTTGTTTCGTTGTTGACATTTGATTTGTCAAATATCAACAGAAAGTGTTATCCGAACACTAAACATATTTATATTTATCAATATTATAACAATTTGCGTATTTATTGCGCAATAATTAATTGAAACTTTATATGAAATATTGAGCTCAATAATGGCGTTTATTGCGATTTACGTATTATGTGATTACATTCTTTATTTCTAATTGATTGAAAATTGTTATATCCGAAGTTCACCGGTATGAAGTGCGCGTCAAGATTCAAATGTCTCCATAGGGGACATTTATTGTGACCGAGCTTTAATTTTTTTTGGCGACGAAATCAAGTCTGTGAACAAACATCGTATTTTCATCGTCATTCGTGTCGAATATTGTACCAGAAAATTATGATTTGCGTAAATCATTAATTTTTTGTTTTCATTTGAAGAAAAATGCTGGAAAATTGCCTCGAATGCCTATCGGGGCACATGGCGATCGTGTTCCATCAGAAGCAACATATAGAAGATGATTTCTAAGCTTTAGAGATAAGGAATCAAAAAAGTTTGAAGTACCTTTAAAGGCTTATTTAAATATTTATTTATTTATTTATTTATTTATTGGAATACAATTACATATTATATTTAATTATATACGAGCTGAGTAACTTGATCATATGCGCGGTGTAGTGTCACAGACCAGAGTCTCTGGTGTGAATCGAACCCACGACCCTCACGCTAATAATCTAGCACATTACCCACTAGACTACCAGGGCACCCAAACTTATTTAAATATATTTGCGTCATTGCAAGAATATTTCTGTTAGAAGATTTTTTCTAAACTGATCTTCCGAATATAGAGACAAAAAATAAAATATTTACTCGAATATCGATATACATTTGAGATGCGCAATGAATGAATTTGTTGGCAAGATATTATTTACGATAACTTATATAATTACTGGTGCATATCAGTAGGTTGCAAATTATTTATTTATTTTGATGAACTTAATTAGCCCTTTGCACTCGGCTGTGCCCTTTGAGGGGACAACTGATAGCCTTTCACTCTGTAGTTTGTTAACGATTACGGACAATGAAATTATTCCAACGCAATTTTTTAAGAATTACATGTTCTCCTGTAGTTTTTGTGTTAAAATAGCACAAAAAACTAATCGAAATATAATAAAATTAACAAGATGCATGATAAATAAATCATCCGTTTTACACGTCGAAATAGGACGTGCGAGGTGCGTCCACGACGGACTGTACACTTCTCTGATCCGTTGAGCAAACTTTAGATATACTGGATTAGGCCTACAAAGCTACTGGCTCAATGAGGGGGATACTTGATACGATAATAAAGTAATCCGATAACCGAGAGAATAAATGTACAAGATCTCAATTCGTACTGAAGCGTCGAATAGAAAAGATCTGTGAAGTAATAAGAAAGTGTTGAGTTTTCGTAATTTATTTATTTTTAATTTAAACAATTTTATTTCCAAACTATTTTTTACCCTTTCTTTTATTATATTATCAAAATCGATTATTATATAATAAAGTCGAGTTGCTGGTATGTAACGTCCGAAAGGGTGCCGAATGTAAAGTGTTATTAAGACTAGTTCTATAATCTTTATTTTTCATTATATTTCATTATAACGGGTGATTTTTTAGCTATTATCTCTTTGGCAACACTGGTTTAAACAGCTTATGCACGTTTCGTGTTTTGTTTCACTGTCAAACATCTTCAGTTTGGTCTATAATTTAACCATGAATCGTCTTACAAACGAACAATGCTTGCAAATCATTGAATTTTATTATCAAAATGCGTCTTTTTTTAAGAAACAAAATGTAAATGTTTGAACTCAAATAACCTTAAGAAGCGGGCTTCTTGGGGACGATTGCTGTAGACTGTCTAATGCTGAAGGTATAGCACTGGTCATTATATAGCCACCAGCAGCAACTCGTTTCCTTGCCGTTCGCATCTTGAGTTTAATTCAAATGTCCACAAACACTACTCCCTCTTTCCACCTTCCTATTTTCCTAAACCTGCACAATGCACTGCATGAGTAGGGGCCATCCCCTGAGTGCTGGTTTTACAAAAAAAAAAAAAAAAAGTTCATCGCGCGCTTCTTCAATTTTATGGACAGTTTAATTGACCCACTGAAGCGGCTATTCGGGCTATTGTGACTAAATTTCGCACGAAATTTACATTGTTAGACATTAAACCACCAACACGCTTACGTAGAGTCCGAACTGAAGAAAGTATCGCAGCTGTATCGGCCAGTGTTAATGATGACCATCAATTATCGATTCGTCGCCGTTCGCAGCAATTGGGCCCCTGGTACTCAACAACGTGAAAATTTTGCGGAAGGTGCAAGCATTGAAGCCGAACGACCTACCGCAACGCAGAATTTTTGGTGAATGTGCTCTTGGAAAGTTGGCCGAAGATCCATTTCTATATCGAAAAATTGTGTTCAGCGACAAAGCTCATTTTTGGCTCAATGGATATGTAGATAAGCAGAATTGTCGATTTTAGAGTGAAGATCAGCCAGAATCATGGCAAAAGCTACCAATACATCCAGAAAAAGTCACAGTTTGGTGCGGTTTATGGGCTGGTGGCATCATTGGACCGTACTTCTTCAAAGATGCTGCGAATCGTAACGTAACTGTGAATGGTGAGCGCTACCGTGAGATGATATCCAACTTTTGTTTGCCCAAAATGCAAGACCTTGACTTGCATGACATGTGGTTTCAACAAGACGGTGCCACATGCCACACAGCACGCGTAACAATGGACTTATTGAGAGGCGAGTTTAGTGAACATTTCATTTCACGTTCGGGACCGGTCAATTGGCCGCCTAGATCGTGCGATTTAACGCCTTTAGACTATTTGTTGTGGGGCTATGTTAAAGCTCATGTATATACAACTGACGCATTGGAAGACAACATTGAAGCATTTATTCGTGAGATACCGGCCGAAATGTTGGAAAGAGTATGCCAAAATTGGATTAAGCGGATGGACCATATGAGGCGCAGTCGCGGTCAACATTTGCATGAAATAATCTTCAAACATTAAATTATATGGACCGTACTATCGATTCAAATAAAGATTTCATGCATTTTTCTGAATTTTATGCGTTTTTTTTTTAATTTTCCTATAGCTCTTAAAAATCACCCATTATCACCAGATAAACCCATTAGAACGAACTTTAATTATTTTTATTTTTGTGTGGCAATGGCATCTGTCAAATATATTCAGTATATACATCAAATCAATGACCAAACAAGATAATATTCTTTCATCGTGATAAAAATTACTAGTTTTTTAATGGAAAATTATAATTTGCGGAAAGCCTTAAATTTTTGGACAATACATATCGAATACATATCGAGGCATATGCTGATCTTGCTCTATCAGAAGTAAGATGTAAAAGATGGTTTCTACGGTTCAGAGATAACGATTTTGATAGTAGAAATGAAAAATGTTGTCCACCAAAAATGTTTGAAAACGCAGACCTGTACACAATATTGGACGAGCACGACAGTTGCATAGCAAAAGCAATTTCTTATCGTTTAAAACCAATGGGACAGATTAAAAAATTTGGAAAATGAGTGCCACATGAACTGAATGACAAACAGATGGAAAAACGTAGAACCACTTTTGAAATATTGCTTTAAAAACATGTTAGAAAATTAGAAAATCGAATTGTTACAGACGATAAAAATGGATTTATTTTCAGAATCCGAAACCGAAAAAATCATGGGTTAATCAGGGACAATCATCAACTTTGGCTACAAAAACAGATCGATTTGGCAAGAGGACAATACAATGTGTTTGGTGGGACCAGAATAAACCTGGGAAAACTAAACAGACCCTTACTGCCAACAAATGATAAAAAATAACGAACAGAATGGGCCACAAAACAGGACAAGGAAATTTCGTAATATGACAATGCACCCGCACACAATGCAATACCAGTTCAAAATAGAATCAATAGAATAGACTGGAAGCTGCGACCATAACCTTACAACTACTATTTACATTGGCTGAGCACCACTTCAATTCTTGTGTGGTAATGGAAAATTGGGTGACTAATTGGTTTGCTTCAAAAGACGAATATTTTTTTTGGCGTAGAAGACACAAATTGCCCAAAAGATGGAAAAAGATTGTAGCCAGCAACCATCTGGTTGCGAATAAAACGTTTTTTACGTTTTATTTTCCCAAAAAAAAAACGCTCACTTTATGCCGATACGCCTGGAAAATATGTTCTTTGGCACTCGGACCAATTTTCAAAATTTTGCATTAGAATTTCAAATTTAGTTTTGTTATCGTTTAGCAAATGAGTACTGTTTGGATTACTCTGCTGCCTTCAATCGAAACTAATTGAGTTTACTGGTGTGCTGATAAAACCTTACATAATTGCCCCGGAGTTAATTCTGTATTTACTTATGAAATTAACAATAAATGTTGAACTCTTTAAATATGTGAAGATACCATATGTATTGTATGCATTACACACAATGTTTAAATATCCCCACACATACGTATGTACATATATAACCAAGCAAATTGCTTTGGTTTCAGTTAACTTGTTTAAGAAATACACAACCATACATAGTCTCTTATAGCCATTATAAGCTTGAATGTCGAAATAAACGTTTCAATGTCAGATTCCCAACAAAATTTTTTTTTAACAAATTTCCGAGTTTGTCTGCAACATTTTAATTATTATTGGATGCTAATTAGCTGTGATGTTACCAACACTAACGCCCGCACACACTTTCTCCAAACGCCCATCTCTAATGGCATATCGTTTTATTCCAGCAGCGGCCACTAGGAGTCATTGTTATCGTAAAATGAACAGAAAAAGAGAAAAAAAAACAAAAAAATTTTAAGCAACAAAACTGTCATTAAAGTTAATTTGCGTAATTACATGCTTCATAAAATGCTTTTGTTGTTAATGTTTAGAATATAAAATAATTAAAAAACGAAAAAATAAAACAAAAACAACAAAAAAATTCAATGAAAATATAAAAACAACACAAAGTTGTTTATACAAAATGTCTGTCTGTGATTGCTAAATGGCAGAAATATTTTTAAATGAATTTTATAGTCACAGTCTGTACATCATCAGTCTGTTGAATTTTTCACTTCTCTTCTCTTCTCTTCTCTTTATTTGTTTATTTTATTTATTTTGTTTTTGGTTTTTTTTGTTTTTGTTTTTGTCTAATTGCGTAAAACTAAATTGCAATTGTTATAAATGATTTTAATAAACGAATCTCAATTACAAACAATACTTCAATGTCAAACGAACATTTTCATTTTGTCCATTTGGAATATTGTGTCCTGAGTTCAGTCAGAATCTAATAAAAATCGCTTTCCTTAAAGGAAAATTTCAAATAAATTTTCTTTCTTTTTTTTTCCTGTCCATTAGAATCTTAAGAACATAAATTATACTCTTATAAATGTGTATGTATGTATGGGATTAAATTAATAGGCATTAAAAATCCAAAAAGTTTAACAACTCTGTGGGTGTGTGTGTGTATGTGTGTGTGTGTGTGTCTCAATTAAATGTTTTCTCAGGGTACATTTATTTTGTCATTGACCCTATAAGCACTCTGCTCTTTTCACCGGTACCTTTTCTAAGGCCAAAGGTACGCAATAAATTTACCCAAAAATATATGAAATTCCACATACGAGAAGTTCACAGAATTTATACTTATTCAGCCGTAGTCTCACATACATACATACATATTTTCTCATTCGTTATATAATACGAAAGTAATAAATATTTCTATAATTCTCTAAAGTTAACTGTAAATATGTATATGTATGTATTTATTTATAATATAAAATCTTATGTGTGTGTGTGTGCCTACTTGGAATCAATGACTATAAAATGTTAGAAACATATTTAAAAGCCTGTGTATTTCAAAAACCAAACATATGAGAGTGGCATGTATTTTAAACACAATGAGAAATTATGGAAGGAAAGTTAAATTAGATTTTATGGAAGTTTTAAAAGTTTAAAATGCAGTTGAATAACATTGCATTAGCCTTCAGTAGGTATTTTTAATATAAGTACCAGAGATCAGCAATGAATCGTTTTTTCGCTAATCATAAGCACTCATGAAATTTTAAATATGAGTCAAGAATATTGAAATTTAACTACTCCGATGTATTCGTACTCAGTACAACGTTGATTTATAAGTGCAGGTTGCAATGAGTATGAGTACAACGTTGACATCAAACTAATACCATTCGAAAAATGTTTGATTCATACGCCTACTCATTCAGATTCATAAATTTAGAAAAATACTTATAATACTCATAAATGTAATAAATATAATACTCATAAAAAGAAGAAAGAAAAAGACAAAGACAGCAAGCAAAGCAAACACACAACCTTCTAGTGAGTATTGTAGTGTTCGTACGCGAATCATACTTATTTTGTGATTCTGGTAAATGTTGAGTCATGGAGATTTGAAATCAACAACATCTTACGTATTTTTAAGCATGAGTACGATGAGTACTTCAAACTTTGAATATGAGTAATATGAGTATAATATTAAAATAAGTATGAAGTCCTATAAGTATCAGAAATTATGAGTATGATTCGAATCTACTCATCTTTTTAGATGCTCATTGCTGACCTCTGATAAGTACCTTCGAAGTACAGTGAAAATATACAATGTCAGTACATTAAAATCACTTAACGGCAATTACACTTGTCACTTTAAAAATAATGATGCATTAAAAAGCGTAAAAAAAATTAATTAAAAAGTGATTTTATAAAATGTCACTTTAATATGGGTTGAAAGAAGACGAAGACCGACTTTAAATCTTCAGTAAGCAAATAATCATTTTTAATTACGACTTTAAAAATTTTTACTTAATAAAGTCTTAAAAAGCTCATTTCAAATGTTTGTCCTCAGGCTGTAAATATACCGAGTCTTTCATTGAGCGTTTCCTATCTTTAAATATAAATTAAACGAAGTATGTGGAATAGAAGTCGTCGTAGAATAATAAGTAGTGTGTTGGCTTATTTGACGTGAGGCCACTGTTCAAACTGCAGGTCAGACATCTGCAACAAAACGAAATATGAAAAAAATATTTCTTATGCGACTTCCTGACAAAATTTCTGAGAGTAAAATAAAATTGCCATGAAAAGTCCGTCTTCGGAGTCGACTTTAAACTGTAGGTCTCGCCACTTATGGATAAAATTTACGCACACAACCTAAGTGGTTTGAGAAGCTGGATCGAAACCCTGAGTGAAGAGTTGTAATGACCAATTATGTATGAATGTATGAATGTGCGATATATCATCGAAATTTTTTCTTCGCAATACAATGTCGATTAAATGTTCGACACACCTTATCTGGGTAGAGTGCATTTGAAATGTCCATGAATATTGCGCATAAATTAGACTGAGTTTTACCGATGGCATGGGTTATGTGGCTTAAAATATCGGTTTGTTGGTTATTTGCAAAGTCTAACTGGGTCAAATCGTACGATCTAGATGTCAAGTTGATCAAGTTCATAGTGCTGTCTTGGCCAACGCCATTCTAAAAAAAAAAAAAAAATTGAACCACTTACGCCACCAGCCCAAAATCCACACTTTAGAGTGACTTTTTTGGAATGCATTGGATACTTTTGAACCTCATGTGCATCGGCATCTTCCAAAATTCAACAAATTTATTTATTTGCCCGTAGCCAGTCATTAAGAAATTGGTTTCATCGCCGTAAATGTATTTTCGATGAAAATTATGGTCAGTTTCCAACTGCTCCAGAACAAATTCAGTTGTTTCTATTGTCGTTAGGTATCAGTTTCTGATTCAGTTGAATTTAGAACGGTTGCAGGAACTAGACGCTATGCAAAATTCGCCGTTTTGTGGTCTGCGAAAAGACGATTTCTTGTGAACCACGCAAAATCCATAGCCTTGGAATCTCTCGTACACTTTCAGGGACAGCGGCGATGTTTTCTGTAGATCTTGCATTTTTTGAACGAGTTGACTCGCATTTATTCACAATTTAATGGTCCTCTTGATAGGGCAATTACGGCAATCGTAAAATGAGCGAAGCACACAGTACAACAATTTAAATACTCGAACTTTTTGTTGAACACCATTTCCGTTTGTGTTGATTTGTTAAATCAGACTGAATAAATGACAACTAATTTAAAAGTCGTAGCTTAAACAAGATAAGCGTTGTCAGCTGTCAATGTTCGGAGTCCCTGTTGGAAGACCTGAAACAAGCAACTTTTATAACAACACTATACCATGCATCCACATACATATGTATACATACTTATATGCAGTGGCTCACAATTTACAATGTATTTGCCTCTAACAAATCTGACTCTTTTTTAATATATGCGAACAGGAATGAATCTAGTTTTAAAATAAACTTTACAACGCCTAGGTTAGGTTTGATTAGTGCGTGGCTTCCTGTTCACAAGCAAATTTACTCGGAAGCCCATATAGCCCATTGTGTTACTCACTGTGAGGAAAGCCCTTTTGTCATGATCCATTAATGGTGGGTTTAAACCATCTTACGATGGACGACCGGATGAAGGCGGCCACTTCCCTAAGAATCTTCCCGATGATGTAACGCCTAACTGTTATTTGTTTTAGCATTCTCTAAATTCCCTGATTTTACTTTGTTTCTTCTCAAGTTTTTTATTCTTTGAACAGTTCATTGCTTTTGAATCAATTGTATTGCTTATCAACAAAAACTGTTTAGTACTCCTTGTAATATTAAGTTGTAATTAAAGAAACCCTAGTTTTTTACATTTTGGATTAAAACGCACTTATCTTAACCAATTTATAACCGTCTTATGTAGCACATTATCTTCTGGAATATTCATTCTCTTAACAGAAATCAACAGCAATCGTGCGCTGTTTGTGATCAATTTTTACCATTCATTTGCAAAATTTAAAACAAAACTTTTTGTGATATATTTATTATTATTTTATATTATTATTATTGTTACGTTTTTACCTTTTTAAAAACGTTTAAAATATGAGTTCATAGATTGCAAATAAAATAAAATTTGTGTTTAGTTTCAAAAAAAAAAATGCTTTATTGTTCGCATAATTCTGGATGCCACTGTACACAACCTGATGTAAACAACAACATTTGCTTTATTTGTTATTCTTCTTTTCACTCTTTTGCGTAAACAATAATAATTGTTCAATAGATCTTTACAACGGTGATCTTCAAACCACCATTATTCTCTTCACAAAAGACCGACTGAATTCTTTCTGATTCCGTTGCCTGCTTTGTCTTGCCTTTTATATCGCAGGGTAAACATTCTGATGAATGCTCTTGAAAGAGAATAATTTTGACTTCGCGAAATCTCTATAAATGTAAAAATGTTGTTTACTTTATTGTTGTTTGTGTATTTTATTTACGTTTGTTCTTGCAGTGTTGTAGTTGCCTGTTTGTTTACTTGTTTATCCCCTTTTTTATACTGATGTTGTTGCTATATTTTTGTTTATTTGTTGATCATGTAAACAAGTCCATTGTTTTTGTTTTTGTAGCTTTTGTTTATCATTTTAATGATAAACGATGAAAAACCATTTGCATTTTCGTAACAATACAAAGAAAATGAAATTGTAAATTTAATTGAATTTGTGTGATTAAAACAAAACATATTTCCATATTAACAATATTTATTCAAGCAATTAGATACAATGGACAAAATAAAATAAATTAATTTGTATCACAAATACATCTCGTATCTTATTTTCAAATGAAGAATCAATTTCATTACGTTATAAAGACCACATGATAACATAAATATCAGCATAAAAACATATATTCTACTCAAAATGACCCATATTGAGCCGTATCCAAATGGATTCTCATCTTTTATGGCAATATGAGGACGTACATAAAACACTAAGAAGCAAATGAAAAGACTCTTATCCTCAAAGAACATGAAACTGAATTAAATGAAGTGATTTCTTTAAGTGTATTAAGTATGTAACATGCATTCGTACATGTGTATAACAATGAGTGGTACATACATATTTATGTATGGGGTATGGTATGGTATGGTATGTACATGTGTGCTACATGCTACATGCATGTACTAAATTTAATATGTTTATTTTGTCTACAAATACAAGTAAAATACACAGGATATTTTCGAAAGCTTCACTAATGAGTACAACCTGTCATTGTGTCAATTTAATTAGACAAGAAGTACCACCGGATGACATAAATTGAATTATTACTTGCCATTTTAATATGTTTTCCTATGCTGGCTTAGTCTCTGTGTCTGTCTGTCTGTCTGTGGATGGGGGCGTAACGAGGGCAGGTGGTCAACAAAGGCATGAAATCAAGGTGCCATCAGCCAACCACAACATTAAGTGAATTTAATTTATATTAAAATGTATCCTCAAATTATTGTATAAATCAGCATGAGTGAGAGAGAGAGAGAGAGTGTGTGTGTTAATGTTTCTGGATGCCGTACTTGTAAACACGTGTTACCGGCACACATTGTAAATTTACGAATAAACTCCTGTCAACAGTGTTTCACTTCTATTGCTTTTTGTTTGACTTGATTTTGGCTTTTCCAATGCTGTTGACCGCACATAAACAATTAACTGTGGTTTATGATACCAAAACAAAATAATTCAACAAATAACAACAACAAACGACATTCTTCTGTATTACAGAGAGAGACAGCAACATTTAGTAAATTGTAGAGGCCATTCCATCAAACATCATGATGATGATGATGATGACGATTTGAATAATTGCACAACAATTGAGAACATGTTTGCTTGACAGTAAACACAGCCTTCTTCTTCTTTGTTCTTCTTTTCTGTAATATTTATTGGCCGTATTTAAATAAAAATTTAAAAAGTATGAAATAAGACTCCAGCAATCCATCAATTGAATTGAATGTGAAGGTTATTTTAAAGGGCATCCATCACTTTGTATCATTTACCCTCTTAATACACTTGCTTACTTACCATGGAATCATTGAGAAGAGATATTCTTCATTAAGCCTATTAAATTTCAAAGAAACGTAATTATTTACATTAAAGTTAGATTTCCTTCCGTTTTTAAAGAGGAAATTTTACTTTCGTAACAAATCAACCAACATTCCTGCGATTCGTATTCTATTCTGAATCCCACAATACCCCTTCCACTCACATACTGTTTTTTTTTATTTGGAGCCCATTTGTGTTTTTGAAATTCAAATAAAATTTCAAACATTTTGATACACAAACCCGAATATTTAGTGTCAAATATTATGTGGTTCTGTAGTAAGAACCGGAATACACACACACACACACATACAACAATATTTTTACATTGTCATTATGGAAACAAAACACACACAATAACATGAATTACATGAAACAAAAATCCTTTCTTCCCACAAACAAAAAGAAGAAACAATGATACACACACAGCAACAAAACAACAAGAGTTCGTGTTTTTTCAAATTGACAGAGAAAACAAAAAAAAACATCAAGAAAAATAAGGAAACAGAATGGAATTTCACTCCATGTGACGAAAACAAAATGTAAATATTTTTATATTCTTAAAATTTTTATTTGAAATTTCTTCACTTCCCTTTGTATGTTTGCATAGGAAATGAAAAATGAGACACTCACAGTCACAGTCACTTGATAGGGAGAAAGCCTCCAACAACGTTAACATTTTTGTGTGGCAGTACAATTAGGAGAGTTTTATAGTCCTTAAAAGGAAAACACAAAAAAATAAGAGAATCCAAGTGTAATATGATACCCCCATTTTATAGAAATTTTCAAGAGTGCCGTGGTTCCTGCCATATGAACCCCGGTATACGGGGATACATTTAAAAAAAATTTTAAATAAATTTTTTAACTTAATACTAAGTAAGATTTAGTTACACAATATGATACGCAACACACTTGCAATGCGAATAAATTTTATCTCATTTTACTAGGTATAAGACAAAGCCTAATAATTCCATGTGATCAAAAGTCGATTCTGAACTGAAGATCCGGAAGTTCTTAATTGAGCTGAATTTTACACCGATGGTCCTAAGATGATGTGTGGTAATATTTAATAAATTTACTCTGATATTAAAATTGCCGTTAGGCTGAAACTGTCTTTCACCTCATGTGTCAGTGCCGTATTCTTGTCATGAAAAGGCCGAGGTGTTTGAATTCTCACTTTCCGACGTTCTTGGCAGCACTCTATAATATAAAGATTTCTTCAACAAAATAGTTTAATTTGGGCTAGGATTGGTTTTTTTGTGGAATAATATTTATCACAATGAATAATATTTTATCACGATGGTCTAAGTGAGATCATTTTCTTTAAAACGGGTTAGCCACCTTACTTAACCTAAGCTTCTAGTCGATTGATTCAAAATGAAATGTACTCTGATCGAACAACAAATCTTACTGCAAATTTGATAAACAAATTGATGCAGTCATAATAATCCAGTATTTTATAGACTTCATTAATTATTTAAGGTACTTTACTATTACTTTTAACAACTCTAATACGGTGTTCAGATAGGCACCTTTATTGCGTAAGTAGCAATAAACACCATTATTGAGCTCAATGTTTCATATAAAGTTTCAATTATTTATTGCGCAATAAATACGCAAATTGTTATAATATTGAGTAAAACTTAAAATGCAGCACTGTTATAAGTGTGTTTAGTGAGCATATTACAAATATCCGAACACTTTCTGTTGATATTTGACAACTCAAATGTCAATAACGATAAACAAAAGAACAATAAAACAAACTAAAAACAATGTTGTAGAAACAACCAGCTGTTTTGTTTACCAGCTGTCAAATGAATATTGAATAAGCAGCTGAACTACGTATATTATTATATCTGAACGCTTAAAATCTTGTACTCAATAAACCGAATATTGACTCATTCAAATTGCATATCATAGCCATTATTACAACTTGCCGTTAAACTTCGGTTTAGTTAAAGGTACTCTTAGCGGTATTACAACGCTATTATTACAACTTACAGATAAAATAAAGTTAACTTTTAAAAAAATATATCAGTGCCGGAGCAATGTCGATAAAACTGCTCAATTAAACAATTTTTTTTAAACGCATTGGCAACGACGGGCTTCATTTTTGTTGTATTTACTCATTTTGTTTATATTTGAAGTTGCTATATTGAAAATAATATGTAATATGTCAAGTTTAAACAGTTAGTTAAGCTAAAGTTACCTTTAACTAAATCCAACTTTAACGGCTAGTTGTAATAATAGCCCTAAGACTGTAATTGTAAATTCTTTTAAACGAGCAGCTCATGCAAGCACTTTATTAAAAATGCATCCAAAACTTAGGAACAATAAATTAGTCACCTTGTTTTCTTCGTGTTTTTCTTAGTTTATGGTAAAACTAAACTTTTATTTATTGTAACTTTTATATTTAAAACTAGTACATACATATATACATACATGTGCGTATTAACATTAAACTTTTGTTCACATTAACACATATTAATATTGCAAATTACATTAGTATTGTATATTGTATGTTAACATAACAATATAATAATAACCACCATTTGACCGCATTTAATTTATTGTTCTAAAATTTGTTTCCATTAATTTATTGTTGTAAGACTTAGAGTAAATGCGGGTATTTGACCAACTAAAATAAAAATTAGCCATTTAAACGATAATTCACGAAGCCATTTGCGAAAAATATTTAATCCACATTTTCAGAGATACAAATCCCATTAAAAGCGATTTAAAGAACACGTAATGCGGTATACCATATGAATACAAAGTGGTATACATTACCTGCTAATAGTTTTTTGCTTTAAAAAGAGCTGTAGTGTAAGTCCCAGACATATTGCATACTTCGAACTTTCATAAAAACGAGCCTCCTGTTCGTTAACCAAAGAACCTTGATAGGCTTAAGTAATCGTACTAATTTCGTTTTTGTCTTATCTAGACAAATTTTGTGCTCGCTTTAATCGATCAATAGCCTTCGTTAAAATATCGTTTATCATCGTGGTTATAAAATAAAACTCTAATGACGAGCACAACAGTCATGAGGTAAAGGCTTTCGCCTTTTGTTTTTGAGTACATGCCAAATGTAGCGACTGGTGTGACTGTAAAAAGCTAAACCACCATTGACAAAAACTATTTAAATCTCTCTGCAGTAATAACTAACACGTAAATTGAGGGTAAATATTTTGCATCAACATTCGATGATTGGCATTGGCAAATCCAAATTTTGTATCGTATCTCCATAAATTATTTTACCCTGTAGGTCTACTATATTAAGTTTCATTATTAAAACTTGTCGTTAAACTTGGGATTAGTTAAAGGTACATTTTGCTAAAGGGAACTGGAAAGTTACCTTTAACTTATTTTCGTTATTATAACTTACAGATAAAATAAAGTTAACTTTTTCAAAAATATGGCAGTGCCGGAGCAATGTCGATGAAACTTCTTAATTATACAAGTTTTTTTAACGCAGTGGCAACCGCGGACTTCGGTTTTTTGTAGTATATGCTCATTTTGTTTAAATTTGAAGTTCAAACATAAAATGACCTTTAAATGTTAAAGGTAGGATGATCCTCCCTTTAGCTTAACGATCACTTCTATCTTATTGGGTACTCATAACAACGAAAAACAATTTATCTGCCCGTTAAAATCCTTCCTTTAGTTAACGGCAAGTTGTAATAATGGCCCTAAAACATTTAACACTCACTCTTCATCTTAAAAAAATATCATATCTTTCCTGCAACATTTATTCGAAACGAAGTTAGTTAAATACTTTTGGCACATAATGATCATGACCTTTGGTTATGAGCTTTTGTTTTTCATTGTAATGATTTCATATACTGCCACTGCCACTGCCACTGCCACTGTATGGATGGCAGGCACAACGATAAAGGTTTTGTTGAAAATTTATGCCCCCAAACAAAAGTCATTCACATTAGGGCAGCTGTTAGTTATCCTAATGGGATAGGAGAGTTCATCAAGGTTACAAACGAAAAATCTATTTTTATTTTAGATTTGAGTGTCATATTAATACTACTTACCGTGCGTTACTCTCTTCGTCCTTCTAGGTTTACTCGAACAGAGGAGATAGTAAAGCTTTATGAAGGAAATTCATTGTGTTTAGCAAGTAAAGCGGCTTCTTTTTGGTTCTTATGTCATCCTTTTTTGGGTTTTTGTTATTGCTGCGTCTATATGACATGACCAAAATCCGTTTACGTTACTTGAGACTAATACTCCCTACTCTGCATTCAACTAACATTCCATGACTAATACAGTTCAGTTGAGTGAAATTGTTTGTTACATATACTACCTACACAAACACATGCTCATATGCCACAGCAAATGTATACACATGCATATGGACATGCATTTGTATGTATGTACGTATGTAGGTAAGTAGCATTATAATTTGAAACATCCGCACACACCATAAATGCATAAAAGAGAGAGAGAGAGGGAGATAGACTATGAGATATTCAGAGTATTAAGAGTTTGCTACGTACATATGTATGTATGTATTGTATGTATCCGAAGTACCCGTGACAATATTTTCCACTTAGTCCAATTAAAATTTATGACCATATTCTGAGTATTACAAAAAGTATTATGCATACACGTTTAAACATTCAATATGTTGTATGTCTGTATGTACATATGTATGTAATACGTCTGTACATATATCACTACAACTACAACTACAACTACGATTACAGCAACACAGAAACGAATAAAAGAGAAGACAATGGTAGGTAGTGCCTAAACATTTAAACTATTCGTCGTCGTTGTCCTGCAATACAAACACTAAACCCAGCAATATTATTAAAACGGTTCTAATCTAACAGTCTTCCCCAACCAACAAGAACAACAAGACATTGTCATATTTGCAAAGGTCAAAAGTGTAACACAAATTAACACCATCGTACTTTATTCGAAACGAATGGAATTTTATGCAAAAATCAGTTCATTTATGTTGAACTACGAGACATTGGAAATGTATTTCATTTTAATCTTTAATTGCAACCTCTTAACATTCCATTTAAAGGCACAAGAAAGGATCACTGGGTTATTTCTTAAATTTCATATCCTTTATCTGGCTTGCAATAAGTACACAGGACTGCTACACAGTGTTTCACAAGCAACACAAGCCCATTGGAATGAGGTCTGCATAGCCAATGCTGGTTGTTTGCCTCTTTTTTTCCTATTCTGACTTCAAAAAAAAAAAAAAAAACACACACACACACACAAAAACCCAAAAGAATAAAAATGTAGTAAAAAAAAAGAGAACGAATAGAAAAAAAAGAGACAAATAAGAGTGGAAAATATGTCAGGTTTATAAATCATTGCGTCCAGGATATTGTTTTATTTATTAATGCGTTTTTGAACAGCTAAGCTCATAAAAATGGGATACAAATTTTTCTATGGACTAAAAACAAAAACTTGCCATCAGTAAAAAATTATAAAAAAAATGGCACAAAGACAGACCAAATAAATCCCGCAATCTCCCAATAGATTCTGCACATGTACGCAAAAGCTTTCAAAAACAAAAAAAACAACGAATTGTTTTGGTTTTTCTGGACGAATCGTTCTCTGTTCTCTGTTTTCTATTCTCTGTTATAATATTTTTTTATTCTTTGGTTTTTTTTCATTTCATTTCATTGTGAATGGTTTGTTATTTTTCCCAGTTTTATTATTTAATTGTTGAGAAAACAAAAACAAACACAATAAAATGTTTTACTTTCAACACTACATACATACATACGTATATTTTCTAAAACATCACATAAATTTTATTTGAATTAATGGGGTATGCTCGTGTATGTGGTTGAGGTACGTTTGGGTATGTGTCACCATCGTCAACGTTGTATGAAAGCCCAATAGAAGAAAGCAACGTCACCAAATTGTCGGAGAATTTATTGTTTGTCACCAGTTGTTGTTTTTTTATGATTTTTTATTGAATTAAAAATGGTTTTAATTTCACTTGAAATCGTTGAATAAAAATTTAAAACGAAAATCTGCAAAGGAACTTACAGTCGCACTATGTGCCATTTACCCTGAAAAGCTGGCCAAAAAGGCTAAATGAATTTAAAGAAATTTAAGAAACTGAGTATGCCGTTCGATAGACAACAAAATTCTGCATTATATAGTGAATTTTCACGACTTTGAGTGGAGATTTGTAGATTTGAGACGATGTCAAAATCAGGAAAGTGAAGAAAATTAAATGCGTTTTTGGTGTTTTTTTGAAATTTTAATAGGTTTATATGATATTTTTTGTGGCTAAACAAATAAAGATTTTATATTGATTTTTTGAAAGGTATGAACAACTGCTACTTTCAGTTTTATATGTATATGTATATATCTCATATATTAATGTTAAAATAATTCGTTCAAAATTTAAAAATAATAAAAATTACACTTTTTTTACCCTACCCAAAAAAAAGATAAGGATTTTAAAGGTGAAAGTAGTTTTTAGTAGTTTAATGTTAAACACCACAAGAAAATACAAACTCTCTACATTCAGGAACAAAAAAAAGTATGCGCAAATTTGCGCAATTATTTTTGGCGATATTTTGAAAATTTTACTTTTTTTTGAAAAATTAAAAAAAATAGACGCAGTGTAATAAAGCCATAGGCAATAAAGCCATATGGACTTAATCCTCAAATGAATGCGAGGAAATTTAGTAGAAGCGATACCAATCGAGATGTCCTAAATAGGTCACTTTTAAGCAGTCAGCCTTTTATAAGATGCAGTACACAAAAATCGCGAAGGAATAGAAAAGCATTTTCATCAGATACTATTAAATTACTCCTTCATGACATTGATGATGAAAATGATAACGATTTTAACGATTGTAGTTAGTTTCACTTTTTAAGTAATTTTTTAAGTTAAGTATTAAATAATGTAAAATAAATATTAATTATCATAGAACTTTAAAAACTTAATTACATACATATGTATGTATATCGACTATTATAAGAATATGAGATGCATGTTTGATTTTCTTAATGGACCGTATGTGGTACCTAGGGGCACTTATGATCCGATCATAATAAAATTCGATCATAAATGATTCACATTCATATTAAACATGGTCATGTCGAATTTCATCGAGGTAATAAAATTTTTAAGCCAATTATAATTGCTAAACATATTTTCTTAAGGGGCCCTATTTTGGACCTAGGGGCAATTATGGACAGACCATAACAAAATTTGGTAATATGATTTAGATTTACAAAATACACGTTCATACCGAATTTCATCACGATACCGATGTTTTTAAGCCATTTATAAGCGCAAACGTGAATTTCTAAAGGGGACTTTATATGGGGACTAGGGTCAAATGTGATCCGATTTTCAAAAAACTTTGCACCGTGATTTCTTAGTACTCAGAACTGATTCATGCTAAATTTTATCATGATTGTTGCATAATTACTATAATTATGTGTAAATAAGTGCAATTTCGAGGGGAATTTGTATGGCGGCTAGGCGAAATCACGGACCGATTTGAACCAAAATCAGTTGCGTTCATCCTTGGGCCTAATTATCACTAACACTATCAAAAAATTCCACTCATTAACTAATAAAACACTTCTATTAATTTTGGCCAGGTTTTCAGGCAAAATGCCACATAGTGAGTCGGTCAAATGCGACACTGCATTTGAAAATCTGAATATTTGTAGAAATATTCGCAATAAGGCATCGATTCGATTTTAGACCACATGAATACAATACGACTTAATATTTATTAGACGTAGGGCCACTGTTCAAACCCCAGGTCAGACATCAAAACAAAATATGAAAAAATATTTCTTTGGCGACTTCCTCTCAGCAGATTTCTGGCAAAAAGTCTGAGAGTAAATAAAATTGCCATGAAAAGTTTCTCAAAAATCTGTCGTTCGGAGTCGACTTTAAACTGTAGGTCCCGCCACTTATGTATAAAATTAACACACACAACATGAGTGGTGTGAGAAGCTAGGCCGTAATCCTGACTAAAGGGTTATAATGGCCAATTATGTATGTATGTACGAATTAATCAGAAGTTAGAATAGTATTCGTACACTGATTATACAGTTTAATGAACGAGAAGACTGTTTCATTCGATATAGAAAGGTTTTCTAAATAAATTTTAAAAACTGAATACTGCTACACTACAATGCTAATCTGATGGCACTTCCTGTTAAGCATTTACAGTGTGCATCGAAAGAAATTGTACATAAAAACATGCATTAATAAATTACCGTTATTTTTATTTTAAAATTGTTTCATTGTCAGTTTTTAAAATTGAAACAAAAAATAAATTACAAAAACTTTCGAAATATTGTCAAATTTTTTTCGGGCACTCTCCTTAAGTGGTGAATGTTGAGTTTGGTGATTGTTAGAGTTTTATCCATAGTGTACAGTTTGTTTTGACGCTCATTGTATATATGTTTAGATAGTTGTTTCTCCATGATATTTTCATTCAAACTTTCCTATAAATCGGTGTAATTTTTTGTAATTCTGTACGGGTTGCGTTGTAGTTTTCGAAATGGTTTAACTGACTGCATGAATTTTCGTATACAGAACGTAATTAATTTTGATTATCTTAGCCGGATTGTATTTACATAATATAATATAAAAATAACAGGGTAAAAGGATAGTCTTCGAAAGTAAAAAGGCAATTAACGATTACATAAAGTATAAAACGATACGCATTACATGGGTAGCTAGTCATGAAGAATTGGTCGTGAATATTCTGGCTACTAGAGAAAGAGTACTGCGTGCCTTTTAGTGTATTGAAGATCAAACTGAGAGAGTGGTTATTGTGGAGAAATAACCCTGTAGGAGAGTTGCAATGATATGTATTCTAAAGCGATCTTGGTATTATTGACGTATTTAGGACAGGTTATATTCGACGTCATTATACTGATAAGAGTCTTTACGACACCTACATGTGCTACATGCACTCCTAAACTCGATAAGTGCTGTTGATAATATTGAGTGCAGGAAATGGAACACTTTTTATGTCGCTGTCCAGCTTGTGTGACTTCAGAAACTCCAAAATTTTAGAGAAGGCACTATACCAGGACCAGGATACTCGTCATTGACGACTGGACAGTAAGGAGCTGAGGCTAAAGACTTCCTATAGAAAGAAGAGTTGGTATTCAATAATGGTGGGCACAATTTGATGACTTAGATGCATGTTGATAGGCATGGTTGATATTCTTCTACAACCTATTTACATACCGGCTTATACGTTCTAAATATTAGCCGTTCTTTGTAAGGATCGATAACTTTATTTAAGAATCTCTAGTTCCGGTGTAAAATTTTGAATAAAAGTGGTTCAAATATGATTAAATTTTTAAAAATCTATTCGAGTCATTTATTTTCACACAAAAAAATTTATTTATTGAAAAAAAAAACTTATCAACAGAGAACACACACGAGAAACCGCTGTCTAATATTTTGAAAACTAGAATTTCCGAGGCGAATGTGTTGTCACGGGAATGACTATTATTTTCTTATCTGATTATCCAAATACAGTTCAAATCATGATTGATTCTCTTTATGACTTTAGTAGCTTATGACATTTAGACGTCAATTTTATACAATCCAATGTATTAGTTCTCCATAGTGTCACTAGCGTACCCAAAAAGTTTAAGTAAACGTGGGGAAAACTTAAAATTTTTTTAAGGTCCTGAAGTACTCATGCACAATTGGTCATTACCACATTTCACTCAGGACTACGACCTAGCTTCTCACACCACTAATGGCGAGAACTACAGTTTAAAGACGACCTCAAATTATTGATTTTTGAGAAACCATTCATGGCAATTTTATTTACTATCAGAGTTTTTGCCAGAAGACTGCTGAGAGGCAGTCGCCAAAGAAATATTTTTTTATATTTCTTTTTGTTGGAGATGTCTGACCTGGGCTTTGAGCCGTGGCCTGACGTCTAATAAACTCACATACTACCTACTGCGACTTCCTGAAGTACTCATACTTTATTAATATTTTTATTTCAAAAATTCCGTTTCTTTAAAAGTGCAACAAATCAGGTAATGTTTTATAATTTTTCATAAAATATTTATAAATCGTGGCCTTGCAATGGCGATGGTATTAGAATTTTTTTTTTTTTTTTTTTTTTTTTTTTTTTTTTTTTTTTTTTTTTTTTTTTATTTATTTTATTTTATTTATTAATCATAGCACAACAAGATAATAATCTTATAAATGAAAGTGCTATGGGAGGACATCAAATAAATTCGCTTAAAATCTTTAACCGTCTTCTTTAGTGTCTTTGGCAATAAAAATAAAAGTAAACAATTGACCACACTGACTAACCACTTTAAACAAATAAATATATGTGGAAGCATTAAATTCCGTTTGTTGTTGTTGTTCTAGTTTCATTGGGAGTTATATTTCTATTTTTTTTATTTTATTTTTATGCGAGTGTATATTTTGTTAAACAAACAAAACTTTTTTAATTTTAAATCTTCTTAACAAAAATGTTCAAAAACAATTTCATCAATTTTTCCTTTTGTTTTCCTTCATTTTATATTTTTTTCGTTTTTTTTTATTTTTATGTGCGTACAGTACGGGACAAAATAAAATCAATTTGCCTTCAGTGTAAGATACATATTTAGAGAAGCATTATATGGAATGTTTTTCTTACCTTGTTTCAATTCACTAAGAAGAATTTAAATTATTCACATCTTACAGAGCGAATAGCAACAGAATCTTAATTAATTAACTGGTCATTACAACCCTGTAGGCACGATTACGATCTAACTTCTCACACCACCCATTTTGGTCCGTCAATTTAAAGTCGACTCCGAATGAAAAATTTTTTGAGAAACCCTTTTTGTCATTTACTTTCAAAATTTTTGCCAGAAGACTGCGGAGAAGAAATAGCCGAAGTTATTAAGTTAGAGCGAGAGATATAATCGTGGTCTCAAGCCCAATAAGCCAACCACTACCTATTAGACTACGGTGAAGATAAAAGAATAGTCAGTGAAAAATGCATTGTCAAGTGAAATTTTTTTTGTGCAGTGACAGTATGTCATATTTTTCGTTTTGTAAAAATTTTATTAAAAATCTAAAGTATTATACAATGAAATGGTAACTGGAAAACCTCGGTAGGTGAAGGGCTGTGAAATTAAATCTTAATCCATGAAGTAGCGAATTTTCTAAGACCGAGTCTTAAAAGTGGGATTACATGTACAGGTTTGGGTAAGAATTTTAAAATTTGTTTTTCAGGAGCCAAATAAATTTCATATGTTGTACTCCAGCAAAATGTAATAAAAATTAAAAAAAATTAAAAACGAAAGAATCCGATCATGGTTTAAATATACCAATGAATTGAATGAAAATATTAAAAAACAATAAATCTTTTATAGGTAGGCCGAAGGATAAAACCAATCAACCAAGGGTCTCATGCCTATTGACATACATATGTAGACCTAAGTCATCATGTAGGCTTGCTGTGCACTCTCCTTATAACGCCTTATTTTCTCTAGAAAGTCTCTATTATTTACAAACTTTCTTAACTTCTTCCCCTTCTTCCACTCCTCTGAGAACTGTTTTGGTTGGCATTATGTCATACCCAAAATACTGGGATCTCCACCTTATGAAAGCTGGGCAATGATAAAAAAGAGTTCCACAGATTCAATGGCTTTACCACATGCCCTGTGATGAATACAAATTCATCACTTTCAACCACACCAATATGTATACATGTATAGCGGCTTGTTATTAGTGTATTCAATACCGTACTCAGGTCGCCCTTATTTGGTTTTAAAATAGTTTTAGTTTTTAAAATACATAATTTCAAAATTGTCGATATGACGTCTCCGACCACTTCCCCAGCTTGGTCTTTATTGTTGGCATGCAAATCTCTGACTCTATTAGTCAGCATATTCGCTTCCTTATTTCGAAATGTTCCACATAGAGGTAGTAAAGTTCCTTAGCCAAACGATTTATTTTTAATGACCTCAACCTATATAGAATACCCTAAAATGTCTACCCCTATCCCAATGCATTGCAAACTCTAGGATGCCGTTCGGCGTCAGTTATTTTACATATGTTATTTTATAAATGCGAACGCTCTTCCTTTTGACTGTTCCGGTGATTAGCTCATTTTATCAGAGAGTCTATTGGATTTAAATCGATCCCTATTCTCAACAAGGGCCTCGCAAAACGAAAGTTACCATCCTATTTTATTGACTATATATAAAACAGACTTTAAACCTCTTCTTGTTGCAATTACACAACAAAAGTTTAGTTTGTTTCAAACGAATTTCACTTGAAAATAATGTCTTTCTTTCTTCCTACTACTCCACAGGAAGGGTCCGGCCTGATCAAGGGCGTGGTAGTTACCCTTTTCATAAACTAATCAACGGGCTTATTACCGTGAAGTCCCATATGGCCTGAGATCCCTGCATAGCTGAGTACGCTGAGTGCTCATCCTGATTGTCAGATAGTACAACTATGTCCCGTCGTCTATAGTTCCAGGTCAAGTATTTAGAATTGAGCACATTTTTTAGTACCGTAAATTTTTGATTGGAAGAAACCTGCAAGTTTCTCAATTGACTTTTGAATACTTCGCTCCAAAGTTGAGGAGTTCTATTAGGTCAAAATGCACTTCCGTTAGACATGTCCCCGATTATCCTAACCATTGTAGGATACTACTATATGCAAAGAGCTTAAATACAACAGACTCTGCGTAAAAGAGATTATCATTGGTTAAGAGAGATGGTTATAACAACGTAAGATCTCCTCTGTACCTTGTTCATCCATCTAATTCATCTGATGGACATATTTAGAAAGGGTTTTATTACATTTATCGATCGGTAATAACGACTTTTCGTATATGCGTAAGTATTGGTATTATGTTTTCAATTTCTCATCGATCTTTAATCGATGTTGATCAATTAAAAAGCAATAAGTCCAAACAACTAGTCCAAAATGATATCAACAAAATGGATTCAGTTAGGCTTTCGACATTAAAAGTGAATTAAATTGTTCCGCCTCGAGATAGGGAAACATTCATAGAGTGACAGTTTATTTTATCCGATACTGTACATCTGTCTTCTGTAATATGGTAGTATGTGTGTGCATGTATCAATATATGTATATACAAAAATGTTAAGCGAAAAATAAAGAATAATAATAATAAAAATACAATTTACATACATACATACATGTATACACCTACGCACAATGAAATCAAACACACTGTACGTGTATGTATATGTGTGTGGTAGACACATTTATGGAGAGGTAAAGCACCTTTGGATGCATAAAGTTATTCCAACAATAATGCATAAAATGTTAAAAAGTTTACTCATATTAAAACAATTTAGCTTATATGTTGATGTTGATGTTGATGTTTATGTACGAGTATGTATTGTTTACATAAGTATGTATATGAGAGAAATTTACGCGACTGTGCCTGGGCATGCATGCATTCATGTGTTAGGGTACGTACGTACATGTAAAAGAATTACTTTTACAGGCTTTAAAAATGAGGTTAGTTTATATTGTTGTTGTTGTTATTGTTGTTATTATTGTTGAAATAAAAATTATAAAAACAAACAAAAGAAACACACTTAAAAATCGTGCAAAAGAATCTCGTTGAGGCCGAAAGAGAGTAAGTAACATAACAAAAAAATAGAATAGAAAAAGTCATCTTAAAGTGCATTTACAAGTTTCAGAAAAACTTAAAAGAAAACGCCGAGAAGAGAAGAGATGAGATGAGAAGAACAGGGATTGTTAAAAGAACCAGATGATGAAAACAAAAATTCAGAAAAACTGAAAACAAAAAAAACAAAAGCAAAAAACAAAAAATTATAACAATAATAAATAACTGTAAATAAAAACAAACTAAACAACAACGACATCGACATCGACAATGAGAATGAGAATATGAAAAAGGGCAAAGGCTTTAAGGGGGTGGTGGGTAGAGAATGTTTGAAACTTTTAACGTTTGTTTTAAAACTTGTTAAAATGTTTATTTGTTCGTTGAGTGTTATGCCAGGTATAACAACAAAGGATGAAGGAGCAGGACTCAAGTAACATAATCTCAGAATCTAAAATGTGAATGTATTGTGTGGTAAAAAACAAAAAAAGTTTCCTTTCTTCTTACCTTTTCCTATATTTTTAATTTTTTTAAGATTTTGTTTTTATTTCTTCTCATGGACTCCATTTTTATTTCCATTAATTTTTTTTTCATTTTTTTTAATAAAATTTAGAGATTTTTTAAGGATATTTAACAAATGGTTGTTTTTTGTGCTTGTATTTGTTTGTTTTTTCTGAAGTATAACTCTTTATAGGGTGTTTAGATAATAGAATTGCAAACACGTTTAAATGTTTTGCTTTAAAATTAATTCACTTACGCCAAACCAATATCTTAAAATGAGCAAATATTTGTTACCGCCGTTGTCCTATGGATGCTGTTTGTCCTTATTTGGCAATAGCTGTGACATCTTGATAGAACGAATTATTAAAAAAATATTATTTTCGGTGACTACCTTTTCAGCAGTCTTCTTTCTTTGTTCCATTAAGTAATCCTCTCTCCATTTCACCAATGCTGAATCCAGATCCAACATACCCATTGCATGAGCTGCAAAAAAAATGGAAAAGTTATAGAAATAATGTGTCTTTAGAGGACATAACTAGATATTCGATGGTTACCTTAATTCGGTTTACAGGCCATAGGGACATTGATGGTAAAAATAAAGCCAACACGCTTTAAAAGACTGGCATAACAGAGAGAATACACGGCATAACTGGCAGTCCTATACAGAGCAGCATACAAATGGTGTCACTTAAACTTCTTTTACTTTTAAAGAAGGTGTCATGCAGAGAAACCAAACAGATCTGGCTCGATATGGATATATACAGAAAAAAGTTTGCATTAAATCTGACAAGAATCTATTTAAGGAATAGCAGCACTAATGGCCTCTGGTCTAGCCTACTCTCGAATGCTGGAAATACTTCACAACGACTTCTGCAGCAGTCTTAATGATGAAGGAAAAGAGGCGACGACCTTAATTTTCGTTGTACTTGGCACTTGGGAACTTATGACGAAAAATCCTTGGGTACCCAGAATTTACCGATACAATGTGAATAGCCAGATGTGATTTGATTTTTAGAATAGATAGCTAAGGGACGCCAATCAAGAATTACAATTTTGTGTAGGAATAGGGCTCAAGAAAGCTACGTTCATTCTGGCGGTTGTCATCGCCGTAGTTTAGTAAATAGTGGGCTGGCTTATTAGACAAAAGTTCGTGTATCAACTCCAGACATGCGAGACTTCCTCTCATCAGTCTTCTGGCAAAAACTCTGAGAGTAAATCAAATTGCAATGAAAAGTTGCATAAAAAATCTGTTACTCGGAGTCGACTTTAAACTTTAGGTCCCGCTACTCATGGCCAAAATTACCACACAGAACATGGATGTAAAGCCTAGTTAATTGAACTAATTTACTTACTTAATTGGCCACTAACAACCCGATTAACGGATTTCGGCCTGCCGCAACACATCCCTCCGCAGATCCCCGCATCAAATACCCGTCTCGCCGGAGCATCCTCCTCCATTCGGACGACATGGCCGAGCCAGCGGCCTCAACGTCTATGTCGTTGAGGAGCTCATACAGCTCACTGTTGGATCGGATGCGGCATCGCCAACTCGCACTGGACCGAAGACCTTACGTAGGACTTTTCTCTCGAACACTCTCAAGGCTGCTGCATCAGTGCTTAATAGGCTTCATGCCTCTGATCCAAAAAGAAGCACGGATGGGATTAGCGTCTTGTATTGTATTAGTTTTGTCGTACGAGAGAGGTCTCTGCTACTCAATTGCCTATTGATACCATAGTGGCACCTGCTGACAAGAGTGATCCTGCGCTTGATCGCCAGACTGACATCATTTTTGATGGTAACGGCGGAGCCAAGATAAATAAATTCCTTGACTATATCAAAAGTATAGTTATTGGCCGTAACCTTAGAATCAATACGCCTCACGTCTCTACTTCTCGATAACATATACTTTGTTTCACCCTCATTTACTGCCAGACCCATCTTAGCAGATTCCCGTTCAATAGCACTAAAGGCAGCAGTAGCAACTCGCTTGGTACGCCCTATGATGTCAATGTCGTCAGCGTACGTAAGCAACTGGACACTTTTTTGAAAAATAGTGCTATTGCGATGCACTTTCGCCTTTCGCAGAACACTCTCCATGACGAAGTTGAAGAGGTCGCATGATAAGGGATCGCAAACCTCGCACGGTATCAAAAGGTTCGTAGAGGTTCATTCCTACCTTGACGGAGCTGCAGGAATTGCTCAACGTCATTCTGCATAGCCTTATCAGCTACACCGAGCTCAGACATAGCGGCAAAAGCACGATCCCTTATGGGGCTATCGAAGTCTGTCTTATAGTCGACAAAAGAATGGAGTGTGTCGATTTATTTTTCGTGGGTCTTTTCCAGGATTTGGCGTAGTGTGGAGATCTGGTCGATGGTGGACTTGTCAGGTCTGAAGCCGCACTGTTAAGGTCCAATCAGTGTTTTGACGAGTGGCTTCAGTCGTTCACACAATACGCCTGTAAGAACATTATATACGATAGGGAGAAGGCTATTAAATTAATTTAAATTTTAAAATTATAACAAAAATACCCTTTAATAGCACATGTATTTAATGTAAGTACGTATGCACATTATAATGCAAAAAGAAATTTATTTATTTTAAAGTAAAATTCTTTTTTATTTTGTTTTCAAGTGGATTCTGTTTTAAGTTGTTATCCTACAAACAAAATTTTATAAACATTATACGGACGAATAATAAGGAAAACAAATATTCATAAAGAAAATAAAAGAACAGACCTTGCTAGTTGATACTGTAGTCCTACACAATGAATACAAGATTTTATGAGACTGTATAAGAGAGTATAGAGTCTGAATTGAATTAGTTTTTCTTATATCATGAATTATTTTTTTTTTTATAAATATTCTGAATAAAACTAACAATTTTCGGAAATTTTTCATTTCCTTCCATTTACGTATAATTTAGAACATATTGCTGTTGTAGTGTTGTAAACGTATAAAAATTTATATTTTATTAGCAGCTGTTAAAAGGCACTGCTGTAAAATAAAGCAACAAAATTTAATTTTAATTTCTTTAGTGATTTTAAGCAAGCAAAATTATATGATTTTTTTTTCTGATTACTTTAATAAATTTATTGTTTGTAATCTTTATAACACCTTAATATATATCACTTTTAGAGCCATTATTACAACTTCCCGTTAAAGTTGGGTTTAGTTAGAGGTAACTTTAGCTAAAGTGAACTTTAAAGTTACCTTTAACTTATTTTCGTTATTACAACTTACAGATAAAATAAAGTTAACATTTTCAAAAATATGGTAGTGCCGGAGCAATGTCGATAAAACTGCTCCATTAAACAATTTTAATTTTTAAAGCAGTGGCAACGACGGTCTTCTTTTTTTGTTGTATTTGCTCACATTGTTTATATTTGAAGTTGCCGTATTGAAAATAATATATAATATGACAAGTTCAAACATAAACTTAACTTTAAAAGTCACTAGTACGATGATCCTCCCTTTAGCTTAACGCTCACTTCTACCTTATCGTCCACTTATAATAATGAAAAACAATTTATCTGCCCTTTAAAATCCTCCCTTAGTTAACGGCAAGTTGTAATAATGGCCCTTAATTATTCACAGAGGAAGTTTTTCTTTAAATGTACATTTGAATGCAGACAAAATGTCAAGTTTGTCAAATCAATAAGAATTAGTATCGAGAATCGATACATATATAGTCTGCGTACATATCTTAATACATTGCATTGATCTTCATTCATTAATTCAGGTTTTTTTCCTTAATAAAATCACTCTCTCTCTCTCTCTCTCTCTCTCTCTAGTATACTTCAACAATTATTGGAAAAATTAAATTTATCGATACACATATTAAAGGGTCTGCCAAATAACTTTTATTTATATTTATATGGATTGGAAAAAATTATTTTTAAAAGCCCAAAATTATAACGGTATTTTGCAAACTGGTGTTACAGCCAAATGTGTCTTTTGTACAAATTTCGTTTTAACTGAAATTCTTGTGGTAGTCGCCGTCGTCTGGTAGACAGATCGTGTGTTAGATTATTAGACGTGAGGCCACGGTCTAAACTGAAGGTCAAACATCTCCAACAAAACGAAATATGAAATAACCACTTGTGAATAAAATTAACACACACAACATAAGTGGTGTGAGAAGATAGATCGAAATGGCTGAGTAAATGGTGGTAATGACCAATTAAGTAAGTAAGTCTTGTGGTATTTTGTATTACCAAAAAGGTTTTAAATCCATTTCGTAATTATGATTCGAAACCAAAAAAAAAATGAATCCAACAAATCGAAAAAATTTAAAAATTTTGAGAATTGTTGGCCAAACGGTGAGATCTTTACCTTTCTATACAAAGATTGATAAGTAATTACACAAAATCAATTGAATTTGTCTCAAAGTCGTCCCTCCAAACTTACAAACTGTTCCGCATGAAGAATTTTGAAATCAAATTTAAAAATCAATTTGATTTTTGATCATGGCTGCTTAACATGAAGATATCAATATATGTCGAGAAGGAGCAAATAAAGAAGCCTACAGAGTTAATGGGAGGATGTTGGCAAATATTATATTTCCGGCATCAACGGAAGACAAATATTGTTGAAAACTGGTGTACTGAAGAAGAAATTTAAAAACCAATTTACAACAAAGTGTCATAAAATGGGTCTTAATGGTCATTGTATCTTTCAGTCCATCCAAACAGTAATCCAAACACATACCGCTGATATAGCAAAACAATGGCTTCTTTATAACTTCCTCAACTACTCGATCTCAATTCCATTGCGTATCTGTGAGATTTATTAGACAATAAACTTAGAAGCCGTTAAAATCTATGCTAAAACAGGTTCAGAAGCAGGTATGGAATAGTTTAACCAGAGAATACACTAAAAAATTAGTTTTTCCTATGCAAGGAAGCATAGGCAGAAGATTTGATGTACGCAGGCTTTTTTATATGCATACACTCAAAGAAATATTTGTTTTCGTTTGCACACTGCAATTGTCTCTGTAATTTAGTGTTCAGTTCGAAGTGATTGCTCATCCTTTAGTAGGCGCGTTGGATAAGTCAAATTAGTGTTGACTTATTTGCTCGGAATTAATATTAATCTATCATATTGTTACGTGTTTACCTTTTTAAAAACGTTTAGAATATAAGTTCGTTGATTGCAAACAAAATAAAAATAAATTTGTGTTCAGTTTCGATTAAACTCTTTATTGTTCGCACTATTTTATGTGCCAGTGTTCACAACTTGATGATACAACAACAATTTGGCTTAGTTCGCTATTCTTCTTCTTTGCACTTCTGTTTTCGTAAGCACTAACAACTGTTCGGCAGATCTTTACAATGGCGATCTTCAAATCACGACTGTTTTCATCACACGTAACGCGTCCTGACTGAATTTTTACTAATCGATGCCTGCTTTGTCTTGCCTTTTTATATGCAAACGTAATCAATCTGATGAAGGTTCTTGAAGTCGAACGTTCCGGGTTTCGCCTTCTCGAGAACTCTATCGCGACTTCATTGTTGTTTGTGTATTTTGTTCACATTGTTTGTTGTTGCGTTCTCTCGTATATGTCTACCCCTCTTTCTTTCATACTGATGTTGGTTTACTTGTAACAAGTTCGTTGTATTTGTTTGTGTAGCTTTTGCTCATTTTAATGTTAAACGATGTACGCTGTTTCCATTTTCGTAACAATCTTTATTTGTTAACTTAATTGAATTTTTTTCCTTGAAAAAGACTAAATAAAGGTACCTTACAAAATTTTGTAGATTCCAGAATTCGTTAGTTTGGCAAACTTACTTATTTTAATAAACAATAGCTTGTATTCATTTCAATTTAAAAATATGAATTTTCTAAAAAGCCTAAAGAATGTTCTACGCTTGTGCCGAGTATACACGTCTGCGTTGGAAAATAATTAATCCTGTAGAAAACGTTTTTTGAAACAAAATCAAACAATTAAAGAATTTAGAATGATATGAAGACTTTAAATCGTTTTGTTTTTATTATTTTCATATATAATTTATTTCTATTTTTTTATTTAATTTCCGTTTAAATTTAATTTAAAACGTTTGCATATTACGTAATTGAAATAGTATTTTCGGTTTAATTAGAGCATTTAATAGGATTAAGAAAAAATTAATTAATTAATAATATATAAAACGGAGGGGAAATTGGAACAATCTTTCCTTAATTCGTAATAAACGCACACAATTATTTAAATGAACCATTCCGATGTGAATTTGTTTTGTCAATAATCCTAATGTTTATTTCACGGGAATAAATAAAATAATTTAAAACTTTATTGGCTCTTGGTCAAGAGCAACTGGAGCAAAACAAATTCTAATCCTAATCCTATTTGGCAATGTATTGTATCTTGTGAAGAAATTGACACTTCGTTTGATACGGACAAAAATTACCGAAGTTATTATTTACATTGTAGAACAGTCGTGTTATATTTTTCATACATATACTATATACATACATATGTATGTATATTTCAAATGAACTTTTAGTTAAAAAATTTTCAGAATTTATGATGGATCTTGATTGTTTACTGGAAAATGTGTCAATTTCAGGTTTGAGCGACCAGCAGGATTTGGGCAATGTTTGCGCAAACAGAAATAATAATATTTGCAAAAACACAAATATTAACCGACTTCTGGTAGTCATACAGAAGTGAAATTGTCACTTTTTGCAATAAACAATCAAGATCCATCAAAAAATTTTAATATTTTTGAACTAAAAGTTCATTTATTGAGAAAACATATATAAAAAATATAACACGACTGTTATACTATTTAAATAATAACTACGGTAATTTTTGTCCGATTTGATCAGACCAAGTGTCAATCTCTTTGCAAGATAATGCAATTTCAGAATGTCGTCACTTATTTTGCAACTAAGAATAGCTAAACTTGCAAAAATGAGCAAAAAATCGTATTTTCCAAGTTTGCCAGATCAAAACTCATAACATGTAAGTTTGAATGACATGTTTATGTATATCGTTTTAAAGGCTCATCTCTCCTCTTCTCAAAAAACTATGGATTTTGAAATTAGGTTAAGAAATATTTGGGTAATCAATAATTTTGTTTGAAAAGATGAAAAATACGGTTTTTGTCAAATAAAACAAATTTAGAGGATTCGATAAATTTAAAAAAAGAAATATTTACGAGTTCTACTCAATAAAACTTAGACCCTACACTATGTCATTAGCTATGTGTATTTTGACTGTCGCACCGTGTTATTTATTGAATCTTCAAAGAAATCTTGAATTCCTATCTAGTTACGACTGATCAACAACAGGAATAAATTTTTAATTCGTCTTTACTTATATTAGGAAACTGTTATGTGGAGATCAGATCTGCAGTGTTCTTTTTTATTAGACGAATGTGACCACGGCAGTCTAATATATTACGAGGTAGGGAATTTGGATGGAATAGAAGCTTTTTAAAGTACTTTTCAGAATATTTAACATTCTTGACTACGACAGCATTCACGTTGAGATTCGAATTTTTGGTGAACCACGGTGCTGATGTAATCATGCGTAAGATTTTGTTTTGGCATCTTTGAATTTTATTCTAACGGGTGATTTTTTAGCTATTATCTCTTTGGCAACACTGGTTTAAACAGCTTATGCACGTTTCGTGTTTTGTTTCACTGTCAAACATCTTCAGTTTGGTCTATAATTTAACCATGAATCGTCTTACAAACGAACAACGCTTGCAAATAATTGAATTTTATTATCAAAATGCGTGCTCTGTTAAGAAAGTTCATCGAGCGCTTCTTCCATTTTATGGTCAGTTTAATCGACCCACTGAAGCGGCTATTCGGGCTATTGTGACTAAATTTCGCACCAAATTTACATTGTTGGACATTAAACCACCAACACGCTTACGTAGAGTGCGAACTGAAGAAAGTATCGCAGCTGTATCGGCCAGTGTTAATGATGACCATCAATTATCGATTCGTCGCCGTTCGCAGCAATTGGGCCTCTGTTACTCAACAACGTGGAAAATTTTGCGGCAGGATTTAGGTGTGAAGCCTTTCAAAATACAGCTGGTGCAAGAATTGAAGCCGAACAACCTACCGAATTTTTGGTGAATGGGCTCTTGGAAAATTGGCCGAAGATCTACTTCTTTATCGAAAAATTGTGTTCAGCGACATTTTTGGCTCAATGGATACGTAAATAAGCAGAATTGTCGATTTTGGAGTGAAGATCAGCCAGAAGCATTGCAAAAGCTAGCAATGCATCCAGAAAAAGTCACAGTTTGGTGCGGTTTATGGGCTGGTGGCATCATTGGACCGTACTTCTTCAAAGATGTAACGTAACTGTGAATGGTGAGCGCTACCGTGAAATGATATTCAACTTTTATTTGCCCAAAATGCAAGAGCTTGACTTGCATGACATGTGGTTTCAACAAGACGGTGCCGCATGCCACACAGCACGCGTAACAATGGACTTATTGAGAGGCGAGTTCGGTGAACATATTATTTCACATTGGCCGCCTAGATCGTGCGATTTAACGCCTATAGACTATTTTTTGTGGGGCTATGTTAAAGCTCATGTCTATACAGACAAGCCCGCTTCAATTGACGCATTGGAAGACAACATTGAAGTATTTATTCGTGAGATACCGGCCGAAATGTTGGAAAGAGTATACCAAAATTAGACTAAGCTGATGGACCATTTGAGGCGCAGTCGCGGTCAACATTTGCATGAAATAATATGCAAACATTATGTTATATGGACCGTACTATCGATTCAAATAAAGATTTCATGCATTTTTCTGCATTTTATGTGATTATTTTTTAAAAATTTTTCCTATACCTCTCAAAAAATCACCCATTATATGAGTAGAAGGGACAGTTCCCCATAATTGAATGGCATAATTATATGTAAGTTTGAATAGTAAATTGTAAAGTTTGCAATTTAACTTCGGACATAAATTTCTGCTAGTTAGTCAACAAATTCCAAAAAAAAGGTTCACTTTGATTTGACATAAATTTTGCTGTCGCTGTGTCATTTCTAAATGAGGCGTCTATCAGTGTGAATACCAAAATAATTTATGTGTGAATGTAGAGGTACAGCTGTGTTGTTTAGCCAAACAGGAGAGCATGTTTCGCGTCGTATGTTATGTGAATACAGTTTTGTTGTTCACTCTAATTCTCTAGCACTTTAACAATTTCTGCAGATGGCAAATGTGTTGAGTGCTCAATGACAAATCCAAGGAATTTATTGAGTATAATACAAAATTCCAATGTACTACCCTGTGGCACATAGGCAGAAATCATTTGAGAAACACTTATAAAATCACTCTAAATCAAAACATCGTGTTTGAGAATCATAAAATTAAAGAGAGGAGTAGCATTTCTTCTCTTCAAATGCCCTTCTTATAGCCTGCTGCAATCTGTGTGGTAACTCCAGAGTTCTGTTTCTTACTGAATCCAATTTGATGATCTGGAACAGTGTTGCTAAATAGAAATTTTTAAATGGTACTGAACTATAACTGAAAGAGTCCTTTTTTTCATCAAATGGTACTTATTTATTTATACTTAACACACGTACGGAATGGAATAGAAAAACTAACGACTTATAAATGTTTCTCATACAAAAACAAAAACAGTTGATTCGAATCATAAAAGCCCCGTTTAGTCAAATGTCGACGGAATGTACGTTCATTTTAGCATATGTAGAGCAAATTAAATACTTACCAAAATTACATTACTATTCGGCAAGAGTTTTCATTGCTTTTCGTATTCCAAAAACGGACGTACTTTACATGGACGTCGAGCTAAGCGGGGCTTAAGACTTTAAGACCTTTAGCATTATGTTGAACATGTTGCTAACCCATTAGTAGTAGAAAAGCGTAAAACATAAAATATTTAATAATAACAAAGTACTGAAAGTGTAGTGGGTGTACTGTGGTATTTTTGAAATATAAAAGTATTGAAAAAAGTACTAAAGAACTGAATTTTTCAACACTGACCTGGAATGCTTTTGGTCCCAGTTAATATTGGCATCAATTTAGTTGTCAATAGCTTTTGAAATAATACTGATACTGTTGATATAGGTTTGTAAGCCGCGGTTACCATATAATCCTTACCATATTTAGGTATCATTTTGACTAAGGCGATATTCTATGCTTCAGAGTAATACCTCGAGATTTGCATTGAAGAAAAAGAAGAACTCTCATGGCTATACAGGACATATCTATTAGCATCCTGTTCCCGATTTTATCAAATTCAAGTGCTTTCTTGGGATTGCCTCGAGCAATAACTTACTAAACTTTTTGAAATTCGAATTTTAACGGAACATGACGTACAGCAGTTACGAATGGCGATTTAATTGCATTCCCTGCACAAATTTTGGCTGGCGACTGTTTTTAAGCATTCATTATTATTGTGTAAATGTGTCAAATAACTCTGTTTTCTTACGATCTGACCAATTGCTATTCCTACAGAGCAAGAATAATTTGTAGAATCAACGGTTATCCATACCTGGCGAATGTTCTCTTTCGGAAATATTCATGTACTAAGGTAAGCTAGCAAATAAGCTAGCACACAGGTGAATTTTTTTATTTTACTATCATAGCAAAAACATTTACTAAAATACTCGATTAAATTTAAAAAAGAAAAGCAAGAGAAATATGTATGTACATATGTATGTGAACAAAGCATACATAGTTTTACTAGGACTTTAAATTATTTTCCTTGTTTAAGTTCTTGTATTCGGAAAATAGAATACAAATGTAATATTGTGTTCATGAACAAATAAAAGAGTGAGAGCGAGTTACAAAGAAAGAGTGGGAGTGAGCGAGAGAGCAGAAGAGACTGTATAGACCGGAAATACATATATTTTATTATCCTTATGCTCGGTCAGACTTTATGCGCAAATCACCGTAGACCATGCCATACGAAAAAGTGAAATTATTATGACATCACATAGAAAAACATACACACACAGCCACACATACACAACAATACTTAAAACGTGTATTACGCTGTAATAACGAACAATATGTTGCGCTGGTAAAACATAAATTCTGTGCCATATTTTATAGAAATCTTGACTAAAATATCTTAAAACATTAACAACATTTTCGTTTTCTTTCTTTTCTTTTTTGTTTTTTTTTTTTTTTTTTTTTGTAAGTTTATGACTCTTTTGTTATTTCTCTTCCGCTGTTTTCCACTAGATTAAGTTTCGCAACGGTGCGGCTGAAAGCTTGTGTGTTAAACCTTTTGCCATTAACATCTTTATAAAGTGTTGTATGCCATTAGAAGAGATATATAGAGAGAGAGGAGAGTATGTTGCAAGTCCGTATACCATACAAAGTAACAACAAATTTAATACAAAACATTTAAGTGATAATAAAAATTAAAAAGACTTCTTTTATGGTAGATTAAAAGCAATGTTTTTGTATAAAAAGGATTGGGTTTGGGGTGCAAATCTTATTATTGGAAAAATAAGTCACGTGGTGGAGAAATGGCTAAAATATTAATACAAAGAAATATTATTCAATCACGAAAAAAAACAAAAATGAATTAAAGCCAACGTCGCTGTAGTCTAGCAGTTATTGTGTTGGCTTATTAGACGTAAGGCCATAGTTCAAATCCCAGGTCAGACATCAAAATGGAATTTGAAAAAATATTTCTACGGCGACTTCCTCTCAGCAGATTTCTGGCAAAAAAAACTCTGAGAGTAAATAAAATTGCCATGAAAAGTTTCTCAAAAACTGTCGTTCGTAGTCGATTTTAAACTATAGGTCCCGTCACTCATGGCTGAAATTAACGCACACAACAAAAGTGGTGTGAGAAACTATTTCGTAATCCTGTAATAACCAATTATGTCTGTTCTAAATAAACCTCACTTGTACCAAAAAGATGTGGTATCATACTACTGCTAAGAAGGTTCTCACGTACAGGAATAGCAGACCGGGCAGAACAATCCCATTTAATAGTGCATTTGCACAATCGCACAAAGCACACATTGTGAAATCGCCGTAGGTTTCGGTTTAAATCCCAGGGCAGACATCTGCAACAAAACAAAATACGAAAAATTATTTCATTGGCGTATTCCTCTCAGCAGATTTCTAGCTTTCGGAGTTGACTTTAAACTGCTGGTCCTGGAGCTCATAACAACATAAATGGAGTGTTCTAATGATCGAGGGTTGTAACGACCAACTATGTATGTGTGTATGTATGTATGTATGTTATGTAAGCATTACTTTCACATCATTTCCTTGTGATTATTAAAATTGGAGACTTTCACGAAAGATCAACATGTTGGAATTGCGTGAAGTTATTACAAAAGTGCTTAAAGTTATGCTGAGAACGCTTTAAAGCTACGAAGACTTTTCAATCAAAACGTTGAACTTTAAATGCCAACCTTTCGAAGAACGATCAAAAAATGTTAAGAAACTAAGTCGGTTATGAACAGTAAAACTCCTATACGTTAATAAATAAACGGGTATGTTGCCGTAAACCCGAAAAAATCAATTCTACTCAACAACATAATATTTCATGAAGCACTTTGTGAGTACAAAATTTAGAATACATAGGAACTCAAACCATTTGAAAAGGGTGAAAGTGAAGTCAATGTCAATGCTTTTCAAAAAAATTTATCTTTTAAGTTAAAGCCTGTTTCAGTCTGAATGGCTTAGTAAACATACAACATTTTCAAGCTTGGAACTTCCAAAATCGTCATGCAACCCATGACAATAAATACACACACAACGCTTTTGCGGAATTAGAACAGATTTGGAGATGTATTGGCTTTGAAAGGCGTTCATTAAAAAATCATTATAACGGGATTTTACTAACCTCAGCAGAATGGTATAGATATGGACGACTTGTGGTTTCAGCAAAACTGCGTCATTCTGATACCGCTTCTGGTACAATCGATTTATAGCAGCAACGATCTTCAGAACAAATTATTTCAAGAAAGTCTGATGACAACTGGCCATCAAGATCATGCAATTTAACGCCTCACGATTTATTCTTCGCAATTTTGTAAATCAGAAACAAATTCTGAGTTTAAATCCGAGTTTTAACTTATCATCGTTGAGGTACAGCTACACCTCTGTGAATAATTCATGGACAATTTCACGAAACTCTAATGGCCTGAAATCAGAGCCGTAGCATACTTTTGTCGCATATTTTATTCCATTCTTAATCAGATCATTTCCCATTTACAATCGACTAAAAACTTGCAACTATTTCAACGTGTGTTTTTATTTTAAAGTGAAAAAGTGCAATCTTACAAAGACACCGTTTATTTAGTCTGTCACAATATCAAGAGTACTTAAAGTGGATGTAGTCTAGTAGGTAGCGTGTTGGCTTATTAGACTAGAGCCTGTGTCAAACCCCCGATTCAGACATCTCGTACGGAACGAAATGTGAAAAATATTTCCTCGGCGATTTCCTGTCTGTAGATTTTTGGTAAAAACTCTGAGAGTGCCATTAAAGGTTTTTCAAAAAATGTGTCTTTCGGTTTGGACTTTAAACTGTAGGTCGCGCAATAAAACACGCATCATGTGGGTAGTGTTAGATTAACTTAAGGCTTGTAGTGATCAATTAAGTAAGTAAGAAAGTAAGTGCTTGAAACGAAACAAGTAATGTTGAGTTAAAACCTGATGAGAATCGCAGAAAACCTTTCATGATTGATTTTATTTTTTTATTTAATTTTAATTTTAAAATTTTAAATCGCAGTATGCAGACGTACAACGAAAATTTGTTCGTATTATTCCTGTTGCACAGCGTATACTATGTTCAGATATGCACTTTTATTGAGTCAATATTCGGTTTATTGAGTACAATATTTTAAGTATTCAGGCATAATAATATACGCAGTTTAGCTGCTTATTCAATATTCATTTGACAGCTGGTAAACAAAACAGCTGGTTGTTTCAACAATATTGGTTTTATTTTGTTTTATTGTTTTTTCGTTTTTTTTTTTTGACATTTGAGTTGTCAAATATCAGCAAAAAGTGCTCGGTTAACTGTAAAATGCTCACTAAACACACTTATGACAGTGCTGCATTTCAAGTTTTACTCAATATTATAACAATTACTCAATTATATAACAATATTGCGCAATAATTAATTGAAGCTTTATATGAAATATTGTGTTCAATAATGGTGTGTATTGCGGTTTACGCAATAAAGGTGCATCTGAACACATTATTAAATTGGTTCAATTTATTAGGATTAATGTGATGCGCTGCTTTTTTTTAAATTCTTTTCTACCATATATTTTTATATTTTATTTCTCTCCTTTATTTTAAAATCTTACAATGTATTGTGCTTGTAGTTGTTTTACTACCATACATACATCACATGTACATATTGTCGCATGTAATACTAAATATTACTGTTGCTGGTGCTGTTTATAGTTGCGTTGTTACTGTTTCCGCTGTTGTTATTGCTATTGTTGTCTTTTATTTCTCTGTAAGAGTTAGTGTAGGTTGTTATTGTTGGTGGGTTGCATTAATGAAATAAATCTGGTAGAAGTACAAAAAAAACATGAGATTGTGTGTGTAACAGATGTTTCAACTGAGAAAAATAAAACAGAAAACAGAAAGGATTCTCTTTATACGTTCATTTGTTGTAAGACACGGTAATAAAAAGAAATACCTGCTGTAAACAGATGCATACAAACTCACACACATACCTACGTATATTCAGTCAAATACAAAGTTACTTACATACTTACAAACTTATTTTACGCACTGTGTCCTACAGTATATTCTTATACATGCGTGTGTGTACAAAACGCGTATATGTATGTGTTCTGTTGTACAAGACTTGTTGAAGTATTCTTGTTTCTTTTTTGTGTCTTTTTCTCTCTTGTAAAAGTTTTTCTCTTTACAAGAACAACAAAATTGCCACAATAACATAAAATTATACAACTGATACTCGCTTTTTTATGCTGTCATCATTAAAAAACAAACGCATACACACATACACACAGACTGAACAAGAACAAATTTTACAGTGATCAACAAAATTTCTTTAAAACGGCTCTTTTTATGAGTTGAACTGAGTATATTATTATGCCTAAACACTTAAAATATTGTTCTCAATAAACCGAATATTGACTCAATAAAAGTTAATATCTAAACATAGTCTAACACACTACCCACTATACTGCCAAGGCACCCGAGAAACAACAATAAAAATAAATATTTTGTGCAGAATCAAAACAATTTTTTACATTAAACAGTGCAAACAATTCTTTAAACAAAAAATATATGTTTCGTCGTAAAAGAGTTACGATCATATTGCTTTTATATGTCATACATACATAATTGGTCATTACAACTCTTCAGTCAGGATTACGGCCTAGTGTCTCATGCCACTTATGTTGGCGGGACCTACAGTTTGAAGTCGACTCCAAACTACAGATTTTTCAGAAAGTGTTCATGGAAATTTTTATTTACTCTCAGAGCTTTTGCCAGAAATCTGCTGAGATTAACTCGCCAAAGAAATATTTTCTTCATATTTCGTTTTGTTGAAGAGGCCTGACCTGCGGTTTGAACCGAGACCTCACTTCTAATAAGCCAACACACTACCTACTAGATCACGGCGACCTCAATTTTTATGTCACCGTAATGAAATTTATCCGATCTTACATATGAAAATTAAATATATCGACTTACAAAGTATGTATTTTCTCTTCTTCAGTGTTAGTAAGATTGTATGTAATTACGTGAATTCAAATTTTTCGGTATTTTCATTACTTAAAGAGTCGAATTTAAAAAGTCGGATTACTAAGGTAATTCCATTATACTCTGTATTAAATTTATTGATTGATAATTTTTATATAAAAATGAACAAAAGCTTTGTAGAAGTGAGAACCTAGAGCTGATATAATATTAGTCTCTTGTACTGAGAGTGTTTAGGGATTTAATAAAAAGGGAACCGTCATATTTATATCGCTAAATAGTGTTACAGTTTACTGTCTTCGGAAATAAAGCCGACCCATTGCGTAGCCTTATACTATGTTCAGATATGCACTTTTATTGAGTCAGTATTCGGTTAATTGAGTACAATATTTTAAGTGTTCACGCATAATAATATACGCAGTTCAGCTGCTTATTCAATATTCATTTCACAGCTGGTAAACAAAATAACTGGTTGTTTCAACAACATTTTTTTTTATTTTGTTTTGTTGTTTGTTGTTGTTGACATTTGAGTTGTCAAATATCAACAATATTTGTTCGCATAAGTTGTAACGTTCTTACTGAACATACTTATTATAGTGCTGCATTTTAAGTTTTACTCAATATTATAACAATTTGCGTATTTATTGCGCAATTATTAATTGAAACTTTATATGAAATATTGAGCTTAATAATGGCGTTTATTGCGATTTACACAATAAAGGTGTATATCTGAACACCGTATTACATATCGAAAGTGTTCAGAGGATTGTGTTAAATTAAATTAATATTTTCTTGCTAAAATAAGTGAAAACCTGCCGGAGCTAGGACTTTAGAAAGTCATGACAGGCTATCCGCTGTGATACAATTTGTAATTTATAAAGAATTTTGTTTAGTTTAGCTGTAGAAATACTATGTTGGAGTTGTTTACCTGAGAATCAGATGTTAGGACACGTATTATTTATTTTTTAATTACAATACAATTGTACAATTATACAATACTGAGTAAGAACATGCATATGCTTGGTGTGGTGTAACAGACTAGAATCTCTGATGGGAATCGAATCCATTACCCTCATGCAAATAGTCTAGTATGCTACCCACTTCTAGGGCACCAAGAGCTCATGTTTAATATGTTAACTCTTATTAAAGAAGGAATCATTACAACGATTTGAACAAAAATTCAAATGTGATTTTATATTTCGAACATGACTGTTATTTCCACATGAGACCGAAAACAAAAATCTAAAAGCCGAACAAAATGAATAATCATCATAACCGGTGTCACAAGATGGAAGATGTATCGATGAAGATGAAGCAGCATTCGTTTATAAAAGTGAGAATGATGCGCATTAAAAATAAATTTCAAGTCCCTTCATATAATCAATCTTAATGGGCTTTAAAGGTGCTACTTTTTTATATTTGAAATTCGCCACCACATCTTCTTGTTAGCTTTTAGTGAGAAGTGTTAAGAGAGTAAACACTGTAGGCTATGAGATAAAAATAATAAAACCTTTATCGAAATTATTGTACAAAACTAAGCTTTGAAATATTGGATTAAAAAAAATAATAGAATATTCATTGGAATTCATCACGAGAGTAATCCTGTAGTAACGGATTAAAAAAAATATTAAGAGTGTGACAATAAGCGTGTATAAGTAAAAGTAATCCGACTGTTTAATTATAAACAGAATTAAATTGACAACAACAATACATATCATCATGTATTTATTTATAGCCGAACAATCACACACAGAATAATTTTTGTGACACTAACAACACATATATTCTCTGAAGTTGGTAGTGTGTTGGCTTATTAGACGTCAGGCCACGGTTTAAACCCCAGGTCAGACATCAAAACAAAAATATAAAAAAAAATATTTCTTCGGCGACTTAGGTTAAGTTAGGTTAGCGTGGTAGCTTTAATTTACCAAAAAGCTCACTTGAGCACGCATACCGGCCCGTTGTGATGCCACAGGTGAATGCAGCCTCTGTACAGACCAAGTTCCATTGATCTAAGGAGGGGGAAGTTGGTCAGCGCAAGTTGGCTGCACATATTCAAAAAGCACGACTACCCCACGCTGGGAAACCAGCCATAAAGTTTGATAAACGAGGCAATGTCCTTGATATCAATGGACGATAGCTCCGTCAAGCTGACAAGGGTTGGAGAGCCAAATAACCTATATCTGCACCCCGCATGGGATGGGCATTGGCAGAGGAAGTGGATGACAGTCTCCTCCTTCTCGACGGATCTGCATCCACGGCAAAAGTCGTTAAATGGGAGTCGCATTCTTTCCACGTGTCTACCCATAACACTGTGGCCCGTAAGCATGGCCACTGTGATCGAGATGATATTACGGCCAAGTCCAAGTAGCTGGTTGGTACGCCTCCTATCCATTGTGGGCCAAGTGAGCCTAGCGATGGAGCAGGACTCTTCATTGATCCAGGACCGGTTGGCATCCCGGGAGAATTTCCGCGCAATGGCCAGTTTGAACGAGGTAAGTGGCATTCTCTCTCTTGAAGTCGCCGTGATCTAGTAGGTAGTGTGTTGGCTTATTAGACGTAAAGCCAGGGTTCGAGCCCCAGGCCAGACATCAAAATAAAATACAAAAAGTATTTCTTCGGCGACTTCCTCTCAGCAGATTTCTGGCAAAAACTCTGAGAGTAAATAAAATTGCCATTAAAAGTTTCTCAAAAATCTGTCGTTCGGAGTCGACTTTAAACTGTAGGTCCCGCCACTCATGTATAAAATTAACACACACAACATAAGTGGTGTGAGAAACTAGGTCGTAATCCTGACTGAAGGGTTGTAATGACCAATTATGTATGTATGTAAGTGGCATTCTCAAGTTGATTGAGGAAGATTCCGGAAGATTTCGGCGACTTCCTCTCAGCAGATTTCTGGCAAAAACTCTGAGAGTAAATAAAATTGCCATGAAAAGTTTCTCAAAAATCTCTCGTTCGCAATCGACTTTAAACTGTAGGTCCCGCCACTCATGTATGAAATTAGCACACAGAACATGAGTGGTGTGAGAAGCTAGGCCGTAACCCTGACTGAAGAGTTGGAATGGCCAATTATGTATAAATAACACATATTTGCACTTCTTGGCTTATACTTGTCGCACTCAATTCAAAAATTAAATTTTATTCGAAATTCTATCAATTAAACAGTTAAGTAGTCTTACAAGAGCTTCCTAAATGGTTTCTTGATAATTTATGGCCAATATTTTGATTCCTCGCTCGTAGCAGTGCAGAAAATCGATGATCCCATCGTAACAGATAACCCAGCAAGCCAATACTTAAGCTGGGTTATGGCCTTTTCGACCTGAGGAATCAGTTCAGATCTAGACTTAAAAATCAGCATTAATTTTTCTGTGAGAGTTATCAGCATGCTTCACCATAAGAACTTTGCATTTCTCCATCATATTTTTAATTGTTCATGGTTTCAATCAATAAGTATCCGATGCGGAGTTTGAAAGCACCAAGTTTCGAAAATTTTTAATAATTCGACTCACGGACTTTTGCAAGACCATAATTTTTTTATTTACGGAGCGTATTACGCTGAATTATTGAGTTGACAGCATTGATTAATTACGTCGGCGGCTGTATTTAATACCTTCAGTCTCTTGAAGCAATTTTATGCACCAGCATGCGAATAATTTCGACCGCTTTTATATCATCTTTTAACAGCGCTAATTGTAGCGATACAGTTTTCGTTATCTGACCACACTAAGGGGGTATCTAAAAGGATTTACAATTCCCTTTTATAATTCAGATTCATTTGATTCATTATGATTGTGTTCAGTGCAATAACAATACTTATGTCTCCGTATTAAGTATTAAAACTTTAAACTGAACTTAGAAGAAACTTAGACTGGTCAGCTTAAGCAGTTTCATTCCGAAAACTGTAGGGTAAAGCAATACCGAACAACTGAAACCAACTAAACTAAACTGAAAAACAAAGAAATTTAAAAGAAATAAAGCTGGTACGTACGTACGTAACCATAAAATAATAGCTTTTTACCTTGTAATGTAATGCAGGAATTATTGTTGGTTTAACAAGCCATAAATTGTTGAATATTCTCTCTTGTTTTTTGTTTGTTTGAGGGTGAGGCAATATTCCCTTATTGTTGTTTCAAAATATTTCTAACACACATACATGTATACTTACATATATAGTACACATACATATACTCGTATACATACTACTACTGTATGTAAAACCCATGTATTTATTATTATTACTATAACTGCAGTGTTAGTGGCAGTAGTAGTGGTGGTGATGGTAACATTTTATATTTTTATTACATTGACTACCACTCTCTCTCATAAACACACACACACACATCTACATACATGTGCTCATAGTCGTTTTAAGATCTTAACACCAAGATTGTGGCTACAAGTGGATTTATTATGAAATTCTTTGATGGGAAAGTTTTTCCTTTCCTTTCATTTCGTTTCTTTTCTTTTCGTTCGTTCATTCATTTCTGGGATTTTTTATTACCCCCTTAAAGTACTTTATGGAAAAGAAGTGAATATTTAGTGAGTGTTTTTAGCTTTTAAACGTTTATACTCCTCTTAAAGTCGTCAATGGTATGGGTGGTTATTCGTAAAAAGAGCGTGTTTGTCTACGTCTGAATGTGAAACTAAATGGCGTTGGAAATAATTTCAATATGGCACTTGTGAAAATGATTTGTGTTAGCTTTTCTGGTATTTTTTTTATCACAAGTTTTTTCTTTTTTTTTTCTTTCTTTTTTACATTTAATTTTTGAGAGTTTTACCACTAAACTTTACTTTTTTTTTGGGTTAAAGTTAGAGAAAATATATACTCCAGGACAATAATGGTTAATAATTTTCTCTTTTAAGAAAACGAAGAAGAAGAAGAGAAAACTCGAAATGGAAAATAAATTATATTGTATAAGACATACATACATACATGCATATATCTTTCCTAAACTTACACCGAAAAAATAAAGCCACACACTATTTTGCCCAGCTATGGGAATTTCAAAAATATTTAACGCTTAAGAGAAACTGAAGTTAATAAAGAAACTGAAGTTTTTAAGGGAAATTTGAATGTAATTTGCTGGCAGTTATTTATAGATTGAAGTCGCCGTGGTCTAGTAGGTAGTGTGTTGGCTTATTAGACGTGAGGCCTCGCTTCAAACCCCAGGTCAGGGATCTCCAATTGAACAAAATATGAAAAAATATTTCTTCGGCGATTTCCTCTCAGCAAATTTCTGGCAAAACTCGGAGAGTAAATCAAAAATTGCCATGAAAAGTTTCTGAAAAATCTGTCGTTCGGAGTCGACTTTAAACTGTAGGCCGCGCCACTCATGGTTAAAAATTAACACACACATGAGTGGTGTGAGAAGCTAGGCCGTAATCCTGACTGAAGGGTTGTAATGACCAATTGTGTTGTGTGTGTGTATTTATTGATATAAAAAGCGTGTATCGAAATTGGCACAGTGATCACTTATAAGAAAAATTTGGAAAATCAGCCTTAGATAGGCAGGTTAAAGAATAGATGACCGGTTAATGGGCCTCATGCCTATCGACATGCACCTAAGCCATCATTTAGGCTTTTTATGCCTTAACCATTAGGAATATCACCTTACTTTCTATGGGAAGTCTATATCTTGTACAAATTTCTTGAACTTCTTTCCGTCCACTCTTCTAAGACGAGTTATGCCTGTTATAGTACATCATCTCGAACTTACAAAAATATTTCACCGTTTCAATGTCTTAACCATTTTCCACATTATTTTCCACCACGCTAATCTGTTTCTTCGATGTAGAAGCCCAGTCCCGTCCTTTCTAAGGTGCCAGATAACACAATGGATGTCATTTGAAAGTGTTCCGGGAACGCGATTGGATTTGTCTACCTGTAAGTCTTCAATATTTGCTGATGAATGGCGTGTGTATAGAATATCTAACGGAAGAATCATTTTCGATGATTCGTTTTAAGTACATATATCGGATTTGATTAAATAAATTTAATAATTTCCTACTTTAACTAAAACCAACTTTTACGTTTGTATTTTTGAGCAAATTTATTAGATTATAATGGCATTAAAAGTAAATGAAATTTATACATAATATAAAAGTCTTTCAATAAATATCAATGTTCTCTATATAACTAAGTCATCCCAATATGGCACGGCGCCCATAAAAGGGTTAACACAATCATGAAGGCCTTCATATTAAGCTATTTAAATTTGGCATTTTACTACTCTTATATCCTCGAAAATATAATTCGTTCATCGAATAAATCGCAACTTTCTTTTACTATTTATTCACCTTTTCATTGTTTTGTTTCTTCAGAATGGAATTCGTGGCATCATTAACATTAATTCCGTCTGTTTGAAAACTTCTGCTGCAATTTATACAAAATTTACTCCACAATTATATATTTAATACGTCGTAAACTTTCTTTTTTTCATTTTTATTAATGCATTGAATCTTCAATTAATATTGAATAATAAGTGATCAGAAAAATAAAAATAAAATTACAATGTGAATAAAAAAAACCTTGAAGCTATTACACCTGAAATGACCTGAATTTCTGTACAGTCGTTAATGAACTTTTAGGCATGGCCAACAGTAACACACAACTGCAGGCAAATCATGTTTTTAATAATTGCCATCAAGTTCATCATATTTAAATCATCAAACATACATATTTACATATGCAAACGACATTATTATTTATATCACGTTTTAAAGCAGGGTATTCCGAACTTTAACTGTTACATCTGTCACTTAAGTTGCCATTTATTCAATCTGTTTTGCCATATCACTATAGATGGAGATAGAATTCAACAACACGTGCAAATAATACAACAGTTTTTATCCAAATGAGTGTTTTCTGTTCGAGCAAAGTACCTTACGCTTCGCCCATTTTACGATCACCATAATTGTCCTACTGAGAGGACTATTTGCAATGTGGTGTACAAGATTGAGTTCGTTGGTTTAATAACCAACCAACCAATATCAGTACGTCGACGAAATGTAAGTTCTGCTGAAAACATCGCCGTGGCAGTCGATTTCGCGTCGCTTACAAGAATTCGGATTTTCATAGACCACAACTTACCGAACTTAGCGCCGTGATATAGGCCTGAACACGCACAAATCTTAACTGTCCCAGAACTAAAAATAGACAATGACTTGTACTCGCTAGATAGGCTTTGTAGCAGATGGCAAGTAATCTTAATTTTCATCGAAAAATCATCTTCAGAGATGATGCTCATTTACGTATGAGTGGATACGTGAAATTCTTGAATTTGGGATGATATAAACCCACATGAGATCCAAGAGCATCCAATGCATTCCGAAAAAGTCAGTATTTGGTGGTGCTGCATATTCGGTTCATATTTCTTACAACACGTTTTTGACCAGGCCATCGCTGTAAGTACTATAGGTCGATGGTCACCAACTTCTTTAGTCCTGAATTTGTCGGTTTGTACAACATTGATATATGATTTCAACAAGATCGCATTAGACGTTATATTACGTACATACATACATACACAATTGGTCATTATAACCCTTCAGTCAGGATTACGGCCTAGCTTCTCACACCGCTCAAATTGTGTGTGTTACATGAGTGGCGGGACCTACATTTTAAAGTCGATTCCGAACGACAGATTTTGAGAAACTTTTCATGGCAATTTTATTTGCTCTCAGAGTTTTTGCCAGAAATCTGCTGAGAGGAAGTCGCCGAAGAAATAATTTTTTGTATTTTTGTTTTGATATCTGGCCTGGGGCTCGAACCCTGGCTTTACGTCTAATAAGCCAACACACTACCTAATAGACCTCCATCTAATGTGGTAAATCACGGGTGTTTGCGAGTGAGCCACTTACCACATCCGTCCACAAATCCAACACAACCCATGCCATTGGTTCAATTCAACCTGAGCCTTGCGCCAGAGTCATGGAGAATTACGCATTTGGGATGCACAGAGCAGCAGTGATAGACATTTGAACGACGTTTTATGTATTTCACACATAATGGCAAGACTAAACATTTTAAACAATAAAGAAGTCGATGATATCTAATACGTTCTCTCTGATATCTCTTTTATTTAAAATCGCATTACTTTTCAATAAAACTTTTCGCAATAAAAATCAAACCCTTGGTAGGCTGTGTTCGTTTTATCGTCATAATTTTCATCATTGAGACTCAAGCGTATAAACTGACATGAGCAATATTTTATGGCATTAAATCACACAATAAACTCAGCAGTTTTGAATGAACGATTACTTGCCAGTGTTATGTTGGTTAGTAGCTACAACTCAGTATTTTATAGGCTGGATAATGTAATAATTGCTTTCATCAGGCCTTCTTTTTTAGTTGTTTTGCAATGCCCTCTGGTGTTGTTTCAAAATATTGTTACAAAATTTATAACAGCATCAGATGATGCATCATCTGTACCAAAGTAATTGGAATTTCCATAATTTATATAAATTTTCCATTTTCACTTTGATGTCGATCAGAAAATTTGCACAAAAATACACCCACACAATCACAAAAGCGTAGCCACACCTCGGGGTCATTTATCAAAATTGTACTTTTGTTGCTGTTTTGTTTGTGGTGCACAACAATAAATAATTCGCTAAAGATCATAAGTATTCAAACTCGCCAACATATTCACACAAACATACATAGTGGTAGAGAGAGAGGGAGAGAGAGCGAGAGAGAGAGGAATGGGATAATCGTTATGGTCAACAAGTAACAATCATTGTAATGGGTTTTCGATTAGTCAAATAGAAACGAAACACAGATGAAACCAATAACCAATAAACAACCACAACAATAAAAATAAATATTTTCAAACGAATAAATTGTACAATTTCTGAGAGTAAATGCCATCAGAAAGAGAAAGGGAAAGAGAGAGAGAGATAGAGAGGGAGCGGTGAATAAGAAGAGAAATGTTTAAAAAGAAAAACTGCATTCGAGTGAATTTTTTCTTTTCTTTTGTTTTGTTCATAAAAATAAAAAATTGGCACAAAAAAAAACACGACTCGACGAATTCAATACATTATTGATGCGATAATCGTTGCAATAATTCAGATCTAATGATGCGCAACATAAAAATCAATATTTAAAAAGCCAATTGAACAATAAAAGTAAGTAACAACAACAACAATAAATGCAACAACAACAACAACAAAGGAAATAGCAACGGTGAAAAATGGATGGAACAATAATAACAGTACAATACAATAATAAACGAGAGCAAACAAGCAATTACATTTTCATACACACACAACAGCACTCACACACACACAACAGCGCTCAGTCTCAGTCAGACCAGTACATACGGTCAACAAATAAATGAAAACAAAACGATTTCCATTGACACATTGGGGGAAGTAAAAACATGCGAGTGGTACCTCCGGAAAGTACCAAAAATATTCCGCATAATATTAACTGGCTTAAGTTAATCAATATTTACGTTGTTGTTGAACCGTTAAGAAAAATTGTTAAAATTATCTTCAAATTTTGATAGGGAGTCTCCTTGATGCAATTGTTATAATTTTTCAGTACAACTTGCCAAGTGCAATCGTTTCAAATTTATGATCAGATCCGGTACTTTACATCCGGTCTTGGTTTTCTTTACTATCAGAGATCAACAATGAATCGTTATTTTGCGATTCATAATCACTCATAAATCACTCGACAATAATGAAAACTACTTAACTACTCTGATCCATTCATACTCACTACAACGTGGATTTATAAGTACAGGTTGCAATGAGTTTGAGTACAACGTTAACATCAAACTCATACCATTCGAAATATGTTTGATCCATACGCCTACTCATTCAGATTCATAAATTTAGAAAAATACTTATAATACTTATAAATGAGTGACTCGAATCATTCATCAATATTTACAGTCTTAGTTGCTGTTGCATTTACAAAAAAAAAAAAAGAAGAAAGAAAAAGACAAAGACAGCAAGCAAAGCAAACACACAACTTTCTAATGAGTATTTTAGTGTTCGTACGCATATCATACTTATTTTGTGATTCATAATCATCATACGTGTTGTTAAGTATGAATATGCTGACATTAAGAAAAGTATGAATGCCTATAAGTATAAGAAATTATGAGTATGATTCGATTCTACTCATCTTTTTGAATACTCATTATTGATTTCTGTAGCTCAACTAGATATCGGCCGATAATACGTTAATGGCCATGCAGTATTTTCTAAAAATAAATTACCTACCTAGCAATTTAGTCACATTGAAAAAATATTAATAATAATGCGTTTTTACCTTTTTAAAACCGTTTAAAATACGAGTTGGTTGATTACAAACAAAATAAATGTGTGTTTAGTTTCAATTAAACTCTTTATTTTTCGCACTACTTTTGTGTGCCACCGTTTACAACTTGATGAATCCAATAATAATTGCTTGTTCGCTATTCTTCCTTGCTTACAATGCAGATCTTTACAGCGGAGATCTTCAAACCACGACTGGTTTTCTTCACTCGCAACGCGTCTTCACACAAGACTGACTGAATTCTTACTACTCATAGCCTGCTTTGTCTATGAAGGTTCTTGAAATCGAACGTTCTGGGTTTCGTGTTTTGAGAACTCTATCGCGAGTTCATTGTTGTTAGTGTATTTTGTTCACATTGTTTGTTGTTGCGTTCTCGCTTACTTGCAACAAGTTCGTTGTATTTGTTTGTATAGCTTTTGCTCATTTTAATGTTAAACGATGTACACCGATTCCATTTTCGTAACAATATTCTAAAACTATTGTTCTCTGGTCTTCTTCTGACGTTTACTATCCACAACCAACTTCTTGCTAATCTGACGCATAATTCAAATTATTTCTCATTGTAATTACCCAACAAATGTTTTGACTGTTTCAAACCCACTTGGTGCGAGAAGAGTCTTTGCCTCTTTTATTTTTCTTCTGAACGAGTATAGTTTCCCAAATTCTTTTTAATACTCCAGTAACAGTTTCTAAAGTAACTTCCTTGCAAGCTGATCTGTATGCACATTAACTCGAATTCTCTGAACCATCTTCATAGGAACTGAAATCTCGAATGGCGACTTGACTATCAAATAATATTGATATGTTCCATCCTCTGTATTTTCTGCTCAAGTTGAATTGCGCATGGCTTTCACTGCTGTAAACATTTGAAAGAGTTTCTCCATGAAGTCAAAATATTTAACGTTCGCTTCTGTCCTACTACGTATCTCATCCGCTTTTCTCTACTATACGCAACGGACTTAAATTCATCAGAACTTGTGGTGTACTGATCAATAAATAAAAACATCGATTGTTTTTAAAACTTCGATGAAGATTGTCCACCACTAAAATCTTAAAATCCGTTACATTTGATCAATAGTAATGAAGTAACAAAACAAACTCAATAAGAAAAAAAGCTAATGAAGAACGAAAGGGAATAAATCGATAATATATACAAGGCAGATTGTGTCAAACGTAATCAGCATATTAACGTACTTCATACTTTAACATACTTCAGCTACCAGAAAACTAGAAAAGAGGCTATTATGGAGTGATTAATAGCAGACGTCAAAGTTGCAACAGAACCCAATCATCAATAAGCGGATTTGACTAGGAAAAACATATAATTTGGGAAAAACATATAATTTGGGCAACTTTTAATTAGGTACGACACCATTGTGACATATTGAGATTTGATGAGTAAGTAAAATGAGAAAATTGCTCATAATACTATTTTCAGATATGCACTTTTATTAATATTAGTCAATATTCGGTTTATTGAGTACAATATTTTAAGTGTTCAGACATAATAATATACGCAGTTGAGCTGCTTATTCAATATTTATTTGACAGCTGGTAAACAAAACAGCTGATTGTTTCATCAACATTGTTTTCATTTTGTTTTTTATTTTTTGTTTGTCGTTGTTGACATTTGAGATGTCCAATATCAACAGAAAGTTTTCGGTTAATTGTAATATGCTCACTGAACATACTTATGACAGTGCTGCTTTTATAAGTTTTACTCAATATTATAACAATTTGCGTATTTATTACGCAATAATTAATTGAAACTTTATATGAAATATTGAGCTCAATAATTCCGATTTACGTAATAAAGGTGTTCAGATTCCGTATAAGTATCTGCACTAATCCTCAGCTTACACATGGCATTGATATAATCCAATAAACAGATTGCAGAAGAAATATTTCACGTCTTTTTTTGTATCTAACTATGCATTGGAAATAATATCATCAGTGTAGACAAACGGTAAAATGTTTAATTCTCTTGTTTGAGGATTTGGTAGTCAATAAGTTATTATCAAATTTTTGTTCTTTTTATTATTATTATAATTATAATTATAAAAAATTAAACGTCCACATATGTGGCCAAGGGCGTGAAGAGGTTAAACTGACTTAATGGAAATAGTAATAAGCTAGGTTGTCCAAAAAACCATTTTGTTTCTAAATATCATATTTCAACACAAATAAATTAATGCTGCTTAAAAACGAATCACGATTTTTACATGAATTTCTTGCTGGTAAAGCAGTAAAAATTGTAACCAAAGTAAAGTACTTTTGAACCATTTTGGATTTCAGCACTGGCCCAGGCAGAGTCCTTTCATTTGCAAAAAAAAACCCGTATGAAAGAAGCACAATACGCCACTAAAAAATACAAACAATAAGTTCATTACACAGTCTCTCTTACACACATACAGACACACATTCGCGTAGAGTTGTATATTTTCTTTATGAGAGCAACACAAGTAGCGAAATATTATTGAGAAAATAAAGGAATACAAAACATCAAGAAAAAAACAACATTTCTCTTCTCTTTTAACAAAAGCACACAACAAAAACAAACACATCCAAACACACAAATGGATAACAAACAAAAGACCATAACAATGCAAGGAGAAAAATGTTAAAAAAAAACAATAAAAATAAATGAAAACAATAAGAGTAAGAAAAACAAAAACAAAATAAAAACATTCAAACGACAACAATTGTGTTCAATTGCATTAATATATGTATGTGTGTGTGTGTGGCCATATACGAATGTGGTAATATTTTGCCCATGCGACTAAAGACCGATTTGTTCTCGGTCAAATGAAAATGAATAAGTGTCTGCGAGTGCTTAAAACTTTGTATGAAAGTGAAACTAGATTTTATAAAACAGAGATAGGTATTGAGTGAGAGAGAGAGAGAGGGGGAGAGAATCAATTCTTTTATTTTAAACAAACAACAATATTAATGGTTAACATACTGCATCAATAAATGTAGCAGCAACAAATTGTTTGCTTTTATTTTTTTTATTTTTTGTTTCATCACAATACGTGTGTTTAATCTTATAAAGAGTACGGACATGTATTAGCAGTAACACTCCATTCAAATGACACAAGCTGAGGATAAACGGAAGAAAAAGGGAAATTTTTCCACGAATTTTAACAGACACAAAAATGCATTTTCAATTGAATTCAATTGATATGTGGACCGTACGTGAAGTAGGCAATTTATACGGTTTTCGTATTTCTCTGAACGTATAGCGTGTTCCTGCGTGCTACCGCACACAGCCAAATACAAAGACTTCTTTCGATAAAGCTGTCTGACGACAACATCGTTGCAGATGTAATTGCAACCGTTTATGTTGTTGTCTCCAACAAATAAACAATAAATATAATCAGCCTATTTGTTGTTGTACAATGCGAACATTTGCTTCCACTTGTAGGTTCAAAGTCCAAATGTTTGTTTAATAACGATGACGAGATCAGAAGTGTAAACACAGATAAAATTATCAACGATGAGATTGTTTCTAAACATTTTGAAAATATTAAATCCATTTATTTGGAAAAAAACCTTAAAAACTAGTCAATGTGTGTTTAATTATGACCGGAAATTAGTTATTAAATCGACCACTTTTAGCACAACATAAAACAGTAAATATCATACTTAAATATACCACGAGTAAATTATAAATTACACATTTGCCATACATAAATAATTTATTGAGAATATACAACAATATTATAAATGTGGCAACGCTATATACATATATAGTTTATGAGAAAATAAAACTTCAAAAAAAACCTTATTTTATAAAAAAAAAATGTTGTTTGAAACTATCTTCTATATTTCTTATACATACCATGAGATAATTGAATAATCCTCGAGACACACGGTATGTAAAGGTTTCTATTGGATTCCGATTTTAAGCCATCATTAACCTTTTTTTATTTTTTAATTATAAAATAAAAGAAAAACAGTTATTGCCAACCCAACTGCAGTGTGAAAAACTAAAAGTTTTCAATGAAAAATTTAAATTTTTGTAATTGCGACCATTGGCAGTCAAAATGAAATCACAACTCGTGAGCATAAAAAAGAACTGAAATATTAAACGTTTAATGACATCTCTTCTACACCGAATTTGTTTCGTATTTTTGCAATACTTTCCACACCATTTTCGCAAAGTTTTTTATAACAACTTCCGTTTTGATTATAACCAATTTACAATTAAGATTCACTTCCGTTTTTATCGTAATTTCTTTCCATTTAATTTTTCTTTCATGGTCACCACCTTTACCACCACAACCTCTGCCACCGTCATCACCACCAAACGATTTGCGATCACCAAATTTCTTACCGTTAGCAAATCCGCCATTACTTTCTTCCTTATCCTTTACTTTACTATATTTGTTGGCGGGTGTTTCTCCATTTGTTTCGCTAAATTTTCTCTTCTGTCCAGGTTTTGGTAAAGGTTTACTTTCTGGTTCCTCTTCGCTTGAACTATCATCACTGCCCGATTTTTTGACCGCAGCCTTTTTAGCTGGTGCAACAACTGCAGGTTTTTGGGTTGGCTTATCGTCATCCCCTTCTGATGAACTGTCACTTGAACTGTTGGATTTAGCTCAAGGCTTAGCAGCAGAAGCAGTAAGATTATGTTTTTTAGCTGGTGGTTCATCGTCGGAATCTGAAGAATCATCCGAACTGGATTTAGCTTTTTTAACAGCTGAAGGTTTTACTGCTGTTGCCTTTACAGGTGATGGTTTAGCTGGCTCACCATCGGATGAAGAATCGTCGGATGAGGATTCAGCCTTCTTTTTAGCTGGAGCAGCTACTGCTGGCTTTTTGGCAGCAGGTTTATCATCATCACTGGAAGAGGAGTCGTCAGATGATGAATCAGCCTTTTTCTTAGTAGCTACTGGTGCTTTATTAACAACTGGTTTCACGGCTGGTTTCTCCTCTTCTTCCTCACTTGAAGAATCATCACTCCTAGACTCCTTTTTAGCAGGTGCAGCTACCTTCTTGGCGGAAGCAGCTTTAAGTTTTTCCTCTTCTTCAGAAAAGCAGCAGGCCTCTCATCGTCTGATGAATCATACGAAGAATCATCGTTTTTAACTGCTGCTTTAGCTGGAGCAGCAGCTGCTGCTGCTGAGCAGCAGGTTTTTCATCATCGCTGCTATTGTCAGAAGAATCTTCAGAAGATTCGGCTTTTTTAGCTGCAGCTGGTTTTGCAGGTACAGCTTTGGCAGCAGGTTCAGCAGCAGGCTTTTCATCATCGCTACTATCGTCAGAAGAATTATCTGATGATTCTGGCCAGAGTAGTTTTAGCGGCAGGTTTTTCATCTTCACTGCTATCATCCGAGGAATCGTCAGAGGAATCTTGTTTTTTAGCTGGTGTAGCTTTAACCGATGCAGGCTTAGCGGCGCTATTTACTTTAGCAGCTGGTTTCTTATCGCTATCATCTGATGATATCGTCTGAGCTCGAATCTGCCTTTTTGACAGCCTCACACCATTACGCACTACTGGAGCAGCAGCAACCTTTTTAACTGTATTTGTTTCTTCATCAGAATCATCGCTGTCACTATCGCTTGAACTGTCTTTAGAATTTTTAACAGGGGCAATTTTGATTTTACTACTCTGTACAGAGTATTTGAAAATATCTTCTAACTTGGGACGGACAACCTTTTGCAACATTAGCCGCTTTTGTTTTGTGTTGATATACTTGAGGTAATGTCTTATCTATTCTTTGCAAAATATTCATGCAATATTGCAGCCAATAACTGATCGATCATTCACTGCCATTTTTAATTAACTTCTTACATGTTTTTCTTTTATTCGTAATACAACTTTTTTTTTAACAATTTCTCCTCTTGCGTCGTCCAAAAACTTCTGTTGGTTGTGCTGCAAAGAAAAACTATAATATTTAATGCGAGTACAATATTTTTTTATGTTTTGATTTTTTGATGTACGAATCCACGCATGCCCTGAAATAAATTTTCTTTTTTTTTAAATTTTTATTTTTGCAATCTAAGTTAAAGAGTTTCCCAAAGGGAACGCTAGAAAATTAAAGTCGGGGCCAACCCTTGGTCCTTGTTATAAAATGAAAAAAAAATTGTTGTTTTAATTACCTTTATTTCCTGTGTCCAAAAGCAGAAGAAAAACAAATAATTTATGACAAACTACTCGTATTTGTTGTGTATTCTTCACAAGTTCTTCATTGAAATATCAAAATAAATTATACGTACATAAATCCAAGGTAACTATGACTTATAATTATTCTGAATTTTAACAAGTATAATTGGAACAAGTACATACACTATACACTACTATTTATACTTCAAATAGTCTTACTAAGCAATTAATAGAAAAACTTAATAAATAATTGGATATGCTGATAATGCAAGTATATGTAGCATATTTGTTGTATGTACGCAGAAAAAAAGTCTGCTTGCAGCGTTAGCATATCCAAGTTTATGTTCAATGATCGTTGTGTCAGCATGTTGGATAAATGGTATCTTATGTCACACAATGGGTAGAGCGTGTTAACTTCTGTTTACAAATAAATACGATTATTAAGGAAAACTTATAGCTACTACAACAATTTCACGGAGTGTTAGGTTCCTACGAATCTAACTATTTATATATGTATGTATGTATGTATGTTTACAATGTTTAAAATATTCATTTACATTAACTTATTTATACATACTGAAAGTTATATTTGAAATGGGGGATCTAGTATGTGTTTCTTTTTATTTTTTATTATTTTTCTTATTAAGTTTCCTTTTCTTCATCAGACAACGACCTCAGAATATTAAAGACATTGTCATTATGCACCAAGTCGAGTCGCATACTTCTTCTTGATCTATACAATATAAAAAAATTGTAAACAACCTTATAATATGTTCAGATATGCACTTTTATTTAGTCAATACTCTGTTAATTGAGTACAATATTTTAAGTGTTCAGGCATAATAATATACGCAGTTCAGCTGGTTGTTTCAACAACGTTGTTTTTATTTTGTTTGTCGTTGTTGACATTTGAATTGTCAAATATCAACAAAAAGTATTGGCTTAATTGTAACATGCTCAATAAACACACTTATGCTGCATTTTATGTTTTACTCAATATTATAACAATTTGGGTATTTATTGCGCAATTATTATTTGAAACATTATATGAAATATTGAGCACAATTGACTTGATTAAAAAATCATACTGAGTTTGAAAGATTTTTATCGTTAATAAATTCAAAAACTGATATTTCAACTTGGTCGGAACAACTACTATTTATGATTTTAATAATGTTTTTAACTTCACTTTTGATTGATGGAAGACGAGCTGAATAAGTTTTTTTTAAATTTTTGTACGTATTTATAAACAAGGATTTAATTTAACCGAAATTAAACTGCTAGGATTTCTTAAATGTTTCACATCTTGAAGCCATTCTATTATACACGTTGATTGTCTGAGGATTAATTTTTGTCTGGAAATTTCTATGCCGGAATTCTTTATTGATTCGCGCATAGAGTTCAAAATATCATCTGTCATCTGATAAAATTTTCAGTTTTTAATTTAATAAATCTTGATTTAATATTCCTCATCAATATATGTTTGTATGTAAACATTTTATAATTTAATTGGAAAAAACTAAATTTGAGCAAATATTTGAAATTCAAATTTTGAATTTAATTCGATGCCACTCAAACAAAACGCCAAGCACATGCACACTCTTCATACCGGGTAGAGCGTATGGGAGGAAGTCTCAAAACAACTATACAACCTGATAAAGAATACAAAAAATAAATGGGAAAATGGGAAAATTTAAAGCAAAGCTATGGGGTTTTTCTCGTCTCTCGTTACTTTTTTCAATATTAAAATCTACTGCCGCTTTTTCATTGCCGTACAGGCCCATAAAAATGTTCTCCTTTATCTGTGCATGTTGCATAGGCGTTTGTGTGTTTGCGTACGTATGTACGTTTTTATGGGTTAGTAAAAATGGGCAGAATTTTATTTTTAATCTCTACCCAAGCCTTAGAAATTGAGTGATCACAATGGATTTACCATTGTGCAGTTTGATATAAAATCCCACATAAAAACGAGTCTGGCGCAAAACCTCAAAAAGGATTTTTCTTTTGCAACAAAAAAAGCATTTTTTTCGCTCTTAAATCCCCTCAAAATACGATTTTCAGCGTAAATCATTATTTGAATTCCACGTTAAAGTCTGTTCTCAAAAGGAATGTTTTTTTTCGTTCCTTTGCTTAGTCATTTAGAATCAAGGGATTATACGGCACACAGGCCAATCGCCAAAACAATGCAATCATAGTGAAATTGATAATAAAAATTTATTTTATACCATACAATAGCTAGGCTCTGATGCAAGTAAGATTGAAAGATTTTTTTCTCTTTTTTATTTATTTTTTTTCTCTCCTTAACATATTATTTTATTAAATCAAATATTTGTTGTAAGTACACTAACAACACTAAGTGTAATGATCCTTATTTGTTTTTAAGTTTAAAAGTCGCTGTAGTTTAGTAAATAGTGTGTTGACATATTAAACGAGAGCCCGTGGTTCAAACCCCAGCTGAGATATCTTAAATAAAACGAAATATGAAAACAAAATTTCTTTCGGTAACTTCCTAACAGCAGTGTTCTGGTAAAAATACTGAGAGAAAAATCAATTTGCAAAGGAAAGTTTCTCAGAAACATAGATGGCACGCGAATCTAAAATGTAATCTTTTCTGAAGGATTTAAATTGCCTTCCACGTGCATAGGTGCAGTGTTTTAGCAATCAATTTAAGCTTGTTGCTCTCAAAATAATCCGTTGACAGGAATTTATTTTAATTTTTCTGTTAAAGGCCTAGAAGTAAAGAAAAATAATGTAAGCAAAGAAAATTTTATAAATTTTAGCTTGGGTAAATCCGTGCTTATTTTCGTAATTTGTAAAGAGAAGCAGGATTTAATTTTGCTTCACTTGAATAGGTGCATATTGTTACGTTTTTACCATTTTAAAAATGTTTAAAATCTGAGTTTGTAGATTGCAAATAAAAATAAATCGGTATTTAGCTTTAAATAAATTCTTCACTGTTCGCACAATTCCGTGCGCCACTGTTCGCAACTTGATTTAAAAAACAACAATTTGCTTTATTTGTTATTCTTCTTTACACTCTTCCGCGTACGCACTAACGATTGTTTGTTAGATCTTCACAGCGAAGATCTTCAAACCACGATTATTCGCTTCATACGAAACATGTCTTCATACAAACTGCCTGAATTTTTACTGATCCGTTGCCTGCTTTGTTTTTCCTTCAATATCGCTGGTTAAACAGCATGATGAATGCTCTTGAAGGAGAGTTACTTCGCCTTAGCGAAATCTCTATAAATGTAAACATGTTGTTTACGTTATTGTTGTTTGTGTAGTTTGTTTACGTTTTTCCTTGCAGTTGCCTGTTTGTTTACTTGCTTTTCCCTTTTTTATACTGATGTTGTTGCTATATTTTTGATTGTTCGTTGATCATGTAAACAAGCCCATTGCTTTTGTTTTTGTAGCTTTTTTTTATCATTTTAATGCTAAACGATGTAACACCATTTCCATTTTCGTAACAATTTAAAAAAAAAATTAAATAAAACACGAAAACATTGCAGATTTCTTTTTATTAATTTTTAATAATGTGTACTTCCGCCTTTCGACAAACCTCAGAAATTCTATCTGGAAGGGAGTTATAAAGTTGCGATAAATATTGCAATGAAATTTCCGACCACGCTTCTTTTATTGCAGCAGATTCGTCCAGATTCGTATACTTTTCGTGACAACCATCCCCACACGTTTTCCATTATATTTAAATACGGTGATATCGTATCCATATTGCTAATCCACGTTTTAACAATCCTTGCCGTGTGGATAGGAGCATTATACTGTTGGAAAATCCGTGGGATGAGTTCAAACTGGTCATGAAATTTCGGAAACGCCGTTTGCAGAATTGATCATTTTCATCGTTTGAAATTCCAAGTCTATGACTCCATAGTACGATATTGCTCCCCAGACCATAACACCATCTACTCGACTACGGTTACGAGCTAAAAAACGGTCTTCTTTTCTCAAATCATGGAAATAGTGGTCGAAGCCGTTGGGTCCATCAAAATTGAGTTTTTTTCGTCAGAAAATACTACTTTAGTCCATTTAGTCTTCCAAGTCATATGCTCCACGGAAAAATTTAATCGGAATTCATTACGTTGCTGGTTTTAGGTGTTCCGCTGAATTTATTATTCTTCTAACGGTGGAAACACTAGTACTGGAATCACTTTTTGCTGTAATTTTTGCAGCAGAGTCAGTTGAATTGGAGGCTGTAGTGGCCATTTTTTTGCCTTCCCTTCATGTTATTGCCATAATTTTCTTTGTCTTCCATACAAAGTTAGCACTTTTATTAATTTTTTTAGAAATTTCACAACAAGACAGACCTTGATCGTTATAGGCGTCTATTTTAGCCTTTTCTTCCGCTGTTAAAGATTTACAGCGGCCCATTTTCAATTTAAACTTGTAGAAATTCACTTTTGTTCTCAATTTATCAAAACGTTTAACAATTTTCTAGTTAAAGTTGATACAAACGACCGTATAGTGACATTTTAATCACTTCACCTATTCAAGTGACGCGAAAATAACATCCATTTTTTTTTATAAATTACAGAAACAAGCACAGATAAAATCTAACGGAACTTTTTCGAGATTTCTTTCCTCACACTCTTTTTCTCAATTGTCAGACCTTTAACAAAAAGTGAAACAAAATTCTTTCCATGAATTATTTTGGACACATTCTTCTCAGCAAATCGCCCGCGATAAGAATTTTTCAAATTTTTTTTTTTTTTTGTAATGCGATATTTTCATGCGATCTGCAACCTAATATTCACTACTCCACAGTGGCAACCAGTTGTCGGTCATTAATGTCCTCATTATTAATTTATTTGTTTGTTATTCAGATTTTAATGTCCGCATTGAAAAAAGATGGGCTATTAAGAGGGCTATTAAGCAAAGAGACATTTACTGGAGTAAACGAAAGTATGGTAGTCACTTGTCATAAGATTTTCATTTTTCCTCCTCTTTGTTTTGGCTTTCATTTCTTTCTTTCATTTCGTGCAGATCTCATGGCTTATCATATGATTTTACAAGACTTGAAGTTTTTTTTATTACCATCATTAAGGTTTCTCCCATTTTTACTCTCTCATGCTCTGTATTGTATGTATGTATGGATATGATGGTTATTATTGTTTGTGCGTAATATACACACATACACACACACTCAAACACACATTCAATCATTACATACATAATCACATAAAGAAGCAGATGCTGGAAAGCCAAACAAAAAACGAAAATGGGGAGAAGATCCTTTCGATAAAACTAAAGCTTCAGCAGTCATTCAGTTCAACACTTAAGTGAACTTTAAACACTTTTATTAATGGCATATTATGTAATAAGTCTACTATCACACATACACATACACATACAAGCCCGCATATACATACATACATACATACTCAAATATATGATGTCCTTCCTTATAATTCTTTCAAACCCCTGTCATTAAATTCTATCGCACGCATGCACACACAGATAATACTGAGTCTGAGACTTAGGTGTGCATGTACGTTTGTAAGTAGAACTGCTTGTATGCGGTATGCTTGAGTGGTTTGAAACCTGCACAAGAATACAGTGATTCAAAGTGAAATTATATTGAAAACAAAAATGATTTCAGTTTGTCAATATACATTGTACTGTGGATTAATTTCTAGAAAAAAAAATCATTTAACTGCTATTGTATTTCAATTGTAATCAAATTTCACATGAGCCGAACAGACAATAGTTTTTTTTTTTGTACAAATTTAGTTGTTAAGTGCGATAATCATGACATAATATGATGTGACATGACACAACATAAAATGACATTACACAACATAAGATAAGTTGGCATAACATAACATGATATGACATAATACGACATGACATAATATGAAAGGACATGATAAACAATAGATAATACGACATAACATAGCATAGAAGTCGCCGTAGTCTAGTAGGTAGTGTGTTGGCTTATTAGACGTAACGCCAGGGTTCGAGCCCCAGGCCAGACATCAAGACAAATACAAAAAGTATTTTTTCGGCGACTTCCTCTCAGCAGATTTCTGGTAAAAACTCTGAGAATAAACAAAATTGCCATGAAAAGTTTCTCAAAAATCTGTCGTTCGGAGTCGACTTTAAACTGTAGGTCCCACCACTAATGTATAAAATTAACACACACAACATAAGTGGTGTGAGAAACTAGGACGTTGTACAATGGGTCCATTCGACCTACGGGTACTGCACTTGCTTAATTGACAAGTACACATCTTCTAACCTAACCTAACATAACATTACATAACATGAAATAAGGTGACATAACATAAGATGACATTACATAACATGACTTGACATGATGTAATATAATATAACACGACCTACCGTGACTTGACGTAAAATGACATAATGTGACACAACTTGACATGCCATGACATGGCACAAAATGACATGGTATAATATTAAATACCATGACATAGAATGACATAAAGTGACTTAAAATGTCATAACATAACAAAACATACAACGTGGCAGAACATGACATTACCTAACATAACATAAAATAACTAAACATGAGATGCCATAACATTTCTTGTCTTAAATTACATGCTACTTTAATATCAGGAATAGTATCCGAGATAATAACTGTTACTCTCAATAACTTTTTGTGTAATTTCCTAAAACTAAGTAAGCTTTGTACTCTTATCACAGATACACTGACATTTGTGAATCTCTATCGCAATTAAAGCGTAGAACCATATCTTTAAGTTGCAATAAAGTAGCTCATAATTCTCCTCCTGGACTCTACTCCAATGCCTTCAAAAGAGCCGATTTAACAGTAACAAAAAAAGTTTTATAAACCATCTCTTCATTGTATGAAAATTTAAGGAGAATGAACAACAGATGACTTAATTTCTTTAAAGAAATTCCACCGTTCAAAGACTTGCTGCTGTAACAGAGCAAATAAGCGCACAAGTATATGAAAGTGAATCGGAAATTGCAAATGCAGTTGCAAGATGAAAAATGTGCTCCTTTATATTGCTCTCTCTCTCTCTCACTCTCTGCCTTTCCGTTAGTATGTGTATATGTAGGTGTAGGAGTAAATAACTTAATAAAATGGCAATAAGTTACTTTCGTACTTAATGTTCTCTCTCTTTGCCTCTCTGTCTCTCTATCACTCTCTCTATGGATGTGTATTTTTTTGCATACGCCATCCTTCTTAACTTTCAAATAGACGCTTACACACACACACACTTCCCCACACATATATAATTTCTTTTTTTTCAGTTTGTTTTTAATTTCTACCGCTTAATTAAAACTGAAATAAGTTACAGATTTAAGTGCTTTTCCTTTCGTATTCCTTATTTGTATGTCGAAATATTGTAGCAGCCTTGCACCACACCATTTTAATGTACATGAGCAAGAAATGTGTGTGTATGTATGTGTGTGCCGAAATCCCTTCTTGACAATCTTACAACCTTTACCTCCAGAGATTTTGCACTTAATACGGTAAGCATTTCAATGTCGTTCTAGTCGACTTAATTAAAAATTAAAGTCTTCTCGTTTCATTATCATTTCAATTGCATTTTAATTTTTGCAATTTCATTTTAATTTTAGAAAATCTTTAAAAAAAAATTCACTGAATTTTAAGTTTTCTTGGAGCATATTTGAGTTGTGGAAATAATTTTTGCTTTCATTAAAACCAAGATTGTTTTGGGCTGTAAATGTACGCAACAAACTTAAAGGTGCCTTGTGTGATAACACTTCACATGCAATCAATAATTTCATATGGGGATTGTCTTAATTACCATCTCACAGTGCCTCTGAGCTATACCGCCAATTGTACGAATCCTTACACATGATTTCCAATTGATTTCCAATTATGAAACTTACATTCGCAAAAGTCTTTAATTGTGGTGGTGTGGTGTGGTATAGCGAGATTCAGAGGCAAAGGATTTATTTGAAAACTCTTGTGTGTTCGTTAATCGCCAATTCAATGTTTCAAAGATGCTGCAGTTATCCACCTTAGTTCAGAGCAAATAATTCAATGCAATTCAAACTATTTGTAGTTATTGAGCATAGATTTTGTAAAATAATTTAAATAAAATCATCATTTTATTATGTATTGTTGTTGATTTTAATATGATTTCTTTTGTTTTCTTTTCAATATCTGGTTTTATTTATGATGATTTTTCTTTCGTTAATTAATATATTTTGTAGTAAATACATACCAGATTTTGTTTATTTTTTTCATTAATTTTTGCAACAATAATAGAAAAATTGAAAAGATTTCATTTAATTATAAACACGTAATTATTATTTTACAAAACAAAACCATAAATACATATAAAAGTCTGGCTAAACACTGTGCTAAATAATTAAAGGTACATATAATAAGAAACTGAATGCAGAAATCAAATAAATTTACAAACTGACGATGTCAGCGGTTAATTCTTTAAAGATTTAATTTTAATGAGCCCAGAACGTAATGAAATCAAATAAATAATAAAAAAGTTTTCCTTTCTCCCAAGTGAGACATAGAAAGTTCTTCCCTGAGTATTAGGCACACAATTTTTGTACAGAGAAATTGTTGCCAAACCCAGTAACAATTTAATGACTTTTTCATCTGTACCAGAGATCGGCAATGAATCGTTTTTTCGCTACTCACAAGTACTCATGAAATTTTGAGTATGAGTGAGTCAACAGTATTGAAATTCAACGACTCTGATTCATTCGTACTCCCTACAATATCGATTTATAAGTACAGGTTGCAATGAGTATGAGTATAACGTTGACATCAAACGCATACCATTCGAAATATGTTTGATTCATAAGCCTACTCATTTAGATTCATAACTTTAGAAAAATACTTATAATACTCATAAATGATTCGAGTGATTCGAATCATTTATCAAAATTTACAGTCTTAGTTGTTGTTGCATTTATAAAGAAAGAAAAAAGAAAAAGACAAAGACAGCAAGCAATGCAAACACACCTAGTGAGTATTGTAGTGTTCGTACGCGAATCATACTTATTTTGTGTTTCTTGTAAATGTTGAGTCCAGGAAAGTCGAAATCAACAATATCATGCGTATTGTTAAGTATGAGTACGATGAGTACTTCAAACTTTGAATATGAGTAGTATAATAATAATATCATACTCATATATTAAAATAGGTATGATTGCGTATAAGTATCAGAAAGTATGAGTACGATTCGAATCTACTCATCTTTTCGAATACTCATTGCTGATCTCTGATCTGTACTCACAATTCATTATCGCCAGCACTAAATTTCTAGGGTAAACTGATTCACAAGTAAATTTCTGTTGCAATTTTTATTTGTTCAGATCGGAAAAAATATGTAAAATAGACAGAAAATCCCTAAAAAATCCTAATATTTCTTCGTAGGCTTCCTCTCAGCAGATTTCTGGCAAAAACTTTGGTAGTAAATAAAATGGTCATGCAAAGTTTTTCAAACATCTGCTCTTCGGAGTCGACTTTAAACTTTAGATCCCGCCACGCATGTATAAAATTAACACACACAACATAAGTGGTGTGAGAAACTAGGTCGTAATCCTAACTGAAGGGTTGTAATGACCAATTATGTATGTCTCTGAAGTAGGAATAAACGACTACACGACATAGATTTTATCAATTTTTATTTTATCTGCTGTTGTCTTCGTTTATTTTAATACAATTTTAATACAAATTTTTTATGTATTGTTCGGTTTGTTTTACTGGCTACGGTCTTCCAATATTGAATACCATAATTTGACACATAATAACGGCTGTCTTATTGAATCTGCATTTGTCAAATTAGTTGTCATATTTGCCAAATGATCATAAACAACGACATGTGTTCACTAAATGGACTCTGAAGTAGTTGGCAACTCTCTGGCAAGCACGCCATTCTGGTTGAATGGTTACGTGAACAAAAAGATTTTGATTTTTCTACCATAGAGCATCGAATGCATTCCGAAAACACCACTTTTTGGTGTGGGCTTTGAACTGTTTTCGCCATCAACTCATATTTCTTTTACAACGTCAACGTTTACCACTATAGCTCGCTGATTATCGACTTAGTTTGTGCCTAATTACATGACCTAGACACCAATGCCATGTGGTGTCAACAGGACAACCCTACTGTCGAGAAATTAAAAGACATCGTTATCTCAAGTGGAGTTGATGTGAACTGGCCATCAAGGTTGTACGATTTCACCTCGTTAGACTTTTGCCTGTGGAGTTTTCTTAGATGCAAGTGTATAAATAAGCCACAAACCATAGCGGTGCTCATAATATAGCGGTTAACATAAATCTTGTCTTCGTTCAAAGTTCAGCCGGATTTATGCACCACAGTGATAGAGAAGTTATATCAGTAATAACAGATCTTTCAAAAGAATAAAAAATTTCGATGATATTTCACATACACTTTGTTTTATTTTAATTTAAAAGGAAAATATCGTAGTTTCTCTTTCTACATTTAAACTAAGATTGATTCATACAGTTCTGATCATTACCGTACTTTAACAGCAAAATCCCTGTTTAAGAAGGAACTCCTTCGATCTTCTCTGCAGTAAACAAATGTGGACCTAGTATATAGTATGCCATTTCGTTAAATTTTCTGTACTGATGACCAAAATAGTTTAAGGCTTGTTGTAAGAACTGAATGTTAAAGCCACAAACAAGTCACCTTATAATTATCTCCATTGGATATAAACAGACACTTTCAAATAACACAATAAATATGTAATTAAATATGATTTTTAATTTAGTATTACGTGCACAACAACCAAAATCAAATCCATGTTTTTTTTGTTTTTGAAAATTGAAATTTTTAAATAAAATTGCTGAATGAGAAATCTGTATGTACGAGTATGTATGCGTTAGGAAAATGAGATCTCTAAATGCGTTCTTTTGCAGAAAAAAATCCAATTGACAAAATGCATGTGGCAAATGTCGCTTTAATTAAAAATGTTGTACAATTTAAATGGTTTTTATGATTTTATTTTCTTTAATTTTATTTTTTCATCATTTATTTGTGATAACAAAATACTTCAGACTATTTTGGTTTACCAAATAGAAAAATGGTAACACAGGCATCAGGTTAAAGTTACAATCACACAATTGTTATCGACTTAAAATCAAAATAGCACTGGCGGACCAGATTTATAATGCAGACCATACTCGGCACTTTCAGATGATGCAACGAGATTAAAAAAACAAATTAATTCCGCACATAGTGCACCAAACGAATACCGCGTTTTTGCACTTTTTCGTTAGGATATGTATCTCCGCAGAGTTCGGATTGAGCGCACCAAAACCTTTCGGAAAATATTTTCTGTTTGCTGGGATGTTAATTTTTTGAAATTTTTTTGGCCGAAAACGAGAAAATCTACGTATATTTAGTTTACTATTGTTACACATACATACATACAACAACATTGAGCGCCATAAGTGAGTTAACACTTTTGTTCTTAAGTATAAAAAAGTTCCTTAATCATGAATTGTTATTTTTGTTTTAACATTTTATAAGTAATAAATAAACGTTTTTATTTTTGAAAAATTTATTCGACTATTCTCATTTACTTTTCTCGCTATCCTAAGAAAATGAGTTATTTCAGTGGTGTTTACTCACTTTTGGCGCTCAGTGTATAAATGGAAATAGTGTTACATCGTTTAACATTAAAATGATTAACAAAAGCTACAAAAACAAAAACAATGGACTTGTTTACATGATCAACAAATAAACAAATAATATAGCAACAACATCAGTATAAAAAAGGGAATAAACAAGTAAACAAACAGGCAACAACAACACTGCAAGGACAAATGTAAACAAAATACACAAACAACAATAACATAAACAACATGTTTACATTTATAGAGATTTCGCGAAGGCGAAGTCATTCTCATTCAAGAGCATTCATCAGACTATTTACCCTGCGATATAAAATGCAAGACAAAGCAGCCAAGGTGTCGGTAAAAATTCATTCAGTCTTGTGTGAAGACGCGTTGCGTGTGAAGAGAATAATTGTGGTTTGAAGACATACGCTTTAAAGGTCGGTCGAACAATTATTATTGTTTACGCAAATGAGTGTAAAGCAGAATAAAAAACAAAGCAATTGTTGTTATTTACATCAAGTTGTGAACAGTGGCACACAGAATTGTGCGAATAATAAAGAAATTAATTAAAACTGAACACAAATTTATTTTTAGTTTTATTGCAATCTACGAGTTCATATTTTAAATGTTTTTAAAAGGTAAAAATGTAACAATACGTTTAAGTGCATATTCGAATGTGTGTAGAAATATGCATTGAACGCTTTCAATAACCAACAAAAGAAAAAAAAACTGTAATAAATTTAACAACAATAACAAATTGTTTATGCGGTAAATATCTCACATAATAATTCAATTAAAATTTATGTTTGCTTAATTACGTTCCATTTTGTACGCAATTACAAAATTCACATGCCCCACATACATACATATGTATATACACAGATAGGTACAGACATATGCAATATGGTTGCAATCTCTCCAAAACTCCTTCGACCCCCAATAACACAACAAATTTCAATTGAAACATTATAACAAACGTCTCTCACACACATGGGTCTGTTTATATTCTCCTACTTATTTACTACATACTATATCTGCGCACACATATGGTATGTATTTATGTATACATACGTATGTATGTACCTGTTAAAAATTATACTCATTTCTAGTTTTACATGAACATTATGTCTGTTAGTATAGCACATATAGTGTGTTACATGTGTGCGAATATTGTAAAACAATAATAACAACAATACACAACCACCAACAACAACACTAACAACAATAACAACATAATGCAATTGTATTATTAAATTGCAATATAAAATTGAATATGCTTTTAAAGAGCATATTTCATATGCATCCGTTACAATCGTTACACAGTGAGAACAATATTTTTGCAATGTCAGCAACAATAACAACACGAACACCTACAACAACAACAAGTGTAACATACACAATAATAACATACTGTGAGAATTGTTCGTATTTAAACATGTCTCACAGTGTGTAGCACTGTAACTCAGTTGCTGCCACAATTAGAAACATCATCGTTACACAGTCAGCTTTATTGAGTTGGTGTTTGTTAAATCCGTTTTGTATTCCCATAAACAGAAGCTCTTGTTTCTTGCTAATATTCCTGTTGCTGTTGCTGTTTTATATGGTGCCACTTTAAGCTGCGTGTGTGTGTGTCTGTGTGTGTGATTTCGCTAATTTAAAAATGTAGGCGACTTCACCATTTACGAACACTTGAAAACATAAATGCAACAATAAATTTGAGGATCTTTTTTAATGATAGTTTTCGCCAATTAATAATAATTGTCCTAACGAATCAGAATTAAAATGAAGCTATTTTTAGACCGGGACTAGTTTCGAATAGATGTTGAATTGATTTTTGTTGTTGTAGCTTTCGTAAAAACAAGATCAGTCATTTGCAACATTTTACCAAATATCTCGTAACATCGTTTACACAAAACGAAGCATAACATCACTACACCTTTAGTCCAACTTTTCTGCTTGCACTGTCGATAATCTTCAATAGGTATTTATACGCCTACTTCTGCTACTCCCTCGCGAATTCCCCACTGATGAATGTCTAGCAACAATGTTCCTTGACTGTCTTAACTGTCGCAACACTGCATTTGTTTTTAAATTAGGCCAGAATAGCATTCTGATTCTTCACAGGATTCTATTTATGAAAACCTTCATTGCCTTTAAATCAGTCAACATTATGTTGCATCTCTCACAGTCATAGATACTGACAATTTGGCATTCGGGTTAATTGAGGCATTTTCGTCATCTAAAGCTCCTTTCTGTATTCGTTGAAGTATGTTCTCTTTGGTTCCATAATTTTCGTTTATTATGTAGCCATGCACACATGAAACGTATTTACATTCCAAGTTACTATTTTTATTAAAAGTTATGACGTCATTAATGAATATCAGCTTCGATTTACCAATTTTTTTAGCATTTGCATTGATAGCTGCATCAACAATGTCGATCTAGTTCCTATAAAATCATCAATGTATTCTTCACCAATTTCTCATTGCGTTGTTGATTATTATGTCTTAAAGGATAGGGAAAAACAGAGAGGAGGCTTCCTCCATTACTTCAACTTATTCACTTATTTAAGGTTTATGAACAATACAGCATTTTGCATTGCTACAAGATTAATCAACTTTCTCAGAATGTGTTTTTTTTTTATTTATTTATTACAATACAATTACAAATTATATCCAATTATTACGAGCTGAGTTATACTCGGTGTAGTGTAACACACCGGAGTCTCTGATGAGAATCGAACCCACGACCCACACGCTAGTACTCTAGCACACTACCCACTGAACTACCAGGGCAACCTCTTCTGCACGCTGTAACAGATCAGATTTTGATATTCGCAAATAATTTAAAAATACTTCACTCCTCGTTATTATTAAACTAAATTTGCAATAGTAACAATTGCAAAGCAAATACAAAGCTTAAAGTTGCTTTTAAAGTACTTAAGTAAAGAATATGACGTAAGTTTTTAATCTCCAAAAATTGTCAAAATAAAGGCATAAATCGTCAATATGATTATGAATTGGAGCTCAAAATCGTCAAATCTGGCAGCTATGATCACACGCAAACTATTCAACGATTCCTAACTTGCTTCTAATATTGCAAACACGAATGTTACCATAAATATTTCACTACAAGAAGTATTATTTTGGTCTCATGTAGAACGCGATGGAACAAAGCAAGATCAGAACACATACACGTTGTTCTGCAGCTCTTTAGACGAAAGCAACAAATGTAATTAAGACTGCACTAAGAACATAAAGCCTCCAAGGCTTTTCACACTAAACTTATGCTCAAAGTGTTGGTTGTAGCTAACATACATATGTACATATGAATATGGTATTTAAATGTGTCGTGCGGACATTAGTACATTGAGACATTTGTTGGGTTTTGGCTGATCATTTATAAGTAATAAACACAGCTTAGGGACTATTATTGGGCTCAGGCGCCTTGCGCTTGCCTCTACCATTTCGTGTCTGTTGAGACATTATTTTTCTTTATCCTTCCTGATTACATGGTCATTAGGCGGATTAACACCACATCAAATTCAAGGAAACAGTTATATGTATGTATGTGTTGGCAATATTTTTTCTTGGTTAGCAAGAAGTGAGAACGGCATTCTTTAGAAATTCTTCAATCTCACCTCACCTATATACGTGTAAGACTAAAATCCAGATTAGCTAGTTAATTTGATTAGTTTCCATGCCACACAATTGTTGTGTAGCAGGCGATATAACTGACGGCATATTAGTTGTAGTACCTGATTTAGAATTGCTTTACAAGCCTTTCGGCTAACAGTTCTGTATGCACATATTGTATCGAATAAAAAATTATTTGCAGAATGAATGCCTGCATTCACATGTACTGATTTCCCAAGGGTCAAATTAGAATCATTAAACTCCTGGAGTATTCAAATATCTTTGAATAGATATCACTACGCAAATATAGCGAATTGAAATCTGTAGACTGGAATTCAGCAAATTGTTGAGATTAAAAAATTAATTTTCATTTCCTCTATTATTTTAGAGAGTCTTTTCGAAATTCAAAAATTTTACATCATATCTCATTGGATCAATAAAAAAGTGATGGGTTTCATCTGAAGCCACACATATCTTCTTCACATTAATGATTTATGATAGGTATATTCTTGCTTGATTAACTTTCCGCTACCCAAAGATTGAATCGTATACCGTAAGAAAAAGCTGTCTTACGCAAGGTTTCTTTGCTCTAAAAACTTAATCTCGAATTCGTTTCAATTAACCGCTGTCAACTGTTCTGTTTTGTAGCACAATTTTCAAAGAAGCCATCTTGTGTATGCTTTTTCAGGAAACCAAATTGATATTATTCGTGAAAAAAATCAAACAATTGTGAAAGAAGAAATTTCATTCAAATTCAGAAAAATCAAGTACATAGTAAAAATCGTTTAAAATAGTATTGTAAACACCTAAGGTTAGTGTGGGCCCAAACCAACTTTTTTGCTAAAAGGAAGATTTCAGTTCTCCATTGAATTCTCTGACATCGAGAATTTCGTTATGAAATGCACCTTGGTTGTTCAGCATTCGTGTCATTTAAGGCGAAATTATTACGTAAAGCCATAACTGGATTTGGTCAAAGATAAACTTGATAAATTTTTGATTAGAACCCAATGCAAGTATATTTTTATTTTATTAACTCTTTTTAATGTTTATCACTTAACCATGTTAGTGATTGAAATTATTGCAACTTGCCGTTAAAGATGGGTTTAGTTAAAGGTAACTTTAGCTAAAGGGAACTTTAAAGTCACATTTAACTTATTTTCGTTATTACAACCTGCTGATAAAATAAAGTTGAGTTTTTCAAAAATATGGCAGTGCTGGAGCAATGTCGATAACATTGCTCAATTAAACAAGTATTTTTTTAACGCAGCGGCAACGATGGGCTACTTTTTTTTGGTGTGTTTGCCATATTGAAAATAATATATAATATCTCAAATTCAGACATAAACTTAACTTTAAAAGTAACCAGCAGGATGATCCTCCCTTTAACTTAACGCACACTGCCTTATAGTCCACTTATAATAATGAAAAACCAATTTGTGCCCTTTAAAATCCTCCATTTAGTTAACGGCAAGTTGTAATATTGGCCCTTAGTTTGTTAACATCACCTTAAGATATCTTTTGTTAACAGCAAGTACTACGCAAAAGAAAATGTAAATTTCTTTAAAAATATTGTATTCGTTCCCTTTGTGTCGCCCTTCACTATTTATATCAACTCCGCTTATCTATCTGTTGCCGGAAGTTTCTTAGTCGTTGTGTCGAAAGGCGATTCTGTTTATTGTATGAAATATTCTCCAGTATTTTCTAATCGCAAAAAGACATTTAAAATTTACTTTAAATGCTAAGAAGAAGAAGCATTTTAAGCTTTAATAAAAATCCTTTTTTTCTCTTCTGACAACAAACGCCTATGAACTCTGAAGACATAATGCCCAGGAATTCATGTCCCTTGGGAAAGTTAATCCTTTTGTAGTGCATACCGAACTTAAAATGTCACTTAAATTAATTACATGTTGTTGTTTTACTTTCTGTGTGGTGTTCCTTTTACTCTCTGGTTGACAAATTACGTTGTTTTATTGTAAAACATTTTTGTTTTTCTTTTTTATTAAAAATAAAATCAAAATCAAATAGGGTTTCCCTTGGGTTTTCATGCTTGTGAAATCAATCACAAGCTCCGCATCAAAATTTATGAAGGCATGGATTACATTGAAGTCGGCGTATTGTAGTAGGTGGTGCATTGGCTAATATGCTATGAGCCAATGTTTCAAACCCCATCTTAGACATCTGGAACGAAAGGAAATATGAAAAACAAAATATTTTTTCAGGCGACTTTATCTCATCTACCTTCTGGCAAAAACTCTGTGAGTAAATAAAATTGCCATGAAAAATTAAACTGTATGGCCCGCTACTAATGGATGAACTTGGGCAGTGTGAGAAACTAGGTCGAAATCGTGACTAAAAAGGTTATAAAAACGTTATAAACTGATTTCAAATATTAATTCTTGAAATAGGCCATAGGCCTATTAAATAGTACTGATTTCGTACAAGTGAAAACAAAATTAATGCCAATGAATCTATAAACGGCCACGAGTTAATGTTAATTAATGAACAACTGAATGCTAAAATTCATATCGATAACGATGGGGACGTTCGTGGACTTCGACTCTCTTTGATGAAAATATAAATCAGGATTTCAAATTTGTACTCATGTAACCATGGATACGTTCACATTTACGAGTCTGTTTGAGGTTTTAGAAAAAACAAGAATAAATGAAAAAAATGCAATAGACTCAGCTAATGACATAGTGTAAATTGTGAGTTTTGTTGAGTAGAACTCAAAAATATTTTTTTTATATTTCTTGAGTCCTCCAAACTTGTTTTATTTGACAAACAATTATTTTTTTGGACTTTACACACAAATTTATTGATTGCACAAACATTTATGAACCGATGTCCAAAATTTAAACCTTATTAGAAAGGGGAGGGATGAACCCTTTAAACGATATACATATATATGTTATTCGATTTAATATACTATGGAATTTGATGAGTTAAACTTGACAAAAGCGAATATTTTTTACATATTTTCAAGTTTGTCCGTTCATAGTAGCAAACTTTAATTAAAACATATTGTTAGGAAAAGCGAAACGACCTAATATCATTTAACAATGAAAACGATAAACAAAAGCTGTTCCTTATAATGCATTTACTTAAAATTCGGTCAAGTAGTATGTATTTTTATATAAATATATTGTACACTTGCCTCTAGAATAATTATTAGAAAATTAATATTATTTATTTTCACCACAAAACACTTTAAACACACTTTGAAACAACCTTTTACTGGCACTTTAAAAACGCGAATGAATGATTTTTAGTCTCTTCTTATATTTGACGTTAAAGTACAGTTATTTATTTTTTTCATAGAAAAAACTAAAAAAATATTGTTACGTTTTTACCTTTTTAAAAACGTTTAAATATGAGTTCGTTAATTGCAACAAAAGTAAAAACAAATAAGACTTTAGTTTTTCTTAAATCTCTTTATTATTTACACTACTTTTGTGTGCCACCGTATAGAACTTAACGATACAACAATAATAATCTGCTTATTCACTTTATTAGTTCACACAAGTATTCACTGGATCTTTACAACCACGACTTATTTTATTCACACGCAACTTCACACAAGGCTGACTAAATTAACTCTCCCTACTGCTTGCTTTGTCCAGCCCTTTTATAGTCCGCACACACGTATGATCAGTATGATGAACGTTCTCGATGTGGAAGGTTCTCGCTCGCGCCTTCTCGAGACTTCTGCTAGTGCATTGTTGTTTGTGTACTCGCTTATGTTATGTACCAGTCGCTACCAGGTTCGATACATATTTGTCGTAGCTGGTCTACTTTATGTTGTTGTTGCTACCTGGTTCGTTGTACACATGTGTGTGTGTGCAGCTTTAGATAATCGTTGTATTCTTAGTGTTAGTGCGTATTTGTGTCGTGTGTATTGTGTTGGTGTAGCTGATAGCTTTTGTTTATCGTTTTTATTGTTAAACGATATTAGGTCGTTTCGATTTACGTAACACTGCCGCCCACTTAAGCCTGTTCGTCCCGAATAGGCTCATTATCTCCTTTCCCATATTTTGCCAGTCGCTCTATGTGTACGACCTTCATTTTTGTTCGGGGGCTGTTAGCTTTCTGTATCCTGTACACGACATCGTTTAACCGCTTAATTATTTTATACGGTCCATCCCAGCTGGTTTGTAGCTTGGGAGATAATCCCTTCTTCCGCTTTGGGTTGTATAGCAGAACCATTTGTCCCTCATGGAAGCCCTCCGTGTTTGCTGCTCTATCATACCTGGCTTTCATTCTATCACTGACCATTTTTATACGGGTGCGTACAAACTCATGAAGTTCATTCAGGCTTTCTTCTTTTCCAGTGTATGTTTCGTTCCTTTCTGTGGCGGGCTTAACACCAAATTCTAAGTCGCCGGGCAGTTTTATCTCAGTCCCAAAGATAATCTTGGCGGGTGATCTGGATGTTGAATCATGGACTGCAGATCGGTATGCCAGTAGAAACCTCGGAATGTGTTCGTCCCAATCCTTCTGTTGCTCGCTCACTACTTTCCGCAAGTATTCCTCCAGGGTTCGGTTAAATCGCTCTACCATTCCGTCTGACTGTGGGTGAAGCGGCGTCGTTCGAGTCTTCTTAATACCGTATACTTCACACATTTCCTGAAATACAGCCGACTCAAAATTTCTGCCTTGATCGGAATGTAGTTCTATTGGAACCCCGTAGCGGCATACCCAGTTGTTGACAAAAACAGTTACTATGGTGTTCGCCTCTTGATTTGGTATGGCATACACTTCCGGCCACTTGCTGAAATAGTCCATCACAACGAGAACATATCGGTTTCCGGCATTGCTGACAGGAAAAGGGCCTGCTACGTCCATCGCTATCCGCTCGAAAGGTGCGCCTGAGTTATACTGCTGCATCTGACCTCGACTTCTTCTTGTTGGACCTTTAGCTTCAATACACTTGGTGCAGTTGGCTATCCAATCCGCCACTGCTTGTTGACATCCAACCCAATAAAAACGTTGTTTTAGCCTTTCCAGTGTCTTTGTCAATCCAAGATGTCCTCCGCTAGCTCCATTATGGAATTCATTTAATACTTCTTTCATTTTGGAGGAAGGCACTACCAGTAGGTTGGATGAGGTCTTGCCATCAGCGCTTTCCCAAAGTCGATATAGGCACCCATTTATGATCTTTAGGCTGTCCCATAGGGCCCAATATGCTTTTGTAAGAGGACCTTCTGCGGATATCTCATTTCTTGTAGGGCGTTTGTCCTCCTCCTTCGCTGCTATTACCTTCGCCAATATTGGGTCACTCCTTTATGCTTGGGACCAGTCTTCGTTGGCTTCAATCCGCGTTAGCCGGATATCGACGATGGATTCTTTGTTCTCAGCTTTCACGCAATGTTTACACTCTAAATTACAAGGTCGGCGTGAAAGAGCGTCAGCATTTCCATGTTTTATGCCCCTTCTGTGTTCAATGCTGAAGTCGTAAGTCTGGAGGCGTTCAATCCAACGTGCTAGTTGTCCTTCAGGGTTCTTGAATTGTAGCAGCCATCTCAGTGCGGAGTGATCAGTCCTTAGCAGAAAATTTTGGCCATACAGGTACTTATGGTAATGTTTGATGCACTCCAGCACTGCCAGTAGCTCTCGTCGGGTTACACAATAATTCCGTTCAGGCTTTGACAATGTGCGACTATAGTAGCCTACGACTTTCTCTGTTCCATTGATCACTTGGGAAAGTACGCCACCAATACCATATCCGCTAGCATCACTGTCTAAGATGAATTTTTCTCCTGGGACAGGGTACGCCAAAACTGGTGCAGCACACAATAGGTCTTTCAGTGTCTGGAACGCCTTCTCCTGTGGCTCACCCCATTGATAGATTTTTGACTTCTTGGTGAGCTCATGTAAACTTGCAGCCACGCTGGCAAAGTTAGGCACAAAGCGTCTGTAGTATGTGCATAATCCCAAAAAGCTGCGTAGTTCATGAAGATTCTGGGGACGAGGCCAGTCCTTTACTGCTCGTATTTTATCTTCATCGGTGGATATGCCATCTGCTGTGACAAGATGCCCCAAATATTTCACCTGCTTTTGGAAAAATGCACATTTCTTTACGCTTAGTTTTAGTCCAGCCGTTGATATCCGTTGCAGAACTTCTCCCAGGTTCTTGAGGTGTTCGTCGAAAGTTCTGCCCATCACTATTATGTCGTCGAGATACACCAGGCAAGTCTTCCAATGCAGTCCCTTTAGCACACGTTCCATAAGCCGCTCGAATGTGGCCGGAGCATTACAGAGTCCAAATGGCATAACCTTAAACTGCCATAAGCCGCCGTTCGCACTGAATGCGGTTTTCTCTTTGTCCTTGTCTGCAATCTCCACCTGCCAATACCCGCTTTGTAGATCCAATGTGGAGAACCATTTTGTTCCGGCTAGCGTGTCGAGTGTGTCGTCAATTCTTGGTAGCGGGTAACTATCCTTTTTAGTGACATCATTCAGCTTCCTGTAGTCTACGCAGAATCTTGTACTGCCATCTTTCTTCTTTACTAAAACTACAGGTGAGCTCCACGGACCCGATGATGGTTCGATTACACCGCTCCTCCTCATTTCGTCGACTAACTCCTTAACCTCATTACGCTTCGCCAGCGGTATGCTTCTGGGTGCCTGCTTTATCGGTCTCGCTTCGCCAGTATCAATTTCATGTTTAACCATGGCTGTTCTTCCTTGACTTTTGTTGTTCGTGGCGAAAGCGAAAGCATACCTCTCTAGCAGCTTTTTGGCTTTGTTTTTCTCTGCAGCTGCTAAACCTGCTATCCATTTCTCCACATTTTCATCAAATCCCTTTTGATCCCTGGCTGACATATCGGCAGGTTGCGGCGTTTGCTCGCTGTTTATTATCGCCTCTACTGGAACACATTGGCCCACCTCTGAGTTTTTACAGACGACTCTTTCATGGCCTGATAGATTTAGCACTCTCACCGGGACTATTCTTTGTTCTGTGGATTTGACGAGGGCCTTTGCTAATATTAAATCCGTCTGTATTTCTGCTGGTTCCACAACCCACAAGCGGTTTTCCACACAATTTCCATCCATACGCGCCCATATCAGTGATTCACTCTGAGGTGGTAATTTGAGTTGTTCGAACGCAACTATCCTTCTGGCGTGCACTTGATGATTGTACCCCACGTCTAGAGGTATCTCTACATTTCGCCAACTCATAATCTGTTGCCCCATATTCAAATTGATGCCATGAGCTATCATAAAATCGGCACCAATGATAACCTCGTCCACAATATCGGCAACAATAAAGATGTGACTTACACTGATGTTGGCTATAGTCACCTTCGCCTCTGTTTTTCCGTGGACGGTGGCAGACTCTCCCGTAGCTGTCCGTAGTCTTACATTGCTAAGTGCCTCACACTTTCCCTTCATTACATCTGGCCTGATGATAGACTGCGTCGCCCCGGTGTCTATAGTGAAGGTATGTGGTCTGCCATTTATGTATCCGCACGCCGTAAGATTGTTGTTGTTCTGTTGCATCACTGATATTGAGATTGTGGGGCCCTCGCTTGTGGGAGCCAGCACTTGCCCCTCAGTGCTAGCTCGTTTTAGTTTAACGGGGACTCTTGTGAAGATGGTTGGTAGTTCGCCCGTTTCTTATTTCTCGATGGTGAGGTGGATCTTGATCTCTTGCGTGGCGCTTTGCAGTTTCTTTGGAAATGACCACTCTTTCCACAATTAAAGCATTTAAGTTTAGTCCTTTGTCCGTTTTCTTCCAAAGCTTGCTTCACCATCTCCTTAACTTTAGTTAAAAGGCTTTCCTCCTCCTCCACGACTTCCATTTTTCGCACTTTGCTGACTGGTGGTCTAGAAATCGTGCGAGCGGTCTCCTGGGCTAGTGCGAAGGCCACGGTCTCTGCAAAAGTTGTCTTCTGTGTAGAACATACCGCTAGTTTAATATCAGGATCGCGTATACCATTCACAAACGCCTCGGTCTTAATGTTGTCTATCAGCGGGTGGTTTTCTCCAGGGTATGTAAGCTGCACTAATCTCTCGACTTCCATTGCAAAGGCCTGAAGTGACTCATTAGCCTTTTGCGCCCGGCACCTTAATTCCATGCGATACAATTCTCGTTTGTGCTCATCACCGAACTTCCGCTGTAATGCCACCATTAACTCGTTGTAGTTGTTTCTATGGCTGGTTGGCATGGTCTCTAGTATCTCGGCTGCTACACCCTTTAACGCCAAAATTAGTTCCAAAGCCTTTTCCTCATCGTCCCATTCGTTCCTGCTGGCTACTGTCTCGAATTGAAACTTGAATACGGATAGGGGTGAGGTGCCATCAAAGCAAGGTGCTTTTATTCTGCCGGTACTTTCGGATACGACTCGCACTGGTTCCGGTCGCTGGCTCTGGAGATTGTTGATCTTCTCTTCCATAATGACTAGTTTTCCGTCAACGGTCTTTTCCAAATCTGAAAACCTTTCCTCGACGCCATTGATTCTTTTGTGGAATGACTCACGTATTTCAGCCAGAAGTTTCTGATTTTCGGCTCTAGAAGCTTCAAGTAACTTTTGGTTTTCTGCTCTAGAAGCTTCAAATAGCTTCTGGTTCTCAGCTCTAGAAGCTTCTCGTACATCAGCAAACAGCCTTTCGTTCGCCTCTTGCATTTTGCGATTTTCAGTTCTAGAAGCTTCTTGCACTTCAGCTAGAAGTTTTTGATTTTCACATCTAGAAGCTTCGAATAGCTTCTGGTTTGCTACTTGCATTTTCTCCATAATTTGTTCACTATCTTTTCGGGAAGCTTCTTGTTTATCAGCTAATACTTGCATTTTTTCCATCATAGCGGCTAGCAACGAATTTATGTCGACACCGCTAGGCGTTGCAGGGGCCTGTGACTCTCGTTCCTCTTCATCCTCGAACTCGTAGGATTCGATGTCGATGCCCTGAAGCTGAAGTTGTTCCCTTAACCGCCTTTGTAGTTCATTCTTCGTACCCGTTGTTGGCAGCTCTAATTTACCCAACTCTCGTTTCAGCCGGTCCACTCTTAATTCCGATAGTTTCATTTTTATTTATTTATTTCTTTTTATTTATTTTTACTTTTGGATTTTGCAATCCCACTTCTGACACCAATTGTTACGTTTTTACCTTTTTAAAAACGTTTAAATATGAGTTCGTTAATTGCAACAAAAGTAAAAACAAATAAGACTTTAGTTTTTCTTAAATCTCTTTATTATTTACACTACTTTTGTGTGCCACCGTATAGAACTTAACGATACAACAATAATAATCTGCTTATTCACTTTATTAGTTCACACAAGTATTCACTGGATCTTTACAACCACGACTTATTTTATTCACACGCAACTTCACACAAGGCTGACTAAATTAACTCTCCCTACTGCTTGCTTTGTCCAGCCCTTTTATAGTCCGCACACACGTATGATCAGTATGATGAACGTTCTCGATGTGGAAGGTTCTCGCTCGCGCCTTCTCGAGACTTCTGCTAGTGCATTGTTGTTTGTGTACTCGCTTATGTTATGTACCAGTCGCTACCAGGTTCGATACATATTTGTCGTAGCTGGTCTACTTTATGTTGTTGTTGCTACCTGGTTCGTTGTACACATGTGTGTGTGTGCAGCTTTAGATAATCGTTGTATTCTTAGTGTTAGTGCGTATTTGTGTCGTGTGTATTGTGTTGGTGTAGCTGATAGCTTTTGTTTATCGTTTTTATTGTTAAACGATATTAGGTCGTTTCGATTTACGTAACAATATGTTGACAACAACATCTAATTCTAAGTGAGGATAGAAACACGACAAAGTTTTACAATTGTTGTCTATGTTGTCCTCAACACATCTTCTCTGAATCAAAAACTTAATGACACTGTCGCTCATTTCGTCGTCAATATAATTTGAAACAAGACAACACACGTGAAGTTGTTGATAAGTTTATCTTTAAAGAAGTTTAAATAAAGACAAGCTCAAGACATTGTCGCTCATCTTGTCGTAAATGTAACCTGAAACAAAACAATTTGCATGCAATTGTCGCTCATCCTGTCCTCAATAATATCTTATTCAAGACAAATTCAAGAATTTATCATTATGCTGTCTACTATTAAGTTCAAAACGCGACAAATTACACGACTTTGTTATTAAAGTTGTCCTAAATTGAATTTTATACAGGACAAATTTGAAAAATTCCTGCAGACATCATTGATGCAAACGTCGTCAATAATGACCTGGCCAACTGTGCAGCTACACCAACACAAAGCCACACGATACAAACGCACACTAACACTAAGTATACAATGAACGTGTTGGTTATCTAAAGCTGCACACACACATATGTGCAACGAACCTGGTAGCAACAACAACATGGAATGAATCAAACCAGCTACGACAAATATGTAACGGACAACATAAGCAAAGTACACAAACAACAATGTACTAGCAATAGAGTTCTCGAGAAAGCACGAGCGAGAACCTTCCACATCGAGAACGTTCATCATACTGATTGATACGCGTGTGTGCGGACTATAAAAGGGCTGGACACACTGCTGCCAGATTAGGGGATTTATCCCCAAATAGGGGATTTTTTTTAGCCAATGGGGATGAAAATTTCGGTTTGGGGATCTAAGGATTTTTTGGGGATGAACCAACACTGCTGGGGAGTTTTTGAGGATAAAAAACTATAGGTTTTTTTTACATATAAAAGTCGATTCAGTAACATAATGGATAATAATAAATAATATTTATGTGATAGAATTTTTACTCTGGCAAGTCTATAGTTTTCTTTTGTTGTGATTCAAATGTTAAAACGTTCTCCAACAAAAATTATGTTTTTTAAAACATACAAACAATTTTCTCCAAGTATATGCTGTAATTCAATGGTAATGTAATTCTATTGTTAAAATTTTAATCCTGTATTAAAGGCAAATATCCCAATAGAATAGAATAAAATGGAACGATTGTTTTGTAGAAGAGCCTGGACAAAATTTAAATGTATTTTGGAGTAAAGTTTATTGCTGCAAAGATTCTGCAGGTCCTAAACCATTCAAGGAACTTGCTGAACTAGTTTTAAATATTCTTTGTGTACCAACAAGTAACGCTTGCGTTGAAATCGTTTTTTTAATAATGAATCTTACCAAAACAAAAATACGAAATAAAATGCAATATGAATTATTAAAAGCTCTTCTTAGACTAAATATACATATATATAACAAATAATTCTGTTTGCTGTGAAAAGTTCGAACCATCTCCTGAAATGTTGAAACTTTTTAGTTCAAATACAATGTACAATAAATTTTCTGAAGCTAATGACTCGGAGGACTTCGATACCGAAATTTTTGAAATAGTCAACATTGGCCAATAGTTTTCTTTAATTATAAAATTTTTATATTATTAAATATTGTAATTAATCCAATTGATTTTTTACTTTTAATTAAAGTAAACAAACTTTAAGGTAGTTTATAAAAATGAATCTAAATTATTTTATGAAAAGTAGTAAGTATACTTTTATGTACATATATGGTAATATTGTACTTACATACATATGTGCACATAAACAAATTAATTTTTAAATAAAATAAGAAACAAAATATTTTTTAATTATATTTGGGATTTTTTTGGGGATAAAATAATGGATTTGGGGATTTTTGGGGATAAAAAAAATGGATTTTCAGTCAGCCTTGTGTGAATTTGCGTGTGAACAAAACAAGTCGTGGTTCCAAAGTGAATAATTGTGTGAACTAATAAAGTGAATAAGCAGATTATTATTGTTGTATCGTTAAGTTCTATACGGTGGCACACAAAAGTAGTGTAAATAATAAAGAGATTTAAGAAAAACTAAAGACATATTTGTTTTTACTTTGTTGCAATTAACGAACTCATATTTAAACGTTTTTAAAAAGGTAAAAACGTAACAATATGAAATAAGTAAAAACATTATGAAAGTGCATTATCTTGTGAAGAGATTAACATTTCGTTTGATCAAATCGGACAAAAATTACCGTAGTTATTATTGAAATAGTCTAACAGTCGAGTTATATTTTTCATATATAATATTTTCAAATAAACTTTTAGTTCAAAAATTTCCAGAATTTTTGATGGATCTTGATTGTTTATCGCAAAATTTGTGAATTTAACGTTTGAGCGACCACCAGAAATAAGAAATATTTGCCATAAACAACACATATATATACATATATTAGCCGACTTCTGGTAGTTGTTCAAACGTTAACCATGAAGATCCATCAAAACTTTTGGAAATTATTGAACTGAAAGTTCATTTGATGAGATGACATACATATATAAAAAATATAACTCGACTGTTATACTATTAAAATAATAGCTACGGTACGATTTGATCAAACGAAGTGTCAATATCTTCGCAAGATAATGCATTTTCAGAATGTCATCACGTATTTTATATTTTCATTAAATTTTGCAATTAAGAATGGCTACACTTGAAATTATAAGATTAAACTAATATGTTTCTAGTTTACCCGAACAAAACTCATAACATGTAGGTTTGAATCAATTTAATAGATTCAAACATACTTGAGGAATCAACAATATTGTGTGAAAATATTAAAAATACGGTTTTTGTCAAATAAGACAAGTTTGGAGGGTTCGAGAAATATAAAAAAAAATATTTCTGAGTTCTACTCAACAAAACTCACAACCTTCGCTATGTTGCACCGTGTAATCGTTGGAAAAATTTAAAATTTTTCGTTCATTAAAAAAGAAAAAAATTATGTATTAAGTAACGAAAAAAAAAATTGAAAAGTTTCTTTGAAATATCTTACGACATATGGACGGTGATGTGCCCCACGTGATGTCCGTTAAAAGTGAATAAAATGAAGTGAAACTAAATTTTTTTAATTATTTTTCTATTAAATTTTTAATTCTCGAAAGACTCTTGGGACACTCTAATAGGTTAGGAATTTTTACATGTTCTACATACATACAAGCATACATACAATGTATGTATATGTACATACATACATACATACATACGCTTGTAAATTTAAATTCCATCTGTAGTAGAATCCTGTTTTTGCTATCATTATTCATATTTTATTTGCATGAGTTTGTGGCACCGCATTCTGTACGTTTCTTTACCTACAACATGTATATGTCCGGTCAGTCCGAGATTTGGTCACAAGTGTAGACAAATAAATAATTGTTTAAATTATTGGTTTAGTAATAACAAAACTATATACACAAATACAAAATGAAAAAGTTGGTTTTTATAACCAACAACAATAACAACGAGAATGGTTAAAAACTGTTTGCAATTGTTGTCGTGTTTTGGGTTGTATCTGTGCTGAAATTTCATAAAAATTAATTTCATTTTTAATCTTTCCTTTCTTTTTGACTATTTGAATGTATTTTATGGAAAATACTTTCTCTCAGTTTTCTCTTAATTTTCTGAAATTTGTTAAAATTTAACTCCACCTTGCAATTTATTGAAAATGGTGAAAAGAAATTTTAACAAAATTTGTAAATGCTCCGTGGAAGAAATAAAATCCTTATGTTACCGAAAAAAATGGCAAATAATTTCTTACAATCGAAATTAATGCTCAATTTTGTTCACATTAGTAATAAAAGAAATTTTTAGAAGAGCGTTTTACATTTAAAGTTAGTTGAAGTTTAAGATTCAAAGGATTTAATCGAAAACTACGAGGTAATGATGAGATGACGTTTATAATGCAAAATATTTAACTCTGTTTCAGAATATGTTTTTCTGCCTCTTTAACAGGCAGAGTAAAACGTTTTCGGCCATAAAAGTAAGTAATTATAACTAAAAATCAAATAATGTGCATTGTTTAACAGAAAAAATACAGTGGGCAGTAAAAGTCTAGCTACCCCAATATACATATATGTATAAGCAATTTTATGAATTTTAAGCAATAATATGTAAAAATAATTGAAGTTTTTATATTTATTTTTTAATTTATTTCTATTTTATTATAAAACATAAAATTTTTTAAAGTTTTTCACAAGTCAAAGAAAAAATAAGCAAATCTTTAGGGTGCATCCAAATATTTGCATCGGCAATGTGTAGGTACCTAAACAAGAAGAAGTCTGGGTAAATTTAAATTCAAAGGCCCAATATTTTCTAATGTTATCCCTTGTATTTAGTGGGATATCCCATTTAGGGCCATTATTACATCTTTGCCTGTTAACTAAAGGGAGGATTTTAATTATAAGTAGAAAATAAGGTAGAAGTGAGCGTTAAGCTAAAGCGAAGATCATCCTACCTGTAACTTTTAAAGTAAAGTTTAATTTTAATTTGTCATATTATATATTAATTTCAATATGGCAACTTCAATTAATATAAACAGAATGAACAATCCCAAACAAACAAATGTGATCAACATTGCTCCGGCACTGCAATAAGTTCGAAAAAATTAACTTTATTTTATCTGTAGGTTGTAATAACGAAAAGTAGTTAAATATAACTTTAAAGTTCACTTTAGCTAAAGTTAACTTTTACTAAGACCCAACTTTAACGGCACTTCATCTTTTTGGCATTGCAAGTACCAGATTTTCTTGGGTTTTCTTTTAATATTTGTGGTCATTTACTCATGAGTTCAGTTGACTTTTGTTTAGGGTTTAGCGACTACGTAAAGGTTCTTCCAAGCGAGTGCAGAAGTATTAAGCCTGTGGGGCTTTGCTTGGCAGATTACATCTTCACATTAGCAGCAGTATGATTGGTTTAATTAACTTCTTGGTAGTAATAACCGTTACGAATTCATAATTATTTCGAACTTTAAGTGAATTTGTTCTTTAGAATATTTGAATACCCTTTCTTATTCATTACTTTTTAATAAATATAAAATTTTCAGTATAAATTATAATAAAAAATATATTTTGTAACGGTCCTAACCTAGAATTTGCTATTTCACCCATATAAGAGCTATTGTTGGCAAACTAACGAATGTTCTAAAATGTATATTTTTTAAATACATTTTTTGACCTTTCTCAGGGGTATGTCTCCAGTAATACGTTGAATAATATGTTTTTTCTTCAAGACAATAGACGAAAACTTTTCGTTTCAATCTGACGAGTATTCTCGACATAAACAGTTAAAGGGTTAATGAAAATACAAATTGTAGCTATAGATTACACACGTCGTAGATTATAGTTGGCATACGTTAGCTGTTACGACATCCCATATTTGATGCATTAAATGATTGAAGACGCCGCAGTCCAGTAGGTAGTGTATTGGCTTATTAATGGTAAGGCCGCAGTTCAAATCCCTGGTCAGAAATCAAAACGAATATATGAAAAAATATTTCTTTAGCAGAGAGAAAAAGCTGAAACTACCTGGAAAACAAAATCTGATTTCAGATGATGTTAACATCAAGTATTTGTTTTCATAAAGAAAACTTTCATACGGAAAAATTTACAGAGAGGAGAAGATCTAAAGTAGTAGGAAGCGCTGTTTATCATCCTTAAAGTAATAGTTTAATGGGATCCTGGTAGACGAAGGATAACAAACGAAGTTAACTTTACTACTTAGGAGTTTAATAAGCGTGCTACTAATATATTTTCGAGACTTCCTAGCCTTTAGCTAGGAAAGTAGAGGACATACCATAAGTAAATTATAAACAAGAAAATATATTTTTAATTTAAAATTTAAAATAAAGAAAGCAAATAATATATTTTTTTTCCGCGTTCGTTTAGAAATCAGCAAAACATTTCGAATAAATTGTACTAACTTAAAATTTTTAAATTCAAAATTTGAAATAGTTTTTCCGACCTTCTGTTCAATCGTATGCGTCTTCTATTATTTTCATAAATTCTTCATATAATCTACTTTTTAATATTTCAACATTAATTTCCTTAATGTTTAAGTAGATCTTGAATACCTATGGGAATACTAGAAAATAATCTATAAAATATTAGAAAACATCGCAAAATATCCAACTAGAAGGAGAAATAGAAGACCAACAACAACAACAACATCAACAACAACAAACAATGTTAAAATAAAAAGCCAAAAAAGGTTAATTTAAACAATGTGTTTTAGATGTGTTTTCGGATACGAGTGTTTAAGATTTAATGGCACCTTTGACGCACCAAATCCCTTTTCTCACACGCAACACCCATAAACCCCCAAACTATTATACGGTCATATGCTTAGCAACTCATATTGGTTTACTGATACCCGTTACAAACCAGAATTCCACACATTCCAATAAATTGTTTCCCGTCAAAAGGATAAATTGGGAATAGGCATACCAAGACATACCAACAATAACAGGCTCTTAATATTGAAGCGAATGTTTGTAAATATTTTTGTTTGGCAAAATATTTAATAATATTTGTTGGGACCCGTATTTTAGGTGCACAATTTTCTATGAAGTCCATGAAGAGTAAACCCAAATCACTTTTGTCCCCTGATGCCAAACAAACGAAACGAAGTCATATGTAGACAGAGAGAGTGAAGAGAAGAGTGAAGAGAGAGAGAGAGAGTGAGAGTGAGAGAGAAATATAAATTTAATAAAAATGTTCACATAAACATGTTTACAAAAACGAAAGGAAACATCAAACACACTTACATACATACATACAACCACACATGCAGAAACATTAACAGCTATGGGTAGCAGCAGTAGCTTAAAAACTACTCCCATAATACGTATCCTTTAGATGAAAAGAAAATCGTCGGATCCTTGTAGGAGTCTGAAGGGAGAGGATTTATGTTCATTTGTAGTATGTTTGCATGTATGTCTGCAATAACAAGTTCTTTTCGTTTTTCATTTTCATATTCACAAAAGAATATAACAACAACAATATGCATATCCCTAATATTTCTAACACACACACACACACACACATATACATCCATACCTACAATATTGTAAATATATTGCGAATACAAACAATTTACTTACATCGACATCTGTTCATTTGGATGTGTGTGTGTGTGTGTGTGTACATGTTTCGTTTCCCTTTCATGTCTGCCTGTATCAATTTAATATTAAAATCTATTCAAGAAAAACGAAAATATTTACAAAAACGACAAAAAAAATAACACAGAATAACAAACAAATATTATTTCGAAGAAAACAGAATGAGAATGTATACGTAGAAGAAGGAATTTTATTAAAATGAAGGCACTCACTCACTATACTTTTATAATCGCAAAACAAGAAAATTCTGCCCAAAATTACACGCTCTTTGCATGCTTCCATCTTCCCTCTTAAAGAAATAGCCATCATATGTAGTCATGCGAAATGAATTCCATTAAATTAAGGTTTTAACGCAAAATTTAAGAAGGTACTCGTATCAATAAGGTGACATTCCGCCTTCGCATTATACAAAAATATTTGCGACCATCTTGATTAATCCATCCATTTAGAAGGTCTACTGAAACGGCATTAAATTCCCTAAGGGTGGCATGCATACCATAAATACTTACATCTATCTACACACGTGTTTATTCCTCTTTTTTATCTTAATATGTAGATTATTTGGAGGGGATTAAAGTCTCTAAAGTTTTTAACATTTAAATACAATGATTGTTAGTTTTTTACATTTCGTCTCAGATTGAATGTGAATTATTCGAGTTTATAGTTGAACGCTTTCACCACTTTACTCCTTCACCTCTCGGTGGAACAACTTGAAAGTATCGGGTTTTCAAAACGGAATTATCGAATTTTTCCATTTGATAATGGTCATGTAGTTGCAGAAGCATGGAGCCTATTAAGCACTGATGCAGCAGCCTTGAGAGTGTTCGAGAGAAAAGTCCTACGTAAGATCTTCGGTCCAGTGCGAGTTGGCGATGATTTCCGCATACGATCCAACAGTGAGCTGCATGAGCTCCTCAACGACATAGACGTTGTGCAGCGTATTAATATCTAGCGGCTGCGCTGGCTCGGCCATATCGTTCGAATGGAGGAGGATGCTCCGCCTATACGGGTATTCAATGCGGGGATCTGTGGAAGTCGGCGAAGAGGACCACCTTGTATGCGTTGGAAGGACCAAATCGACGAAGCCCTGTCATCGATTGGTGTGATCAACTGGTGTAGGTGCGCAAGAAGCACAGGCGACCGGAAGGATGTATTGCGGCAGGCCGAAATCCGTTAATCGGGTTGTTAATGGCCAATTATGTAAATAAGTAAGTTGATCATATTAACCCTTCAATCAGAATCACGAACTAGATTCTCACACCACCCATGTTGTGTGTGTTCATTTTATCCATGAGTGGCGGGACCTACAGTTTAAAATCGACTCCGAAGGACAGATTTTTTAATTACTTTACATGGCAATTTTATTTATTCTCAGGGAATATTTTTTTCATATTTCGATCTGTTTGAGGTATCTGGGATGGGGTTTCTTTGAAGTCGCCGTAGTCTAGTAGGTAGTGTGTTGGCTCATTAGACGGTCTCGGTTCAAACCCCAAGGCAGTCATCTTCAACAAAACGAAATATGAAAAAAATATTCCCTGAGAATAAATGAAATTGCCATGAAAAGTTCTTCAAAAGTCTGTCGTTCGGAATCGGAATCATGTACATATAAAATGTACATACACAGCCTTTAGCTTGACTGAGGGGTTGTAATGGCCAATTGTATATGTATGTATGTATGTATATATATGTATTTAGATTGTATTTCAAAATCATCATGGGTGACCATAGACCACTCCATGTTTTTTTTATCGTAAATTCATCTTCAATGTTGAGGTCTATTTCTGGATGAATGAGGATTTAAGACGATACCAATTCACGTGAGATCCCTGAGCGTCCTATGCATTCCCAAAAAGTCGCGGTTTGTGGATTTTGGGCTATCAGCGTCAATCACTGTCAAAGATTACAGGTCGATGATTACCAAGTTATTTTGTTCTGAATTGGCTGATGTAGACACCGACATGAAGTTTCAACAGGACAGCGATACGTGCCACACAGTATTGTCATATTGGGCCTGTACTAGTGATTCAAGTTCATGGTGGAGGTGAAGCCGATATTGTAAGATTCAACATAGTTAGACTTTTTTTTGGCGGGGTTTGCTTAGTTCTTACTTAGAAGTCGCCGTAGTCTAGTAGGTAGTGTGTTGGCTTATTAGACACAAAAGCCTGGGTTCGAGCCCCAGGCCACGCATCAAAGACAAAATACAAAAAGTATTTTTTCGGTGACTTCCTCTCAGCAGATTTCTGGCAAAAACTCTGAGAGTAAATAAAAATTACCATGAAAAAGTTTCTCAAAAAATCTGTCGTTCGGAGTCGACTTTAAACTGTAGGTCCCACCACTCATGTATAAAAATAACACACACAACATAAGTGGTGTGAGAAACTAGGACGTTGTACAATGGGTCAATTCGACCTCCGGGTACTGTACTTGTCTTCATTGACAAGTACACGTCCTCTAACCTAACCTAACCTAGCCTTACTTAGTTCGCTCGTATATGCGTATAGGACATAAACCACAGCGGCACTCAAAGCCAACGTAACCCATGGCAAAATAAGCCTGACTTATAACAGTCAGGCCGTCTTTGGAAGTGTGGAACTATCTGAAGTGGCTGAGTCGGGAAAATGTAGGGAAAATATGGTTACCAGTAAATAGAGACAATGAGTAAGGAGACGAGCTTGCAAGGAGTGATGCTAAAACTCCACCAATGGGAACAGAGTACTTCTGTGAAATGGCAGCGGATGTTTGGAAGGATAAACTCAACGAAAAGTAAATTAAATTAAGTAGCCTAGAGGCGCTCAAAACTATTATTGGCAATTTCCAATAAGAGGAGTTAGTCATCAGTCTATGTATGAATAACGGCCTTTTGATATGGCACCACACTCTCACAGTAAATTTACTCAAAATGGGGGTTGATGCAAGCTCAATATGTCTATTCTGTAACGACGAGAATGAGTCATCGCAACAAATTCGTGAAAACTATGGGTGAATATCAAATACTAAGGAGAGAATTGTGATTGTTGACTCCGAGCAACAACTTGAAATTTGTCAGGGCAATAGGCTTGGAGGAGAAATACTTTATAGAGGTATAAAGTTGAAGGCGAGTACAATGGATGGTATGGTAGCAGTACTAAGGCATCTCGTCACGACAATATAAATAATTTAAATTTATTAAAGCGTTTAAAAATTATAATACGATTTATGATTTCATCCAAGTTGAAGAATCTAAATATTTATAACCAGATAAACTCCAATTATATAAATAAATAACACTCGAAATTATGTTTATAGGGTGTATGGTAAGACTTCACGATCGTTGTAGTGTAAAAAAAGTCCCTCAGAATCGAACTGACAACTCGCATAACGTTAACCTTACTCAAAACTATCTGGGTATGGGTACTCCATATATTTTTTTTAATTAATAAACTTTTTCTCCCCCTTTTGGTACATGCCACGAACATCTGCCACTAATAGTGTACAAAAAAATAAAGATCAAGTCACAACAAATAATTTATAAGGACCTGTATTGTTTCATATTCTATTGACTAAAAAATTAAAATGTTTATGGCAACTAACAAAACCAGAAAGCTCAGATAAATTCAGTCATTTTTCTCCACATTGGCGAATTTGTTGCTTGTATTTCGTTCAGACCTACATACTATGACGGCTTGTCTGTACACAATTGATGAATTGATAAGGATCTATAAAAGTTTGTTAGAAAGGATATTCCATACAATATTATACACTGAAAATAACTCGAGCAAACCTAAATAAACTAAAGGAAGTTGTGTCTCAGTACAATCAATATTGTTACGTTTTTACCTTTTTAAAAACGTTAAGAATAAGAGTTCGTTGATTGCAAACAAAATAAAAATAAATTGGTGTTTAGTTTCTATTAAATTCTTTATTGTTCGCACTATTTTCGTGTGCCACGGTTTACAACTTTACGTATACAACAACAATCTTTACACTTCTGTTCACGTAAGCACTAACAACTGTTCGGTAGATCTTTACAATGGCGATCTAAAAACCACGACTGTCTTCTTCACACGCAACGCATCTTCACACAAGACTGACTGAACCCTTACTACTCGTTGCCTGCTTTATCTTGCCTTTTTGTATGCGGACGTAATCAGTCTGATGAAGGTTCTTGAAGCCGAACTTGCGGGGTTTCGCCTTCTTGAGAACTCTACCGCGACTTCATTATTGTCTGTGTATTTTGTTCACATTACTTCTTGTTGCGTTCTCGCTTACTTGTCTATCCCCTTTTTATCATACTGATGTTGTTGGTTTACTTATAACAAGTTCGTTGTATTTTTTGCGTAGCTTTTGCTCATTTTGATGTTAAACAATGTACACCGTTTCCATTTTCGTAACAATATTTTTCTTGTGTCTATAATCACATGGGTGTTAATAAACGGCAAGTGGCCATTCAAGTTAAGGGACCCCACTATATTATTGGGTGATAGGGGTTCAGCAATATTTACTACCTAAAATTTTTTATTTTCTATTATTTATTTAGTTTGTTTTTAAAGGCCCGAATGAATCATCAGAATTAAGGAGAAAATAAAAATGTATTGCTCCTTCAAAACAATTTTAATTTTAATTGCAATGAAATTTTAATATTTTGTTGTGCCAATTTGAGATACTAGAACTATAAGGCTGTACCATTTACAGTTTTTGTTTGTGATCTCACCTCTTTCCATATCCAAAAAAATTTCTATTGTTGAAAAATATATTTAATATATCGTATTTAATTAATTTATGAATACGAAATGGATTCTTTTGTGACAATGGTTCACACCACCAATGAAACATAATTCAAGTTTCCATTGATAAATTCTGATCACTCAACAAAGTCGAATGTAGAATTTTTTCAAAACGACTGAACATTAGATCGTCCCTTGCACTGCCGAATTATTTTAGCACTTTACAGGCTAAAATAAGCCGAATTCGGTTGAAAATATATCGTATCGTGATACACTCATGTTTTCTCACATACATAATTGGTCATTACAACTCTTCAGTCAGGATTACGGACTAGCTTCTCAAACCTGGACCTCCAGTTTAAAGTCGTATTAACGACGTATTTATGAAAAACGTTTCAGGGCGAAAGCTCTCGCAGTCTTTACCAGAAATCTGCTGAGAGGAAGCCAGTGAAGAAATATGTTATCATACCTAATAGACTTCGGCGACTTCTGATACTCATATTCACCGGAAGTAAAGTTACCATTGGATTCCTAGAGAGAATGTGTACACTTAGATTGTCCAAGAACGCCGAATGTGTCTCGAGGATAAAGCGAGACATTCGACATTTGCGTTCCTGGACATGGAGATATGAAAGTTAACAATAAGGCCGAGGCACATGCTAAAGCTGACATCACTAAAAATTCAAATGAATAAGATAGGCGCTCCTCTGCAGAGAGGCAAGCAAAAGCCGTCACAAAAACTCTGTTTATTGGCAGGTAAACTATGACCCATAAACGCGGCTGCTAGTTTAATCTAAACTTAAGCTACCTATTAATCCACACAAGTCCACATTTTGAAACACTCTACACAGTTTGCATCTGTAGCTATTATAACATTAAAATTTGGTGATGAAACTTAACAAATGTTAAGATTTTATTAAAAGAATTTGCAAATATCTCTCAGTGTACGTGCAAATGTGTCAAAAAATCATGAGGGTCGATGACAGATTGTCGAAGCATGTGTTTCTAGGGGTATACGTAGGTACATACATACATATGTATGTGTATATGGATATGTATGAGGCACAATGATATTTTGTTTGTTGTCTGGCTTGTGTTCAAACATTAATAACCCATGAGTTGTAATAAAATTTCGACAATATTTGCTATTCAAAGCACAAATCATTACCAATCAAAGCGTATTAGCTGAGATATCAATATGATATCATTGTAGATGACTTAAAATAACAACAACAATAATAATTATAAATATAATACTACATAATAAAGAAAACTTGTCAATCATTTACCCCACGCCCCAAAAATATTCATTCATATCCTAAGCAAAGCTATTGTTGTTGGCTTTTAAGTCATTTTTAAAAAAAAAGAAAAATTATAATTTCATCTCAATTTAATGAGTGAATGATGATGATTATGATGTTTTTTTTTTGTTTTTTAATTTTCATTCATTTTCATTATAGATTTTGGCTACCAGATATTATAAGAAAAGTATTTTGTTTTTTATATTTATTGTTAACAAAACAATGTATTCTTACACTTACACTACACATTGGCCATATCGCAAAATTATTTAACAATAGAGGGATAACAGCCAAACAGTCGAAGTAACTGAAATTAAGTATCAAATTAAGCGTATGCACTCGCGCGTAAATTACGTGACTTTTGCAAAAACAATCCTTTTTCTTCGTATATTTTTTTTTTCTTTTTTCAAAATTTTGATTTTTTTCCCCCTTTTCCTTCAGCCGCTGTTTATGGGTGAATTAGTTGGCGTGTTACTACACTTTGATGGGTTTGGGGTAAATTGGCCTGGTTTGTGGGCGTATTGGATTGTTTGGTATGCGCTCGTTAATAGTCGTTTTTGGCTAAACTTTACTGTAGTATTGGCCACTTAAGTGGCCGACTGGTAATTAAAGTTGTACAAACATTTAAGCCAACAAAATTCTGTTTAAACTTTCCGAGAAGTATTTTATTCAACTGCTGTTACGAGTTTGTTTTGTTTTTCGTTTTTTTTCATTTGGCTTCTGACTGGCTTTCCAACAGTGGTATGAAAATTATTTTCAGTGTTGCCGTATTTTTTTAATGAATAATTGTACATTTATTGTACATATTTAGTTCTGCTTTAATTGTTGCTTTTCTAATCCACAAATGGTATCATGGGAACATTTTCTAAGGCTCTGCGATAACCTGGCAACTCATTTGGGCTTGCTAAACTACTCAAAAAGTAGCAGCATAAATATTAATTGTATTTTAAGTCAAGTTCGGCAGCTTCACTTGAGGGGAACTAATTTTTTGTGAAAAAGTATTTATTATAGTACTTGTGACAAAGTTGTTGCGTTTTTTTTCTTTCTAGTTTTCTTTTTTGTATCCCTCAGCTATTTTTATATATTTTTTGTTTTGTTTTGTTTTGTTTTCTTCATGGTCCTGTGTGTGTTTTTTTTTCCTTTAAGCCAACAAAATGAAATGGTACTCTTGTTAAAGAATTAACAACAACAAAATATTCTACTTACAGAATACATCATGTGGAACGTCTAAAAACAAAAAGAATAAAAAACAACTTTTTTTTATTTAGTAGTTCTTTTGAAGATAAATTATCAAGCTTTCCGAATTTTTCTTTTTTCTTTTTTCTGTCAGCCAGTTTTATTATTTAAAATTTAGTTTTCTCTTTAGCGAAAATTTACAAGAAAAGGAAAATATTTGAATTTTGTTTCTTTCCAATCCAAAGAGAAGGGACAAGTAATAGAGTTCTCATTAAAGATAATATTAAAGAGAATAATTATGTGTATTTATATTAGATGGGAACATGTACTGAATGTTTTCTAGAAAATATTTTTAAATTCTTTAATCTTATTCCAATGCATTTAAAAGTCATAAAATTTAATTTGTTGATAAGAGTTTCTTATTTAGAAAATGTTATTAATATAATACTGTTACGCAAATTGAAACGACCTAATATCGTTTAACAACAAAAACGATAAACAAAAGCCACACGATACAAATACACACTAACACTAAGAATACAATGAACGTGTGGATTATCTAAAGCTGCACACACACATATGTACAACGAACCTGGTTGCGCCTGGTACCAACAATAACATGTATGTGAAAAAAAGGGATAGACAACATAAGCAAAGTACACAAACAACAATGTACTAGCAATTGAGTTCTCGAGAAGGCGAGATCACGAACCTTCCACTTCAAGAATGTTCGTTAGACTGGTTGTGTCGGACTATGGAAGGGCTGGACAAAGCAGGCAGTGAGTCAGTAAGAATTCAGTCAGCCTTGTGTGAAGTTGCGTGTGAACAAAATAAGTCGTGGTTGTAAAGATCTAGCGAATAGTTGTATGAACAAGTAAAGTGAATAAACAGATTATTGTTGTTGTATCGTTAAGGGTGAACAGTGCCTCAAACGTAGTGTGAATAATAAAAAGTGTAACTGAAAAACTAAACACATAGTTGTTTTTACTTGGTTTGCAATTAACGAACTCATATTTAAACGTTTTTAAAAAGGTAAAAACGTAACAATACTATGTTCAGACATGCACTTATAATGAGTCAATATTCGGTTTATTGAGTACAATATTGTAAGTGTTCAGACATAATAATATACGCAGTTCAGCTGCTTATTCAATATTTATTTGACAGCTGATAAACAAAACAGCTGGTTGTTTTAAGAACTTTGTTTTTATTTTGTTTTATGTTGTTTTTTGTCGTTGTTGACATTTGAGTTGCCAAATTTCAACAGAAAGTGTTCGCATAATTGTAATATGCGCCCTGCATATTTATTAGACAATAATTAAATGAAACTTTATATGAAATATTGAGCTCAATAATGACGTTTACTGCGATTTACGCAACAAAGGTGTATATCTGAACACCGTATGAACCAGTAACAAATCAAATCAAAAATGAAGTCGTAAAAAAGTCCTAAAGCCCCGATTAGCCAAACGTCACGGAACATAACGAAACGTGCGTTCGTTTTTAGAATACAAAAAGCAATGAGAGTGACTGCCGAACCGTAATGTAATTTCGGTAAGCATTTACATTGAAGTCGCCGTAGTCTAACAGGTAGTGTGTGGGCTTATTAGACGTAAGGCCACGGTTCAAACCCCAGGTCAGACATCAAAATGAAAAATATTTCTGGCTAAAACTCTGAGAGTAAATAAAATTGCCATGAAAAGTTTCTTAAAAATCTGTCGTTCGGAATCGACTTTAAACTGTACGTCCCGTCACTTATGTGCCACATTTAACACACCCAAATTGAGTGGTTTGAGAAGCTAGGCCGTAATCCTGACTGAAGGCTTGTAAGGGCCAATTATGTAATATATTTATATTGCTCTTCAAATGTTAACAACGAGTACGCTCCATTGATGTTTCGTTAAACGGGGCTTAGCTTTATCACGTTTTTATTTTGTGTATTATTTGTCTATCGTAACGTTTTTAACTTTTTAAAAATGAGTAATTCCTGTAGATTCAAGGTTTGCAAGTTTAACATAAAAGAAATTGTTTACTCTTATCCGCTGTTATTTCCTTAATTTAAATAAATTTTCAAAACTTAATCGTATAATAATACAGCATTTGTACTACGCGTTTTGTTACTACTACTCATTAGTTACGTTACTTTTCTCATTTTCATTTCGGGAACTTCTAGAACTTCACTGTTGTTTTTTAATTTTAATTTTAATTTCTTCCATTTAAAATTTATTTTCTATTTTAACTACATTTTGTTACGTTGTGTTCTAAGACTATTGGTTAATTCCCACAAGCCGTTGTATCGTTGTATTCATTGTATTGTTGGACAACTATACAACAGTGTATGCTTGGTGTTGATAATTTTCATGTAAAAATCCCATACACTTATACACATTTTTTTCATGTGTTTTTGGAAGTTGTATTGGTTTCGTGCTATCAAATTGTGTGAATTCCAAAAATTATGAAGAAGAATACGACATACACAATACAGCACAGCATTGAGTTTTCAATACAACATACACGATACAAAGTCGTGTGAATTGGCCATATGTATTAAAGCAGATGAAAATGCTCTTAAATTGCCTTCAAAGAATTTATACTTAGTAGACCCAAGCTACACTTCTTAAAAAATTACATTCTTTTTGATGATAAATTAACGATGATGTTACATGTTCTTCTTTTACAGTTTTGCTGCTGCTACTTTCCTGTATTACAGCAAATGAGTCCATCGATACGCGAGAAGGTGCGGATTTAATATTGAAATGCCGTTTTACCGAACATTACGATTCAAAGGATTTCACATTTTATTGGGCACGTTGGACGTGCTGCCCAACACAATTTGAAAATGTCGCCATTGGAGATGTACAGTTAAACTCAAATTATCGGTAAGTCATGTATAATTTTGCGAGCAAAATAAATTTAAAAAAAAACAAAAATTTTTTTTGCCATTGGTGTACATAATAAGGATAAATTATGTAGTTGTTGGTTTTTCATTATGAAAACATAAAAAAAATGAAGAAGAAATTTCAAAATCATTAGTCATTATTAGCGAGAAAAAAAACATTTCCCTGTGAAAATGTGAACTTAAGCAGACACATTGAACGCCTAACGTAGTAGCCTTACCAGAAATTTTTGTATATTTTTTTAGTAATTTTTATGTGACTTTTATTTATTGATTGAAATTAACTTTAAAAAATCTATTTCTAATGTTAAAGTGAAAATTGTAAATATTAATAAAAATGCTAAGCCTTCAATATATTCTTAAGCAAAGCTTCAAAAACATCCTTGTATGGCCTGTCATTCTATATGTTATTCCATTTTATACTGAAAGCATTTCAGATATGGATCCTTGACAACATAACTAAATACACCATGTAACGCTTACTTAGTTACTTACTTGCTTGGCAATTACAACCTAGCTTCTCACACTACTTACGTTCTGTGTGCTAATTTTATACATGAGTGGCGGAACGATAGATTTTTTTTTTGAGTGACTTTTCATGGCAATTTTATTTGATCTAAAAGATTTTGCCAAGAGAAACCAACGAAGAAATATTTTTTATATTTTGTTTTGTTAGGACTCTGATTTAAATCACGGCCGCACATCTAAAATGCCGAAACGCTGCAAGCGACCGCATACGTCACTAATGAAAATTGATAAGAATAGTTCTAATACTCCAAAGCAAAGAAGAGGAGTTTGCTTACAGCAATAGACAAACATACAGCAATCTTCCTATCTCTGGGAAGCATTTATATAGGCCAACACCTATTTTCCCATTGATCCCGCAAAAAGCTTTAATTCTTGGAATGACAATTTAACAACTTCATGTTCATTGAATAGAGAAAACGACTAAAAAATAAATTTTAAAATCAATGCAGAGACGAAATCGATATGAAATAAATTTAAAATTTAAATTGAAAAAATCGAAAAATAAACAAAACAAATCAAATCAAAATGTGATTGTGAAATTGATTAATAAATTTTTAATACATCGCCTCTAGGGAACCACAACAATAAACCGAAAGCAAAAAAATCTTTAATTAAGAAGCAAAGAAAAAATATCAAAATGTTCATATCAAACCCTAAAAAACCCATCAGATGTGATTTTTAAGCACTTTCTAAGGAGTAATACATACACTACAGCGCAACATAATAATTCGGTATTGCGTAAATTATTACATACGGATTGTATGTCTACAAATCGATAAGAATATATTAATGATTGAACAGACAAGTACAGTGCAACAGTTGTGCCAGATAAGTTTTCAAAATATTTCATCAAAAAATCAGTAAAGCAATGGTGCGACTAGGCTGCATACATATCGAGATCTGTAGGTAATTGGTTTTCGTTTAGAACAACGCTGTATAACTACTCAAAGAGTTATGGTACCCCTTAGATGTAGATTGGAGGACAATAAAGCCTTGATGAACCATTCAGCTTTCTAAGAAATTTTTATAATTTTTAAGCAACTCATGGCAGCTGTCTGTTTGTATTGAAATTTGAAACATGTGTACCTTAAGGATTAAATCTTATACTTTGTGCAGATATGCACTTTTATTGAGTCAATATTCGGTTTATTGAGTACAATATTTTAAGTGTTCAGGCATAATAATATACGCAGTTCAGCTGCTTATTGAATATTCATTTGACAGCTGGTAAACAACAACCGCTGGTTGTTTCAACAACATTGTTTTCATTTCGTTTTTTTTTTTTGTTTGTCGTTGTTGATATTTGACAACTCAAAAGTGTCCGGTTAATTGCAATATGCTCACTGAACATACATACTTATGACGGTGCTGCATTTTAAGTTTTACTCAATATTATAACAATTTTCGTATTTATTGCGCAATAATTAATTAAAACTTTATATGAAATATTGAGCTTTTGCATTGCGATATCAAAATTATCTGGAACAGTCTATAGATGAGTGTATTGATAAGCAAAATTATGATTTGAGTAAACTGCATCCAAGGGCAACGGCAAAATGTCTTTGTTGGAAAGTAAAATACTCAAAGTGCTTGCTAAACAGGCAACTAGTCCTGTTGTGATCATGAAGTCCTTATTGATGACCAAAAAGCTTTAATTATTTCGTCAGCGAAAAATCCGGAAACGCCAAACTTCGATCTTTATATCAGTCATTTGCATCAGAATTTTATTTTCCAAGATTAAACATTACCAGATATGCCGTCTGAATGTGAACTACACGTTAGCACACGTGTTACCCATGAAAAGAAAACATTTCTATTTCTGCTTAAAATAATTTATTCCAAAAGCCCTCGTTTTCTCTTTAACAAAATTTCGTTGTAAAAATGGATTGTCTCTCAGCCACGGAGTATCATTTCTTCATCGTCTCCAGAAAGAATTGCCACATGCCACTCTAACAAATAACCAGAAAACCATGCTATTTAAAAAACCGTTATTTTTGTTATATAATTGACGATAGTTTCTCAAAAATCTGTCGTTCGGAATCGACTGTAGGTTCCGCCACTTATGTATAAAATTAACACACACAACATAAGTGGTGTGAGAAGCTAGGCCGTAATCCTGACTGAAGTGTTGTTATGACCAATTATATATGTATGTATTGACGATATTTCTATCTAACTTACTAATTCTTTTTATAGATATTATTTTTTTACATTACAACCATTTAGTCAGTATTAGAATCTAGTTATTCACACTACTCGTGTTGTGTGTGTTAATTTTATCCATGAATGCCGACTCCGAACGACATATTTTTGAGAAAGTTTTTATGGCAGTTTTATTTACTCTTGCCAAAGAAATATTTTTTCATATGTTCGAGATATCTTAATCGCGGGTTATCTTAAAAACGGGCTTTCGTCTAACTACCTAGTAGACTACGGCTAATACTTTACTGTAAATTATAGAATTTAATCTTGTTGTGCTGGTTGAATAAATTAATAAAACAACGGAAAAAGGGGAGAGGGAGGCCTTTTTCGTTTGATGAGATTGGAATGCTCCGGAGCCAAAAAGAAGTCCACAAATTTTACAGGAAGAGTAGTGAGTTGAACATTTTAGTACAGACATTTCTTAATATAGAGACATACTGTTGGTATCAGATCAGAGATCAGCAATATGAATTCAAAAAGATGAGTAGAATCGAATCATACTCATAATTTCTGATACTTATACGAATTCATACTTATTTTAATATTATACTCGTACTACTCATATTCAAAGTTTGAAGTACTCATCATACTCATACTTAAAAATACGCATGATGTTGTTGATTTCGACTCTCCATGACTCAACATTTACAAGAATCACAAAATAAATATGATTCGCTTACGAACACTACAATACTCACTAGAAGGTTGGGTGTTTGCTTTGCTTGCTGTCTTTGTCTATTTCTTTTTTTTTTTTAAATGCAACAACAACTAAGATTGTAAATTTTGATGAATGATTCGAATCACTCGAATCATTTATGAGTATTATAAGTATTTTTCTAAAGTTATGAAACTAGATGAGTAGGCTTATGAATCAAACATATTTCGAATGGTATGAGTTTGATGTCAACGTTGTACTCATACTCATTTCAATCTGTACTTATAAATCAATCTTGTCGGGAGTACAAATGAATCAGAGTAGTTGAATTTCAATACTGTTGACTCCACTCATACTCACAGTTTCATGAGTACTTATGAGTAGTGAAAAAGCGATTCATTGGTGATCTCTGTATCAAATAGAAGCAGCGGGTAAGGTATCTCCGATTGAAGATGTAAAAGTGTCCTTCAATGTACATAAAAAGGTAGACAAAACCGTGTGCGTCAATTATAGAAGATTGAGACCCAAAGTAAATGACATAATTGGTTCGAAACAGCATAGTCCTGAAAAATACTCTAGAAAAAGAAGAAATTATCGCTTGTTCTTCAACTACGAGATCGTTTTCGATTGTCCGATTCGTTCAAAGATGTTTGGGTTTAATATCCCTGCAAAGCTGGGATGTTAACCAACATATAGTCATCAGCTAAAATAATTACAGCCTTCTGTCAACCTTTCAATATCAAACGAGGCCTCATGCATGATGATTGATTATCATGTAATCTTTTTAGTATTTTATTAGAAAAGTTCTTGGGCTATGCAATTCATAAAACAGATACAGCAGAGGACTTGTGCCCTTCATAGTTGATAACTGTCGTCTTGCAAATATTAAAAAAATCGATAAAAATTGATCTGAGAGACAACTACCTACGAAATATTTTAGGAATAAAAAACTCTTTAAATAAATCAAAATTGAAATGTACAAGACTCTAATCGCATACTAGCATCGTTATATGAAGTAGATGCTTAGGAAATATTGCGGGTAGGAGAAGAGCCCTTGAGCCCTTCGAGTAGAAATATTCCATATAGAAATCGTTAGTGTTGGGACGAGTATAAGCAACGAATGAATAATATTTTAACATTTTACTGATATCGACATCGTTAATAGGATCAAATCGGTCAAATAGTGCTTATGAGCGCAGGTTCTACGTAGAAACGAGCTTTGGAAGTACATATGTTGACGGAAAGATCAACTTAAAGACGTTCTTTCAAATCTTATTGCAGAAAATTCTTCCTAGAATAATGCTTATAATCAAAAATAAAAAAGGAGAAGAAATTTCCAATCAATCTTTGTTTATTTCTTAATTTAAAATCGAAAATATTTTCAAAAAGTGCTTACCAGCAGCTAATTAAAACGGATGTTGTAATAACTGATTGAGTTGACTAAAAATTGGCAGAACTTTTAAAAAAATATACCGTGAGGCGGTGATGTTATTCTCCTTTTTTCCGTAGAAAAAGCAAATATATGGTTCGTGATAAATTGAAATTCTTTAGAGAAAAAAAACCAAAAAAACTAAATGCTACGTTAAGCAGGTATTGAAAGGGAAGGTGCTAAATATTCAGGGTGCCAACATGAAGACAAACAACCAAAGGCTTAAAAGAAATAAAGGCAACAACAACAACAACAACAACAACAACGACATTAAATAATCATTGTTAAAGTTGAACGAAAAAGGAGGCAAAAATAAAACGAAAGAAAAAACAACGAAAGAAAAAATAAAAGAAATTTCAGGCAAGTACGAGTATAGTGACGAAAACAATGTCACGAATCCGCAAGAAAAACAATATGAAAACATTCGTAACTTTTGTTAGCATCGGCCTTGAGGCATTTACACGCTAAAGTGTATGAATGATGGTCGGTGGAAAGAATAAAACGAGAATCCCAACCGAAAACATATGTTCGCATGAATCATGATGTGATGTGATGAAGGAGAAACTTAAGCGGAAAATGTTCAAAAGTGTGGAGAACAAACAAGACCAACAACAATAATGTCAAACTGACAAGTCGCCCACACATCCAAGTACGCACTCGTGCAACAAATAGAAAATGAGAAGGACCATTAAATTCGCTCGTACTGACTGTACTCTGACTCGACTAAATAGATGAAAAATGGTGACCTCCATTGGCGAAAGTATGTATAACCAAGTGTTGAAGATGAAGAAAAAAAGACAGAAAAATCTGCGATAACCACAACAACTACGTAAACAGAAAAACATTTTTCTCTGACATGATTAAGTTGGTCCTGCCTTCTGCCTTCTGTCGTGTGTATGCTGGTACATTTTTTAGTTGGGGCTTTCCGTCGATACTTTAGTTTTGTTGTTGTTGTTCTTCTTCTTCTGGGCAAATGTCTAGTTGACAATTAAGATGACAGGTGGTGGTGGTGCTGCTGACAACATTGACTACAACGCGGCATACCAACAAAATGATGAAGATGATGTTCGTTGATGAAGAGCTGTTCATATTGTTGACGATGATAAACATTTTTTTTGTTTTTTCTTTCCTGTTTTTTTTCCTTTCTTGCCAACAAAATGTTTATTTTTTCCTGATTGTTTATCTTCGTTTTTCAGTTTTTTTTTCTTTTTATTTCGTGATGAAGATGGTAGTGGTGTTGTTGTTGTTTATTTTGACTCATTTTTTTTTTGTCACAAGTAAATTGAATTTTTATGTTTTTTATTTGAAACGTATCCATTGTCAGCGACGCTGTGGTTCACAATGATGACAACAACACAAAATGTCATCATGTGGCATGAAACTTTTTTGTTGAATAAGAAAATAATCAAAAAAAAAAAATAAAAAACGAACGCTTTTAATAGTTAAGGCATGGACATAAAAATTATTTAAACTTTTTTTATTTTAAAAACAAAACAAAATATAAACTCATGACCAATATGGTAATAATAATCAATCAACCAACTCAGTTTTCCTCGTGAGCGCAGGTGATTTCAGTGAAATATTTATTTTCCACCAACGATACATATCTGTTTACAAACGATTTAAATTTTCAACATGCAAATGGAACAGTTCGAGAGGCTGACTTCCAAAATATTTCAACGCAAAACTTGCATGAGTATGAAAGTTGTCAGACAATGCAAGTATGGACCTGATTTACATTTACAGTTTGATATATGTATACGAAATTCAAACGAACATACTGTTACGTTTTTAGCTTTTTAAAAACGTTTAGAATATGAATTCGTTGATTGCAAACAAAATAAAAATAAATTGGTGTTTAGTTTCAATTAAACTCTTTATTGTTCTCACTGCTTTTGTGTGTCACTATTTACACCTTGACGAATACAACAACGCTGCTTACAACACAGATCATTTCAACGGAGATCTTCAAACCACGACTGTTTTCTTCACACGCAACGCGTCTTCACACAAGACTGACTCAATTCTTACAACTCGCTGCCTGCTTTGTCTTGCCTTTTTATATCTCACGTAATCAGCTGAAGTCGAACGTTGGTGGTTTCGCCTTCTCGAGAATTCTATTGCGTCCTCATTATTGTTTGTGTATTTTGTTCACATTGCCTGTTGTTGCGTTCTCGCTTATTTGTCTATCCCAGTTTCTTTCGTACAGATGTTATTGGTTTACTTGTAACAAGTTCGTTGTATTTGTATGTGTAGCTTTTGCTCGTTTTAATGTTAAACAATATTACACCGTTTCCATTTTCGCAGCAATACGTGTAGAAAAAAGAAAAACTGCATCATTTGCTTGGTTTCTTAAAAAAAAAGCAAGTGCAGTATCCACTTCATTAGTTTCCCGTAAGTCCTATCCCCATAAAATCATGCGGTTTTAGGGCTTTGAACAGAAATTTGGTTCATTTCCGTTACGAGCATTTTTAATCACGTATCCATTTGCTTTTACTGGATTGTTTTCACAAATATTTACACATTTGTCAACTAATGTCAAATCATGAAATATAAAGCCGATACCCGATTACTGTCTTAAGTTGGATTCACCGATGTTGTTCTCAGCTAAATTTTGTGTCATTTTATATTATGTTTGGACAAACTTCATCAGAGCTGCCAGTAGGTTACAGTTTTCATATAATAGTTGAATTGATTTGTACAAATAAATCATGTATAATCAGGGAATTTGCTTTAAAAGTGTCGTCTGATAGCCTTGATTTTCTGGACAAATTTTTCGCAATGGGCGAATCGTGCTGCAGAAAACTTTCAGTAAAAAATAAATATAATAAGAACATGGATGGATGCATAGGAAATACTAATTGGGGTCGTTTTGAAATCGTATAAATTGCAAAAATTTATAAAATGCTTTACGAATTACTTGATGATTTTCTAATAATCACAGTGATATTTTCCAAGTAGACATTTATGATTTTCATGGAATTTTAAATATTAATAAATCTACTCTCAGCAATCTTGTGACAAAAACTCTGAGAGTAAAAAAATTGATGAAACTTTCTCAATCAAATTGGTCGTTCTGTCGCTTATGGTGAGAGAGAATTAGATTAGAGATATTAGGTTGTAATGACGGTTTGTAATGACGACTTAAGTATTTAAATTTCCCAATTGTAGTATTTTTCGAATCGTTTTCACCACGATTCAGGTAACAATTCGACCAATTTGACTTTACTTTTTCGTGTAATCCGAAGAAAGCTATTGGCATAGGTAGAATCACTAATAAGATACTTATCGAAAATGCGCCCCACAGCAATTATGATTATACTTTCATTTTATTGTAGTTTTCATTGTATTTTATACATACATACATACATAATATACATCATTGGTCATAACAACTCTTCAGTCAGGATTACGACCTAGTTTCTCATACCACTTAAAAATAAGAACTATTCTTTTAAAACTTCAAGAGAAGTTCCCCAAAATTAATATTTTAATTAAACTACCTCTTGATATTATACAATGAATTTTAATAACATTATTACTTATTTTTAATTTTATTTGTTTAATTATGCACTGTTTGTATATTATACACATGAGTGACAAGACCTACAGTTAAAAGTCGATTTCGAACGACAGATTTTTGAGAAACTTTTCATGGCAATTTTATTTTTTCTCAGAGTTTTTGCCAGTTTTTTCTGCTGAGAGGAAGTTGCCGAAGAAATATTTTTTTCTTATTTTCGATTTGATGTCTGGCCTAGGGTTTAAACTCAGGCCTTACGTCTAATAAGCCAACACACTACCTACTAGACTACGGCAACTTCAATTTATCTTAAACGTGCCCATAAAAATGCGTCCTAGGAAATATATTCAATTTTAATCTGTTATTCCTACACAGTATTTCATCATGAAAAACTCATCAGCTACATTACAAGTTGGAACCCATAATACCGGCCTTACAATTTATGATTATTTTTAACCTACTCCGATACGTCAGCACAATGCAAATTCAATGTACACAACAACAAATTCTGTCTCGATATAATGCGAATTAAAAGAAAAATTCAGTTTACATTTCAAAATTTTAATTTTTTTACACAATTCTCGCCATGTAACACCAGCAGCATATTTATTATTATTTCAATTAAAAAAAATAAAAATAAAATAAAAACAAATATGCATTTAACGCTTTCACAAAAACAAAGTGAAACGAGTGTGAAAAAAATTGAAAAAATAATAGAAAACAATTTCAATTCACTTCAGAATCATTTCAACGTGAAGAAACATTTGTTGTTTTCAAAAAAGTATGGCGTTAAACGCCAATTGAGAGGCGTCCATTGTATTAAGTTGTTGTTGTTGGAGAATTGTGTTGGAATTCAATTTAAAAAAATTATTGTAATTTTCTTTTTTCTTTTTTTTTTTCATATAATTTTATAAAAGTTTCTGGAATACGGTAATCATTCGTTAATGTGAAGTTCTCCTTGTAGTGTTTGTTTTTGTGAAAACATAATTTTTGTACGATTAAAATTTAATTCATTTTAAGGGCATTGCAAAAGTAATTTCCTTCTTTTTCTTTTCTCTGTGGTGAATAAAAAAAAAATTATTTTTTTTTTAATTTTGTAATTAAAATAAACAAAAATGTTTCCAATGTTTCCGTATTAAATAGAAATTTGTTTTACAATAAAACAGATCAACTAGCTTTTTTGTTGTTATAAGTCTACTCAAAATAATATTTAAATCGTTGAACACGTTCAACTAAAATAAATCTTGATAACATTCAGCAAAAATTTTAAATCTTTTAAAATCTCATGTCAATCTCTGTTGCCTCTTTCAACGTCGTCAAATCAATTCACTGCCATCAGTCGATATGAGACATTAAGAAAAAGCATTACAAACAAGCATTGATGTTTCATCGATTTATCACAAAGTGCATCGATGTTTTCTATGCATCAATTGACTTTAAAAAACATATCGGAGTTATTGTTGCTCAGAGCTAGCATAGTGCCGCAAACAGGATTTTATTGTACTGCCCTCAACCCATATTAAATATGTCCTCAACCTATATAAGCTATCTTCTGCAATGCTGTAGCGTTGGCAAACTTCAGAATGCTGTTCGAATAACTCATTCACTATTACTGGATATATTTCATTCTGAGCTACATTAACGTCTTACCGATTTCAAATATGTGTTCTGGTGATTCGTTGTCCTCAACATATGAAGCTTAAATCCATACTTATCCTAAAACAAATGTTCTTTGAGTTTACGATGGCGGATAATCTGATGCATAACTCAAATCAATTCTCGTTTTAATTACCCAACAATAGCTTCTACTGTCACAAGCGCATTTGACTTGATAATTTTGATTACTTCTCCTCACCTTACTTTTCAGCGAATATATCGGATTCCTACACAATCTTGCAAAATCCCAGCTGATTTACTTTTCCATTCTAATTTGAAATCAACCTCATAGGAGCTGTCCTGCACTTTGTTCCTCATGTTAAACTTTATTTATTATTCCGTTGATTTCAAAGTTTCATTTGGAAAGAATTTTTCCATAGGATCTGAATATTTTACTCCGATACCAACGCTTCACACTATATGCCTTTGATTCACCTGTTTACCATTGTTGAAAAATTCAGTACTTTAGTACTTTTTTCAGTACTTTTCCATTTCAAAAATACTGCAGTACCTCCGCGAAGCTTTCAGTACTTTTTTATTATTACATACATATTTTACGGTTTGAGCTTTTCAACTATTAATGCATTAGCAACATGTTCAACGCAATGCTAAAGGTAGAATTGGGCTTTAGCCCCGGTTAGCCAAACGTCCATGGAACGTACATTGGTTTTTAGAACACGAAAAACAAGCAAATAAGCGTTTGCCGAACAGTGATGTACTTTGGGTGTTAAATATAAATAAATAAATAGTCTAGTAGGTAGTGTGCAGGCTTACTAAACCTGAACCCAACATTCAAACCCAACGGCAGACATCTCCATCAAAAGGAAATATGAAAAAATATTTCTCCGGCTACTTCCTTCTGGAAAAAATTTTGGAAGGAAATAAAATTGCCACGATAAAGTTTTTCAAAAATCTCCGAACGACCTTAAACAGTAGGTCCCGCCACTCATGTATAAAATTAACACACACAACATATGTAAGTGGTGTGAGAAATTAGGTCGTAATCCTGATTGAAGGGTTATAATGACCAATAATGTATGTATGTATCTTTTACAAAAGTACTATTTGATGCAAAAAAGTACTTTTTCAGTTATAATTCAGTACCATTTCAAAATTTCAAATTTGTAACACTACTGTATACCAAAGAATGCTCCCTCTTTTAAAATAGTATGTAGCAAGGCAAATTTATGGAAGGTAGCCTTATCTCTACAACAAATACAACAATGCAAAAACAACAGGCATTTTGTTTTTGTTAAAGAGCACTCAGTTCGTCAAATAAATTAACCCTCAAACCTGCAAAGGAAATTAGTTAAAGCAATTAAAAAAACTAAATAAATTTTATATATTGAAAATTCTTATGATTTTTATGTCATGCTAAGTTACACAATAGTGCAGCACCTATAAATTAAAAAAAAATATCAGCTGCAAACGTTATTTCTTATTTATTATTGTACCAATTAAAATTTGTACCTAATTTATATTTCTTTTATGGCTGAATTTTGAAATTGAATACTTATTTAAGCTATTATCTCTTGAATTATATTGTGAATTATTTTGAATTAACTTTAGTAGAAAAATGAAATCTAAAGTTGTACTTAAACTTCACTTGCTTCCACAACACTCAACCAAATTGACAGACTCAAAAAAGTAAATAAGAAATACATACTAATACTTCTTTCTTTCTTTCTTTCTTTCTCTTTTCTTAATCCCAATTATAATTACGTTTGAGTAATTATAATAACAAATGTTCAGCAGAAGATTGGCCCAGTTTGTTTTAATCCCTATATCCCAATCTTCTGAAAGAGAATTTGTTTTAAAAATACCACACAAGTTATTTCAGTCATAGTTTAGGCACCTAGTTGGAGACATGGAATTTTATTTTTTTTTTTTTGGTAATTTATCACTTTCATCTAAATATATTACAATATTTAAGCCTTTAACACTAAATACATATATCTAGGTTGTAGTTTAAAAGATATATGTATTTAGTGTTAAAAGCTTAAATATTGTCAATCATCTTGCAAAAATTTTAATATAATTGGCTTTAAAATAGTAATCCTAAAGAATTTCTAGAGTGCGTATCGTTAAGGATACATTCGGTACATATGAAGGTTTATGACTAATATAAATACGAAATTGAATATCGAAACAAAATACACAAAAAACAAAAATTTTTTTGACAGTACAAAACTCCTCAGCAGTTGAGATAAGGCTACCTTCTATGAATTTGCCTTGGTATGTAGGAAACAAAATATTTCTTACACTCTTATTACGTATTCTCGCTGCGAAATATTCACAAATCATAGTTAAGAGGAATAAAGTAATCCAATCGAATTGTCAGTACTCCCTGATGACTCCCGCATTAGAGTTGTCTCCCATTAGAATTAAAATTAAATTACACTGATCTTCGTAGTAAGAATTCAGTCAGTCTTGTGTGAAGACGCGTTGCGTGTGAAGAGAACAGTCGTGCTTTGAAGATCGCCGTTGAAAAGATCTGCGTTGTAAGCAGAGAACAATAGCGAACAAGCAATTATTTTTGTATTCGTCAAGTTGTATACGGTGGCACACAAAAGTAGCAGTTAAAGAGTTTAATTGAAACTAAGCACATATTTATTTTTATTTTGTTTGCAATCAACGAACTCATATTTTAAACGTTTTTAAAGAGGTAAAAACGTAACAATATTGTAAGTTTTTTATTTTTAATTCATCTTCTGCCATCTTCCAAAACTTTTATATTCCAGTTCAGTTTATTTATTCCTTGTTTCATCTCGAAACTTTGTCTGCTTTTTACAATAATTCGTTACATCAGATGGCAATAAGACTGTCACTGCCAAGTGACCAGTTAATATTTAATAATCGCTTAATTAACTGTTTATCCTTAACACCCCCTACCATTACTAGTAATGAAGTAAGTTTAAGTTCAAAAGTTGAAAGTTTTCAACCTGAGTACGATTTAAACTGAAGTGTTTTAAAATTCTTCAGACAGACAGTTTTGCATGAAACAAATAATTTTTAATTACAAATTTTGCAATCATTCTTCACAATGACACGTTTTCACAACATTTAAGAGTTGAAGATGAAAAAGTACAAAAAGTTGTTGAATTGGAAAATGCAAAATTTTTACAGAGAGCACCAGTTGTAATCCAAGAGTTAAATTGTTATGAATTTAAAATTAATTGCAGAAGATGAGTGTCTTCTTTGGAATCACCTACCATTCAAGAAAGTAACGAATACAGAACGATTGATAAGAATGCTTAACATGCCATGAATGAAATGCAAAATTGTATTCCGAAGTAGCGAATCGAGATTACATATTGCCTGACATGTCGTGGATTATAAAAAAAGGGAATGCAAAACGACAATCAACAAAAAAGCAAATATAGACATAACAATGTCAGTAGAAATGGATGTTGAATTCCTTTATTTTATTAGCTGAAGGGTATATTGTAAAAGTTTAAGCTTCAAACCATAATATTAGTTAATGATCAAATCGGGATTATTTTATGGGTTGTATAAAATATTGTTACGAAAGTGGAAATGGTGTTACATCGTTTAACATTAAAATGATAAACAAAAGCTACAAAAACAAAAACAATGGACTTATTTACATGATCAATGAATAAACCAAAATATAGCAACAACATCAGTATAAAAAAGGGGATAAACATGTAAACAAACTGACAACAACAAACGTGAACAAAATACACAAACAACAATAACGTAAACAACATGTTTACATTTATAAAGATTTCGCGAAGGTAAAGTCATTCTTCTTCAACAGCATTCATCAGACTGTTTACCCTGCGAAATAAAATACAAGACAAAGCAGCCAATGTGATGAGTAAAAATTGCGTTGTTTTTGAAGATCTCCGTTGTTAAGGTCTAACAAACAGTTGTTTGTGTTTACGCAGAAGAATCTGAAGAATAACAAAAGAAAGCAAATTTTTGTTATTTAAATCAAGTTGCCAACAGTGACATACGGAATTGTTCGAACAATAAAGAATTTATTTAAAACTAAACACAAATTTCTATTTATTTGCAATCTACGAACACATTTTTAAACGTTTTTAAAAGGGTAAAAACGTGACACTTTGTTTGTAAATTATTTTTCATATCAAATTTCTGTTCTGTACATTACTGGCTACCACAAAAAAAAATATTTGTAATGACGGTGCTTTAATTTGTATCTATTTGTGGTTGGATCAACCTTTTTAACGGAACTAGTTACTCTCAGCGGTTTTGCCAGACTACTACTGAGAATCGTACGTTAAATATAATATTTTTTTCTCTTTGATTTTGCAATTATCAGAACTGGTTTGATAATTGCTACCGCACTGCATATTCAATAACTCCTTCGCAAAGTGTAATAAGTAATTTTTTAACATGCAACATTTGTTACTGAGAGTTTTCCGCAGCTCAATTCAATTAATTCGAAAATTTATTCCAGAAAATCGGAGCTGTCAAACGACACTCTCAATACAAAATTAAAATTTTACATGTTTGATGCAGGCAAATCAATCAAACCTTGTGAGTAAAATATAACCCAATGACAGTTCTGTTCAAATTTATCGAAACAAATTTAAAATTAAGCCAAATTGGACTGAGATTTGTTCGTAACACTCTCTCGTTCTCTCAAGAGGAGAGCTGTCAAACTACATACATACTTATATATACGAAATATACACATTTTACGATAAACAATCAATATTCATGAAAAATTCTGAAAATTCTTTAACTAAAAGTTCATCTGAAAGCAATATATGTAGATATGAAATATATAACTCGACTGTTAGACTCTTTATATAATAAATATGGTAATTTTTGTCCGATATTTTTAAATTAAATTCTGCAATTCAGAATGGCCAAAATTGAAAAAATATTTAATAAATTCGCATTTGCAAAGTTTACCCCATCAAACCCCATAGCAGATTAAATCAAATAATATACATACATATGTAAATCGTTTTAAAGGTCCATCCCTCTCCTTTCTAACAAGATTTAAATTTTCAGAAGTGTTTGTGTAATCAGTAAATTTGTGCGTAAAGTCAAAAAAAAAACATTTTTTGTCAAATAAAACAAGTTTGGAGGGTTCAAGAAATATAAAAAAAAATATTTTTGACAACAACATTCACAACCTACAACGCTATGTATTTAATTTTAGAAACTGTGACGTCACACGCAATATATGTGTTGTAGAGATTACCAATTAAATAGAATATGTGAGGATACAGTATAATGTTGACTTACGCTCTCACCTGTGACACCCACATGTTCCTGTCGATGTAAATGTGAACTGTTTGTGGTAGCTTGGTAGTCGAAATATTTTTTGTGTGTATAATTAAATTAATTCTGTTTGCAACACAAACAGAACTGCAACAAAATTAACGCACTTTGCTCCACCCTTTTAGTTACGTGTGTCGACATAACATTCATGTACAATACTTTGAATTGCATTGTTCTAGTTCACACATTTGGCCTTCTGTACACGAAATGCAAGTGTGAGAACATATATGGGACTTCGAAAATAATAGCTATTGCATGTTAAACAATATCAACTACAAATAACATTTATAACAACAACAACAAAAAACAAATTGGCAAATATTACATATGAAAATCTTACAAAAAAAAATCCGAAATTCACCAACTCGGAGAACACTTGGAGCAGGCTAAAAGAGTACAGAACAGAAGAATAAAGTAATATTGCACAGAACTGACTGGCTTCAATGCTTCAGCTTGTGTAGTGTGTAGCATTTTAAACGCATTTCAATTGAAATGCAATATATTTGCGTCGATTACAAGAAATTAAAAAATGCTCGATGAATCCAACAATAATTGCTTGTTCGCTATTTTTCTTTGCTAACAACACAAATCTTCACAGCGTAGATTTTCAAACCACGATTGTTTTCTTCACAAGAAACGCGTCATCATACAAAACTGACTGAATTCTTACTACTCGTTGCCTGCTTTGTCTTGCCTTTTCATATGCCCACGCAAACAGTCTGATGAAGGTTCTTGAAGTCGAACGTTGCTTTTTGTTGCGTTCTCGCTTACTTATCTATCCCCTTTTCTTGCGCGTGTTGCTGGTTTTCTTGTAACAAGTTCGTTGTATTTGTTTGTGTAGTTTTTTTCTTATTTTAATATTAAACGATATTACACCGTTTTCATTTTCGTAACAATATTCAATATCAACTAAGGTTTAATCAAAACTAAATGAAACAAAATAATTTTACAACAAAATAATTACAATTGCTGCTCCATGTCACCTTGCCAATTCCCTGCCAAAAGCTGTTACGCACTCAGGTGTTTCTTCTTTTTGATTGCATTAAACCCATGTTGCTTTTGAAAAGTCTTTGGCCCTCTTTATCCTCCCTTTCTCCCCACTTCACAAAAGGGTTGTGGTCCCTGCAAAGTGGAAACTCCCCTGTTCGCAAGGGCTCGAATGGCGGCCTGACTGCCGGATAGTTTTGCTATGTCCTGTCTTTTTTACTTCCTATCCATCTCTTTCCTAGCATAGACTTCTTTCTGACCCATGTGTATACTATAAAGTATTTTCTGCCGGATTACTCCATTAATTAATGTTACTAAGTCTCGTTTTGAAGCATTCCACAAAATCATCGAGTCTAATTGTTTCATCAAGGAGACAGTTAAAGATGAAACTGTCAACTAATCGATTCCTTGGATCACGAAATTGCAAAATAAATTCCATGTCAGGCTTGTTATTTCTAGATACTTGACCTTTATTTTTCGTGATGTTATTTCATTCGAGAGTACACTGTTCTTTTACATAGAAAGACTACTGTCATGCCCCAACAACTTACAATCTCATGACATCTTTGAATAATGTCGCAGACATTCTCCTTAAATTTGTCTTTTGCCAAAGGCTAAAGATGCCTGTCTCAGATAGTTTTGTTAAGAGTTCAGTGCTGTGGATATGCCCTAGTTGTGGAGGCCCTTATTCTATATGTTTCCTCAAATCACAGCCATTCATCTGTATATCATAGGTTATATTACTCTTCTAATCTGATAATCCATACATGGTCTCGTAAAGAGTGTCATAAGATTCACTTTCTGTTTTATGGAATAGTTACCTCCTTTATATTCCAAGGCTAATGAATGTTTCTTACTAAATCTACAAGAGCTGATATCTGTCTGCCTTTTAAGACAATTGCTTAAGATGCACTAGTACTCTTGGTAATATCTCTCATCTTAAATAGTGGTCCACATTATTCTCCAGTATTTTTAACATGAAAGACGCGAGACTAATTAGCCTGAAGGATTGTGGGTGTATGATGTCCTTTGTTCACACTTTTGAGTTGGACATCAGGCTCGCTCTTAGTCTTTTAAGTTGAAAGGTGCTCAAAGCCAATTTTATCCCATCTCAGGTACACATATACGCCACAACTTGTCTATTTATGGTGGGATAAATAAGTAGTCTGGATGTGTCGGCGCACTATGATTCCGGGGAAGTGTGTACGCAACAGCAGTTCTGATTTTCTTTTGTTCTCTGTGACATCATCACCCCATAGCCATTGTTTGCATAGCTTTTTTTGAATAATACTTTTGGAAAAACGAAAGTTCTTCACATAAACTACGCATTACACTGCGAAAAAATGTACACTAAAAAGTCCTGCCAAAGTTCAGCGTTCTTTTTAACAACTATAATTTAGAAGATGACGAATTTACTGGGTTTATCAAACATTTTGAAGTTATTGATACAAGTTGTTCAACAATAAAAAATTTGCTGAATAATCATTGAGTTTAATTTCAAGTCCTGCCTTTTAGTCTAGTAAGGATTAACGATTGTCCCTGCTTGAAATCATTTGAAATGAGATTTTGATTTTAATTTTTCATTTCGTTTCACGGTGCATGCATTTTAACATGAAATGAGACTCTAAATGCTTCATTTTATGCTCAGTTTAGTGAAGACTAGCCAATATTATCATTCGGTTTCCCTCGAATATATTGCTTGGCATAATGCTTGCCATAATACAGGATCATACTTTCACCGATTGACAAATATTCATCCATCTCACCGTGTCGCAAATTAGATGCATTTAGGTGATGTTATAAAAGGCCTCATTTTAGGAAGGCGATCCTTATTATCTGCTTGATGATTGTCATTCAAATGAACATTTTTTTAATATTTGTTCAAATCTCTTCACTCTCATGCTATCACAGAGCAGTTTAGGGCAGTCAGGCTTGCTTGCCAATACATTCTTTTATTTGGGATATTTTGCATATCAAAACTCTACAACATATCTAACGTTACATCTACATATATTTGTATTCTTTTGGAGTCCATACAAGTTTGTTTGTTTTTTAATTCAAAAAATTCAGTTGGAGCTTGGTGGAATTATGAAGTCGCCGTAGTCTAGTAGTTAGTGCGTTTACTTATTAGACGTAAGGTTCGAGCCTAGGCCAGGCATCACGACAAAATACAAAAAGTATTTCTCGGCGACATCCTCTCAGCAGATTTCTGGCAAAAACTCTGAGATTAAATAAAATTGCCATGAAAAGTTTCTCAAAAATCTGTCGTTCGGAGTCGACATTAAACTGTAGGTTCCGCCACTCATGTATAAAATTAACACACACAACATAAGTGGTGTGAGAAACTAGACGTTGTACAATGGGTCAATTCGACCTCCGGGCACTGCACTTGTCTTAATTGACAAGTACACGTCCTCTAACCTAACCTAACATTGGTGAAATTATTGTACACTCCGTATTTATTTTATATACTGGTTCAATTTTTCGCCACCAATTTGAACTCGTGTTTGTATGCCTGTTATATGTGTAAGAGATTCGCATTAACTTTTCTAGGGGTCCATCATCACTGTCATCCCATTTAAGCCCACTTCACACGGCAATACTTTACGTACGTAAAGTCTAATGAAAAAGTAAAATGAAATTCAATCCGTATGACAAAAAAGAGAATAAAAGTCGCATGATTTATATTTTTTGCGTTTACATGATCGGTTACACTTTTTTTCTATGTGTTTACATAAAAATACATCCCTGATCTAATGTGTCCTGCTTGTTTTTTGAATCATTTCAAAAAATGAAGAGAGCCATACGACTGTCAAACTTTTCATCCGTATTTTCTCTCAATGTGTGATGGTTTCATTACATAGTACGTTTAGACGATCACATACGTACTTTTCTACACAAAATTCTGACAGATCACATTACTTGTGGGACCGTGTAAAGTAGGCTTTATCAGTTCCTTGTACTACTTCACATGCTGTAGATACAAATTTTGGACAGAGATGATTAAGATTTCCCTCATATCATCATCGCTTACATTGCTATTTTCTTCAGTATCGGCTCCATCAAGAGGGGGAATTGTATAAATTGCAATGCCATTGAGCTCGTTAACATCAAGAGCTTCCATTTCATCCAATATATCAGAAACTGTTAGTTTATACATGAAAAATAAATTACCCAATTACCAAGTTTTATCGTATTACAATTGCACTACGAACTCAGTGTCCCTTTTAGGGGACTTTACAACTTTCTATATGCACGCGGTATTACATTTTGTCATAATTTTTTTTACATCACTTCAATCATTACACTTATTTACAAATAACAACACACAAAAAATATCAAATGTTCACATAATATACGTAGTATAGTATAATGCAATTTTTCTTACCCTGCTCGAGATTTCTGTTTCTTTTTTTTTTCAAATTAGTATTCCATACTATGCATTAAACACAACACACAAATTACAATTGGCCCATTCACACGACTTTGTATCGTGTATGTTGTATTGAATACACTTGGTTGTTTGTGAACGCTCAATGCTATGCTGTATTGTGTATGTCGTATTCTTCTTCATAATTTTTGGCATTCAAACAATTTGATGGCATGAAACCAACACAACTTATAAAAAAACACATGAAAAAAATGTGTATAAGTGTATCAGATTTTTACATGAAAATTATCAACAACAAGCATAAACTGTCGTACAGTCGTGCAACAATACAATGAATACAACGATACAATGGCTTGTGTGAATTGACCAAATATTTGAAGCAAATGAAATAAAACGTGGTTCGTTTGAGTGTCAGTAACGACATAGCCTACTTGTTATTTAAAAATTCAAATTTTTAAAAGAGATACATACATATATACATAATTGGTCATTACAACCATTTAGTCAGGATTACGACCTAGTTTCTCACACCACTTATGTTGTGTGTGTTAATTTTATACATGAGTGGCGGGACCTAAAGTTTAAAGTCGACTCCGAACGACAGATTTTTGATTTTTTGTTATTTACTCTCATAGTTTTTGCCAGAAATCTGCTGAGAGGAAGTCGCCGAAGAAATATTTCGATTTGATGTCGGACCTGGGGTTGAACGTCTTTACGTCTAATAAGCCAACGTACTACCTACTAGACAACGGCGACTTCATTTCATTTTTAAAAGAGGTACAGTAGAAAATTCGAGAGTTCCTTATAAGGCACTCTGCGCACTAATGGGTTAAGCCATAGGATCTGAAGTGATCAACAGGCTTAATTAATTGTAATATCCCGACTTGTTTACATTCCAAATTTTTTCTTTTATTTCCCTGCAATGTACTGCATTAACACACAAAGGTGTTCGGATTCTAGATCTTGTGCGGTATTTATTTGAAAAAGAAACAAAAAAAACTTTCTTTCAAGTTTCTTTATTGCAGTTAATTTCATATAAATTTTATTTATAAGAACAAAAATTTGTTTAAAACCGAGTTTCTATTGCCTTAAGTACACCAGTCAGTATGTACAGCAGTAGAGTGTTCACTTTTTGATTTATTTCCATACAAATAGTCGCATTTGCAATTACATTTACAGCGACACATGGGTTGTTGGTCTGTGTTCTGTATGTTCGCATGTATGTTGGCGAATTTCTGTTTGCTTTTCTATGGCAGTGTTTCATCCATATTTACTTTGTCACTACTTGTTTATGTAGTTGTTGTTGTAGTTATAGTTGTGTATGTAATTGTGTAGTTCTATATCTAAATATTTGCCAATGCTGTAATAGTTTTCTATTGTTTTCCCCATGTATGTTTAGCATTTCGAGGCGACAAAGGAGGCACTGGCTGGCCAGACCAATGTAACTGCAGCCGTTGTGCGACAGTCCAAACTATGCGGAATATTCAAAAGTTACTTTTACTTTTTTCGTTATGTTTTCTTTTTTGTTTTATTTTTTATTTTTTTCTCGTTTCGTGGACTTTGTGTGGATTCTAGACAAATTTTTATTCAAAAACTCATTTGAATTATTTATGAACCTTTGAATTTGAGTATGGGCGAGTGAACAAGTCTGCTGTTTCGGCTGTGTTGTTGATATGGAAAAATAAAAGCAACAGCGAAACAACGGGAAAAAAAAAGAATGTAGAGTTCTATTGTAAAGGAAAAAGGTTGAAAAGTAAAACTCGATTGCTTTTCCACTGAATTGTTTTTCTTTTTTTTTTTTCTTCTGTACAACAAAAGACTTAAATATTTCTGGCAGTTGAATTTACAATGAACAACTGAACGAAGTTAACGTTGACAAGTCGCACTTTTGCTACTGACAACTTCCGTTACATGTAACGAAATCCTGGTAATGATGTGCAACACTGACCGTTATATCTTTAATCCAATAGGGTAGGTGTAGTAGACTGAAGATGTTCCATAGGGAAGTAGTTACACTTGGACTGAATATGATTACACAGCCCTGCATGGATTTTGCAAATAAAATTGCTCCAGGTGTTTCCGAAGGCATTTTGTGCGCTGAATACGAATCTGGTTTCAAAAAAAGAAAAAGGGGGTTAAAACCCCTAAAAGTAGCGTTTTTGGCCATTTTTGAAACATTGTAGAGCTAAACACTGACGTGCTAGAACCATCGCTATTGTCAGAAATTGATAATTGATCTTCGCTCTTTAAAATGAGCCCAAAGCCAAATTTTTTGCATGCACGCTTAAAGTAGGTGGTGGGTTTATGTCAAGGGGTGCAAAAGAAAAAGAAACACATTACGGAGGTCCTTAAAAATTAATCAGATTTACTTGAAAATTTTTATTCAGGGGTTTTTGGGGTAGCTGATTACAGATCTTTATTCAGATTTAAAAAATTCAAAATGGCTGATCCAATATGGAGGTCAAGTAAATCTGATTAATTTTTATAAACCTCGAAACCTCTATGAAACCAGATTCGTGTTCAGCTTCGAAAACACCTGGAGCCATCTTATTTGCACAAAAAAGGTCCAAATTTACAGGGCTGTGTTATTCAATTCGATTTGATTTAATATCTATCAGAGAGATGCCATAGACTTTACAGAGCGATGACAAAACATTTCCTTAAGTTGGATTCATCCATGTTGTCCGAACAAAAATTTTGTCCTAACAACATGGGTAGATCCGTCTTTAGATTTTTGCAAAAAATAGTATCCTTTTCAAGCATTTACTCTCAGAGTTCTCGCTGGAAAACTTCTGAAAGGAAGTCGCTGAAAAAAAAATGTTTTCCACATTTTGTTTTTGTTGGAGTTGTCTGAACTAGGGTTCGGACTCAGGGTTCTCGTCTAATAAGGCAACACAGGAGACTACGCCACATTCATCCAATCGATTCAACTCTGATTTCTCTTAATTAAATTTCATTACACTAAGTAATCTAGTTATTACATTAAAATTATTCATTTGGAGACTGGAAGAAAGAAGATTTCAAAAGTATGTTAAAATGTATCTGCATGCAATGTATCACTAAAGCTATAACTTGAAAATCGTTTAATATCGGGCAATCCTTTCGTAGAATGATGCAAAATATATCAACTTTTCTTGTGGATAACAATCGGTTGGAACAATTTACATGTTTAGGCGATTAAAATATGAATCTATTGGTGCACTTCCGCTTTGTTTAATATAAATTGTCCCCAGAGAAAATTATATAGTGTGGATTTGATTCATATTCCCTTAAAAATCTCAATGTATACCTTAAATTAAGATTTTTATGAACACAAAGTATTGACGGCCTTGACATACTCTCCAATTGACACGTATGTAATGCATCTCAGAGGTATGGCGTTCAGAAGACCGATTCATATTTGATCAAATGTAAAGCCTTACCTTATTTAACCCTTTCATGCCCGAATTTTTTGGGCCAGATCTAAAATTTTTTTAAGGGCATGTGTTTGTTAGTCATGGCCTACATATGAAGTGATATTAAATTCAGAGTCCTACGTATTCTGGTTTTACACGTTTTTAACCAAGCTTGTTTGCAAAAAAAAATCTTTTAAAAAATTAAAAATTACGGAATTTGTGAACAAAAATGTACAATGCTGCCTATAGGCAACATCGGGCATTAAAGTGTTAAATTATTCAGTTGATTTTTATGTTGTTAGTGTAAACACACCCTATAATTCTCTCTTCAGGTATTTTTAACATACACAAGAACTTTATTTATTTTCTTGTTTATTTATGAATAAATTCACTGAAAACTTTTCAGTTTTCAAATTGTCTGAGGTTACAGTGTAAAACAAAATCAATTGGAAGTTTTCATTTCAGTTCAGGCATTTGAATATCTTCGAATGAAAATCTTTCTAAAGTTACCACGCAAATAGAAGGAATATCTTGAAGTCCACAAAAAATTATTGGATTTCAGATTCCCCACTCTATCGCTCCGACACTTTGGTAACATAGCAAAATGGATAACAAACAGCTGCTCAATAAAGATCAGAAGTTTGAGAAATAAAAGCGTTTTATTGTTCCGCCAGGATAGTCGCCGTAGTCTAGTAGGTAGTGTGATTCAAAGTATGCATAGACCATTGCTGGCTACACATTTTTTCCATCTTTCAGGTAATTTCTGGCTTCTACGCCTATAAAACTATTCGTCTTTTGACGGAAACTAATTAGTCATTCAATTTTCTATTTCTTCTTAGAAAGCGAAGTGCTGTCCAGCCATTCAGTCGATTAAAATAAATACCAGTCGAAAGGACCAAGTCTAGTAGTAGTAGTAGTAGCTCCCAGTCCAATTCCTTAATTGTACATTGACCCAGTTTTGCTTTGTGTTCAAGTGCATTGAAATGTCCCAATTTACGTCGTCCTCTCTGGTTATTTTTAGATCAATGTGTGGTTAAAATGAAGTCGCCGAGGCCTAATAGGTTGGCTTATTAGACGTGAGACCTCTGTTGAAACCCCAGGTCAAACATTTCCAACTGAACTAAATGTGAAAAAATATTTCTTCCGTGACTTCCTCTCAGCAGGTTTCTGGCAAAAACTCTGAGAGTAAATAAAATTGCCATGAAAATTTTATCAAAAATCTGTCGTTCGGAGTCGACTTTAAACTGTAGATCCCGCCACTCATGTATGAAAATTAACGCACACAACATAAGTGGTGTGAGAAACTAGGTCGTAATCCTGACTGAAGGGTTGTAATGACCAATTATGTTATGTATGCGTGGTTAAAATTGGTCATTTGTTTTCGTTTGAGATCTGTCTGTCTTTTCCCATAGCTCTTGAACGGTCCGAAATTGTTTGCTGGGCAACATTTAACATTTCTGTCATTTGTTTTTAACCGAAAGTGTCATATTCATCCAATATTATTTGAGTTCGGCAACATCAAACTTTCTTTGTGGTTTTCATTTCTCACATTAAAATCGTTATCTCTGAACCGTCGAAACCATCTTCTGCATGTTACTTCTGAAAGATCATGCTTAGACAAGCATTCGATGTATCTTTTTAGATTTTTTTATATCGCAAAAATAGAACTTTTTTTAAAATTACTTTAATTCCCCATGGATTCTTGTATTTGCCTGCAAATTGTAAATAGAAGAAAAAAAATTTTTCATAGAATATTGCACATGCGATTATGTCCTATAAAGACTATATTTTTATATACTTCTCCTTACTAACTTATTTTTGTTACCCACTGTATGTACACAAATTTTCTTTGTTTACATGGAATCAGTACTTTAGAGTTTGTTGGTTTCATTCTTTTGTCAGCCGTTATTATATTGAAATCAACATCTCTAAGAATAGCCGCATAGTACACATACATACTATATACACACACATATATACATATACACTTGCAAACCAACCAAATATTTGCATGTAAAGTCATGCAAATTAAACAATCAAATACTGCCACACCGTCAACCACCAACTGCTAACGTATAATTGTTAAATACGACGTTTTCAGCAAAATAATTTCAACTATTCCTTGTCGTTATTGTTCTTGTTGTTGCACGATGTGTTTATATTTTCTCACCTTTTGAGTTTTTTTGTTGGTATTCTATGTGCCAATCGAAAATCTGAAAGAAAAACAAAAAAAAAATGTGAATGACCGTCGAAATATGTATTCAGTTTGGCGGAAGGCATAAATTTACACTTGAAAAGTTCATAAATTTTCGTTTTTTCTTCAGAATTTTTTTTTATTTCACAAAAGTTAAGCAAACTTGTGTCAAAGTTAGAAAATAAACAACAATAAAAATGCCATGTCTCCACACGGCCTTATCTCTGTCATGTGTGTGTATGTGTATGTGTATGGGTGTGAGTGTGGGTGTGGGTGTGTGAAAACGAAATGGAAAAAAAAGAAATTTTTTCTCATAGTTTTTCCTAAACAAATACCGAATATTGTTTATTGTTGTTGGCATTGAGTAAATTTACATCAACTCAGGCATTCTGTTTTGTTGTTATTGTCGGTGACTTAAAATTAAATTTACAATGCCCTACAACAGCACCACTGCCCCAGTGTTTGAGTAGAGGCTTATCTTTCGGCTCACAGTTATTGTCACATTTTCATGAAAATCTTTTCAAATATTTATGTTGCCGCCTTTCGGAAACATTTTTCATGTTATGGCTCAGACGTAAAGGCTACCAATTAGAAGAAAATTTACTGAATGATTTAATTGGTTTTTACAATCCTTTTGTCAAGACTAAAACCTATATTCTTACATCACATACCACTTTACTGCCGACTCCGTACGACAGATTTTGGGGAAACTTTTCGTAGCAATTTTATTTACTCTCAGAGTTTTTTTTGCCAAAAATCTGCTGAGAGGAAGTCGCCGAAGAAATATTTTTTTATATTTCGTTCAGTTGGAGATGCCTGACCTGGAGTTTGAACTGAGGCCTCACGTCTATTAAGCCAACACACTACATATTAGACCACGGCGACTTCAAAAGCTGTGGGATTAACCAAGGGTTCCAGTCTAATAACCTAACTCACTACATACTAGATTACAATGATTTCAGTTACACGATAACACTTTAATCAAATAATTTTTGATTTTGCGACTTGGTTTACACATCTTAGTGTGGGTAGTGTAATGGATTAATAGACGTGAGCCGAAGGATTAACCTCAGACTCCAGCATTTCGTATAAAACGAAATAACAAAAAATTTTTTCGGCGTCTTCTTCTCAGCAGTGTTCTATCAAAAACTCTGAGAGTCAAATAAAATTACCATGAAAAGTTTCTCAAAGATCTGTCGTTCGGAGTCGTTTAATATCGTTTTATCCCTTACTGATGTACGGGGTTTGCTCTCTGTAGACAGCCACCAATTGCTTTTATAACAGAACAGTAGTTTAGGGTATCAAATAATTTTGAATGACCTACTGTACGTAATGTAGAATACATTTTGGAACTGGTGAGCTTATTGTCAACGTTTGTACTGTTGTTTTAATAAATTTTCGTTTCCTTTTTTAATGTCACAGAATTTTAAAAGTCGCTTGTGAAATTTATAAAAATTCGCAAGCAACGAAAATAGAGGATCAGATACGGCATAAATTATTTGATTGTACTTAAAAATAATTATTTTGAGATAATTTCCAAGTGATAACGAATTAAAAAAGAAAGAAAGAAAGAAATGAATGAATGAAAAAGTACCATTGTTTAGTAGCCGTTTTCGTGTGGCTTATGAAGGAAATTATTCCAGCATGCGTATGATTTATTATGACCTCGAATAAGAGAATAATTTTAAAAAACAACGCAACATAATGAGGAGTAAAAAAGAAAAAAAAAGGAAAAATAGAAACAATGTTTATAATTATATATACATACATGCGTACTATACATACATACTTTATCTCTACTTTCATTCCTACTGCAATTATAGAACAGAATATTTTGAATTTCTATTTCCTTCATTAATTTTTAAAGATTTAAACTTTATTTTGAATGTAAATTTAATTAAATTTTAAAAGAAAATATTTTTTCTACTTGTGTTTCATAATGTTTTTCTACTACGGAAGATTCTGACGTTGAGAATTCAGAGTTCTTTGAATAGACTAATACGGTATTCAGCTATGCACCTTTATTGCGGATATCGCAATAATCGCCATTATTGAGCTCCATATTTCACATAAAGTTTCAATTAATTATTGCGCAATAAATACGCAAATTGTTATAATATTGAGTAAAACTTAAAATGCAGCACTGCCATAAGTGTATTCAGCGCGTATATTACAATTATCCGACCACTTTTTGTTGATATTTGACAACTCAAACGTAAAAAAAAACAAACAAAAAAATGTTAAAACAACCAGCTGTTGAAGTCGCCGTAGTCAAGTAGGTAGTGTGTTGGCTTATTAGACGTAAAGCCAGGGTTCGAGCCCTAAGCCAGACATAAAAACAAAATACAAAAAGTATTTCTTCGTCGACTTCCTCTCAGCAGATTTCTGGCAAAAATTCTGAAAGTGAATAAAATTGCCATGAAAAGTTTCTCAAAAATCTGTCGTTCGGAGACGACTTTAAACTGTAGGTCCCACCACCCATGTATAAAAAGTAACACACACAACATAAGTGGTGTGAGAAACTATGACGTTGTACAATGGGTCAATTCGACCTCCGGGTACTGTACTTGTCTTAATTGACAAGTACACGTCCTCTAACATAACCTAACCTAACCAGCTGTTTCTTTACCAGCTGTCAAATGAATATTGAATAAGCAGCTGAACTGCGTATATTATTATGTTTAAACACTTAAAATATTGTACTCAATAAACCGAATACTGACTCAATAAATGTGCATATCTGAACATAATATAAAACGATTAAATAATTTCATTATAATGCAATTTGTAGAGAATTTTGATGGCATTAGTAAGTCTCAATAAGTCCAGGAAATTGATTTAAGATATGATCAACAATTAGCATAGACACACATTATGTGGTTACTTAGTCAGTAAGGAGTAATCGTAAATTAGAAAATGAAATGTACTGGCAAATAGAGCCATAGTACAGCATACCATAAGCTTGGAAGATCCATTGTCTTTCATTGCTTTGAAGGCCAAACTGAGAAAGTAAGCGAAAACGTCATATTGGCTATTGTAGAACAAAGACCCTGTAGGAATAAAGGCGAAATTAGTACACTAATGAGGGTCCTCACGACATCCCAGTATTATATTTTAGCAAATGTACTATGTATACATAACAAGTCTTAAACAACTGTCATAAAAGAATCTAAGAAAGCTTGTAATTATAAGATTGAAGGTTTGTATCCTTTATGGTAGCGGCACAATACAGCAATACTTGTCGATTGCTTAGGTGTGTGCCTGAGGTAGGCTTGAGACCGTTGGAAAGTTTCTTCTCCTCCAACTTATCTATCTACTCAGCCGGATTGCACGTTCTAAGTGTTACCTTTTTCAAGATCTTTGCCTTCCTTTAAGAATCTCACGTCCTGGTGTAAAACTTTTTAAAATTTTGGAACAAACTGGTTCCAAGTTATTAATAATCTGTTGAAAGCATTTATTTGAAAATTAATTTAAAAAGATTATGAACAATGTGTACGCATTTGTAACTTCGTGTCCCGATGTCTAAGTTTAAGAAAACGAAATGTTTACGAAAGTGTTTTAATAATGAAAGATCTTGTTTCCCTATGCAAACTAGTTAATGTCAACGATATTAGTGTCTTTGGCGATTAACTATTAAGTCCAGTATATGCCTATAAATGTACATCAAATCATCTTACCATCCTCAATGGTATGTATCTGTCTAATATACTTAATTGAGTTTTTGAAATGCTTTCCATCATCTATAAACTTTTCAATTAAAAAATCATTAAATTTTTTTCTTAGAATAATAAACACAGTGGACTATGTAAATTGTTCAGAGCTTTTGCATCTATAGACTGTCATAGCATCCATACTATCGAAAAATCAGGCTAATAGCCTCTGCAGTAAAGTAATATAAAAGAAAAAGCGATACCCTTCTCAAAACAGAACTGTCAACGCAGTAAGACCCCGCTTTACGTTGTGATATGTCCTTAAAAATGCAGAAGTAAACTGAAACGATGTGAATCAAATTACAATCTTTCTTAAAAGGATCTTAAAAATGCTGAATAAATTCAGTTCTATAAAGTAAATTTCACAATTATTAAAAACTTAAAAGAATAAGAAATCGTTAGAAATTAAATAATAAATCCTAACGGAATTACAAACCTTATATGCAAATAGAATATAAAAAAGACACCAATACATGAAAATTTTAAATAAAATAAATCAATTCTCTCTCAAGAGTTTACTGTTTTCTTTACCGCCTCCACTATTATCTAACACTTTAAAAATAAACTATTTTGTATGTGGGTTAAAGTTTTGGCAATGGAATCTGTGAATTATCTCAACAAGCCTCTAAACCTGAATTTTCTTTGTCTTTACTGTGTTGAACGATTATACTATGTGCAGATATGCACTTTTATTCGGTTTATTGAGTACAATATTTTAAGTGTTCAGGCATAATGGTATAAGCAGTTCAGCTGCTTATTCAATATTCATTTTACAGCTGGTAAACAAAACAGCTGGTTGTTGCAACAAAATTTTTTTTATTTGGTTTTTTTTTTGTTAGTCGTGTTGTGTTTGAGTTGTCAAATATCAACAGAAAGTGTTCGGTTAATTGCAATATGCTCACTGAACACACTTATAGCAGTGCTGCATTTTAATTTTTACTCAATATTATAACAATTTGTGAATTTATTGCGCAATTATTAATTGAAACTTTATATGAAATATTGAGCTCAATAATGGCGATTATTGCGATTTACGCAATAAAGGTGCATATCTGAACCTATGGGTTGAAAAAGAGCTGTTACATTAAAATTATTGTCTTTAAAATTATGTTTAAAACAGTACGTATTAATACACTACGGTGAAGTCCATTTATTGATTCTGATTAAATATTTACAGAAGTTACTGTAGTCTAATAGGTAGCATTTTCGCTTATTAGATGCGAACCCGTGTTTCAAACCACAGCTCAGGCATGTCGAACAAAGCGACTGCGACTTCCTCTCAGTAGTCCTTTGGCTAAAACTCTAATAATAAAACAAATTGTGATGAAACGTTTCTCAAAAATCTGTAGGTCGGAGTTAACTTTCTCCTCAGCTGATGGAGAAAATTAACACACACAACACGGGTGGTGTTAGAAGCAAGATCGTAATCCCGACTGAAGGGTTGTAATGACCAACTAAGAAAATTTAAATATTTTCTGAAGTATTCAAGACCATGAAAAATTGTTCGCCGAATTTCGTTGGTTTCTACACTTTTGGTATAAATGTTTGCCTTGGTATTCGTTTCCAGAATAATTCAGAATAGTTAACACTAATATTTTGCTAAGTATACCCTCATCAAACTTTACGTCGTTAATCGAAATGACGCAAATCGATAAACTAATGTACATATTTATGCAAGTAAAGTAACTGAAGTGGCCGTAGTCTAGTACGTAGTGTGTTGGCTTATTAGACGTGAGACCTCCAGGTCAGACATCTTCAACAAAACGGAATATGAAACAAATATTTCTTTGACGATTTCTGCCAAAAACTCTGGGACTAAAATAAAATTGCTATGAAAACTTTCTCAAAAATCTATCGTCATCAGTCGGCTTTAAACATACATTCTGACACTCATGTATAAAATTAACACGCACAATATATGTAAGTTGTAGGAGAAGCTAGGTCGATAATCCTGACTGAATGTAATGACCAATTATGTATGTAATACGTTCTATGTATATACATATGTATGTATGTAAAGATATTTACACAGTCTCTATCTGCCTAATAATGTTCATGTCATGTTCAGATGGAACGACATATTCCAGCTGCTTAAAATTGTTGTTAAATTTTTGAATATTTTTTTAAACTTGTCTTTAAAATACGACATATTTTTTAAGGTACTTTACTTGTATTATCCAATGTTTAGAAAATTTCTAAAGTACTTTAGCTCAAGTGGTTCTTGATTTTCTTCATCTTATTTTTTTCTTACAAATCCTTCTAAAACATCGGCATGGCAATCAGTGAAAATAGGTTAATTTGCTGGCTGTATTATATGGTTGTCTATTGTACTTGAATTTCATACATTTTTATTTAGAATATTTGATTCATTCCTGAAGTAGTTTAGAACTCCTGAATTTATTGCATTCATTCACTCATTCATTCGTTCATTCGTTCATTCATTCATATGCTTGGTTCATGAACAACTACTACTAGATGCAGATACTTACCAGGGAAGTAGTTACTGTGTCACTGCCATTGTCAGTACGAGTATATGGAGGATGCCATTGATGCTGGAAATACTTTATCATATTGTTGTTTTTGTTGTAAATTTTATGAATCTAAACTCATAGTTTTGCATGAAATAAAATTTAAAGACGATAATGATGGGAAGTGGAGAATGGCTGGCGTATGTCATCCTTTATCTGGGTTTTATTCTCCTTTTATTCATTTTTTTAGAACCTTGATGAAGGAATGAAAATCATTACAAAAAGGCTCGAAAGGATTTCGTCTAGAAAAAGAGAGAGAGAGATAGAGAGAGAGAGAGAGAGAGAGATAAAGAAAAATATTATGTATTGAAATCAGTGCTACAAAACTGAAACTTTGAAATGGCACTGAACTATAACTGAAAAAGTACTTTTTTGCATTAAATAGTACTTTTAAAAAAATACATACATACATACATATTGGTCATTATAACCCTTCAATCAGGATAACGACCTAGTTTCTCACACCACTTATGTTGTGTGCGTTAATTTTTATACATGAGTGTCGGGACCTACAGTTTAAAGTCGATTCCGAACGACAGATTTTTGAGAAATTTTTTTTTATTTACTCTCAGAGTTTTTGGCAGAAATCCGCTGAGAAGAAGTCGTCGAAGAAATACTGTTTGTATTTTGTTTTGATGTCTGGCTTGTGGCTCGAACCCTGGCTTTACGTCTTATAAGCCAACACACGACCTACTAGACTACGGCGACGACCACTGTTCGGCAAACGCTAATTTGCTTGTTTTTCGTTCCATGGCTAACCGGGGCTAAAACCTAATTCTACCTTTAGCATTACGTTGAACATGTTGCTAATGCATTGACAGTTGAAAAGCGCAAGACATAAAATATGTAATAATAAAAAAAGTACTGAAAGCGTCGCGAGGGTACTGTGGTATTTTTAAATTGAAAAAGTATTGAGAATAGTACTAAAGTACTGAATTTTTCAACACTGATTGAAATGCATTGAAGATCATTACACACAGTGTAATAAATTGATAAAAACAATCTCAAAAGAAGTATGAATTCTATACGATGGGAAAATGCTTTTGTTTGTCTTTCATTCTAGTGTTTGTGTATGCCTTTTGTTGCCAAACCATAATATTGTAAATGATTGTTAAATATTATGGCCTCATTTGCTTTACTCTTACTTTGACTCTTGCTCTTACCACATGCATACAGATTTTGTTCAGGATCAAAAACTTTCGTTGAATTGATGTCTGAAATTGACAAACTAAAGGAGAGAGAGAGGCATTCAAACAAGTAATAAAACTTATGTAATCATAAATAAAAATTTAACCAGAAACATGAACATCAACAGCAGCAACAGCAACAGAAACTATTGAAAGGAAAAGAGAAAAAAATTATGTTTCTGAGGAATATTCACATATTTTATGTGAATATGAAATGATTCTGTTTTTTTTGTTTTTTTTTTTAAATATGTTTTGTTACTCCTTAACTTTATTACATTTTGTTTGTGTTGTTGTGTTTCTCTTGAAGCATCAAATGATAAAAATGGATATAAATGAGTGATACAACTCGAAAAGGATAACACAATGCACATGTGTAGGACGAACGGAAGGAGTCATGTTGATTGATGTGAAACAATAATTTTTTTTTTTTGTGATTTTTTTACAATCGAAACACTCACTCTTCATCATCTCAATGTCACATCTCAAATGTAAGAAAAACTTTGAATTAATAGCAGTAAAGGACAGTAGAAATACATACATCCTTGTGTTTCGATGTTGTTGTTGTGTGGTAAAGTATGATTTCCTTATCAATTTACTGACTTTGTTGCTCACATAGATTAGAACTTTGTATAGTTATGTAGAGTCGTACTCCTAAAAAAAGTTAAATAAAATCTCCATGTTTATGTGTTCGTAGAAATGGTATGAATTGCTTTTAAGTATCAGACTCAAACGCGTATATACGGTAATATACGGAATATTTTATAGATCTCAGTATTACCAACTACTCAGAGCGATAAAATTCGAGTCAGTTATAGTTCCACAAGAATATTATAATTCCATCGTATTCAAGATACTAACTATAGACAATTGCCATTGATGTCTTAGCTAATGTATGCCTCTCAGCAGAGATTAATCAAATAATAACAGGAAAAAATTCAACTTTCGTTATTCTTTATATTTGAGATATGATAAGAGCTTAATAGTTCCTCTATTTTTAAAACGAATGTGGTCACAGAGAAGGCCCCATAGCCTAGTAGGTAGTGTGTTGGCTTATTAGATGTAAGGCCACGGTTCAAACCCTAGGTCAGACATCAAAACGAAATATGAAAAAAGTTTTCTTCAGGCAAAAACTCTGAGCGTAAATAAAATTGCCATAAGAAGTTTCTCAAAAATCTGTCCTTCGGAGTCGACTTTAAACTGTAGGTCCTGAAACTCATGTACAGAATTAACCCGCACAATTTGAGTGGTGTGAGAAGTTAGATCATAATCCTGTCTAAAGGGTTGTAATGGCCAATTACGTATATATGTGGCCACAGAGACCAACGTGTACATTCTAAGCGGTTTGAATGGAGCTTTTTCTCAGAATATCTCAGTTTTTATCGATGGCACTTTAAGACTATGCTCGAGTTTTAAGCATGGAGTTGCGTAATCATCCTTAAGGTATGATCTTAAGATTCATTTTTTCATAGCACAACATCGCATGGATTTTAGCAGCAAATTGTACAGTAAAAATCTGAAGATCAGACGTAAGTTTCTAACTTCGTGCGCTTCTTTTGGCAAAAATATCGCTAAAAATAAAATTACTAAAAAATAAGCATTTGCTTATACAGTGAGACCCAGGTTAATACTGTGTTCAGATATGCACCTTTATTGCGTAAATCGCAACAAACGCTATTATTGAGCTCAATATTTCGTATAAAGTTTCAATTAATTATTGCGCAATAAATTGTTATAATATTGAGTGAAACTTAAAATGCAGCACTGTCATAAGTATGTTTAGGGAACAAATTTTTATCGATATTTGACAATTCAAATGTCAACAACTACAAGCAAAACAAAAAAACAAAATAAAACCAATATTGTTGAAACAACCAGCTGTTTTGTTTACCAGCTGTCAAATGAATATTGAATAAGCAGCTAAACTGCGTATATTATTATGTCTGAACACTTAAAATATTGTACTCAATAAACCGAATATTGACTTTATAAAAGTGCATATCTGAACATAGTACAACGTTCCAATAAGTTCCAGCGCTAATGAAAACAGCGTTAAACGAGGCAACTAATATATAAACTATTCTGAACAGACTAATAAAAGAGCTTTGAAAAATATGCATAGTATACACCGTCGCTATATAGTGCACTGCTTTTGGATGGTGCGAATAAATAACGACTTTAATAGTGAAGAGTCCCACAATTTCTCTGTTCGAAATTTTCTATATTTTTTACAATTACAAACGTGTTGTTTTCATTAAACAAAAAGCAAACTGGAAGTTAATGTGCTGTGAGGACGTTAAACATTTGTTTTTACGGTTTTCTAATTATAAAAAAATTTTAAAATTTTATGTCTTACAAAAAAATTAACATTTAAACCTTGGCGCAGGGAGCATAATATCAACAACGAATAGCATTAAAAAGTCAAGCAGCGCCATCAGCAAAGCTCTATTAGCAAAGTCCCTTACGACGACATTCAATGTAAATTCTAGAAAACGACAGAAGGCAAACGTATTCTCTCATTGCGGTTGTTGCTCCATCAAATTGTTTTAAAAAATAAAACAAAACAAAGAAATAATTGGAAGATTAACAAGGCAGCCTTTTAATAATTACAGACTCACTTTTCATCACTGACTGACTTTGTCTTTCGCTTTATTTATTTTTATATCTGGTAACGTCCACGGTCTTTCCGTAAAATTGTTGTTATTAAGTTTTGATTGCTGTTTTGTTCCATTCGCATAAATTCGTAGACATTTCTTATGTAATTCTGTGTGTAATTCTGTTTGTCTTGTTTGCTTATTTTCGTTTAATTTGTTATTAACCGTGTGACAATATATTAAATTTTGTAATTTTTCTAGTTCCATTTTATGAAATCTAAGAAATTATAAACCAAAATAATACAATAGAAAAATTGTGGCTATAAAAAGATGTCGGCGTTCATTCCATCCCTATGGATGTGCCAAGGATTTCAAATTTTAATTTTGTATATATTGCGTTAAAAATCATTTTTTCGAAAATGGCTTCATATTCAAAAATGAATTGTCTTGCTTCTGATGGCACTGAAATTATTTTAAAAAGGGTAGACAATGAAATTTTTTTGTTGCTCAGACACAATCTCTTCCCTGGAGTACTAGCGTATTAAATATACTACGATGGAAACTTTATAAATAAACTTATTGCGACTTCTACACCGAGAAACGAGTTCTTGAAGCTACGCAGCATAATCAATTTTGCTTATAACATACGCCACAAATAAGTCGTGAAGACTACAATCAGCATTTGATTTTCTAGCTACTAAAGTAGTGCAACCGAAGCGTCGGCAGTAGTAATGGGTCAAGGGTAAATACCCAAATGATAAATTGTGTATTTAAAGGTAAATACCCAGGTATTTACCCAAGCACCTGTGTATTTACCCAAAATGTGGGTATAAATCAAATTAAAGGAAAATTTTAATAAATTAAAAGAATTTAATTTTTTATTATGAATTAACTTTTTAATAACAAATGAAATAATTCATAAATTTAGTTATAATCGCTGTCGCTGTCCGTATCCGACAAAAACTCATATCGAGTAGAGTGCGTGATTCCTGTTGAAGTTGAAGGGATATCGTCTTGATTACATTCTAGTGAAGAATTCATGTTATTTTCAAATTGAGTGCAGTGGGTGCTTTTTGTTGAAGGTGGGAAACTATATTTAAAAAGCAAGTTCCAGTTGCACCATATATGTATATGCTATTTTTTCTGCTCTTTGTGTTGTTAAACGGTTCCTTTTTTTGAGTGAATGAAGCTGCGGGTGCTAAAGGAACGTTCAATAGCAGCTGAAGTACAGGAAGCTGTTAAAATTAGAACAGCTAATTTGCTTAATTGCGTACTTCCACAAATTCCTTTCCACCAAGTTACTGGAGAAATCTCATCCAAACAGTTTCAGGCAAAAGATTTTGCCCAGAAACCATTTTTGGCCTTGTAATTGGCAAAATCTGGCATTACGTTTATGTTTACGGCCTGTGACATTGTGTGAATGAATTCCAATGCATCTACCTCCTCAGACGGATCAAGATCAATTCCTTGTGCCTTAGGATCTAGCAAGTTCGCAGCTAAATGTATCGGTTTTATGGTTTTTTTTAAATCTTGTATTGAATATGGTTGATAGCTCAGTTTTTTCGGCATCATTCAGCATCAAAGTTGTAGCAAACTCTAATTCAAGCTTACTTTTAATTTCCTTAAACGCGGAATATACCCTGTGTATATTATATTCTTTTAATTAGGGCTTACAAATCCATTTTGCAATGCATTCAAATATATTTGAGCTTAAATTTAATTGCTCCCAAAAGATTTTGGTAAGTAGCTGTGATTTTAAATCCGCTTGTAGATTAATGAGTTCATGAACTGCTAAGACCGACCTGAAGGGATGGTTTAGTTTTTATTACACTCTGCATTGAATAGAAGTAACTTCTCCACCTTGGTTTGGCTGGCAGTTTTAATTGTTCACCAATTCCTTCCCACTCATTACATTGAATTGCCATAAACACGCCGATTAGCGGTTCTTATTAAGAATTGTTGGTGTTGAAATGTATAAACAAAATGTTCAAAATAAATTCCAAAATTTCCACACTTCTGTTACGCTATGTAACAACGAGTATTCGTTATTCAAATAAGTATTTACCCGAAATTAGGTAAATACCCGGGTATGAAAGTGGGTATAAATGGGTAAATACCCAGGTGTAAACCCATCTCTAGTCGGCAGGCCACTTTGCAATATCTTGTATATGACTTTACTAAAGGAATCACAGTAGATTTCGAGTTATTTCAAGTTGCAGATATCGTGCGCGATGATGGATTTGATATTAAGCATCAGTGATCTAGAGACCAATAAAATACTTTGCAAGATTGGTCATTTGTACTACCGAAGATTTTTTGAAATACCTCTGTTAGGAAAACCAGATTCAAAAGAATAAACTACCACGGATGCTTTTACAAAGAATTGTTTTCAGAAAGGAATTAATCTGCCAATTACAAGAACATTTCTCGGGGTGAAGTGATACAAAACGTTAGGCAGTGGGATAAAAATCCAGTGAATAAAATATTTAAAAGAACGACTACTTGTGTCTGTTCCAGCGATTTTTAAATAATACCTTATAATGATTAAATGCGAGGAGAATTTTGTACAACAATACTTTAAACTTTGAAGATTAAGATGAACAAATTTCTTAGTTTCAAAACTAACAGAATAGGTATAAAGTTTTAACAGAATATGAAACCGTGCCGCCAAATACAGTTCAACCCTTTCAGCTATGTGAAGGATAAAATAAATATCAGCCGAATAATGCCGCAGATGACATTAAATAAGATCGATGCGAATATTGACCTTACGACCTAGCGTCTCACACCACTTGTGTTGTGTGTGTTAATTTTATATACATACATATAGAGTGGCGGGACCTACAGTTTAAAATCGACTCTGAACGAGAGATTTTTTAAGAAAATTTTCATGGCAATTTAATTTACTCTCAGACAGTCGTCGTAGAAATATATTTTCATTTTCGTATTGTAGGAGATATCTAACCCGGGATTTGAACCGTGGCCTTACTTATGTGTGTGATTCGAATATTGACAACAGTTTCCATATGATAGACCTAAACGATGCCACAAACAGGTTGCGAAAGCGATTCCAGAGGACGTAAAGTTGATTTGTTTTTGACAAAGGATTCTGTTCTCTGAAGAACTATGTATCTACAAAATGAATCTCTTTCTATTATTATTATAAAAAAAAATTCTACAAGAATATTTAGTTACTTATTAAAATTGTTGGAAAGGACTGAAAAGTCCTGTGTTAAAAAAGAGATACACTGTAAAAATAATTTGAAACTCGTGTTGTTTGGTTATGCAATAAGAGATGGAACCAGAAAACGGTGTTAGTTCTCAAAGAGGCATCTCTTAGTACGTGTATAGCATTAATTCTATTTTGATCAGGTGTTGCTTTCATTTTATTTTGTATATCATGTACAATATAATCCTGCCACAAACTATACACAATAAAACTAAGGACAATTTTTTTAAACAAACGTTTCCCCATCGTTTCGTAGTTATTGTAGTTGTTTGTGTACATCACAACATACAATTATAAACAAACTTATGTTTTCTCAAAAAAAAAAAAAAAAATATTAAAAAATAAAAAGGAAAAGAATTATTTACTTTCGATACATGTTGTATTTCTAACATGCATGCATGTTCGATCATGTTTAAAATGAACACCTTCATTTATGCAAATTGAAAATGCAAATGAGTCTACAAATGCCTACCGTTATAATGAATACATAACGACACCCTTTAACACACAAGTGTACACACACATATATAAAGCACACAAATATAAGGTTTCATACATATGTATGTACATATATAAACTGACACACTTTCCAAAGAATGGATGCAACTGAAATTGGTTCACGGCAATTAAAGCGGCATTGTCGTGTCGACAAAGCATTTGTTACAGTAGATAAAAACTGTTCTGTTTTGAATTGTTTCATTTGTTTTGTTTTCTTCCTGTAAATTCCAATGCAGTGGTTTGTGTAATTCTGTGTACCGTACAATGTGTATATTTTGTCATTTACTGTTTTTCTTGTTTACTTATTTTTGTTTAGTTTATTTTTAATCCATATGTAACTCTCTTCACCGGTCATATTAATGGGTAAGCATGCTATTGATGATTGCCATCCAAGATATTCAATATTATCGCAAGTAATCAAGGCACTGCCATGAATAAAAATGCTTAGGTATAACTGACACTTCCATTAATTGTAAAATTAATAAATATCTTTAAATCTATTTTTCTATTGTATTTCACGAATACATATACATATGTAAGCATATACACACGAACTGCTAAAGTCCAAGATAGCCTCGACAATATTATTTATTTTTTTTTAAATGTAAGTACTAAAGAAAACTTGAAATTGAATTTCCAAAAAGAAACTTGAAGTGAATTACCACAGTCTGCACGTTACACCAGGCACTGATATTTTTGTACCCTACCTCAACTGTTATGTTGTTGTAGTTGTATTACTACAATAAATCGCATTTAGTAACATTGGTGACATTTTAAATTATTTTTAAATGAAATGGAACAACATGACAGAGTGGTCTGTGTTGTATTTATTAAGGGTTTTGATATTAGACATTCGCATTGACTGTCTGACCACTGTAATGTTTTCCAGGCAGAAGTCGTGGTTATTTTGAAAGCGGTGCAATGCTTATTGGGCAGCGTAATTTTCCGTAAAAATCTCTAACGAACGTATGTAGTTTTATCTTCCCTGCTTGTCAATGAATGCAGATGATTTCAAAGGAAAATATCGGATTCATTCAACGGAACACTGGGGATTTCGTTAGAAGTTGCATTGCTGATGAGCTGGCCTGAGCCAGTACGGAGCTCGCAATCTCAATTTCGCTGGCAGCAAGAGGATACATGAAATATTACTGAACTCTGTTGGACACGACTCACTTCTCCACTGTCCTTTTGGTAGACAAGACTAGTCATTGAGGCAAATGACTTTTGCTGGAGCTGTGAATCTGAGGAGGATGAAGATGAAGAAACAGTCTTTTAACTTATGTGTCTGTATCCTTATCTTGTTAGAAAGAGATGTTAGTTTTAGATCTTTCTTCTTTTTGACATTCTTGACCGAACTCTCTAATATAAATATTGCTGCAATAGCATCCTATATTTTGGACTCGAGTTAGTTTCCTCCAGTATTGAATATTGATTTTCGTATCATAATCTGGGATCTCTTTTTAAGGAGATCCACCAAATTACCTAATCTAACATAAAGAGAAAAAATTTATTCATTTATGTTCATCCTCCTTCACACTTTTTTTTTATTTTGGTGCAATATCAGTTTAAAGTTTATTGGAATTTCTTCATGAATCATGAACTTAAATTTAAAGAAATTTACTGCCACTCTAGTAATATTTTCATTCCTATCTGCCTACCACTTTACCTTTTTTTTCACTGTGCGGATTCTGATGAACATGTTCAGAATAACCAAGTCGACCCATATTGGTTCCTAGTTATTCTGTATGAAAGTGATCATTTAAATTTCTGTGCTGTAGTACGTCTTATCATTTTGATATTCTGAGTAGAGGCTTATTGTGTCTCACTTTGCCGCTGACATTTTTTATCAGGCAATCTCACATCATACGTACACACATCCATACGAGAGAACATGTATTTTCATACGGGATGTGTATGGATGGGTGTGTGTGTTAATATTGAACTGGTTTCAATTCATTTAAAGAACCATTTATCTTTGTTGTTGTTCTTTTTTCTTTGTTATACTTGATTGTAGTTGTTTTTGTTGTTGTTCTTGTTGTCAATTTCTTTGGCATTCATCTTGATTGTCATTGCATGGGTTAAACTCATTATTGTTTTTCCTGTTGTTGTAATTGTATTCGCATAATTTGAAGTAGTATTGGTTGCTGTTTTCGTGACGTGTTGGTGTAGCAAACTGTTGACAGTTGCGAGTAGCGTCATCAACCTCATCTCGTCATTGTCGTGTCGTTATTTTTCGTTTTTTATTTTTATTTTTGTTGTATGGAATATTACTCTGATTATTATTCCTTCCTTATTGAACAAATTACCGCGTATTTGCACTTTCAATTGAAACAGTCATGTTTTTGTTTTGTTTTTTTGTGTGTCTTTATTTATTTGGTTGTTGTTGTACGTACAATAAAACAACGACAACCACAAACCGTAAACAACAACAAAAATCAATGATGTCCTACTGGTTGAAATCGTATGAAAGGAATGGGGGAACGAGGAATGCATGAAAATGATAATAATTTAACGACATTTTATGTAAAATTTTCGAAATTGTAAAGTAAAACGTTGAAAACGGCCACAACGAAATAAATTATGAAAATTACGTACGCATTACAACGGCAACAACAACAGTAGCATCAATAAAATCGATGTTGATAAAGGAATAAGAAGTAAAGTTTGTATGAAATTTAAGAAATATTCGCCTGCAAATACCAATACAATACAAGAAAGAAAAAAATTTCAAAAATAATTCATTAATTAGATAAACATGCATGACCACCTTGCCAAACCATGATCCAAATCCTTGGACCTCCTTATTATTATTAGAAGAAGAAGAATTATTTTATTTTTATGATCTGATTGCATGCTTGAAGATAAATTTTTTTAAGTCAAATCGGCATATGATTTGGGGTACCTTCTATACTAAAGTGTATATGAATAGACTCTTTCAATTCTCTGCCTTAGTAAATCTTTCATTTGGCAGAAAGCAAATCTAAAGGGATTAGGTTAGGTTAAATTGTTAGCCATCTTAACACATTCACTTCAGGCTATTTTCGCTCAAACTATTCTATAAATAGGAGTACTTTCTTGTAATTTTTTTAACCGTTTACGGTGTGGATTTCAAGATTTTTTAATTAGCCGGACTTAAGCTGGCATCCAGCGCGCAATTTCTGACACCACTTATGTTGTGTGTGTTAATTTTATACATGAGTGGTGGGACCTACAGTTTAAAGTCGAATCCGAATGACAGATTTTTGAGAAACTTTTTCATGGCAATTTTATTTACTCTCAGAGTTTTTGCCAGAAATCTGCTGAGAGGAAGTCGCCGAAGAAATACTTTTTGCATTTTATCTTGATGTCTGGTCTGGGGCTCGAACCCTGGCTTTAGTCTAATAAGCCAACACACTACCTACTAGACTACGGCGACTTCAAAAAACTGATTAACTGATTAACTTTGCCGAAATATATGGATATATGGAGAAATGACAATAGCATTAAAGACATACATTGGTACCTAATCATCAAGGGATGATTGGAAGTAAGGAAAATAATATTCTGGTTTATAGAACAGGGTACTTGCCACATGTTTGGGCAACCCAATGGCTTTCATTGCACCAAGCTCAAAAAGTAGGTGGAAATCTTATACCGATTATTGTGGAACAATTACACTGTAGTAGAATTACAAAGATACTCCGTAGCTATCCCGATAAGGGGAAAACTATGGGTATTCAAAAACTGAACAGTGGCGATTTGGATACCCTAATGAGCATACCTGAAGTCGGCTAACGAACGACAAGCATCGGCTTAGATGTAAGCCGATGGGCTTGCCGCTCTTAGTTGGTATACATTGGTTGGTTAAATTTTTTGTAAAACGAGAAATCGCGTTTTCCAATACGAATGGGTTAATAAGCAAATCTCACTTGGGTCCCCTAAGTTGTAGTTGTAATTATATATTACATATGTTATACCTCTCCCGTCATTTATTTATAACACCTAACTTGAATTTTTTAACGTTCCTTGCAGATTTATAAAGATGAGGATTTCACTCAAATCGCTTTTTGTTTGACACGTTTTCTTTGTACGTCATCTCAGGTACCCAAGTAAAGGACAATAATGAAGTTCATTATCCCAGTCCCCATGTCAGCGTAACAGATAAATATGTCTGTTGCACAAACACCAGCGTTCTTGGACAATCTGAGATGTTATGTACACACTCTCTAGGGATCTAATGGACAGTTTATTGCCAATTATACGCACATTTCGTGTAGGTGAGCTCTGGTGACGGATTCACACAATACCATGTATTATCTCAATCTTAGTAGCAATAATTGGGTAATTTAAAATTGAACTAAGAATAGACATCCAATTTTGTTGTGAGGTCGGGATCTGTCTGTGAATACTGGGGATCGGAAGCGAAATCAAGTAATGTCAATAGGGAAATCTAAGTCGACTATGCTCGAGATTTTATATATGTAGTCTATAGCATCTATACCACCAAAGTCTTGCGGCACTCATTCTCATTGTCGCGTTCCGCCGTGTCTTGTGGCTGTTATTTATTAGACGTAAAGTCATGGCTCAAACCCCAGGTCAGACATCTCGAACAAAACTTCTTCGGCAACTTCCTGCAGATTTCTGACTAAAACTCTCAGAGTAAAAGAAAATTACAATGAAAAGTTTCTCCGAAATCTGTTGTTCGTAGTCGACTTTAAACTGTAGGTCCCGCCATTCATGTAAAAAATTATCACACACAACATAAGTGGTGTGAGAAGCTAGGTCGTAATGCTAACTATAGTGTTGTAATGTTATGTACGAGTATGTAATATTAAAACTCTATTCTATGCATGAACTTTCTCTTTTAAAAATTGTTACTTAAGGTTGAGGCGTTAAATGGAATGTGTCCCGAGAAGAATTTCGTAACTTCTCACAATCGTGTGTACTGGCCATAGAAGATCATTAAATTATCATCATAAAAACTATTGTATTCAATATACATTGCATTATAAAGCCTAATTTAAATAACAACAACAAAAACAAAAAAATGTTGTATAATAAATCACAAAAGAAATAACAATGCTTTCATAATTTCTGTTCGCACTGTTTTAAATATCGATTCAATAAATCTGTTGAATTTCATAATTTCCTATCATTGCACGACGGCAGCAGCAAACCAAAACGAAAAAAAAGAGAATTTTTTCCGCGTATTTTTTTTTTCAAAAGTATGGCATTGTGTTACGGATTGTATAATTTTATTATTTAACACGCTGTATGTGTGTATGTAGTGAATGTAGTTGAGCTTATTATTCTTGTTAATGTTAATGTTTTTTGGTGTTGTCGTTGTTGTTGTTGTTTCATTCAACATTTTAAGAATTTAATGCACGATTAATGAAAAACAATGAGGTTGTCATGCCAAAAAGCACAGAGGGAATGTAACCAAAGTTGTTAATATTCGGTATTCAAAAAGCGCCAGACAACGAACAATTTAAACTGTTAACGATGATAAAAACGCTCGTATTATTTTACTGTACAATAGCATCCGAAAAGATATAAAATCATGAAGTCTATTAGGTACGTCAATATCTGGGATATAGGAACAATGCCTTTAGCTGATATAATGTCTAGGCAGTGTCTTTAAGGGTATCTAACAAAACCTGAATCAATCGGTTGTCGTCTTGGTGAAGGAAAACACCTCAGCCTGAAAAGAACTTATCAGCGAGGGCATGGGACCAGTCTCAGCCTCCGTTTTCGTTTGCCTTCGGCAAAGATCACATGACTGATAGACAAACTACCTTACCAAACCTGTCCTTATTATTTGGAAATGCCATCTAACGAAGCTGATCGAAATCACATACTTCGTCAAAATTATCCATAAAGTCCTGAAGGTAGTTGACAATTCTGAATATTCTGACGATACCCTATTTTAGCAAGATTCCCTTGAAGTAACCTCATAAATTTCCGATCCCAGTGCTAAAATATCTTCAACGAAGTTGAGTTGAGTTGAGCAGTACTCTTAAAGATTCCAAAGACATATCTTTACATTTTACCCAGAGACTTATTTAGGCTATGGCCAAGATAACCACCATATGCCATATGTGGGAGGCACAGTTTCCTAAATACTCTTCTACACCTCTGTGTTAACACCCTACCTGCTACCTAAGGGAAGATATTTTCCTTGACATGAAGGTAGTATCTCGGAAAATTTCTAAAACCTACGACTTTACCCGGGGGCAGTTTAAAACTCATGTCTTTTAAAGAAACAAACTAGCACCGTCGTAGTTGAATTAATGTAAAGTCTCTTGTAGGACGGCCACACAAGCTGCATTAGCTCACTAATAGGCAATAGAAGTTTCTCCATAAACATAACTACAATGTTATCTGCATAGCTAATCACTTTCCTTCATTCGACCCTAATGTGTCACACCCCACAGTGCCACAAGACACTGTTATCGTTAAATAAGTATCATCTTGTTCGGATATGGCAATTGCTTAGACCTCTCGCCTCTTCCAAAAAGGCCTCAAGGGTATGAAATCTATAATACAGACCCTTCTCAACGTGACCATCAACCGTGTGGGCATACATACATAAGTGGTCATTACAACCCTTCAGTCAGGATTATGGACCTAGTTTCTCACACCACTTACATATGTTGTGTGTGAAGTCGCCGTAGTCTAGTAGGTAGTGTGTTGGCTTATTAGACGCAAAAGCCTGGGTACGAGCCCCAGGCCAGGCATCAAAGACAAAATACAAAAAGTATTTTTTCGGCGACTTCCTCTCAGTAGATTTCTGGCAAAAACTCTGAGGATAAATAAAAATTGCCATAAAAAGTTTCTCAATAAATAAAAATCTGTCGTTCGGAGTCGACTTTAAACTGTAGGTCCCACCACTCATGTATAAAATCAACACACACAACATAAGTGGTGTGAGGAACTAGGACGTTGTACAATGGGTCAATTCGACCTCCGGGTACTGTACTTGTCCTAATTGACAAGTACACGTCCTCTAACCTAACCTAACCTATGTTGTGTGTGTTAATTTTTTATACATGAGTGGCGGGACCTGCAGTTTAAAGTCGACTCCGAACTACAGATTTTTGAGAAACTTTTCATGGCAATTTTTATTTACTCTCAGAGTTTTTGCCAGAGTTCTGCTGAGAGGAAGTTATCGAAGAAATATTTTTGTTTATATTTTTGGTTTGATGTCTGACCTGGGGTTTGACCCCTGGCCTTACACGTCTAATAAGCCAACACACTACCTACTAGACTACGGTGACTTCATTAGACAGTGGACATTGAGTCTGAAAATTTCTTTAACTTGCTTTTAAGCCCTCTGTCTGCCGAAAAAATTTAATAGATTCTCAGTCTCCCTACGTTCCCTTCTAAACAAAAAAATCATTGTTTGAATCTATTTCTGTTAAAGCAGTAACTGAAGTATTTGAATTGAAAATATTTTTTATTTTTATTGCTCACTTAATAGCACTTGAAATAGGTAGAAATCGCATTTAAAATGTCCAGAAAAAACAGAAAGAAAAAAATCTTACTAAAAAGGACACATAAAAGCACTGCATTTACAATGCTAAGTGAGTATAACGAACAAATAAGACAGTGAAATAAAAGAATCATTCACTCATAATTTGTTGAAATAATGATTATTGTGAGTATTTTACGCCCGATTACCATCGCTTCAATAGAGATTTTTCTTTTTCTTCATGTGCTCGGCCATCTGTATTCATCTCTTATAACTTCTGACCTCTCGTTATTCCCAACTGCCCAAGAACCAGTATTTATAAACACATGGCTCTCGTAAATTACAAACAAAAAAAAAACAAAACAAAAATAGCAACAATGCTGCTGAAAAGAAAAAATAACAAAAACAAAAAAAAAATAAAGAGAAGTGAAGAATGTCTGTAAATTATGGCAGCTGAAAGTAAAAATTATGTACGATAATCACACACACACAGACACAACATAGAGAATAAAGGAAGCAAAAAACAAAAATAAAAAAATATAATAAATGACAACAACAACAACAGAAACAAAAGCAACAACGAAAAAAAATCTGAAATACTCGCAAGTGAGTGATAAATTTAAGCCACAGCTACAAATATCCCAAATGTTGTGTTTATGTTCAGTGATTTCATTTATTTTTTTTTTACTTGTTCTCTCTTTCACTCATTCTCTCTCCGTCTCTCTCTCTCTCTCTTTCGGTATGCCACTATGAAACCATTAACAACACATTTGTTGTTACTGTGTTTTTGTAACAGTAGTGGTAGCAATGGCAGATTTATTTTTAAACAGAGTTTCATACACTCATACCCACACCCACACACACACACAAGCACTTACTGTTCACAGATGTTCTGTGTGTGTGTGTGGGTGTTTGTTTTTTCGTCTCCCATTTTAAGTGTATTAATAATATCCCATAAAAAGGCATAAAAAATTATACCAACAACAACAATAACGACAACACCAATATCAGTAAGTATACAGAATACGAAACATCATAACGCAAAGCATTAAACATGAAATAATTTTTAATAACATTACAACAGCAACAGCAGTAGCAACAACAACAATAAAAACAAATTGCAAAGAGAGAGAGATACAAAATCATTCCTCAATATGTGATTTATTTTCCATTTGCCCATGACCACCGTATTTTTTTTTCATAAACATTTTAAACGGAAATAAAAATGCCCACACACACATACACACTCACACACACACACACTTGTAGAATACAATAACTGTAATCAAAAGTAATTTTTATTTGCGTTTAAGTAGTGATTGACTGTGAGTGAGCATTTGATTTCATTTTTATCGTGGATGTGTGATATTTTTTAATGCGGATACTCCATCTGATTGATTTTCTATAGTGTTGTTGATGTTGTTATAATTCTTTAATGAAACGCTCGCTAAGGGTGGGGGGAAACACTATTAAATGAAAGAAGTGTACAGGAATACGATGTATTTGTCTTTTAATGGGAGTCATTTAACGTTTTTTTTTTTTTTTTTTTTTTTTTTTAGCAAACTGGCTTACTATGTTCAATGTCCTGAGTATTTTGGTAGCCTAAGTGCGAATTCTTCTTTATGAAGATTTCACTTATGATACGGACTCATATTTTAAAAGTTTTTAAAAGGGTAAAAACGTAATAAAAAACGTAAACACGTAGAATTTTTCCAATTCTTTTTAGGTAATGTGTTCTGCGTACGTATGTGTTTAGCTTTGTTTCAATTTTAATTTGAATTAAATCTTGAATTAAAACTTACTCGGAGACTGAACCAGCTATTTTATTTCATTCTTATATTCTAAATAAATCAATGTATACGAGTTATTGAATATGTACAAGGCCCTTACGACATCTGTAAGTCGTCCTAACGTAACAATAGACAGAGCCCTAGAATAATTTTCCCTTCATTGGGCTAAGTTAGATATGACTCTGTAATACGCCTTAAAGCGGTCGAAATTGTGAACAACGTCGTAATAAAAGTGACCGTAGTCTAGTTGATAATAAAATATGAAAAAAATATTTCTTCGGGGACTTCCTCTCAGCAGATTTCTGACAAAAACTCTGAGAGTAAAAAAAATTCCCATGAAAAGTTTTCCAAAAATCTGTCGTATGAAATCGATTTTAAACTGTAGGTCTTGTCACTCGTGTGTATAATATACAAACACTGCATAAGTGGTGTGAGAAACTAGGTTGTAATCCTGACTGAAGGGTTGTAATGACCAATTATGTACGTTATGTATGTATGTAATAGTCAGCAGAAGTGTTTTCCACATTTAAGTTAATCTTTTGATTGATGAATCTCTTAAAGATTATAGAACTATACTTGCAGTCTTATAATTTTCTTCGTACTTTTTTCAATTTCGTTCTTAGCTGTCAGAGTTGGAGTCAGAAAGGATGAAGTCTCTCAATTTTATAAATTCGAAACGAATGACGTAAACAGCATGCCACCTCAATTGAGCTGGAATGTAACAGCAAATGTAATAATTTTAGATGTTTGTGTACGTCGTCTTTAATTGGTTAAAGAAGATAGTGTAACGTGTTCACGCGATTAGCCTTTAAGAAAATGTCGATCCTCAAGCTAGAATTCTTTAGGTGAAGCAGAATATTGTAACACCTTCATCTAATAGGGACGCATCGTCAACTAAGAGTCGTTATCTTTTGTCTTGAGATGTTTCATATTTATGTTTGCTGTCTGAGTGTTAACTAATCCAGAACTTTAAGCCGTGATCGAAGGAATTTCTCTTTACGTTAGCGCAGCCAAGAGTAGGTTCATCTTATCTCTTGGACAAAAGCGGACACTTTTGGGAAACTTCATTGGTAGTCAGAGATCAGCAATGAGCATTCAAAAAGATGAGTAGAATCGAATTATACTCATAATTTCTGATACTTATACGCATTCATACTTATTTTAATATGATACTCATACTACTCATATTCAAAGTTTGAAATACTCATCGTACTCATACTTAACAATGCGCATGATATTGTTGATTTCAACTCTCCATGACTCAACATTTACAAGAATCACAAAATAAATATGATTCGCATACGAACACTATAATACTCACTAGAAGGTTGGGTGTTTGTTTTGCTTGCTGGCTTTGTCTTTTTCTATCTTCTTTCTTTGTAAATGCAACAATAACTAAGACTGTAAATTTTGATGAATGATTCGTGTGACTCGAATCTAAATGAGTAGGCTTATGAATCAAACATATTTCGAATGGTATGAGTTTGATGTGAACGTAGTGGTCATTTTTATTCTTTTCAATATTCCTTCATATTTTAAAATCGTGAACCGTAAGCTTTTCTTATAATTCAATTATTTTTAAGATTAATTGTTTGAGGATATGTTTTGAGGACACAAGCACCAAGTGGTTGGTTTATAAAATTAGGGTCATAATACTCAAAGTACTTAATCATCACAATGATATGTATATTAGTTTGGGATCAATTGAACTGTTTAATATTTGATTGAATATATTGATTAAATATATTTTACAAAGGAAAACATTTTCCAGTATGTAGAATTTATTGTTGTTGTTGCTGACTTAAGATTACTTGTTTCTGTGCAATCATATTATGATCAGCGAAATCATAACATGATAAGCCATTAATTAGCCTGCATTTATTCGTTTCCCATTACACGTTTGCTTATAAACTATGATCCCGTTACGTTAACTTACGTTACGTCAACGAACCATAACATCGTAATCTACTTCGCGAAGTTATCATCATCGCCATTGTACAGTAATACTTTTTGTTTTTAATTTCTTGTTTCTTCTTTTTTGTTTCATTTCTTTTTGTTTTATTCCTTAATGGGGAGAAGGGGAATTATTGATTTATTTATTGCCCACTTTCTCTCGTCATAATAATTGGCTTTCGATATGGTTTTCTTACTCTACGAGGACTTTTAAAGGATTTTCCAGTACAAAGATGCCCACATGCAAAAATATGTCTATCAAGTGCAAACAGTTCTTGAAGAAAACCTCGAAAGGTCATGAGTAGTATGTTTATGTACCTTCGTTTAAAACTTTTAAACTTTAACTTTTAAAACGCTTGTCTCATATTACAGTTTTTAATGTAAACAAATACAAAATTTTGGGATGTGGTTGTGTTTAATTAATTTTTTTGTATGATTTAACGTTAAAGAAACAGAAATATAGTTGTACGTGTTCTTGTTGTTGTGCTATAAGTATATGTGCATAAGATCAATAAGAATATTTTGTATGATTTAATGCGATATATTTCCGTTATGTGTGTGTGTGTGTTTCTTTTTTCTTATGGATCCATTTTATGATAATCGAATATAGGAGAATACATTTTTGTTACAAAAATAACAGTGCTTTGTTATATTATAAACAATAACATCGCGAATCCTTATCATTTTTTTGGTATTCCTAAGCATAAGTTCAATAAGAATATTTTTTAATGTAAACAAATTTTAAAATTCTTGACTCATATTACAGTTTTTAATATTAAGTTTAAAGAATTTTGAATGTGGTTTCGTTTAATTAATTTTTTTGTATGATTTAACGTTAAAGAAACAGAAATATAGTTGTACGTGTTGTTGTTGTGTTTCTAACAGCGCTTTGTTTTGAGCAGGATTTCTTTTTTTTTCAGTTTTTTTTTTGTCAGGTTTTAAATAAATAAAATTATATAATAAAGAGATTAATTAAAACAAATTAGATTTTTTTTTCCTAAGATATGTATATTTTATTTTCAGATTTTGTTACAGTTCACATATTTCTATTTCTCCTTGAAGAAAATCTATTAATCACTTAATTTTATCATTTCCTTTAACATATATGACAGAGTATAGTTGTTCCCTTTTAAATTTTATATATTTAGTTTTTACTGTTTATAATAAATAAAATTATATATATAATAAAGAGATTGATTAAAATAAATTAGTTTTTTATTTCATTAGATTTTTTCCTATGATTTTTTTTAAGATGATTTTGTTATTGGTTGAAAGGTATCTTCTAATAAATAACTTCAACTATTTGACTCAGTTTAATAATTTTTCACTTTTCCTTTAGAGCAGTCCTTGTCTTTACAAGATCTTCTAACATTTTATTATGATAATTTTTAGACATTATAATAATTTTTTATATTGATTTTGATCTGCTTTATATCTGGTAACGATCTGCTTTATATCTGGTCACAAACCGCTTGATATCTGATCACGATCTGATTTGTATCTGCTCACATCTGATTTATACCTTATCATGATCTGCTTCATGTCTTATGTCTGTGTATTCTGAATTTGAGTACGCTATATCGTGCTTTCTACAATCTGCATCCACTAAATGTATTCCTTTGTCTACTTTTGCTAATCGATTTTAAAGTTTTGCATCAGGTACACAAAACTGTTAACCAGGTAGATGTAATTTAACATTTTGAATTTTCAACAATTTGTTTATTATGTTGTTTACAAAACCTTTTCCAATCTTACGCTAATTAGGTTTAATTTTTTTTGTTTTGATTGTAAATTATAACCATTTTGTTATTCATTAATTTCATATCTCTTCGTCTGAAACACTGAAACAGTGGCTAGCTAGTTATACCAGCTATACTAGCTATATCAGCTATACAAGCTGTACCAGCCATACATGCTATACCTCTATACCAGCTGTATCAGCTATACTAGCTATATAAGCTTTACTAGCTATACCTCTATACCAGCTATACTAGCTATACTAGATATATCAGCTATACTAGCTATATAAGCTATGCAAGCTGAACTAGCTATATCAGCTATACTAGCTATATCAGCTATACTAGCTATACCAGCAATACTAGCTATACCAGCTATACTAGCTATATAAGATATGCAAGCTGAACTAGCTATACCAGCTATACTAGCTATACCAGCTATACTAGCTATATCAGCTATACAAGCTGTACCAGTCATACATGCTATACCTCTATACCAGCTATATCAGCTGTACTAGCTATACCAGCTATACCAGCTGTATCAGCTATACTAGCTATATAAGCTTTACTAGCTATACCTCTATACCAGCTATACTAGCTATACTAGATATATCAGCTATACTAGCTATATAAGCTATGCAAGCTGAACTAGCTATATCAGCTATACTAGCTATATCAGCTATACTAGCTATACCAGCTATACTAGCTATACCAGCTCTATCAACTGTACTAGTTATACCAGCTATACTAGCTATACCGGCTATACCAGCTATACTAGCTATACCAGATATACCACCTATACTAGCTATACCAGCTATACTAGCTATATAAGCTATACAAGCTGAACTAGCTATACCAGCTATACTAGCTATACCAGATATACCACCTATACTAGCTATACCAGCTATACTAGCTATATAAGCTATACAAGCTGAACTAGCTATATCAACTTTACTAGCTATACCAGCTATACTAACTATACCAACTCTATCAGCTATACTAGCTATACCAGCTATACTAGCTATACCAACTATACTAGCTATATAAGCTATACAAGCTTTACTAGCTATATCAGCTATACTAGCTATATAAGCTATACAAGCTGAACTAGCTATATCAGCTGTACTAGCTATATCAGCTATACCAGCTATACTAGCTATACCAGCTATACTAGCTATATAAGCTATGCAAGCTGAACTAGCTATATCAGCTGTACTAGCTATACCAACTATACTAGCTACACCAGCTATACCAGCTATACTAGCTATACCAGCTATACTAGCTATATAAGCTATACAAGCTGAACTAGCTATACCAGCTCTATCAGATATACCAGCTATACCAGCTATACTAGCTAGACCAGCTATACTAGCTATATAAGCTATAAAAGATGAACTAGCTATATCAGCTATACTAGCTATACCAGCTAGCCTAGCTATATCAGCTATACTAGCTATATAAGCTATACAAGCTAAACTAGCTACACCAGCTATACCAGCTATACTAGCTATACCAGCTATACTAGCTATATAAGCTATACAAGCTGAACTAGCTATACCAGCTCTATCAGCTATACCAGCTATACCAGCTATACTAGCTATACCAGCTATACTAGCTATATAAGCTATAAAAGATGAACTAGCTATATCAGCTATACTAGCTATACCAGCTCTATCAACTGTACTAGTTATACCAGCTATACTAGCTATACCGGCTATACCAGCTATACTAGCTATACCAGATATACCACCTATACTAGCTATACCAGCTATACTAGCTATATAAGCTATACAAGCTGAACTAGCTATACCAGCTATACTAGCTATACCAGATATACCACCTATACTAGCTATACCAGCTATACTAGCTATATAAGCTATACAAGCTGAACTAGCTATATCAACTTTACTAGCTATACCAGCTATACTAACTATACCAACTCTATCAGCTATACTAGCTATACCAGCTATACTAGCTATACCAACTATACTAGCTATATAAGCTATACAAGCTTTACTAGCTATATCAGCTATACTAGCTATATAAGCTATACAAGCTGAACTAGCTATATCAGCTATACTAGCTATATAAGCTATGCAAGCTGAACTAGCTATATCAGCTGTACTAGCTATACCAACTATACTAGCTACACCAGCTATACCAGCTATACTAGCTATACCAGCTATACTAGCTATATAAGCTATACAAGCTGAACTAGCTATACCAGCTCTATCAGCTATACCAGCTATACCAGCTATACTAGCTAGACCAGCTATACTAGCTATATAAGCTATAAAAGATGAACTAGCTATATCAGCTATACTAGCTATACCAGCTAGCCTAGCTATATCAGCTATACTAGCTATATAAGCTATACAAGCTAAACTAGCTACACCAGCTATACCAGCTATACTAGCTATACCAGCTATACTAGCTATATAAGCTATACAAGCTATACTAGCTATACCAGCTATACTAGCTATATAAGCTATACAAGCTGAACTAGCTATACCAGCTCTATCAGCTATACCAGCTATACCAGCTATACTAGCTAGACCAGCTATACTAGCTATATAAGCTATAAAAGATGAACTAGCTATATCAGCTATACTAGCTATACCAGCTAGCCTAGCTATATCAGCTATACTAGCTATATAAGCTATACAAGCTAAACTAGCTACACCAGCTATACCAACTATACTAGCTATATCAGCTATACAAGCTGTACCAGCCATACATGCTATACCTCTATACCAGCTATATCAGCTGTACTAGCTATATCAGCTATACCAGCTGTATCAGCTATACTAGCTATATAAGCTTTACTAGCTATACCTCTATACCAGCTATACTAGCTATACTAGATATATCAGCTATACTAGCTATATAAGCTATGCAAGCTGAACTAGCTATATCAGCTGTACTAGCTATACCAACTATACTAGCTACACCAGCTATACCAGCTATACTAGCTATACCAGCTATACTAGCTATATAAGCTATACAAGCTGAACTAGCTATACCAGCTCTATCAGCTATACCAGCTATACCAGCCATACATGCTATACCTCTATACCAGCTATATCAGCTGTACTAGCTATATCAGCTATACCAGCTGTATCAGCTATACTAGCTATATAAGCTTTACTAGCTATACCTCTATACCAGCTATACTAGCTATACTAGCTATACCAGCTATACTAGCTATATAAGCTATGCAAGCTGAACTAGCTATATCAGCTGTACTAGCTATACCAACTAAACTAGCTACACCAGCTATACCAACTATACCAGCTATATCAGCTATACAAGCTGTACCAGCCATACATGCTATACCTCTATACCAGCTATATCAGCTGTACTAGCTATATCAGCTATACCAGCTGTATCAGCTATACTAGCTATATAAGCTTTACTAGCTATACCTCTATACCAGCTATACTAGCTATACTAGCTATACCAGCTATACTAGCTATATAAGCTATGCAAGCTGAACTAGCTATATCAGCTGTACTAGCTATACCAACTATACTAGCTACACCAGCTATACCAGCTATACTAGCTATACCAGCTATACTAGCTATATAAGCTATACAAGCTGAACTAGCTATACCAGCTCTATCAGCTATACCAGCTATACCAGCTATACTAGCTAGACCAGCTATACTAGCTATATAAGCTATAAAAGATGAACTAGCTATATCAGCTATACTAGCTATACCAGCTAGCCTAGCTATATCAGCTATACTAGCTATATAAGCTATACAAGCTAAACTAGCTACACCAGCTATACCAGCTAGTATAGGTGGTATATCTGGTATAGCTAGTATAGCTGGTATAGCCGGTATAGCTAGTATAGCTGGTATAACTAGTACATTTGATAGAGCTGGTATAGCTAGTATAGCTGATATAGCTAGTTCATCTTTTATAGCTTATATAGCTAGTATAGCTGGTATAGCTAGTATAGCTGGTATAGCTGGTATAGCTGATAGAGCTGGTATAGCTAGTTCAGCTTGTATAGCTTATATAGCTAGTATAGCTGGTATAGCTAGTATAGCTGGTATAGCTGGTGTAGCTAGTTTAGCTTGTATAGCTTATATAGCTAGTATAGCTGATATAGCTAGGCTAGCTGGTATAGCTAGTATAGCTGATATAGCTAGTTCATCTTTTATAGCTTATATAGCTAGTATAGCTGGTCTAGCTAGTATAGCTGGTATAGCTGGTATAGCTGATAGAGCTGGTATAGCTAGTTCAGCTTGTATAGCTTATATAGCTAGTATAGCTGGTATAGCTAGTATAGCTGGTATAGCTGGTGTAGCTAGTATAGTTGGTATAGCTAGTACAGCTGATATAGCTAGTTCAGCTTGCATAGCTTATATAGCTAGTATAGCTGGTATAGCTAGTATAGCTGGTATAGCTGATATAGCTAGTACAGCTGATATAGCTAGTTCAGCTTGTATAGCTTATATAGCTAGTATAGCTGATATAGCTAGTAAAGCTTGTATAGCTTATATAGCTAGTATAGTTGGTATAGCTAGTATAGCTGGTATAGCTAGTATAGCTGATAGAGTTGGTATAGTTAGTATAGCTGGTATAGCTAGTAAAGTTGATATAGCTAGTTCAGCTTGTATAGCTTATATAGCTAGTATAGCTGGTATAGCTAGTATAGGTGGTATATCTGGTATAGCTAGTATAGCTGGTATAGCTAGTTCAGCTTGTATAGCTTATATAGCTAGTATAGCTGGTATAGCTAGTATAGGTGGTATATCTGGTATAGCTAGTATAGCTGGTATAGCCGGTATAGCTAGTATAGCTGGTATAACTAGTACAGTTGATAGAGCTGGTATAGCTAGTATAGCTAGTATTGCTGGTATAGCTGGTATAGCTAGTATAGCTGATATAGCTAGTTCAGCTTGCATAGCTTATATAGCTAGTATAGCTGATATATCTAGTATAGCTAGTATAGCTGGTATAGAGGTATAGCTAGTAAAGCTTATATAGCTAGTATAGCTGATACAGCTGGTATAGCTGGTATAGCTGGTATAGCTAGTATAGCTGATATAGCTAGTTCAGCTTGCATAGCTTATATAGCTAGTATAGCTGATATATCTAGTATAGCTAGTATAGCTGGTATAGAGGTATAGCTAGTAAAGCTTATATAGCTAGTATAGCTGATACAGCTGGTATAGCTGATATAGCTAGTACAGCTGATATAGCTGGTATAGCTAGTTCAGCTTGTATAGCTTATATAGCTAGTATAGCTGGTATAGCTAGTATAGCTGGTATAGCTGGTGTAGCTAGTATAGTTGGTATAGCTAGTACAGCTGATATAGCTAGTTCAGCTTGCATAGCTTATATAGCTAGTATAGCTGGTATAGCTAGTATAGCCGGTATAGCTAGTATAGCTGGTATAACTAGTACAGTTGATAGAGCTGGTATAGCTGGTATAGCTAGTATTGCTGGTATAGCTGGTATAGCTAGTATAGCTGATATAGCTAGTTCAGCTTGCATAGCTTATATAGCTAGTATAGCTGATATATCTAGTATAGCTAGTATAGCTGGTATAGAGGTATAGCTAGTAAAGCTTATATAGCTAGTATAGCTGATACAGCTGGTATAGCTAGTACAGCTGATATAGCTGGTATAGAGGTATAGCATGTATGACTGGTACAGCTAGTATAGCTGATACAGCTGGTATAGCTGGTATAGCTAGTACAGCTGATATAGCTGGTATAGAGGTATAGCATGTATGACTGGTACAGCTTGTATAGCTGATATAGCTAGTATAGCTGATATAGCTAGTATAGCTGGTATAGCTAGTATAGCTGGTATAGCTAGTATTGCTGGTATAGCTAGTATAGCTGATAAAGCTAGTATAGCTGATATAGCTAGTTCAGCTTGCATAGCTTATATAGCTAGTATAGCTGATATATCTAGTATAGCTAGTATAGCTGGTATAGAGGTATAGCTAGTAAAGCTTATATAGCTAGTATAGCTGATACAGCTGGTATAGAGGTATAGCATGTATGGCTGGTACAGCTTGTATAGCTGATATAGCTAGTATAGCTGGTATAACTAGCTAGCCACTGTTTCAGTGTTTCAGACGAAGAGATATGAAATTAATGAATAACAAAATGGTTATAATTTACAATCAAAACAAAAAAAATTAAACCTAATTAGCGTAAGATTGGAAAAGGTTTTGTAAACAACATAATAAACAAATTGTTGAAAATTCAAAATGTTAAATTACATCTACCTGGTTAACAGTTTTGTGTACCTGATGCAAAACTTTAAAATCGATTAGCAAAAGTAGACAAAGGAATACATTTAGTGGATGCAGATTGTAGAAAGCACGATATAGCGTACTCAAATTCAGAATACACAGACATAAGACATGAAGCAGATCATGATAAGGTATAAATCAGATGTGAGCAGATACAAATCAGATCGTGATCAGATATCAAGCGGTTTGTGACCAGATATAAAGCAGATCGTTACCAGATATAAAGCAGATCAAAATCAATATAAAAAATTATTATAATGTCTAAAAATTATCATAATAAAATGTTAGAAGATCTTGTAAAGACAAGGACTGCTCTAAAGGAAAAGTGAAAAATTATTAAACTGAGTCAAATAGTTGAAGTTATTTATTAGAAGATACCTTTCAACCAATAACAAAATCATCTTAAAAAAAATCATAGGAAAAAATCTAATGAAATAAAAAACTAATTTATTTTAATCAATCTCTTTATTATATATATAATTTTATTTATTATAAACAGTAAAAACTAAATATATAAAATTTAAAAGGGAACAACTATACTCTGTCATATATGTTAAAGGAAATGATAAAATTAAGTGATTAATAGATTTTCTTCAAGGAGAAATAGAAATATGTGAACTGTAACAAAATCTGAAAATAAAATATACATATCTTAGGAAAAAAAAATCTAATTTGTTTTAATTAATCTCTTTATTATATAATTTTATTTATTTAAAACCTGACAAAAAAAAAACTGAAAAAAAAAGAAATCCTGCTCAAAACAAAGCGCTGTTAGAAACACAACAACAACACGTACAACTATATTTCTGTTTCTTTAACGTTAAATCATACAAAAAAATTAATTAAACGAAACCACATTCAAAATTCTTTAAACTTAATATTAAAAACTGTAATATGAGTCAAGAATTTTAAAATTTGTTTACATTAAAAAATATTCTTATTGAACTTATGCTTAGGAATACCAAAAAAATGATAAGGATTCGCGATGTTATTGTTTATAATATAACAAAGCACTGTTATTTTTGTAACAAAAATGTATTCTCCTATATTCGATTATCATAAAATGGATCCATAAGAAAAAAGAAACACACACACACACATAACGGAAATATATCGCATTAAATCATACAAAATATTCTTATTGATCTTATGCACATATACTTATAGCACAACAACAAGAACACGTACAACTATATTTCTGTTTCTTTAACGTTAAATCATACAAAAAAATTAATTAAACACAACCACATCCCAAAATTTTGTATTTGTTTACATTAAAAACTGTAATATGAGACAAGCGTTTTAAAATTTGTTTACATTAAAAAATAAAATAAACAAAAGCATAACATTGCACAAGTCCACAACATGAGTTTACGGTACCCTACATCACGCACTCGCGGATCATCGGAATCATGAACTCAGACTCGAGACGAACCTACACACTTTAAAAATGACACACACACACACACACACACTCATTCTGTCCGTCCAATCTAAATGTTACAAACCTATCAACTAACTTAAACTACCGACTGTAGCGTAGGCATGATCCCAAATTCGTATGGAGGGATTGAGCCCGAAGGTACATAAACATACTACTGTCATGCACAATACGTATGTCATCTGTTTTTGAAATTCTTTTCCCCGTAAATATGTCCTATGCGTGGGCAATGTATTTGTAAATAGGACGGCGATATTCAAAAATAAAAGCTTGTTGTTGATTGGAAAACAAAAAATTTTTAATTGAAAAACAAATTCAAGTAATTATGCAAAGCCCAGATGATGTCGAGCACCTCCACGCAATTTACGTTTAATCATTACGAAATAATTGCGGGTGTTGCAATCATTTTTTTCCATCGTATATGAATTAAAAACAAAATAATTCGAATTTATGCCAGATAAACAATGAAAGTAATAACGAAAGTTATTCCCACAGGAATGTAAAAATGCGTTAAGATTAATATCTTACATGATGTTAAGAAAACGGGTCAATGAAAATAATTATGGACGCTCAAATAAGGCGCATGAATTGAACTCGTGATCGTTTTTAAATTTCATAAAAAAATAATGACCGTGGTTTTTCGTGTGTGCATATTTTTTTTTAATTCTTTTCAAAACAAGTGATACGAATTGATAATTAATTTTAATTTATTCACTTTTAAACCAGTTTTTTCCAAACTTTTAAGGCCTCTTTTGTACCAGGACGTGACATTCTTAACTGAAGGTATGATTCTTTACACAGAACGATGAACATTTAGAATCTACAGCCAAGTAAGGGAAGTAGGTAGGAGCAGGAGAAACCAATTCAGGGCCTGACGCTTATCAGCATATATCTAAATAATAAAGAGGGGTTATTGTGTGTTCCCAACATTACAGGGACACCAACCCAGATTTCTACAGGAAGTCTGTATCTTGTACAAGCTTTATCAGCTCCTTTCAATTCAGTAGTCTAAGTCAAGTTATGCCTGGTAGAGTACGTACCCTAAAATATTGGGAACTCTAGCTCACGTAAGCTGGGCAATGACATAAAAAGTGTTCCGAGTCCATCATGCATTATTGTCTACAGTGATTACATACATACTCGTAATTGGTCATTACAACCTTTCAGTCAGAATTACGACCTGACTTCTCACACCACTTATGTTGTGTGCATTAATTTTATACATGAGTGACGGAACCTACAGTTTCAAGTCGTCTCCGAACGACAGATTTTTGAGAAACTTTTCATGGCAATTTTATTTACTCTCAGAGTTTTTGCTAGAGATCTACTGAGAGGCAGTCGCCGAAGCAATATTTTTTTCATATTTTCGTTTTGATGTCTGACCTGGAATTTGAATCGGCACACTACCTGCTAGACTACGGCGACTAAACGCTATTATCCAGTATAAATGTAAGGGGAATTTTTGCTACTTTATCATTGTTCCATAATGGGTGATGTGATATTTTCCACAACTTTCTCAATTTGCCCTCCAAACCCATGAGAGACATTCGATCGTTCAAGCTTATGGTATGAAATTCTATGGCCTTATTAGCCAGAATTTTAGCTTCCTAATTTCTGATTAGTACTTAATGACTAAGTACCCATATAATGTGTACCATCAGATACCTCTTTCTGTATTTTAACTTTTAATTTTACCATTACTGTTCTACTGGCATATTAAAACCAGCTTAGCAGTGGAGTATAAGAGTGTCATATGGCAATTATTTTGCATACCGACCTAATTTATTTTCCGAATTTCTTAGTAAAAATTGCTATGGATCTCCACATACTGATGTCGACTGTATTTAGACTTAATCGATTTCTTTTTGGATTCGAAATGAAATTTCTTGAATTTAATTTAAAATAGTAAATGGACAATTTTGAATTGATCCTTATACGGTGTTCAGATATGCACCTTTATTGCGTAAATCGCAATAAACGCCGTTATTGAACATAATATTTCATATAAAGTTTTAATTAATTATTGCGCAAATTTAAAATATTGAAAAATTGTTATAATATTGAGTAAAACTTAAAATGCAGCACTGTCATAAGTATGTTCAGTTCCGAACACTTTCTGTTGATATTTGACAACTCAAGTGTCAACAAAACAAACAAAAAACCAAAGAAAAAATGTTGAATGAAACAACCAGCTGTTGTTGTTTACCAGCTGTCAAATAAATATTGAATAAACAGCTGAACTGCGTATATTATTATGACTGAACACTTGAAATATTGTACTCAATTAACCGAATATTGACTCAATAAATGTGCATATCTGAACATAGTATTACTACGTTTCGAAAATTATTTTTAACAAGAATTATCAAACGAAAGTCTGTTAAAAAACAGTGGGGGAATTGAAATTAAAAGCTTCGTTTTTGTGGCACTCCAATGTTATAAAGCCAAAGATGTTTTCTATCCAGCTTTTACTGTTTTGTATGTATATTGCTAGTAGCCGCCGTAACCTAGTAGATAGTGTGCTGGCTTATTATAGAGGTAAGGCCCCAGTTAAGACAACTCCAACAAAATGAAATATGAAAAATATTACTTCGGCGAATTCCTCTCAGCCGATTTCCATGAAATTGCCATGAAAATTGTCTCAAAAATCTGTCGTTCGGAGCCACACTAAGAGTTTCAGAGATGATATTTAAAATTATTCTATTTCCACTTTCTTGGAAAGCTTCATCAAAACAGTTTTTTCCATTTTTTGCTTGCGAGAGATCATAATAGGAATTATTCTACTGTTTATAATCATTCTAGTCGTACGAATTGTCCACTTATGAATATTTTTTTTTTTACTTCGGATAGGCATTGTAAAAGACCATAAAAAGGCTTGATGAGGGAAAAAATTCCATGAGCAACTTTTGACATGATTAATGGGGGGGGTATGCTTGTGGACAATAAAAATAAAATGAAAATTAAAATTTTTTTATTTCTATAAATAAAGAATGATGTAAACCCCATTATGCCACATAAATTAGAAGGTATGTATATACGAAAGCAAATGCGAAAATAGTCTGATTTACATGAGATAAGGCCGAATGTGAATCTTAAGTGGTAAGTAGGCCATCATGTATTGGAACACACATACACATACGTATGTATGTATGTATGTATTTTTACTGTTATTTCTATAATTGAAAAACCCCAAAACATTTTGGTATTTTGACATGGACACGTACACAGTTACTAAAATAGCCGCAAGACGTATTATCGTCATAATAAAAATTGTATTTGTGGGGTCCTTAGTAGTATTTCCGGTCAACTTATGGCATAATAAACCTTTAACTTAATCATACCGCCCGTATGTGAGCAATTCACTCTCTGCCACTCTGCCTCTAGCTCTCTTTCTCTACCCTTCCGTTGTATTTCAGTTCCTATTCACATGAGCCCAAGAGTATATCTAAATTTGTGTGCAAATAAAATATGTATGTATGTATACCATTGCATGTGTGTGTGTGTATGTGTATAAGAAGCACAAGTAAATAATCTCTTAATAGTTACCAACATAAACTTATAACAGCATCATTATCCTTTTAATAAGAAGCCGATAATGCTACTACTCCTTCAGCCGCTCCTGCCGCTCCTGTCGCTGCTGCTACTACTGCAAAGGCAAAATATGAAAAATAGTCGAATAAAAATTCTACTGAATAATGGCTTTGTTCTTATCATCTGTTGTTCTTCTTCTTCTACTTCTTTTTTTTTTTTTGTTGGCATTGCTGATGTTCCATACTATCGTATAAACTATATACATATACAATAACAATAACAACAATAACAACAACAACAAATACAATAAAAAAAAATAACAAAGTTAAGATAAATCATAAATCCTTGTTGAGGTGCACACGAATCGTAACGTACATGCACGTACATCTTCTTGAAAAAGAACCTGAAACATGTGAGTATATTTTCCTCTTGTTGTTTATGTTGTTGTTGTTGTTGTTCTTGATTGTTTTTGTTATTTTGTATTTATTAAATAGGTATTGTATTATTGGATGAGTGTAAAAAGTAATTTCCTACAAACAGTATAAAATGATCGAACTCGTCCTACCTTCAAGCAAAGTCCATAGAGTGCTGTCCTATCACAATTAAAGTGTGATAGGGTGCTTGGACTGAAGTCGCTGTAGTCTAGTAGGTAGTGTATTGGCTTGGTCAGGCATCAAAACAAAATATAAAAAAAATATTTCTTCGGCGACTTCCTCTCAGCAGATTTCGGGCAAAAACTCTGAGAATAAATAAAATTGTCATGAAAAAGTTTCTCAAAAATCTCTCGTTCGGAGTCGATGTTAAACTGTATGTCCCGCCACTCACGTATAAAATTAATGCACACAACATGAGTGGTGTGCGAAGCTAGGCCGTAATCCAGACTGAAGGGTTGTAATGGCCAATTATGTATGTATGTATGTATGTAGGGTGCTTGGACTACTAAGGATGTGCATGGCTTAAGAAAAATTTAAAGAGACTCGCTGCAACATCATTCTAACTGATCCTGATATTGTATGTCTTGGGTGCCTGATAGTGGGTCTGAGTATAAATCCGGGCATACCACCATTTGAGCATTTACAAGAAAGGGAAAATTTTCTAAACGGGACACTATTCGACTCCTGAGTAAGATAGTATGACATAAAATGGTGGTCGAATATCTAGTAATAACACGAGATAGTAAATTAATATGGAGTGCTCATTCAGAGCGTATCTCAGGAAAGGCCAGAAACACCATAATGGTATGCAAAAGTCTTACAGGGAGATTCCGGTGATGTAACCCAGAAATTATGCACTGAACGTAACAAATAGCACGAATCTTAGAGCACCTCCAATGATTTTGGACAAGATAAAGAGACCAGTATGAATTGGCATAATACAGGCAATGAGAATCTGTTCTATTGCCGAACTGGAAACTCTGTTGGATTTAATTTCGCTGTACATGGTAGTAAAGACCAAAGTCTTGGAGACTATAATTGGAACACAATATGGTATTCATTAGGGGATTTCGTGACATAATGAATTGATTGACTGACAGTTCCTTTTCCTTCACTACCCCATACGCAGAACCAGTAGACTTTATGATTTTGCAAAGCGCTTCGCAACGAGACTTAATAACAAAACCGAATGGGCGGATCTGGAAGCTTCATTCTCTTTTAAAAGTGGAACTATTTTGTGATATACAGATAAGTCAAGAACGTATTTTGGGCAGGAGTGATCGTTTTTGGTGACAATATGAAATACTAGGAACTTAAGGCGAAACTCGAGAGTATTTTCAAAGCGAAAGTTAATGTTTCAACTTGATTAGGAGGTAGCAAAGACTTGATATAGCAATACTATCTGACAGTCAGACTGTCATTCGAGCACTCGGCTCTTATGAGATTAAACCGAATATATTCTGAGACTGTTTGGAAAATCTGAATCGACTAGGCAGGGAAACTTAGGTTATCATCTGTGGTTATCTCAGATGAGCTTGCGAGGAAGGGAGAAAGATGTATCCAGAAGCCTTCTGTGGAAGGGTAAGCTCAACGAAAGGAAGACAAAGAGAGTCAAAGACCCAAGCGGGTTTACATACATACATACATAATTGGTCATTTCAACCCTTTAGTCAGGATTACGACCTAGTTTCTCACACCACTTATGTCGTGTGCGTTAATTTTTATACATGAGTGGCGGAACCTACAGTTTAAAGTCGACTCCGAACGACAGATTTCTGAGAAACTTTTCATGGCAATTTTATTTACTCTCAGAGTTTTTGCCAGAAGTCTGCTGAGAGGAAGTCGATGAAGAAATATTTTTTTCAAATTTCGTTTAGTTTGGGATGCCTGACCTAGGGTTCGAACCGAGGCGTCACGGCTAATAAGCAAACACACTACCTACTAGACCACGGCAACTTTAAAACTTTTGTTGGAGAATTAAAATAAGAGAATATATAATTCATGCATCAGACTATCAAGAAATAACCTGATTTTGATAACCGGGACATGGCAAAGTAGGCTCAGAGCGCATTTATATAGAAACGGCGATGACTTGAATTCAATATGTGGATTCTATGAGGCATAAATACATCCCAGAATAGTTTATGGCAAATGCTGGACAGTGACACCGAACAGTATCTTGACATTTTCAGGGCAATAAGCTTTGAGGAGTCATTATAGGGATATTCAATAGAGTATGATCGGTGTTCTAACGTAACTCTTGATCACAGTAACAATACCACCCCGAAGACTAGAAGTGCCGAAAGAATTTGATCGAAAAGAGTATGAATTTTTGGATTGAAACGAACGTGAACCGATTTTGTTCTAATTTGGCAAAAACAGAAACTAATGAGGTTCTTGTGAAGCATTGAATAAAAAATCGAGAACAGAAGAAATTCGAATATTATCCCGGCGATATTATTCACATGCCCCTAAATATTGTTTATTATCTTTATTTGTTGTGGTGGCATGTGCCTCTGTATGTGTGTATGTGTGTGTGTGTGGGATGATATTCTCTTTTTTTTCCTTCGTTTCTTGCAACATGCGAAAAATAATAAAACTACATGATGCCTTATGGCTGGATCATAAAAATCATGTATTAAATTTAGTTTTTCTTTTTCTTCCATTTTTGTTTATTTATGCAAAAGAGGCAAAATAAGAAAAAACTACCGCAGCAAAGTATTATAACAACACCAGTAGCATAGAAAATGTGAAAAAAAAAACAGTAAAGAGTTGCAAAAGAAGCAATAATTTTAGCAAAAATACAATGGAAAGGATACAGTAAAATCGGGTACACCAGTTTCATTTAAATATTTTTTTATATATTTTTTCATACCCGCATATTTCTACTACCTTGGAATATGCCACAGAGCTTCAATAGGATAATATTTTTCTATCCCCCTTTCATTTTTTTCGATTTTTTTTCTTTGGAGCAACAACATAAAATAGAAATATTCGATATTAAGTAAGCAAAGCAAAGCAAAGAAAACAACAACAACAACAACAAAAAAAGATTAACCAACATTTTATGGAGTAATAAATAAAAATAACATCTGGAAAAACAGTTCAAAATATTCTACACTGGAGTGCGATACTGTAAGCTTCTTCCGTATATCAGAATTCTCTGTATTATATTAACAGATTCCTTTTTTATAATCAATAATCTTTTATCATTTTATTAAAAAAATAATGAAAATATATGAAACTCATTAGAAAAATATATTCCACAGATTATTTTAAAAGACCACTGGGGTGGGTAGCAGAGCACCTTATAGAACCTGCTTGCAGCTGAATTTGTTTGTGAAAATCTTATGAATGAAAAAAACATTTTAAATATGTTTTTCATTGTAATATTGTTTTTAATTGTGAAAACATCACAAAAATATTTGAAAAAATTTATAATTTTCAATAAAAATTGTCGATCGTTTGTCTTATACTATGTTCAGATATGCACTTTTATTGAGTCAATATTCGGTTTATTGTGTACAATATTTTAGGTGTTCAGCCATTATAATATACGCGGTTCAGCTGCCTATTCAATATTCATTTGACAGCTGGTAAACAAAACAGCTGGTCGTTTCATCAACGTTGTTTTTATTTTGTTTTGTTGACATTTGTTTTGTTTTATGTTTACATTTATAGAGATCTCGAGAAGGCCTGATGCCGCGAACATTCGCCTTCAAGTATATTCATCAGACTGTTTACGTTGCCAAAAGGCAAGACAAAACAGGCAACGAGTCAGAAAGTTCAGTCAGTCTTGTGTGAAGACGCGGTGTGTTTCGAAAATCGTGGTTTGAAGATCTCCGTTACAAAGATCTGTCGAACAATTGTTATTGTTTACGCAAAAGAGTGTAAAGAGGAGCAAAAAAACAGAAATTCTCGTAAACGTTTTTAAAAGGTAAAAACTTAACAGTATGCAGCATACCAATGTTTGTTGAAACGCGGGAATTTTTTTGTTTGCATCAGTCTATAGTTACAAATGTCTTTATTTTGTTTGAAACTACCTTCTATATTTCTTATACCAAGAGATAATTGAATAATCCTCGAGACACATGGTATGTATAGGTTTTTATTGGATTCTGATTTTAAGCCATCATTAACCTTTCTTTTTTATTTTTTAATTATAAATTAAAAGAAAAACAGTTATTGCCAACCCAAATGCAGTGTGAAAAATTAAAAGTTTTCAATGAAAAATTTAAATTTTTGTAATTGCGACCATTGGCAGTCAAAGTGAAATCACAACTCGAGAGCATAACAAAGAACTGAAATATTAAACGTTTAATGACATCTCTTCTACACCGAATTTGTTTCGTATTTGTGCACTACTTTCCACCCCATTTTCGCAAAGTTTTTTTATAACAACTTCCGTTTTGATTATTTCCAATTTACAATTAAGAATCACTTCCGTTTTTATCGTAATTTCTTTCCATTTAATTTTTCTTTCACGGTCACCACCTTTACCACCACGACCTCTGCCACCGTCATCACCACCAAACGATTAGCGATCACCAAATTTCTTACCGTTAGCATATCCGCCATTACTTTCTTCCTTATCCTTTACTTTACTATATTTGTTGGCGGGTGTTTCTCCATTTGTTTCGCTAAATTTGCTCTTCTGTCCAGGTTTTGGTAAAGGTTTACTTTCTGGTTCCTCTTCGCTTGAACTATCATCACTGTCCGATTTTTTGACTGCAGCCTTTTTAGCTGGTACAACAACTGCAGGTTTTTGGGTTGGCTTATCGTCATCCCCTTCTGATGAACTGTCACTTGAACTGTTGGATTTAGCTCAAGGCTTAGCAGCTGAAGCAGTAAGAATAGGTTTTTTAGCTGGTGGTTCATCGTCGGAATCTGAAGAATCATCCGAACTGGATTTAGCTTTTTTAACAGCTGAAGGTTTTACTGCTGTTGCCTTTACAGGTGATAGTTTAGCTGGCTCATCATCGGATGAAGAATCTTAGGATGAGGATTCAGCCTTCTTTTTAGCTGGAGCAGCTACTGCTTGCTTTTTGGCAGCAGGTTTATCATCATCACTGGACGAGGATTCATCAGATGATGAATCAGCCTTTTTCTTAGTAGCTACTGATGATTTATTAACAACTGGTTTCACGGCAGATTTCTCCTCTTCTTCCTCACTTGAAGAATCATCACAACTTGACTCCTTTTTAGCAGGTGCAGCTACTTTCTTGTATCATAATGAAAAACTTAAAGAAAAATAATTAAATTAATATATACTTCTGTATGTTATACTTTTAAATCCAAATTAGTTACATAAGAAGCGTTTCTATTAAACCACATAAGTATTCCTTGCATAATGATTTGAACGTTGCTATTATGCCGATTGATTTTAAATTAGGTGGTGAATCATTATACATATTACCACCTACATAATCAATACGCTGCTTAGTTCTTTCCAACCTACATCTAGGTACTCTAAGGTTTGACATATTTCGAGTATTGAAATGTTATTGTCTGCTGACCAATGCCGTGAAGACTTTTAAAGATGAATCTGTCTTTTTAGCTACGGGTTTTGCAAGAGTGGCTTTAGCTGCAGGTTTAGTAGCAGGCTTTTCATCATCGCTACTATCGTCAGAAGAATCATCTGATGATTCTGGCCAGAGTAGTTTTAGCGGCAGGTTTTTCATCTTCACTGCTATCATTCGAGGAATCGTCAGAGGAATCTTGTTTTTTAGCTGGTGTAGCTTCAACCGATGCAGGGTTAGCGGCGCTATTTACTTTAGCAGCTGGTTTCTTATCGCTATCATCTGATGATATCGTCTGAGCTCGAATCTGCCTTTTTGGCAGCCTCACACCATTACCCACTACTGGAGCAGCAGCAACCTTTCTAACTGCAGTTGTTTCTTCATCAGAATCATCGCTGTCACTATCGCTTGAACTCTCTTTAGAATTTTTAACAGGGGGAATTTTGGTTTTAATGTTCTGTACAGAGTATTTGAAAATATCTTCTAACTTGGGACGGACAACCTTTTGCAACATTAGCCGCTTTTGTTTTGTGTTGATATACTTGAGCTAATGTTTTATCAATTCTTTGCAAATATTCATGCAATATTGCAGCCAATAATTGATTATTCGCTGCCATTTTTAATTAACTTTCTACACGTTTTTCTTTTATTCTTTTTTTTTAACAATTTCTCCTCTTGCGTCGTTCAAAAACTCCTGCTGGTTGTGTGCAAAGAAAACCTATAATACGAGTATATAATATTTCTTTTTTTTATGTTTTGATTTTTTGATGTACGCATCCACGCATGCCCTGAAATAAATTTTTTTTTTTTTTAGAATTTTTATTTTTGCAATTTAAGTTAAAGCGTTTCCCAAAGGGGACGCTAGAAAATTAAAGTTGGGGCCAACCCTTGGTCCTTGTTATAAAATGAAAAAAATATTGTTGTTTTAATTACCATTATTTCCTGCGTCCAAAAGCAGAAGAAAAACTATTAATTTATGACGAACTACTCGTATTTGTTTTGTATTCTTCACAAGTTCTTCATTGAAATATCAAAATAAATAAATAAATATTTTAAATACATACTCGTAAAACCAAGGTAACTATGATTTATAATTATCCTGAATTTTAACAAGTATAATTGGAACAAGTACATATGTAGACTACACACTACTATTTATACTTCAAATAGTCTTACTAAGCAATTAATAGAATAACTTAATAAATAATTGGAAATGCTGATAATGCAAGTATATGTAGCATATTTGTTGTATGTACGCAGAAAACAAGTCTGCTTGCAGCGTCAGCACATCCAAGTTTAAGTTCAATGATCGTTGTGTCAGCATGTTGGATAAATTGTATCGTATGTCATACAATGGGTAGAGCGTGTTAACTTCTGTTTACAAATAAATACGATTATTAAGGAAAACTTATAGCTACTACAACAATTTCACGGAGTGTTAGGTTCCTACGAATTTAACTATTTATATACTCGTATGTATGTTTACAATGTTTAAAATATTCATTTATATATATTGTACAAATTTTTTTTTCTTCCAACGTCCCCGACCTCACACTAACCCACCCTCACCCGACCGCGGAGGGCTCGTTCCCATTACGTAGGGACACGTACACACTATAGTCCGGACTGTAGCGGGTAAGGGAAAAGTAATGGCAACGAGAACATAAATCAGCTACAGAACTTAATCACAAGCTGAATTAAGTAAAAATAAACAGGAACTACCAATGACAAGAACGAAAATACATTTTTATATAATAATTTACAAATTAATGCCAGCATATAAGGTACGTTTTATATTACAAACACTACAATTAAAATCAATAAAATCATAATATAAGTTAAAATCATTACATAATCTACGAAAAGGAAAATTACATCCATATTTCGTTCTATAAAAAACTAAAGAAAGAGGACGATAGTGCCGTGAAAACCTGGCTGGAATACTGAAATTCAGAATCGATATCACCTTTAACCAGATTAAAAACAAAACAAAACAAACCCCTAAAACAGCCCTTCTAAGTTCTAAAGTTGGAAGTTTTATCAAACCTAATCTAGCCTCATATGACGGAAACCCATTAGCACAATCCCATCCTAAGCCACGTAAACAGAATAATCAAAACTGCTTCTGCACAGACTCTATTGAATCACTATGACAATGATAGTATGGATTCCAAATAATAGGCGCATACTCGAAAACAACAAGTGAAATGTATAGCAGTCTTGTTATATAAGGATCATGATGATGAATTCCCTAGCCCATCTTTTCACAAAACCAAGAACAGCCCGAGCCTTGCCAATCATCATACTAATATGATCAATAAAAGACAATTTCATATCCAATAATACTCCCAAATCAAGAAATGTAGTCACAGTTTCCAAAGCGTAAGAATTAATCACATAAGTGGACGAATTTACGCCCCCGCGAGAGAAAACCATGCATTTACATTTTTTTAAGTTAAGATCCATTAAATTAATTCTGCACCAAGTTACAAACAAATCAATATTTGGCTGAAGAACAGCCTGACCATGATCATCATCAAAAGTATAAAATAATTTAACGTCGTCAACATACATCAGAATATTACAATCAGAAATAGCACAAGGAAGATCATTAAGAAACAATAAGAACAGTAAAGGACCCAAATGGCTACTCTGCGGAACACCAGAAGTAACATATACAGTTTTGGACAATACATTCCTAAACAATACCCTCTGAGTCCTAAGGGAGAGATAGGAGTCTAGCTGAGACATACTGAAAATTATATTTGAAATGGGAGATCTAATATGTGTAACGTTTTTAAGCGTCTAACTTCAAAAGTATCATCTAACAGCGAGATCGCAAGTAAATTTTGATGATTGCTCAGTCTTTGTTGGTATTTTGTACTGTAAATTTTAATTTCCTCTCTAATAAGGCGTATACATATTAAGATTACAATGAAAAGCATTGTTAAAAGTCTAAGGGTCATTACATATTACAACTTGTCATTAACTAAAGGGAGGGTTTTAACGGGCCGATAAATTTTTTTTCATTATTATGAGTACCCAGTAAACTAGAAGTGATCGTTAAGCTAAAGGGAGAATCATCCTACCTTTAACATTTAAAGGTAACTTTATGTTTGAACTTGCCATATTATATATTGTTACGTTTTTACCTTTTTAAAAACGTTTAAATATGAGTTCGTTAATTGCAAACAAAGTAAAAACGAATGTGCTTAATTTTTCTTGAACTCTATTCTTTACACTACTTTTGTGTGCCACCGTATACAATTTAACGATACAACAATAACAATCTGTTTATTCACTTTACTAGTTCACACAAGTATTCACTGGATCTTTACAACCACGACTTATTTTGTTCACATAAGGCTGACTGAATTCTTACTGACTGCTGCCTGCTTTGTCCAGCCCTTCCATAGTCCGACACAACCAGTCTAACGAACATTCTTGAAGTGGAAGGTTCGTGATCTCGCCTTCTCGAGAACTCAATTGCTAGTACATTGTTGTTTGTGTACTTTGCTTATGTTGTCTATCCCTTTTTGTCACATACATGTTGTTGTTGGTACCAGGCGCAACCAGGTTCGTCGTACATATATGTGTGTGCAGCTTTAGATAATCAACACGTTCATTGTATTCTTAGTGTTAGTGTGTATTTGTATCGTGTGGCTTTTGTTTATCGTTTTTGTTGTTAAACGATATTAGGTCGTTTCGATTTGCGTAACAATATTATTTTCATTACGGCAACTTCAAATTTAAACAAAATGAGCATATACAACAGAAAAAAAAACCAAGCCCGCGGTTGCCATTGCGTTAAAAAAACTTGTATAATTGAGCAGTTTTAACGACATTGCTCCACCGCTGCCATATTTTTGAAAAAGTTAACTTTATTTTATCTTTAAGTTCTAATAACGAAAATAAATTAAAGGTAACTATCCAGTTCCCTTTGGCTAAAGGTACCTTTAACTAAACCCAAGTTTAACGACAAGTTGTAATAATCGCAATAAGTGTAGTTAGACTGATATTTTTGAATTATATCAATATTTGAGTAGGGTGCAGTTCCTCATAGCTGTATTCCGTAAGTCCATATTGGCTTTAATACCGTTTTATAAAGCAAAAGTTTGTTGCTAAGACTTAATTCGGACCTAGGACCAAGAAGCCAATACATCTTTTCTGTTTTCAATTCAAGTTTGAATTCGGACTTCGGTATAACAGTTCCGTCAAGGTAAATGGGGGGACAGTCCCCTATTTTTTAACTCTGAAATAAATCGAATCAAAATACATGAATGAATAGAATGAATGGAGTGACTCATAGTATTTTAGTTTTTCATTCATTTTTTTTTAGGAAAATTTTTCCGTTTTGCTTAGAATTTCAATTGCAAAAACGTTTTAAATAAAAACTAAAATGCTTTAAAATATTCTCCCATACAACAGAAAAAAAAAGAAAGTCCAATGCAATCAGTTGTAATTGAAATGTACGAAAAATAAATCATATTCAATAGAGTGAGAGCGATGGAGAGGGAGTGCCAGAGAATTTTTGATAGAAATCGCTTCTAATCATTTTTTCGAAATCGTCATATAAAAGAAACTAAATATTTGTATACTAATAAAAAAGTGAAAAAAAAATCAGGCGTGTTCTGAAAACCACAAGATTTCAAATCACTTGTGCTTTTGAAATCACAATTGTGATTTAAGGGTGTTCTGAAAACCACAAAACTTTTAACTTTTCGGTATGATTTTGCCTTTTCCAGAAAACACAAGGAGACACCTGATTTATTGTTTAGACAACTAAAAAGTAAATACAAAATCACAAAACCGAATAACAAAATTTCTTGAAATTTCAAGTGTCTTTAATTTTTTTCATAATTTTATACTTTTTTGGTCCAAACTTGTTCATTTTATTATAAAAATCAATAAAAGAAAAATATTATAAGTTATACATTTAATTCATTTATTGTAAAGTTCAAAATAAAATGGTTGAAAAAATAAGCAAGTGATTCTAAATCGCCAGCCACTTAGCTGACCGGTTTCAAATCACAAAAATTACAAACGTTTTGTGTCCAGAACACCTTTCTTGCGATTTCAAATCACTTTCACAAAAAGTGATTTTCAGAACATGCCTGTTTATTTATTTTTTTCCAACAGTGAACTTTTGCTCTCTCTTCCTCTGACTTTTGTGGAGCAATTTGTGGAGTTTTTTTCTTTATTATTAGCTGGGGCTGAAGTTTCGTCTGCAGTATCATCTTCAAATTCTATAAAAGAAGACATGGTAGGTTCCATTTTGTCTTCTTCATAATCCGATAAACAGCAGGGAGATATGTACGTCATGAATACTATTTTTGTTGGGGTAACATTTTCTTTGCCGCAATTCTCTTTTGGGCTGCCTACTGATGTTTTTGAAGACCCAAAAGTTTGAACATTTTTTAGACCCTCAAAAGAATTTTAAACTAAACAAGAGTTTGTTAAACTACCTTGCGCCACATTTTTGCATATTTAATTGGTGGGCCGGAAGCATTGAGCTTAGCTGTGAGCTGTTCCCATAGCTGATTAGCTCTTGCCTCTCCCTGAAAAGTATTTGGTATAATAGTCTTTGCCAATTCTGAATGCTTAACCATGAAATTACTAAGGATTTCCTTCTGGGTGTAATTAATTTTTAAAAGTTTTGACTTACAAATACAGCAAATAATTCTTTATCCATAAATTATTATAAATTTGTTACTTACATTTTTTTATATTGTTCTTTACAGCAGAAAAACATTAATTTGAAAGCTTTAGTGCTTACGAGTAAAAACTCGCAAGGTGGCATTCGAATGATCACACGTTATCGAATGCCATCATTAGAAATTTCGATACACTTTGCTCGATAACGAATAAGAGAATCTCAAAACTAAAAAAAACTCGCACGTTTGAGTAAAAATTCGTTCGTATACGACTGCCAGAATTAGCCCGCTGTTTATTTCAAGGCTTCAATTTTTCGTTTAAAATGTTCTCTTTCTTTTGTACAAATTTGGGTTGTGTCTTTCCAAAATTTCAATCTAATTGGTCTGCAGTAACGCATCATATACACGTTTTCCATATTTCCGATTTTTTCATACAACTTTTGCGTCTTGTAGTTTGGAAGATTATGTTAAAATTTTTAACTTAAGCAGTAATAAATAAACTGATGTCATTTAACTTACTGTTACGGAATTTTTGTTTATATTCACTATAACCTGAGCTATCATCAAAGCCCCATTTCCCAATTAGAACATGATTTTCTAAATTTATTATATTTTGAATTTAGGACTGAAGCCGTGTGATCAAGTAAGCTATGTTATTCCACTGCAGCTTTTGATATACTGACGGAAATATATTTTGTTTCTGGATAACCATGTTTTCTTTTCTTTCAATACATTCTCACCAGGAAAAAATACAAGAGAAAAGCTTATGACAATATGCGACAAAATAAAAAAAATTAAATACATCCGAATAACTACGTAGTCTAAGTTGTTCAGTTAGTTAAATAGAACTCAAAAATACTTTTTTAAGATCCATCAAAAATTTTAAAAATTTTCGAACTGAAAGTTCATTTGATAAGATGACTTAGTATATAAAATATATAACACGACTGTTTTCTATTTAAATAATAACTACGGTAATTTTTGTCCGATTTTATCAAACGAAGTGTCAAACTCTTAACAAGATAATACACTTTCATAATGTCGTCACTTATTTCATATTTTTTAATTAAAATTTGCTACTATGAACGGACAAACTTGAAAAAATATGAAAAATATTCGCATATGTCAAGTTTACTTCATCAGAACGCACAGAATATTAAGTCAAATAATGTATATATATTTTTTTAAGAATATCTCCACTTATTATATATTTTTTAATTAATTTTTGGAATTAAAAATGGCCAAACTTGAAAAAATAAGAAAAAAAATAATATTTTCCAAGTTTACCTCATCAAATCTCATAACATATAAGTTTGAACCATATGTTTATGTATACCGTTTTAAAGGCTAATCTCTCCCCTTTCTAAAAAACTTTCGATTTTTAAAATAAGTTCAAGCATATTTGAGTAATCAATAATTTTGTGTAAAAAGATAAAAAAAAAACCGTTTTTGTCAAATAAAACAGGTTTGGAGGGTTCGAGAAAAATAAAAACAGTATTTTTGGGTTCAACGTAGTGAATAACTTAGTAGTTACTCGGGTGTATTTTCACTGTCGCACCATGTTATTAATGAAATTTCGAATACGAATTTACTGCTCTTTGGTTAAATTTACTTCAGTTATCAGTGAGAAGACATCAGCGACACATTAATTTCCTAGCCCGTTGCAGGCATCGAATTGTGTCAAAAATCTCTTAATGAGATTCCAAAATTTATCAAGAATAGTTATAAAGAAGCCTTCACGTAAAATGCTTCTTAAATTCTTTGTACATAAAACAAACTCTGATAAAAATTTGACGTTACAGAACACATGTATTGTTTGTGAATTAGATTTGCTTTAGGTAAGTAAAATAGGTTAATCACAGCTTAAAAAACTATTAAAACATGGATTACTTTCTATATATGTATGTATACTCAACCATTAAATAATGTTTTGTACACATTATCTGTGATATTTCCGAATACTTCATTCACTTCCTGAATTGTGTTATCGCATGTGTGTCTGTGCGTATATACCTATTAAGTGTTCAGAAATTAAAGAAGTTTTATTCATAAGCATGAAATTGCCATAAAGATACGCTTCGCTAGGACAATAACAACCAATTGTACGTGTGGTATTCACTGTAAAGTGCACTCAGTTGAAAGACAGCAACTACGCAGAGAAAGAGAGAGAAAAAAACCTTTAAAACTCACAATACAATACAAAGAAGAGGAAAAAAAAACAGAACGTCATACACATGCATATACATATGTATGTATGTATGTATGATTACAATGTTAACCGTTATTTATTTTTGTGCTTATCAAAAACAAAATTAAAAAAAAGAAGAACAAATACATGTGCACATCCGTACATGCATGCATGCATTTGTATGTATGTATGTACTCGTATGTACATATATGTACTTATGCAGCATACAATAAGAGAATGAAAACAATAACAATGCGATTATTTTATTAGTCTCACAAATATGCACAACTACTTTAATATTGTATTATTGCAGTATTTGTTTTATAAGAGCGATAGAGATAGAGTGACAGAGCGATGAGAAGGTAACGGAAGCGAGAGCAAGTATTTAGTATGTGAATGAGTATGTTTACATAAGAACGTTATTGTTTTTTTCGTTTTTTCCTGATTTTTTTATTCATTTAGAAATGAAGAGAAATATTTTTACTGTTTTAACATTATTTAAGTAAACTTATGTATGCATGTATGTATGTTTCTGTAGCAAATTTTTTAATATTTTTCTCATAACCATACACACTTATTTGTTTATTTTTTTTAAAATTTTTTTTTTATTGTTTTTCTGTATCATTTTGTTTATTGTTTATCTCATTCGTTTCTCGTCGTATAAAGTATGACAGCGATGATGTTGTTTGTTGATGACAATGATAAACTGTCAGTGTGTATTAAAATTTATTTTAGCTAAAATTCCATATGCAAACAACAATGGCAAAAACATCAGCAACATCAACAACAGCTACAACAATAACAACAACACGAACAACAAATGATAAAAGCTTATAGTACTTCCTTCTATTATTACTACTTTAACTATGACTATTACTGGATACTTTAACTGAAGATGTGACAACATCGACTGTTATTTGTTTATTTTGTTGTTGTTGGACTGCTGTCGACGCTACAGTTGTAGTAGTAGTTGTAGTTGTAGGTACATATGTGTATGTATGTATATGTGTATATGAAGTAAAAATATGCTTAACTTTGCACAAAAACATCTTGCATATGTAGCCACATAAATAAATATCCATGGAAGAGTATGAATTTTATTTTGTGTGCACATTGTGTTGCACGGTGATAACATCACTACAGTAGTGGTTAAAACTAGTGATTGTTTACATACATACAAAACAACTTTCATTACACCATGATTAAGAAATTTTTAATAAATTTAATTTTCTCTGATTTTGTATCGTATTGAGACTCAGGGTTAATTCATTTGCGCTACTTTCTTTTTCTGTGTGTCCACTCAATAAAAACAAAGAGTAGTTGGAAGGAGCTAAGTCTTGCGAACACGGCGTATGGGGTAACAACTCCGAGCCTAATACTTCGATTATACCTTTCATCGGTTTTGCATTGTGTGCAGGTGCATTGACATGATGCATTCGTTTAGCAATCAATACATGGTTCAAAGGTATTAACGGTTTATATCATACCTTTCTGGTCCCACCAGACACGCAGCATTGTCTTCCTGCGAATCGATTTGGTTTTGCACCTGAATTTAATGGTTGTGCAAATTAACTCATGATATTTTCTATTTAGGATTCTGAAAAAACAGTCAATTTTTCATCGCTAGTAACAATTCGATACAACACTGATTCTCTATCGCTTCTTTGAAGCAAAGTTTCACAAAGGGTTTTTCAGTTTTCTCTCTGTATGTCATTCAATTCATGTGAAATCCACATTCTAGACTTTTGGTTTGATCCCATAGCTTTAAATGGGTAGAAATTGTTTCTTGAGCAAAATTTGTTATAATTTTATTTATTTATTTAAGTCAATGGACAAATTCCTTACTGACAAATATCAAAAATAGGTACGAATAAAATTAAATAGAATTACAAACAGTTTCTTCAAAAATACAAGTAATTGTTACAATGAAAATATGAAAAGTTATGAATTGAGAAAAACAATAATGTTCCGTTTTATAAGGCAAGAATTTAAAGAAAAACCAACAAAGTCTGACAAATAATTAAATTGACGGCATATATTATATTAGTTCTGCAGAACTGAATATAATAAGATTATAACAGCGGAAATTACGACAAGAAATATTGACAGATCTTAACAGAAATTCACAGCAAATATTACCATTGATCAGGTTAATCATAAAGGATATATTTAACATTGTTCGACGACTCTTAAGGGTAGGCAGTTTTATTAATGCCAGTCTGCTAGTATATGAAGGCATATCCAAATAATTCCATCCAAGACCACGCAAACAGAAGAGTAGAAATTGTTTTTGCACTGATTCGATGTGTTCGCTGTAAACATTATAGTGAGGATCCCATACAAGGGATCCATACTCCAAAATTGGTCTGACAAGCGATACGTATAAAGCAATAAATGGATCAGTAAATTCCTTTGCCCAACGTTTTATGAAGCCAAGAGTGATTCTTGCCTTATTTACAGTCAAAGTGATATGATCATTAAAGTTTAATTTTGTGTCTAATATGATCCCAAGACCAATAAAAGAGTCCACTATCTCCAATTGCTGACCTCCAAGCAAGTAATTAACCGCGATAAAATTATTTCTTGAGAACCGCATACATTTGCATTTTTTAATATACAGCTCCATCATGTTGTACTCGCACCACAAAACGAAATTATTGAGATCACTTTGAAGATAAATATGCTCGATGAAATTATTAAAGGAGAGAAAAACTTTTACATTGTCAACATACATCAAGATATTGGCAAATTTATCATGTTGGGAAGATCGTTTATAAACAGCGATAAAAGAAGTGGACCCAGATGGCTGCCCTGACGAACACGAGATACTTAGATAAGCTATTGTTCACATATAGGGTCTGCTTTCTACCAGTCAAATACGACTCTAGCCATCTTAAACTCCTATGATTTACACCTATTAAATACAATTTAGTTAACAGAAGTTTGCGATTCACTTTATCGAACGCTTTCCTAAAATCCGTAAAAATTACATCAGTTTGCTTTTGTTGAGAAAAGGCCGCATTTATCATGGATGCACATTAGTTGTTGTTGAGCAGCCCTTTCGGAAACCATGTTGATGAGGTTATAATAACGATGAAGTATGATGAACAAAAAAATCGGCAACCAGTTACTCAAACATTTTTGGAATAGCACTCAGCTTTGCAGTGCCCCTATAATTTGTAACATCAGACTTATTGCCAGATTTAAAAAGCGGTATAATATACGAGTCCTTCCATAACACAGGAAAATACCCATAATTAATCGAGGTATTAAACAATATGACTAATGGTATGATGAATGACTCTACACATCGATTTAAAATACAACTTGGAACCCCATTAGGACCAGGACGAAAATACATCTTTAAACTTTTCAGATTCACCAAATTATCTTGCCACTTGTTTTATCCAACGTTGTTTGCAATTAGGCGAGTTTGGTGGTTTTCCACATTCTTCATTTCTCACATTAAAATTGTTATTTCTGTACCATCGAAACCACTGCACGTTGCTTCTGATGGAGAATGAACACCATATGCCTCGACAAGCCTTCGATGCCTCTTTCCAGCATTTTTCTTGAAATAAAAACAAAAAAATTATTTTTTTTCTCAAATCATCATTTTCTGGTACAAAATTCGCCATTTTTAACTATCATCACACAAGTGTGAGAAGTTAGTTTGTAATTCTGACTGAAGGGATATGTATGCAAGGACCATTATTACAACTTGTAGTTAACTAAAGGGAGGATTTTAACGGGCAGATAAATTGTTTTTCATTGTTATAAGTGGACGATAAGGTAGAAGTGAGCGTTAAGTTAAAGGTAAGATCATTCTAGCTATAACTTTTAAAGTAAAGTTTATGTGTTGTCATATTATATATTATTTTCAATACGGCAATTTCTAATATAAACAAAGTGAGCAAATACAACAAAAAAAAGAAGCCCGTCGTTGTCACTACGTTTAAGTAAAACTTGTTTAATTTGAGCAGTGTTATCGACATTGCTCCAGCACTGTCATATTTTTGAAAAAGTTAACTTTATTTTATCTGTACGTTGTAATAATGAAAATAAGTTAAAAGTAACTTTAAAGTACACTTTAGCTAAAGGCACCTTTCACTAAACCGAACTTTAACGGCAAGTTGTAATAATGACCCAAAATATGTCTGACACATATCATCGCCAACAAAAAAAAAAAAAAAAACCAATTAAGCCTCATTCACAATAAATGTTCCCTATGGAGATTAATTATGACATTACATACATTAATTAACAACGACTTTCTTAAAGCTACACAAGTGCATTGAGCCCAACTAGACTCGAACGAGAATTCTTTCCCACAGGTTAGTAGCTTTAATTCTACCATAATTACTTCTGAGGATAAAACAAATAAATGAAAAAAGAAATCTTTTTAGGTTTTAGGAATGCAACAATAATTGTAAAATGTTCCTAACAATTCGAATCTTTCTTTTCAAGGATTATGATCTTTGGAGTAGCGAATGTATGCCAAGTAGGAATTAGTCGTGGAATATACATGCATATGTAGCGTTTTGAGCTTAACTGTTAAAGTTGAAACATTTTCCACTCAAGTATGTTTTGAATTTATGCACGTATGCAAAGCAAGAAGATAAATAAAACAGAGAGAGAGGGAGAGAGAGAGAGAGATAGAGAGAGCAAAACATTTTTAACATCAAATTTCAAATGTTACTGACGATAGTGCCAACGCTGCTGATACACATTTCTATATTGCTATTCGACTCATATACTTACTCAAACGAGAACAGTACGCTATAAAGTGAGCTCATCAATTTGATTTTTGTTCGCATAAAATAAGACGTACTTGATGCAGATGAAGATGATGCAGTTTTTGTAACAAATTCTCGGTTTATTTAATTTCCATGAAGAGTCGTCGCAAACATTTCTTACTTATTATCTGTACTGTTTACTGTTGTTGATATGAATAATAAACTCAACGATTTAACTTCTAAACCTCATCTAAGCTTCCTCCTACCCTCCCTCCCCCCCTCCATCAACCTGCATTTAAATCCAATGGCACTTAAGCTACTTTCGAATTGAATAAATAACGGAAAAACTAATAATTTTTATGATGGAAATTAAAATGAGCACATAAAGAGACGACATACTGATGCTATTAAGAGAGAGAGAAAAAAAATGGAAAAAAGAAAAACATGGCATACGAATAACTACCATTTAAAAAGTTTTTACAAAAATTATGGAACCATTAAGTCAAGTAATGACAGAGACTTCAAAACAACAACAACAACAATAACAACAACATAAACATTAATTTTGCATTATTTTTGTTTTTGTGGTTTCATTTAAATATAAATGAATTGCCGAAGAATGACTCCACTCGACTTGACGATGTAAGACGATGTCATTATGCTTAAATGCTTAAAATTTCAAATTATAGTTGAACAAAAAACAAATTAAATGTGTTTCAAACTATTCGGCATTTACGATTAACATATTCGATTAAATTTTTAAACGGCATTTTGGCAATTCAAATTATTAAACCGAGAGATGTGACGCCAGTGAGTCCAACATTATTTCTGCTTTAATTGTCATGGCATGCATGATAAACAACATTGTACGAGTATTTGTATTTCAACGGAACATAGAATCGGAACTAATAAACAGAAACACTGTCTAATATTCTACTACAAGTAAAGCTCTGTATCAACACACAGTCGTCAATATTGTACTAACAGAAGTTGTGATAATCTTAATGCCTTTAGTGGAAATGATGTCCATTATTATTGCTATGACGCATTCAAAATTCGGGATATTTATAAATCACTGATGTACCCTTAATACAAATAAATACATACAGAATTGGTCTCTATAACCGTTCAGTCAGGATTACGACCCAGCTTCTCACACCACATATATTGTGTGTGTTAATTTCAGCCATGAGTGACGGGACCTATTGTTTAAAGTGGGTTCCGATCGATAATTTTTTTGAGAAACTTTTCATTGCAATCTCATTTAGTCTCAGAGTTATTACAAGAAAACTGCAACAGAACACACTTATACAATATAATCAAAGAGAAAGTTATTTTACACAGATTTTCAGTAGTCAAGGTTTTACTAGTTTCACTCGATATGGTTCTACATCATGAATTTCTTGGCCGCAATCACTGAAGGTTTCACTACAAGATTGCGTATGGCCGAGTCATCCATATATTATCTCCCTTTTTGTACTCTGCCGCTTACATGGCAAAAGCCTCTCGTTGCTTATAACTCTCGTTTATTAGATTTTAATAAGTCGACACAGACATCTGCTATTAAAAATTTGATCTTTATTACGATCGCGCACTTGTTTTGTGAATCTTATTAAAACGCCACACGGTAGAAGAATTTATAGCATTTAAAACCGTAATTATATTTAAGCTCGGTCATGGCAAAATCTTGGGTAGGGTTGCTTTGAGTATACCAATGCTAGAAATACGACACTTCAATTCTTCACCTTACTATCGACACTTCTCTCATGCATGACTCGATGCTTAGAAGTCTATTTGACACTCCTTAACTACGTACACTACTGAGTTCATAAATGACCATCTCACTATAGGGTGAGAAATTTCAAAGTTTAAATTTTAATGTGTTTGAACAAAAACCATTCAAAAATTTTGCCAAATTTATATTTGTATTGTGAAGTACAATTGTATGTGTCTACACAGTACCCCATTCGATCGGAGCAATTTTCGTGCACTTTTTCGAATGTATGGGCGAATGTTGGCCTTCAAATGTTCAATTGTCTCTGGCTTATCAGCATAACACTTTTTAAAGGCGTCCCACAGAAAATGATCCAACGATGTCAAATCGCAACTTCTTGGCGGTGAATTGGCATCAGCATTTTGGCTAATTAAACGGCCATCATACATTTGATGCAATAAATCGATTGTGACATGAGATGTGTGGCAAGTTGAATCATGCTGTTGAAACCAACCATCGCACAGAGGGGCATTTTGCCTGAAAACTTGGCCAAAATCAATAGAAGTGGTTCATAAATGCTGGAATTTTTTGATAGTGTTAGTGATAATTAGGCCCAAGGATGAATCCAACTGATTTTGGTTCAAATCGGTCCGTGATTTCGCCTAGCCCCCATACAAATTCCCCTAGAAATTGCACTCTGTGTACTAAAAAAATCATGGTGTAAAGTTTGGTGAAAATCGGAGCACATTTGACCCTGGTCCCCATATAAAGTCCCCTTTAGAAATTCACGTGTGCGCTTAGAAATGGCTTAAAAACATCGGTATCGTGATGAAATTCGGTATGAACGTGTATTTTGTAAATCTAAATTATATTATCAAATTTTGTTATGGTCGGTCCATAATTCCCCCTTGGTCCAAAATAGGGCCCCTTAAGAAAATATGTTTAGCAATTATAATTGGCTTAAAAATTTTATTACCTCGATGAAATTCGACATGAACATGTTTAATATGAATGTGAATCATTTATGATCACATTTTATTATGATCGGATCATAAGTGCCCCTAGGTATCATATACGGTCCATTAAGAAAATCTAACATACATCTCATATTGTTATAATAGTCGATATACATACATATGTAATTAAGTTTTTAAAATTATATGATCTATATATATAAAAATGAATGTTTGTTTGTATGTAATTAATAGAATCGTAAACTATGCATTTGATCATGTTATGATCTTTAGCAAAGTTGATGCGCATGAGCCAACGAAGGTTTCTAAGTTGGTATGACCAATTTCCGACAGGTGGCGACACTGAAAATTATTTAAAATGAATTAAATCGTAAACTGTGTATTTAATCATGTTATGATCTTTAGCAAAGTTGTTGCGCATGAGCCGGAAAAGGTTTCTAAGTTAGTGCGATTAATTTCCGATAGATAGCGCTACTGAGAATTATGCAAAATGAATTGAATCGTAAACTATGCATTTGATCATGTGTTGATCGGACAAATACCAGACATTTCAGTATTCATTATTTATGATTTTATTGACATTTGGTATAACTCATTCCCGTAAAATGTCAATCACAAATTTGAAACATTTTAATTTTGGAAAATTTTTAAAAATGCTGTTAGTTTCAATTGGATTGGGTACATTGTGAGATTCTAATAAATTTAAACGCATTTTTCACGTCGTTCCCGTGCAATCATGCCTCCAAAGCGACAAGCAATTGGTCGACCTACACCTCAAGAAGCATTGAGGCTGGAAAATCTTCGAGTACAAGCCGCTGAGACCCGTTCGCATGAATCACTTGAACAACGACAAGTGAGATTAGAAACTGATCGAATGCGTACTACTCAGACCCGTTCGTCTGAATCATCTGGACAACGGGAAACAAATTCCATAAAATGATTCAATATTAATTGGATGTTTGTTAATTAATGTCTTTCCTTCAAATTTATTTTTGTTGGTGGCGCAGCAACACGCGCAGGGTACAGCTAGTAATTAATATTTATTCATAATATTTATTTTACATTATTTAATATTTAACTTAAAAAAATACTTAAAAAGTGAAACTAACTACAATCGTTAAAATCGTTATCATTTTCATCATCAATGTCGTCAGGAAGAAGTAATTTAATAGTATCTGATGAAAATGCTTTTCTATTCCTTCGCGATTTTTGTGTACTGCATCTTATAAAAGGCTGACTGCTTAAAAGTAACCTATTCAGGACATCTCTATTGGTATCGCTTCTACTAAATTTCCTCGCATTCATTTGAGGATTAAGTCCATATGGCTTTATTGCCTATGGCTTTATTACACTGCGTCTAATTTTTTTTAATTTTTCCAAAAAAAAGTAAAATTTTCAAAAAATCGCCAAAAATAATTGCGCAAGTTCGCGCAAACTTTTTTTTTTCGTTCCTGAATGTAGAGAGTTCATATTTTCTTCTGGTATATAACATTAAACTACTGAAAACTACTTTCACTTTTAAAATCTTTATCTTTTTTTGGGTATGGTAAAAAAACGTGAAATTTTTATTATTTTTAAATTTTGAACGAATAATTTTAACATTAATACATATATGAGATATATATATAAAAAAACTGAAAGTAGCAGTTGCTCATACCTTTCAATTAAAAAAAATCAATATATAACCTCTATTCGTTTATCCACAAAAAAATGTCATATAAATCTACTAAAATTTCAAAAAAACACCAAAAACCCATTTAATTTTCTTCACTTTCCTGACTTTGACATCGTCTCAAATCTACCAATCTCAATTTAAAGTCGTGAAAATTCATTATATAATGCAGAATTTTGTTGCCTATCGAACTGCATACTCAGTTTCTTAATTTTCTTTAAATTCATTTTTACCTTTTTGGCCAGCTTTTCAGGGTAAATGCCACTTAATGCATCGTTTACATCAATACCTTGAGAAGCGGGTACAAAAAAATAGATTATAATGGTCTGATAAATACCTCCATTGACCGTAATGCTTACGCCGTCCTCATTTTTAAAGAAATATGGGCCAATGATGCCTCTGCTCCACAAGCCACACCAAACAGTTACTCGTAATAGGTGAATTGGCTTCTGTAAGACCACGTGTGGATTTTCTGAGCCCCAAATACTGGAATTTAGCTTATTAACGAACACATTAAAATGAGAATGAGCTTCGTCCGAATAATTGATTTTTTTTTTTTGACAAAATCGACATCATCGTGCAATGACTCATTGGCGCAATAAATCCTAACTATGCTTAAGCCTAAATCGATTCTTTACGTTCAGTGGAGATAATATACTGAATTTTGTGACAGAATAGACTGATATAAGTATTGCCAGATTTGAAATAACCGATTTTTCATACTTAAACCGATATGATGACCCGCGCATTATCTCAATATGAATTATATTTCGCTGTTCTATCTTTACTATAACAGTTTGTGTTCTCGTGAATTAAAAGGGCTTTTAACATTTCGTGATTGATTAAAATCGATGTTTAAGCAAACTACCTGTTAGTGGAACGCCCTTCCTGCAAATATCTCTCCTACTATTTACCTTATGAACAGGTTGAAGTCTAATGCCGATAAATACTTTTTCTTGCTGGGACTGTGGGATGGCCGATGCAATTATTATCGTTCCATTCAATTTAATTCAAAATTCATTGATCTTCTTGGAATTATTGTAAATTTCATTTATGAAATACTATCCAATTAAATACGTATATATTTACGATAAATATTTTAGCAATTTAGTTTTGCTTTATTTTTGTCTGTTTTTTTATAAAATTCATTTCATTAGAGAATATTGATATCAAATGGACGGACAATCGTATTAAAGATTATCGCTGATACTTTAATTTCAAATATAATAGACGGGGTGTTATTATTATTTAAGTACAGAACATACATAAATTAACCCCTAAAACACATTCATCAATTATATAATCCATTCATTATTTGTAATGTGATATACTCACGCAATTGTCTACAACAACAACAACAACAACAACAATCCATATATTAAGAAAATTATAAAACAAAAACATTATCAAACAATATAAAAACGAATTAGTTTTATGGGGCAAGGAGTAACTCTTACCCAAACTAATCATTTCAATTATTAATTACCTTTAATGATATGTATGTGCTCTCCATTGAGCCAATATATTATAATTTTCAAAAATCCAAAAATAATCTACAATATCTTTTATAGTCAATAATACCGTAAACACAATAAACCCAACGCAGCAAACGCAGAAATCTCGCAAAAATAGAATACACGGGTATACATGGCTCCAAGAGAGTATTTATAAGATCATTTGGATAAACGGTAAACTTCAAACAAAAATCAACTGAACTGAAAATTCTGGTAATGAGTGCACAGAAGTGATTATGGAACTGATTATTTTAAAAGCAACGCATCAACAACAGTCAATTTCAGTATATTTTTGTTCGCAGCAATGAGGGAATAAATGCTCACAGTAAGATGATTTGTGCTGACAATGCACATACATACATATGTACATATGTATTTGGTCATTACAACCCTTCAGTCAGGACTACGGCCTAGCTTCTCACACCACTCATGTTGTGTGATAATTTTATACATGAGTGGTGGGACCTCCAGTTTAAAGTCGACTCCGAACGGCAGATTTTTGAGAAACTTTTTCACGGCAATTTTATTTACTCTCAGAGTTTTTGGCAGAAATCTGCTGAGAGGAAGTCGCCGAAGAAATAGTTTTTCATATTTCGTTTTGATGTCTGGCTTGGGATTTGAACCGTGGCCCCACCATCTAATAAGCCAACACACTACCTACTAGACTAAAGCAACTGTGCTGACAATGCAAGGATTAATGCTGTTCTTAAATTTTGATAATAATTCATGAATTGATAAAGAATTAAGGAAATGTTTATTTTTTATTTGTTTCCTTTATGTTCTCAACCCGAAAAAAAGTCGAGAAATTGATTAAGTTATTAACGAGATGCTTATGAAGCTCTGATAACCTTATGCTATAAACACAATAAACGCAACGCAGCAAACACGGCAATTTTGTAAATTCAGCGAAGGTACGTTGCATGCACATTAATTGTAATAAAGGCAGCAGCAGAACATGAGCAAAACAAATAAAAAATAAACAGTTCATTAACTCTTAATCAATGATTCCACTAAAATATATTTCATTCATCACGTTTTAAAAATCTGTATTTTATGTATGCTACTACGTAGTGACAGCATTAATCTCTTTAATTACCAACATAATTTCTCTCATTGCAGCTAGCAAAAATAGAAGCTAGCCTAAACGCAGCAGAATCAATACATGTTGTTAAGTTGACTTTAAAATAATCACTTCCATACACATCCATGTATTTTATTTTTGAGAGATTGCTGCGTTTGCAGCGTTGCTCCTATTGTGTTTACGGCATTAGAATCATTTGAACACAAATTTTGTTTAAATTTTGTCACAAATTATACAACTTCTTTTGGACGAAATATTTTTTTTGGGAATTGTATCATTTTATGTCTGTTCTGTATTAGTTTATGTGTTAAACTTCTCTTAACTCTCTTATTATAAGTATCCATGCAATCCTCTTTCATATCACACTTCTCTTCGATTTAGTGTTTCTTTACTCCCAAAAAAAAAGAAAAAAAAAAATAAAACAAAAAAGATAAATGCAAGCAAGTGACAACAAAGTGACATTAGACTTGTAAATATTCTTAAGAGAAGGAAATAATATAAGATCCTTAACCTGAGCGTTACCACCACCAGCAATATCACATTTAAGTGTCACTGTCACACTTATTTGCTATTAAAGCAGAAGAATAAATTGCAAATACTTGCCACATGAACAAGATTGTAGAGACAGTATTTGCCCAAAAAAATTGCAGAAAAATTGCTTCGAAGTTGAATAAATTTTAAATTTTTCAACGAATTTCAACAATTTCAGTATAAAATGTTACGTACGTAATTGGTCTTTATAACCCGTCAGTCAGAATTACGACTTCACTTGAGCTTCATGCAGATGTTTATTTAAAAAATTACTGACTACATACACATATGTTTCACTTGCATAGCTTTTCGATAAGCGCACATAAAATAGTAGAATAAGTGCGGGTTAATATGGTGTTGGAGGTCGCCGTAGTCTAGTAGGTAGTGTGTTGGCTTATTAGACGGAAGGGCCGAGTTTAAACCCAAGGTCAGACATCAAAATGAAAATATGAAAATATTTCTTCGTCGACTTCCTCTCAGCAGATTTCTGGCAAAAACTTAATAAATAAAATAAAAGTTTGTCAAAAATCTGTTGTTCGGAGTCGACTTTAAACTGTGGGTCCCGCCAGTCATTTATAAATTAATACACACAACATAAGTGGTGTGAGAAAGCTAGGTCGTAATCCTGACTGAAGGGTTGTAATGCCCAATGATGTATGTAATGACATTAAGCATAACGATAAACTTACAAAAAATGGATTCTATGACAACTACTAGAAAGTGTTTGAGTGACTGTATCTCAATGAGGTACCAGAACGATATGATGTCCATATCATATGGGTACCAGGACACAGTATCATTTCTGGTAACTGTAAAGCAAATGAACTGAACAGACCTGACACAATTATTGAACTCTCCGACGAATTCTCGACTTTGGGAAACCCTGTGAAAAACGGTAATCAATTTCCTCAACAATAGATGGGCGGAAAGAAGTAGAACAGCGCATAAAATCTGGCTAAGGCTGCTTTAACTGCACAGGCATTATAGGTATGCGAAGCGCATTGTTCTTGGACACGGTGCTAATGATTTCTGAGGCAGCTGCAGAGAAGAAAAAGAAACTATTCTTTATCTATCGGGTTCATGCCCTACTATATATATATGATCAGAAGGAACTATCACGCATTGACATTGATAGAATGAGCCGCTTCATCAGAAGCTTCGAGTGCTTCCGGAAGTAAGGGAAAGCAAAAAGTTGTGGTATCGTAAGGGGCTATATACGGCTTAAGTCTGTCCATCCTATTTTATTTCTACCTATCTTCCTAACAACCCAGAGTTATGTAGTGATCATAAAGTTTTCTTTACAATTACAGACATTCAACACAGTCGGAATAAATTCAATTGAATTTGAATAAATCGTCTCTTAAATGCATTTGTATCCGTTGTACTAACGCATATCCGATACTTGCTGTATTCTACATATGTATGTATACATGTATGTATGTATTGTATTTATGTATGTTTATGTTATTAAGTGTACATATATAAAAAAGGAAGCTTATTTAACTTGTTATATTTATGCTTTAATGCGTTCTTAAGGGAAGAAAGTAGTATTTGAGTATGTCGCGTTGTGTATGCATATGCGTTACTGTGTATGTATGTATATCACAGTTGATGTGCACATAGCTGTGTGTATAAAGTGAAATAAAAATGTTCATTTCAAGCACATAATTGTCTGCTGTTGATGTTCTTACATTAAAGACAATAACATCCTACTACTACTCCCATGCATTCTATGGAATGCTTTAAAAGAAGCAAAAAAAAGCGGAAAGAAGAGTAAAAAAAATAACAAATAAATGATACGATAAAAGAAGAAGTGAAATAAATTTCTAATGCATTTTGTTTTTAGCTTAAGAATAAGGAATACGAACATGAATCATAAAATCATGATATTTACAGACAAAATGTATGTAAAAGCATATACTATTTGCGCATGTATTTGCATATAAACGCATATATCTACATATGCATTTAGCAATGCATTTACAACTGTTTGTATATGCATACATAATAATTTCTTTCAAAAAGGATAGGAAAGATAAACGAAAAGTATAACATGAAATAGAATACTTAAAATGGAAATTCTTCTTCATCGTGTGAAGCATTCCACATTAAAGATCAAGAGTTTAATGAAATAGAAATGATACACAGTAATAAGATAGAAAAGCCTGTTGTTTTCTAAAATTGAAAACAGTTTTGCCTTTCATTGTGGAATTCCCCATATACGCTGACATGCAACATGTAATTGTAGAAACTACGATAAAAAAACACTTTAACTGCGTCTAATAACACGCTTTTAAAAATTCTAGGAATCGTAAAAATTTATCACTGCCGCTAATTTGCTACTGGCAATTTTACTTGATAATTAGTGCCGCTTAAAGCATTAATTAAATGCGAGAATATTTTAAAAGAAAATGAAAAAAAAAAGAGATATGATTTAATTCCCTACAGGAATACCATCAGCGCGAGTAATTTGAATTGAAAGTAATTTTTTAGGAGACAAAAAAATGTGAAGTCGCCTTCGTCGTAGTAGGTAGTGTGTTGGGTAAGAGATCTTGAATAAAATGAAATAAAAAAATTTTTATTTCGGCTACATTCTGTCAGCAGTCTTCTGGCAAAAACTCTGAGTATAAAATAATATTGCCATGACAAGTTTCTCAAAATCTGTCATTCAGAGTTGATATTAACCTTCAGGTCCAGCCTCTCTTGAATCAAATTAACACGCAAAACATGAGTGGTATAAAAAGCTAGGTTGTAATCTTGGCTAAAGGATTGTAATGATCAATTAAGTAAGTAAGTAAGCTTATAATTTAAAATACCTATCCAAATGGAAAATAAATTTATTAAGAAGGAATAATTTCAAAAGAGATATTGTCCTTAATTCCTTTATCTTATCTTTATGAAATGCAAGCAAAAAATTGGCTTTTCTAAGGGAAAATGCACTGCAGAAACGCAGCATAGTTTATTGTATTTAATATGTTGAAAGCATCATGATCCTTGAAATAAACTCCAACCGTTTGCACGAGAGCGTTTTTCATTTGATCAATTAAAGACAATTTTTTTTTATAATTTTTCTGTTTCATTTTTAAAACGCCGTCGTTTTGACAACAAGTCAATATATGGATGCAAAATCCCAAGTGCTTTTTAATCAAATCGTTTTTGCCGATTAATTTAAGGCGCAAAAATCCAAGAGGTTTTTAATCAAGCCATTTTTGCCAATGTAAGGCAACGCAACATACTTTAAATAAAATGAAATTAAAATGCGTCTGTTGTATGCGTTTTTTTTTCTTTTCATAACATAAAAATTGTTAAGCGTAGATAGAGCTTTAAAAAAACTACATAATTCTAGCTTATGATACATACATAGAATTGTCACAATTATTAATGGGTTTTGTTAAAAAAATTAAATATTTTTTATTTATTTTAATTCATTTGAATAAAACTATTTTATATTCTTACATTTTATTATCAATTTTATGAATTTTACGCCAAAATTTTTGACATGATGTACGTTGCAGTATGGCTATTTACGTAAAAATCAAGCACTTCATGTCAGCTTGGTTTTATTTTTTCCAAATGGCAATAATTTGACACCCTTGCTTTGTGGCGATTTATAAGCTTCCAATTATTTAGATGGGGCAGCTTATTATCACTCGCATCAGTAACACTCTCAATTGAGGGCTGGCTGAAAGCTGATGGTACAAATCATTGTTATATTTCGTTAGAAAAATTTGTTGTCAACGTCATGGGAGGTAAAAAGTTTCCCGTAGCCATAGAAAATCGATTATGTCAATAACAATGCTCTCTCTTTTATTCCTCTCTGGTTTCCCGGATACATGTGTCCCCAAATATGCCTGCAAGTAGTTGCCAAATCGATTTCGGTGGACCACGAAATTTATAACGACCATAAAATTCAATTAGTTACTAATCTACCGCGATAAAATTATTAGGGTTATTAATAGCTGAAAGACTTTCAGCTCATTTTTCGAAAAGGCGTACGCCTATTAAGCCTATCATCATTTCCGAGTAGCACATTATGAAAGCGAATGATTCTGTCATCTCATATGCACGTAGTTCACCAAAATATTATCATCTGTAATATCTATGAAATAAAACATCGGACGAAACACTTTTGTCTAATGTTTGTCTGTCATGTGAGATAAATATTAGAAGAACAGAAGGAAAGACTCTACAACATTTCAGGAAACAACTGCTACCAGTCTGCGTGAAAAATCGTAATTTTTTCTCTTCCCAAACTATTAAAGGCATACGGTTCTCTGTTCCAAGTAGTACCATCTTCGGCGATAAACATTTTATTGTCATGTTTGTTGCTGTCAATTCATAAGAGGAGCTTCTGTTTTCTTGTTCTTCAGAGTCTTCAGCAGCAGGAATATTATATACATGCCTATATAATCGTATAATTTGTTGTAAATTGGAAATGTCTGACCTGAGGTTAGAACTTCGGTATGAGGTATAATAAGCTAACACGTTATATACTAGACTACGACTACTTCAATCAGCCTCAAGAGTGTATCCAGAACAGAACTTTCATCGCACACTTAACTTTCAATTCCTTCTCAAATACCATAAATAATGTATTATTTACGATAATACTTCACAGAATTTTTGAAAACTTAAAAAAATTTCAAACAGAACACCAAAGAATCTCTAGGAAAGTCGTATGTATCAAAAATGATACATAAGCCAGAATTATGAAGTTTTTGAATTTTTTTAAGTCCTGTTTGAAATTTTCTTTTTTTATTTGATTTAAAATAATGGCGACAACAATACTAACGAATTAAAAAAATATCAGGCATCTAACTTTTTCTGAACTAAAGTTATATACTCTCAAAAATTGAAATGTATCATTTCTGATACAAAGCTCGATCTACGGTTAATGGTGTTATTTAATGCGCCTCTTTGAAAACTTGATGAAAATTTATTTCCCTAATTTAACAAATTTTATGTGAATCGATACATTCGCACTTAAATAGCTGCTAAGAAGCTCCTTCAATACTCGTAGTATTAAATTTGTCTGCTCCTTCTATTTATTTCCATCATTATGACAAACATGATGAGTGTGTTTCTGGTTTTCATTTTTTTTTCTTCTTTTGAAGGAATCTTTATGAATGTAATGCTGGGCTGCGTTGGTTTTTTATGTAAATTGCCAACAATTACGATACGATAGAAGACGGAATCATCATCTACAAGGAATGAATCATCGTCGAAATGGAAAATTTATTTGCTTTCCTTGCCTTGCCTTGTCTGTTGATATTTTTTGCTGTGGTTGTATAGAAAGCTCTGATTGTATTTCAAGTGCGAATAATATTGCATAATAATAAAAAAAACAACAAAAAATATCTAATAAAAGATAATAAAATACGATATTATGGAACAAATTCCATTATAGAGTCGATAATATTTATTTACTTATTTATGATAAATTTCCTGCTTAATTTATTCTTCTAAAATTGTACGAATTGAAGAATAATGCTTTGAAAATATTTAGTTTCTCTGCTTTATGCATTAGAATCTGAATTTTATGAAATTTACAAAACTATTTTGAAAAAATATTTAAAAATCCTATTACAATAATTAAAATTGATTTATCATTGAAATTGAGTCGATTAATGTAAATACATAGTAAAATTATTAGTATTATCTCGTTCTTAAATTTGTATTCCATCATTGGAATTAAATAAAGTCCCCATAGTCTAGTAGGTAGTGTGTTGGCTTATTAGAAGTAAAGCCAGGGTTCGAGCCCGAGGCCAGACATCAAAACAAAATACAAAAAGTATTTCTTCGGCGACTTCCTCTCAGCGGATTTCTGGCAAAAACTCTGAGAGTAAATAAAATTGCCATGAAAAGTTTCTCAAAAAAATCTGTCGTTCGGAGTCGACTTTAAAATGTAGGTCCCACCACTCATGTATAAAATTAACACACACAACATAAGTGGTGTGAGAAACTAGGTCGTAATCCTGACTGAAGAGTTGTAATGACCAACTATGTATGTATGATTGGAATTAAAATAAAATAATGTATTTCCTTTGACCTCCTTCATTTCTATAACGTGTATCATATATCACTTCTATTGATAATACTCCGCTATCAATTTTATTCACCATCCTCATTATGCAATGAACAAAATTTCGTTGTTCTATACCACAGTGCTTAACTCGCATTAAGACATTAATCAAAGACTTACGTGTCATTCCTAGCTGGCTGACATTTACTGTTGTGTCGACATTTTCTCCTCTAACTTTGAAAATTTATGGTGGTGTCACGCAAACTTCTCAAGAGGTCGTACCAATATCAGCAACTGATCTCCAAGATGAAGAGTCTCTAGTCAATAGAATAATGAAAGCAAGGGCAGTCGGCAAATTGGATCCGTAACTTCGGGATAAGGATTGGCTCTGAAGATTGAAATAGTCGGGCTTGGTTGGAAAGCAATAATACAGTTTATGTACTCGTTCTAACTAAATCCATATTTTCGGACGTACGTAGCCAATTTAGGAACTTTGTTTCTAAAATTTTTAGAGAATTGCCGCAGGATATATTCGATTTAAATTATAACGACTATCAATTAACAATCAATTCAGAACTGGATGGAGCGGACTTGGGAAATCCGACTGTCTTTCATTTTATGTTTGGAAACTTCGCAGTTTTTTTATTTTCATTTTTTGTTGTTTTTACTTCTCATTTTTGTTTTGTTCCTATTCCCGTAAATTGCAAAATAATTGTTTGTGTAATTCTGTGATGTGTGTGTTTTATTTTTCTCTTCTTAGTTTGTGTTGAATTGATGTTTTACTCACGTAACAATATTTTAATTACTTCGTACTATATCTGTTCGTGTTTTTGTGTACTTTCTAACGAACATCTGTTCAATCCACCTCAATTCTGAATGATCTCGCATTAAATTTTCTCGAACTTGTGTTTATTGCAGATTGTATAGTGTAGTGATGTAAAAGGAACTTCATCTGACAGTGTATAAAATTCATTCAATCGCTTTCACTATAATAGTTGCTAAAAGCGGGAATAAAACAAAAACTCATTTATTAACTATTTCATCAGAAATTTATTGTAATTTTCAAATGCTTACGTAGTTATACCGTACATATAATTTTTAACTTTTTTAAAGTCAACCAATTCATCATAATTTTTAACATTATCTCAGCTACATTAGCGTGTTATCATCATTATTCGAAAGTTCCTTGTCAGATTTCAGTTAGACCCTTTAGAAAACCAGTTTAATTGTAACTGATGGAATGTAAACAGATCTTTCACCCATGGAAGAATAAAATTTGGTATTTAAAATAAATTCTCAATCAATTACATCATCCATCAGGGAGGGCAGTAAAAGTTTAATGCCCCAATAAATATATATTTGTGGATTGACAATTATTTGTCAAAATTTCTAAAATATCTATTTTCCTTCTTTGTTTCTTTCATTGATCAACTGTCAATGCCACATCTTTTACTATAAAAACATTGTGTTTAAAAAATGTCGTGGATTGAAGTCGCCGTAGTCGAGAAGGTCGTATACTGGCTTATTAGATGGAAGCTAGTAGTTCATGCCCTGGCTCAGACATCTCGAACAAAATGAAATGTGAAAAAATATTTCTTTCAGTGACTTCCTCTAGGCAGTCTTTTGGTAAAAACTCTGTAAGTAAAATAAAATGCTCATGAAAAGCTTCTCAAATCTTTCGATCGGAGTCGACAGTAGGTTCCGCACTAAAGGATGAAAGTAACACGGAATGCGCTAGTGTGAGAAGCTAGGTTATAGTCTTAATTAAAGAATTATAATGGCCAATTGAGTAAGAAATTAAGCAATTAATATCGTGGATTCATTCTAGCGCACTTGTAAAGTTTATATGTATCTTCTTATACTATGTTCCGATATGCACTTTTATTGAGTCAATATTCGGTTTATTGAGTACAATATTTTAAGTGTTCAGACATAATATTATACGCAGTTCAGCTGCTTATTCAATATTCATTTGACAGCTGGTAAACAAAACAGCTGGTTGTTTCAACAACATTGTTTTTATTTTGTTTTGTTTTGCTTTTTTGTCGTTATTGACATTTGAGTTGTAAAATATCAACAGAAAGTGTTCGGATAACTGTAATAAGCGCACTGAACATACTTATGGCAGTGCTGCATTTTAAGTTTTACTCAATATTATAACAATTTGCGTATTTATTGCGCAATAATTAATTGAAACTTTATATGAAATATTGAACTCAATAATGGCGTTTATTGCGATTTACGTAATAAAGGTGCATATCTGAACACCGTATTAGAGTTCATAGTTATTTTTACAAAGTATTTATTTAAGTATTGTAGAACTTTTTTTCTTTTGGAGCATTTTAAGGACAAGATTTTCTAAATAATTTTGTATCATCCAAGTTAAATGAATTACGTTATTGTGTTGATCGTTCAAACTAATCATCCATGATGGTATTGGCTGTAAGAAAGGCCTTGGCATTGTTATAAAATGAAAGACTTGTGGATTCTATTAAAGAAAGTTATTCTGAGTTATTTTCTTGAACAAAATTCTTCACTTCGTAATCATTAATATTGGAAAGTCATCTAACGACATGAAGAGTCATTTCTTAACTTAATCAATTGATTTGTCTTGATTTATATAAGATTGAAATTTTATTTTTCCATCATGTCCATAAAATTTAGTGTTTATATCGATTTTATCGAATTCAAACAGTTTCCCTGCTTTCGTTTACAACATTTATGGTGTTTTCTTTCGTGATAAGCGTTAAGCACTTAAAGAAATTTTAAATAATTTAACCAGGACCCTCTACTATATTAAAATTGCTTCAAAATTTGTCATAATGAGTGGCGAATAAATTAAGGATATGGCGTCCCCCTTTTGTGGAATATTTTACTCTTATATTTCTTCTCTTTTAATAATTTCGTCTGTGTATGTATTGTGGAGATTTTCCTTCCTTAATTTATTATGAAAAAAGAAATATTGTTTCGTTTAACTGAGCATTTGCGTTTGTCTTTCGTTTACTTAACAGATTGGACTTTCGGCCGAGTCGCGGTATTTATGACTTGCAAATTAAAAATACATCGTACAATCGGGACAATGGACGTTTCGAGTGTCGCATCAAGGCCAAAGGTACAGGTGCCGATGTACATCAGGAGTTTTACAATTTGACAGTTTTGACGCCACCCCATCCGCCAATCATATCGCCCGGCAACATTGCAGTGGCTACCGAAGACAAACCGCTCGAACTGACCTGTAGCAGTATTGGCGGTTCGCCAGATCCCATGATAACGTAAGTAATCATCCTTTAAAATTTTTTTTATTTCGTTCTCTCTCTCTTTCTCTGTCTACGTCCTTAAGATGCAGTTTCATGTATTTTGGGGAGAAAAAGAATACATGAAAACTCCCACACACAAAAAAGTCGTAAAAAAGGGACAAAAACGGAAAAGTAAGAAAAAAATTTTGAAGAGAATGACAAGGGCGCTTTAGCTACCTTCACTGGCAATAAAGGAGAGAGGGGAAAAATCGAAAGAGACAGGACGGATTGCTTTGCAAATGATATTCCACTCTTGTTCTTCTTCTTCTTACAACTATTACGCGAAAGGACTTTTAGTCCTTTACATACAAGTATGGTATGTAAAAATGTCTGTGGCCCATCATCATAAATTGTTTGTGTCGAGTGGAGTCAGTGGAGATACGACTATCAGGTTATAATCCGATGGTATATGTGCGCGGGGTGGAGAAGGGGGGGGGGGGGGGGGGTATGGTTGGTAAACAGCAAGTGTACACAGAATATACTGTATGCGGTTGTACATGACTGTGGACTTGTGTTATTGTTTAGATGCAGATTTAGTGGGATTTTGTTTGCGGTATTCATCTATTCATCCATTCATCTGTTCATTCATTCATTCATTCATTCACTTTTACACCATAAGTTAATATGACCAGGATCTAAACGGAGATGCCTAGGATGGTGCCCGATAACAATAACAAAAGCAAACAATAGCATCCAAACAGGAGAAAAGGAACATGAAAATAAAATTATTTTCCGTTTTTTCCCCGTTTTTTTCATTCTTTTTCATTCTTTTTTAAAGCAAGTAAATGTTTACACAACAGGATACCAAATCTAACAAAAGCAACAAAAGGAAAATGAAAACAACTCAAGGATTTGTAAAAGCATAATGAAAACGAACACACAGACAGAGAGAGAGAGAGAGAGAGAGGGAGAGAGAGAGAGACAGGGAAATACATTGAAAGAAGGGATGTAAAGACAAGATAAACTTTAAATTAATTGAGGGATATAAAATTGAGGGATTTTCTTGTTTACTTTATCAAATGCATAAACAAGAATATCATTTTTTTTTGCTTTGCTTTGCTTTTCTTTCTTTCTTCATATTTTTTGTTTTTTTTTTCATTTCCCAAAAAAAAAATGTTTAAAAGAGTGGTGCACAAAGGAAAAGAGGATTAATTGTGGTGGTTGAAGAGATGATTTCATAAAATATACGTATTCATTTAAGGTGGTCAGAATATAGAAACTGTTATACAGATATACATATACACATATTTTTAAAGAAGAAATATCTATGTATGTATGTATGTATGTATATATTGAAAAATATAATTCATAAATTAATGGACTGATCAATGCATTCCAAACTTAAATCTTTGCTGGCATAAGCAAGCGTTTAAACAAAAAATGATCACTTTAACATAAGTTATCAAGTAGACTTGTTTGTTTGTTCAGCAAACAACAAAAGCGCGGCCCTATGCTTCCTAGAAGAGTAAAAGGAACATATATATGTACATACCATAAAAGCAGTTGATCTAAAGTAGTTAGAATTGCTGTTAAAGTATCCACTTTCATTACAGAACATTGTCTAAGCCTTACAAGAATAGTTTGAAATTCATGGACTTTTCAATAAAGACTTGAAAAGGTCTAAGGATTTCAATTCCGAAATTTAAATTTAAAAGTTAAAATTTGTAGTCGCCGTAGTAGGTAGCGTGTTGGCTTATTAGACGTAAGGCCAAGGTTCGAATTCCAGGTCAGACATCCAAACGAAAATATAAAAAAATATTTCTTCGGCGACTTCCTCTCAGCAGATTTCTGGCAAAAATTCTGTGAGTAAATAAAATTCCCATGAAATATCTGTCGTTCGGAGTCGACTTTAAACTGTAGGTCCCGCCACTCATGTAAAAAATTATCACACACAACATAAGTGGTGTGAGAAACTAGGTCGTAATAAATAAAAAAAATAAAGGGTTGTATTGGCCAATTATGTATGTATGTTATGTGGTTAAAATTTGAAAGCATACGGACAATTAGAATAATTTACCACAAGAAATAATCCCTAAAATATCGTACAAGTCCACTTGGCTTGAGAAGAGCTTTTGCCTCTCTTTATATTCTCTTGCATTGAACACACCTTTTAAACATCCAACCCCACTCTTCACGAGTGTTCTGGTCCCATAAGCGCGTGGAAGCTATTTTCCACGCAAGCTTGTCTGCTTACTCATTGTGGAAAATTTCCACATGGCCTGGGACCCAGCAGAGTGTAATTTTATTTTCCCTCCCTAACTGGTTCAGATGTGTAGTATTTTATTAGACGTGAAGCCACAGTTCAACAAAATGAAATATGAAAATGGCAAAAAGTCTGAGGATAAATAAAATTGCCATGAAAAAGTTTCTCGAAAAATCAGTTGTTCGGAGACGACTTGAAACTGTGGGTCCCACCACTCGTGTAAAAAATCATCACACGCAACATAATTGGTATGAGAAGCTAGCACGTAATCCTGACTGAAGGGTTGTAATGACCAATTTAGTATGAACTGATTCAGCTTTTTAATACAGTTCCATACTATCCTCGATTTACCCTCATAAGATCCGCGTGCTCGAAAGGCGGTCTAATTGTTAGATAGTATCACTATGCCCTACCTTTTGTATTGAATTGAGCACGTCTTACTCTTCATGGGCTTGGAATACTTAATTCTGAGAACAAAAACTCCTGCACCAGTAGCATTATAATTATATACCATAAATTGTATTTATTTGGAAACAGCTTCTAGAGCACTCCATTAATTTTTCTTACTAGAACTCATTACAAAGCACTTCCGCAAATCAACCAATCTAATGGTTCTGTCCAGGGAACAGTTAAAGATGGAGCTGTCAGCTAATCGATTCCATATGTTCGGAAAGTCTCTAATGAAATTTTATGTTAAACTTGTATCCCATTGACGTCGGCATTTTTTTTTATTTTGGCGTGTGAGGTAGGGTTTAAAATGCCTTCGCACTTGCAGTGACCGTAGTCAGCTGCGTCGGGTGGGGCTTCGACGTCGGCATAGACTCTAATAGTTTGGTCTTCACTATCATGAGCAGTGAAGTTAAATTCAACAAAACCACCAGCCCTGTTTAACTCAGGTACGTATTGTCCATATAATGCCAAAGTCCGCTAAGCTCTGCATCTTGTCCAACTCCATTTGACCTCTTTGCAAATATGTTCCAACTGCTCAAACAATTGGTTACTATTGGTCTGACAATCATGAAATAAATTCAGTTCCTAATTACTAGGTTGAAACCACAAATTTTATCTGTAAGCCTTCTGCTTACCATTGTGCCATATTTGGCCTTTCCTGAGATGCTCTCTATATGAGTAGTCCACTTCAATTTACTATAATTCAATTGCCGCGAATTTATTCGTAGCGTGTCTCTTAACATGATGCTTCTCTTGTTAGTTGGCACACAATGAAAGTGAATTTTATATTGTATCGGAATATTAATCACTCTCTGTCCTTTTTTCATTCTATTTTCAGTTAATTATAGGATAGTGACTAAAAATTATTTATTAACCAACAACTTTAATTGTAATTTTTCAACAAAATTTCGCTTCACTCCATCGCAATTACTCATTACATCAAGGCATTGATAAATATGGACCGTGTCGTATTACATTTCATTCAAATAGAATTCAATTTTTTGTTCCTTTTTTATGTTTTTTTTTTTCTTCAATTAAAATTGTAATTTAATGCCTTATTTCTTCATCATTTTTTAATTCTTATTGTTGTTCTAGTTTATGCTCGTCATCGTCATACACTCTACTCTACTGTTCATGTATTCTATTAGGCTTGTATGTATATGTGTGCGTCGGTATGGTATCCGTATAGAATTCATTACATTTCATTATTTTACTTCTCTAATAATTAATTTGCAAAACATTCAAACAACAACAATAACAACATCTACAACAACAACAACAACAATTATAATAATAATAATGAAATAATTTTCATTTCTTTCTCTTTTGTTTCCCCTTTTTTTTATACGCCAACAATTGCTTGTTGCCTCTGTTTGGATACAAAATGTGTTGGTTGTTGCAGTTGGTATCGTGAGGGCAGCACAGTACCACTTCAATCGTACATACTAAAGGGCGGTTCGAAAAATCATTACACAAATGCCACGTTGCAGATACTACCAAGGCGGGTCGATGATGGCGCCAAATACAAATGCGTCGTTTGGAATCGTGCCATGACCGAGGGTCATACACTGGAAACAACTGTCGCCCTGAATGTGAACTGTAAGTACGCAGCAGTAAAATTAATTGCTTTTAAAGTACAAATATGAACACAGGATCCAAAAAAAAACAGAAAAAAATAAAAAAAAAAACAATTTTTAAATGAAACAAAAAAAATTCTAAAAATGAAAAACTGCAAAAAGATTAGTTTACAAATGTTTATGAAATTGGCATAGACATACATATGTTTGTATGTATGTATGTAGGTATGTCTACAGAGAAGTGTGTAGGAGAGTGCGTCTCTGAATGTGGTTGAGTGCTTATGTGTGGTTTTGAGTTGAACAAAATATGTTTTAATGAATGAATGAATGAATGTTTGTTGTACAATAATACTAAGTGAGTGTGCGTGTGTGTGTGTGTGTATGTATATTGCAACTGCAGTTGAAGTTTCACAAGGTACAACAATCTATGTATTGTTGTTTAACATTATTTCCAAATAACTAAAATGTTCGTAACTTACTTTGTTTTTGATTTTTTGTTTTTTTGCTTTCTCTCTCTACAAAAATTATAAACTTACATACATATTTTTCATTTATTCCCACACAAACACACACACACACATGCACACCGTGTGATTTACATTGTAATGCATAAACATGATGTTATACTCTGTAGAAAATGGTTACTTCTGTTCCAGCATTCCTGTTGCTGTTGGCTTCTCTTGCAGTTGTTGAGCAGAACAAGTTGTAGCAGATATTTGCAACATGATTTATACGATTTTCTTTTTCTAGATTTTCTTAATTATTTATGTATGTATGTATGTTTGACAAGAACATTACATTGGGCTTTGGGGATAGAAGCAAGATGTTGAAAAGTGCAACCGACACTTACACATACTTATTGAGATGTTTTCAAATTTGTAAACATTAGAAATTATTATTTATTTTATATTTACAAATTAATTATTTTGTTAGATTAGATTAGATTAGCTTGTAGCTTGCCGTTTACAGACAAGTTCATTCGGTGGGCCATATGGCTCATTGTGTCACTCAGTGTGGGGTAAGTAATGATCCGTTAGTGATGGTTTGAACCACCCAGAGTTCCGGAAGGAACGGGCCAGATCCGCCATTTCCAGATTTTCAAACGTTCTGTCATTTAAAAAACCAACGACGCCTGTTTCGCATAAAAGCTGTTACACCGATTATATTCTACATACATACATACATACATGATTGGTCATTACAACCCTTCAGTCAGGATTACGACCAGTTTCTCACACCACTTATGTTGCGTGTGTTAATTTTATACATGAGTGGCGGGACCTACAGTTTAAAGTCGACTCCGAACGACAGATTTTTGAGAAACTTTTCATGGCAATTTTATTTACTCTCAGAGTTTTTGCCAGAAATCTGCTGAGAGGAAGTCACCGAAGAAATACTTTTTGTATTTTGTTTTGATGTCTGGCCTGGGGCTCGAACCCTGGCTTTTCGTCTAATAAGCCAACACACTACCTACTAGACCACGGCGACTTCAAATTATTATATTATATTATATTATATCAAATTCAATTCTCTACAGATGACCACCTGACACCTCTTGTCTCTTTCTCCACAGAAATTTCTTAAGTCATACTTAAATGACTGGTAATAATTCTTTTCTTTATTTTTTCTGTACGAGTAATATCGGTTACTTTTCTATCTTGTATGATTAGTGTTTAATAGTAGAAGAGAAGCATATTGAGATATACATACATAAGGGAGTACCTCCTTATAAAGCAAATTTTATATTCTTCCCAAATAATGCTCAGAAACGTGTTTGGAAATGTTTGAAATTTTTAATTTATGAAAGACAATTAAAGCCAGTCTTTTCTTGTTAAGTTCTTAAAATTTTTAAATATTAATTTCTATTTTTAATATTCAATATTTTTCATTCATTATAATAATATCGTTACAAAACTTTTTCCAAGTGAATTCTCTTCAATGAAATGAAATTCTTTTTAAAAGAAATTTTACAGTTGAAAGTTTTAGATTCATTTTAAACATACTTTGTTTTCACTAATAAACTCAGTTTAACATTCACAGTCACCTGCATTTTGCATTTATTGGTGGGGGGCCTCGTGTGTGGGGTGCTCACCCACTAAAACCGCCCCTCCTCTTTTGGATCCTTTTTGCCCACTCCGGAACTGCTGTAGTATTACTTCGAAGTAGAGTCCTTCTGGCCATTTGGACACTTTCTATCGATATCCGCGTTCGGATTGCGCAACGAGATCTGAAAAGGTGTTTAAACATCTATTATAATCATCTCATCCAAGTCAAGTTTTTAGATTTCAACAAGGCTTCACCATAACTGGCTATGCAGAAACTTTCGACAGTACAGACGCCGACTTTGGCCTCAAGATTCGTTCTTTCTAAACTCAATCTCTCGCAATAAAAGAAAGTGTGTTCCGCCTCATCAGTCGACGCATCATCATAAATGCAATTTGGTCGTGTCTTCTTCCCCATTTTAAACAGATATTTACAAAACTAACCGTGTCCGGATAACAGCTGTGTTAAATAGTAATTAACCTCACCAAATTTCTTTTCAATCCAGCGGGTAATAACTGGCAGAAGTTTTGCCGTCCATCTACCACTTGTTTCAGTGTTCCATTTCTCTTGCCAGTGTTGTGTAGTTAACTTTCTGGCATCGTCAACATTTAGTCTCCCACACCCTCTTCCGCTCGCTTGCCTGTAAACCTATAGGTAATACAACACTGATTACCAGTACTGCTGACTTAGATCCAGTTCTATATGCCGATGCCAACCTAAGTGCAGCGTTTTGTTGTACCGATGATAAAATTTTCATTCTACAGTCGGCCTCTATCGCTTCTGCCCAGGTCTCACTGCCGTAAAGCAGAATAGAGTCGGTAATTGCTACCATCAAACTGCGTCTGCTTTGTACAGAACCAACATTTTTGGCCATAAGCTTACTACTGGCACATACATATGTGTATAGTGCGTCTCATATTTATAAGGTAACTTCTATTTTCCAAATATCTCTTAAATTATAAATTTAATCGATTAAGTTCCTCTTGAAGATTAATTTATATTTTCATGTACTTTAAGGAAATACATACATACGTAATGGGTTATTATAACACTTCAGTCAGGATTACGACCTAGTTTCTCACACCACTTATGTTGTGTGCGTTAATTTTATGCATGAGTGGCGGGATCTACAGTTTAAAGTCGACTCTGAACAACAAATTTTTGAGAAACTTTTCATGGTAATTCTTTATTTACCCTCAGAGTTTTTGCCAGAAATCTGTTGAGAGGAAGTCTCCGAAGAAATACTTTTTGTAAGAAATACATACGTTTTGATGTCTGACTTGGCGTTTAACCCTGGTTTTACGTCTAATAAGCAAACACACTACCTACTGGACTACGGTTAGACTAGTACCGTAGGACTTTTACAAAATACTATATTTATTAACTTAAATTACTGTTGATACTGTGTGATTATGCTACATAATCCATATTTTAGTGTTTCATAATTATAAGGTCATTTCATTTATTTTCCGTATAAAGAAGCGAAAATAAATATCCGAATAATTTATTTTGCTAATGTGTTTATATTTGTTTAGAATTAACCTAAATATGCTATTTTTAATACTACTGATTAAGTTTTTGGTAGCATTTTCATCACTTAAATTTCACTCCATCCAATCCATCATATCGATAATTTTTATTTAAATCGATTTTTTGAGTAAGAATTTTTGGAATTGCTACGGTGTTCTCCTTAAATTTTGTTATAAAAATGGCACAAAACTAATTTTCTTAAGTCAAACCGGGTTTCTAGATGTCATCCGTCAATTTTTCCACAACAAATTATCAATATTTCTGCTTCAAATTTTCGATTTCCCTAAAAGAAATTTTGGACTTATTTCTCTTATGCTAAGGGGTCCAGCCGAGGCGGCCATTTGAATAAAATTATTTTCCATTATTAACCGGAAGGATTGTACTTTCAAATAAAAAGAGAAATTTGAGAAAATATTCAGTAGTTTTTTTAAAGCATTTTCAAAAAAAAAGTTATTTGTCGGACCCTCTATAGAGAACGAAATTATTAATTTCCCTTCATGAAATTTTAATCTTGAATAGAGAGATGAATGCTTAACTTCTATGTGAAGAAGGAGAGCATTTTGTTTACACAGATTGCTTTCAATTCAGTTTGTTTTACGTCGAATGAAAAGCCAAGACCAATCCTCATCTCTGGATCTCAGTTTAGTGACACTTTTATAGTTTATAATGAGAAGTAGCCTTCTAGGTCTTCGGGATATTCTGACGTAAATGCGAAAAACATGATTTTAGGCTATGTAAGAGTCGATATTTTGTCGTGAATTATGATTATGACGATATTTCTTTTTGTCTCGAATAATTAGTTTTCATTGTTTTGATTTGTTTTTTTCTTACAAAATTTTCTAGACTTTTGATTACAGAGAAACAATATCACAACTTATTATGAATAAAACAAATTTTCCCATGATAATCCCATTTTATTTCATCTAAACGTCGAGTATAGTTTAATGTTTTATCGAAAAAGGATTTGAATTCTTTCTTAGACCAACACAGAAATACAGGAAATATAATTTATGGGAGAAAGGGACAATTACTTTTAGTGACTATATGCCTTCGTCACTTCTATAATGGCCGTTTAATTAGCCGAAATGGTGTCAATTGGCCGCCAATAAGCTGCGATTTAACACTGTTGGACGATTTTCTGTGGGGCGCCGTTAGGCACGTCGCCGTAGTCTAGTAGGTAGTGTGTTGGCTTATTAGACGTAAAGCAAGGGTTCAAGCCCTAGGCCAGACATCAAAACGAAATACAAAAAAAAGTATTTCTTCGGCGACTTCCTCTCAGCAGATTTCTGGCAAAAACACTGAGAGTAAATAAAATTGCCATGATAAGTTTCTCAAAAATCTGTCGTTCGCAGTCGACTTTAAACAGTAGGTCCCACCACTCATGTATATAATTAACACACACAACATAAGTGGTGTGAGAAGCTAGATCGTAATCCTGACTGAAGGGTTGTAATGACCAATTATGTATGTATGTATGTATGTATTATATAATTCTAATTCGGCCATTTTCAAGTTGTAATTTTTTAAATAGGTTATAGTTGGCTTATATATTGAACATTTTGTATTAGGTTAAGTTTCGAATAATGATAATGATTTTAATAGAGTTTAAATATAATTTATATTCTCTATAATAATTCAAGATTTATACCAATTTTAGATTTATATAAATTTTTTTATTTAGAAATCCATGTGCTTCTAGAAACTTCTTTGGGTGGTACAGCTAAGTCCAGTTATGTTTTGCTCATGGCTTATGGAATACTTAAATCATAAATTTTTCCAAGATATATGATTTGATGAAAGATGATTTAATAATATTTTAGCACGATAATTAAATTATCTACAATTTTTATTTCATTGTTTCACTAGCTTACTTTTCCACTTTCTTTTAAGAATATTTAAAAGTTTTCTTTTAGAAGTACTTCTAGACTTCTGCACTTTATAAGTTCTGTTTCGGAATTAATTTTTCTGCCAGAAATCATAATCTAATAAGCCTACTCTAATTCCAATGTAAAAAAATTTCAATGGAATATGCAAAGCCTACTCCAATTCCAATGTAAAATATCATTTCAATGAAATATGTCTCTAGATATTCCAGATAGAGAGGGATAAATTTATATCTATTGGTAATACTCTATATAGTGCAGCCCTTGCGCTAACCAACTTCTTCCATTTCCCTGATTTTGGTGGAACTTGGTTAGTACAGGGACTGCGTTCACCCGTGGCATCACAACGGGCCGCTACAGAGCTACCACTCCGACCTAACCCTAATACTCTATATATATAGGAATTATATAAGTAACGGAACAAGACATAAGTCTATCATGATATAAAAAAGCATATAATGATACAGTGTAAAGATTACAGTATGTAGCAAAAGTTGTGTAATAAAAGAAAACAACTATAAGTTAATTGTACAAAGAGAAAAAATATTGTTTGCGTAAAATCGTAATAGCTGATTAAGTTTTTAGTAGCATTTTCATCACTTTAGTAATCCATTATATTGATTTATTTAAATCGATTCTTTGAATAAGAATTCATGGGAATTGCTCTGCTGTTATCCTTAAATTGTATTTTTTTTTTTCGTATAGGTTTATGATTTGTGATGCCAATTGGCCGCAATAAGCTGCAATTTAACACCGTTCGACGATTTTCTGTGCGGCGCCATTAAAGGAAAAGTGTTATGCCGACTAACCAGAGACAATTGAGCATTTGAAGGCCAACATACGTGATGCTATTGTCGAGATACGATCCCATTCACTTGAAAAAGTGTATGAAAATGGGTCTGATCGAATGAGGTACAGTGAAGCGAGCCGCGGCAGCCATATGAATGAAATAATATTACATTTCTAACCGGAACAATTGTACTTTACACCAACAAAATAAATTGGGAAAAACTTAAAAACGTTTTTGTTTCATTGTATTTTGAAACTTCAAGTTTTAAATTTCTCTACCCTTATGTTGAAAAATTATTTTCTGATTTCTTGTATCCGAATCCAAAGCGTTCTAATCGAAATACATGATGCAATACAATGTGCACATTTGGTTGAGGTTCCTATAACTCCAATTCCAACTATTTGATCTTAAAAAATGAAAATGAAGCATTTTAAGCAAATTGATGTTTTTTTGAATTTGAAACACCTTTAAGTTTTTAATAAACATGTTTGGGTGATTTGGGTTCTGAATTAGTGACGTTTGACCTGATACCAGATTTAGTAGTTTTACTTTAAGACGAACATTGAAACCAATTAAGTGGCAAATGACACAAGAGATGAACAAATATGTTTTCGACTTAGGCTTTCACGGAGTGTATTGCTATATATATTGTTTTATGAGTAAAACTTTTTTCGAATTTCTTACTGTTATTTCACTTAAAAAAATGTCATTTTATTTCATTCATAGTATCCGACATTACTGGTGTATGCTAAAGTATTCATAAATAAGTTTTCAAGGCAACATTGTATTGTTGTATTTATTGTATGGCCTATAACCATGAATAAAAATGAGACAAGTATGGCAGGCACACTAACAACGAGAATGAAATAAAGCTCATACAATTGATGTCCAGTTAAAGGATGTTATTTTATAAAATATTTTTTTTTCTTATTTAATTTTAAATAAAGTATGTAAACGAATAAATTTGTTGCAAATTAAAAGCATGCCAGTAAGAGTAAGATGAGACACCATCTAAGTTTTCGATTAAAAGTCAGATATTGCAACAAACTATTGGAAAGTTTGTGAAGAGTACTTCTGCTCAAAGAAAATGTAAAGTCAAGAAATTACTGGACTAACATTCAGAATAAAAAGTGCGCTGTTGTCGAGATCAGACATATCTCTCAGTGATTATGCATGTACTCGTATGTATATAGTACACTCTGCTATAAATGGAATTCATAGAAGTGATCAATTAGATTCAAGAGGAAAAAAAGACCCAGAGTTCCTCATCTAGTAAGCAATAAAAAGTTGTAGGAAATTCACTAGATTATCTGTAGAAGGAGGAACATTGAACAGGCAAGTGCTTGGAAAAACTAACTTACGAGCTTTACTCTCCGCCTTCATTGTTGTGGCCTAATCTGGCAATAAAAACAAGGAAAAATAACGTAAGATTTGATGAGAAAGAATATAATCCACCAAACTACACTCAAGCAAAATCAAAACTTTGCAAAACGTCAAAAAAAGAAGCAAAAACCTTCTGTGCTTCATTTGACAGTAAAAAAAAATGTATGAATGAGTGATAAAATGCTGGAATAAATATAACCGAGAATTATCATTTAATTTTGAAGTCGCCGTAGTCTAGTAGGTAGTGTCTTGGCTTATTAGGAATGAGGCCTTGGTTCAAAGCCCACGACAGACAACTCCAGGAAAACGAAATATGGAACAAATATTTCTTCGCGACTTTCTTCCAGCAGATTACTGATTTACTCCTGAGAGTTAATAAAAAATTGCAATTAAAAGTTTCTAAAAAATTTTGTCATTCGGAGTCAACTTTAAATTGTAGGTTCCGCCACTCATGTATAAAAATAACACACACTAGGGTGCCCTGGTAGTCAGAGACGCTGGTCTACACCCAGCATATGGTCAAGTTACTCCGCTCGTATATAATTAAAATATAATTTGTAATTGTACTGTAATTAATAAATAAATAACACACACAACATACATAAGTGGTGTGAGAAGCTAGGCTGTTATCCTGACTAAACGTTTGTAATGACCAATTATGTATGTATCGTATAATTTGTTTTTAATTCTTTTAAAATCTTTGGAGACTCGATTTGATTTTTTTATTATTTTTCTAAATAAACGGTTAATAAATAAAAATGTAAAAACTTTTTCGTTTACATACTTTACTCATACGCCAGGAGCATACAAAAATAAAAAATAAATTAAAAAAAAATAATAGTGAAAGGATACTCACTTAGTTTTTCTCTCTCTCTCTCTCTCTCTCTCTCAGTGGTGTATAAATGTTCATTTGTTTGTTGGTATCGTTGTAACTCTTGTGATGCTAATATTCTGATACTTTTAAGCTTAAAATTCTTTATGTCTGTAACATGTTTCCTGTTATGTATGTACATACTAATGAAAATATTCATAAAGTCGTAAAGAAATTGTTAGCAAGAATGGCTAAGTGAGAATGAAAAGGGGGGAGGCGGAGGGGAATCAGATCGGTCTAGAACATTCTTGTAAAAAGCTTTAAATTTTTTCTATCGGTATTGCATGCGTACTTACAGTCTGTATTTGTGAATACATATGTAGGCATACATACCACTATCATGTATGTATGTACCAATGTTCTTACAGATGTTTGTAATATGTGTTGGCTTAAATCTTGGCACACTCTTTATTTTCATGTTCTACAGTCTTTCACATTGTCCTCTGTGTTGCCTGCTTACTTCATTTCATTTAATTTTTCTTTTTTTTTCCATTGGAATTATTGTATTGTAAACTGCCAACCAACAATGCCTCAATGAAAGAATTCTTTTTGCACATGGCTATAATAGATGTTATTATTGTTATTGTAATGTTAACATCTCTATATATATATGTACACATCCTTATTACAATATAATTTAACATGTACATTACGGCTTGTTGTCTGTGTGATTCTAAAGAAGATGGTCAAACTGTTATGGATGTAAGGGATACGGATTATGAATAAAAATATTAAAAAAATTAAAAGTTTTTACATCCAATGCTAGAAAATTAGGTGATCAGGCTGAATAACTCATATTTACTGTTAAACAAGCCTACCTATCCCATATTTCTCACTTTAAAAGACATTTTGTGAACACGATATAAACAATTAATATCTACGTTTAGTTTAGTTTACTTAAATGAAATTCATCTTAACCTACAGTAGAAATTTTTTTCCATTACCCCTCTAAGGAGCATATGGCTTCCACAATTATTGTTATAATTTTAAATTGTAAACCTAATACAAGTTGTATAAAACATGAAGTAAAATAAAATAAAATAAAAAACAAGGCATCTCCATCTGACACGATTATCCGCTGATATTTTTGCGCCTTCCCATGTCAGGTCATTAAGCCTTAGTTCTTGTAGGACCGTGCATCTCCAGGTGTTTTTTGGTCTGCCACGGTTTCTTGAGCGCTGGGAATTCCATTCTAGCGCCATTCTTGTAATACCGTCGGTCTTCTTTCTCAATGTATGGCCGATCCACCCCCATTTTTTCTTTTTGATCTGCTTCTGTATGGGTTCTTCTTCTGTGAGAGTCCAGAGATCTGCGCTGCTGATGGTGTTGGGCCAGAATAGTGTACATATGATTCTTAGGCATTTATTGATGAATACCTGTAGTTTTTGCGTGATGGTGTTTGATATAAGCCAAGTTTCGCTACTATATAGTAACGTTGATTTTACACAAGCGTTGAATATTCTTAGCTTGGTACGCCTAGATATATATGAGCTTCTCCATACGCTCTATTGAGTCTGTTATCTAAGTCTGTTTCTGCGCCGCCTTTTGTTGTTATAGTACTGCCTCGATAGCAGAAGCTATCGACGTACTCGACTACTTGACCCTGTAGAATGATGTTTTCTGTGCTAGTGTTGTTAATTCTTATGGCTTTGGTTTTTTTTTTTTGATATTTACCTGAAGTCCAACGTTGCGAGCCAATCTTTCCAGGTGTTCGAGTTTTAACTGCATGTTGGAGACCTTGTGCGAGAGTAGACAAATATCATCTGCATAATCCAAATCCTCGAGTTGGCGTGAGCGACTCCATGTTATACCTCTTCTCTTTGAACAGACTTCGCTCCAGCACAATGGTGAATGAATCGGTTGATTGATGTTGCCATTGTAAAGGACTGCAGAAATTTAACTTAAAAATTCTTTCTTAAAAAAATAAGACCACATTTATCTCTAACATTTGAGTCTTAAATTCTGATCTTTTTCTTCTTCTTTTTGTTATTTAAAACCATCTTTATATTTATGAACATCTCCTGTAAATTTACAGCACCAACCAATAAAGACATTCAAAAATATTTCCATATACACCAGTAAACCATACACACATGTAAGGACGTACATACGTATGCCATGTGTCTAGAGGCTTTGGAACTTAGTTTAGATTCCCATCTCAGTTGAAACTTAAGTTGAAATTGAAATTTATTACTTTAATATTCTGTTTCGGTTACACATTAATTCTGTTGGATATTTTACCACAAGCATATTAAGGAACTTCAAAATTGTTAAAAATTTATTGAAAAATATGAATAAGACTCTGGTAGGTGGGGGGGGGGAAGTAAGCAATTACTCTTAGTATTTATTAATTGTCTACTGCTGCCAAGTATTTTAAGTTTTTAAAACCACAGTGTCTAGCAAGTTTTTATTAAAAGATGCAGTAACTGTGCAATAATAATGTTGTTCACCTGAATAATTTTGAGGTCGATAGTAATTACTTGGGTTAAAACATCCCCTTTAAACCCAACATATTAATTGATCATTTGACTCTTGGTTTATTAAAACACCATATGGAGGAAACCTTATTGTAATGAAGTAGCATTTGGTCAGCAGTGTCAATAAGTTTGTGTTTATTGCTGATAAAATTTCATTCAAATTTTACCAAGCTTTAAAGCCTAAACATAGGTAGGTAGTACTTTTGTTTGTTAAAATGCATAAAAATTAAATTCATAAACTTTTTTGTTAACGCAAATAAGACACACAAAAAAATAATAATAATTAACATTTAAAGTAAAAAAAAACATTTTTTACTGTGTCAAAACATTGTCTTGACAAACTGTATGCACCATTGATATTTTGCAAGACATTATTACAACTTGCCGTTAACTAAAGGCAGGATTTTAACGGACAGATTAATTGTTTTTCATTATTATGAGTACACAATAAGATAAAAATTAGCGTTAAGCTAAAGGGAAGAGCATCCTACACATTATCTTTGAACTTGCCATATAATATATTATTTTCAGTATGGTAACTTCCTATATAAACAAAATGAGCAAATACAACAAAATAAAATAGGCCCGTTGTTGCCACTGCGTTTAAAAAAATAAATTCTTGTAATTGAGCAGTTTTATCGACATTGCTCCGAAAAAGTTGACTTTATCTTATCATTAGGTTATAATAACGAAAAGAAGTTAAAGGTGACTTTAATGATCACTTTAGCCAAAGTTACCTTTAACTAAACCCAACAATGGCAAGCTGTAATAGTGGCAGCTAAAATATAATAACAAAACTATCCAATAAAAAAGTTAGGGGGCCCTGGTTGGTTAGTGGATAGTGTACTAGACTACTAGTGTACTAGAGTGAGGGTTGTGGGTTCGATTCCCACCAGAGGCTCTGGTCTATTACACTACAACGCACATATGGTCTAAGTTACTCAGCTCGTAATAATTAGATATAATTTATAATTGTGTCAAAATTAATAAATAAATAATAAAGATAATACATCTTTAGATTTTAATGATTTAAACTTGAAAACTCTGGCAACACTAAACACAATTCGTGTTTAGCATCCATTCGTGGCTCGGTTAACAAGATTTTTCTATATACTAAATTTTGAGAACAAAGCAGCTCGTTTCACTTTTAAGGGCCCTTGCCTAATCCGAAGAATCTACAGTCTTCTTTAATCTTTATTGCAGGTTATTATTAAATTATCAGAAGTAGGTTACATAACAGCATAAGATAAAGATTTAGATTGAAAAAAGAGTGGAAGATTTATTGTTCCAAATAGTGAAATTAGCATCATGTATGAATTTAGCAACAATATTTAGTCATTTATTACATCTGATAGAGCCAGCTGTTAAAAAAAGGATGGAGTCATCGAACTGCACAGACCTGATTGTAAATTTATTTATTTATTATTACAATACAATTACAAATTATATATTATAATTATTCACGAGCTAACTAACTTCGACCTTATGATCAATTGAGTGAATCAGACCATAGTCTTTGATGAAAATCGTACTACCCACTACATTGCCAGGGCACCCTGATTGTAAATTATTGTAGTTAAAATTAGTAGAAATTGATAAACATACGATATTTTGAATGGGCCAGTGCCATGTAATGTTTGCGATTACACCATGTTTGTAAGTAAAAACTATTGAGAATGTGATCGGGCTTCAAAATATAGGATTTTTGAATTAATGAATAACAGTATAACATTTTATAAATGAGAACTTTTAATACATTACACAATAGTCATTAAGTGCACATATATTACAATTAAAAAATAATGACCAATTATTATTATTGTATAGAATATCCTCGTAGTCTACTGGGTAGTGTTCTACACTATTAGCGTAACGATCATGGGTTCGACATGAACCAGATTACACCGAGCATAAGATCAAAGTTCCTCAATTCCTAATACTGACATTGAATTTGTAATTATAATGTAATTAATAAATAAATATTCGTATCAAATGTTATTTAAAATAAAATTATTGGAAATTTAATCGTTAAGAAAATTATAGAAGATCAATATGCATAAACGTCGATTCAAATGTTTCATTATCATATACATACGTACGATGCATTTTGCTTTTAGTTATTTGTGTTTTCCTTTATAATTGTTTCCTTTTTAATACTTGCAAAGTTTCATCTGTATTTCTGAGCATTAGAGTTCGATTTAGTACCTTCAGTATTGAAAAACAATTGGAGTTAAATTCGATTCGATTCATTGTAATTTATGACTACACAGACATACATAGTTGGTCATTGCAAACCTTCAGTTAGTATTATAATCTCAATCTTTCTCACACCACTTATGTTGTGTGAGTTAATTTTATATATGAGTGGCGGGACCTGTTGTTTAAAGTCGATTTAGAACGACAGATTTATGAGAAATTTTTAATTGTAATTTCAATTACTCTCAGAGTTTTTGCCAGAAATCTGCTGAGAGGAAGTCGCCGAAGAATTACTTTCTCATATTTCATTTTGTTGGAGATGTCTAACCTTGGTTTTGAACCGTGGTCTTATACCAACTAGACTACAGCGACTGTCCAATTTATAATTGCCGTTGACTTAACATTGACGGGAAAATCTTTTTAATTTATATTTTACTATTCCATGTCCTCCAAAGAAATTCAAGTAATTCAAACTAATATTCCTTCCTTCTATCACAGTAATGTCAGTTAAAATGTGTTTTTATTGAAATAAACAATTTTTTTTTCGAAAATTATGTACATATATGTATGTATCTTTATATAATTCTTATATTCTTTTTTTACTATAAGTAATCATATACAATGTCATGCAAACAATCAGACAATCACAAACACCTCTAGCGGGAATCGAACACACGGTCTCGACACTTGAAATTTAGCACATCACCACCTAGGCCACCCATTTTATGCATGATTTATATGAAAATACCGTACTCAATTATAGTACATATCAAAAGATAGTATATTGATCACATTTGTCTTTAAAATTGTTTTAGAATCGTGGTTGATTTGGCAAAAAATTAAAAAAAAAAAGGAAAAATATTTTTATTATATTATTTATACTGCAGAAGGTGCTATTTATTTAGATAATTTTGTTGAATGTTATTTTGCTGAAAAAGTTAGAACTTGAGACAATTGATACAATTGTAATTGATTAAATACTCCTGAATATTTCTAAATTTTAATGGAAGGGAAACAACATATTTTCAAATTCTTTTTTTTCATTTTTGTCATCATAAATAACAACAAAATATGGTTGAAAACATGATACGAGTACATGAATAGCACAAAAAAAATAAACGAAACAACACCGAATACTTTAACACAATATTTATGAGCGCAAAAATAACAAATAAATTAACGAATATTTTCTATTCATATTGTATTTCTCCTTTTACCATATTTATTATCATTTGTAATGCTTTTTTGCAATGCATTTACTTGCAACAAAAAGAACAAAAAAAAACAGGAACAAGAATTTCAAAAGAAAACAAAAACTTCTCTACATATGTGTGTGTGTGTATGTATGTATGTGAGTGGATAAATTTTGTGTCTTGAGGGCAATAAAATAAAATTTTATACGGGCGACAAAACCAAAAATAAATAAAAAAAACACAGAAAAAAAGACGCTGATGCAATGGAAAATTGTATGACATAAAGAGCATAAAAAACTAACAACAACAACAACAATAGCAAATAAATAAACATAAATAAATAGTGATTGTAGTATAAGAGAAGCAAATGGCAACAAAAAAAAAAAAAATACAGAATAGAGAGAATACAGAATACAGAATACGGTAATAGAGAATACCAAGCACGAAATGCATAAAATATTATTTAAAAGGAAAACATAAATTGCAGCCATTTTTATACTCGCCGGATTTGTTTCCGCACAACTGCATATGCCACTAAAATTCTCTCCCCCTCTCTCTGTCCCTCTTTCTCTCTCTGTAAGCGTTTGTTGTAATACTAACACATACATACATACATACACGCTTATTTAAGAACTCTAACGGTACTCTACATGTACCATATGTATGCAAAGTGTGTACATGCATGTGAAAACTGCTCATTCGCTTTCTCGCTGGATTGAGTGAGTGCGGGCTTTTAATTTAAACACTGAAAAAAAGCGTTTTTGTCTCTCCATATGGAAACCAACATGTGTAAAAAAAAAAAAAAAAAAAAAAAAAAAAAAAAAAAAAAAAGAACAATACAAATAAAATAAAATTAAATAATATTAAATATTTAATAATAAAAAGGGAAATAAACAAACGAATGCAAATTATTTTAATTTTTTTTCCTTCCTGGCAAATCATAAAATTAAAAAATGGGCTCATTCGCAGGAATTTGTATCTTTATGGGCGCCCGTTTTTTTTATCATCACGATGTTTGTGTTCGCTAAGAAATGTTACTCGAAGTTAACTTTCAATTCATCAAATGTGATCTAAAACCCTGAAATATAGGATGGGCCATCTATTGGTTTAAATTTGAACAATCAGTTATCTGGAATCTGGCAATACTTATGTCATTCTATTCTATCAAAAAATTCAGTATTTTATGTCCACTAAACGTAATGAATCGAATTACGCTTGTGCCCAGTTGGAATTTATTACATACATACGTACATAATTCTTCATTACAATCCTCACACCACTTATATTGTGCGTTAATTTTATACTTGAGTGGCGGGACCTACAGTTTAAAATCGACTCCGAACGACAGATTTTTGAGACACTTTTCATGACAATTTTGTTTACTCTAAGAGTTTTTGACAAAAATCTGCTGGAAGTCGCTGAAGAAAAATTTTTTTATGGGGTTTGATTCGTGGCCTTACGTCTACCGATTTTGCCAAATAAAAGCTAATTTTCATATTCGTGGGTACGTTAATAAGCACAATTTCCGTGTTTGGGACTCAGAAAACCCACACGTGGTCTTACAGAATACGGATGACTGTTTGTTAGGACTTGTGGAGCGAAGGCATAATTGGCCCATATTTCTTTGAAAATGAGGATGGCGTAACCATTACGGTTAATGAAGACACCTATCATGCCATGATGAGGGATTTTTTTGTACCCGCTCTTCATGGTATTGTTGTGAACGTTGTTTGTTTTCAACAGTATGATACAACTTGACAACATCTCATGCCATAATCGATTTATTGCGTCAAACGTTTGATGGCCATTTAATTAGCCGAAAAGGTGACGTCAATTGGACGCCAAGAAGATGCGATTTGACACCGTTGGCATCGTTAAAAAAACACCAGACACAATTAAACATTTGAAGGCCAACATTCGTAATGCCATTGCCGAGATATGACCTCATACACTGGAAAAAATGTACGAAGATTGCTCCGTTCAAATGAGCTACTGTGAGGCCAGCCGCAGCAGCCATATGAATGAAATAATATTCAAAACTTAAAATCGTTTTTGTTTTATTGCATTTTTAAATATAAACTTTTAAATTGGCCACTCTATATTTCGTATATAATTGAAAATTTTTTGTCTTTTTTTTAATTCTTTAAAACCGCAACAGGTTAAACACTCTGTCGTTCAGTAAATTCATGAGTGTGAGTAATTTCGCGTATCAATTTCATTTCGTATTTGGTGGTGTTTGAAATTCAACTCCTGCCAATAATTAATAATAAGTTTGTGATCTATTCTTGACCATGCAATTCTCAATTACATGCTCATAATATTAATATTACGTTGCAATTGAAATGTAATTGAAACTCTTCGCATTTAACAAGTAAGAATATGACGACTACGCATATAGGACGTAAACAAAAAAATTTCTCCAGAATTACGTAACTTTAATGTGATTCAAGTCTTCAACATTTTGTGTAAGAATTATGTGCCAACATTTCACTTTTCAGAATCTTAATGGGCAAACATTTTATAAATCATGCTCCCACTCATACACTTATTGTATGCATGACCATACGCCAATTCAAACAAATTTGCCGTTTAACTGGTATTTATGAGCCTCATTTAAAATCCATTAGGAGCAATGGCAATAGCAGTGGCAGTGGCAGTGGCAATGGCAGTCGTATCAACCCATCATCAGGCGAACAATAAACAGACAAACAGACATAACGGAATCGAAAACTTTAAGAAGCCAAAGGACATCAGATCGTAACGTATTCAATTCGTGCCCAAGGAAATTCACAGGCACTACAGCAGCAATAATGACAATTCATTTCTTATTCATTCATTCACTTATTCATTCCTGCAGAAATTTCTCTTTTGCAATTTGTTCCTTATCATGAATGTTATTGTTGTTGTTGTTATTTTTTTGTATTGTAATTATTGTTGTTGCTGTTGTTTACATTGCTTAGTTCATTTGGAGAGTTTTGAAAAGTTTAAAAGTAAAATTAAATGATTTCCTTATAAAACAACACTAAAATATGAGCAAAAGCAGTCGGCAATAAAAGGAACTCATCTCGTAAATATTTACGATGAAACTCCAGTGGGAGAAATAATGACGTTAATGGCAGATTTCTGCATTACATTAACAGGAACCCTGCTTTTTCTTTCTATTTGGCCAGTTTATTTACTTTTTTCTCATCATATTTGTAGGCACGTTATAGAAATTATACAAGTTTACGTTAAACTTATGAAAAATATGTGAAAGAGAATTTAATTGCATTTAATTCATGAAAAGAAAAACGAAATAAAAAAAACAACAGTTGTGGACTACTTTATCTGATGTTAGAATCGATTTTTTTTTCCAAATTTGGTGAATGAAACTTTAATAAAACTTTTCGACTGTTGTAAAGCCTGCACAGAGTAGTATATTCATGTGTAAGCGTCTCGGCTTTTAATTCAATCCAGTTACAAAGGATTTCTAAATACCTTCTTCCAACCCGAAAAAATTTCCGAGTGCCTGATCGATTGACCGAGTATTTTATAAATTTCCACATAAATGCTGATTGTTATCCTTCCAGCCCATTTTTAACATAAGTAAACAGAGCTTATAACGCCTTTACCTAATGTACCGGTTTGAAATGATCGTTGTTTTTTTTTTTGTGCAGTAGTCTAGTAGAAAGTATGTTGGCTTATTAGTCGTGAGGCCACAACTTTAGCTCCGACATCTCAAATAAACGAAATAAGGAAAAAAATTTATTTGGGTTCCCTGGTAGTATAGTGGGAGTGTGATAGACTATTAGCGTGAGGATCGTGGGTTCGATTCCCACCAGAGACTCTGGTCTGTGACACTAAACCGAGCATATGGTCAAAGTTACTCAGCTCGTATATAATTAAAATATAATTTGTAATTGTATTGTAGTTAATAAATAAATAAATTTTTTTTGACGGCTTCCTCTCAGCAAAAATCTGAGAGTAAATAAAATTGCCAAGAAAAGTTTTTCAAAAATCTGTCGTTCGGAGTCGACCAGTTATGTACATATGTATGTCTGTTTTTATTTTTGTAAAAATAAAACACACATTTTAAACGGGGAAGTAAAAAATATTTAATTGCAAGTAATAGTTTTTTCAGCTTTCAGACAATTTGGTGATTCCACGCCAATTAAACTGTTTGTTTTTTGAAGCAAACAAGCAAGTTACCCAATTCTCGCGTTCCTTTTAGGAATCGAAGTGCTGCGCAGCATATGCGTGTCCCACCAAAATAAATAGTAGTCGGATAGAGCCAAGTCTGTTGAGCACGGCGGATGATGTAGCAGGCTTGTTTTGTTACGTTTTTATCTTTTAAAAACGTTTAAAATATGAGCTCGTAAATTAATAAATTTGTGTTTAGTTTTAATTAAAATTCTCTATTTTTCGCACAATTCTGTGCGCCACTATTCACAACTTGATATAAGCAACAACAATTGCTTTGTTGGTTATACCTCTTTGCAATCTTTTGCATAAACAATAACAACTACTAGTCAATTGTTCGATAGATCTGTGTAAAGGAGATCTTCAAATCACGATTACTATCTTCAAACACACCGCGTCTTCACACAAGACTGGCTGAACTTTTACGAACTTGTTGCCTGCTTTGTCTGCAACGTAAACAGTCTGATGAATGTTCATGGCTTCGCCTTCTCGAGATCTCTATGAAAGTAAACAACATTGTTTCATTGTTGTTGTTTGTGTATTTTGTTTACATTTATACTTTGTTTGGTAATATATTTTTGTTTACTTGTTTATCACTGTTTTTTTTTTTGTATGCTGGTGTTTGTTGCTATATTACGCAGTACGATAATTTGTGAACAAGTTCATTCTTTTGTGTTTGTACCTTTTGTTTATAATTTTAATGTTAAACGATGTAAAAGCGAAACACCAGTATCTAGATTAGATAGATTTCGTAACAGTATCGTAAACCGGTTTTGCTTTGTGTGCACGTGCATTGTCATATTGCAAAATTACTTTCCGTGCATTGCGGTCAATTCTGATCGCTTTTTGATTAATGCATGGTTCAAATTGATCATTTGTTTCGTTAGCCAACTGTATGCACTTTCCTGATCTCTTCAGATACAGAGCACTGTCCTCCTGCCTAATCGATCTGATTTTGCAGCCGAAATTGATAATTTTCTCGGATTAAACCATGATATTTTCAGAGTAGAATTCCGAAAATAAATCCATTTTTTATTACCAATAACAATTCGATGCAACAGTGATTTTCTTTCGTGTCTTTGAAGCAAAATTTTGTGAAGTTGTTTTGCGGTTTTCCGTCTGTCTGTCATTCAATACATGTGGCATCCATTTTTCTAATAGCCTTTAATCGGTCAGATATTGCTTGTTATGCAACATTTAACACTTTTGTCATTTGTTTCTGTCTCAAAGTGTCTTTTTCATTCAATATTGTTTGCAATTTGGCGTCTTCAAACTTTTTTACATTTCTACACATCAAAATCATCATCTCTAAACCGTTCAAAGCATCTTTCGCATGTTGATTGTGATAGAGCATGATCACAATATGCCTCGACAGGCATTGGATGGTTTAATACTTTTCTTCAATTGAAAACAGAAAATTCATACTTTTGCCGTTAACTAAAAGCAGGATTTTAACGAGCAGATAACTTGATTTTCATTATTATGAGTACACAATAAGATAAAAGTAAGCTTTAAGCTGAAGGGTAGATCATCCTACCTTTAACTTTTAAAGTTTACTTTATTTTTGTGCTTGCCATAGTATATATATTATTTTCAGTATGGCAACTTCAAATATAAACATGAAAAATAAACGTTAATATATTAATAGTTTCCCAAGTCAAAATGGATAGTGGCGTATTCATTATATTTATTTTAAAACAAAAGGCACAAAAATAAAAAAGCTAAAACCATAACACATGAACTTCATAAACAAAATGAATAAACATAACAAATAAGAAGGCACGTCGTTGCCACTGCGATTTTAAAGCATTTGTTTACTTGAGCAGTGTTGTCGAAATTGCTCCGGCACTGCCATATTTTTGCAAAAGTTGACTGTACTTTACCTCTAGGTTGTAATAACGAAAAAAGTTAAAGGTGACCTTAAAGTTCACTTTAGCTAAAGTTACCTTTAACTAAACCCAACCTCAACGGCAAATTATATTAATGGGCCTTATTGTGTTAGTGCGTTATCTTTAAACAGTAAAAAATTTGGTGATGTTTGTATAGTGGTTTGATGTACACCGAATATGGTCGCCAGAAGAAAAAACTAAGTCTCGTTCACAATACATGTTTCTTATGAAGACTTTTGACATTTACACCTGGTATGTCAGCCGAAATCCGTAACAAATGCAAGAGATAGTCTTTTTTATTGATTTTGATGGCAATCTCGTTTATTATGATTCTTTTATTACAGCTTTTATTACATATTCTGTACTCCTTGTAATGGGCGAATAAAAACTTGAGTGGTTGTTATAAAGAATACGATCAATTAACGTGCCTCATCTATTACTTGACAGTTTGCGTTTGTGCAAATTTTCTGGCAATAGATTTAAATTTTTGACAATCAATTATCAATTCTGTTAAAATATAAACGAGATTCTTTCGCTTTTGCTTCTGCTTTTGCTTTAATTTAATTTTGATTTACAATTTAAATAATAAATTGATGGCACACAGAGAAATACATACGTACGTAATAATATTTTAAAGAAGATGTATGTTTTCGTTATTGTACTTTTGTGTTTGCAGGCGTACCCTATAGGGTCTTCCAACAAATACTACCGAATATTAACAATTGACAACAGCCAACTTTAAAGTCACTTCTGTCTATCAGTTATCGTTTACGTAGTCTATTTTGTACAATCATCTTAGACGGATACAGCTTTCAAAATACCAATCCACATGAGATTAAAGATCGTCCGTTGCATTCCGTGAGAGTCACTGTTTGATGTGAAGAGTTGGGATAGTTTCATCTTTGGACCATGTTTCTTTAAGAAATGTAATGGCCAAACCATTACTGTCAACAGCGAGCACTACAGATCGATGATTTACAACTTTTTTTGGCCTCAAGTGGTTGATCTGGACTTCAATAATGTGGTGCCAACAGAACGGCCATATTGAAGTGTAATTAAACGGCATTGTCATCTCACGTTCATGTAATATGAAATGGCAACCGAGACCATGCGATTTCACTCCGATAGACTTTTTCTTGTGGGGTTTTCCTAATACGAATAAATTAGCAGCAAAGCATGGCGGTCCTCAAAGCCAACATTACGCACGGCATCAGTAAGATTCAAGCTGATTTCTGTAACAGATTTATCGAATATTCGCTATTTCGGATGCGCTCCACCCAGAGGAGCCATAGAGAATATTTGAAATGTTTTATTTATTTTCCAAATGCTTTAATTTCGAAAAGAAGTCGCCGTGGTCTATTAGGTAGTGTGTTGGCTTATTAGGCGCAAGGCCACGGTTCAAACACCAGGTCGTAATCCTGACTGAAGGGTTGTAATGGCCAATTCCGTATGTTATGCATGTATTTAATTTCGATAATGTCTAACATACACATACACTTTAAAGTTAAGAAGCGCTTAAAATTAGACCCTATATATTTTTCGTAGTCAATTTTATTCAAAGCTAAACAGATACGTTCATTTTGATACAAAAAAGAACAAAACTATTTCGCAATAAAATCGATACAAAGAACATATGAGAACGTGAAGGGTAAGCATTTTAGTGATTATTTTTTATAGAAATATTGACATTTTTTCCAGCCCCTTTACCAAAAAAATTCTAAATTATAAGTACCAACTAAGAAAGTCAATTTATTTTGAAATGGTCAACAGAATTTTGTGATTGAAATTTGCATTCCAACGAATTTATAAAAATTTTATATATTTATATATATTCGGTTTATTGAGTACAATATTTTAAGTGTTCAGACATAATAATATACGCAGTTCAGCTGCTTATTCAATATTCATTTGACAGCTGGTAAACAAAACAGCTGGTTGTTTCAATAACATTGTTTTTATTTTTTTTTTGTTTTTTGTTGTTGACGTTTGAGTTGTCAAATATCAACAAAAAGTGTTCGGTTAATTGCAATATGCTCGCCGAACTCACTTACGACAGTGATGCATTTTAAGTTTTACTCAATATTATAACAATTTTCGTATTTATTGGGCAATAATTAATTGAAACTTTATATTAAATATTGAGCTCAATAATTGCGTTTATTGCGATTTACGCAATGAAGGTGCATATCCGAACACCGTATAAGATTAATTTAAAGATTTTATTTTGTAAACATTTTAACACAATAACCAAATGCTATATTGTTTTCAGAAGCGAAATTATAAATTGAGATATTCACAACAACAAAAAAATAATTTTTTTTAAAAATGCGCTTGTATACAAGGTATCGATTGGTGATAGCTATGGCTTCTAAGCCTAATCTTGCCCAGGTATTTTGTCCAATTAGTTTTTAACATTAATTTGAATGTCTTCGATCTATCTGTATACCATGGAGCTGTATAAGGTCCATAAATGATAACAATATAACCCCAATAACCTCAAGAAGGGTGCCCTGGTAGTCTAGTGGGTAGTGTGCTAGACTGTTAGCGTGATTGTCGTGCTTTCGATTCCTACCAGAGACTCTGGTCTGTGACACTACACCGAGAATATGGTCAAAGTTACTCAGCTCATATATAATTAAAATATTGTTACATAAATCGAAACGACCTAATATCGTTTATCAATAAAAACGACAAACAAAAGCTGCCAGCTACACCAACACAATACACACGACACAATACACACTAATGAACGTGTTGATTATCTAAAGCTGCACACACACATATGTACAACGAACCTGGTTGCGCCTGCTACCAACAACAACATGTATGTGACAAGAGAAGGCGAGATCACGAACCTTCCACTTCAAGAATGTTCGTTAGACTGGTTGTGTCGGACAGTCAGTTATAATTCAGTCAGACTTGTGTGAAGACGCGTTGCTGTTTGAACGTACAAGTGGTATTGCTTGCAAAAAGGTTGTAAGCAGAGAATATCTAACGAACAGTTGTTAGTGTTAACGCGGACAGAAGTGTGAAATAGAATATTGTACAAGCAAATTATTGTTGTATCGTTAAGTTGTATACGGTGGCACACAAAAGTAGTGTAAAGAATAAAGAGAGTTTAAGAGAAAATAAACACATATTTGTTTTTACTTGGTTTACAATTAACGAATTCATATTTAAACGTTTTCAAAAAGGTAAAAACGTAACAATAATTTTGTGCACTTCGAAGTTTAATTAGTGCCATTATCCTCCTGGAACATTTATCAAATTGACAAAATGATTTTTATTCGACGTAATATAGCGTGATCCTTTACTTTACAACTATCCTGTACACGATATTGTGACACAATTCGAGGAAAATTACATCCAAACAATATTAACGCCGCATTACTTTGATGTGTTAAGAGTGGATCTATAGTATATTGTTGATATTTTATTTTAATTCGGATCGAGGTCTCCATAGTGTACGGAGACCACTGCACACCGGATATAATCCACAGTCTATACTTAAGATGATAAACCATGCCGAAGGTAATATTGTTGTTTGAATGCCATTTTCCTACAAAGGTGTTCGAATTAAATTCAGATGCAGTTTGGCCTCCATTCCATAGTAATGTGACAAAATAATGATTTAAAATTTTTAAAAATCCGCTTCCGCTGAATGTTTCACGCGTTGCTGTAGTGCATATCAGATACACTTTCATTCTCATTGCGATGCATATTGAAAAACGTGAGTTTGGATTTGCAGTCATTCATTCAATCATTTCGTTATTCATTCGTGTATTTAGTTATCGTTGAATTATTTTATTTAACCAATCTCTCTCTCGCTCTCCCTCACTCTCTCTCTTTGTCTTACTTTCTCTCCTTGGCTGCCTTGTTTAACAGATTAAATTTGTAGTTGTATTTGCGTTGCAAATCAGATGGAATTCATTCATTCATTCCTTTCATCAAATCTGCTATTTTCTATTCTATTCTTTTGTTCTGTTCTGGTGTTTTTTTTACCTTTTTTGTTATTGTAAATCTAGTATTTGACATTTGAAAATGATTTGCATTTTACGCCGTTTTTAAAACAAATTTAATTCAATTTTTACATCGTATTTGTTGAAAAAGAAGGTGAACCCGATCGATAAATAGAGGGCAGAAGGCACTTTAGAGATTTAATTTGTGTTAATGGTAATAATGTGGCATTTGTTTAATATTTAAAATGATTAAATACTAAATGTATTGTTAATCAAATCATTAATCAGGTATGCCGTGTGCTGGTTTTGCAAATTTTTAAATTTATGGATCATCATTAAAAATTTTCCCTTTTGACCAAGACGGAATACTTATGATACTCATCACTGTGGAATCCCTTAACAATAAGTGATGTATGTTGGCGTATGAGTGATATTGATTTCATATAAAACTAAGTACGTATGTATGCATGTACATAAGTACAGAGGTATAAGGCTTCCATATTGAAAGATTGTAATCAACAAACCTTTAAGAGGCAAATCGAATGGAATATGTATGTAAAGTAAATTAATTGAAATATGTATCCTCAAAATTACACTATGAGACAAAATAAAAGAAATTAAATATACCCAACCAATAACACGCTGTAGGTTGTGAGTTTTGTTGAGTAACTAAAAAATTTTAAATAAGTGTTGACGTTCATAAAGTGCATTCTCTTGTGACGATACTGTAACTTTGTTTGATCAAATCGGACAAAAATTACTGTAGTTATTATTTAAAGAGTCGTGGTATTTTTTTCATATATACATATATTTTTTCAAATGAACTTTTAGTTCAAAATTTTTTAGAATTTTTGATGGATCTTGATTTTTTATCGGAAAGTGTGTCAATTTCATGTTTAGGTGACCACCAGAAGTTGGCCAATGTTTGCGCAAAGAGAAATAATAATATTTGCAAAAAACACAAACTTCTAGTAGTCGTGCAGACGTGCTATTGACACATTTTGCGATAAACAATCAAGATCCATCAAAAATTTTGAAAATTTTTTAACTGAACGTTCATTTGATAAGATGACATGAAAATTTATCACGACTGTTATACTATTTAAATAATAACTACGGTAAATGTTGTCCGATTTGATCAAACTAAGCGGCAATCTCTTCACAAGATAACGCACTTTAAGAATATCGCCACTTATTTTATATTTTTGAATTAAATTTTGCAGTTAAAAATAGTTAAACTTGAAAAATTAAAAAAAATTATATTTTCCAAGCTTACCCGATCAAAACTGATAACATATAAGCTTGAACCATTTACGTATACCATTTCAAAAGCTCGTCTCTTCCCTTTTCAAAAAACTTTGGATTTTGAAAATAGCTTAAAAAAGGTTTGGGGAATCAATAATTTTGTGTGAAAAGTTCAAAAAATACAGTTTTTGTCAAATAAAACAAGTTTGGAGAGTTCGAAGAATATAAAAACAATACTCACAACCTACGCTATGCCATTAGTGGGATGTATTTTGACTGTCGCATCGTGTTATTGATTTTATAAATAAAAAATAGTTGCACAATCGATATGATTGCAAAATTCGTTTGGCAATACTTAGTTAACAAATATTTAAATCATAAACATTTAAATCATCTCCTACAATACTTAAGTAAAAAATTTGTGAAAAGCGCTTTTCTTCATAAGTGCAGCAAAAAGCAAAACAAAATAAATAAAATGCCAAACATTAACAAATAAAGCTGGGGGAGATAAAATAGAAAAACTTTGTAAATCAATCAGCAAAACATTCATCATGTAAATGAAATGAAAGATTCTTGACCCCCGTAAGTTATAAATTTTAAAAATGATTTCCTTTTTCTGTTTGAATTTTTGTTCAATTACAAAACAACAACAAAATACAGTACAATATAAAATTACACGCACAGTGTGTAAAGTTTATATTGTTACGTTTTTAACACTTTGAAAACGTTTAGAATATGAGTTCGTTGATTGCAAACAAAATAAAAATAAATTGGTGTTTAGTTTCGTACTGCTTTTGTGTGCCAGTGTTTATAACTTGACGTATACAACAATAATTGCTTGTTCGCTATTCTTCTTTGCTTACAACGCAGATCCTTTCAACGGAGATCTTCAAACCACGACTGTTCTCTTCGCACGCAACTCGTCTTCACACAAGACTGCCTGAATTCTTACTACTCGTTGCCTGCTTTGTCGTGCCTTTTTATATGCCCACGTTAACAGTCTGATGAAGGTTCTTGAAGTCGAATGCCGCTGTCTTCGCCTTCTCGACGACGCTATTGTGACTTCATTGTTGTTTGTGTATTTTGTTCACATTGCTTGTTGTTGCGTTCTCGCACTGGTCTATCCCCTTTTCTTTCATACTAAGAAACAAGTTGGTTGTATTTGTTTGTGTAGCTTTTGCTCATTTGAATGTTAAACGATGTACACCGTTTCCATTTTCGTAACAATATTTATTTCCCCAATTTCGAATATTCGAACTGACATCTAAATGATAATTCTATCCTGACATTCTTGTTTATTTTCGGTAAAAAATTTGACTTTAAATACTGAAGAAATGATTTAACGATACACAATTGCTATTATTTGTATTCAGACTAACAAAGTACAACAGAAGGCGTAGAGACTTGACGGAGCCTTAAAAAAAGCATAATATTTTCATACAAGAACGGAGTCATACAGACATATCTGTTTAATAACAACAATATTTAAGCGTCTAAACTGACACCACCTTTAAAACCGAGCAAGTATATCCCAGATCATAAAGAAAACACAATAACACCATTGAAAAAGCCCATAGAATAGCGCAAACAGTTATCGACATTACTCAAGCATTCGACAATGTTTGGAATGAGCACCTAATACTTGAATTAAAGCTAAATTTGCACCAGTAACATAGCGAAGTTACTAAAAACCTACATAAGCTGTTGCGGATTTATGATTAAGAAATGTGATAGTGTCTCCAATTGGATTGTAGCCGCTTTGAAATGGGGTAGTGTTTTGAATAGCAATATGAAAAAATATTTCTTCAGCGACTTCCTCTCTGCAGATTTCTGGCAAAAACGCTGAGAATAAATAAAATTCCCCTGAAGTTTCTCAAAAATCTATCGTTCGGGGTCGACATTAAACTGTAGGTCCCGCCACTCATGTAAAATAAATTAACACACACAACATGAGTGGTGTGAGGGGCTAGGCCGGAATCCTGACTGTAGGGTTGTAATTGCCAATTATGTATGAATGTATGTTTTACGTCATATTTCTCCTTTTGCTGCTGATAACACTGCTTTTGTCAGCGGATATGAGAACCCCTATAAACCTGCAGGATTATGTCTTTTGGTTATAAAAGTGATTAAGTCGACGAAGAAATGAATGAAGAATGCTTGTTCATGTAACATTTATATTACGAAGGAGAACATAATTCCTCCAATACGAATAAGTAATCATGTAGAGGCACAACAAATGCATAAAAAATGTTTTTGCATATGGCTTGAAGATTCTTCTCTGGGAAATCGCGCATTCCAACAAAGTGGGTACAAATTATGTTGAAATTATTGTTGTATTGTAAGAAACTCATGCATATTGCGGGCATATTCTTATGGTGAATGATATCAGATTACAGAAAAAATTCAATGTCGCTAAAATAAAATCGCTTAGGTGATTACAACAGCACTGTGGTCCAAATTCGAACATACAGTAATAACTACGAATTACAATAGGGGGAGATTATCTAGGAATAAGGGTGGTAACTGGTCTTTTGAAAAGGTACTGTCGACTCAGAGTATACTTATTAAAAAAGAAATTGTTTCGAGTCCAAGAGAGAATGAATCATTCGAGAATGAATCATTCGAACACATTCCTGGAACCTGTTCGGTTTTAATGTATACCAAAAGAAAACACCTGGGTATACACTCAGCCACAAAAGTATACGTACGGATAACAAATTTAAGAAATTTTTTAACTAATCCGTATTCGTTGACAATCTTTGTAATTGTCTGACAACTTTCCTCGATTTTAAGACGGTCTTCGTTAAAAAATTTCTGAAATTTGTTAACTTTTGTGGGCCTGATGTACACTTTTGTGGACCTGCATAGGCCCACAAAAGTTAACAAATTTCAGAAATTTTTTAACCAATCCGTTTTCGTTATTTATAATTGTCTGACATCTTCCTTCGATTTTAAGACGGTTTTGCATTATTTCAGAAATTTGTGAAATTTGTAAATCGGATGCATGCCTTTGTAGGCCTGTACAGGGCCACAATTCAGTTCAATTTCAGAAATTTTTTAACCAATGCAAAAGACCGCCTTAACATTAAGGAAACTATAAAAATTTTCAACGAAAACGGATTAGTTAAAAAATTTCTGAATTTTTTAACCGAATGTATAATTTAGTAACTGTGTGTATATCAAGTGCTAGGTAGGGAATTGTTTTATTGATGCCGGACAGAATCCTGAAGTCTGTCTGGGCAATATCCTAAGAGAAGATAATATAGGGATGCTCTATAAAGTCGGAGGGGTCACAGTACTAAGGTTCATGTTCATGATAACACATAATGGTCGGCCAGTGGCAATAGTCAACAATGTGATTAGCGAATATTCAGAAAGATACTTGAAAATGCTCGTTGCCTATCGAAGTCCTATAGATCCTAACAATTTGCACTTTGTTTTCTGTCCTTACAATGTTAATTAAAAATTATAATTTAAATTCACAATTTTGCTTTATACTAAAATAACGATGAAATACATTTAAAATGGTTGTCTTTAGTTATAGGGTATGAAAAGAAAGAAGATTATTGAACGAGCTTGTATAGAGATCAGACAATACATCTTAGGATATCTTAAGGACCTCGTAGGAGTCATATTCGGACATTGGTCCCCACGAAAATGTCTGCAAAATCGGTAAAGACGACGGCGATATTATCCCACATGAAGGATTTTTGGTCACCAGGAGTTTTCAGACGAAACATGTCAAGCAAAAGGTATTTCAACAGGATCTTTTTGAGCTTAATACTATGTTCAGATGTTCACTTTTATTGAGTCAATATTCGGTTTATTGAGTACAATATTTTAAGTGTTCAAACATAATAATATACGCAGTTCAGCTGCTTATTCAATATTCATTTGACAGCTGGTAAACAAAACAGTGGTTGTTTCAACAACTTTGTTTTTGTTTTTTTTTTTTTTTGTTTGTCGTTGTTGAATTGTCAAATATCAACAGAAAGTGTTCGATTAATTGTAATATGCTCACTGAACATACTTATGACATTGCTGCATTTTAAGTTTTACTCAATATTATAAAAATTTGCGCATTTATACGAAATATTGAGCTTAATAATGGCGTTTATTGCGATTTACGTAATATTTGAAGAGCGTATAAGAGTGTGACCTCTTTAGGGCGACTACCAATTTAACCTAACCTAAACTGTTTTGGTGAAATGTATTCAAAGCATGCCATTTTTCAAGACATTCTACTTATTGGAAATTAAGGCGATCATCTTAATTTCATTCTTATCAAATTGGTGTAATGTGTCCTTATAAAACCAGAAGCGTTTCCATACTTTTTTAAAGTACTGTGTTGTACATAAGATTTCATGCAATATATTACTAAAGTTTTACCCCACGGCACTCAAGCAATCAAGAGGGTCTGGTCATCAACAAGCTCAACAAATGAATTCCAATACCGAACAAGTAGCAAACCGAACCAAACCAAATACAAAGAAATAATGAAAATCAAACAATGCTTATTGACTTCTTTTCCATTTCCATCGATCATACATGTATGAGAAGCTACCATATAAAGGTTGGAAATGCAAATGAAACCAATTCTATAACTTTAGAAAAAAAAACAGAATTAAAATTGTGTTGTTGTAGATATTTGTTGCTTACATATTTCCATCATACATGCATTACGGCAATATCGCTATTCATATATGAACTTTGATTTTTATAGAAAAAAAGAAAAAAAATTAATCCATACACACCTACATACATACATACATATACCGGGTACATGCGATGATCATTTATTAAATCGTGGTTTCATTATTGGCCAATACTTTACTGTTGTTGTTGTTGTTGTTGTCTTTATTTCTTTCGATTATTTCCAAATATTTTGAGGTTTACCACACATTCACGCTCTGTCACACATG